>JAPQWV010000010.1:22940000-24230000 GCA_027422505.1 Craterostigma plantagineum | reverse complement strand
CCGGCACCTCAAGTCCCACACGCACTTTAGTGCTTGAGGGCCGCGACACAGGAATTTTTTCTAGTGTCGTGACAACAGAACGCCTTAGTGGCTCTGTTGAGTTATCACCCTTTGCCACTCGTGCCGACCTCGACCGAAGCCTCGAACAGGGCCTCTCCACCTTACGAGCTGAAATGAAGCAAATGGAGGCCTCCATCCTACAAAGAGTCGAGGAACTGGCATCCTCCCAATCCCACCAACCACCTACATCTACACCTATACTTATCCCTACAACTAACCCTACACCTGTTCCTACACCTACACCCACCATTAAGGAGCTACGCCAAAATCTACTCGCCCGCCTCCTTAGAGAGGTCGACAGCCTCGATGATGAGGATAGGGAGCTCCTTCACCGCCTCCAAATACCATACCACTGCCACTACGACCCGCCCTCACACAAACGTCGACATGACGACCCTGACGGCGACGGTCGTCCTGAGGGGGAGGAAAAGCGACAGCGGGTCGAGGCAACAAACACTCAGACAGAGCCCTCCACCTCAAACCAACCACAACCCACAAATCCCCAACTAACCACATCTTCCCATTCCACCCAGACAACTAACCTACCAAAAAGCCTACCCTCACTACCGTCCGACTTCAGACCAGACCCACCCCCGCAGGAAACCGATGATCCACTACCTCCAGTCACAGACGTGAACATCCCCGATCCTCTAATCCAGCTCAACGAGTTTATCGATCAAGAATGGGGATCTCAAAGGCACAACGATCCTCCCGCAGGAGATGACCTTCAAGAAAGACTGGACAACGTCAGCGGATTAATCTGGGCAGCGGTCGAAGTCAGCCTCAGAATGGCGCCGGATGAGATAAGAAATGGAGAAGACTACGAAGAAACCCCAGGGACTTCGGCGATTCCATGGGACAAAATTACAACTCCATTTCTAGAGGAATTTCGAGACAAAATCTGGCGAGAACGTGATCAAATTCGACCGTACAATGAAATGGAGCTGAGAGGCCTATCACACGTTGAAGGATCCACAAAATTGGCCTACCATTTCCTATACAAGTGGACTTCAAAAGACGGTTCGAGGATCACGGGTGCAGACAAGGAGAAGATGAGAGCGAAGCCACTGATCAAGGACATTGTGGAGGTAACCGTCCAGGATATGGGTAGAAACCTAACCTACCCAGTATACAGAGTACAACGACTGGACGGCTCAGAAGACATGATCACTGAAGGTGATTTGCAGTACATCGATCCCAGCGAAGTGTACAAGCTATCAAGACTCTACAGGAAATTCATCCTACGAGAATTTCAACACAAGCTGGGATATGAAGCCATCAAAAGACACATGCTAAGGGATATTACCTTCTACACAGGCCACGACTTCCAGATAGCCATTGAGAATAACGCTAAGAAGGTAAACCTCACAAGACCTAATTTCGCCGGCATGGAGGAGGAACTCAGATCATACCCAAATGGCTTCATCTTCAAAGAACCTGAACTCTCCGTAGTCTACAGTAAGGATGGACATAAGAGAGTCATGTTTCTGTCAGAAGTCGAAAAGTACTGCGACGGGACTCTCAGACTCATTGTCGAGAAACTGAGGAGTAAAGTTAGAAGGTACTCTGATTCTTCAAAAGGTGACCTTGCAAGCTTAGGCCTCGAGCAGTTCAGAGATGAAATCATTAGCCTAAGCAAGACTGTTATTGAAGAAATTCAGAGTAGATTATGTCTTCGCCGAAGCATCAGACAATTTGAGTACGTTCTCAACCTCAGAAAATCCGCCTACAGAACTGAAGACTAGTACACCACGACAAATGAACACAAAGGGGGAGATTGTTAGAGATTAATTTAATTGTGTTCATTTAATTAATAGTCTATGTTCTGTAGTTTAACTACGCCCTAGGACTTAATTGTAAATATATCCGACTTGTGGATATATTAGTAATATTGGGCCCATTAGCCCATTAGGGCTTATGTATAAATACCCTAAACACATCAGTGTTTAGGGTTGCTGAATCATATTTGAGTTGACGACTTTTCTGAAGAACTCGCGCGCTCTCTCGTTCCAACTCTACAATTCGTCTATCGGTATTACTTCCTTATTGCTTCCGTAATTCATCGTAACAGGTAATACTAATCCATTGATTCAGTACAAGGTTGGATAAAATCGGCCTAACAATTAGATATAATATATGTTTTTAGATAATATGGGACTAAGACATGCAAATAAGAGTATTCCTGTCGCAATTGATTGCCATTCCATAGACTTTTTTTTTTTCGTTTTTCTTTCTTCTAAATTATCGTCATCCTTATCTTGTTAGATTTTACAACCAACATACATGACGTGTTTACGGTAGAAGTTAATTTTAGATGGGGATATTAATTATACAGAGTTAACAACACATCAAACATAAAATCTTGCGCACGCAAGTGCAACGCAAGAATAGATGGCTACTCGACGTGGCTCTCTCAATCAATAGGTTCGTGCCTTCGCAATCTTTCTTATCAAGTTTTTTCTAGGAAATTCGAAGCGACATTCGAATTGACCCTTTAATTAATTATTAGGAATATGTAAGATCCCGGCCCTAATAGATCGGTTTCTTACTCAGGAATTCTATCGAGCAGGTTGCGTGCGTGATAATATGTGTTATATTTTGAAGGATTTAGATAGAGAGAATGAGATCAGAGAAGAATAGAGAAGAAGATGGTTGATCGAAGGTTCGATCGTGAGAAGAGCATAAGAAACTGGGAGAGAATCAGAGTAGAGCTGAGAGAGACGAGGAGAACTGAAGGAGATAAGAATTATACTGTTTTGCTTAATGAAGATAAACGTTAGTTACACCACTTATATAATAATCTAACATGAAAATATTAACTCAGTCCAATAAGCGAAAGCCCAGCCCAACTATTCCCCGGCCCAATAGTTCGGATCCTTACATTACCCTCCCGTTGAGGACATCCTCGTCCTCGAGGATGTGAGAGGAAACTCCCGACATAGTGAAGGTGACGCCCGAAAACGGAACCACATCCCTTATCTGCTGCCTTTCGTGCGCCTCTCCCACGATCAAAAGGCCGGTATTTATGCGCTAGTCCTCGACTTGCTAAATGAACGACAACACACTTTCCTCGATCGAAGGGTAGGTTCACCTTCATGCTTTTGATAGCCCACCGTCCTCGATCAAACGACATGTTTTGATCAACGAGAATTATATGATGCTCTTCAAGTGCAACCTCCAATCCATCTTCAATCACCATTATCTGTTTTCCATCTTCAATCACCATTATCTGTTTTATAGGTTGCAAGTCATCATTACCCATGAACAATATCCCAATAATTCCCTCATTTGGATGCAAGAACCTCATTCCTTCGATTATACGACAACGGCCTCGATCAAATGGAAGGTTAGGGCCCCCTTCCACGAGTAGCTGTTCGGCCTTCCACCGTCCTAGGTCAGTCCATACACCATCCACATCAACTAACACAAATTCATCACCAATAATATTGGTCCCCTTAATCACATAAGAACCCGGCATAACCACATCAACCAACACGGCCGAACCCTTATCAACCAACATCGTCGAGTTATCATCGCTCAACGCCAATTTATCCTTAGCCAACACAACCGATTCAACCTCAATCACGAGCGGTTCAAACTCAACCAACACCAATGACCTAGCATCTTCATCACCCATTACCGACTTCCTATCGTTATAAACGAAGGACAATTCAACTTCAGCCGGTAACTCCACATCACCCAACCTCATCGAGTCATCCATCAATTCTGACAGCATAGATTCATCACCAATCAACTCATCAACATCAGTCTCGTCAACCACAAACTCATCACCAACAAGGACAGATTCATCATGAACTAGCTCAATAGGATCAAAACGTTTAACCACAGCTTCGGCGAATTCATTCCAAGTTAGAGAGCCCTTACCTTCAACGTACTCGTCGTACCATTCGAAAGCCTCGCCGTCGATGTAGAGCCAAGCCACTTGAACCTTTTGCTTCTCGGTGAGTGTGGTTACCATCCGAAAATACTCCTTGCACTTTTGTAGCCAATCTCGGGGGTTCGTGCCATCGAAACGCGGAAATTCAACCTTGGGAAAGGGGCGAGGTCGTGAGGCATTCCCGGTTCCCACCGTAATAGGAGCTCGGTCAAATCTGCCCGACGTCTTCAAGCAAGTATAATCCGCCATCGATGATCCTTGATTTTGGAGTTGCTTCTTGATCACTTGAATATTTTTGGCCATTTCCCCCACTTGAAACTTGAGTCCTTGTTGAGCTTGGGCAAACTCATCCATATGATGTTTCAATTGAGCCACGTTAGTGTTAAGCATCTCCAATGTTCCATTATCAGCCATAGCGATCCGAGGATGGTCAGCTCTGATACCAAATGTAAGATCCCGGCCCTAATAGATCGGTTTCTTACTCAGGAATTCTATCGAGCAGGTTGCGTGCGTGATAATATGTGTTATATTTTGAAGGATTTAGATAGAGAGAATGAGATCAGAGAAGAATAGAGAAGAAGATGGTTGATCGAAGGTTCGATCGTGAGAAGAGCATAAGAAACTGGGAGAGAATCAGAGTAGAGCTGAGAGAGACGAGGAGAACTGAAGGAGATAAGAATTATACTGTTTTGCTTAATGAAGATAAACGTTAGTTACACCACTTATATAATAATCTAACATGAAAATATTAACTCAGTCCAATAAGCGAAAGCCCAGCCCAACTATTCCCCGGCCCAATAGTTCGGATCCTTACAGAATATTATTATATTTATAGCCAAGGCTGCAAAGAGCGAACCGTGATATGTGGTCGTCGTCCACGCGCCGCCGCCGTTCGCCTCGTATCCACCTACAAAAACGTAGAAAGACAACCTTAAAAAACGCCAAGTTATACATAGCGAGAAAATCAACAAGGTAGGGCCCACTCACTCAATCCATCGTCTTCTTCGCAAGCATCGCAACTACTCAGTTTCCACGTCAGATAAAGATCATCGCCGGCGTTAATCTCAAACTGAAACGGGTTCGTAACGGGCAAAAGCCAGCTTCCAATTATACTGCAGTTATAACCCAACATATAATCCGGCGAAACCCTCGAAGTAGCAGCAACTACTTCAGCAGTGATATTCGCCGCCGACGAAGAAGAATAGTTGCCGCCGAGGCAATCGATGGGAAGAAGAAAATCGCCTATGATTCCCCCCGCGTCGTTAGGGCAAGCATAGAACGTGTAGTTGTAGTACATTATCGCCTCCAAGGGAGGAGAAGAAGAAGAAGAGAGGTTCATCAGATTATTATCCATAAGCCTCTTCATCAAGCAGTTTCCAGGATCGTAGAGCTTTATGTAAGGACCACCTAAGTACGTATCTTCTTCAGCGCTGTAAGAACGAACGTAGAAACCTGCTCCATCGTAGGGAAGATTTAGGACGGGCACGTTCTTGGCCGAGTCGCACAGAAGATCGATGTAAGTGCAGTCGTTCTTGGGCTGAACGCTTGGCAGTTTGAAAGGGTAGTTTAGGGATAAATCTCCGCACGAAGAAGGTGGGCACAGACTGCTGCTGCTATCTTCTTCTTCTTCGGATGCACGAGCTACTGAGGAGATGGTAGAGAAAAGAACTAATAAGATAAATCGGAGCATTTTTGTTTCTTCTTCTTTTTTGGCGTAAATTCATGGATTTTGCAAGAGGGGGCTATTAGCTGTATAAATTTATCGTCGGTTTAAACCTAGTTCACGTCGCTCGTCGTGACAGACCAAGATCATTATTTGCATTGATTTTATAACTTTTTCTTTCTTGGAATTACAGGAAAATGGCTTCTCGTCTTCGTCTTTAACATTGTGTTTCTTTTTAACGGAACATATACAAGAAGAATACGAAAAAAACTCATGCAGACAATTTTGAATAATTAGGGTTTCGATCAGGCGCTTGTTGAAGGTAATGGAACGCGGCTGCGATATTCGGCCAAGGCCCACAAAGGGTATATGTTTCTGTATGCAGCGTAATGCAGCATGCAGTTCTTCATAAACACGCCCGTTATCTCCTGCTTTTTCGAAAAATAATTGGATTAAATAGAAAGCGCAATAGTCGTCCGAAGAATCTGTTGTTCAAAGGAAAAAAAAAAAAGAAACTCGCCTGCTGAGGAAAATCTCCGTCTTCAAGTTGAGAATTGATCAGAAGCTTCGCCGCTCGGTGAAGAGGGGCGGGATCTCTGTGCTCCTGGTAAGAACATTAGACAGTAGCAGTAATAAATCAAGATTCTTGGGGATAAAAAATTTTACAAACTGCATTTCAAAAATCTCTTCGTATAAAGGTCTGCTCGCTAACCTGGCCGGAGTGGATCAATCCCATCAGCGCCCACGCTGTATGCACCAAGTTCGATCGGTTTCCTTCTAAAGGAACGTACTCCTATTTTTATTTTTTCGGAAAAAAAAATCGAAAGTTAGCGCAAGTTCGTGCTAAACGAAGAAATCGATCGACGGACAATTTTTTTGCTTTATTATTACCTTCTTCGGACAAGAAAGGTAGCTCTCTCCCCACCCGCCGTCCTCCCTCTGCGTCCTAAGCAGAAATTCGACGCCTTTTCTCACGGAGGCGCAGTTGTTATAACTCTTGCCCGCCGCAGCTAAGCCTCCGAGGGCAAACCAGCAACCGTAAGTGAAGCAAACTCCCCAATTTCCATACCTATGAAAAAAGCCGGCACTTACTTAATCTTACGCTTTTCCGTAATAATACTAATAAGGCGCAATGAAGCTCCGTGCGCTTGCTTACCACGAGCCGTCGGGGCGCTGGACGTCTTCGAGGTATCTCACGGCTTTCGTAATGATCGATCTCCTTTCTTCTGTGGTTGGGGTGGAGCTTCTTGAACAGAACGAGCGCTTGGATCGCCGAAGAAGTGCACTCGACGTACTCGTGCTCGACAACGATGTCGGCGAAGAATTCGGTCGGGTTTAGTAGCTGCCATCGTACGATAGAAAATACGCTTTTATTTTTTATTTTATTATCGAGATTCAGAATTTTTTTGGAAAACGACGAACAGTTGCTTACCTCTAGCCAATCGGAGGCTCCCGCGGGCTCCCATGCGGCTAAACCGCCGTTTTTGCTCTGCAATAACCGCCAATTTCGGTTAGTTAAGTTTGAATCTGTTGTAATAACATTCTCCGTGAAATGAAAAGGACATGCAAGTAATTAACCTGCAAAGAGAGCAGTATGTTGACGGCGTCGTAGAAGTTCTCTGTTTTCATCTTCACTCCGACGGTTTCGGGGTTCATCATGGAAAACATTAGGCAGCACTGCAAAAATCGTACATTTTCGTTGAATCTTGTCGTTCCACCGTCGAAATCGTTAGTACAAAACAGAGTATTTCTCTTCTTTTTTTCCATTCAGTACCTTTAATCCTTCTGCAGTACAATCCGATACTTGCCACCCATGATCTTGATCGGAAAACGTCCAAGAACCCTTCGATATATGTCGGTACATGATTTTGAAGTCGCCCGACGGGTTATCTTTCACCTGAAAAAGCGCCATACGAAACACCACATTATCTTATCTATCGATCGAAATCGTTCTTCTAACACGAAATATTTTCGCAGCAGAGCTTCAAAAAAACCTGAGATTGCTTGACGAATTCGTGCCCTTTCCTTAACGTCTCTCCTATTTCGTCCGCCATATTGCTAGCAACCAAAGCCTGTATCGCAAAGCCCGTATCCCACTCTTGACTCCCAAAACTCTGCATTTAATTTTTTTTTTTTAAATTCAGTCGACTTTGTCGCCCGATAACACACATCAATCAACGCTCGGCGTTTCGTTCCAAAAAACATACCTGCATCTTCATACCGTCCTCGGCGACCCATAAATAGTCGGGTATACGGGCGAGGTGCTTCTTGAAATAATCACCGTTAGGATCTTCGACCCAACAAGCAAGCATGCAAAGCACCTTCTCCACGCAACCTATGGTGATATACCTGCTATTCTCATCTTCGTAGTGAATATGATCCATTGCGACCCTAAGCGCCTTCTCCCTTAACTTGTTCAAGGGCCAACGTGTAAGAAAAGGCTCGGTTAGAACGTAGCAGCTGTCCCAAATCAAATCCTGGACGAATGGGTGGGGATAGTACAAGTCCTCCTTTGCGCAGCGATGCCTTACGCTTCGCCAGTTGACTTTTTCGTAGGGCTGATCGTATAATTCTTCTCTTAGTTGGGTGATTAGAGGAGTGATCGGCCCGACGAATCTTTTTCCGTATAAGTACGACATCGGAAGGTAGACCATTCGGCAGTAGCACCACATTTTCGCTGGTTTTTTTTAGGATTAAAAAAAAAAATCATTCGGTATGTGACTGGCAAATCAATATAGGGAGTAACCCACATGCTAATATACACAATACATCATGTAGCTGTTTCATCTATCTGACGTGTGATTGAGTTTGATACCATGATAACTATATTAACACTAACCGGGATGCATCGGTAAGAAGGACGGGATTAGCCAGAACTCGGGCGGCATCGGGTTGCTTCCGCTCCAGTCAAATACTCCGAGAACCTTGTAATAGAAAAAATCATATAATATAAGTGCCGAGATAACGAAAAGTTGTTACATTACCATATGTATATATGTTTATTGTTTTGCTCGGACTTTACCGAGAGCCATGTTTTTCCCCAGGAAGGTATGGCGGTTGCAGTCCCGTGGTCGAGTATCCATTTCCTCGCCCTTGCGCAGGCGTTGTCTTTGCCTCCTTCGGGCCCTTCGCCTAATAATCGCATGCATATGTAGTTTAGCGCAGTGCTGAACATCGTGCTGTGGCCTTCTATGTGAAGCCCCCACCCGCCGTCTTCGTTCTAAGCCCGACATAATCAAACAAAAAAAAATCGTTAGCAAGTCAGTCGCAAAAAAAATAACTGCATAATCCATTTTTATAGTCGCGATAAAGAAAAAATAAAAAAATTACCTGGTGGCAGTATATGTACCGTAAAATCTCCTTTCGATGCTCGGCGGGAAATACGGCGTTGAGGTGGCCGGTGATATACAAAACCATGACCTGCAAAAAGGTTGACGTTTTCGATTCATGAATATCTGCCACTACGACAAATATCTCAAAATAAAAGGACATGTCGAAATTATAAAAAAGTGAGATTTGTCCCACATCGAATATTCAAATTTCTTCAAAGTCACTATATATATATATATATATATAAGGCTATTTTCTCCTATGACCAATTGGTTTTAGGACGCATCGATTTCTAACAGGACAGCCGTACCAAAGGAGGAAGGAAGAAAAGCGGGCCGGCATTTTCGGCGGGCCAATGGCCGTCGCTCGCCTGCAAAGCTGAGAAGAAACGGACGGCTCTTCTCAGCGTGGTCGTAGCCTTTTCGTAGGTTATGTCTTCGCCGTCGGCGATTTTCACTTGAGGGATCGTTTGCTTGAATTTCGCCTCATGCAAGAACTGCGCGGAATTTGTAATAAGCACAGAATGTAATCGATTGTTTTTATCATATAGACATGTTTCGGACAAGAGATGAAGAAATAATTCATACTTGGATTCTCCATAGGAGATCGCTGCTAGGCTTTACACGGTATCGATTTTCCCAGAAATCTTGTCGGGCTTTTTCCACCTCGCTTCTCATCTCAGGCGTTCCATAGCTAGCGTCGAATTCCCAGGTTTGTCGGCCGACGTAGTTGTTTGTGCTGTAGAGGTAAGGGCTGTTTTCTCCTTCGGCAATCTTTAGTCTCCACATTTTTCTGTGTTATTGTAGAGTTGCTTAACTAATTTCGTATATAGAGTTTGCAGAGAGAAGTAATAAATGATCGAAGAAGATAAAACCCTCTATTAGCTCGCTAGTTGTTCTTTCTTGTGGTTCATTACATGTGAGACTAGTCACGGCTCATATATAACATATGTAAGAACTCAATCCAAGTGGGATGTGAATGGGAAGAACACAACGGTAGGTATATTAAACTAAAGTCCACGACGATTTTTGGTATTTTATCATATTGTCAAATAAAATTCCCTTCTCTGAAATTATCTGCGTTCATATATTTAGTATTGTGGGCTGAATAGGAACGACGTGGAACTTGGTCAAAGTTGGAGGAAGATCTCGTGTGTTGGATTGGAGTACTATTAGGTATATGTCCACAGACAACGCAAGTCAAAATATGAGAAATTTTGGATCTAATCGTTATAGAAAAGGGTAAGTATGAGGATAAAGTTTAATCAAGTGAACAATTTTTTTTCAGTAGTGAATGGTCAATAATAATAACGGGACAAAAGTAAGAGAATTATTCTACGATTTAAAAGTCTTGGCAGGAGATGTTGCCATCTTCTCTGTCATTGACATTAGCGTACTACGTGGGGAAAATGACAAATTATCGCATTGCTTAAAAGTTAGTTAATGAAATCCGTTGATTTTATTTGAAGTACTTGTACTTGTTATCAGTTGCTTTTCTTCTATCTCGTATACGTATATTGTGGAATATGTAAAGATTTCATAATATCAAAGAGTAAAAAAAGTAAAAGGTTGAATATGGTTCCTTTCTTGCCACGTTTATTATTAGTTTCACACCTGAATATATGTTCTCTATAGAAGAAGATATTAAATAGGCAATTAGGCGTGAACTAAGATGTATATTGACTGTCGGGTCCGTGTCCAATATTGGAATGACCACGCGTTTCACAATCTCATTATATAATTAATTATTAATTTTTCTCAAATCCTTTCAAAAAGCTCTACAAACCGATAGATTAATATAGACTATTGAAAACATCAGCAAACTTATAATATTAAGTGGAAAGAGATCCGATATAGTTGTGTTTCGCAATAATATTTTAACGAGTATTTCTGGCCCCGCAACAACATTCATTTCACACGAAAAACGTCGAGCACCAAGTTTGTTTTTACTTGCACGAGACACGAGCCATTTTTGACTAAACTAAACCCCTAAAATCATATAATTTGAACCTCATTATTGGCTATAAAACTCAGTCAAAGTTAACCCTAATTTCGATTATGATAAACTTACGCCTTTTAAGCTATATATTTCAAAAGATAGAAAATAACATTCTTACTATTGATATAAATGATCATTTAATCTTGGCACCGCAACGGCAACCAAGGGCTGAGCCCTAGGCATAGTCATCCCGTAAACCTCTCTATTATCAACCTCCTCGGGCCTAAGCCCATCGCAAGGAGCCCAATCGAACCCATGGAGGAGCCGCGCAAGAGCCATGAGCACCAACGTCACGCCGAGCGGTGCGCCGGGACACTTCCTCTTCCCCGCGCTGAAGGGCAAAATCTTAAAATCAACGCCGTGGCTTATCTCTACCCTACTCCCATCTACCGTGGCGTGCCTCTCGGGCCTAAAAACGTCCACGTCGTCCCAAATCTCGGAGTTTCGGCCCAAACCGTGAGTGTTTATGAAGACGCGGGTCCTTTCCGGGATGCGGTACCCGTTTATCGTGGAGGGTCGGGTCGACTCGTGGGGGATGAGGAACGGGCCGGCCGGGTGCATTCGGAAGGTCTCGCGGACGATGCACCGTAGGTAGTTGAGGTGGGGTAGGTCCGACTCATCGACCATTCGGTCTCGGCCCACGACCGAATCGAGCTCGTGCTGGACCTTTTTGAGGACGCGCGGGTGCCTGATGACTTCGGTCATGGCCCACTCGTTGGTCACCGCCGACGTGTCCGTGGCCGCGGCTATCATGTCCTAGCAATCGTACAGTTTGCCGACAAAATATGCGGACAAATTAAAATATGATGCACTTCCGTCAAGCTTTAACTGTTAGGTAAAATGGTCGGTCAACATGATATCTGATTTCGGGGTTAATGTATGAGTCCTCACGACAACACGTCATATACATTACACGTCTAAACCTATAAGATATACAAATCAGTCGAAACATGAGGGAGCATATTAAAATGCAGTTTATAAAATTAAAATATGATACATTGCACGCCCTTCAAGCCTTAAGCTTATAGGTGAAGTGGTAATTCAATGCGTAGTTCGAGAGCAATACAAAATCTATTGAAAATAGATACCTGCATGAGCGCTTTGATCTCGACATCATCCATGTGTTCCTTTCCATCTTCGCCTGGCAAGCTGAGCAAAACGTCGACGAAATCCATCTCCTCGTCCCCCGACGACCCTCCATTCTCCCTTCTCCTTCGGTGCTCTTCGATGATCTTTGTGTGGAAATCGTCGACCCTCCTCTCAACTTCCTTCATCCTCCTCTCGCACCCGTACGGGTCGACCCACCTCCAAGCGGGCAAATAATCGCCCAAGTAAATCAACCCCAAGAGCCAGAAAAGCTCGTGGGTAATGTGCATGAACTCCGACGCCTCTTGCGGGCCCGCCGTGTCGGCCCCAAAGTACTGCTTCCCCAGCAGCATCCTCGTCACGTTGTTCATGGAAAACGCGCCCAAGACTTCCCTCAGGTTGACGGGCCCGCCCTTTCGGGCTAAGGCCCGCACGTCCCTGACTAGGTGTTGGGCCTCGCAGGCCCGTTGGCCCGCGAAGGAGTCGAGCCTCTTCGTCGTGAGCAAGTGCTCCATGCAGATCCTTCTGAGCCTTTTCCACTTCGGGCCCAGCGGAGCCAAGGCCACGTCGCCGCAGTTGTAGGCCAACCGCTCGGCGGCTGCCGTCCTTGGCCGAGAGGCGAAGATTTCGTCTTGCTGGCGTAGGATTTCGCGAATTATATTCGGGTCGTTTGTCGTGATGGCGTGGACCCGGCCCAATTTGAGGTAGACCAAAGGACCGTATTTGTCGCACAGGGCGGCTAAGTCTCTGTGGGGAAGCGGGCCCAATTGTAGGAGGTTGCCGAATATGGGCCATCTTCTTGGGCCGGGTGGAAGGGGTAATAACATGCTTTTGTCGCCATTTTTTTTCGATAGTGAGTTTAGGAACTTTAGGATGAAAAGGGAACAAAGTGGGATGATGCATATGTATGGTAATAATGTGGTCATTGGAGGTGGGAGTAAGGTGTAGTTATGTATATGGGGAATATTATGTTTTATCTTCAGCTTCAGAGTGAAATATGTATATAGATGTTAAGGAGAGTTTATAGCTAAAGATTAAGTTGATGGGAAAGAAGGTTAGCTTTAGCATAATCTTGGCACACTTCCAAGTATGTATTTGGTTGGCAAGAAACATCATTTGCATGACTTGCATGTAACGGAATAGATTAATTACTTTTTTTTATGATGACGAACAAGCACACCTATTGTGTGTATGTGTATGTGTGTTGTTGAAAAGAAATCAAATCAAACACATCAAGAATGAACAATAAGATAGAACATCTGGGGAAAGTGTACTCTGTCGTCGTTTTAAATCTGATATAAATCATACGATAACTATTGAAAGTGCTGGCAATTTGCTGTTTTCATCTCAACATATACAGAATCCAATGCAACTATTTCAAATAGTTGATGTAAAATTCAATCCGATCCAATGGCTGCTCTTGACTTCTAACCATACCAGAAGTCGTCCATCTCTCTCATGGTTTTCTTTCGATGCGTGGTGACATGTTTTTCAAAGTAATAATCACTTCTTTATTACGAAAAAAAATGCATACTAATCACAAGAAAAAATGAAAGACGTGTTGAAAATACAATAAATATGATAGCGAATAACTACTAATATAGCCGTTGTGAATGTCAACAAGTCTTCCGTTAGCTGTCTCCACGAAATAAAGCAGATGTGTTTAAGTCTTTGGCTTCAAAGTCGCGCGTGTCATGTTTCATCTAATCACATTCCAACGTTTGTGTTCACTAAGCATACCACTACGCACACTAAAAGGCTTCTTCAACCTTATTTTACAAGGGTTGTATAATTGCTAGTTAACTGCGTCGTCTCTCCTTAATCAATCAAGAAAACCTTAAGAGTAATTTTTGGCATATGGGAGAAGACAGCAATGGCATTACATACCATAACCTCCCAATACTTCAGTTTCCATTTATTTCTGACCCGATAAATCCATCACCTGAACATCCCCTTCAGACCCGAGCCTCCATACCGTTTAAGTGGGAAGAACAGCCCGGGAAACCACGGGCCTGCTCGGAGATCATTGCCCGGCCCGAGTCCGACAGGATAAGTTTGGAGCTTCCACCGTGCAGGAAAAACCACTCGTTCTCTGATGATCCAATTACGGAAACGCCCTCGCCCAGGACGGTTCTTGACGGGCCCCACAGGGTAGGGTCGTCCAAGTTTTCTTCACTGAGGATTTTCGCGAGCTGCGAGCATGATCAGAGAGGCACTGCAAAGTCGAGGAAGATGAAGAGAAATAGCAGCTTTTCCGAAGGATTGTCTTCAAATCTTTTGGTGAGTAGATTTATTTATTGCAGCAATTTAATTAGGCTATTGATTTTGATTAATGAAAGATTTTCTTATTATGATTAATCTGAATGAAGGCTTCTATATACAAGTGCCTAAAGCAAGCCGTAAAATGGAACATGAGCAGAAAATCAAGCAAAGAGACGGCCGACGTTGACTACGGTCCTCCCCTCAACTCAAGCTCGAGAAAAATCATATACTAACTTACCGATTAGAGTTCAATAGCATACTCCATAGACCCTCTTATGTATAATGGATATATCATATATACTAAAGTTATCAAAATGTCGTAAGAACTCGTCGCAAAGCTAAGATTCAACACTGTAAAGGTTTGATGAGAATATGATTGGAGCTAATTTAACAGATAAAACCAACGGGTAAGTTTTTATTAATAGCAGCATGAGTTCAAGAAACAAAAACTAACATGTTGCAGCTTTAGTTTTCCTTCCAAGTGTGTTTGCACTTCGTGCACGTGTAGAATTCTGTCATCGGTTCATCGGCGGATCTTATCTGCACTTGTGCGAAATAAGCTTCGTTGTGGTTGCACTCGGGGCAAGAAGCGTCTGCACGGATATACAACATTAAACATACTACAAAGCACCCCTAAAAATAACATGAAGATGGAAGTGTTAAACTAGTCTTAAAGCTAGGAACTTTTTATAGAATTCGACAATGGGATCATTCTCGAAGCTTCGTAGAAGGGCCGAACCAAATAACATATTAAAAAAAAAAACACACAAAAAGGCTTTCACCATGGGCATTAGAAGTCAGACAGGAAAAGGGTAATATTTTATATACAATCAGATCACTGTATAATAATCTCAAAGTGGAAGGAGAAACAGATATGGATGCATACCTGTAGTAGTGCTGAAGTTCTTCTGGTCATCTTCAGAAAAAATTGGATCAATTGGCTTCTTGACCAAGTGAAGGTGCCTTTTAATCTTAACCTGTTACAAAATACTCATCTAACTCCAGAAAGAACAGAGACAAACCAGTGTAGAAATTACACAACACTGAGCTAAATGAGGTTACCTTATGCTCTATATGGCACGTATATGCGCACGTCGGGCAATAGAATCTGCCCGGCTTATCCATTTTGGGCAGTGCAAAGAGTAACATGTTCCCACAAGTCGGGCAGAACTCCATTTGCGTTGCAGATTTTCCTGACGTTAGGCTTGAAATCGAGATTTAACGGCGAAATCAAAGGTGAAATTCGGCCGGCGGTGGTGTCTGGTGAGGACGGTATGGAAGGAGATGAACCCTAATAAAAACTTCAATTCAATTTAAGATTTAATGCTTAATGAGCTGCTTTTGATTTGGGCTTAGTATTAATTCTAAAAATATATGATTCATACTAAATTAAAGGGCCCAACTAAGTTTAATTAATATTAAACCCAAAATATTTACAGAATATCAAGATTTAGGCTTTCAAATCACAGTCAACATTACATGATTCTTATATTGCAAAACATCGGCTGTGGTATTTTAACGGGGCATTTTCATTTCAGGCCCCCACGTACTATCATTTAGGATTCATGCCCTCTTGTCAAAAAAAATTAGTTTTAAGGACCCATTTTCTGCAGTACCACTTCATTTCTCTTTCATACCAGTATCTTCAAATTTTGTAACACAAAACCATAATTCAGTACCAGTTTATGATTCCACTTCATTGCTCTGACATATCAGTATGTTGAAAGTTTGTAACACAAAATGATCGTTCTATACCAGTTCATATATCTTTCATACCACTTTTCTACAACACAGAAAATGGGTCCTTTACCTTAAAAATTCTCAAACAGAGCCTGAATTCGAAATCAAACCCTTATCGTGGCCTGATTTCGAATTGATCCTATTTGAATAAAAATACCTAAATTTTAGTACTATTTGTGACCCCCAAAAGTTAGGCAGCCAAGGATAGGAAGATTCACCTCACGTGGTCTTGTATAGAAGTCATCGTGGTCAAATTTCTTCGGCAGCAATAAATTATTTTGAAAACATATCTTAATAAATTGTAGGTGAGATTATCTGCTATTATTCTCTGTTCATCTTCCTCGAGGGTTAGGAGAAAGAGAATGGCTGCAAAAGTTTACACCTTTGAGGAGGTTAGGAAACACAATAAGCAAGATGATTGCTGGCTTATCATCTCTGGCAAGGTGGGTACTCTTTGTTTTTCCTTTCTATCAAAAGCTTCTGCTTTTATGTTTAATTTTGTGGGTGTTGTATGAGGATAAGAAAAAGATTAGCCGATTCTTTGCAACTTAGAAAAGGCTGATTTTTTTTTTTTTTTTTTGTGCTGAGTCTGAAATCTCAT
The DNA here is from genome assembly GCA_027422505.1 of Craterostigma plantagineum. Lineage (NCBI taxonomy): Eukaryota > Viridiplantae > Streptophyta > Magnoliopsida > Lamiales > Linderniaceae > Craterostigma > Craterostigma plantagineum. The sequence continues at coordinate 24,213,362 of JAPQWV010000010.1, read as the reverse complement.
GGTAATTCAGTTAGTTTCCCTGCTGAAATCGATCAGCTCGTTGGTGTAAATAAAAGGTTTATAGCATAGATCTGAGAAATCAGAACTCGTTACAAAGCTATATGCTTTTGATATTCCATTACAAACGTTAGCTGGGTAAAACCAATTTCGTGTTGTGGGCTTCTAATTTATTTGGGCAGCCTCTAACCGAAGTATGAAACTGAATATCAAATCGAAAGGTGTAATGAGCATAGCATATATATATCTAGAATGATGATATGAAGAAGCATAAAGCTTAACAGTTTTGTTTCTGAATTACAGGGAAGAGGTTTTGTCATGTTGTGCATTTTTGTGTAATGAACTTTTCTGTTTCCCAACTCTTTACTGTTCTATCTATCAGGTCTATGACGTTACTTCATTCATCGAAGATCATCCCGGCGGCGACGAGCTCTTGCTTACATCGACGGGTAATTGGAAAAAAAAAAACAACAAAGACGCCATCTTTTATGGCAAAGGAGATAGTTAATTACACGCAGTTTATTATTGTACGTTTGATTAGGAAAGGATGCAACCATGGATTTCGAAGACGTTGGGCACAGCAAAGACGCCCACGATAAGATGAAGGAGCTCTTCGTCGGCGAAATCGACGCCTCAACAATCCCAGAGAATACCCAAACTATCCCTCCGCTGAAGCCCATTGGATCTTCTCCGAGCTCAGACCATTCGGGGGGCGACTCATCGTCCAGGGCATGGATTTTCTTGGTCGCCCTTTTGGTGCTAGGCATCGCATTTCTCCTCCGTCTCTACTCCGAGGGCAAAAAGGGCAACTGAAAAAAGAGAGATGATGATCGTGTCTTGATTTATTTGCTAGTATTTTTTTTTTCGAATAAGACGATGATGGCTTACTCTGTGCTTGGATGGAATGCTATTGAATGTTGTTATGATGATCATTGGATGCTTTGCTTTCTTCATCTCGTGTGTGTGTGTATATTGGGTCGGGTTTGAGTTATTGACCCTGTTCTGATTCGGGTCTTACAGAAATCCACGGGTCGGGTTAGAAAGGCCCGATATAAGCCCAAGTTGGAACTGAATGCAGCTTCTAACCTTAGGGAGTTCGCTTTCTTGATTAAATCGAGCACTATGATGGGGACGATTATTACAAATTTAAATCAAGCACATGGGTGGTCGATTAATTAAATGAATTTTGTACTTTTTTATTATAACGAAATTGCAGCATCATACGTGGTCCAATGAGTTGTTGGTTCAAGTCTGCAAGCAACGAGCAGAGAATGATGTCATACTGATGATTTCTTACACCGAATGATTATTATGTAACATATACTATTATTTTATTAAAGATTTGGAGTGCGAGTGGACCACCAAATAATAATATTCTTGTGAATATTACTAGGATAATCAATGGGCATGGATTAAGATAGATAGCTTCAGGCTTGTCATCTACTCAAATGTGGCCGTGAATGCGAAGCACTGCAACGCGTTATTCACTAAGCATCAGTTTTCTTTCCACTCACAAATATAATAAGGTATACTGTTATATATTTGGACATATTCCCAGTTTGAGTGGAGGATATTACGCTTATGCAAACGTACAAGCAGTGCATATATATATATATATATATATATAAGATATGAAATAATCCTATGAAATAAGCACTTTGTGCATAGTGATAACAACATACTGATATTCTGAATTTATTCATTATGCAAAAACGTTGGGTATAATTTTTTAAAAACCCTACATCCTACTAAATGCTCACCGTGTGGCTAACACGCTTCCATGACTACTTGTTCTCGAATATATGTATTAAATTTCTTCATTAAGGAAACAAGCCCCATCATGTTAGGGTTTTATCCAAATAGGGGAACTAATAAAACAAAAAAATATGGTTTTATAGTTAAATAAATCTAGTGGTTGGGGTCGAGGGTCCAAAGACAATGCTTTTCTAGCTGCTCCATTGGATTACTATCTCAAAACTGCATATTTTTTAACTGTCATTTTCTTTCCATCACACAGTTGAAAACTTCTCTTTTAAATCAACCGAGTTAATTACATATTAATATTAACTTTGGTCCTACAACAAATACATTGATTGCCAAATAAACAACACAGACACACAGTCGTATGACATATGTTTGTAATACGCCTATAATAATATGATAGATTATATTAAGCGTCTCTGTCAGTTACTGTTTTCTAGTCCCCATAAGCTCGGAGCAAAATATATACATATAATTTCAACCCTTGTCTCGTTATATTATTTAGCAGGCGCATTTACATCACCTCAAAAATTTGTTGTAACCTTGAAAAAACAGATAATTTGTAGTACGGAAAATGCTAAAAAGGCATATCACAAATTGTAAAAAGTGTCTTCAGATATTAATTACATAGCCCGCACCACAAAGTGGAAAATCAAACCAAAGGAAATAAACACAACAAACTGTAGGAAACTAATAATACTAATAATATTATACAACGACGATTTAGTTGAGATGAATAACGGTTGTTTGCAGTTTTATTTTTGTATTTAGTAGCAAATCGACGACTGCAAATAGTCACACGGAAGAACCCTAGACGGGTACCCGCCTGGGTCGGACCCTAACCATAAGCGGGTTAGCCATCTCGCAAGACAACCTCAGCACCTCAGAGAGGTCCACACCAAACGACGACGTAAGGCAGAATTCCTGCAAAAGAGTGGCCGACCAAAAGAGGACGCTGGTCAGCCCCAGCCCTTTCCCGGGCAAGACCTCCGACCCGACCCGAAAGGAGCAATCCTCAAGTCCACGCCCATCACAGATATCTGATCAGCATCACGATTCTGACCCACGAACCTATCGGGTTTGAAGCTCAACGGGTCGACCCACAAATTAGGGTCCCTCATGATGGCCCACATGTTGACCATGGCGGTGGTTCCCGCCGGCACGTGGTGGCCGTCCACCACCGAGTCCCTTATGGACAGGCGGGACCAAGACAGGAGTGGGCCCGGCGGATGGAGCCTCAGCACCTCCTTGACGACGGAGGTTAGGTAGGGTAACGCCGGCAGGTCTGACTCCGTCACCGCTCGCGACTTTCCGACGACTCTGTCGAGCTCGTCGTGGACCTTTGATTGGACGTCTTGGTGGAGTATTAGCCTTGCGAATATCCACTCTATTAGGATTGCCACCGTGTCGGTTCCCCTAAATATCATCTCCTGTAATAATAAATTAAAAGGATAAATTGTGTGTCCGCTGACCTTAATAGAAAACTATGGATGACGAAACCCTAAAAGGGACACCGTCCTATATTTACGGGGCATTTTCATTTCAGACCCCCACATAAGTATCATTTAGGATTCAGACCCTCCTAGCAAAAAACTTAGTTTTAAGGACCCATTTTCTGCAGTACCACTTCATTGCTATGACATACCAGTATGTTGAAATTTTGTAAAACAAAACCATAATCCGGTACCAGTTTTTATGATCATCTGATACCAGTTCATTTTCTGCAGTACCAATTCATCGCTCTGACATACCAATATGCTGAAAGTTTTAACACAAAACGATCATTCTATACCAGTTCATATAGCTTTTATGCTACTTTTTTTACACCACACAAAGTAGATTCTTTAACCTAAAAATTCTCAAACATGGGCTGAATTCGAAATCAAACCCTTAACGGGCCTGATTTCGAATGGATCCCAGATTTATTCTGTGTCAATTGGTGGTGAAAACGATGGGCGCACGCAAACACAGTTACACGAGTGTGTGCTGTGGTGTTTATACCGAATAATTAATTAGAAATTACGAAGGCGACGTGATGTAGTGTGACATATGTAATAGATATAAGAAAACATTATGTAAAATGGATATTAAAATTGATATCACTGACCCAAAGAACGGCTATCATGTCGGAGTCTGAAAGGCCGGGGCTGTCAAGGGACAGAAGAACATCCACGAAATCGTCTGCTTGTGGACGTATCCTCCCCTTCTCCGCCGCCGCCGCCCTGTGCTCGGAGATGATCCCTCCGACGAACTTATTGACACGTGGCACGATGCTGGAGCATCTCAGCCTGACGCTTTGAGGGTCGAGGTCGCCCAAGAACGAGAGGTGATCGGACCAGTTCAGCTTTCCGAGCAGATCGTACCCTTGCTCCACCAGGTCTTTCAGCTCGTCCGTCGCCGCGTCGCCGGCGTCGACGAACCTCCGTCCGAAGACGGACCACATCATGTTGTCCAGCGAAGCCCTTTTCAGGACATCCCTGACCCTGATATGGCGGCCGCCGCCGCCGAAGCTTAGCACTCTCACTTCCTCCACCGCCGACTTCGCTATCTCCAGCCGCCTATGCTCCGACGCCGTGATCTGCTTCGGCGAGAAGAGGTGCGCGGCGGCGATTTTCCTCAGCGTGGTCCAGTAAACGCCGTAGGGGGCGAAGCCGATGGACCTATTGAACATCAGGCCGTAGGCAGATTCTTGGGCGGGACGGTCTGCAAAGCTGGATCCGTTGAGTATCTCCCCCGCCACGGTAGGGTTGCAGGTGACGACGGCGCGTGTCTCGCCGATGCTGAAGGCCATGAGTCGTTCGGCGTCGTGGGCCTTGGCTTGTACGGCGAGCTTGCGGTGGGCCAGGCCTGAGACGAGGTTCATGCTTCCTATTACAGGGAATCCTTTCGGGCCTCGAATAATGGGCCTTCTTCGGCTCTTTTTCCAACTGTACTTTCCCCATGCTGGCCCTCCTTTGTGGGCCCACCATACGAGGTTGAAGATTAACCATGGTAGGAGAAGCATACATGCGATGAATAGTATGATGTTTACGAAAGTGAGTGAGTTGTTGCATTTTGAAGCGACGATCGCCACGAGCCATAGGCTATCATCTGCGTTTGTTGTAATCATTTTTTTTTTTTCTATTTTTTGCTGTTATGGGTTTGCTTAATTAGAGGTATTGAGAGAGGTTGTATTTTGAGGTTTTTGAGACATGACGACGAGCTATGTAGGGTTTATATAGGCAGTGAGGCTGTAATAAAGCAGGCATTTGCAAGTTGGAATTTTTACTGTGCGTTGGAATCTTTGAGATGTAGGGTGAGATTTGTAAATTTTGCATAAAGTTTGTAGGGCGTTGTAAAAAAAATAAGGTGGTCTTATCCGAAACACTCTCGAGTAAGTTCTTGTGTGTATATGTATATTTATACCACTTAGGTCAATTCAAGTTACAGTTTAGCTTTATGACTTCTTTTGGTTTATGGGTTTAGTTAGTGAGTTTAACATGTGTTCAACTGTTTGGTTCATAGGTATAAACAAACCATGGATTTATGTAATCCTGCTTTAGCCAACGGGTTTAAATAAATAAGCACACCCCTCACACGTGTTTATTTAAACCTACTAACCAAACACACATTTTATTCTATACCCATTAACTAGTTTTTTATAAAAGCCTTATTCATTTAAACACTACTAAATATATGCGAAACAAATTAGCACTTAGTTGAGGTAAAACGAGGAATAGTTTCTTTTCTTTTTTACCGAACGGATGGTGACCACGGACCACCTGCGCCGCCACCGCCACTGGTACAAAAATTTAGTAATAAAATATAAAAATAAAACTATTAATTAGCAAAATTTAGAGCGCAAACTTAGGTTTTATCCAATGAGAGTCGATTGCGTGCTCTTCTTGATCTCATTATTACAATATTAATTCGTGTGACAGTAATCTATTGTCGGGGACCATACTTTTGATTATGACTCGCAAATATTTTTGAAGTATTCCAACGTCACTTTTACTGTCGGCACTGTTTGGCATTAGGTATTAAAATGGCATCTCCTCTCCGATAATGCATGAACGTTGATCATGTCAAACTTTTCTACGGAATTAACTGTATTTCGTTTTGTATATGGTCTACATACAAAGTTTATGTACTATGATACAATAAATTCAAGAGAGTGCAGTTTACATTCAAGATGAATTTCAATTCATTGCATGCCCAAGAGAGTTGACGACAGTGAGAGAACATGCGAATACATCGTCTAAATCCCATATTGTTCGAAAACAATACGTGAAGAAGAAACGAAAAGCAGTCAAATAATGAGAGACAAAGGTAGATATATGTCCTTTAATTTGACGTGAATGTAGCTTTGTCGGGGCAATGCACCTGAGATCTAAATAGCACGCCACCGACCTATACTTTTGTTATTTATTGCAAGGGATTCAATTAATATGTCACACATATGATCAGATTGACTTTTTATTCAAAAAAATTTATATGCCTAGATTTTGTTCTTGATCTTCTTCTTATCCTTTTCTCGGTCATGACATACTTGAGAATAGTTTTCCCCTCTCCATATCTGTCGCGGACACGTATGCAGCTTTCGAATTATTGTAATGAAAGAGAAGTTTTTTATGTACATTATAAATGTTTGGGTTGGTACGTCATTATGACAACGATGATGGATAATTTTTTATATCAAAAAGCTCAAATGATGGAGCAATTAATAAAACATTTTTCTCATGATTAGAGCTCTCGCTACACGACCTCAGCAGCAGTTGACTGAGTTATTCGATTGATTAGTAATTATAAATATAACATGATTTAGGTAATGCTGATATTTCATACGCGTGCAAGCTTACAATAACTGCAGTTTTCAAGTAAAATATATAGATAATAGCAGATATTCCCGTTGCAAATTTTATAATAATAACGAAATAAAACAAGGAAATATATTAATTACATTCTTATATAGATGTCTACCAAGCATCGAGGAAGAAAACCCCAGTTTTGTAATAAGAATTTGTTGGAATAATGACTTCATAATGACTCGTAATCACCATTTGGCCGCTAACTGAACCGATTGTGACCTAACCCACTTGTGTGTTCCAATCAATGCAATTAACTATAAACTAATGAATTTATGCATGATGGCATCTGTAATGCCATATAATCATGAAAAAGAGATTAAAAGTAGATTGCATTATCTTTGATGATTCGTGAATCAATGATTTTCTAATAGTATTCAAAATTCCTATCTTTTAGAGAGTGAGGGAATATATTCTTAGAAATTATTATAATGTCCTCTTATTAGCCACTAACTCTTTGACTAATGGAATATTTACAGATTTTGTCGATCTCAGAGTTTGCAAAATCATAGGGTATAAGATTTGCATGAGATGGGATTTTATATAGTAAGGTCCGGAATTTTTTAATTGAAACTTACCCGTTTCGGAAAATTTCACAGCAAATCTTTCCTATACATCTAGTATAAGTAAAATGTTACCTTCTTGTGAAAAGCTTAAACATTATTGTCCAGACAAGTTGCATGAGGTCAGCTGTACTTCATGGATTCGATCATTCATCATAAGATGGCTTAAAGAGCGTATGTTTTAGTGAGTGGATTCGTTGTAGGTATAGATTGTATCTTTTCATAATATAAATTTTCAGAGAGAGAGAGAGAGATCTAAGTGGTAAGAACGAGTAATTTGTTGACCTAAATGAAATGGTTGCATATCGCAAACAGAAATAATAAAATGATTGATATATTACTAAATAAAAGTGTAAATTAATTAGCCGCAATGTTACGTCTGTTGAGTATGTAATCAACAACCTTTCTAATTATAATTAAGAAATGTTTCAATCCACATTTGTCAGAACTTCACTTTGCAACTGTAAATTGCATATCAAGGTGGAGAAGTGGTAGAAGATATGTTTTTTTGTTCCACAAAGATTTGATAACCAGTAGAAGATACGGAAAAACTTTTTTTTTTCCAGTGAGTTATATTTTTTTTTTGGTATGAAAAATATCATTACCACAGGAACCAAGGTTTATACACTGTTCACATCTCCCAACTATCCACTAGTAACAGCATATCTCTCCTATATACTCTAACCCACCTATAGACGGCTGCCTAAACTTCATCCCTTTCACTTGATCTTTAAAACTTCGCTTGAAAACCTAAACCAAATCCCGAGTAGGCTGAGCATTCTCCCCATGGACTCGAGCATTTCTTTCCTTCCACAGCACATATGTAACAGCCATTACCCCTGCGAGTTGTATCTTCGCAATCATATTCTTCTGCTTGCTCATGCGTATTAACTGTATGTCCCAGCCAGCAGAGTCAGAGGATTTAATAATATGTAACCAGTTGCATACCTCCGTAAGTAACTCTCTGCTGTAATCACATTCGTAGAACAAGTGCTTATGGCTCTTGTCTACCTGAAGGCACAACACACATCTTGCATCAGGCATTGGTATCCCCCATTGAGCAATTCTATCCCGTGTGAGCAGTTTCCCATGCTTGAGGAGCCATGATATAAACGCATGTTTAGGTGCATTCCACCTACTCCATATGGCTGCTGCTAATGCCATCTTGTCCCTGTCTCCCTTTAGCCACGCATAGCCCGAGCTGATAGTGTAGCAGCCATCCCCTGTTACAGTCCAGATCCCTTCCCTAAACCCCTCCCTTAGTTTATCTCTTAGGCCTCGTTTGATATGAGTGTAAAGGTGTGTATAGATAGGTATGGGGTGTGTATGAATAAGTTATATCGTGTTTGATATCTGTGTATAGCCATACATGCCTTGTATGTCTATACACGTCTATTACAAGGATTTTAGTTATAGGGCATGTATATACAACCCACCTCTGAGATGGTTATGGGGTGTGTATTATTAATCCATACACACATATACACACCTCAAACACATCTATCAAACACAATTTATATCATTACACAAATAAATAATACACACATATATCAAACATATTAAAATTCAATATCAACAAAATCCTTGTATAGCCATACACAAATAACTTATACCCACGTAATCCATAAACAAGGATATCAAACGAGCCCTTACTCTTATAATTTGATTCCATTGCCAGCTGCTATCTGCAGCTCTTTGGTAATCCCAAAACTTGATATTCTTCAAGTAGTAACAGTGTAGCCATTTTATCCACAAGGTATCTTTTTTCTGCGAAATTTCCCATACCTTCTTCCCAATACTAGCACAATTCCAAGTGCCACAGTCGCTAATGCCCAGACCTCCCTCGCTCTTTTTTGTGCATACTGTATCCCATGCCACTAGTGCTTTAGTTCTACCCCCAACACCTCTGCCCCATAAAAACTCCCGGCACATTTGATCAATCTGCTTTACTACACGTATAGGTAGGAGAAACATCGATCCCCAGTAGCTGTGCATTGCCATCAATACTGAGTTAATAAGGCAGCACCTACCAGCATACGACGGATTCCTCGATGTCCAACACTTGATCCTCTTACCAATTCTCTCCACCAGTGTTTCACAGTCCTGTCTACTCCATTTTGTTGGTGATATTGGTATCCCGAGGTATTTCATTGGGAAGAATCCCTCTGAAAAACCAGTCAGCTCCATAATGCTCTGTCTCAAAGGCTGAGAGGCACCTGCAACGAATATACTGGATTTCATGTGATTAGCTGCCAGTCCAGAAGCCCTCTGAAAGTGCTGTAAACTGTCCATAACCTGTTTAACAGATGGTATGTGAGCCTTGCACACAATCAAAAGATCATCCGCAAAGCACATACTAACTAAATTAACCCGCTTGCATAGTGGATGGAACTTGAATCCATCTGTTTTTGATGCCAGGATAAGTTTCCGAGTCAGATACTCCATTATCAACACAAATAGCAGCGGGGAGATAGGGTCACCTTGTCTCAATCCTCTAGCCCCTGTAATATGGCCTTCCAGTCTTCCATTGATCGCTAGCTTATATGTGACAGTCGAAATGCATTCCCTTACCCATGCCACATACTTCACAGGGAACTTCAAGTGTTTGAGGAGGCTTAGAAGAAAGTCCCATTCCACTGTATCATATGCCTTCCTCAAGTCGATTTTCATCATGCACCTTGCTGAGACTTGCCCCCTTTTGTACAGCCGAAGCAACTCCTGACATAGCATTATGTTATGGCTTATAGATCTCCCCGGGACAAAAGCCCCCTGAGTTATATTTATTTGTATTATTATTAATTATATTCGGAGTGTGTTTGACCAACTTATTCCATTTAATTCATCTTTTCAATTTCGGCCCAACGGAATCTTTTTTAAGACGATGATTTTTTCATGTCCACCAAGTCGAACGAATCTTTTCCTAGGCTGGTCTGGTTGCTGAATGCTGTAATAAATAATAAACAAAAGTCGCGAATTTATTAAAATGTTAATTATTTGACCATTTCTTAATAATAAATCATTGCCATAATCGTATGGCTTATTGGGCCTGATTTTGAGAACCCAACCCAATTTACCAAAAAGCAAAAAGCCCAACAAGTGACTGTTCAAGCAATCAAACAGAGCAAACAATTTTTTACCCACCATGAATTTCTTTGTTTGAAAGAAAATACAGAAGAAATATTTGGAAATATTATTCAGTTACTTAAACTGGCGTGGGATGTAAAGGGTCACGTTGTCCATATTAAGGTTTGATTCGCTGAGTAGTGCCTAAGGAACTTTATTTAATTTAAATTTTACTCACTATATTTATATGTAGACAAATATTAAATTCCTTTGAGAAGCAACAACTACCATTACAGTACGCAGATCACTCATCTTGAATAGTTTTAATTCGAAGCCAAGCGATGATAGAATTTCGCGATCCTTGCACCATTTTGCTTCTTAATGGGTGATTATAAATAGAAATAACTGTAAAGAACTTTATAATATATTGAATGGTCCTATGTTACTAATAGAACACACTGTATCAATGTACTTGTCAATGGTGGTCGCTATGTATAATCATACATATTTATAATTATATTTATTATATATTTATTATATACATATATATATATATGTGTGTGTACAAGACAAGGGTTATGTTGATGGAGAAGTTGAACATATCACGTGGCTTCATGTGGACTCAAAAAGCTACTAAGCCAAGCAATTTTTCTTTTTCCCTTTCTTGTATTTTATTTCTTTTTTATTTATATATTTTCTGTCTCATCGGCATCTTCAACTACTCGAAGCTTTGTACTTTACTTAACGATCTAAAATCATCAAGTAGACAACTCCCATTACTTTTTTCTTGTTCATACACAAGTAAATTGAATCTAAAATTTCATGATCGGCTATATGAAATCTAACCCTTGACTTTTATTAGGAAAACTTCTTGTCTCTATTCCTTTGTAGCTTTTTAATGCACCCATAAGCTATTTATTTAGGATTTTCTACCTTAAGTTTATTTAGCGCTATGACTATAATTAATTGCTCATTAATACGAGACCTCAAATTTGAAAAAATGTTGAATAATGTCTACCCGTCTTGTCTTTTAAATAGGACCGGTGACAAAAATGTGTACTTATATTAGTTATATTATAATGCTATGTTATATTATATCACATTATATGCATATCATCATTCATGTTGACAGCGGAGACAACGAAGTGGTCCCTTAAGACGTGATCTTACATTCAGAATTGACTTGATACTACATTTCACGCAATAGGATAAAATATGGTAAAAAAAATGTGATATTTCAGAGACTTGGTACTCTTGGAAGAAGACGCTATATGTTATGTGACCCAACCCTCGTATAACTATTACTATAGACACACTTCATTCAATTAATAATACTTTGTACCGCATAATAGTAACTATATATTATACATATACGCTACTAAATTAAACAATACAAAAAACTGCATACGTAAGAGACTATCGACCATCACTTTTTTGACCGCTTCTTCCCTCAGTCAGATGTGGTCCGATCACATGTTGGGAGTTCTTCAATAGTTCTTCTTATACAACATTGAGGTAATTATAGATATATCCTGAACTGTAGATCAATTATTAACCTCGTTATGTTATCTTTTTATTTAAATATTTATCAGTCTGTCACATACAAACCTTAAATTTGCCGGCAACTCTCTGCATGTCGGTCCTTTGGCTGTAATATAATTACATAACGATGCTGGCTTAGTTAGTAGGGAAAGTTAATATTATTAAAATCATACACAATTTTATTTATGCGTCGTATTATAATAATACAGTACATTTTATGCAGTATATTTATGCCAACTACCATTGTAAAAGGCGAAAGCTGCCTTTCATTGTAGTATACGTATTGTCCATGTGTCAGTGACCCTCCGTGAACCTTCTGTGTGCGTGAGAGTGTGTGTAGCATCGTAATTGTATGAAACAAATTAAATACTATGAATATATGACGTATTTAATTTATATACTCCTTCCATCCCAATAACTTTTGAATATATTACTAAACCCGGCGTCCCACTATTTTTGTACATTTCCATATTTAGTAAAAAACTATCAAACACAATCAATATAATAATATTAAATATTTTTAAAAAAGACGTGCCACACCCACACACTAAATATATATTCAGTTTCTTAAAAACCTGCCGGTGTCCAAATGTACAAAACTTATAGGGACCGTGCCACACCCATACACTAAATATATATTCAGTTTTATAAATTACATAATACGTTAGTAATATATATATATATATATATATATATATTTCAATATACTCATCGGCCAGCTGGTTGATAACATCACCATACATATATCTTGAATTGGAAATATTGATAACTGTCTACTAATTCTCTTTATTATCTATACGTACCCATCTATTCATCCTCACTGTGATTTATTCATCAATTAATAACAGTAGATGTGCATTTATTATTTATAATCAGTATATATGTTTATGTTTCCCTATCAAAATTGGTTGTCCGCGTTATATATATCCAATATCTGTATTTTTTCTGAAATTAGAAAAAAAAATATAGAAGATGACTCGGCTTTTCCGATCCAAGTCATGTACTGATTATCCCGGCGGCTACGCCATGCCTCCGCCGCGATTAAGCTGTAGGGGCCTTACAATCTGCAAGGAAGACGAAGAATTTGACGAAGTTGAAGAGGAAACTGAAGATGAAGAGGAGGAGGAAGATGACGAGTACGACGACGATGGATACGACGACGACGTCGAGTTCTGTCGGAATATGACTCCTTTTGGCACCTACAAGAGTGCTACAACCTCCAACATTATTAATGGGAGCTCGGGCGGCGGCGATTCGCAGTTCTCTGTGGTGGCGATGGTGGCTTCGGCTCTACGGAAGTCGATTGTCACATGCAGCGTGGCGGCGACGGACGACCAGGATGACGATGACCACGTGGAGATAGGCTGGCCTACGGATGTGCGCCACGTGTCCCACGTGACCTTTGACCGCTTCCATGGCTTCTTAGGGCTTCCCATGGAGCTTCAGCCCCATCTCCCTCCCATACCCCCAAGCGCCAGGTCCTCTCTCTCTCTCTCTCTCTCTCTCTCTCTCTCTCTCTCTCTCTCTCTGTGTGCGGGGGTGGGTTGGTGGCGTAGCTCACCATTTTTGTCAGATTCATTTTATTGGGATAGCTTCATAATTGTGTAAGCTCTTAGAGTATCAACACAATCACTGTTCCACATCCGTATTGCAAATTGAAAACTTGATCAGTTAGTTCTATGGGGATTGAATATGCAATAGCTGAACTCAGACCCTAAATTACTTGGGTGGCTTGGCTCCATATGTTCTCCAAAAGATGGTTCCAATTTTGATCATGGATTACTAAACATATCAGATTCTGACTAATTGGGTGTTCAGACTTTTGGTGGGGGGCAACAGATTGTGTTTCCCACTTCTAGGTTGTTAATTCTCAGTGTTTCACTTCTCTTCTATGTTAAGATGACAGTGCCGTAGCTTTTCTAATCGTTCTCCCATTAATATTAATATCTGCAGTGCAAGTGTTTTTGGAGTCTCAGCTCAGTCAATGCAGTGTTCGTATGACCAAAGAGGAAACAGTGTGCCCACAATTCTTCTCAGAATGCAGAGCCGTTTATATTCAGACGGTGGACTTCGAGTATGTATCCCCTTGCTTGTTTGCTGCTACAATTCATAACCAAGTCCATAGTTTTTGAGTTCTCATAAAAGTCGAACTTATTGCCGTGCTTCAAGGCAGAAGGAATTTTTCGAATAAATGCTGAGAACAGTCAAGAGAAACTTGTAAGAAACCAGCTAAACAGAGGGATCGTGCCACGTGGAATCGACGTCCACTGTCTAGCAGGATTGATAAAGGTATTGCTTTTATCTCCTTAGATTCAATGGCATTAATACAGTAAACCGTTGGTCGGTGCATTTGATGCATGCGCTATTGTCACTGCGATTGCCTAAGATCGTCGTACGAATTGTTTACAGATACTTGTTAGTCCTTAGGAGGGAAACGCCTTTTTCATTTTATTACAATGTCTCAGGCATGGTTTCGGGAGCTTCCCTCGGGCGTGCTCGATTCTCTTACGCCAGAGCAGGTGATGCACTGCAACACGGAAGAAGACTGCAGCAACCTCATATCCCTTCTTCCTCCCACCGAGCGCGCATTGCTCGACTGGGCGATCAATCTCATGGCTGACGTAGCGCAGAACGAGCATCATAACAAGATGAACGCAAGGAACATAGCCATGGTCTTCGCCCCCAACATGACTCAGGTACATATTATGCGCCTCCGTTGTTTCCTCCAGCGATTTCTTTTGGATGCTTCTGGCAATTTGCTGAGATTAACGTACGTCCAATTAAATGCAGATGGCAGACCCTTTGACTGCACTAATCCACGCTGTCCAAGTCATGAACTTGCTCAAGACGCTCATCGTTAAAACCGTGCGCCAAAGAGAAGAATTTTTAGCGGGCAACAGAACAGCGCAACCATTATCCACAAAATGCGCTGATACTACTTACCAACCATCGCTTACTACAGAAATGACCGCCAAGGAAGACTCGTTATCCGTAAACCTCTTGAGGAGCGCCACATTGGAGAGGTTAGAATGCGACAACAACAATTACAAGTCCTTAGGCTTCAGCGAATTCGAAAGGAAGATGAAAGGCAACAGAGGAGGCTCTGCTTCACCTCCCATGAGGAAAAGCCCGTCTTTTGGACTGATGAGATTCAAAGGCGAGGCGGAGCAGGAAAATATGGAGAGCGAGGGGATATTGAATCGTCTGAGTCTGCGTAGAGGAATGCAGAGGCTTCGTCGGCATACCGTTTTCAGTTTCGCCAAGACGGCGAAGAAAGGTGGTAGCTAGCGTTTGGGAATTGTAAATACTAGAAGCTAGGAGAGAAGCCTGAGAATGGTCGTCTCGCCGATGAGAAGGGAAGTGCGCTTAAGCTTTTTTTTCTTTCTTTTTTTCGTCGTTAGTTCTATTTCGAGTTAACCGTTCGTGCTAGTATCGATTTGTTTATTACTTGGGAATGAGCAACCATCTGGTTTTTAATAAGTCTTGGTTACGACTAGTTTCGCGTGTAACGTATTAGAACAAAACTGACTGATGTCAAGTGTTATTACAGCATCTCTCGTGTAGTAGGATTAACTTTATCAGCCTGGATTTTCTTTTTTCGTCCTTTCTTTTCTTCGACGCACATGTCGATCGATGCTCGATCGATAGGCGCAAAGAACGTTTCTTGGAGATCTTCTGCTGCCTATATGAATGCAAGATATTTCGTCTCGATACAATCCGATCCTATTCGTCCTTAGGGCAAGTCGAAAGAGAGAACTAGAAACTGATAGCATGACGACGGAGCGAACCAACATCTCAGACAAACAACAAGAAATCACAGTGCGGCGAAAAGCCTCACTCAAGAATCTAGTACAGAACCCAATGCTCACCATCGACTCTAACCCTAAAACCATGAATTCTAGCAAACGCATGAACTGCGTTTTTCACTCCGACCCAAACAATGTCGTGCCCGAAAAGAACCCCGCCGGGCTTCAAAAGCTTGTAAGCATTGTTGATGTCGACCCACGCCGAGTGGAAGTCATGGGCGGCATCGACCTCGATCAGATCTCCATAAATCCCCCAATCGCAGAGCCCGCCGAGGGCCGTCCCAGTGGAGAATGGGAGGAAGACGATGGACTCAGTTGCGTTTGCCCTGACGACGTTCTGCATAAACTGATAGAGCAGCATGCTGTCCCCATTGACGAGCTTGATGGTGCTCTTCTGATCTTGGTCGTAGTACCCCGGCCATCCCCTGAAATCGTCGATGCATACGATCTGCGTGTCTAGGCCGAGCTCCTTGACCACGCCGGCGATGTGGGTCGCCGACGCTCCGAGGAAGGTGCCGATCTCTATTATCGTCTTGGGTCGGACTTGCCTTATCAGGCGCTCGAAGACGGGCGCGTTGGAGCCCCACCCTTTGGTCCACTGCTCTTGGATTAGGCCGGCGGATTTTATGTGCTCGGGAGGGAAGTCTTCCCACGGAGAGCTTCCGTTGAAGACTTTCCTGAATATGGTCTCGCGGACGTCGGAGGGAGGGACCGGCGGACGGGCGCACCTCGCCGGGGAGAAGGTGTGGTGGTATCGGAGTTCGGCGGCGGACTGGGAGAGGAAGGGGATCGAGTGGCAGATGTAGCCTAGGAGGAAGGTGGAAATGAACAGCACGGCGATGGCGGTCCGCGGTCGTTTTTGGTAGATCTCGTACGCCCCCGCCGCGAGCTTGTTCTTGAGGGGATAGTACGGCGGCTGGCGGTGACGGTGCTGCGGCGAGGAGAGCGGAGAGTCTTCGCCGTCGTCGCGGCCGATTCCCGTTTCTAGCGAGGACGACGACGACTTCATGATCGGAGAGGGAGTGGAGTGTTATTTCTCGAGAAAAAACTACCAATCTGCTGCAATGGATATAAGAGTTCAATCAGTGGCGGCTTTGTTTCGTGTTTCGGTTTCCTTGTGTAAATTGCAGTGGAGATACGCCACACGTATTTCTTTCTTTCTATCTAAGACTTTTCAAATAAGTATTTATTTTATTGCAATTGCTAATATAGTAAGGAAATGAATAGGCACGGCCGAGGGTCGCCGTGCACGTGCTTTTAGATCTTATATTTGTTTGAATCTGTAAAATTTAGTGGTAGTTTTCGTTCGGGCCCTGTCTGAATTTAGAATTCAGGCCCTGCCCGAAAAAAAAAATAGTTTAGACTTTAGAGAACTAGATTTCAACATTTCGTTGTTCCGCAGTACCACTTCATCGTTCTGCAATATCACTTTTTTGTTCTGCAGTATCACTTCATTTTTCTGCGGTAACAACGGGTCCTTAAAACTAAAGGGGCCTGTTTGAAAACCTAGAGGGGCCTAAAATGTAATATACCCTAAAATTTATGGTTGGCCACCGCAGGATATTATTGTAAAATACACCACGAGTCTTGGTCGCACAAAAATAAATCAATAAAAGTATCATTTCATCGTAGTGAATTGAATGGGTCAATCAATTTGTATGAAGCACATGAAACCAACGAAGCAAAGGTCAGAGAAAGCCCTCTCCAACTTGAAGAGATTCTCTCCAAGAAGATATTTTTCTTCTTTTATCATACATTTATATCTATTTTTTTAGCTCCAATTAAACAGACACAATGAACAGACATAGAAGTCCATTGCATAGCCTCTGAAAACCAGTAAGAGGGGACTGACTGCTTCTAATAAGAAAAACAACACAGAATTCATCACAAAAGAAAAAACAAAAACCACAGACGCTAAGTTTCATCTAATATAAACATCAACATCTCCTTCGAACTTCCATCACTACGCTGCTTCCTCTTTATCTCCAGCAACAGCAGACGATCCCTGACCACCATCGTGAGCCTCTTGTTTCTTACTGCCATTGATATAATTGCCTGCTCCATGCATCAGCCCTCGGTTCATACTATCATTAGCCGCGGTGGGCCTGGCGGGCACTAGCACATGAGGCTGGCTTTGGCCCGTAAGACGTTCTTGAATGGCCTGTGGCCGTGGAGGGAATACTACGCTGGGCTGTTGAGCCATTGCCATAGGAGGAGGAAGATGATGCTGCTGCTGCATCATGTAGAAGCTTCCTTGTTGTAATGAAGGATGGTGAGCCATTTGCTGCTGCTGCTGTACTATTGGCTGATAACACACAGTACAATGTGTTGTGTGAGAAGATTTTATTGCTCTGAGAATGATCACACAATGTAAGAAGTGTTTGTTTACCTGGGGAGGAGGTGGGGCGGATGGTGTCTGTGGTTGGGCATCGGCTATTGCAGCCAAGTACATCAAGTTCTTCTGTAGCTGAGCTTGGTACCTTGAGAAAATTGCAGGAAAAGATGAGATGCTGGGCAGACACGCGTGGAGAAGCGATTGACTTACTGCGCACATTCGGCGAGTTTGCCGAGGTTTTGATTCTCCAAGATCGCCAGTATCAGTTTCTTGTTCTCATCTAGATACTGCAACGAAGATGTAAAAGAAATCTGCTATCATATGACCAAATTCAGATGGTTGGCAAGCAAAGAACCGATACCCGAGCGTAAGAATTATAATTGTTTGTTACAGCAGTAAGCCATTTCTAGATAAATTTTTGGAGAACCCTAAAAGAAGTCATTAACTTTGATTTCGGTCTTACCGAAATACCTAAGTTGCAACTAGTTAGATTATGAACAGCACGGCCCAGAAAACGAAACACACAAGCCACAGTCAATTCATCACTATGACCGAGATCCTATGAGTACTAAACTCTAGCAGCTAAGAGAACAAAATACAAATTGAGAAATTTTTTCCAAGTTGAAGGAGAAGGCAGAAGCAGATTATAACAACAAAACCCTCTGAATCTGCTCGGTAGTGATGGTATTGGGCGGAAGCGAAGGCATGGCAGGAAACATAGGCCCAGCTTGCTGCTGCATCTTTAAACCCTTTCCCTGTTCAAAATCAAAAGCAAACAGCGAAGCCACTAAAGCCAATTAAATGGAATTTGTTCATCAATCAATTAAAAGTACTCACTTTGCAACGAACCAACAACTACCTGTAGAATAAGGGGTGTTCGGCGCCGGCGGCGAGCGTTTGTTGCAGACAAGAACTTTTGCAGACAAAAATTCAACCAAGTACGCCGATGATTACGACTCAACGACGACTGTTGTGTGAAGGTGATGCTGTAATGGTCCAAGAGTCTCTTTCTTCATCTGATGGGCCACAAAAAAAGTAGCCCAGATACTATTTTGCCGAGCCGAGCGAGAACATTCATTGTTTTCTCCATCGACCCAATGAGATTAAAGTCCATTGGACACCATTGCCTCTTGTCGACGACCATGTTAACGACTTGAGTGAGTCAGTGACAGTGAGTCATCGACGTGTTAAAGATTTGATTTTTACCATTTGTCATAACGCTAAAAAAAAAACTAAGCTGTTTCAGTGGTGAAGTGGTGAAACGCCACGTGACGTGCGATTTGATTACCTTATCTTGTCTGATGTTGAAACTAATGGCTGCTCAAATTCCATCGCATTATCTGGATAGATACTGAAACCTCCACCTTTCGATTTTCTTTTTCTCAGAGGAAAAAAACAGAATCAAGAAAAGAAGAAGATCTACAATCAGATATAAGCAACAGCTGAGCTGAGGTGTGAACTGTATACCTTAGCTTTAGTCAAAAAAAAGCGATGGCCTCGACAAGTGCGCCGACTGCCCCAGTTTCCTCCGTATCGTCTTTCGACGCCAGCAAGGCATCGTCTCCGACGCAATGCGCCGCCCTGCCGCCCACCCTCCCTCAGCCCGGCGCCGTACTCTCTCGCTTCTCTAGGACCACTGCGTACTGTCAGTACATCATCATCGTCAAGTCCTATCACTACACACAGCTCGCACTCCATTGACGTTTGCTGACCCTTTTTTTCTTTTCAGGTCGAAAGATCGCCCGCAGCGTCGCCGCAATGGCTACAACCGGCGAGGCCCCGCCGGCCGAAGTGGTGGGCAGCGATGCACCCGATACTTCTGAAATCGTGAAGGCAATTCAAGAAGCTGTAAGTATATACACACATATATATGTATATACGATGATAGATTCATATACTACATCAAAATGAATTCCTTTCGTCTCAAAGTGGGACAAAGTTGAAGACAAGTACGCCGTGGCCTCGCTGGGCGTGGCTGGCTTCGTTGCTTTATGGGGCTCGGCGGGAATGATCTCTGTAAGAGCCACTCATTCGCATTGAACTTAAAAAAATTCTTTTTCTACATTTATTATGAGCCAATCAAGCTTTGTCTGATATATCAAAGACAAATTTTTTTTTTTGTTCTGCTTTGCTTGGACAACTATATAGGCAGTTGACAGGCTACCGTTGATACCTGGTCTCCTTGAAGTGGTTGGAATTGGATATACAGGCGTAAGTTCTCAATGCATATGCATGCAAGCCCTCGCTAGCTATTTGTCGAAGTTATGTATTATTGCAATTCTTTTGTTTTGATTTTGGTTTCGGCTTTGCAGTGGTTTGCATACAAAAACTTGGTCTTCAGACCAGACAGGTAATAAGCATTGTTTTTCGCGACGTTATTACGCTAATGTAATGATTAGTAATAATGCCACTTAGTAGCATTGTTATTGATATGCTGAGAAACTTCAACTTGTTTGTGGAATTATTAGGGAAAAGTTGATTCAGAAGATCAAAGATCTCTACAAGGAGGTGACTGGGAGCAGCAGCAGCAGCTGAAGAACCCTTTGTATTGTAAATTTGCAGGAATAATGATGTAAATGCATCACGCCACACTTTCATTGACATGATTATATATAAAAAGTGCAGTTGAATTGATTTTTGTATCGCGGTAATGTAAATTGGCCTGCTAATGAGTGCTGATCACGTAATTCAAGACTAGATCAGCAAGCCATTCAAATGTATTTTGGTATCTACCGATATTTAATTTTCTGTGAAAATCGTACTCAACTTCGATTGCATAGCCATATGATCTTCGTGTGGGCACTACATGTAGATTTGATAATGTCATGATTTTATGATTTTTGCTGTAGGTTTTTCTTTCATTTCAACCATGAAATAACACAATTCTTTCCAATGCGTCATTGAGAAGAAAAAACCACAGTAATATGCAGCATGAACGAAAAAACAAAAACAATTTATCAAAATCATGTAACTCTATCTACCGAAGAAACTTAGCTTAGTAATTTCGAGAGTAACATAAAAATATTGTAGTGTAAAGAAGCACCTACATCTATCTATCTATTTTATAATTGGAGACCTACCCTTAGTAATTATCATTAAATTAATTTGGTGTCTCAATTGTAATTATTTTTATATGCATATATTTAATAATTATGCCTACTATTATAATTGAATGACCAAAAAATATTAATTAATAATTTGTAAATAATATTTATGAATTATCAAGTACTAGTAATATAATATTAGACAGAGGAAAGTGGACATTTTACGGTTATGGGCTCGGCCCAATTGTTGAGCTGAAAGCTCTTGAAATAAGGGAAGAAATGAAATGCTAGGGTTTTCCTTCAGATAGATCTCATCGGAGAGAGTCTCTCAAAGGTAAAGACGATTGAAATGAAAAAAAAAAGGGAAGAAAAAGAAAATTTCTCAGATTACTCTATTTACTCTCATCTCAGCTAGATATGCAAACATACACACATACTTCTCGCTCATAAATCTCTAAGCATATACAAAACCATCCCTATCTTGCCTTCCTATTGATAGAACAACTCCAAAAGTTTACATGCATCAGATAAAGGCCTTAATTTTATTGCTTTCGATGTTGATGTTCTTTGTTGAGATTCTTTGCTATGCCTCTCTGTCGATCTCCAGATTCATTTCAGTGCGAGGACGGATTGGTGCGTTTGATTAAGTCTCAAAAACTTCTAAGTTGTCTTGATTTTATCTTTTCATTTATGTACTTTTTTTTATCATTGTCGTTGTTTCTGTGGTGAGGATCTATGATTTTCGACTGTGTTCATTTTCTTTTTATTTTTACTTTTTAATGTTGTTGATGTTTTGTGGTTTGTTTGACTGATTACCCTGTCCATCTTACGTAGGTATCTAGTGGGAAATGGTAGGGAGTTTTTTTTATGGTATTCATCCACTAGGCTAAGCTGAACTCTAAAGTTAAGTTTACATTTACTTGTGCCATCGAACAATTTAAGAATTCTTGTTCCATACCTTTCAAAATTCCTATTGGTTTTCAACAATTCCAATTATGAAGAATTTTGTGAAGAAGTTTGCATTTTGCAATAACAGCATGGTAGACGATACAAGCTTCATTCTTTCTTATCAATTTGCCATCAAAACGTGATACACAGCTTCATTATGTTTGTTGTGTTATATGCATAGGTTTGAGCCAGAAAATACCTAGTGAAGACGTTTACCCGGGCACAACAACAATTTGCCCTTGCGATGTGGATATTTTGTACTAAAATCCTTGTTCATTAGTGCTTTTTTATGTATGTTTTCAGCCTGTCTTGGTGAATCGTTCAAAACGAGAGTCAAATTGAAACGTGAAAAAACAAGGACATCATGACTGAGAACAATGAAAATGATGATCGAGTGGATCTTGACGATGACAATTACTCCGAGGAAGATGATGATCCTGAAGAGCAAATGGAAGATGAAAGAGCTGGAGGAGAAAGTGAAGAAAATGAGGAAGAATTTCAAGAGGATGGTGCAAGTATGGATGATATAAAAGACCAGTCTCCTGAAACTGGAGGAAATTCTCTCAATGTTGAGAATCACCAACATGATGAAAACAACGAGTCTCTCAATCAAGGTGAGAGGGGGGAACATTCTGAACTTCTTGAACTTCCTCCTCGTGGTACTGAAGTTTTCGTTGGAGGACTTTCTCGAGATATTTCTGAAGAAGATCTGAGGGAGCTATGTGAATCAATTGGTGAAATTTTTGAGGTTGGTCACGAGTCTCGGTAAAGATTCTTCTTCTTCTTTTTTTTTTTTTTTTTTTTTCAAATTGTGGATTTTTTAACATTATGCCATCACAAGGGACTTTGAATTATTATTCAGTGATTACAAATGGCAGATAAGAATGATGAAAAACAAGGATACTGGAGAGAGCAAGGGTTTTGCTTTTGTGGCCTTCCTAACCAAAGATGTGGCCCAGAAGGCAATTGAAGAGCTGCACAACAAAGAGTTCAAGGTATATATAAAACTGTGAAAAAAACGTCTATATTATTTGTTACGCTGTGTGCTAAGATTGAGCCAGTCTTGTCTATTTCTGTTTTCTAAATATTCTGTTCACTCAATGCAGGGAAGGACATTGCGGTGTTCATTGTCTGAAACCAAATATAGATTGTTCATAGGGAATGTACCTAAGAGCTGGACAGATGAGGAGTTCAAGAACGTAATTGATGCAACGGGTCCCGGTGCTGAAACCATTGAGCTCATAAAGGTCAGCTATGGCATTTTAATAATCATACATAATAATCCATTGTTGTTCTAATGAAAAGTTGAACTCGGTTTCCATATCTGACCATTTTACTTTTCAAAATTACAGGATCCTGCAAACCCAGGTCGTAATCGTGGATTTGCATTTGTGGAGTACTACAACAACGCCTGTGCAGATTATTCTCGCCAAAAGATGACTGCTTCAAGTTTTAAGCTGGATGGCAACACACCAACTGTAACATGGGCTGATCCAAAAATATCACCAGATCATTCATCTGCTGCTTCTCAGGTATAAGCTGGTTGACGCTGCTTTTATGTTTTAAACGTCAAGCAAATTATATTGATTTATGCCCCTGAGGCATGATGTTGTAGTGAATATATACATTCAAAAATATATTTACTCGATATGCACCTCTTGCTAATGATTTTTTTTCAGGTGAAAGCTCTATATGTAAAGAACATACCGGAGAACACATCCACTGATCAGTTGAAGGAACTATTCGTGCGCCATGGGGAGGTCACAAAGGTTGTCATGCCTCCTTCCAAAAGCGGTGGAAGAAGGGATTTCGGGTTCGTGCACTTTGCAGAAAGGTCAAGCGCGCTGAAGGCCGTCAAAGAAACTGAAAAGTATGAAATAAACGGTATGTCCATATATCCCTTGTGCTCATGGGCCTGTTGGAGATGGTCAACTGCGATAATATTGATGTAAAACGCAGGCCAAGCGCTGGAAGTTGTTCTTGCAAAACCTCAAGCTGAGAAGAAGTTCGATGCAGTCAATCCTCATACTCCTTCCCCAGCCCCTAATTACATCCCTCATCCAGGATATGCTGGCTTGCCTATAAATCCTTACGCTGCTCCTATTGCGGGTGGATATGGCGCAGCTGCTGCTGGGCTACACCAGGTATTTGGCTTATAACTTGATAATAAGCTTCTTTTTTACCATTTCCTTATTTTGAGTTAGGCCAAGAAAAATAAGAACTTTGGGTGCAGCCGATAGCTTATGGTAGGGGACAAATGAGTTCTGGGATGCAGATGGTGCCTATGGTCTTGCCCGATGGCCGAATTGGCTATGTCCTGTAAGTTTGCCATTGGTCCTCCGTACTACATCCTGTGTGAAAGAAATTGATGGTCTTGGATGAGTTAAGATATACATCTTTTATGCTAAACACAGTCAGCAGCCCGGCGTACAGATGGTGCCACCTGTTAGGCCACGCCGGAATAATGATCGGAGCGGTGGAAGAGGCCAAGAACGAGGAGGAGACGATGCCTATCGCAGCAGACGTTACAGACCATACTAGGTTAAGTTTGTGAGGATGCAATAACTGTGTTTTAGTTATGTATGAAAAATTATGTGCGAGCTATATTCATGTCATCATTGTACTTTGTTGGTTATATGACAATTGACAAGTTAACTGTGATTTGGTATATTTCATAAAATAAAAACTAGCAAGTGAAGAAATCATCGTTCATTCGAAATCAATGAATAAAACAGATGGATGCATACCTCCTCCCAAATTCTTCAACAGTAATGTAATAAAATGCTGAATGTAGTAAATACAGTTGCCTTCTTCCACGTATTCACTCGTGCTAGGTACGAATTATTACTTTCATATTATGCAATTTCATTGCAAAAAGACCGATGATCATCTCCTTCATTGATATGATGGCAGCTAATCTGCAGCGTGAATTTTTACAGGGTAATTATCGACGCAATCGAACCAAGGATTCGCCTTGCTCTCCTTGGCCGGAATCTCCCTGAGAGATCTCCACACGGCGCTGTTGCACTTGAATCCCGACCCAAAAGCAATCTGCCAAACTCTGTCTCCCTTCGAAACCCTACCTTTCGCCTCCGTGTAAGCCAGCTCATACCACAGAGAACTGCTCGACGTATTCCCAAACCTATGGAGCGTCATCCTCGACGGCTCCATGTGCCACTCCGTGAGCTGCAGATTCTTGTCCATGGCGTCGAGCACCGCCCTTCCGCCGGCGTGTATGCAGAGGTGCTCGAACGCCAGCTTAAAGTCAGGTATGTATGGCCTCACCTTTGCCCCCAAAACCTTCCTCTTCAGAAGCGTCAGCAGAAACATCAGCTGCTCTGACCATGGCAGGACTAGTGGGCCCAGCGTGGTGATGTTGGTTTTAAGGGCGTCGCCGGCGACGGCCATGAGCTCGCGGGCTAAGGAAACCCCAACTACCCCTTTTTCGTCTTCCTTCTGGTAAACGCACCTGTAGCTGTTCTCGTCGGCGCCCTTGTGGGTTCGGACGGTGTGGACCAGGGCGTACTTTGACCTCCGACGGTCGCCTCGCTTGTTGGAGAGGAGGACGGCGGCGCCGCCCATTCGGAAGATGCAGTTGCATAGGAGCATGGAGCGGTCGTTTCCGAAGTACCAGTTTAGGGTTATGTTTTCCGTGCTGACGACGACGGCGTAGGTGTTTGGGTTGGCTTGGAGGAGGTGCCTGGCTAGGTCTATGGATATGAGCCCGGCGCTGCAGCCCATTCCGCCGAGGTTGAAGCTCTTGACGTCTGGTCGGAGCTTGTAGTGGTTGACGACCATGGAGGCGAGGGACGGCGTTGGGTTGAAGAGGCTGCAGTTGACGATTAGGATTCCGACGTCGTTAGGGTTCAGGCCTGTCTCGGCGAAGAGGGCGTCTAGTGCGCCGAACATGACGGACTCGGCCTCGAGTCGGGCTTCTCCGATCGAGAGGTTCGGCGGCCGGGAGGTGATTCCGCGGGGGAAGTATGTTTCGTCGCCGAGACCTGAACGGCGGGAGATTTTCTTCTGGAAGTTGACCGACTCGGGCTCGAAGGCGCCGTTCTCCTCCGTCATCTTCAAGAACGAGTCGACGGAGAGCTTCATACCGTCGGCGTCCGCCGGCTTGTAGCAGGCGAAGTCGACGAGGTAGACCGGCCTGGGCTGCTTGGCCCAGTAAAGGGCTAGCAAGAGGATGACGGTGGTGGAACCGACGACGATGGTGGCTGTGTCTACTAGCACGAGGGTGGGAGGTGGGTTCAGCCGCCATAAGGTGCGGGCGGCGCCGGCGATGAGCAGCGTTAGGACTGCTAAGAGGAGGAAGACGAGGAGCGTCCCTGGGTTGAGGGAATAACCGAATCCTAGCTTGACGTACTTTAGCTTCACCGACTTGAGAAAGTCCGGCAACTTCCGCCGGATTCTGATGACCATCGACGACGAGTCTCTGTCGAATGCTACTTCCGCTAAAAGCCTTTCGCTGTCGTCCAATTCTATGCTACTATTGCTGTTCATGGCTTCTCCTCCTTCCATGGAAGCTCCTTCTCAGATTGTTATTATAATAAAATAGAGAGAGAGAGAGAGAGAGAGAGAGAGATATGAGAGAATGCAAGTTCCAAGATCAAGGCAAGGTCTAGGTAACTATTCTTGTTGAACTAATTAAGCCCTTGATGAAAGAGAAATAAATACCAACGCCTAACTAAATAAATCCTTGGTCTAGACAGAGAGGGAGATGGTGGATTGGATGGAGAAGACACGAAAAGGGTTGAAAGCATATCTATATAAAGCTGCAAGAAAAAGAAAAGCTTTCTTTACACGCACAACACACACACACTGGTCGTCCAATGGCCTGTAGTTAATGCATGGGATGAGTTGTGTGCTGAACAAATGCTTCACTGAACGCTCAACTACCCCAGTGAAAGCGGAAAAGGAAAAAGAAAAGAAAAGAAAAGAAAAGTAGTAATTTAGACACAACTGTCCACGTCTGACTAAGTTTCATTAGTCGCCCTTAAGCTTTAATGATCCAACCAAATTATAGGTAACGTTGTTGGCCAATGTTTGTGTGTGGGGTTATTTGACCAAGTGGCCTCGTGAAGGGGCTGCTAGCGAAGAGAGTTTTCGTCCAAGAATTAATAATCTTCTTCCCTTCGTGAAAGAATAATAGTCACCGCCCACCTCCTTGCTTGAATTAATAACTTCGATTTCTATTAATATATGTACCTTGCATCAATATAATAGCAATCTTTCTTACCATGTGTGTGGTGGCTGTGTTAGAGAGCTGTGTTTACGTGTTTTTTTGGTAAAAGTTTGGTGGGCACCGTCGACTGCCCATCCACAAGCAGACCAAAAAAAAAAAATTAATGTAATTTTTGTGGTGCAATGCAAGAAATAATAATTTTCCAGATTTCCTCAAGATCCCACATGAGTTTTCGCATTTTCTTGTACGCATGTATGTTTGATTAAGCCTAATGGAATTTGTTGGGTTAGGCATGACTTCAAAAGACTAGTGGCTCTTCGTCTTCTCCTATTCATCTAAAACGAAATCATTTCGTTAACTTCTTTTCTTGAAACTCAGTTAAGTATGTCCAATTCAAGCAAATCTGTTGTGACACACGAAAGGTACTTATTTTGGTTATCTAATAGAGAAATGAGTCATGGGGTGATAAGTTCCATTGAATCTTGAATAAACGTCAATTCGAAGGCAGCTTAACATAGCATTTAAAGCTCTTAACATCATGGTTATATGTAAAGCTCATAAATTGGGATCAAATTGGGCACGTAGATAAATTAGCATACTTCATTAACTGATGGAATTGAGTCACCAACAGCTAACTGCGACCCTGCGTATTTATTTTACATAATGTACCAACCTAATCCATTGCCGACGTTTCTCTCTGGTACGTAATCTTATAAGCGTTGGAAGTATTCGAATTCATTTGCGCGTTTATTTTACATATTCATTCATTACAGAACATCCCTTCTTTTTTCTTTCCTCAATATGCGATTCCGCGTGTGAAAAGATTGCTGCTTTGGTCCAATTTGAGCACAGCCCAGAAGCCCAAAGGTTTCATTTTAAATTTCGAGTGTATTCTTGTGTATCATTATCATCTTTTGTAGTAAATAAATACGCTCTTGTAAGAATTGTAACTATAATTATAATGCTATTGTAATAATCCCAGTACATGAAAAAGGGTGGCTTTGATAAGGAAATAAACAAGTTTTCTTCCTGAAACATCATATACGAATGAATATTTTTTCTTTTGTTATCTTCTTTTATGAATCAAGAACAATCCATCTCTCAACGATCTAATAAGAAGCTTACACGACTGCAGAAGATATTTGAAATAAATTATAAAAGGTATGTAATCTTATATTAGAATGTAAATGTAGATGTGCTTCAATAGTGCTACGTGTCACTTACATAAAAAAATATATTAAAAAAATACAATAAATAATGAGATGTCCCACGTTGAGGACACTAACGAGTGGAAAAACCTCCCACCAATGCAAGTAACGCTAAACTACCGATTAATAGTAATTTAAAAAAAAGTACCCATAATGTTAGCTTACTTTAAAATATCTTAGCTTAATTGTTACTAAACACACTACTATAAATATTTACATATAATTAAGTCCGTGCATTGAACGAGTAATTACTAGTAAATACTAAAAACATTGTCTATTCCAGTTCCAAATAAAACAATCCACCTTTCTTTCATCAAGGAACCGAAAAAATGCCACGTTAGGATTCTACAAAGTTCGACGCCTTAAAACAAAACCCCTTCTTTCTCCACGTTGCTTAGCAGTAGTAGCACAACTCCCCCCCCGCCGATCAAAAACGAAAAAGAAAGAAAAAATTAATAATCTCAAATGTCTAACGCGAGTGGAAACGAAGAGTGGAGAAAGAACGCAGACACGCATAAGATGAGCTCTGAAACAGCGAAGAGGGTTACCGGCCAAGCAGGCGGCGGCGCCGGCGCTGAGATCCTTCACCAGAGAAGAAACCTTCCTTACAGCTACACCACCATGGCCCTCGGCGGAGCCGCCGTGGTCGGAGCCTTGTGGTACTTCACCTTGTACTCCAAGAAGAAGCCTGAGGCCACCGCCGGCGACGTGGCAAAGGTGTCCGTCGGCGCAGCAAATCCCCAGGAGACGCGTCCTCCCAAGTAAAGCTAGCTAGTAGTAATACTGTGTAACAAATAATGACCATGTCCAAGGTAGTATTAGCAGCATCTATTGTGTGTAATGAAGAGTCTCACTACTTTTTTAATTTCCTGCTAAATAAAGGAGCTTAAATTTACAGTTTTCTTTGGTATAAAATGATTAGTAAATACAACAATCGAATTAAAGATCTGCAAACCATACACAGTAACCCTTCGATCCCAAATGTTTGATTGCCAACCAAATTTGTGGGTTTTACCAGAAATTTTTTGCCCACTTGCATAATTCTATCGATTGAGCAATTGCCCTGAAAATAGAATCAATCGCGTGAAAATCATAAATTACTTCGTGAGTATGATCCATCAATCAAGTTCTCTGTATTACTGTGAGGGGGAAGTACAAACAAACAATGAAATCCGACTAAAAAAGTGAACTTTCTTGCTTTGCAATTTATATAGTTCAAGAAGAAAACGTGACGGACAACATAGCACTCAACGTGTCAAAAAACCGATCTTGACTTCGTCGAAAATCCATTACATGAAGAGCGTTATCTAAGTAGCTGTTCTTACATTTCGAGCGTGAGGAAGATCCCGCGATTTCCACTGTTCACTTTATCTTCTCTAGCAATGTGAACTCTGATGAAGCAAGCTTCTAGCGCCAGTTTTGAGGATGAAAGAACAAAAAAGGATGCATTGTGTATCGTCTCCTATCCATCAAGCCACTGGGATTTTAGGTTCCCCAAGATTGACGAAGGCTTGAGCACGCGCCAAGCGCGCTGCAGCAGCGTTCCAAGACACAAGATGATCCATATATGCGTTCACGTACTTGCTTTTATCGTTCTGTTCGAAAGAATTCAAGTTCGATAGGAACATAAAGTCAGCAGTTTTCTTATGGCAGAGAGAGGAGAAGAAGAGTTAGATCACAATCACGACTAACCTGGTAATCCAAGTAATAAGCATGCTGCAAAACAAATTGAAAGAAGGATCATGAGAAAAAGGGACTAAATTTGCATATCAACGTGTCTCTATGTGTGCGTGTGGCAGCGAATGTATGAGAGAGAGAGAGAGAGAGAGAGAGAGAGAGAGAGAGAGAGACCTCCCACAAATCCAAGCTGATGATGGGCTGCAATGGTTTACGAGTCATTGACATGTTAAATTCAGAGTTTTGCTACTGATATCCAAATACAAGTGAATAGAAGGAGACGGAAGGAGGAGGTAAATGGGATTTCTTACTATGTCATTCCATACAAGAGGATTGATTGCATTGGAGGTTTTAACAATGGAAAGGCATTTCTTCTCCCTCTTCACTGCAAACAAACCAATAAAAAACGATAAAAACGGAAGGAAATCACAAACTGGAGTTGCAGACGAACCACTAGTTTCTTTGCACAAACAATTCTTGAAGGTATGTTAAAAAAATTTAAAGTTCATCTTGAAAATGATTTGTTGATTGGCAAACCTATCATAAGGCAAAAAGACAGACTTACAAACCAACCAAACCCAAGCAGATCCAAAAGAAGCGAGGGAAGCTTCGATGAACTTCTCCCTAAAGCCACTAAACGAAGTGAAATCCTTCTCTATCTGTTGAAGTAAGCCCATCGTCGGCTCGTCTCCTCCTCCAGGCTGCATAGACTCCCAAAAGAAGTCATGATTCCAAACCTGAAAATACGACCGTAACATTAATTGGAGCGACTGCATATAATCCATACGTACCTAAGCCTTACAAGAATTGTATTTATTGCTTCTCCACATACTTGAGCTGCATTGTTGAATTCAGGCAAGGGATTCCCGTTATTATACGCCACTTTTATAAGCTCTTCCAAGGTATGACCGTAGAGCACATCGTTCTTCTCGAGCTGCTTGTTAAGAGCTTCCACATAACTACGGTGATGGCCACCCCAGTGCACTTCGAGCGTTTTCCGACTCATGTATGGCTCTAGCGCATCCTTGAAACATATTGCGTGAAGGTATTTTCGTAAATCATATCGAGGGGTATGGTTGCATCGCAGGCAGAAAAATAAGCTCACAAGAAACTCGTAAAACTAGTCGATTCTCCCATTCGAACGCAGCACATCACAGAGATCAAATCCTTTTCATACATAACCTTTGCATGAGACAAGAAAGAATGAAGATGAAGACATAAAAAAATCTCACTAGTTTGTAAGGCGGGGGTTTCAGGCCATAATAGGCTACAACTTTCGAAACTCTGCCAACGTTGAAGAATGCATCCCTTCTAAGTCTTCTTCCCTGCATCAATTATCAAAGAATCTTTTATTTTTGTGCCGCAAACAAACATCGAATTGTGCACCCAGAATTTACCACTAGATATACACGAGCTAAAGCTGAA
This sequence comes from Craterostigma plantagineum, assembly GCA_027422505.1. NCBI lineage: Eukaryota > Viridiplantae > Streptophyta > Magnoliopsida > Lamiales > Linderniaceae > Craterostigma > Craterostigma plantagineum. The sequence continues at coordinate 24,181,961 of JAPQWV010000010.1, read as the reverse complement.
TTCCTCGGACCATACCCAATGACTAAAGCTTCGAGAGCCCTTAAAATTCTTGAATGGCACAGCACTAGAAATAACACTGGTGCTCGAAGGACAAGAAAAACTGCTACTAGATAGCAGAGTCATTTCTTCAGCCGCTTTATTCTACCGCGACCTACGTGTTGCAAAAACCAAGGCTTCACTCAAGCGCCTGAAACCCATAACAAAACCGAGCATTAAATGTGCGAATACACCATTTACGAACAAAAAGGAAACGAAAGAGCGTTCAGCTCAAGCATTCTATTGAACCCGTGAGTGTTGCTCTTTGAAAGTACATATACATATACCTTCAGACGTTGGAGTGGAGGCAGCTCTTTGACGAGTTTCTTCTCAAAGATTCTCTTGTATCAGCGTTTTTATCTGTTTGTAACAGTTGCTCTAAATTCTTGTAATCGAGGAGAACGGAGATTTAGTGGATGAAGAGAGAGACCATAGGTCGTGTTCGAAAGTATATTGGATCAGCAGCAAAGCAATTCTTGGTCTTAATCAATAGGAAGATCGAATGGGCTCAAAATAGCAAATTTAGGTCCATATATTGAAAATGGCCCATTGGATCTTTCTTAGTTGCTAGAAAATTATTTATAAAAGACAACAATGAAAATCGTCTTAATTTGAGTCACCTGCCCTATGGTATGGTACCACAGTCCACACAGCTACAGTGTAAAACGACAACACTCGGAAGGTGAAGTCTCTTTACATCCATCATGATACTTCTGTCTCTTCGTTCTGTTGTTATCATTACACCATTTGAAAATCTCAGGCCACTCTAGCAAGGTCTGAGTGGAAGAAAGAAGGTGGCTTTTTTACCTCCAAAACAACATAGCTTTGTTAGTAATGGGTGCTTCTTCACATTGATGGATTTGCGATGCAGAGAGAACATTTTTGCCTCACTTGGAAAAGAATAAGGCTAATTCGAGTATTCTTGCTACTGTGATGCATTAGACGTCCTATCGTGCTTCTTTTGTCTTCATTTTCTTGGAACTAGTAAGTAGCATTTCAACCCGTTTTTGCGCTCTTCGTCATCCTCCTTGGTCGCTGTGAAGTGATTAAAAAGACGTACCTTTTTATACTTCTCTGAAGTGGGAGCAGCGGGAAAAATGGCAGATGCTTTTTTAATTTCATTTTCATCGAGTTTTTTCAAGTCTTTCAAGGCTTCTTTAAGAATCTTGTCCAGTCCAGGTTTTGCTTCTATGATCTATTTGGGGTTCCCATCCTCAAACAGAAGATATGCCATCTTAGTCTCAAGCAGAAGAAAAAATGAAAATAAAAAATTTCCCTTTGATCATAAATCACGGCTTGAATCTTGATTGATTTGTAAACTACCCTGTCTATCGGGGCAATGTTATTGTACTGTGTCCCCACTTGCCTCTGCCTTGCCGACTAACATCATATGCCCATCTTTTCATGCGATGCTGCTATCCTTAAATAACGTCCTTAAGTGTCTCCCTCTTGATATTCTTGATATGTTCAAGTGTTGCTGCTGTAATGAGCATTTATCCACTATCTTTTTGCTCATCTTTTCTGCATGAATGTATGCTTCTTGGCTGAGACTTGGCAGCAAATTGCAGGTCTTGTCCGGGCTAGGACCATCCTTTAGTGGCTGTATGATTCTTATCTTGCAGCTGTAATAAATTGTTTCTGTGCTGTGATCATACATACAGCTGAGGAAAGATGCAGTCTCCTAAATCAAGGTAATATTTTGTTCCAATTTCTGTGCGAATACTCGAACTTTTTGCTTTACGAAAACTCCATACTCGCCTGTTTACTGTGTGAATGTTCCGTTCACCTTCTTTTATCTCACGCACTCTGTTCAGAAACAGCTCTTCTACTACTGCACCACACAAGAATTCTCCTCGCTCTGTTTCATCGTCTACTGAACCATCCCAGAAAGTTTCTCCTCGAGTAGTTAGCCACCTTAAGACCAGCCCGCGATATTTCGAACACACGGCGTCTTCGTTAAAGCTCGCAAGTAAACCGCTCAAGGAACAGAGCCCTAAAGCATCGGATCATCGATCTCCAGGAAGTTCAGCCTCTGAGGTACTTCTGACAAATAAAAACTGAAACTTTTCTTCTGGGCTTGTCTGCGTAGTTCGTGCTGAGTCTCATCTTTGCTTGGATTGGGCCTTTTATTGTTTGTTTATGGTGTGCTGAATATGTCAAGTTTGGATGAAATTTTTCCAGAAAAAGCGTCAGAGCAGAGTATCTGAGTTAGAGTCTCAAGTTGCACAGCTAGAAAACAATCTCAATACCGTGAAAGATCAGTTATGTGCCACCGAGGCGTCGAAGAAACTAGCCGAGAAAGACGCCGAGGAGGCAAACCATCAAATTCTGGCCTTGTCTTCGAAGCTTGACGAGCTGCAGAAAGAAGTATCGAACAATTTGAGTTCGAAAGATGCATTGTCCAATCAAGAATTAACCGAGGAATCGAAGTCAGAAAAGTATTCGAGTGACTCAGCCGCGCTGGAGTCTGCATTGGAAGAGATCAAACGGCTCAAACTCAATCTTGAGGTGGCGACTGAATCTGAAGCTACGCATTCGAAGAACTCAGAAGCTGCCCAAGCAGAGCTCAATCAATTGAAACAGAGCTTATCGGAAACTCTGTTGCTCGTCGAAGAAATGAGAAGTCAGCTAAAACAGAGCGAAGAATCTGAGGCCCGAGCTCAGGCCATTGTCAGAGAAACACTGATGCAGCTCGAAAAATCGAGGGCTCGTGCTAATATCTTGGAAGAAATCGTGAATGAACTTGAGCCCCAGATTAACGCTAATAATGGTGGCAAGGACGTAGAATCTGCAGAAACAGAAAATGCTTCGGTGAAAATGGAAGTTCAACAGTTGAGATATGCTGTAGAAGCTGCTGAGATACGATACAACGAAGAACAAGCTCGAAGCAAGGAGCAGATGAGAAATGCACTCGAAATGGCGGAGACAATAAAATCAGAATCAAGGGACAGAGAAACCAAGCTAGAGGCTGAGATTCAGACGCATAAAGACATGATCGAAGAACTAAAAGCTAAGCTTTTGGACAAAGAAACTGAACTACAAGGTATCTACGAGGAGAAAGAGGGCCTAACCAAGAAACTCCAGACAACCCTCTCAACCCATGGAACAGAGTTCAAACAAGAGCATGACAAAACAAGAGCAGAAGTGGATAATCTTAAAGCCCTTTTAACAGACAAAGAGAACGAATGGCAAAACATCATCCAGGAAAACGAAAGGTTGAAGTCTCTGGTCAACGATAGGAGCCCAAATACCGAAGATGGTGAAATCAACGCCGCCGACGTTGAATCCGTAAGGGCGTCGGAAAGAGAAGCTCTAACCAAAGTGGGTAACTTGACGGAGGAAGTCTATAGAAGCAATCGAAAATTGGCGACGATCACTGAGCAGTTAGATGCTGCGCAGTCTACCAACTCTGAGATGGCGGCGGAGCTAAGGAGGATCAAAGTCCAGTCGGATCAGTGGAGGAAAGCTGCTGAGGCCGCCGCCGCGATCCTGTCGGCCGGCGGTGGTAACAACGGGCAGCTGACGGAGAGGACGAAAAGTGACGATCTTGATGAAGATTTGCTGAAGATGAAGAAGAACGCTAACATGCTGAGAAGGTTTTGGAAGAAGCCTCAGAAATAAAATTAAGGATTAGAAACTATTCAACTGCTGCATTTGGTTTCATTCTTTCTTATCTTGGAAACTTCTGTGTGATGAAAGACCTGCGACTTATGTGGATCTTCATGGTATTTGTGCAATATTACATTATTTCGTGAAGACGGAAACGGTCAATTCGTAATAATTATGTTTAGGGGGAATTGGTTGGATCATCTTCACGCAATAAAACTAGGATCTGATAAATTTTCTGTTTCCAAAAAATAGAAGAAAAACGTTACATCTGTGCTTTACGAAAAACTGCCAGCGAGCAAGTAAATTACTGCATGCATGCCACCTGTTTTTCGCCTCACCTCTCTACTTAAACCAACCCTCCCCACACTTCACACAAGCACAAAGTGTATAACGAAAGTATTGAAGAGAGAAAAAAGCAGAGAAAATTATGGGAAAGAAAGCTCTGTTCTTGGTGACCTTAGCGGCGGCGGCCTTGTTCATGGCCTCTTGCTGTTACAGCGAAGGCGAAGAAGGTTGGGACATGAGCGAAGGAGATCGAGGATGGTTCTTATTACACGACTCTAAACCAGTGGTAAAAACCGACGCCGGCAATATGAGGGTGGTGAGAGGCGTCGGCCGTAGGTTCACTCAGCACAGCCCTATGCACATTGGCTTCATTACCATGGAGCCCAAGAGCCTCTTCATACCTCAGTACCTCGATTCCAGCCTCATTCTCTTCATCCGCCGAGGTTTGCGTTTCGATTCTTTCTTTCCTGCAAATGCATATGGTTATCGATATGAAATTAAAAAAAAAAAAAAGTGCAGGCGGGGCAAGGGTTGGGCACATATACAAGGATGAGTTTGTGGAGAAGGATCTGAAAGTGGGAGATATATACAGACTCGAGGCTGGCTCTGCTTTCTACATCGTCAACTCTGCTGAAGGTCAGAGGCTCCATGCAATCTGTAGTATAGATACGTCTCATAGCTTGGGCTGGCATATGTATCAGGTGTCTCTTCTCTCCCTCTCTTATCTCTCTCTCTATGCATAGCTTCAACACACAGCTAAAGACTGTAAGAAAATTGCAGCCTTTCTACGTAGGCGGTGGAACGTATCCCAGGTCAGTGCTGTCTGGATTTGATCGGTTAACGTTGTCAACAGCTCTCAATGTAAGTAAACCCACTGAAGCTTCTCTTCCATGGAGTCTAGGAAGTACATTTCATGTCGTTATGAAAACCATTCTTTTACAGGTCTCAGAGGCAGAAGTATCTCAAATGCTCAACACGCAAAGACAAGGGCCGATCATACATCTATCCGACTCCCACGCACCGAGTTTGTGGTCTAAATTCTTGGACATGAACGGCCGCCAAAAGCTGGTTCATTTCAGGAAAATGGCTCAGATGGAGGAAGAAAAGGATCATCATCATCGTCACCATCGACATGGTCGACTCTGAAGAAGGTGTGGGTCTTCCTCTTCGCCGGAGGAGGCATCAACCGCAAAACAGAGACTAAGAAGGGTCCAGGCTCTTACAACATATACGATGGGAAGAAGGGTTTCGAAAACAACTATGGATGGAGCATTGCCTTGGACGAGTCCGATTACTCGCCCCTCAAGCACGATGATATCGGCGTTTACCTCGTCAATCTCACCGCTGTAATAATAACAGCAGCGGCCCTTCTTCTTCTTCTTCAGTAAAAATCGATTAAAAATTTTCTCCTCTCTGATGTGTGCTTGTGAATAATAGGGATCTATGATGGCGCCCCACGTCAATCCGCGCGCCATCGAGTACGGAATCGTCTTGAGCGGGTCGGGTTCGATCCAAATCGTGTATCCGAACGGGTCGCTGGCGATGAACGCCGAGGTCGCGGAGGGGGACGTATTTTGGGTCCCACGCTACTTCGCCTTCTGCCAAATAGCGTCGAGGACCGGCCCGTTTGAGTTCTTCGGGTTCACGACGTCGGCACGAGACAACCGGCCGCAGTTCCTCGCCGGAGCTAACTCGCTCCTCCACGCGATGATGGGCCCCGAAATTGCGGCGGCGTTTGGGCTCAGCGAGGAGAGGATGAAGGAGATAGCTGATGCGCAGAGGGAATCGACTATCCTGCCGTCCGCCACCGTGGCGCCGCCGGACGAGGCGGTGGTCGGAAGAGTTGGTTGACTATTGATTATGGTGGGGGGTATGACGATGGTGTGCTGATGCGATGGTCTCCTACTCTGTGAAGTTTGTTTTCTTAATAATGCTCAAGAGTCAGATTTCAAGTGTTTTTTGTGTTGAGTTTGCCGTTTGAACTTTTGGATTTGGTCATTGTTAATAAATGCAAGCTACTCTTTATTACGATATGATCTTCATCTCATTTTGAGAAAGAAAAAGTTCTCCGAGGACTAAAGACTACATTCCAAAACATTGAGAGGCCTTTATAGAACTAAATACATCTGAGAAAAAATGTGTCACCTTTTTAAGTATGATTTTTTATGATCATCGGAAAGCAATGGCCTAATATTATTGCAAAAAATCTATTTTTTGCTATCAAATATGTAGTATTACTGTTAGTTTAAGATAAGCATGGGTCAAAAGCGAGTCTTCCTAAATCTCCATTGTTATTTTTCGTCTATTTTATTCAGGATTTTCTACTCGTTGGAAATAAATAAAAAAGACGTGGTATCAATTATAATATCAAAGATATTCCAATATAATAATTTTATAAAACAATTCATGCTTGTATTGATTGTAATGTACTACCTACGTCCGTTCCATACCATTTAGGACATTTTACTAAATCGGGCGTTCCACATTTTTTGGATATTTCCTTATTTAGCAAAAAAACTATCACAAACAATCAATATAATAATATTAAATATTCTTAAAAGACGTGCCATAATATACACTTTTTACCTTTTCATCATACTATATTATTAAAATATTCAGTTTCTTAATTCTCGTGCCAACTTTCACATTTCTAAAAGCGACCGAGAAAGTAATAAATATAATCGCATGAACGAGGACGAACTAATGGGCTTTTAAAACAAGCCCAATTCGATTCTGTATCAATCACTAGGGCAGAAGGCTCCACAAGTAAAGAAGCTCTGGCTCATAGAAGGCTTCGCCATCCGTCCGATCATTAAATCCAACGGTTGATCTAAGCCCTAGTAACTTTCCTTCCAATATATAACTCAGCCTTCGTCGAAAACTAGGTAGCTTCCTTCCCATTTTGCTGCGGTAAAGATCTGCGTCGCTTGTGCTCTCCTCTAGGTTTGCTTCACTCCCCCCGATCTTTTCTCCGTCTCTACAGCTGCGTGCTTGTCATCTGAAGCTACTCTTTTTATTCCTATATTTGTTTGAGCAAGCAGTTTGGATTGTTGTAGATCTTTCGTTTGTTGAATTATATGATGATCTGTAGCTGGACGTCGATTGAGCCTATTAGACCCTTTCTGTCCTAATTTCTTTTAGATCCGACTAGATATGAAATTGCCGGTGCTAGTCTGCCTCAAGCGATCTATTTGAATATCGTCGTTGATACATACGTATGTCTTCATGTACACTTCTTCATAGCGTGGTTGGATTTATTCATGATGTCTCGTTCAACTAAGTTATAAGAAAGACGTCCTCGTATGATTTCTGTTACTGAATTATGCAATTTTGACTGTCCACTAGTTTTGATTCACGTTTTTGTGCAGTTTTTGCTTTCACACCAAAGATGGGTAAGGAAAAGACTCACATCAACATCGTGGTCATCGGACACGTCGACTCAGGCAAGTCGACGACCACGGGCCACTTGATCTACAAGCTGGGAGGCATCGACAAGCGTGTCATCGAAAGGTTCGAAAAGGAGGCCGCTGAGATGAACAAGAGGTCGTTCAAGTACGCGTGGGTGCTCGACAAGCTCAAGGCAGAGCGCGAGCGTGGCATCACCATCGACATCGCCTTGTGGAAGTTCGAAACCACAAAGTACTACTGCACCGTCATCGACGCTCCTGGGCATCGCGACTTCATCAAGAACATGATCACTGGCACCTCGCAGGCCGACTGCGCTGTGCTCATCATCGACTCCACCACTGGAGGTTTCGAAGCAGGTATTTCCAAGGACGGTCAGACCCGTGAGCACGCCCTCCTCGCCTTTACCCTCGGCGTCAAGCAGATGATCTGCTGCTGCAACAAGGTGAGACACCCATTCAATTCCATTCATCTGTGTGTGAGTGAATCTTATATAGGGAACATGTTGTGCTACTGCTACAGATGGATGCCACAACGCCCAAGTACTCCAAGGCTAGGTACGACGAAATCATCAAGGAAGTGTCCTCATACTTGAAGAAGGTTGGGTACAACCCCGACAAAATCCCATTCGTGCCCATCTCTGGCTTCGAGGGCGACAACATGATTGAGAGGTCTACGAACCTCGACTGGTACAAGGGTCCCACGCTCCTCGAGGCCCTCGACCAGATTCAGGAGCCAAAGAGGCCTTCGGACAAGCCCCTCCGTCTCCCGCTTCAGGACGTTTACAAGATCGGTGGAATTGGCACCGTCCCAGTCGGGCGTGTGGAGACTGGCGTCGTCAAGCCCGGGATGGTCGTCACCTTTGGCCCGACGGGCTTGACCACTGAAGTCAAGTCCGTCGAGATGCACCACGAAGCCCTCCAAGAGGCGCTCCCAGGCGACAACGTTGGCTTCAACGTGAAGAACGTTGCCGTGAAGGACCTCAAGCGTGGCTACGTCGCCTCGAATTCGAAGGTCGACCCCGCCAAGGAAGCTGCAAACTTCACCTCTCAGGTCATCATCATGAACCACCCCGGGCAGATTGGCAATGGATATGCGCCCGTCCTCGATTGCCACACGTCGCACATTGCGGTGAAGTTTGCTGAGCTTTTGACCAAGATTGACAGGCGTTCGGGCAAGGAGTTGGAAAAGGAGCCCAAGTTCTTGAAGAACGGAGACGCGGGCATGGTCAAGATGATTCCGACCAAGCCCATGGTGGTCGAGACCTTCTCTGAGTACCCTCCGTTGGGTCGATTTGCTGTGCGTGATATGAGGCAGACCGTCGCTGTTGGCGTGATTAAGAGTGTTGAGAAGAAGGACCCGAGCGGTGCTAAGGTTACCAAGGCTGCTGCTAAGAAGGGTGCAAAGTGAACGGCGTTGCTCCTCCTATTTCGTGGTTATGTTTGGTCGGCTATGCTGCTTTTGGTCGAAGAATTTGTGAGTTGCTGTCTATTTATGTTACTGTGTCGTGAGTTTCTTCCCCAGAATTGGGTTCTTGACAGGCGGTGGCGAAACTTGGCTTGTCTTGAATTGCCTTTTGTCTTGTCTTAAAATGCTCGAGTCTTTCTTGAATATTTTATAATTCCGTTTTTCCTGAACATTTAAGCCTCTGGGGATTAATGTTTTGTGTTTGTTTCTCAATATATTTATGCATATGCTTCGCTCTGGTCATAATGCATCGTCAATCTTTAAACAATGGTTGACAATGCAGAGTTGTGAGAACACAAATAACAACAATCTTACTGCAAATTGACTTGAAACAAAGTTTAGTTCGCAAGCCATAAAACATCATATGATTAGTTTGGTCACATTATTAGGCAACACGAAGTAGTATAATTTCAAAATTAAGTCCAAACACGAAACAAAAACAAACAAAACCACACAGACGAGTCTTCCTTCGTTCAGACTGGGGAAAAATCGCTCGGCCCCACAGAAGACGACTTGCACGCATCGGCAGCCACGTTTAGCGCTTCCTCAAGACAGCTCTTCGCATCGTCACTGTTAATCCCGACAGCGTTAAGCTTGTCCGCCTCTTCTTGCGTGTATATGTATATCTTCGTAACATCATCGACGAACTCGCTGCATATACAGCAGAGTGTGTTTTTACCGATATTCGTTTCACAAGGAAGGAATTGATTTGATTTGAAGCCAATGAGAGGAGAAAGAAACTTTTACGTCCACGGAGAGTCGCCGACTACCATCACGTCATCAGCAGTATCGGCGTACAAAAGACGCCATCCATGTTTACGGTCGGACAAGAGGCCTTCCATGACGAACAGCCGTTCGAGTTCGGTAATAAGATCTTCGTAGCCGTGCATTCTCGAGAGGTCCACCGCTCTCCCCACCAAGCTACCTTGCTTGTGAACCTAAAATAAACATTACGAAAAATCAACTCGAGAGTTTTTTTCACTATTATTGATATTTCCGCAGAAAGTTCTTTACCTTCGTACAGCTTCTTTTGCTAGAACCCTGAGGATTATTACGGGGCGTCGGGGGATCTTCGCCTCCCAATGATTTGCGCTTACGAACGCTTTCCTCTGCAGTTCTCGCGTCGCCCGTAGTATTTTCTATTGCCTTCGGAGGTTCGATAAACGCGTTCGGCGTAATAATCGAACAAGGACGCTGTTAGCAACCTGTTTCCTGTGTGAATACTGGAGAAGCTAGACAGCACTGAAGAAGGGCTACGTCCCGATCCAAACACGCCCTTATGAAGAAAAGACACGTTTCGAGCCCCTTCAGAAGCCAGAGGATAATGGCTCGGCGGCGAAACGACGAGATTATTCACATCGTTTCTGTGTTGGGCTAAAGATTTCATCGAACATACTTCTTGACCTTGCAAGACCTTGGGAAAACAACAACTAGATTCCAAGAATTCTAAGTTGCCGCCGCAATAAGTGTGATTTTTTATCATCCCATTATTCCTAATGAGCAGATTCGATGCTAAGCCCGAATTTTCTTGACCTTGCAAGACCTTAGAGGAGGTGGACTTCACAGTCGTCTCCTTGAAGTCCCAAAAAGCAGCAGCTTGTCCTAGTTGAGCTGTTGACAAAAATGAGATCGGATACTCGAAAAATACGTTAGAAAAGAGTGGATTTTGCTTATAAGTATATATATCATAACACACCGTGGACATGGCTGCCATTATTATGTGGGGTTGGGTGGACGCTCGATCTCAGCTTCTTCATCTTGGGCGAGGACTGCATATTCATGGATGCGTAATTTCCCGAGAGGTCGATATCCCATGGAGAAACTCGTTCTTGGATGTTGCTCATTACGCCTTCGTCCCAACGAACCTTGTAAGGAAGAAGAACATTTGATCATTCTCAGATGGAGACCAAAAATGTTGTCTGATACGGGACAGAATTATTGAAACTAACAGTGAGGCATCGCCATTTCGAGTTGGGCCATCTGTAGGTATCGACATCCCCGACGCCAGTCACCACACCACTGAGCCTACAAATACATCAAAGGTATATAACCTTTTTAAACTAAAAAAGAATGAAAGAAAGAAAAAAGAGCAAACAAAACTGAGAAATGTTGATCAGACAACCTTTTCTCAGGAGAATCGTCCAAGTCGAACCTCATTCTGAACCTCATTCCGAAGGATATTTGGCCCGTCAAACACTTGGCGTAATTTTTGTAGGGGACGACGAAATCAGCATGGTTTGCCCTGACAGACATGAGTCTTATGCAATAAGCGATGACGAAACATCAAACGAAAAAGATCCAACTGTATCTTTAATTACACTACCTTGGGCTGTGGAAAACAGAGAATGTAGTTTTTCTTGACAAAGCGTTTGCCACCGAAGATAAAACGGTGGTGTACGAATTCTGACTTTTGATAATCGAGTCGGGCAAATAGTTTCTCTGCCGAGCAGCTCTTCTGATTCCCAACCTAAGTTCCCCAGACTCGTCCCTGCAACGTTAACCATGGCAAAGACTTACATAACAAACATATCATTTATGTATGTAATAAAGGTCCAATTCTTTTGAAGTACTACCTAAGGAAGAGAACAGCATCCCCTGAAATGAGCTTCTTCTGGCCAACGAAGAGACTCCAACCCGTCGTAAGCAAATGTCGCCTTGGCTGACCTATAAAGATTAAAAACAAAGAACCAATTTAGCTTTTGCAAGCCTTCTTACATGGGAAAATCAGAAAAAGACTTAACCATGATCTCTGTACCTCTGTAAATATGCCTGAATTTCCACTCCACGCCGTGCAGATCTTTGGCTACGAGCTCTTGTGATGGCCTCTGTTCTTTGTAATCCTGCAATGATGTTAAGAAAAAAAAAAGAATTCTGGGTAATAATACTACACGGAATCAGAACACATTGCCATGTACTATTCAGATCTTACCAAAGGTGGGAAACAATCTTCAGCAGCTCTACGAGGAACAGAGAATCCACCGTGGGTGCTCGTATCAGAAGCTGTAAGAGTCTTGCAGAACATGTGAGTCGTCGACTTTTTGGACACTACGACACCTTTAGCTTCTTCGTCATCTACGCCTGCGATTTCGCCCTCTAAATTCAAGCCTATCAGCTGCGTAAGTAGTGATCACAGTTAAACACTAAAAAAAAGACCATTTTTCAATCGATCATCACCTCACATCATACATACCTCAGGTAGAGGAAGAAGGGTCAGCTGAGTGTAGACCTCGTCGTTTTCCTTATTCGCCTGTTCGAACATCATATTATTATGAAAAGAAGAAAGGGAACAGTGGTTGAAATTTCAACGGAAGAAAAAGAAAACACTAACCATGAGCTGAAAGTCGACGACCCTGCAAAAGATCTGCGGAGGAAGATTGAAACTAGGAATTTCCGACCGTGAAAACGGCGAAGGAGAAGAAGAAGAAGAAGCAGCTTGTTCAAGGTGGCCTTGAGGAAAGTAAACAACGATGCCTCCCTTCTTTGGCAGACTAATCAATGGCCCAGCGCAGGCATGCCATAGCTCCATGTAAATCGAGGAAGATGAAGATGATGGTTTCGATGGTTCAGGCTGAGAAGTCATCGTTGTCCCAGAGGCAGCATTTGAAGACGAAGAAGATGAATTACAAGCGGACAGACAAGCGTTATTATTACAGTTACAACGCCCCAGTTTGTCGCATTCCAATTTACTGCTACTGATGAATGCTGCGGCTGAGCTCTCCTCCTCCGCCTCGCTCGGAGCGTGGTTCAGATCAATCTCCATTTAATTTTCGTGACAGAAGAAAGCTAACTTTTTTTCAACTTTTTCTCATCCAAAGTGAGAGAAGCTACAACAGAGCATTGAAGATGGGTATGAACCAATCAAGGGCTCGAAGAGCTGTGCTATATTGTGTAAAGAAAGTCGAAATTTGGTTCCAAGAAATGCATCTTTAAAGCAAGAACAGCGAAGGGACCGTTCTACTAATAAAGATCTTTATACAAGGCGAAAAAAGCTTATGACAAAAAGTAGTGTTTATCTTTTTCTTGTAAAAGGAAGAACAAAACAGTAGGATTATTAAACCAAGTGATGGAGGAGAGGAGAGTCGCATCAATCACAAAGGATAACATGGAATTTGAAGTATGGGTGTTATCTCTCCCATATGAAGTTTATTGAGGAGCATTCAGAGGTAAGAACAGAAGACATGAACAAATTGCTTAGGAAGCTCAGAAAAAAAAAATGGCAAAACAAATAATGTGAGGTGGAAATGCCCATTTTGGGCTTTTGAGAGAGAGAGAGAGAGAGGGAGAGTTCTGTTTTAAGTGGAGGGGACAAGTTTAAGACGGTACAGAACCCACAGACAAAGTTTTTTATTATTATTTAATTTAAATGAATAATGTTACTTCTGGGAATATATTTTTTAGCAATTTCAAGTGGGAATATAGTGTTCTTTTTCTTGATTTTATACAGCTAAGTCACTTTTTTTTTTTATGTGTATTAATTAATTCTCCTAGAATAAAGGAATTCGATTGAATTATGAAGTTATTATTATTTTTTCTGAAACTGAAAGTGATCATACATAACAAATATGAGAAGTGGTTTATGGCATTGAGGTGGAGAAAAATAAAAAAATTTAAGGCATTAGTTTATTACATGGATTATGCTCATAGTTTCAAGTAACATAAATCGCTTTAATTAGTCATCATTTTCACTGCTTCTTTGATGTTTATAAACCTTTATACGTTTGTCAAAGGTGGTCGTGTGAATGTTTGTAATCATTTAGCAAGTTAATGGCCTCCATAATTTACTGTTAGTGGGTAACAAAAGGTTGGGCGAGTAATTATTACAGTTTTTATAGTACTATAAATTAAAAGATACACAATTTTATTTCCTGTGATGTCTTTGACATAGGGCGTTAGTTTCTGCGTCTATGGTAGTAATGTCTCGTTACGATTTTTCCGAGTGTATATATTAAACTGTAATTTACTATAGTTTACAGTTTATGATATATTAATTAGTATATTTAGGTGACATTCCGATAAAAGTGGGGATGAAAATAAGGAATGATTGGTCTCCTCGGGGACAAAACCCATGGAGGAGGCAAATTGGATTTTGTCTACTTCGTAAAGAATGTTATCCCTTCTTTTAAAATAATTTAATTGTCTCTTAATAAATTTGTACTAAGAAAAATCTAAATTATAGGTTTTTAACTTGTCACTCCCTTAATTAGATGTTATCTCGACAATAAGGTTTAAATTCAATTCAAACAAAAATTACAATAAATGAAGTTCAAATTCGACTCAAATCGAACTTATGGAGTGTGAGGACTAAGATGAAATTGAGATACCTTATGATCAACAGAGGATATAAGAGTCCATTATTATATATTTATAGAGAGGTGTATATATACAATTGAATATTAACCCTACTAATTAAAAAGCCAAGTCTTGTCTATTCAATCTAATGGCCCATTGCCTAAAAAAAATTGGCATGAATATGATATGTCAAGACCATTACTTTGTCCATGCCTAATATACATGGTGCAAATGCAGGGACTTTATTAAAGTTGCAGTATTCTTTACATCTTTTATTATTAGAATAAGACATTTCTTTTACGTATTACCAAGATTTAATCTGCTATATAATGTATATGCATATTTACAATACTGCCTTTTTGTGAATATATATTTTCTACGTGCATTTCTTGCAATATTGTGGAAAGTGAGAGGTGATGAAAGTACAACTGATAAGTTTCTGACACATACAGAAATAAAAAGAAGGCCCTCGAGAGTCATGCTGGTAAGAAAGGGACTTGTTATTACTATTGTTATTACTACTATTGTTATTACTCAATAATTTTTTCCTTTACTACGTCTAAGTTTTTGTCTCTACGGAAATAATTATGTTATTTTATTAATATATAATACTGTTTGGTGATTCTGTTCCTGTCACACAGTGCTTGTATTTTGTGTGTGTTATTTTATCATTATCTGCTTTAATCGAAACCATGTTTGTCGGGGGGAGTGTGGGGCCCATGTCCTGATATGATGCAAATTACTACTCATCGCTTTTGCATTCATCGTACCCTATCTTTATTTATCTTATGTCTCTTTCTGTCCCACAACCCACATATTGTTAATTATAATTAGTTCAATAATCTATATCTATATCTAATTCAATTATACTACCCTGGTTTATTACGGGGGTGAAGTTGGGCACTAAATTTTGGTCCACAGTTTCCTCTTTATTGTAACATAATTAAATATTCTTGACCAATGAGTAAAACCACTATGTTTTCTTTCGTATTTCCCCCTTTCTCGTTTCTGTTGTCAGATTTTTAAGTATAGTGGTCCGTGGATGTCTAGTCTAGCAACGTAAACTACATAATAGTTCGACGATTAAAATGAATGTTTCGATATTTTATCTTTATTCATATTTTTTTGAAGCATTGCATTGTGTTGGAGGGTCCGTTGGATCGAGAATAATTAAATAGGTATACATTTGTGGGGCTTAGGGTTTTAATCAACCAAAGATAACGAACACGAGTCTTGTCAATGATTTGTTGTCTCGTACTAACTCGAACACATCATGTTTTATTGTCCCGAATCATTTTCCATAACCATCAAGCCAAATTTCGGAAATTAATGTTAGTTATTTTTTAAATAAAATATTCTTTCTTTTCCTAATCAACAAAATATCAGCTTGCAATAATATTTTTTACTTTGCGATTCCCCGTCGAGGGAGCGATCCCATAAGTCGACTATTCGACGATCTGTTTGACAAACTTCAGCATTATATTGGGCTTTAATATTTATCGGGCTTGAGAAGCCCAACGGGCCTATCTCGCAGGCAATAAGAGTCTTGGTACGCCCCATTGACATTTCGTCATTTATTTTCTGTCATCATCCCCACAACAGAGAGAGAGAGAGAGACAGAGAGAGAGAGAGAGAGAGAGAGAGAGAGAGAGAGAGAGAGAGAGAGAGAGAGAGAGAGAGAGAGAGAGAGAGAGAGAAGCATGTGGCTCGTGGGCTAGTCGATATCAGCAGCCATCTCGTGTCTTGACTCTTATTCAGTGGCTTGGGATTTATGCAACTTAATATTACTAATTTAAATGTTTTCTTTACCTTTCCTTTTTTTTTGTTAATATGATTATTATTTTATATTGTTTCGGCGAGAAGATGACATGATGAGCATCAACCCCACAAACGTCCACCTACTCTCCCACTGATCAGAGTTCTTCACGAGACTGCAAAAGAGTATATATTATTTATTTTATTTAAATATATAGGAATTAATACAAAAAAGAAATCTATAAAGTAGAAGCAGTCAGTTTGTCCTTCATAATTTCCTACCAAGAAGAAGCGTCCAAAAACAATTATGGTATAATCATTTTCATTTCACCAGCGGATCTATCCTATCCTATGCCTGTAGGTAAATAATCTGAGGTTTTTTTTTACTTTCTTATTTTCTTTTTCTTGTAATGATTTGAGTTTGACCCTTTTTACTATGATATTCCTTTCTCGCTATGCAATAATATCTATCTCGTTATCAAACCGTCACTGTACTAAATTCTTGAAGAATTAATTATAAAACACTTCGATCGTGACATTTTTATTCGAATACTTAACGGAATTTTTACAGGATAATAAACTACACAGACATAACTTAACTCAATTTTGCTCGTTATAAGCTGACATGATACGATAAGATTATTCTATGTCCTGGATATCCTTCTTAATTATATGGAATGTTTGGTCACCATATATTCATTTACTTTTTATACGATTTTCAGTGCGAAATTAATTGAATTAGTTTTATATGTTAATGAATATATAATAGATAGCTCATATATCAAAATCAGTACAGTAAGGATAAAGACAGTGGTCCAACCTAAGTCTGTGCCTGACCGCCTTTAGAGAAACAGCAGTCGTGTAAGATATGAGAGAAAGAGAGAGATGGCTAAAAATAAAATAAAATAAAATAAAGATAATGTTATTATTATCTTCAATGAGCTAATATAGATAGGCTAGGTTTTTCCTGTAAGCATTTGAAGAGCGAGCAGCATTCAAGAAAAGGCTAAAATCTTCATCATCAGCAAAAAAAAAAAGTAAACATACACACAGCTCCAAAATTATTACTGCTGTTGTTGAAACCTTAGCATCTTCGTGTCTTCTTTCTTCCTTGTTTGCTGGGAAAAACAAAAAAAATTTATATATGTGACACCGAGAAGCTGAATCTTTTGTTGTCTTCTATCTTCTTGTTCGCGAGTAAGCACACACACACACACGCACGGACACATTAAACACAAGAGTTTTCCAGAAAATATTTATTCATTACAAAAAAGATGATGTCTGATCATGGGATATCTTCCTTGAGTGGATTCATACAGGACCCTAATGATCCTAATCCTTCGAACCCTAATCCAAATCCATCCAACAAGAGGAAAAGAAATCTTCCTGGTACACCAGGCAAGCTTTATATATCTATATATATGTATATAAATATATTATTTTAAACATGTATAAAAAAAGACTTTATTGCAGAATCTTATGTTGTTTAACTGATATAATTTGTGCGCTTCAGATCCAGAAGCAGAAGTGATAGCACTATCTCCAAGGTCTCTAATGGCTACAAACAGATTCGTGTGCGAAATCTGCAACAAGGGTTTTCAGAGGGACCAAAACCTTCAGCTTCACAGAAGGGGGCACAACCTTCCATGGAAGCTCAAGCAAAGAAACAACAAGGAAGCTGTGAGGAAGAAGGTTTACATCTGCCCAGAAAAGACTTGCGTCCACCACGAGCCATCGAGGGCCCTCGGAGACTTGACTGGTATAAAGAAGCACTACAGCAGAAAACATGGCGAGAAGAAGTATAAGTGCGAGAAATGCTCCAAGAAATACGCAGTTCAATCCGATTGGAAAGCTCATAGTAAGATCTGCGGAACTAGGGAGTACAAGTGCGACTGTGGAACGATCTTCTCCAGGTAAAATAAATAGTGAAGAATCATTAATTCCCTGACAGAAAAGGAAGTTATATTTATTGCGGTTTTAGTAGAGCGTATATTTGTTGTCCTATGAATATGACTAGTTAATAAATGCCATCTCTATTCTTCGTCCCAAACAAATGACAGGAAGGATAGCTTTATCACGCATAGAGCCTTCTGTGACTCATTAGCAGAAGAGAGAACAAGGTTCAGCTCACAATCTCTTCCACCTGCAAATCTATCGTCGTCTTTCAGAAGTGAGCTACTGAGTGGAGGAGGGCTAATTAACAGCAATAATAATAGCCTTCAGAACCCTGGAAACTCATCACAGTTCAGTGGGGGGACAACAACGACGATGTTTAGTACACAACAGCTTAATCTTGAGAAGCCAAGGCTTCCATTATGGCTCGACAGCGCAAATAATCTTTCATCTGATGCTAACAATACTAATAATTTCTTGCACTCAAGTTCAGTTACCAACAATATGCCGCTAGCAGACATGTCGTCGTCCCAGCATCAGATGATGACGACGACAGCTTCACTGCACAATAATAATAATCAGCTGTGGTTCAGTGGTGCTAGAGGACAAGAAGGGTTACCCTTTGCTGAAATTAATGCATCCTCATCATCACCTGATGCATTATTACAGAGAGCGGTGGTGCTCAAAGAAGAAGAAGAAAACAAGAAAGGAAATTTGTCTGATCATGCAATGAATTCACTGTACCAACAAACAAGCGTGCCAACTGCACAAGCTCCAATGTCAGCAACTGCTTTGCTTCAGAGGGCAGCTCAAATGGGCTCAACGAGGAGCAGTGACAATATTAATAATAATAATTCTTCAATCTTTGGGGCGGGTTTTGGGCTAGTGAGCTCTTCCTTTTCGAATCTTGGAAGCTATGGTTCTTTATATCAGAGCAGAAACAATGATCAGCTGCTTTATCATCAGAGTCGTCTTGGAGAAGGTGATCAGGGAAGTACGACTAACAATTCAAGTGGGATATTTATGAACTCCTCATCTGCTTCTTCTCATGGAGATCACAGTAGGGTTCTTATGAAAAACACGAGCAAGGATGACGATACTTTCATGGCGACGATGATGCCGAAGCAAAGCCAAATCAAGGAGGCGGAAAATAGTATGACCAGGGATTTTCTTGGGGTTGGAGGCGGTAATAATGATGTTCATCAGAACAGCCCATTGATGTTGCAAGAAAACATTGAGATGGCTGCCAAGTTTGCCTCTGAAATGGACATGAGCAACTACATGGGAAATAATTGAGTCCTTCCTTCCCCCCACGGTTGGTAAAAAAAGAAGTTATTTACAGCGTATAATATCATAATATGAGACGTAGTTTTCATATCCTAAAATCACATGACTTATGGTATAATAATAAGAAAACAAATAAAGGGTTTTGCCGTGCTGATAACAGTTGGCGTACAGGATCTGCGCAATGCAAGAACTGAGAACAGAATAGATCATCTTGTGAATTGTCAGAAAAGGTTAAATAGGGTCCATTTGCATGTTGGGAAAGAGACGTGACAAAGAACTTGTCTTGAGGAGTCACAAGGCCCTGATAAGAGTTCCGAATTATTAGTGCATGTCTATGAAGTTTTGAAGTTTTTTTTTTTTTTAATTATTCTGCAATACTAGTTGCAGATATCTTTAATTTCTAGGGTTATGCATATGCTGAACCACAGGACTTGGTGTGTGTTGTATTTCGTTTGCATTTCAAATTTTATATTTAAGACGTATTATTATCCTTATATTTGAATCATATGTCCATCACTAGGTAACAAGGAAGTCAGTAAGCACATACTTTCATGTATCGCTTACCTTGACCCAACTCATAGGCAATGTAATATTAGGTCTTGATTTTCAAAGAAATTAAGCTTTGCATGAATTAGTTTTCTCGACAGTATTAATGGGGCCATAACCCGATAGCATGACATGGTTTCTTGAAATATATACACTAGAAGACAAAATCTCATAAATAATTGAGTTTTTTGTAACGAAGGAGAAGAATCTTCCTTTTTATTATTTCTTTCTACATTGTTTTGGATGCACGACATAATAAATCACACAAACAAATATATTCCCAAACAATCAACACAAACACTTCCATGACTGCTTATTCTTACAATCAAACAAGCAAACACAACAACAAGATAACCCATCGGCAAATAAGCTAGACGCTATCAGTGAAAACTACACACGACGCGCGTTTATCGTAGAAACAAGATTATTGTTATTACTAGGCCTCTTAAAGATGCAAACTTTAAACATGGGCGAATAAAGCGACGTCGTCTTGTACTTATCCTCCCCACCCAAGACAGGCATAGGCACGCCCCTCTTCGCCGGACTAACATACCCCGGCCTATACGTTTTCCCCAAAATACCCTCCACCCCTTCGGACAAATTCAAGAACTTAAACTGTGTTTCCAAATGAGCAAAAGCATCGTCCTCGGGCAACTGATAATTATGAACCCTATTCTCCCTTTCCCCAATCGGCCTAACCCAACGTACAGTTCCAAAATTCCCGACACCCAAACCCTAGCCGTATTAACGTCGTCCGTCCTCTCCACCACCACCTCCCTTTCTCCGGCGCCGGCGGCCCTCCACTCCGGCGACGACGAGTCTTCTCCGGCGGGGAGGTGAATCGATTCGCCATCCCACTTCGCTTCGAGTGAATCCCCCTCGTCGTCCCAGTGGGTCTGACTTTTTAGCAGCTAGGGTTAGTACTGTGTGGGTGTCCAACATGATGGATAGGGCTTGGACCCTGGTGTATCTTGGGTTCGACCCGCGGGTCGAGTGCGGATGAGGTGGGCGGTGACATGTAGGGTTTCGTCTGACACTATTGCGAAGTCTGCGCCCTTTTCGCCACCGTCTCCGCCTACGAAGCGAGGGTCGTAGCACAAAGCTCCGTAGTTATTACACTTTGGCTTCCTCCCTAAATATTTTAATGCAAGTATTCATTGTAATAAGAATATTGCAAGAAGCATGAAGATAGATTTCTGAACTAATTACATTTGCAGGAGACTTTGCACTTGCTGCTGCAATCCACGAAGCATCCCTTCTTCTTCTTGTTGTGCTTGGGCTTTCTCTGAGGGCCTTCGAGTGGGCAAGTTAGGGATTCCTCTTGCGCGGCAGAAGGCTCTTTCTTGGCCTCTGGGCAATGGTGTTAGAACGTCGTAATTGGTCGAAGCTGCGTCTAATGGAGCTTTCTTCTTGTTGTTATTGTTACCAGTGTTATTATTACCGTTACCATGCTTCTGAGCTAGAGTGGGATCGAACTGAATTGAGATGAAGATGAAGAGGAGAGCTAGTAAAGAATAGTTGAGTAGATTTCTCGACTCCATTTGTATTTCAAGGAGATTTCTCCTCATGCAAGAACTTTTTTGATCTAAAGATCTTATAAAGGTATAAGCATGCCATATAAAGGCGTGGGGCGAGCATGGATTTCGCCATAATTCAAGAGGGGTTGCTTTTTAAGGTAGTGAAATAGGAAGACAACATGATTTATTTCTTAATGGATGTAAGATTTTATTTTAGAAGTGAAGACCGTGTTCGTTCCGTTTTAACTTATGCATATGATTCTTTACGAGGTAACTATATAGCGAAGCCACGTTCTTTACTCTTATACTACCTCCATCCCACTTATTTCTTCCCATCTTTCTATTTCGGGCGTCCCACATAATTCTTTCCATTTCCATTTTTGGTAAAAAATTATCCCAATAATTAAACTAACTACACCATTAATATTAAAAAAAGTCTTCTTGATTTGCGTGTCTACTAATAACTTTTCTCTCTCCATACCTCAAAAGGTATACTATAATATTAAAATAATATGGTTTCTTAATCTCCGTGCCCACTAATCTTTGGGAAGAAATAGCAGGGACAGAGGAAGTATTATATATACTAGTATATTCCCGTGCTATGCACGGTGTTAACTATCTAAAATTATTTTATTTTTCGAAAATAACTATTTATTATAAGTAGTGTGATAGTGGGTAGTTTTTTTTTTTCATGTTTTTATTGTTGTTATTTTTAAATTTATTACAATTATTATGATGGACACGTGTCAGCATTTGAGGACACATACATTTACATAATACTATAACATATATATATATATATGTATATATATATATATATATTATATATATATATATATACTAGTATATTCCCGTGCAATGCACGGTATTAGCTATTCCTAATTTTATATGCTAATAAAATTAGTAAATTTTATGTGTGCTTGTTGATAGTTATTGACTAAATTAATATGATAGTGGGTAGTTTCTAGTTATTTTAAATTTAAATAATATCTTTTAAAGTAATTATTTTTGTATTAAATAAAGAGGTGGACACGTGTCCCCCTATCATGAAAGCTACATTTCCATTTATATATAAGATATATATATATATATATGCTACTATAACTTTCCTAAAAGTCAACTATAGTTTATGAAACTTCAGGTCTTTCCTTTTTACACAAAAATAATGGGACGGCGAATTAACCAACTATAGTCAACTATAATATGGTTTCGCGTGTAAATCTCAGTTGACCAACGCCGATGTACGTGGTTAGTGGTACTTCGTGACTGAGACGTGATTTACTTTAAAATTTTAGATATAAAATATTTGCAATATTCGACGCTTTTATCGAATTTCCGCACGAGATAACGCTCGTTGGACCAGATTGATCCGTTGGGCCCTTGACATCGGGCTGATGGCCCATTAACTCATTGGGCCACTCCCTTAATCGATACGCATCGATAAAAAAGTTCCGTAGTTTTACATTTATATATTGTCACATTTACTCTTCCATTTATAATAATTAATATTTAATAAATAATTTATATATTATTTAGCACGCGCGTATACATAGTACAATTTAGAGTAGTACTAACTAAAAGCTAGACACTCACTCACAGAGAGAGGGAGAAATGAAAAAGCAAGGCACTCATCAAGATTCAACTAAACCTCCATAGACTGCTTAGCACTGCTCAAACTGTAACGCCGTTTGTTCGCCGCATAAAAGACTCCAAACCCAACAACGCACACAAAGAACAAACCCAATAAAATCCCAGAAACAGCAGCGCCACCTAATCCCCTGTTCTTTTGGGCCTCTTTATGAACTTGTGCTGCTAAAGGAATCGATTTGCAGTTCGAAGAACTATCGCACGAGCCAATGCTCGCAGCTGATGATGGTTGGAAAAAGGCGTAAGCTTCGGGCGAAATCACGCCTGGGCTTTCATCGGCTAGGCCGTGAGGCCTATCTTCGTGGGCTGTGATGAGTAGTAGCAGTGAGAAGAGACAAATAAAGGCAGTAAACGTTAGAGCAGATGAGAACATCTTTTATGCTTTTATTTTTGTTTACTTGTGTGATTTTCTTTGGGAAGTGTAAGTGCTATTTATAGAATGAAATGTAATACGAGTGAGAGAATTTAGATATGTTAATTGGTAACTCACTGGTGGAAGGAATGTACTTGGAAGAGTATGGACACTAAACGTGAAAACATTTATGACTACTAGCGCCATCTTTTTGAGACAATATAATTGTGATCATTTTTATCTCGTAGCATGAAAGATAAGTGAAGTGTGATGAAATAAATGCAAGCACGTATTTGCATATGACTGTAATAATGAAAGCGAGTGCATGCTTTGTATTTATACGTATATGTTTGTGTGTTAAGTGTGCTGTGTGAGTAATCTATACTTTCCAGTTTTAAATGTTTCACCTCCAAAAGTCTCATGAGTAGTAGTTTTTGGTTCAATTAGTGTAAATTCAATGGAACATACATATCTAACTGGGCATCTAATATTTTACAAGGATCAACAAATGTAAATCATACTGAGCTATCAGTTGGGCCTACAAGTATATATGGGCCGTATATTAATCAGCCCATTGGACAGAATGTACACGATTCATACACCCAAACATTTTTCTTTTTTCTTTTTACTTTGAAATTGCGAGAATACAAAAAAGACGAGAACACACGAGAAGAACCTGCAACATATCAAAGGAGGCAATACATACATTGTCATGATCGAAATTTTGAAGAAAACCGAATAAAATATACACAATTTCATACTCAATAATCGCTTCTTTATTTACTTGTGTGTTAAGCATGGCTTCGGAAAGATCCCAACGCTTTAATGGCCGACGCCCTCAAGATATATTGATGGTAGAATGCTGCTATGGCTGCTCCAACCATCGGCCCAACCCAAAAAATCCACTGCAAAATTGAAAAAAAACAAACAAAAGTCAACCAAATTAAATATCTAAAAATGAACAACAAGTACCGTACGACGACGTACGTGGTCATCCCAAGCCTTGTCGTCGTTGTATATCACCGCCGCCCCAAAACTCCGAGCAGGGTTGATTCCGGTGCCGGTGATCGGAATCGTCGCCAAGTGAACCATAAACACCGCAAACCCAATCGGAAGGGGAGCTAAAACCTTTTCCGCGAAGCAAATTTATTGTCTTTAGTCTTTTCATAAATTTATTAAAAGACTGGCGAGTGAACAAGCTACTACTTACAGGAACGTGCGAGTCTCTTGCGTTTCTCTTGGGATCAGTAGCTGAGAAAACAGTGTAGACGAGGACGAAAGTGCCGATGATCTCAGCGCCCAAGCCCACGCCTTTGGTGTAGCCATGGGCCATCTCATTGGCTCCGCCGCCGTACCTATTGTAGAACCCCCTATGGAGCCCTTTCACCAGACCCACGCCGCATATCGCCCCCAAGCACTGAGCCACCATGTACGTCACCGCTCGGATCAACGAAACCTTCCGAGCCAGGAACAGACCGTAGGTCACGGCTGGGTTTATGTGTCCTCCTGCAAATTAATTAATTTTACTTGATTGGGAATCAATTAGTATATTGAAATCGATCGATTCGATCGATCGATCCAGTCACCTGAGATTCCGGCGGTGCAGTAAACGAGGATGAAAATCATGCCGCCGAAAGCCCATGCGATGCCGAGGATGCCGACGCCGCCGCAGATGTCGCCGCCGTTGAGAGCGTCGGACTGGTGCTTGTAGCCGATGACGGTCAAAACGGCGACGTATAGGAAGAGGAGAGTGGCGACGAACTCGGCGACAAGCGCTCTGTAAAATGACCATTTTGTAAGCTCGTCGAAGTCGAGTAAAGGGGCAGGTGGAGGGTCATGGTAGTCTTTTCCGCTGTACTCTCCCCTGCTTGGCTCCTCGCAAGCTTCAACGTCGTCCTTTGCCATTCAGTTAAATTTAATTAATTGTTTTTTTTTATTATATTTGAATGTTTGTGACTTTTAACTCTTGGTGCGAGGGGAGAGGAGAGTGGTGGTATTTATATGGGGTGGGAATGAAGGTTATGGTTTAATCACACGCTTATATTTTAAAATTTATATGGCAAAATAATTATGTTTTGCAGCCGCCCTAAGTACGATTAAATTTTAAGTATTCTAAGTATTATTATTGAAAGTCAGGCAGCCGACCAATGCGATTTAGTTGTCTTTCTTGGCTTGCATGGGACCTACTTCATCGTCACAATGAATATGTTTTTTTTTTTTAGTGAAATTAAATGGGAGAGTTACATTCCAAAATCAATAATATCATTTGCTTATGAACATATATATGTTTTATCAAATTTGGTCTATCTTATAGCTTAACTCGTAGATTAGTACAACGTTGGAGAGAGCTTTATTCTTAAACGAATATCATGTTCAAGTAATTTCATTGTCCTTTTAACCACACAGAGGTACACTGCAAAGTAATTTACATTATCTTTGTGACTAAACTAATCATTCTTTAGTAGTTATATCACTTAAGCAGACAAAGTGACGCTGGAGTTGTTAGATAATTATGTAATTTTTTAAAATAAAACTGTGCTAAAGTTCTGCATTATGGCAAGCTATTTCGTAATATGATGGCAGCTTGCCAATTGAACTTACGTGTATTCTAACCTAAATAGAGGCCAAAGATTAAACTAGTGGCTATAATTGAACTTCAACTTTTATCTGAATTTATACTTCATAGTTTCAATTTTTTTTAGATTATATTACCAAACTACATATCTTATCTTTTTGTTTTTTTTTTTCTTTCAGAAGGAAGAACTAAACATCGGAAAAAGCTAAAATTAGTGTGTAGTGTGTTCCAATACTCTCCACGAGCTCGGCTCTGTTTGTATCTAATAATATATGATTGCATGTTACCATGTTGCCTTGGTAATGGGGATTCTTAGTCGCTTTCATACATTCTATTAGACGGTTAAAGAACCTCCGTAGTTGCAGAAATTACTACTTAATCCATCAATCGAACAGTTGGGTTTCAGTTGAGGGCCAAAAGTAGTCCATTTCTAAGTAGGCTAGATTAGAGGTAAAATTACTCAACTCTTCCAAGTTCCAACTCACTTGCCAGCATCCTTGGTAGAGATAACAAGATGTACTCCGGGTTAGGTTCACTAACACTCTATCATGTTGCCAAATTGGTAGTTCCTCGTGGTAATTCCTCTTACAGAACTAAAATGCATATGTTTCTCTTGTTGAGGTTTTGCTTCTCCTTCTAACTTCTTTTCTCCTCCGCTAATTTGTTCGTTTTCGGTTGAGTTGATGATTTATTGTTTTAGGTTGTTGGTTTCTTTCTTGCGTATGCATGACGTAGGGTGGACGTACGAATTTTTTGTTAGTTTATTGAGTGATGAAGCAAGTTTGAGCGATGGATTAAACACTGGCGTGATGAGGTCTTGGAACCTTGATTATATAACATTTGCACTTTATGATATATCTGCGATGCATAAAATTATGCTATGGTTTGAAAACAAACTACTAAAATAGAATAGTAACAATCGAAAGCATTTGCTGTGCGCACATTTTTCATAATTCAAAGTAAAAATTAAAAAACGTTTCTTCCCGCATTGGCATAAATTAAACCAAATCTAAACGATAAGTATCATGAAAAGATCATGGTATGGACCAGTATGGTACATGCGAGTTTGAAATGTATTTGAGTGGCTCGATTTTCATTTACTTCTTGAACTAATAAACTGTCTTCATCTTCTTCTTCCAAGAACTACCTCCTTGTTTCGCCCCCATTCTAGATAACAAGGCTCGCCATCTCTTCCACCTCAAGGACGCTAACGGCGGTCAATGATCGGTGATGCTGTCTCGCGTCAAAGGCTGTCTGGCCTTTACGACGGGATTGTCCGTGTTCTATAATGCCTATGACCTTAAAGAGGGGATTTTGTTGCTTTTCGAACACATGGAAGGAAGCAACTTGGTCAAGATATTTGAAAAAAATGGGCTCGAGCCTGGATAAGAGTGGACGATGAATCTGTAGGACTCAGTGATGTTCAGTTATAGGTTTTGTTTTTTAACTTTACGAAGTTATGATATAGTTTGGAAGTTTCTCTTTAGCAGTCAGTTTAAGCATCGGTAATCTTATCAATTCACCAAAATATCTGTTATCCTCACATGAACATTGGTTGGGAATATTTTATAGAAAAATGTATCATATGATTTATATTGTTATTTATTCAATGCGACAAGAAATGTTTCTTAATGTTGATAATATATCATACAGACGTAGGGTAAGTGTATTATATTATTATTTTGATTTGGTTTATTCTAATTCTTTTGCATTTAATTTTTAGTTTGAATTATGAAAAAAAAAGTGTGCACAAGCACAACAAATGCTTTCGATTGTTGGAACTCTATTTAGTAGTTTGTTTTCAATCATTAGAGCATAATTTTATGCATGACAGTATAAGAGCATCGCAGATATATCATAAAGTGCAAATGTTACATAATTAGGGTTCCAATAACTTTCCTAAACATAAACTAACTTCCAAACCGCTACTCCCACACACTTAGACGACAAAACACATACTTAACTTACTCCCGTCATCTAAAAGGGAGGAATATCTAGAAACCATACTAGTAGGACGAAACAGAATGAAATTCTACTTTAAAATTGAGTCAAATGAACATATATCCAAACTTTTATAAAGACATAATTCGCATTCATTTCCAACCGACTGCAATTGAATTTAGTTGCACCTTTATTTTTCTTCCATAGTAATACTCAAACTGTGCATCATTTGTCTTTTAGCTATAGTATATGGGTATGCCACCAAATCACCATTCAAAGAACAATTTAAATTTTTCAAAAATAGAAAGATCATCTCTTTCATGGTCTTCGAGTGATTGGTTATTATCATGGAAAATATCCCTTCGACGAGCTACGGTTACTTCCTCACCTTCTAGTTAATGGAATATTGAGGTGTTTAACATTAGTAGAGTTTGGCTAATAGTTTTTCCGAAAACATTACCCTTAATCGAATTGTCTATGTCGAATGACGGCCACTCTGATATTAGCGAAATAGAATGCGTGGTTAGCACTAAGAACTGTATAGATCTAAATCGGACAACTATGTGCAATACTCTGAAGGTGGTAAGAACCAAATTCACGGTATTTTAACTGTTGCACGCCTAAAGTGGGCTGCACCTTCAATAGGAGTTGCAACATCTTCATTCCGTGATCTGATCACTTAATTACATTCGATTGCCCAGAAATATTTAGTTCGATTTGTTCATGGGTTACTTAACGGTGTGATTCTTAGGCACCTTAGTACATGTAGAGCGAAAGCTCAACGATTAATAGAAAAAGTGTCAACCCGACAAAAAGGACCCAGAAATGGCGGCTCACATCTAAAGCCAGATGCCATGTTTTTTTTTCAAATTCGTACCAAGGCCTCCTCACGCCAATGTTGAATCCCTCACTCAAACTTACCTCATCGCTCAATAAACTAACAGAAATTCGTATCTATTAGTAATTATGCCTGGTGCTTGAATCTGTTGGGCTTCCTAACCTAAGCCCCAAAATAATTAGGCTTTATAACTGGGCCTGCTAATACCACTGGATAACAGAGCCCACAATTCGAAATGGATGATTACCTTTCCATTTGCCATGGTTCATCATTCAAAGAAATTCAAGCAAGAATATGGTCACATCATAACTGATGCTAAACTTACTCTACAGTATCCCTATACAAAGCAGTTTGGTTGGCCAGAAACAATAACAATCGATCATAGTAGTCAACTGAATAAAAGAATCGTAACATTGCAAGGCATCTCGGCCTTACAATGATTTTCTCGTCAATCACAGCTCATCGAAACAATAATCGGGCCCTAAAGGGGCTCATGAAATTACCTGAGATTAGGGTTTTACGAGTACGGCTTTTGCGACATCCAAATGGTTGAGACGACATGTCCCGATAAGGTGTTCAGGCAGCTCCTCGGGTGTATTCGCCTGCACCATATATTTATATTTTTTTCTCTTGCCAAGATTTATAACATGGGATAAATTGTCTTTTACTTTTTCCATAAAAGAAAATTGATTGTGTAGTGTACCTGGACTAGAAACGCCATCTCAATAACTAGATTGTTCAGATAGCCAAGAACAAGGCTGACCACACCCCTCGCAACAGTTGAAGAGCCAATATCAATTCCAAGCTGTGAAACAATCGATCGAATCGCCATGTCGAGGCAAAATTAGATTAGACGAAAACGGACTTGACACTGTTTAAGAATATCTATTTCGGTCCTTCAGCCAAATGAACTCCAAGGAACTTTTGTTCAACTACACAGATGCTATGTTAGACACCGAACATTAATCACATAACACGATAGTTCTATAGATGCCTAAAAATATTATTTGCATGTTTACTATTATTGGTAGACAGGGCATGGAAAAGAAAAGAAAAAGCATATACCTCTAAGTAATTCTTTCCACGAAAGTAATTAATTTCCAATGCCTGACCAATAAGGCATGCCTTCTTACCAACACTCTGTTTGACAATCCATGACCCCTGCGGAACAGTGATACCAGCGAGATTAACGTAAGAGTTAATACCACCAGGGTATATTTAGTAATTACACTGCGTGTAAGCGCAATATAAAAAGCTACTACAGAAGGGTATTAATTGATGACTGACACCATAATCATACCTTAGATATATATGGTATGAGTTTGAACCTTGAGTTTCTATATGCATCATCTCCTTTGACGAAACTCTCGAGCAAAGGAGCACTTTCTAGTGGAGTTCTCATCATGTAGTATAGAGCAAGGTTGTAAGTTGTGGAACCTGGCACCTACTTCGACAAAAAAATTGAATCAAATAATGTCCAAATCCAGGAAATAAATTGCTTGTGAAAAATTCACCTGTATGTTCACGATAAAGAAAAATTCTGGGCCGCCTTTTGCAGCATATTTCTGCATGGAGAAAAAGCTTTTCTTTTATTACTTGCAATGAATAAACAGAGTATGCATTTGTATGTATGTATGTTAGATTGTAATTCCTACATGAAACACAAAACAAACCTGAACTATGCCTCCATAACGACCACCGAGGTCATCTTCTCTCTTGTCAGATTTTAACCAGTCAGCACCTACCATTTCCATTAATGTGTCCTTCGCCTTAACCTGCAAGAATGTTCAAAAATTTGAATAAACATTGAGAAAAATTACCTAGAATGCACAAAGAATCACCAAAACTAAAAAAAATCACAACTACAACATTCACTACTATATAGTGTTTTTATATGTATATTGTGTGAAATAGCTATTTCATTGAATGCACTCATATACCAATGTCCTGTATTACGCTCAGCGTTCTCTATTAAACCGATGCAGCCAATCAATATGCAAAAGCAGCAGCTTCTTTAACATTCAAGTTGAAGAAGCCACCTTTTTCCTATCATCCAAATAGGTCTTTCCGCGAATCAGAAACACGGATGGATCAGTTTCGGTCCAACTGCAGAGAACATTACAGTTTGGATCCTTTGGCAGAGTGGACCCATAGTTGCACGACAAACTATCCTCTCTAGCCATCTCATGTAAGTCCACATAACCCTTCTTCTGAACTGCAACACCAACACCACAATACAATTCAGGTCAGTATCCAACACAAATGACCATACTCACCAGCAACAAATGAATAATGCACATAAGTCCAAAGTTTATACCTGCAAGATCGTGTATTTTCTTCACAAAAACAGCAGCAGTTGAGAGTTTGGGTTGACGAGTATCCTGAAAAATTTGGAGATGAGATGATGATGTTCTGGCACATAATTCTGAAAGCAACGTAACTATTATGCCAAATTGAAGATAGCCTTTAGGTATTGCAAGAACAAATTTCGGGTAACATCAGAAAATGGTACCTGAGAGTAAGTATCATCACAACCAAAATCAGAAGGCCAACCATTTTCTGAAGGATCATAGTCCAGAGGTTCCGAGACATCGAAGAATTCATCAGCTGCGTCATTAAATCCAACAAGGCTCGAATGTTCGGAAGGAGTCTTAACCATATCTCCCTCCATATCCTCCCTGTTATGCCCGTTTTCCAATCTAGTTTTGACCTCAAGCTTTAGGTGCTTGAGCTTCTTTGCTCGCTCTACATCAGCATTTGTCCTCAGATCACTTGATGAGCAATCAGATGATGGGCCATCCAGTTTCGCTCTAAACAGCTCCCGCAAGGCTACAACAAAGAACAAACAGAAGTAAAAAATACGTTGATCCCAAATAATGGTCACCTCATCAAAGTTGCCCA
The DNA here is from genome assembly GCA_027422505.1 of Craterostigma plantagineum. Classification (NCBI taxonomy): domain Eukaryota; kingdom Viridiplantae; phylum Streptophyta; class Magnoliopsida; order Lamiales; family Linderniaceae; genus Craterostigma; species Craterostigma plantagineum. The sequence goes on along the minus strand of JAPQWV010000010.1, from coordinate 24,150,618 downwards.
ATAGGCTCATAAACCTTTTTCTAGGAATTTTAGCAAAGCCTCTTAATGTTCAAGGAGAATCATTCATTGCCAACAAACAAGCACATGGAGGTGAACGTATTCGAATAAACATACCAGCAAGTCTCCCCAGCATCCGTATTGTTATCGATCTAGCTGATGACGAGTGTAAGTAGGATTTCCAGGACTTCCAGTCAATGGCTAGCATATGTTTCACTATTGACCGTTTCCCTTGATTAACGGGAGATATAACATAACCACCACCTGTAACATATCATAAATCAGTCATACTCAGTTAATAATCACATAAAGCATGTTAGATGATTGCGAGTAGTAAACAATTGTAAGGTGAGATACTTGGAGCAGATGTTGCAGGTTAAAGAACAGTACAAAAACGCACAAAAGCAGCAGAATGTCATAATAACGCAGCATCAGGCAGCGTATGCATGCTCAAAGATGCTTAAACTATCCCAAATCATAGGTACAAATGAAAAATTGTTCAGAAATAGGTCTAACATATTCTCAAATGTCAATATACATTTCCATCTAAGATCTATCTCTAGCATAATCAGATATAAGAAACCAATAGTGACAAATGCATAGCGTACTTTTGAGGCAGGCGCGGATATAACCCTTCTTAGATGGACAGTCGTTATGAAAAACTGAATGGTATAAAATCACTGCAAAAGTAATGAACAAACAGAAGTTATTTTCAAAATTACTATGGTGCCCACGATAACGCTTCTCTAATCTAATGTCCAACCAACGACCATATTACCGTAGGTACCATCATCCTCCCTTCTCCAATAGCGACGTAACAAGAGATCCCTTTGTCTCATACCCCTGTAGCAAGTTCATCTCATATTAACTAAGGAAAAAATTTAAACCACCAACCCCACAATCAAGATAATATGTGCTGTGAATGAATGCGTGCGAGTCTGACAGAGGGAGAGGGGAAATCGGACCAGGGTAGCCAGTGACGGTATAGAAGCTTGTGAATTATATCTGTATGACCATCAAGATGTTCAATAACAGAACCCTTATAGAAGCAGAAGTCCCATCTGCATATTAAATTAGAAAAAGTGTTTCTTCTGCTTCATAGATTATATAGAGAAATCAAAAGCAAGTCGATCTAGAAATTAAGCTTAAAATGCTGTCCGACATAGGTTACAGACTTACTCTGATCTTGAAGGACCCAGAGACATAAGAGTTTGAAAAATGGCCTCTGAAGTTGCATCGACAACGCCAACAGCCATGATTGCTGGATGATCATCCCACTGCAAAATTTAAAACGCTATGTAAACGCGCGCTCGAAGACCAAATATCTACAGTAAACAGACTGACCTACCTTTCCATGAAATTCCTGATCTTTCGCTTCCTTAAACAGCCGCAGACCTGCATTTTGCTGTTTCACATTAGAATGTCAATGAGCCATTCTTAGGAGAAATAAGAACTAAGTCGTACCATCACGGCAACCAAATATTTTCCAAGGGGACGGGGCGACAACATCAGATGTCATTGCATCACTGATTAAGGAGGAGTACGTAGTCCAGTCAGTCGACTGTGAGTGCTTACTGGGACAGTTTAGTCTAGAGAAGATGCAAAGTCTTCAGAATAAGAATACATTTAAACCAACAACCATCTCAGGTCATTGACAACAACAACAACATAAGTTGCTGATATTTTACCTCAGTGACTGTGAATCATGCTTAGTGAATCCAATGTCTGTTTGATTGTGGACTGGCTGCATTATCAAACAGCATCAGTTTCAAGCATGGTAACAAGAGACGATAAAATGAGAAGCTCCAACCTTCAATGCAGATTCTTGGAATGATTGAATCCATCTGGCAGCTTCTTCAGGACTGTTTGCCCCCAACTACAAAGACAATGTTAACCTTGACTTCCAAAAATACACGAACATGAAAACCAGAAAATTTGCAATACAGAAAGCTGTTGCACCTTCAGTTGATCGTTGTGATTAGAAGTGTTGTAAAGAGTGAAGATAAAAAAGACCTACAAATTGCGCAGAAGAAATTATTGTTCTTCAAACACAATCTTACTTGTCTCGCAGTAAACATTGTAAACAGGTAAACATACCTTCCTATGAATGCTCTCTCTCCCATTATCAGTCACCCTAATGCAAGAATCAATGATCGCACTTTTTACAGGAACCTGGCAGTAGAAAGGACCTCTTAAATAACAATAACAGCATATACTAAGCAATAATGTATAGATTCTCTGATTTGCAGAAGAACCACTAGAGCGTGCACCGTCATAGTCCATATAAACCTCTGATATGCACGAGCGACACAGACACACAAACACAAAACACGCGCGGTTGTATTCTAACTCGCCGACGAATGACACAAGTGCCAGACAAAGTAAACAACTAAATAAACAATAAGACAATTCAATTTCCTCAAAGGCTCATACCGCGGTACAATATCAGACAGGAAATCAAACAAAACACCCATTATCACGTAATTCCAAGTTCATACGAATATAAAACCATATGAACATGCGAATATACACGCCAAACCAGCTAAAAGTAACAGCTGCGCAGCAACATAGAAAAAGAAAAACCTCTTCGGGTGATTGCGGTACAGATTTGTAGCTCTTAAGTAGATTAGCTTGCAGAACAAAGTAACGTTTCCTCGAAAACTGAAGCCCGAGCCGATTCGAGCGGATCAAATACAACCAGCCTTCCATCCTACCACCATCGCTCTGCGACACCCCCATTACCACCCAATTCTTCACAACAAAAAAAAAAATCGACAAAGCGAGCTAGATTTGGTCGATGTTTTCTCACCAACCGTTAGAATCGATCAATCAATCACACACGCATTCTTGCTACATACGCCAGTTGTATTGTAGCATGCGTGTGTGTGTGTGTGTGTATCTCGTTGATGTCTGGGGTAGTACCGTCTGAGGAATAAAAATAGATATACGTGAAGTTAACTTTTATTTACTCCTCACCTCACTGTGTTCTCGCTGGACCCTTTAATCATTATTTTGTTTCTTAATTTATTATTTTATTGTATCAGTTTGGCTTTTCACTGTGTTCTTGAGATTCTTGTTGCCTTTTGTTAGCGACTCTGTTTTGTTTTTTTTCCTTTAACTTTTTTACTTTCGACTTTCGAGAGCTAAAGCGACAGAAACGACAGAGTTCATCACAACTGCTAGCTCGCTCTTGGTAAATGAGCCTAATCATAGTTTATGTGAATTGACCGATGTACCCCCGATCGTTGATTCCCTTCTATATATAAATAAGAAAGAAACGGTAATCTAAATAAAATGTTTTTAGATAAACAATATATGGATGCGAAACTACAACTACGATACTTGGTTTGGGTTACGAACACGAACACAAAACATATTTGTCCAAGAGTAGTTATAAAATAAATAATTGGATTGCGAAATAAAAAAATTATAGAACAAGAATCAAAGGATCTTCACGTCCAGGCTCGGCAAGATCGCCGTGGCCTCGCCGTCGATCACGACTGTTCCGGCGCCTTTCAGGCAGGTGGTTGTGAATTTCACCCTGGTAGGCGCAGACAATATACGATGAATACGAGAAATTTAATTGTCTACGAACACCATCCAAGAAATAGAGAGGTTGAAATATACATACATAAATTTTCCTTTCATTTGCCGAATGGTGAGTGCTTCCACTTGACCAGTGATCTCTTCCCCGATGAAAACTGGCGATCTGAAGTCCAAAGTCTGCTTCACGTAAACTGATCCTGGCTAGATATTAAGCAATATCAAATTACATTAATGCACTACTTCAGCGAATTGCTGGATTCTGAAGCTGAGTAAGCGATCACTTACGAAATGAGAAGCGATGATTCTGGGGAACAAGGAAGCAACGAGGATTCCGGGGACAGGTATGTCTTCAAGCCCTGCATTTTTTGCGAATTTCGAATCGAAATGGATGGGATTGAAATCATGGGTCAGCTCTGCATAATCGTCGATGTCTTGCATTGAGAAGGAACGGGCTTGCTTCAGTACATCCCCAGGCTTGAGAGTTTTTACCGACAAAGAACAATAGTGCTTTAGGGAAGATAACGAATAGGACAATCCACGACTCATTAGTAGCAAAAGGTGTTGGAAAAATATATGGGGTGCAGAGCGATGTTTCTCTATGAGGAATTTCGTCGAACAATTTGAATGCAATTGCAAGAGAAGGGTGGTAGTTTTGGAGCTCCACTACACGATCCTATTGGGCCATACAGTGGTTCTTCAGTTCATGGGCTTTCAGCTGCTTACTAATTATTTCTTAGAGACTCTTTATATATATATTTTTTTTTTAATTTTCTGTTAATATTTATTTGGGCAAGCAAAGCTATTAAAACTGGTAACGCGTTAAAAAATGACTGTACTTCATTGAAATATTCCGCACATTGTTTTATAAAATATAAAACTGGTAACGCGTTATTCTTTGGAATTAAGGACGCTTCAAACTTTCTGTAATAAGTGAATTTTTCTCTATTACGTCACGTCTTCATCATGCATTCACACGGATACACATATAATAATAATTTAGAATACGTATGATGCGTAGCGTTTCAGATTCGAATAGGTTCGATTCTCATTTATTTTTTTGTTCTATTTGTTTAAAGAATTTCCTCATCGCATAAGAAACGAAGTTCTAGAAGCAAGACTGCAAGAGTGAATCAAATAGATGAATAGTAGATGGCTTTTTACAAGGAAAATAAATCACGAAGCTCCTTTTACACTGACAGATCTCGATTCTCGTACGTTGGATCACCTTGTTACTAGGCAAAAATATATATAAATTGTTAAAAGGGAATATATTCTTGTTTTCTAAATTTATAGCCCTCCAAATTTGCAAAACGGTCTATTTTGTTATTTTATTAACATACAGAAGGCTGTTAATGGGAACTAGCATAGTGCACCCCCTAGGTGTGCGATTGAAATCGTATGTCCCAACAAGTGTGTCCCAATTCCTGTCCCACTTTGTTAAATCGATTTTATGATTATCGTAAAATATAAGATATGGATATCAAATTGATCATCATAAAACAAGGAATAAATTGGATGTGTTTATTTATTTTTATAATATAAATCACATGAAATAATAATGATATTATGATTTGGTGGAATATGAAATTAAAACAATTAATAAATAAAAGACAAAATTTGTGGACCTCTAGATCAAAAATCCAACGGCTAAGATTGAAGTGGGACAGGAATTGAGACACACTTGCTGGGACAGACGATTTAAACCGCTAGGTGTGTGCCAACGAAATGAGCAGTTGTATATTTTAGTATTTATTTTTCATTTTAAGTAAATATAGTCTGCCGGCAGTTTTTCTTTTTACGTGAGACAGTTTTGATAAATAAATAACTACCTAATTAGCTCAAATTTTTGGTGTAATTGATACACCAAATTGGAATGAAATTGACAGTTTTTAAGTTCCCCTGACCATTAATAAAAGAGTATAGATACATTCCGGAAAAGAATATATAGGCTCGAAATTGGAAAAAGGTATACCCTATTGGGTTGAAAATATACCCAAAAAAACATAAGCCATTTTGGCACTTTACAACCCACGATTCCAATATTAATAAAAAATGCATAACTTGTCCGCTTCGAACTAAGAAAAGAAGAAAGTTACACTAGTTTTTTCATTCCAACGACGCTTGATGTCTACACTTCCTTTAAATAAAGTCGCAAGTAAATTTGAATATCATAATCGTAAATGAACATCACACTATTCAAAGGCGACATTTATGAATACTATATTTGTTAAAACAAATGCAACTAAATCTACCATAGATATTTTCTAGTATTGCAATTATAGCCCTAGAAAACTGTTTTATTTCAAGTGAAAAGTCTTTTCTTATTGTATCTCATCTCAGCGTCCTTTTCAATGCCTTCCCGGAGATTCCGTTTATATTAAACCATCCCTCATCTGAAGAGAAATTACAAATATGCCACTCCATTCATTATTAAATATGCCCCCCCTGCAATAAAGCGCATGGTTCCAAGGCCCAAATCAGTCATTGCAGAACCTCGGTGTCGTTGGCAGACTCGTGGAGGAACAGAAGATGCGATTCGTGGAAACTCAAACAGCTGACTTATAAAAAAACCACCTCCTTCGCCTCCCAAACGACGCTGATTTCGATCTTTCGCTCGCTGTTTCAGATTCGCGGTATTGAACAACCCTAGCCTGAACTTGGAAGGTTTCTGCCTTAGATTTCGCGTTTCATTTTCTTTGACTGCATTGTTGTTCTGACCGTAATTGTTGGATTTCTTTTTATCTTTCTGGTTGAATGTTGCTTTGTTCGACTTCTTGAGCTGATTTGTTGTTTTCGTGCATGTCATTTTTGGAAGTAGTGGCCTACGATGACGGCAGCTGGTGAGGCGGTGGCTAAGCTGTTGTACATAGCGGTGGTGGAGGACGACGATGGTGATCTGGCGGCGAAGGAAACGACGTCGTTCCGGTACACGCGTTCCGTACTTCAGAGTACTCTGCAATTCATGGGGTGCAAGGCTCGTCATGCGTTTAAGGTCTCTGCTTTGTTATCAGAGAACGAAGATAACGAGTCTTGCGTTTTATTGTTAATTATCTTGTTTCAATTTAATTGTGACATTGCATGCAGTATTTTGACTAGAATCATCTTTGGAGGGTGTTGATTATTTTGTGTATCCATGATTTATCCGACTCAAAGATGAAAAACGATAGAACGGAGTTGATAGCTTCCCACCTATTTGGTGGGATAGAATAATTGATGATGAATTGACGTATCTATCAGTACTTGGTTTCAGTTTAGGAATGCTGATCTGTTATTATAACGCAACCTACAAACTCCATTTTTGTCAATTTGAAACTTTTCCACTTACAATACATAACTCTGATTTCTGATCTGTTCCAAAGTGTTGACACTCTTAAGCTGTAAAGTTAGTTGGATTTTGCTTGTCTGGGATTGAAATACTGAGTGGTTTTTCAGTTATCAGATATAAGCGTGTCAGTGTTATCCTTGGCAAATCATTGTGTAAGATCCCACAATAGAGTTTAGGTTGAACTGTTTCAACATCAGTCTACCTATTCCTATGTTATTTCTTGTGGTTGATTGGATTTCTTTCAATTCAGATAAGCCAAGGGGTCTTTGAAAAGATGAAGTATGAGTTCATGGCAGAAAAGGTTGATCCAGACGTTTCTGAAGTATCAAAAAATGATACTATGTCTGTTTCTCAGAAGTTAAATGAAGCTAATGCCCGAGTGGATGAAGCAGGAGTTGATCGTGTAACGATAGATGATGATATGAGTAGAAGGCAACCATTCGAATTGTACAAAAGAAGAACAACCGTGTTTGTCGGACGAAAACATTTCTTAGATGTTGTTTGTGAATCTCTCTCTGCATACAAGTATATTGGACCAAATCAGAGAGCTGACCTTGTCTTAGCTTGCAGGTAACACGTGCATATGATTTATTCTAAGATTTTTGGAGATATCTGCAGTTGTAGTTCTCTTCTGATGGAATTGACATGTGTTGAGGATAGCTGCATGATGAATTAAATTCCATATTTACGATTATGGGCTCATGCTCTTGTCTGTGTGTATTCCCTAAGCCTCTCCATGTTGCTTCAGAATTCGAGAAAGAAAGGAATCTTTGACCGTTTTGTTATGTGGCACAAGTGGTTGCGGAAAGTCTACTCTGTCTGCCTTGCTGGTATGTTTCTCGTCCCGAGTTTCTATATCTAAGATTAGCTTCATATTCTCTTATACATTACTTATAGTTACCCTACCGCATTGCTTTGAGTCGTTGCAGTTACTTGGTGGTTAGCTTCATCGGAACTGATATTTTTAATCATCTTCACGACTCCCAACATATCCATGCTACATTCTTATTTACAGCTTCATTTGATTTTGCAGGGTGGCAGGTTAGGTATTACAACTGTTATTTCGACCGACTCTATTCGTCATATGATGCGTAGCTTTGTTGACGAAGAACATAATCCCTTACTCTGGGCTTCGACTTACCATGCTGGGGAGCATTTAGATCCTGTTGCTGTTGCAGAAGCCAAAGCGAAAAGGAAAGCTAAGAAAACAGGTGGTGTTTCTGCTGCAGCACAACCTAAAGACCCAGGAGCTAGAAGTACTTCACTGACTGAGAAATCTGGCGGTGACAAATTCACGAACAATATGATTAGTACGAAACAGATGGCAATAGAAGGATTTAAAGCTCAAAGTGAAATGATAATTGAGAGCCTAGATAGATTAATAACCTCATGGGAAGAGCGGAAAGAATCAGCTGTGGTAGAGGGGGTCCATTTAAGTCTGAACTTTGTGGTAATAACTTATACTGTTGATAGGTTGCTCGGATGTACCATGCATTTCTTACGCTGTTCCAATTTAGTTAATGACTTTTGTCCTTTTTTTTTGTGGCAGATGGGACTAATGAAGAAACATCCTTCTATCATACCATTCATGGTTTATATCTCAAATGAGGAGAAACACCTGGAAAGATTTGCTGTTCGTGCCAAGTACATGACATTGGACCCAGCCAGAAATAAGTACGTCAAATACATAAGGAACATAAGAAAGATCCAGGAATATCTATGCAATCGAGCTGATAAACATTTGGTGCCGAAAATAAACAACACAAATGTTGATAGAAGTGTGGCTGCCATTCACGCAACAGTCTTCAGCTGCCTGAGAAGGCGAGCAGCTGGAGAACATCTTTACGATCCTATCACAAACACGGTTCCCCTTGTCAATGAGGAGTACAAAAATCAGTGTGCTGCTAACTCGTTGAGCTCCAAGGGAATGTTTCAGTTGATCCAAAGACAAGGCTCTTCCAGGCGTTTGATGGCACTTTTGAACAACGATGGTTCGGTGGCAAAGGCATGGCCAATTGATGTAGTAGATGATAAGGGCAAGCCCTTTGTGGGGCCTTTGACCGAGAATGAACTAGGAAATCCTGTATATGGGCCACTGAAGATAGGCAGGTCAGAGACCGTTAACTTGCAGTTCGGTCACTTTGGGATCAGTGCTTGGCAGAGTGATACTGGTGGCACGAGCCATGCCAGCAGTGTGGATGAGTCGAAAGGTGAGCTAACTGACAATGGAAGTAGATATTACTCATCGTGCTGCAGCACACCTAAGTTTTCTGGTGGGCCTTTTAAAGAGCTATGGCTGAACTGATCAACTTGTGATGCGAAGTTTTAGCAACTTTCGATTTTTAACTGTAGCATGCGTTTTACAAAAAACATAGGATTTTAACCACTTGTGAATCCCGAACACGTGTTTGTTATCAACTTTTTCCAGCATATGGAAGAAGAGTCGGTGCATGGTAGCGATGAAGAAGACATTGATGAGCCTCTCGAGGTAGACAGCGATGAGGATGTCAGTGATGGACAGAAGTCACACGGGGAAGAAGAGGTACGCATTTATAGATTTCTTTAACGTAGCATAATCACTTCTTTCATTTTCACGCATGTGTATCAGCAATGGAGCCACAGTAAGATAAATACAGGCAATAGCAACCTGATAGCCTCCCAAAGTGCATTTAATTTCTTGGAGAAGGAACAAGTTTTCTTTTTTCGTCTTTGTAAACATATACGCCGTCCTTAAGTTCTTTTGGGATCTTATTTTCAGTTGGAAGGCTCTGTTGACGAGGGATCCACAAAATCAGACGAAGAGTACGATGACTTAGCCATGCAAGATGATAACCAAGGCAGCGGTTACCTTTCAGATAACGAGGATGAGTTCAAAGGCAAAACGAGCTCCCAGCATCACTTCACCTCTACAAACGATGGTATCGACAAAAATGACTTGCAACGAAATTTCGATCTGCGAAAAAGCGAACCTTTGTCAGAATCGCTTATGCGTGCTTTTGGATCGCCCAAAGACAAGAACGAGAAGAAGCTTCCATCTTTTGCGAACCGAAGGTTAAATAAACGATCTCAAAGCATACCTGCTTCTAAAGGGCGTGAATCGCTATAACGAGCAATGAAGCTCCTCCGTGGTAACAGCTTCTGCGTTTTTCTCCTCTGGGAGGTACTTGAGCAACAAAGTCTTGCTCGACCCTTTAGCAATAATTTTCGTTTCAGTTTCATTCTACAGAATTAGGAACTAATACAGTTTGAGCTTTGTCTCTTGTGGCGTTGACTTGCAAGTGCAGTAGGCTTAAAGAGTTTACTTTCGACTTGTAAATGTATCATTGAGTAATGAGAGATCCTCAAAGTCAAATTAATTGATTCATGAAATAAAATTGAATATTCGCAAGGCCAACCCTTTGTGAATCTCAAGGGTGCTTTGACGACGTAATATGCGTTTAAAAATCCGAGATTAGCTAAACGTACACACGATGTCAATTGCCGACTGCATGCCTTAAATCTAAAACGCAGTTCTTTATATTTCATATATTTTATTTGTAATTATTACACCAATAATCGTTGAAAAAGTGAAGTAATATTTGTGAAGAGGACAAATTCTCCAACTAAATATATAGTTAGTGAACTCAGTCGAATTAAATGACTACTTGCATGGTAATCTGATATTTTTTGGAGGATCATCGCGCTGTTGTAAATATAAACATCCAAATAATATCTTCCGGAAAATATCAAACACTTCAAATATTATAGATGTGTTTTAAAATTCATTTAGACTCTCCAGGACTCGGAAAGGGTACGGAAAGGGTATGACGTGTGTATTTATTGTACGTTGTCGTTATCATCCTCCTTTAAAGCAGATATTAACAGCGAGGAGGCGAGAAGACCTAATACCTCTGACCTCAGATTTAGGACGACATTAAACAACTTACTCGGAATTTTTATCCTTTCTATTGCCTCATATGTCTACATGCAAGTTGCCTAGCTAGGTTCGTCAAGATAATCGGATAACTAATCAAAAATCAAACTTTAATTAACTAAACGAAGACCTTTGAAAATATTCTTTATTTAGTAGCCTCTTCAGCATCGCTTAAAGCTTATAAATCAACTTGACAGATTTATTTTCTTCGTGCAATAACCATCTAGTATGTAAAGAAAGTCTTCAAATTTTTTTCGAGGGTTTTACGTTGCAATGGGATTTATTGTGACAGGGATCATGAAAAAAATATTTAGAGAGCTATGATAAAGGAATCTTCATTCAGATATATCTAAGCAGTAGGATTGAGTTATTTGGAAATTTTGATTTTTAAGTATCAGTTTTGTCCATAAAAATGTCAACTTTCTTGGCTTTATAATATGTAGTCACATCAGGTATTATTGCTACGATAGTATTATCAAAAGCCATTACAAATATCGTCGTTGAATCTGAGCGAGATATTAAAAAGAATAATAGTATACTAATCAGTTTGTGATCCTTTGGGATATACCATAAGGCCAACCCTATTCAAAGTCAGATGCGACAAACAGATTCTTCTCACAATTTAATCAAATAATTACATTAAACAAATCTACACATAACCTGCTCAACTATCCAGGAAGCCCACTTGCTCATTAAATCCCCAACAAAAAAGAAAAAGAAAAACCCCTAAAAGTCAACTACTAAACAGTATATAAACGCCACAGAGACTCATCTTCATCCCTCACAGCACAACAAGAAAATCCATAACCAAAACTCAGAAAGAGAAAAAACAACCACCAAAGAAAACAAACAATGGCCGGCAACATCGAAGGGTCGCCGGGCAGCTCCATGCACGGAGTGACCGGCCGCGAGCCCGTCCTCTCCTTTGCCGTCCAATCTCCGATGGTCCCAACTGACAAAAATGCCCACTTCGCCCTGCCCGTAGATTCCGAGCACAAGGCGAAAGTATTCAAGATATTCTCCTTAGCAAAACCCCACATGAGAACTTTCCACCTCTCATGGATCTCATTCTTCACGTGCTTCGTCTCCACCTTCGCAGCAGCCCCGCTCGTACCCATCATAAGGGACAACCTCAACCTAACAAAATCAGACATAGGAAACGCCGGCGTAGCCTCTGTCTCGGGCAGCATATTCTCAAGGCTTGTGATGGGCGCCGTTTGCGATATGTTAGGCCCGAGGTATGGCTGCGCCTTCCTCATAATGCTCTCTGCCCCTACCGTTTTCTGCATGTCCTTCGTCTCCTCGGCCAGCGGCTACATAGCAGTTAGGTTCATGATAGGGTTTTCCCTGGCGACGTTCGTCTCTTGCCAGTTTTGGATGAGTACGATGTTCAACAGTAAGATCATTGGGCTCGTCAATGGAACCGCCGCCGGCTGGGGAAATATGGGCGGCGGTGCGACTCAGCTTATCATGCCTTTGCTCTACGATGTTATCCAAAAGGCCGGCGCCACTCCTTTCACTGCTTGGAGGATCGCCTTCTTTATCCCTGGGTGGCTCCACGTAATCATGGGCATTTTGGTCATGACTTTGGGCCAAGATTTGCCCGATGGGAATCTAAGTGCTCTACAGAAGAAGGGAGATGTGGCCAAAGACCAATTCAAAAAGGTATTAGTATTTTGTCTTTATTATTCAATGTCATCGTCATTGCCTTCGTTACTTTGTACTCATTCTTGTGATGATTATATTAGGTATTGTGGTATGCCGTGACGAATTATAGAACTTGGATCTTCGTTCTACTCTACGGCTACTCCATGGGAGTTGAGCTGACGACGGACAACGTCATAGCAGAATACTTCTACGATAGGTTCGACCTAAATCTTCGAACGGCTGGAATCATAGCAGCTTCCTTCGGCATGGCTAACCTCCTCGCTCGGCCCTTTGGTGGGTTCGCTTCTGACTTCATGGCTAAGCGGTTCGGTATGAGGGGAAGGCTATGGACCCTTTGGATCCTACAAACCCTAGGCGGTGCCTTCTGCCTATTGCTGGGAAGATCGAATTCTCTCCCCATAGCCATCGCCTTCATGATCGTCTTCTCCGTGGGTGCCCAGGCTGCTTGTGGGGCCATGTTTGGTATCATACCGTTCATTTCGCGGCGGTCCCTCGGAGTCATCTCGGGCATGACGGGCGCGGGCGGTAATTTCGGGTCGGGTCTGACCCAACTGCTGTTCTTTACGAGCTCCAAGTACTCTACTGCGACGGGGCTGACTTACATGGGGATTATGATCATGTGCTGCACTTTGCCCGTGGCTTTGGTCTACTTTCCTCAGTGGGGTGGAATGTTCTTTCCGCCGTCCAAGGATGTGGATAGGTCTACGGAGGAGCATTATTACATGTCTGAGTATAACGATGATGAGAAGCAAAAGGGTATGCATCAGAATAGTTTGAAATTCGCCGAGAACAGCCGTTCTGAGCGTGGGAATAGGGTGGCTTCGGTGTCTACGCCCGATGTGACGCCGAGCAGGGTTTGAGAAAATGTCATGGCTCTAAGATATATGTGTGAAGAGGATAATGGTAGATGTTTTCAATTGGATAAGAAGGATGAAGTGTATTCTTCTTTTCTTTCTAATGAACAAGATAAATGCAACTTGTTTCAAAAGTCAAATGAATGTTAGCTGTGGCTTATCTCTATGATTTAGTTAAATTTCAATAATCGAGATAAGATATCCCTACTTCGTGGGATTAGGTATCTTAGCTACTAATATGATATTCTTCGTATTATTTTATTAGATCCACACCACGCTTCATATGTTGGACGAAATTGAAGGTTGAATATACCCATAATAATAATAAAAAAAAAAAGATATGCATATATGTAGGGTTTTCGACGACGTAATATACATGTCCCAGTCCCTATCTAGCTAACGTATATCCAAATACATTCTAAATCAGAAAAGTAAGAAGTCTTTCCAGACTTCCTCTTATATTTGGTTAAGTATGTTGTTGATGTTCGATCTTACTCAAATGTCGTGTTTGAAAGAACACAAGACTAGTTCAAGAAGAGTTTCATGCCCAATACTCATGAATTTCTCCAATCTAACACGCTTTCAAATATTTTATGAATATAATTACACCATTGAAATCCTATTTATTAATGTCGAAGATTCCGAAAAGATTCTGTCTTTCTTCCCCAAAATAAGTGGTGCACCTACATACCAAAATTAGGAGATTGCAATTACCAAATATGAAGGATATGAAGATCAAGAGTAAATATGGAGAGAAGATTCGAACTACATACACACTATATTTAGGGAGATCTTCGAGGAGATATTTTGGGAGATTATCAAGGGATATCTTACCGATTCAAACGAGAGCCAATGTCTATATATAAGAGTTATTTTCGAGCTACAAATAACCACTGTTCGAGAGAGCTTTCTATGAATTAACTATGGAGCGAAAAGTGCAAAAATCACGAGTCATGGAGCGAAGCAAACTTTTGAGTTTGAGCAAAAAACGATTGCTTTTCTTTTAGCCTAGTATTTCAGTTTGCAAAAGTCTTAGGACTTTGTAGGTTTGCAGAATCGTTGGATTCGTAATTTTGTCTAGGCTTGTTTTGCCACTATCTTCGGGTAGTTATTTTGTAATCCATCTTCGTAGTGGAATTTTGCGCCTTGAGGCACGCAGCAAGTTTTCTGACTTGCTGCACAATTTTAAAGCTCGTGTCTATTGTCTCTCTTTACTAAGTTCGTTAAATATTCCGCTATGCGTTTTGTGTTGGGTTCTGATCCCAGGTGTTGACTGCAGTATTACCCCAACATTTGTCCCAACATTTAATCACTTGTTTTTAGAACTTAGTTTTTCCATCCATACCGTATCGGGACCACTTCACTATTGTATTTTTAATTTCTGAAATCTTTGCTGCAGTTACTTCTCTCTTCTGCTCCCATCTCTCCAAAGTCATCTTGGAGAAGGGCTGTTCTGAGGGACCATAAGAATTTATCTGCGATATGCTTTTCTTTCTATACCTAAATTGCAGTTCTTTCAATTTCATTGATTTTTGTTTTGTATTCGAATAATTTAAAAAGAGGATCTTTTAATCATATTCTTTATGATGGTGAGACTTATAGTACCCCCTAATCAAATGAGTACGTACATGTAATTTGAAACTTAGGTCTAAATTAACATTCCGAATCAAAAACTAATATACCCTAACTCTTCTCTAACACGAAAGACCATAATATCATGGTTTATACCCAAAAATAATGTCTGAATCATCACACTATCGTAAGCAAAGGAAAATGTCAAACACAACTGTCGAGTACGTTCTGGTACAGTTTGTAATCCGAACAAGTATATATATATATATATAATATATATATATATATATAATTAGTCTCTCCAGCTTTCTGAAAGGGTGAAGTGTTTTTTTATACTATATAATTATATTGTTATTATCATCCTTTAAAGCAGACAGTCGGTTCACTAACAGCTTGTTGATGAGAAGACACCAAGTAAGTACAAGTACAACCATTGACCTCAGATTTAGGACGATATTAAACAACCTTCTTTGAATTTCTATCGCTTTTTACTGTCTCGACTTGCAAGTTGCCCCAAGTACGACGTCACATCATCAAAGGTTAAACTTTTACCAATATTTCGACCAAGCGAAGACCATTGTTAAGTTTAATTATTCCTGGGGTTTAGTAGTCTTTTCAGCATCACTTAAAGCTGTGTAAATTAACTTGTGATGTTTGTATTATGCATGCAAAAACCCTCATTTGTCGTTTATTTAACATTCGAGGGTGGGTTGCATGGGATATATGGCAGTGCTTAACAAATTCAAATATCATGGAAAGAGCAAAAGAATCATAAAAAACTTAACCAATTAAATGAAATTAACTGGAAAATTAGGTTCAATTTTGTCTACAAAAAAAGACCACTTTTTTGAAGTATGATAAGGCAACACAACATCAAGATTCAAGAATATATCACAATTGTTGTATGTAAAGCCATTATCTTCTTTATTATTAACTTTTATTGTCGTTGAATCTCAAGGTATCATCTCTCTGTCAATTTGTGAACCTTTGGGATATTCGATAAGGCCACCCTTTCCACAGTCAGATGCGGCGAGAGCTCAGATTCTCATACAATTAATTAATCGAATCATTAAATTAAACAAATATCCTTCACGCACAAATAATTAAGCAACAGTTCATGAAAGAATGACTCCACTTGCTCATGAAATACCAAATACAAAATGTCAACTCTCTCCTCATTATATAAACACTCCCAAACTATTCCATTTATCAACATCCCCTCAAAATCCATCCATCAAAACACACACAAAAGAAATCAACCGATTCACAGCAAAGAAAACAAACAATGGCCGGCAACATCGAAGGGTCGCCGGGCAGCTCCATGCACGGAGTGACCGGCCGCGAGCCCGTCCTCGCCTTTGCCGTCCAATCTCCGATGGTCCCGACCGACAAAACTGCCCACTTCGCCCTTCCCGTAGATTCCGAGCACAAGGCGAAAGTATTCAAGATATTCTCCTTAGCAAAACCCCACATGAGAACTTTCCACCTCTCATGGATCTCATTCTTCACGTGCTTCGTCTCCACCTTCGCAGCAGCCCCGCTCGTACCCATCATAAGGGACAACCTCAACCTAACAAAATCAGACATAGGAAACGCCGGCGTAGCCTCTGTCTCGGGCAGCATATTCTCAAGGCTTGTGATGGGCGCCGTTTGCGATATGTTAGGCCCGAGGTATGGCTGCGCCTTCCTCATAATGCTCTCTGCCCCTACCGTTTTCTGCATGTCCTTCGTCTCCTCGGCCAGCGGCTACATAGCAGTTAGGTTCATGATAGGGTTTTCCCTGGCGACGTTCGTCTCTTGCCAGTTTTGGATGAGTACGATGTTCAACAGTAAGATCATTGGGCTCGTCAATGGAACCGCCGCCGGCTGGGGAAATATGGGCGGCGGTGCGACTCAGCTTATCATGCCTTTGCTCTACGATGTTATCCAAAAGGCCGGCGCCACTCCTTTCACTGCTTGGAGGATCGCCTTCTTTATCCCTGGGTGGCTCCACGTAATCATGGGCATTTTGGTCATGACTTTGGCCAAGATTTGCCCGATGGAAATCTAAGTGCTCTACAGAAGAAGGGAGATGTGGCCAAAGACCAATTCAAAAAGGTATTTAGTATTTTGTCTTTATTATTCAATGTCATCGTCATTGCCTTTGTCTTCATTACTTTGTACTCATTCTTGTGATGATTATATTAGGTATTGTGGTATGCCGTGACGAATTATAGAACTTGGATCTTCGTGCTACTCTACGGCTACTCCATGGGAGTTGAGCTGACGACGGACAACGTCATAGCAGAATACTTCTACGATAGGTTCGACCTAAATCTTCGAACGGCTGGAATCATAGCAGCTTCCTTCGGCATGGCTAACCTCCTCGCTCGGCCCTTTGGTGGGTTCGCTTCTGACTTCATGGCTAAGCGGTTCGGTATGAGGGGAAGGCTATGGACCCTTTGGATCCTACAAACCCTAGGCGGTGCCTTCTGCCTATTGCTGGGAAGATCGAATTCTCTCCCCATAGCCATCGCCTTCATGATCGTCTTCTCCGTGGGTGCCCAGGCTGCTTGTGGGGCCATGTTTGGTATCATACCGTTCATTTCGCGGCGGTCCCTCGGAGTCATCTCGGGCATGACGGGCGCGGGCGGTAATTTCGGGTCGGGTCTGACCCAACTGCTGTTCTTTACGAGCTCCAAGTACTCTACTGCGACGGGGCTGACTTACATGGGGATTATGATCATGTGCTGCACTTTGCCCGTGGCTTTGGTGTACTTTCCTCAGTGGGGTGGAATGTTCTTTCCGCCGTCGAAGGATGTGGATAGGTCTACGGAGGAGCATTATTACATGTCTGAGTATAACGATGATGAGAAGCAAAAGGGTATGCATCAGAATAGTTTGAAGTTTGCCGAGAACAGCCGTTCTGAGCGTGGGAATAGGGTTGCTTCGGTGTCTACGCCCGACGTGACGCCGAGCAGGGTTTGAGAAATGGCATGGCTCTAAGATATGTGTGAAGAGGATAATAGTAGATGTTTTCAATTGGATAAGAAGGATGAAGTGTATTCTTCTTTTCTTTCTAATGAACAAGATAAATGCAACTTGTTTCAAAAGTCAAATGAATGTTAGCTGTGGCATATCTCTATGATTTAGTTAAATTTCAATAATCGAGATAAGATATCCCTACTTCGTGGGATTAGGTATCTTAGCTACTAATATGATATTCTTCGTATTATTTAATTAGATCCACACCACGCTTCATATGTTGGACGAAATTGAAGGTTGAATAATATACCCATAATCATATACTTATTAAAAGTAAAATAGTTGACCTCTCATTGACCCCCTTAGCCAATCGCTGGGTGACACGTCAGCGCTCAAAAGTTCAATTACCATTTTGGGTCTGAATGTTGTGAGATTTACATTGTGCCATCGAATTCTAAGGTATATGTTTGATTGGAATTAGTAAATGCCATTCACGTTGGAATATCAAAAGACCAAAGACAAACAGTCACTTCCAAAAGTTTTTCTTTCTATTTTCACTTCTTCGAATCTGCTTGGACTAAATCGGTCGAAGTTCAAGTTTGAAGATCGGGAGTACTTAGATCTCGATCAAAAAAATTCAATAAAAGAGAAGACATTTACCAGCTGATGAAGGTGCTCGAAAACCATAAAAAGAGCCATGAGATTTTCGTTGCTCCGCAAAAAATAAGGTGGCTTGAAGAGGTTCAACGGAAACGCAGGCATTGTAGCTGCGATGGGCGGGGGCGCCGGCGGAGAATCGTTTGAACTCCGATTCTCAGTAAAACTTCCGAAACCCAAGCTCAGCCCCAAACCCAAACCCGACCCGTCGGAGTCTCTCTCACCCATCTCTCTAAGCTTTAATGTTAAGAGTTTGTGTAATAATTAAGAGAAGAGAAGAAGAGACACACAATGAGGGGACAGGACAGAAGGAAGAAATATGGGGTGGTCCCTTTTCTTGGCAGATGAGTTTTACAGCTTTGTATTTATTATCAATTTCTTTTAGTTACATTTTTTTTTGTTTTTTCTTTAAATAGTAGGTAATGACCTAACGTACTACCTGTATGTATGTACGTATGTATATAGAGGGCTGTATTTTGTATTTTTATAGAGTTCTAAAGTTTCTAAAAACCAGATTGATGTCGAAGGAGATTCTGTTTTGGGGTTGTTGAAAGGTTTTGATGTTGATTCAGCGTTAGCCCATGTGTATATTGCAGTTTTCTTCATATTTATATCCTCTCTGAAAGAGATTTATGAATTGGTTTGATTTTATGAAGCTTAGGTGCTGCAAATTCAGAAGTGTACGTCTCAGATGTTGAATTGATTTGATTCTTATGAAGCTTAAGTGCTGGAAATTCAAAAGTGTACGTCTTAGATGCTGTGGTTAATGAAGCAAAGCTATCTGGGACTACAAGTGGGGTGGGAATCAAGACATGGCAGGTTATAATTATAATAATTTTGAGCGTTCGATAGTATTATCCTCACTCTCTGCAAGAGATTTATGGGTTGATTTGAATTTTATGAAGCTTAGGTGCTGGAAATTCAGAAGTGTACGTCTCAGACGTTGAATTGATTTGATTGTTATGAAGCTTAGGTTATGGAAATTCAGAAGTGTACGTCTCAGATGTTGTGGTTAATGAAGCAAAACTATCTAGGACTACAAATGGGGTGAGAATCAAGACATGGCGGGTATTAATTATAATAAATTTGATCGTTCGATAGTATTATCTTATCATATGTTCGTCATCTCATTTTCTTTCGTGTGAATAAAGGAAGGATCTGGAAGTGCAAGCAACATCAAGTTTCAGAACATTGATAAGAATCAAGACATGGCAGGTAATAATTAAAATAAATTTGATCGTTCGATAGTATTATCTTATCATAAGATCGTCATCTCATTTTTCGAACATTGAGATGCAAAATGTGAAGAACCCTATGATCATCGATCAGAGTTATTGTGATAAAAAAAGGTAATTTTTTTCTTTTTTTATGTTTTGAATCAGTTTTAGTATGTTTATTTATTTTCCTTCAGAGCTCGGTTGTGCATGTCAAGAACGTCGTGTATCAGAACATCAATGGCGAGGGGTGGTTCTAAAGTGCAGATTGGTGCCGAAGGAGATTATGTTTTGGGGTTGTTGAAATGTTCTAATGTTGATTCAGCGTTAGCCCATGTTGTATTGCAGTTTTCACTTCCGCCGTAGCTGAACGCGAGCCTTACTGTCATATTTATATCCTCTCTGCAAGAGATTTATGAAATGAAGCAAAGCTATCTGGGACTACAAATGGGGTGAGAATCAAGACATTGCAGGTATTAATTATAATAAATTTGATCGTTCGATAGTATTATCTTATCATAAGATCGTCATCTCATTTTCTTTCGTGTGCATAAAGGGAGGATATGGAAGTGCAAGCAACATCAAGTTTCATAAAATTGACAAGAATCAATATATGGCAGGTAAAAATTAAAATAAATTTGATCGTTCGATAGTATTATCTTATCATAAGATCGTCATCTCATTTTTAGAACATTGAGATGCAAAATGTGAAGAACCCTATAATCATCGATCAGAGTTATTGTGATTAAAAAAAAAGTTTTTTTCTTTTTTTATATTTTGACTCAGTTTAGTATGTTTATTTCTTTCCTTCAGAGCTCGGTTGTGCATGTGAAGAACGTCGTGTATTAGAACATCAATGGCGAAGGGTGGTTCTAAAGTTCAGATTGATGCCGAAGGATATTATGTTTTGGGGTTGTTGAAATGTTCTCATGTTGATTCTGCTTAGCCCAGGTTTATATTGCAGTTTTCACTTCCGTCTTAGCTGAACGCGAGCCTTACGGTCATATTTATATCCTCTCTGCAAGAGATTTATGAATTGATTTGATTTTTATGCAGTATCGGAAGCTTAAGTGGTGGAAATTCAGAACTGTACGTCTGAGACGTTGAGGCTAATGAAGGAAAGCTATCTGGGACTAGAAGTGGGGTGAGAATGAAGACATGGCAGGTAATAATTATAATTAATTTGATCATTCGATAGTATTATCTTATCATAAGATTGTCATCTCATTTTCTTTAGTGTGAATAAAGGGATGATCTAGAAGTGAAAGCAAAATCAAATTTCAGAACATTGAGAGGAATCAAAACACGGCAGGTAATAATTATAATAAATGTGATCGTTCGATAGTATTATCTTATCATAAGATCATCATCTCATTTTCTTACGGTGAGGATCTGGAAGTGCAAGCAACATCAAGTTTCAGAACATTTAGATGCAAAATGTGAAGAACCCTACAATCATTGATCAGAGTTATTGTGATAAAACAAGATTTTTTTTTTTTATATATTTTGAATCAGTTTAATATGTTTTTTTTATTTTCCTTCAGAGCTCGGCTGTGCATGTGAAGAACGTCGTGTATTAGAACATCAATGGCGAAAGGTGGTTCTAAAGTTTCTAAAAATCAGATTGATGCCGAAGGAGATTCTGTTTTGGGGTTGTTGAAAGGTTTTGATGCTGATTCAGCGTTAGCCCAGGTTTATATTGCAGTTTTCTTCATATTTATATCCTCTCTGCAAGAGATTTATGAATTGATTTTGATTTTTATGAAGCTTAGGTGCTGCAAATTCAGAAGTGTAAGTCTCAGATGTTGAATTGATTTGATTATTATGAAGCTTAAGTGCCGGAAATTCAAAAGTGTACGTCTCAGATGCTGTGGTTAATGAAGCAAAGCTATCTGGGACTACAAATGGGGTGAGAATCAAGAGATGGCAGGTTATAATTATAATAACTTTGATCGTTCGATAGTATTATCCTATCACTCTCTGCAAGAGATTTATGAGTTGATTTGAATTTTATGAAGCTTAGGTGCTGGAAACACAGAAGTGTACGTCTCAAACGTTGAATTGATTTGATTCTTATGAAGCTTAGGTTCTGGAAACTCAGAAGTGTACGTCTCAGATGTTGTGGTTAATGAAGTAAAACTATCTGGGACTACAAATGGGGTGAGAATCAAGACATGACAAGTATTAATTATAATAAATTTGATCGTTCGATAGTATTATCTTATCATAAGATCGTCATCTCATTTTCTTTCGTGTGAATAAAGGGAGGATCTGGAAGTGCAAGAAACATCAAGTTTTGTGGCTTCACATCTCAGGCTACAAGAGAGGCAAGGTGAGAATCTAATGAGAGTTTTCAATAGGCTTACAATTTAAGTTAACTAAGCATTGAAAATTTTGTTTGGCCGCCATTTAAGGAGCCTTGAGAAAAAATGTGACTAATATGTCATATCTCGCAGCATGGTCAGAGTGTTAAGTGAAACAGCTTGCAGAGCTTGAATCCGTGGGTAGCAAGAAAATAAAGGAGGCACCCTCTTCTTTCTGTATTGTCTTACTTTTAATATTTATTGGAAAATAGGTAAAGGGCTAATTATCATAATCGTCATTGAAAATATTGACTTATTTTTCTTCATTGGTTTTCTAAAAGGCAGCATCCACGTGGACCAGAGGAAGCCTTCCAAGGCTCAAGGAAGCAGATGAAGTACATGTAAGAGTTTCACAGTTGCAAGACATAAACATCAGAGAACACGATGGGAGTTGAAATTTATTATGTTTATGTATGTGAATGAAATCGTCTCTTAATTGGATTTTTGGTCATCGATTGTTTTACATAAGTAGTCTCCTCACACACGTCTGCTCCATTTTTGTTCCTAATCAAGTTTATTAATCTTTCTAGGTTAAGCTCATTGACATTTGATCAGGTGAGACTTTATCTAAATTTTTTTTTGTGCATGATGTGAATAGGGAAGTCGGGGATAACTTTATACAAATTTTCTTTGCGAGGGAACACGAAGAAACAAGAAGGTAGGCATGCTCAAGCATGTACATCGAGACATAGGGATGTGACCAAGCCATTTAGCCCTAGAGCTTGATTTGTTTAAAGTTTGTGATTCGGCTGAATACTATGCCTTTTATTTCTTTCTCAAACTTTTCCCTCTCTCTCTCTCTCTCTCTTTTTTTATTGTTGCCTTAATCATATGCGTACAGTTATGTATAACAAGTGGTATGGTATGATGTTAGCATGAATGATCGATCTATTAGACCTTAGAAAGCTTTCATTCCTCGCTGTACAATTTTTGCTGGTCACCAAAATATTCTTTCTGGAATTGAATCTTTATATATGTTGCGGGGCAGTCTTAAAGTGCTTCCGGCGTATAATACAACAATAATCGTTCATTGGAGTAGTATAGATGAGTTTAAGATTGAAGGTTTATCGTTTAGGGCAATATACACCCCACTGTTACCATTTGCAGGCATATAATGTATACTCTAAGCAGTTATACATCATTATCTTACTTTCAGTGCTACAAATAGATAATAAAACGGTGAGCCCCTCGGGTAGTTTTATAATATTTTTATCCATAACAGTCTTACAAAATATAATACAAAGCATATAAACACATTTGTATAATTTTTTTTAATATAATACATCTCACAACGTTAACATTTGAACATGATAGTATTATTAACATCAGAAAAGTTCTTCTTTAGAAATTTTAGAAAAATTAAATATGTGTCGGCAAAACTGATGAGTTAATATTGCAACATTATTTTCAATCTCAATGTTGTACAACCGTGCCACCAATATAAAAATATAAGGACACTACCAAGAGTCTTACTATATATTATGACAACCAATTAGCGATGCAGTCTTGCAATAATTTTATTAACAATCATACAACATGAATTCAATTAAGCAGTCTTACAAAGTTTATGGTAGTCATATAATAATCAATCACAAAAATCATTCATGAACAATCTTACAAATCTGATGGTCATAACATTAAGACAATTATTAGTCGTATAATTACATATGGGTCGCCCATATGCACAGGGTATTGTGGAGTATTGACCATCTGTTCCATGTCAAGAATCGGATCTTACAGTTATTCCAACGAATATTAATGAACGTCGATCGATACTATGAATTGTTGATTATAGAAAACAGTCAATAATAGTGCACCTCGGTAGTGTATTATGCGTTACAAGTTACTTACACTACTATTATCAGTAGTGCAATTTAAGTAATTACTTGCACTATTGTTATCAGTAGTGCAATTTAAGTCATTAATTACACTACTGTTATCAGTAGTACAAATTAAGTCTCATCGTTTGATAATACTACTGTCTAGGTATCAGTCGCAACTGCGTGATATGATATACTTATGCGATTTACCCCAGTCAAAATCGTCAGAACAAATACCAAAACATAAATGGTAATAATAAATCGAAATGAAAAAAATTCTCTCTTCCTTGGGAGGAAACAGATCTTATAGTTATCCCAGTCAACATAAATCAATGTCACTGGATACTGTGCATTATTGACTATAAAACAGTCAATAATAGTACATGACTCTGAACCCTCGCTTGATAGGGATATGAGATTCTTTGAAGATGTATTTCAAAAAACACGATTTATGATCTCATATATTCTTCTAGATTTGCGCATTACTGACTCAATCGTGGACTTCACTACTCAGAAATAGATTTGATGCCGATGAAGATGTTGCGATCCCAGCGGATATTTGTCACCTTAGATTTTCACTGCAGGTGTTTGCACTACAGAGGTGGAACTTTTCAATGTATGACTGCTCACAGAAACGACTTAAGGGATTCTTCGATTTTAAATGGTTTAAATTGCCAGATTATGATAAATAGTTTAAATTGTTTACAAAAAGTTGTTGACATGCATCGCAAGAGTTTTCTCCACCGCGACGTTCTTTGAAATCAAACGGTGTCCCTCCAACGTGTCTGTTTTTCTAATGGAAATATTAGAGTGCTTTCTTTTTGCCAGCAGTTTCACCTTCTTAGTTGATGGGATGTTAGTTGTGGATGTTATGTGAAAGATATGTGATTAAAAAACAGAATTACTATTTAATGCAGCAGTAATAACTTATTTAACATCAAAGTAGCTAACACCAAATATTGAAAAGAAATAACTAAGACCAAATATTGAGAAACACTGCTACGGTGAGGAATTCTCTGAATTTTTGGATCAAAAAATTTAACGGTTTGGGCACCATGCAACTATACAGCTTGGGATGATAAAGCGCTTGAGTTTTATAAGAGGTTGAAAGGAACTTTTGGGGACGCTATTGTGGTTATCGTGACGAATATCAATCCAAAGATATTTTCAGGTAATTCCCATCTGTACGTGATTCTTTTTTCAACAAGTATTTTCTCATTACATTTTCAAAGCTAAATTTGGAACATCATAACCATACATAAAAGTAAAATGACATATAATACTTCATAAGTTTTTTATCTGTTTAATTATAACAAAAGATCAAAGTATTACATTAAATACTGATAAAATGACATAACAATTAGGGATGTCAATGGGACTGGGACGGGTCTAGACTCGAACCCGTCAAACCCAGCTTGGTTCGGGGCGGGTGCGGATTTTGCCAACCCCAGCCAGAAACGCGCACCGAGACCCGCCCCCCTAAGGATGTTGTTTGTAAAAGCGTTGTGGAGTCTGTTGTTGGCCCAAAAGATCTCAATTAACAGAAAACGCCGCAGATGATTTCGATATGGTTCTGTCAATGTTAAAAAAACCTAAACGTGTTGACGCCGATCGCATTCCACATGTCAGAAGTAAGAAGATAAAGGAGGAAAAGATCGAGAAGTTCAGGTAGTTTTTAGATTGGATGCCATTGTAGTGATGTTCGTTAAATGTTATTATTTAGAATCCTGCAAGATAAGACGTTATTTTAATGATGTTGCATGCCTGCCTTTCTGCGAATTGGACGCGTGTGGTCTCGCTCTTGCAATTTCAAGCCTTACGAGTTACTTCTCCATAATGCATTACCGAATTGCACACTACTATCCATTTTCTTAAGAATTAAAACAGATATTAGTTATTCCGGTGATCGGACAAATTACCGTTTTACACTTGAATAAATGTTCGAAATTGGGAAAACGTAAATATTGTTAATTGAATAAATGTTAGCCGTAATGCACTACTGAATTACACACTACCGAATTATACACTTGAATAGTTTGGACTTCATCTATTTTCTCTATAAAGGACCAGAAATACCCTGTTTACGTAACATTGGAAAATGCATTAACATAAGCGATCGGACAAGTTACCGTTTTTCATTTTTCAAAAGATATTGTCCGAAATAGGAAAAACGTTGTAAAGCATGGGAGAATTATTGTTGCAATTGAAAACATGTACATATATTACATCTCATTTCATACTTCTCCATGATGCACTATCAAATTACACACTACTATGAGAGCGATCGGATAGATTACCGTTTTTTTCAAATGTTATTGTTCCAAAAAGGGAATCGGCCTATAGTTTACACTACTGAACGAACATAACTGAAAAAGTTTAACTTTTGCATAATGCACTACCGAATTGCACACTAATGACCATTTTATTGTGGTTGTCCCTTTTATCGTTAATGTACATGTATTACTACATATTACGAAAAGAGTACAACATATTACAACAACTCATTTCTAATTACTCAAGAACAGTTACGCGTCATCCTCAAGTGCATAAGCTTAACATCTCAAAACTGCACTACCGACTTCCACACTACTGACCATCTTATTTTTCAAATTAATGTTCGAAGTTGGAGAAATATCGAAAATATTGTCAACTGAATAAATGTTGCGGCTAATCTTCATAAGCATGTAACTTGATAAGCATGTCAGAAACAGTTGCACATCAAATTAAACTGAATAACTTTTAACTTTTGCATAATGCACCACCGACTTTCACACTACTGACCTCAAATGTTCTATTCGAATAGGAAAAAAGTTGTAAATATTGTTGACCCGTCAAGCTACGATTGGGTGCAGTGTAATAAGATGCTATGCTATATTTTGCACGACTGCGAATCAAAAAGTCATGTAATTACAAGAGATTGCCTATGCTGCAAGGCTGATATACAGTAGTGTGAACTAAAAGTATGCTATCGACAACTGCAGTACAATAGTGCAAATATCTGTCCAGTCGCACGATTTCAGATAATTCATTAATGTACCTATATTACTGTTACACTTCATCTAGACATAATTACATTACAAGACTCTCTATATTACTGTTACACTTAATCTAGACATAACTACATTATTTATCATCTAGACACGACGAAATTTAACACAATAGAGTGGATTAATATACCCGTTCAATAATTACTCTGTAATCATGATAACCGTTGCACTCAAAAGACGCATCGATCTATTACTTAAACAATATAACCACTCACTGCGTAATTATGATGACCGTTGAAATGAAAAGACACATTGAAATATTATCCAAACAATTAAGACAGTGATGAATACACACTAAATACATTTAATCATAGAACTCATTTAAACAAAGCAAGCTGATAATTCTACTGAGAAGTTACGAGTGTAGAGTAGTGTCTTTTCAGTTCCTTAGCATCGACTTAGACTCTATATAAATCAAATCATTTTCATAATTTTACCACCATTACACACAAAAAAACAAAAAAAAAGGTTTCATAAAATGATGAATCAAATAAGAGATTATTTAGACGTCATTGTCGCCGGTCATCATCAGAACGCTAGAGAATTTGTTGATCGTATAGAACGTAAAATAGATGGCTATGTCCAATATGTTACTGAAAGGTTCGACAGTGAAGATCAACGAAAATTACTCAGAAATCGATTTGAGGCTATCGCGTATAGAACAAACACTTGGTATGTCAAACATTATTTAGCAAAATTGAACACATTGTTACTACTAACATCCCTTTAACAAAGGAGACGAAACTGCAGGAAAAAAGAAAGCACATTAATATTTCCAGTCAGCCAAGAGACGATCCATTACAAAAACGATCTAAGAACAATGCAGCCACGTTCGACGGACACCGTTTGATTTTAAAAAATGTCCCGGTAGACAAAACTCTTGCGATGCATATCAACAAGATGTCAAAATTCCTCCCGCGTGTATCGGCGACAATAGAAACAATGAACGATACAGATTCTATTGGTACGCTATTATCAGAAGAACGCAGCAAAGAATTCTTCAAAAACCTTATGACGAAGGGAAGTTGGCTACATGATGAGGTACTATAGAAAAATTATATAGAAAAAATTTATAAAAGCGGGGCAGTTTTGTTTTGAGGCGCGACTCGGGTCCACTATAAAATAAATAGGCGAGTCTTGGGTCCGCTATAAAATAGATGGCCCGATCACGGGTCTTTTCGATAACAATAGATCTAATAAATAAAAAATCTCTTAAAATAACCCGTGCAACGCACGGGCTTAAGCTAGTAATAATAAAAAAAAGATATGCATATATGTAGGGTTTTCGACGACGTAATATACATGCCCCACTCTCTATCTAACGTATATTCAAATACATTCTAAATCAGAAAAGCAAGATCTGATATTTGGTTAAGTATGTTGTTGATGTTCGATCTTACTCAAGTGTCGTGTTTGAAAGAACGCAAGAGTAGTTCAAGAAGAGTTTCATGCCCAATATTCATGAATTTCTCCAACACGCTTTCAAACATTTTATAAATATAATTTCCACCATTTAAATCCTATTTATTAATGTCCAGGATTTCGAAAAGATTTTGCCTGTCTTCCCCAAAATAAGTGGTGCACATACATACCAAAATTAGGAGATTGCAATTACCAGATATGAAAGACATGAAGATCAAGAGTAAATATGGAGAGAATATTCGAACTACATAAACACTATATTTAGGGAGATCTTCGATGAGATATTTTGGGAGATTATCAAGGGATATCTTACCGATTCAAACGAGAGCCAATGTCAATAAATAAGAGTTATTTTCGAGCTACAAATAACCACTGTTCGAGAGAGCTTTTTATGAATTAACTATGGAGCGAAAAGTGCAAAAATCACGAGTCATGGAGCGAAGCATACTTCTGAGTTTGAGCAAAAAAATGATTGCTTTTTTTTTTAGCCTAGTATTTCAGTTTGCAAAAGTCTTAGGACTTTGTAGGTTTGCAGAATCGTTAGATTCGTAATTTTGTCTACGCTTGTTTTGCACTATCTTCGGGTAGTTGTTTTGTAATCCATCTTCGTAGTGGAATTTTGCGCCTTGAGGCACGCAGCAAGTTTTCTGACTTGCTGCACAATTTTAAAGCTCGTGTCTATTGTCTCTCTTTACTAAGTTCGTTAAATATTCCGCTGTGTGTTCTGTGTTGGCTTCTGATCCCAGGTGTTGACTGCAGTATTACCCCAACATTTGTCCCAACATTTAATCACCTGTTTTTAGAACTTAGTTTTTCCATCCATACCGTATCGGGACCACTTCACTATTGTATTTTTAATTTCTGAAATCTTTGCTGCAGTTACTTCTCTCTTCTGCTCCCATCTCTCCAAAGTCATCTAGGAGAAGGGCTGTTCTGAGGGACCATAAGAATTTATCTACGATATGCATTTCTTTTCATTGGTTTTTTTTTTTTTTTTGTATTCGAATAATTTAAAAAGATGATCTTTTAATCATATTCTTTATGATGGTGAGACTTATAATACCCCCTAATCAAATGAGTACGTACATGTAATTTGAAACTTAGGTCTAAATTAACATTCCGAATCAAAAACTAATATACCCTAACTCTTCTCTAACACGAAAGACCATAATATATATCATGGTTTATACCCAAAGATAATGTCTGAATCATCACACTATCGTAAGCATAGGAAAATGTCAAACACAACTGTCGAGTACGTTCTGGTACAGTTTGTAATCCGAACAAATATATATATATATATATATATATATATTACAATATATATATAATTAGTCTCTCCAGCTTTCTGAAAGGGTGAAGTGTTTTTTTATGCTAGTGTATATAATTATATTGTTATTATCATCCTTTAAAGCAGACAGTCGGTTCATTAACAGCTTGTTGAAGAGAAGACACCAAGTACAACCATTGACCTCAGATTTAGGACGACATTAAACAACCTTCTTTGAATTTCTATCGCTTTTTACTGTCTCGACTTGCAAGTTGCCCCAAGTACGACGTCACAACATCAAAGGTTAAACTTTTACCAATATTTCAACCAAGCGAAGACCATTGTTAAGTTTAATTATTCCTGGGGTTTAGCAGTCTTTCAGCATCACTTAAAGCTGTGTCAATTAACTTGTGATATTTGTATTATGCATGCAAAAACCATCATTTGTCGTTTATTTAACATTCGAGGGTGGGTTGCATGGGATATATGGCAGTGCTTAACAAATTCAAATATCATGAAAAGTGCAAAAGAATCATATAAAACTTAACCAACTAAATGAAATTAACTGGAAAATTAGGTTCAATTTTGTCTACAAAAAAAACCACTTTTTTGAAGTATGAATAAGGCAACACAACCGCATCAAGGTTTATATCACCAATTGTCGTATGTAAAGCCATTATCTTCTTTATTATTAACTTTTATTGTCGTTGAATCTTAAGGTATCATCTCTCTGTCAATTTGTGAACCTTTGGGATATTCGATAAGGCCACCCTTTCCACAGTCAGATGCGGCGAAGCTCAGATTCTCATACAATTAATTAACAATCGAATCATTAAATTAAACAAATATCCTTCACACACAAATAATTAAACAACAATTCAGGAAAGAATGACTCCACTTGCTCATGAAATCCCAAATACAAAATGTCAACTCTCTCCTCACTATATAAACACTCCCAAACTATTCCATTTATCAACATCCCCTCAAAATCCATCCATCAAAACACACACAAAAGAAATCAACGGTTTCACAGCAAAGAAAACAAACAATGGCCGGCAACATCGAAGGGTCGCCGGGCAGCTCCATGCACGGAGTGACCGGCCGCGAGCCCGTCCTCGCCTTTGCCGTCCAATCTCCGATGGTCCCGACCGACAAAACTGCCCACTTCGCCCTTCCCGTAGATTCCGAGCACAAGGCGAAAGTATTCAAGATATTCTCCTTAGCAAAACCCCACATGAGAACTTTCCACCTCTCATGGATCTCATTCTTCACGTGCTTCGTCTCCACCTTCGCAGCAGCCCCGCTCGTACCCATCATAAGGGACAACCTCAACCTAACAAAATCAGACATAGGAAACGCCGGCGTAGCCTCTGTCTCGGGCAGCATATTCTCAAGGCTTGTGATGGGCGCCGTTTGCGATATGTTAGGCCCGAGGTATGGCTGCGCCTTCCTCATAATGCTCTCTGCCCCTACCGTTTTCTGCATGTCCTTCGTCTCCTCGGCCAGCGGCTACATAGCAGTTAGGTTCATGATAGGGTTTTCCCTGGCGACGTTCGTCTCTTGCCAGTTTTGGATGAGTACGATGTTCAACAGTAAGATCATTGGGCTCGTCAATGGAACCGCCGCCGGCTGGGGAAATATGGGCGGCGGTGCGACTCAGCTTATCATGCCTTTGCTCTACGATGTTATCCAAAAGGCCGGCGCCACTCCTTTCACTGCTTGGAGGATCGCCTTCTTTATCCCTGGGTGGCTCCACGTAATCATGGGCATTTTGGTCATGACTTTGGGCCAAGATTTGCCCGATGGAAATCTAAGTGCTCTACAGAAGAAGGGAGATGTGGCCAAAGACCAATTCAAAAAGGTATTTAGTATTTTGTCTTTATTATTCAATGTCATCGTCATTGCCTTTGTCTTCATTACTTTGTACTCATTCTTGTGATGATTATATTAGGTATTGTGGTATGCCGTGACGAATTATAGAACTTGGATCTTCGTGCTACTCTACGGCTACTCCATGGGAGTTGAGCTGACGACGGACAACGTCATAGCAGAATACTTCTACGATAGGTTCGACCTAAATCTTCGAACGGCTGGAATCATAGCAGCTTCCTTCGGCATGGCTAACCTCCTCGCTCGGCCCTTTGGTGGGTTCGCTTCTGACTTCATGGCTAAGCGGTTCGGTATGAGGGGAAGGCTATGGACCCTTTGGATCCTACAAACCCTAGGCGGTGCCTTCTGCCTATTGCTGGGAAGATCGAATTCTCTCCCCATAGCCATCGCCTTCATGATCGTCTTCTCCGTGGGTGCCCAGGCTGCTTGTGGGGCCATGTTTGGTATCATACCGTTCATTTCGCGGCGGTCCCTCGGAGTCATCTCGGGCATGACGGGCGCGGGCGGTAATTTCGGGTCGGGTCTGACCCAACTGCTGTTCTTTACGAGCTCCAAGTACTCTACTGCGACGGGGCTGACTTACATGGGGATTATGATCATGTGCTGCACTTTGCCCGTGGCTTTGGTGTACTTTCCTCAGTGGGGTGGAATGTTCTTTCCGCCGTCGAAGGATGTGGATAGGTCTACGGAGGAGCATTATTACATGTCTGAGTATAACGATGATGAGAAGCAAAAGGGTATGCATCAGAATAGTTTGAAGTTTGCCGAGAACAGCCGTTCTGAGCGTGGGAATAGGGTTGCTTCGGTGTCTACGCCCGACGTGACGCCGAGCAGGGTTTGATATGGTGAAGACGATGATGATCATATATATTGTGTGTGTGTGTTGAAGGATGGTTAAGATATTATTATAAGTTTCATCGTCATGAAATTTGTGCCAGCGAGACAATGTATTAAGAGGATACAAACCATGGGATCTTATCCTATATCTAGCTATATATATGGTGTTATAAACTATCAGATGTTTTCAACAATGCTAGCCATTCCATAATTCTTGCTCTACCCTTTTATTACTTCTTCAGGAATGATCTTTCTTCGATATTATTTTCTCTCACAATATGCAACGTGTTGGTCAACTTCAGTGCTAGAGTTGTTGTTCCTCTAAGATTTGATTGAATCCTAACTAACAAGAGATAGGATCTCCCCCAGTTCGTGGAGGTTTATTTACGCCTAGGTTTATATTATTATATAGGCTCGCGTCACACGTTATAGAATATATATATATATATATATATCTATATATTTATATTAGCATGATCGAAATTCAAAAGTCGTTTTGGCCCTTCCTCTATCTAACGGTTATACTTCTTGATTAAATCTGTGTAACATCCCGTCCATACCGGGTATCACTATAGCATAGGTCCCTAGGGGGTTGGGCCCACCACACTTCCGACCGATAGTCTGACCCCAGTGTACCACCATTTAACCTTTCAGCGTGCTTTGTCCTCACTCACACGCACCCTGGACAAACTTCCCAGGGGGTCACCCATCCTAAGATTTCCCCAAGTCAAGCACGCTTAACTTCGGAGTTCTTATGGATGGACTCCCGAAAAGGTAGGTCGACCTTGGTGATATGAGTAGTACTATCAATTTTCTTATACGATTCTTAGCCTGACACGCCCATACATTGTCAGTCTCAGGATCCCCTCTCATTCGGGTGTCGGATCGGTTCGTTCATGTACCCCTTCGCCTAGAAGCCTGCCAGGAGCCGCTCCTTGTCCGTGCCCTCTCTGGCACCGGCGATCATTCCCCGCCCTCATCGGCCCCGGGCGTCACAATCTGTTATATTCTTTATCTCTTTCCTCTTCCGAAATAGAGACGCATAAGGGCCTGCAAAGAAGTACTTATATTACTCACGAATTAATTAAGAAAGTTCGTCTTCATTTGATCTGCAAAGTGTAATGAATAATGATATTTGGGTAAGGACAAAACTCAATCACGAAAAGTTCCATGAAATATATCTGTTGGAGAGCGGTTGGACTTGGACCTATCTGATTCTCATTGCTATATTTGCCTTTTCTCTTTGTCTTCGCCTTCTTTCTTAGCTCATTTGAACTCTATCTTCAATCACTACCGACTCATTAAATGTTAGTTTGATAAGAGATAAACTTTATATCCATACATTTTGGTTGTTAGGAATGAGCCACATATAATCTCAAAACCCTAACGGATCTCAATTTGGGCCTTCCAATGTGGGCTTTACCGACTCCTTAATGGGCTTTATATACTTAATTTGGGCTTGAAACAACTAGGCTGTTAATATTTAGTCTCACGCGCGCGTGTGCGAGTGTACAAGTTTAAGAATAATGACGATTTCAATTCACAGAAAACGTAAGAACAAAGATCGTTTCCTTCACGGGATTGTCACAATTCTTGCATCAATCATATAACGTTTTTCCTTAGTTATCTTTGCCTTTGATTCTATACGATAAGATCTTGCATCAATCGTATACATATGTAATATATTCTGGCAACTTTAGACCTAACAAAGGTCAATTGTGACATTTTTATTACCAAGTTGGGAAGTGTGGATTACAAAGATTGGCATTATTTCCAGGAAAATTCACAAAGTCGCCTTTCCTAACCAGTTAATAAAGTTTGTTAAATATTATGCCGTAAGAGAACGGACATCATCTTAGTTACTGCATTCAAACGTATGAAGTCAACTTACTTTGGAACAAGACAAAGCCTGACTTTGAGCTTTTGTCTTTATAACATAATCATCATACTTGATCCATTTGATTTTAAGTTCAGCGGTAAATTGTAAGTAACATAGAATAAAAGATCAAGTCTCCCAAGTGTGGATTAAATACATTTACTTCATAGCATGTATGTGACTTATTCTCGCTGACATATGACTTGGTAAATTTTCATTTTCCACCTTTTTTTGGCATATTTGAAGTCTTATTTATTGCATTCTATTATTGAATCAGAAACAAGATATTTAGATTTTTTTGCATTTCAACATATTATAAGTTTTCTCACAACTCATGTGATGTAAACGTTTAACAAAGTTTGACAAACTCTTTATCCGTACACCGGGAAAAATTGAAAAGAAATTTGCAATTGAGGTTGCTTGTGGTATCAAGAAACCCAGGTTCAATTTTATGGATATCACTCGCTAGTAAGAAAATTGAAATAGTGCTATAATGGTGGGAAAAGCAAGAGTCAACTCTAGTTGGGCTCCTGTACAGATTCCAATCCAACACAATCATATGACAATGGTCAATGATTACTTCAATAAAATGTTTTTTCTAATAAAAACTTAGCTTGGGTGTACACATGCAACGTACAGTAGTTGCTTATATCTTATTTGGAGAATGGGGTTATATTATTATTTAATGATATTTGAAAGCAGACTAAGATTGTGATTCGATCTGTCGTTTTCTGATCTAATTTTCGCCATGCAAATTTCAAATATTCATGCATTAGTATATTATTTTCCTGCGCTGCAAGTTTGTATTTCCTACTCATCCAATGAAAAGGAAATAATGTTGATGAAAGTCTCATTTCATTTATTTAATTCGTAGCCAGCTCAAAGGAGTTATTGTAACATTTTTCTTGTAACTTAAGAAATAACAAGTCAATGATAATAAACATATTAGGTTTTAACCTTGGTGGACTTGGTGTGGGTTGCTTTCTTCTGTCATTTTTTTTATTTATTTTCTGACTTGATTATACTGGTGTAAGAAAGGACACCCTCGCATAAATGTCCATAATCCAAAGCTACAAAATCATGTAAAATCCTGCCTAATGAAGTTCAAAATGGGAAAACCGATATATAAATATTATTCTTCAACGTTGATAACAACAAAAATAATAATTTTGTTGCATTGGATACTGGATAGTGTACATTAATACATTAACAACAAACATCAACTTCCATGAACATTTATATGTAACTAATGATATACAAGGAAAGAAAATCAATATGTACTGTCGACAATATCAAGTTTCTTCTCCTTCTTTGCACTTTCTCTCTCTGATAAAAATCAATCGAATTTCTGAAGAAAAATCTTTTCTGATGGAATGTGTAACACTCATACTTTTCTTAATCAGTTCCATCAATAAAAGTACATACCACGACTCTTGCTTTCATCGTTCAAGAAACTGCTGTGACTAAAGCTTCCATTGTTATCATCCCCACTTGTAATAAGCTGCTTCACTTCCTCAAGATCACACTGTAATTGACTGCTGTTCAAAACTCCATTTGGCTTCATATCAAGAAATCCATTAAGTGGAACTTCGTTCTGGTTAATATCGTACCCATTCATCTTCCCATATTGCAGCACGAACTTTTGGTCGTTGCTGCTAAAATTTTCTTCAATGGATGCGAAATTCGAGAAGAAACCCTGAAATTCATTTCCCATTTTTTCTTGTTTCACGCCAACTTTTATTCCATCTGAAGATGAGCAACTCATCTGATCGTTACTACCTCCGAACACAAGCATGTTACTAGCTGAATCTTTCGCAGGTTTGTCATAAAACTGCAGATCAAACAAACCTTCATGTCTTTGCTGCAGATAATAAGAATACTGATCATCGGCTTCGGATAAGGGGAAATCGTTGTTGTTAATAGGGTAAAGAAAGTTTTTCGGGGCATTAGCAGAATCGATTCCTGCCGAGAGAGACTTGGAAGCCTGTGTGTAAAGTGAGGTGTAAAGCTTTGACAAGTTTGAGAGATCAGGTTGAGAAGATTGCCGTTGGAAGATTGTGTTTCCATATGGTGATAAAGCCTTCATTTGATTCGATTGAAGCATATTGAATCCCATGAGCTTCTTCTTCAGCTTTGTGTTCCAGTAGTTTTTTATATCGTTATCAGTTCTTCCTGGTAATTGAGAAGCTATGATAGACCACCTGAAATATTTAGTTTGAGGGTTTCTGTAAGAGAAAAATAACAATCTTTTTCCCCTTAAGGAAGAAAGTTGTAAGATTATCTTGAAATAGTCAGATGTGACTTCAGCAGTAGTAACTGATTGTAAATCCAAACTTGACATGCATGCACATGATCCCTAGAAATGGAAGAGACATGAAACTTCTCATATTTTGTTGCATTCAAACTTCTCACAGTGCTTTATACGTTCTCTTTATTCGTCAAACTGATGCATTAATACCATTTCGAGTAATGTTAGGTTTTTTCTTCGCACGATTTGGGCAAAAACAAAACAACAAAAATCTTGAGAATAAGTTGAAGTACAGAAATTAATGAAAAGAAAGAGAAACATAACCTGCTCCCTATGCTTGCATAAAGAGTACATATGATTCTGTCTTCTTCATCAGAAAATTCGCCATGTTTTA
The DNA here is from genome assembly GCA_027422505.1 of Craterostigma plantagineum. Classification (NCBI taxonomy): domain Eukaryota; kingdom Viridiplantae; phylum Streptophyta; class Magnoliopsida; order Lamiales; family Linderniaceae; genus Craterostigma; species Craterostigma plantagineum. The sequence goes on along the minus strand of JAPQWV010000010.1, from coordinate 24,113,741 downwards.
TGTTCGGCCTCAGATAGTTAAGCCATCTCAATCTGCAGCTTTTTCCGCATCTTTTTAAACCTTAATTTAAGACAACAGAAAAAAAAAACCCTCAACATCATCGGACATACCATTAATATAACACACACCACACAGAGAGATAGGGAGGTATGTCTTCGAAAATATGTACTATAATTGAAAGTTTGCTACTACATACCAACTTTTTGAGGTAGAGCAATCCAATTACCACCAGTACCATACTTGTCTATGAACTCCTTTAGTTTGGCATCTTCTTCAGGCGACCATGGTCCTTTCTTTACATTTGCTTTGTCACAGCATGGTGCTCTACCCATCTCTCTATGTGCTCTTCTGTGTTTTTTCTTTTTAGTATCTGTGAGTATTAAACGATTATATCATGTGCTTATGAGTTGGCTGCTTCAAGAAACTCTCTCTCTCTCTCTCTCTCTCTCTCTCTCTCTCGCTAAAGTAGCTTGACTTTGCTGAGTTGTGTTGATGAGCTTTAACGTAAACGGGGAAAGCTATTTATTATACACCTCGCGAGAGACAAGACAAACGCAACTCTAGTCTCCTAATTTGTATATACGACATAGAATAATAGTTTCCGTAAGTCTCTTACACGCAATTTTTGGTAATAAAGATCGACAAAAAGTGGAGAAGGTTGGTAGAAAAAACAACACATTTCATGTACTTAAATCTTTTTATCTTTGGATGAATAATAGTGTGAACTTGTGAGTAAAGCCCACCAAGCAAGAAATCATACCCAGATTAAGCATAATAACAATGCTTTAATTAGACAAGTATTTTCATTTGCTCCCATCCAATTATAATGAGTGACCAAGAATCATCATTTCAGATTTGACTACGATAGATATCGACCGATCGATCTGCTACAATTTTGCCTTTTCCTTTTCTTCGAATTGTCATAGCTACGCTGGTAATATTGTACAGTGTAATAATATCATTATCGGTTAATGATATTGCACAGTGTACAATTACTTTTATAACAACTAATATCGTCTTCAGTTTTTTCACGGCTAATAAAATGGTATTTTTATGCCTGAGCAAGTCATTTATTAGTTCGATTGTGTCAATGAACCGTCTTAAGAAACGTAGAGTGAAGCTACTATACTAACCTCATTCAAGGACTAATATAATCAAATTTAAATACCAATACATGTTGGTTACTGTTATTGAACAGTATTATACTATTATAAAGTGAAAAAGATATTATATGGTTCTTGTATATGGTATCTAATTTATGATTCGCCAAGGTCAACTAAGATTTGATTTTGTATTATATTTTCTGGTGACAACATATATGTTGTTGATATATCCCTGTCATGTAAGGGCGGTGACTGGTGAATTCAATAATTAAAGATATAATAAACCGTGTTAATTTATGTGCGTACGACTCCTTTACATGAATGCATATATATAATATGTTGGCGTTTTTGAACACGTAGAGTGAAGAAAGATTTTCCAATATTATATGAATACATGCATTATTCATATATAATAAGCGAAATGATATATTATCATTTTATAATCTCAATTTTTGTCTTCTAATGCGCAACATCGAATCTCTTGTTAAAAAAACGCGATTATTGAAGAGTACCGCGAATATCTATTTTTAATTGGTATGAAAGCAATTATATAGGCAAAGAAGACAAGTGTCCTCCTTTGTGTTGACTTCGGCTTAGCAAAGATGATGACTTGTGTGTTGCTTTCAACGGTTGGCGAACAAGGTTGAATTTTGCTTTGAGCTATTTGAAATATTTCATTTAGCTTCTGGTAATTAACCAACTAGCTCGGACTAATTAACACCAAGATATTCACTTAGGCGTTCATGAATACCTTTAAAAGTAACAAACCGGATAATAACTGAACTCTCGAGATTTCAAACGTATCTAGTATAAATTTTTTGGAGTTGGATTGGGTACAATACATCACTTCCCCTTTCATTTGTTAAGTATAAATTAAAGTGCAAAATAAGTTTCAGTCCCCAAAAGATGTTTTAAATTATGACTTAAGACCCTGTCAGAATTTACCCAGATTTGGACGAATTTAAAGATAAGGACCTGGTGTTATCCAGTATATGAACTTGTATCCGATGATGGTTTTGTGTTATCTCAGAACACAGAAGTGGTGATGCAAAACAATGATGTGGTAATGCGAAACAATTAAGTGGTACTGCAAAACGATGAAATGGTACTGCAGAACCGTGAAGTGATACTACAGACTCACGAAGTTTTACTACAGATCCATGAAGTGGTACTGAAAAACACTTAAGCGTACCGTATACTTAATCCTAGAAATATTTTGACAAGGTCCTGAACTCTCTAAATGATACTTATGTTTGATCCTTAACTTTAAACGTTCCTAAATTACACTTATTAAAAATGGGGAATTTTTAAAAAGAAATACGATCATGGAACATAGATTTGATGTCAGAGTTCGCGTGTATTAGTGTTCAAACTTCAAACTACGTCCGCGCGTGGCACTGCGTGCCATGCGAGAGCGTGGGCTTTAGCGTTGTCGAACGTGTAGCTTCGCTGTTCTGTCGGTAAATGTCTACAGAAGGACACCCAATCGGTCTCTATAGTTAGCAAAAAATGATTAATGATATTCAAATTTGAATTAATAAAGTCTGTTTGATAGTCATGAAGTAAATTTTCCTTGAACTAACTTAACTTAGGATAGGACAGTAGAAAATAAAATCGACAGTATTCCTAAACTAGCCAATGATGAACATGAACGGATGGAGATGTGTTTTCTCAATCAATCATATCGTTCATTATGGTTTGGTCAGATTCTTGTTTTTTGTTGCATTATATATATATATACATATTTCAATATGGTTCAAATCAATTTTTCTTTCATACTAATAACTGATACACAAGAAAATACCAAGAACCATAGAAAATGGCTTGCAATAGTTAAGACGACTATTATATACTCCACAGAAGGAAAAACAATCCCCTTTATGATCGAACTCTGGCAAGTCGAGCCCTTATTTCTTCCAACTCTTCTTCATCCTCGACGTTCTCCTGCATTATTCATCAGAAAAGAAACATATTCATAGAAAAAAAGAGATACAATTGTAAGGTGAATGTTATCATTGCCTTTTTGTTATAAAAGAAATGATTGAGTTGAAGAAGGCAGATAGATAGATATATGATATCTCTACCTCTGCTTCTTCTTCTTCATTAGTTGAAGGTTGCTTCAATTTCTGTCTCCTCACTGCTTCAGGCAATTGTGCAGCAGTTTCACCAGCAATGGCTGTTAACACCTTTTCAATCTCTTCCTCTGTTTCTTCTTCAATGTCTTCTGAATCCAATGCATTGTCCACCGCGTCGTTCATCATCTCCTCGATCACACCAGCCTTCACATAATTAACGAATATCGATTTCATGGATAAGCAAGTGCACTCGAAAGAATCCACGAAGATCAATTGATGTGTTAAATACAGAGCGTTCTAATTAAATCCCGATTGAAGATTGAAGAAGTATCAACTCGAACTTACAAATCAAGAAAAATATTGTTCGCAATCAAAAAGTTGGAGTTTTAAGACACCCCTTTCAGCAGCATACCTTAAAGCCACACACAAGAATAACGAATGGACGACCAACATGCTAGATCAAAAAATGATCTTTTCTTCTTCTTCTAGAAAACGCTCAACTCGAAAATTGGAATATATGTTTCACCGCTTGATTAAAAAAAATGTTGCTACCTTTGTCATTTCTTTACTAAATTCTTGCATGGTAACGGCTACTTCTGGGGCCTTCATCAGATTATTAACGAGTTTCATGACTTCGGCACTTTTAGACAGATGTCCCACAGTTCTGGCGATAGCTGAAGATAAGAGCAAACAGAAGTATCATTCAGAAACAGGCATTGCATATCGATTAAATCTCAATAATATCATCAATAAACCGAATCATCTCTTGAAAGAATCTTACCAACACTTTCTCCAAGATGCATTGAGATTGAGTTCAACTGAGCCTTGTTTTCATAGAGTCGGTTCACGGTTTTCCTTGATCTCACAAGTTCCTTAGCTAGTGCCTGAAAACACACATTGGACAAATGCCTCTTAAAATAAGCTTACTGTAGTACATGAGGAAAAGACCTAACCTCTGTTCTACAGAGAAGAAAACGAAATCAAGGCACTTTAATAAATCACAAATATATTCAAAACATCGATTTTATCACACGACTTCAAGCTGAAAACATATACTAGAGGAAGAAAATGGAGTAAGCACATAATCAAATATCCAAACGAAAAAAGCAGAATCACGAGCTGTTGTACCTTAGCCGAACCCATGTCATTTCTTTTAGCAGCCTCTTTAATAGCTTTCTGCACATTTTTTTCTTCCCTCTGTATATCTAACCAAGAATTTTTCAGGCAGAGATTTCGATCGCATCAAATGCCAAAACCATAACAAGCTTAAAAAGAGGAGAACATCGAGAAAATGATACCCCGTATTTGGCGTTCGATGTTGCGACACTCCTGACGAAGGCGACGCTGCCAATCTCTCAACAGCTGCTGCGGGTTAGGTTTTGGTTTCATCATATTCATCATCTTTTCCATTTTATTTGGGGATTTTTTTAGCCAATCGATGAATAAATTCTGGGAAAATAGGATAAAGATTCCTCTTTGCAGCTGCGTTAGTTTTATGCAGAGTATTGAAATAAAAATCAAGACAACTTTTTTTTGTTGAAGGTCAAGCAAGACGACTACCGCGTGGGGAAATATAACCAAAGGTTTTGGGATCAAAAAGAGGTTCTTGTTACTTGAAAGAAATTAGTTAATTGATTAATTCTAAAACTATAACTCTGAGATGACGAAAATTAGAATTTGTGAAGAATTGCAAGTTTATAATTGACTTGGTAAGGGATCCCATTTTAAAGTGAAGGGTTTTTTTCGTTTCAGGCCCCAAGATAAGTTTTATTTAGATTTTAGAACCTTGCCATAAATTTCATAGTTTCCGATTTCTGCGGAACCACTTAAGCGTCCTGCTGTACCACTTCACTGTTCTTCAGTACCACTTTATTGACCTACAGTACCACTTCATGGTCTAGAGTACCACTCATAGGTCAGTACCACTTAATTGTCCTCCAATACAAGTCCATATATACACTGTGTAACACTTGCGTAAGATTAGGTCCTTATCTCTAAATTTCATAAAAATCGGGTCCTTAAAAGTATAATTTCGGACAGGAACCTGAAACCTAATTTAAAACATGTTTTGGGGCATGAAACTTAATTAACCGTAAAGTGAAGGGCAATACATACGTCCATCCATTAAGTTCAAGAGTATTTTTGTTGTGTTTAAAATTTACCATAAAGAACAGCTCAAGAGTCGCATCTCATAAATAAGAAAAGACCTGAATTTTAGATTCACTTCTTTCCTTGAATCGTCAACCAAAACATGATTACAAAAGCATATCCATGCATTCAATACGACCTCGTGTACTTCAACGGGCGGCCGAAGAATGCGTAGGCACCACTTTATATAAATTGCTTAGATTGAAGCGGAGATAAACCATCATCGCAGAAAAATGGCAGAAAAACCCACAATCAGTTTAAGGCTCTATATCAACACGCGAGACCAAAGGGTCTTATTCGCTGGAGTGAGCAAAGATTTTGTGGATTTTCTCCTTCACATGCTTTCATTGCCATTGGCAACTGCAACTATGTTGCTAAAAGAGCAAGGGATGGACGACAGCTCCATGTCTAATCTCTGTTCAAGCATACAAAGCTTGGACGATTTCTATATTCAGACAAGACAAACTAAGGACTCTATTCTTAACCCACAGTTGTTCCATGCAACCAATTACAATTCCTACGACCCACTTCTGTTGCCCAAGAACTGGGCTTCATTCAATGAAAAGACGTTGTTTAAGTGCCCATCTTGCTATTTTGCAAGTAGTGATCCATCAAATCAGTATTGTAACGATCACGGTAAATACACGAGTCAACGTTGGGTTGTATACGAGCCTCAACCTACGGATAGTTCAGCGATGAAACCATCTGACGATGGTGGATTTGTGAAGGGATTTGTTTCTTACATAGTGATGGATAATCTTGAGCTTAAGGCAATGTCTGATATCTCCGTCGTCATGAAGCATCTTCTTGAGGAGCCACACCGCAGAAACATATCTTTCTTGCAGGAAAAGGTGGTGCATATCGGCATGAATAAGGTTATAAATGATTTCTCATTTTCAACAAATTGTTTCTTAATGTATCATCTATATATATAAGTTCAGTTCAATGTCTTTAACTTATGTTCGATTGCTTGTCTTGAAAAAAAAAGGCTATGATGCTACTGAAGGCTTCCATGCAATCTCAAACAGTACTTACAGATGTTTTCTTGAAGAGCGGAGAAGACGATCAGGTTTCGCTTGCTAGTCTCGAAAACGCGTGAAGATCCAAGATTCCAAGTTCCTTCTCAAGGGGTCTATTATTCTTAGTTTAAAATTGTATCTTCTTTCTTTAATTCGTTTTCGAACATCTTTAATAATTGCAACGAGGATAAAAACCAGTTTCAAATATCCATCATTCACCTTTAAGCAAACATGCGAAATGGATGTAATGACTTTGGCAGATTTTACAAAGCTTAATAATATCCAACTAAAAAGTACTAATAATTTACTCCTAGCATCTTGGACTATACACTTGATATTCATAATAATCCTCCACAACTAACAAAAGAAGCTGCATATTTCATTGCAGAGGAAGGAAAAAACAGTTTTGAAATTCTCAGACAAAATCAAGAGACAGTTAGTGACTTGTGAAGAACAGTCGTTCCACTGAAAACGAACAGATGGTACCTTCTTCTGATTTCCAAAAGCTAAATAAATAAAAAAAAATAAGAGCATTTAGTTATATGAGGTATTGCACGGTAAAGGGGTGAAGATGAAGCTTAAAAAAAGAAGGCGATTGACCTTTTCTTCATCGAATTTGGCGAAACCAAACTTTTCGGTCCAGAGAGATTCGGCTTCCTCAGCAGCGGGAAGAATCAAGGTTTTGACATGAAGACACGATAAAAGATTTTCAATAGCATAGTACAGTGCTTGAAAATACCCCTGCAATAATCATTACAGTAATATGTAATAAGTTGGAGTTCATGCACACTTGTTTATGTTTCGATTTGCAAAGTCGCCGTACCTTTCCTTGATACTCAGTCTTAGTTGCAACCAAGGGGAGCTCTGCAATTTCCTCCCCGAAAATTCGAAATATCCCAGCGCATACTACCACCGAGCTGTTTATACATGTTATAATAAAAGTTCTCTATGACTGAGAAAATAATTAGAGACCAAAAATTCACAAATAGTTTGAGTTGAAGTCCTTACTCAACCATCAAGACAGCACAATACATGCCAAAGAAATTTCCATTTCTGGTCTGCCTCCTGAAAATCAGTTTGCAATAGCTGATAAACTTGTCCAATGAAAGTATTCAAACGAAAAAACGTAATAGCATGATATGCTTCTCCCTACCCGTAAACCAAGTGAGGAATCACATCGACATGACCAGTGCTTGAATCTGATATGGGATCGAATCGGTCCTGAAGTGTACAATTAACATATTTAGGTATAATGAGTAATGCCACGAAAGAATCCATGAGTTTGTTATCTATAAAACATTTCTTTGTAACTCCCAATATCACAAAGCAACATATTAACTACAATAAATGACAGGAAAAAACAAACCATCAAACTGATGCTCACATGAAAAATGCTGACAGCACCACATAACCACGCCCTGCTGTCTTCTAAAGCCGTTTCACCCCTCAACAGTCTCCAACTCACGTTAGGGCTAACACTGTGCTGCAACCCAAGTTGCTCGAATTTCTTACTAATAATATCTGAAAGTTCTTGTGGAAGTTTCTGTTCGCCTTCTTCGACACGCTTTTGAAGATGAACATTGATATCGGCACAGATGGTGCAGCAGAACCAATCACCCTCAGGGATTTTCTACAGATGATCAGAATATTTAAGTTTTGAGGATAGGAACTGAAGTGATACTATCAATTGGAATAGGTATTTGAGTGATACTGTCAAATTAACGGTGCGAACCTTTAAATCGATGTCGAGGTGCTCCCTTAGGCAACCAATGTGGTATTCCCTCTCACACTGCCCGTTAAAAGGAAAGTTAGAGCACTGATGTGTATATGCTTGTGATTGAGAATTGGCATGGACTTAAAATACAAACTCAATTAGAATTTCGATGTTTGAGTTGAAGAGCATCGATCGTACTACCTGATCGCAAATAAGTACAGTCTCATCACTGAATTCGCCTTTTTCAAACTCATGGCGCCTGAAAGTATTGAAGGTCAGAAGCTATTAGAGAGAAGCGGGAAACTAATTTAGATACAAAATAAGGCAATAAAGATAAAGTGTTACAATATCTAGTGAAAAAACCTGCAAATTGCACATCGAGTAAACTCGACTTTTCCAACGATACGAGTGCACCGTTTGGTTATTTCCTCGATAAGATTAACACCAGGAGCTAATGCGGCAATCTCATTACTGTCACTCTTCGGTAACTTGGCCTTTTCGTGGAGATTTCGGCAATATTTGCATTGCCACTCTCCTTCGGGGGGGTTACCAATACCAATACATTCTGCACAACAAAACCAAGATAATTGAGCAAATCATATGTAAAACGAGAAGAAATATGTGATAACAGAAAACAGATATTGCAGACTGGCGGGAACTAAATAAAATAGTACAGGCGCAGACACAAAGAAGATAATTGCAATTCTGACGAGCTAAATAATACCAACAAACGGAAACTCACAATTGCACGCTAGTAGTAAATTACATTCTTACCATTATGAAAGGCTCGCGGGCAGGTTCCACACTCCAACAGGACGCCCCCGTCTGCACATATAGAGCAAAGATCGTCCCTTTCATCGGCATTTGGTCTACGGATTTTGGACAGTTCAAGTGATAGCTGGTGTAGAGAAACCCCGTCCGATGTGAATATATTCGTGTATCTGCAAAACAATCGGACTTACGTTACTAATGTATCCAGAAAAATAATTAAAGAAAAAAAAGATTGGCATAACAAAGAAACACTAACGGCTTCCGACGAGAAGCATGACCAGCATGAATCTCAAAGGCTGAGGGGCTCATCTGTTAAGAAATGGGAGTGGCTAAAACTTCACATTGAAATAGATTTCAGGTATGCAAATGTCATTTCATATTAACGCGAACAGACAGAGAGAATCATACCACACGGTCGCAGCATTTACAGAGGATCCCGCCACCTTTCTTGACACCTTTGAGCAAAATCTGCTCCATGCCAGGGAAACGATAATAACAATAGAGTTCGTAATCTACTTCAGGAAACAAGATCTAACATAATTACAGTGCCATAGCAATTTTGATCAGCTATTCAAGTACCAGAACAGAAAGAAAGTTTCGCATTTACCTTTCCACGGATACAGTACTCCAAAGGTTCCCCCTCAGGTATCTCATCTAAGATTGATTTGTGCATTCTCAAATCCCTAAGAATGCCCCAATAAGGCAGAAGCATGATATAGGTAAGAAAGATGTTGCATTCAATTCCAAGTCAATGCTTATGAAATTAAAAAGGGAAGAATTACTATTTACTTCTTTGTCAGCTTCCCTTGGCGTTTCCTGTTAGGCTGAGTATCTGAAACATTTGCCCTTCTATTTGAAACTTCCGACACAGATACTGGGGGACATTGAGCAGACGAACCAGCTGCTGAAGACCTAAAACATTCAACAACATAAACCACTTCTATTCTTACATAAGATCGATCCAACTAGACTTGTCAGAACTACAGACATCAACTGGAATAAAATTAAAAGACCACAAATAGTTTACTAATCTGTCATTTAGCGCCAGAGACATCCTATTCATTTCAGCAGCTGAATCGATGAAAAGTGGAATGCGCATGTTTATCATTCAGAACTCTTAATATTATCTATTATTATCTATTAGATTAGCCAGATAAGTAAAGGGGTTGCTTAGTAAATGTTATGAGCAACAAGCATCCCATAAACAAATGCAAGTATCCTATCAGATTGGCGAAAAAGGCAAAACACATTGAAGTACGAACTCCAAAATGCCAATGAGCTAAATAATATGCTCTAGCCACATACCATATATGAAATTTATATACAGTCCAGGAAAAACTATTTTCAAACTTTTTTGTCTTTCATTACTAGTTGTTTCAATTAATTCCCGTATATTATGATATCTCCTACGAAAATGGCTTATTATGAGAAAGTATATATTCACAAGTATTACAGCTATTCATTTGAAGGTCTAAATAGCAGTAAAACTTCCCTTTTTTTTCTTTTCACTAAGATTTGCAAAATGATCGATAAGCAACAAGTAGCTGATTGCTTCCACCTATAGTTGAGTTACTTACGGTTGAGACGAACTAGTGGTCGGCGAAGAGATAGGACCAGGCAGCCCAAAGCATGAATTACAAGAGGTTGATATATTATCAACTGCTTCAGGCATCAATGCTAATAAAACAAAAAAAAAACAAAAAAAAAAGTGTAAATGTTTCATATAAGAAAAATAATTGCTATATAAACAAAATAAGCACAAAATATCACCGTTGCAATTGACACACAATGCCGCTCTACCATTTGGACAACCTATAGCCTTTTGTATCACAGATTTCAATGAACCCAACTTAATATTTTTGCAAGCATTCAGTATATCTCTTAAAGACTTTCCATTCTTCAAATATATGTACTCCGGCGGACGTTTGTTGCCACTTCCAGCATGTAACTCAAATTGATTAGGTGTTACAACCTACATCACAGCAAGAAACATGCAATAAATCCAGAGAAACCAAATTATTACTAATAGATTGGTCCGTAGAGAATTGTTGTTTGGGTTCTACCTTTGTCCCCCTGCATTCCATGCATGAACACAATATTCCAGTTCCCTGAATTATGCCCTCAAGTTTAGATTCATGCGTCAGCTTTCCCTAAACAAGTCCAGATTTGAAAAATTAAATATATATATATATATATATATATATATATATTTAACTCAGTTAACACAAGATAAAAATTTGAAAACGAGTCACCAAAATGGCTAACCTTCGATCCTTGAATGTAACGAACAGTTAAACCTTCCAACATCCCAGTTCCAAGAAGATCCTTCACCCTCGTAGGGACCTTATTTAACTTATTCCTCTTTGAAGGGCTCATTTCCATCGCGCAAGAATCGCCGACCAAATTCTTGGAATTGACATCATTGACAACTACATTATTAGATTGCGAATCCGATTCTAAATTTGCAACCTCTCCATTTTCCTCTGGGCCTGCTCCTACATCATGTGATACTGCAACAAAGAAACCATCTTACTCGAGATTCTATTATGGTAAGAATCCACAACAAAAGTCGACGCGATAATTGTTTACTTTCTTCACTTCCTCCGCCTCACCTATAAGAACCTCCTCAGCTTTTGTTTCATCACCCTCGACCTTTGTCCCTGTCACCACAACATCACCATCACCCCCTTCCAAGACAGCAGTATTCTGCAATTGCACCCCATTGCACTGTACCAGGTTGCTCTCGAGTTTTCCCATCTTCTTCGTGCTAGATCCTGTTTTTCTCCTACCATTATCACTCAGGCTTTGGAGCTTGCTCACCCTTTTACGAGAAGGAGGAAGCACACCAAGTTCCAATTGTGTCTTCAACATCCAACTTAACTCCCTTTTCAAGCCAACACGAATATGGGGCACCACGCTTTCACCAGAACCCATGTCCTTCTGTGTGTGTGTGTTGAATCAGTGCAACAAACATATCAAGAGCTTCATCAGAACATTATAAATGAATAGTAAAAATTAAACAAAAGAGAAACTTATCAAACTCTTACCCCAGTGGGGCTGCCCTGCGCATTTGCAAGATCCATCACTTCCTCTGCAATAGAATAATGGGCGGCAAATTCTGTTCAAAATGCTCGCATAACAATCCTCCTAAATGAACAATAACTTGTACCCACGGACGGCAAACAACTAGCAAGAACTCAACCAAAAAAGTCACGAGCGAAAAGGGATACTCTCGATCTTTAATTGAAATCGACGAAAAAAAAGAAGCGAAGAAAAGAAAACCTAAATACCCAGTACATTGCAAAATGGTTCACTAATTCCATACCAGCCCAAAAAACAAAATAAACAACGCACTCCCCACAAACAAAATATCGTTCAAACCAAAATCAAAACAAGAAAATCAAACCCAAAAAAATCAAAGGAAGGGAAATCTGTTGACGAATCATACCTCGCTGTCGCAATCTTCAAGATAAGGCGAAGAAAGGGTTCGATTCGCCTATAACCGAAGAGCTTTTCGGAGGAAAAAGAAACAAATAAACGTAAGAATAGCAAAAGGCATGTTCCAGAAGCGTTGATGATAATAAGCTCTACCATCTTTAAATCTTCGACAATATATATGTACGTTTTTCCTTTATTTTCCTTGTAAACATTTTAGAGATTTGGATTCAAAACTTAGGGATTTGGTGAAGATTTAGGTCAAAAGATACCAAAAGAAATTTCACTTGTCAGTAAATTTACATTGGAAAAAAAAAAACAACAACCTCCGTTACGTCTGTCTAACGTATGAAATTATCAATCATGCGAAAGCTTTTCCGATAATGCTTTTATCTTCACTTACTGCATTATTTTTTACATGCGTTTCGAAAGTATATTAGTATGTTATGGGAATTCAATCATTAATTAGCATCTCCGAAAACTAGAAAAGTAAATAAGACAAAGCGATTATTGGACCAGAAATAAACTGAATGTTTGGAACCAAAATTAATAAACGCATTACGATACTCGACATTACAATTCTAACTCCCAATTCCCATACCAATTAACAAAAAGAAAAAAAAAAAAAAACAGTACAAAAGAAAAAAAAAAAAAAAAAAAAAAAAAAAAAAACGAAACCTTACGGAGAACGAGAACAATGGGCAAGCAACAAGCGTATATATAATAACATTATATTACAATCCAACAAACAAAAATCAAACTCTACGAAACTATCCAATCGAAGGTTGTCACGTGACGTCATCCATGGTCGGCGGTGCTTCTTCGTCTCCGCCCTTGGACGACTGAGGAGACCGACGGCAAAGGGGGCAGGTCACGTGCGCCGATAGCCACGTGTCCACACACCTCGGATGGAACACGTGACCACAGTTGGGTATCAGCTTAACACTCTCTCCTTCGCTAAACTCACTCAGACATATTGAGCAACCTTCCACTTTAGCAGTTTCAGCTGCAAGAAATTAAAACCATAACTCAACACTAAAATGACTGTCACAATAATTGCGAGAATCGTATTGTTATTTTTAGATCGAATTAGGAGAGGGCGATGACGTCTTTATATGTGCGTCTAAATATGAAGTTGCAAGAACAAATGAGGAGAAATGAATTTTTTTAACAGAGAAGCAACACTTTTTTTTCAAATCTTTAGTACATGCACACCACGTACATCTATTTTTTCTCACACCCCTCACTTATACAATGCATGGACACACATATATATATATAGATAAATGTGATAAAGAAGACAAAGAGATAGACGTATATAATCTAAGTAGATCACGGTTCTAGCATGCTTAATTGTCTTTATTTTCTTTTGTCTTCCTTGGTTGGCTATTCAAGTCATGGGTGTGTATTTTTCTTTGTATTTTTCTGTTATTTCTTCCATATCATATCTAAGATATGGTATTGGACTTATTCAACAAATTCCTCCCTTAAGTTCAATACCTTTCGATCTTTCATCCCGAGCATCTGCTTCAAATTTTCAAACGTATTTGTTGGTAATGGCTTTGTGAAAATATCTGCAACTTGATCCGAACTCGCGACGTGTACCATCTTCACTGCTCCATTTTTTATGTGCTCCCGAATAAAATGAAACCGTGCATCGATATGCTTGCTTCTCTCGTGATGAACTGGATTTTTCGCCAACTCAATCGCTGACTTATTGTCGATTCGGATTTCGGTTGGCTCATCTTGTTGAAGATTCAACTCGAGCAATAAATTTCTCAGCCAGATAGCGTGACAGACGCACCACGATGCTGCCACATATTCCGCTTCGCAGGTTGATAAAGTCACGATCGGTTGCTTTTTCGATAACCAGGTGAATGCCGTATTTCCGAGATAAAATACGTAGCCGCCAGTGCTTTTTCGGTCATCGATATCTCCGCACCAATCACTGTCAGAATATCCGACTAATTTGCAGTCGCTCGCCTTTGGATAAAATAGTCCGAGCGATTGTGTTCCTCTGATGTATCGTAAGATTCTCTTGATTGCCTTCAGATGAGATTGTCTCGGATCTTCCATATAGCGGCTAACGACTCCAACGCTATAAGCGATATCGGGTCTCGTGCAGGTCAAGTATCGCAAACTGCCTACGAGACTTCGATAGTCAGTCGCATTCACTCCTTGTCCTCCCTCAAACTTGGACAGTTTTGTTCCAAGTTCCATCGGTGTCGCTACCGGGTTGCTCTCTTCCATTTTATTTTCTTCAATATAGCCTTCGCATACGCTTCTTGCGACACAAAAATTCCCGTGCTTCTTTGCTCGACTTCAAGACCGAGAAAATATTTCATCAGTCCCAAGTCCGTCATCTCGAATTCCTTCGTCATCGCCTTCTTGAAGTCGTTGACTATTTTCTCACTGCTTCCCATGAAAATAAGGTCATCGACATAGAGAGCGACGATGATCATTTCCTTTCCTTCTCGTTTGACGTAGAGAGCGTGCTCGAACGGACATTGCTCGAACTTGTTCTTTTTGAAATATCCGTCGATCCGGGTGTTCCATGCTCGCGGCGCTTGCTTTAGCCCATAGAGCGCCTTTTTTAATTTCAGCACTTTACCTTCTTCTCCCGGTTTTGAATATCCTGAGGGCTGCTCCACGTAGACTTCTTCCTCGAGTTCCCCGTTCAGAAAAGCGGACTTCACGTCCATCTGGTAGATTGGCCAGCTGAGTTGTGCAGCTTGAGCAAGGAGCAAACGAATTGTCTCCATTCTTGCAACGGGAGCAAAAACTTCGTCGTAATCTATTCCCGCTTGTTGTCGATAGCCCTTCGCCACCAATCTCGCCTTGTAACGCTCAATTTTTCCTTGAGCATTCATCTTCTTTTTATAAACCCATTTGACTCCAATGGATTTATGCCCGTTTGGCAACTCCACAAGTTTCCATGTGTCGTTCTTTTCGATCGCCTTTATTTCCTCGTCCATCGCCATTTTCCATCTCTTGTCTCTTATGGCTTCTTCGAAACTAATCTGTTCCGAGTCGGCCAGTAAGCAGACTAGGTGAACCTGTTCGGTCGATCGGTACAGGTCCTGCATGCTTCGCATCTTCGGCTGTCTTGGTTCGTCCTCCTCGTCAGTTTCTTGAGAAGAAATCGGAACAGGTATTGGTGCAACGATCAGTGGTTCTTCAGGCGTTGTGTTTTCTTCAACGTTCCAGCCCCACGAACTTTCTTCATCAACCCGAACATCGCGACTTACTATCACCTTTTTATTTTCAGGGTCATAGAGCCGGTACGCCTTCGTTTTCTCGTCATATCCAATAAACACGAGCTTTTTGCTTTTATCGTCGAGCTTGGTTCTTCTTTGATCGGGCACATGTGCATACGCCACGCTTCCAAATATTTTGAAGTGCGCCACCGTCGGTTTTCGGCCGGTCCATGCTTCCTGCGGTGTTTGATTCTTGAGGCTGTGATGTGGACATCGGTTCTGAATATATACGGCACATCGTACTGCTTCGGCCCAGAATTCCTTTGGCATGTCCTTGCTTTTTAACATCGATCGAACCATGTCGAGAATGGTTCGATTCTTCCTTTCAGCTACGCCGTTCTGTTGTGGTGAATAAGGTGCTGTGAGGAACCTCCTTACGCCTTGCTCTTCGCAAAAAGTTATGAAAGCGCCTGAAATATATTCTCCACCTCTGTCTGAGCGGAGCGCCTTGATGTTTGAACCCGTCGCCTTCTCGACCATAGTTTTGAATTTTTTAAATGTCTCGAGCGCTTCTGATTTTTCCTTTAGAAAATACACCCACGTCTTTCTTGAGTAGTCATCGATGAAAGTGATAAAGTATCTCCTTCCACCGAATGATTCTGGTGTGATCGGCCCGCATATGTCTGTATGTATGAGCTCGAGCGGTTTGCGCGCTCGATATTCTGCCTGCTTCTGGAACGTCGTCCTCGTATGTTTCCCAATTACGCAGCTCTCGCAAAGCTTCTTTTCGCCTTCTATCACCGGCATTCCATGGACCATGCTTCTTTTAGAGAGCTCCTTTAGACCACCGTAGTGCAAATGACCAAATCGCATATGCCACAAATGGTCCTTGTCCTCCACGTCAACTCGTAAACATTTTTCTTGAATCGCCTTCAGGTTGAGTTTGAACATTCGGTTCCTTTCCATCTCGACCCTTGCGATCATTCTTCCGTCTTTGTTTCTTAGTTGTAATGAGCGATCCTTCATGAACACCGAACATCCTTTTTCAAGCAACTGCCCCATGCTTAAGATGTTCGTCTTCAAGTCGGGTACGAAGTAGACGTCCTCGACCGATCCTTGTCTGCCGTCGTTTTGAGAGAAGCATATTTTCCCTCGGCCTTTGACTTCAATTTTCGATGCGTCTCCAAAGGACACATGGCCATCCTCGATCTTCTTTAGATCCGTAAAGAGATGTTTATGCCCGCTCATATGATTGCTGGCACCAGTGTCGAGATACCACACCATATCGTTGCCTGGACTCGTATCCTCGAGCGCCATTAGGAGAACGCCTTCGTCTTTTGGATCCTCTTGTGCGACTAGGTTGGCATTTTCTTCCACCTTTTTGTCGGCCCAACAGTCTTTTGCGAAGTGCCCGAACTTGCCGCAATTGTAGCACTCAACGCTCGGTCGATTTGAGCGACCGCCTCGCCATTGAGCTCGACCTCGTCCTCTCCAATTTTGATTGCTCGTTTGCCGTTGTTCCGGATTGTATCCTCGTCCTCGGCCTGAATTTTGACCGAAACCTCGTCCTCGTTGACCTCGTCCTCGACCTCGGCCGTGATGCGTATATAGCGCCTTGTCATCTTTCAACGATAACTTTGTCTGCAGGGCCTCGTCCAGCGATTCCTGCTTCTTCTTTTTCTTCCGTTGCTCGTGAGCTTCGAGGGAACCGGAGAGTTCATCGATCGTCATTTCTTCGAGATTTTTGGATTCCTCGATTGCACATACCACGTTCTCGTACTCGTCCGTCAGAGAGCGGAGAATTTTCTCGACGACGCGGGCTTCCGTTAGGGCCTCACCGTTACTCTTCAACTGATTTGAGATGGTTTGTATTCTCGTAATATAATCGGATACGCCTTCGCCATTCTTCATTCTTGTGATTTCGAATTCGCCACGAAGCGTTTGCAGCCGTACTTGTTTTACTCGGTCGGTGCCTTTGTACGCTGTCTCCAGTTTTTCCCATGCTTCCTTCGAATTTTTCGCGCCTGCTATCTTTTCGAGGCCGGGATCGTCTAACGCTTGGTGGATGATGTTGAGCGCGATCTGGTCTAGTTGGTGAGATTCTTCCGACACCTTAATTTGAGCGGCGTCGTCCGTTTTTTTCGCTTCGGTGTACCCTTTTTCTACGATATTCCATACGCCTTGTGACCCGAGCAGTACCTTCATTCGGATAACCCAACTATCGTAGTTGAGTTTTGTGAGGCGCGGGACGGGCATGACTCCGAGTGGCATGGCTCTGATACCAATTTGTTATTTTTAGATCGAATTAGGAGAGGGCGATGACGTCTTTATATGTGCGTCTAAATATGAAGTTGCAAGAACAAATGAGGAGAAATGAATTTTTTTAACAGAGAAGCAACACTTTTTTTTCAAATCTTTAGTACATGCACACCACGTACATCTATTTTTTCTCACATCCCTCACTTATACAATGCATGGACACACATATATATATATAGATAAATGTGATAAAGAAGACAAAGAGATAGACGTATATAATCTAAGTAGATCACGGTTCTAGCATGCTTAATTGTCTTTATTTTCTTTTGTCTTCCTTGGTTGGCTATTCAAGTCATGGGTGTGTATTTTTCTTTGTATTTTTCTGTTATTTCTTCCATATCATATCTAAGATATGGTATTGGACTTATTCAACACGTATATGGTGGCGACGTTTTACCACTGAAGGCCGCGAGCGGCAGAGAACCGAGAACAGATGGGTGGATGCCACGGCGGTCGGAGGTCGTGGATGGGGCAGATGGGTGGTGGTGGTGGTGGTGGGCGGCGGCGGCTGTTGAGCGGTTGATGAAGAAAGAGAAGAAACACATGAAGAATATCGCTGTGAGGAGCACCAAAATCGTCAGGGTCAGGGACGAATCCAGACTGAACGGAGGAGTTCCTGACGCGGCGGCTTCCGCCGCCGATGCTTCGACGGAGGCGGAGGGGGTGGTCGCCGGCGAGATGGAGCTTCGTAGAATGGCGGTGGCTGTGCTTGGCTGTTGAAGGAATC
Source organism: Craterostigma plantagineum (assembly GCA_027422505.1). Taxonomy (NCBI): domain Eukaryota; kingdom Viridiplantae; phylum Streptophyta; class Magnoliopsida; order Lamiales; family Linderniaceae; genus Craterostigma; species Craterostigma plantagineum. The sequence goes on along the minus strand of JAPQWV010000010.1, from coordinate 24,095,233 downwards.
TTCGGCTGTGTATCGTCAATACTGCGGTGACATTCATTATCTTCGAAAGGAAAACCTGGAAAAAGATCGGAAAATGCAAATTATTATTCAAGAATTGTTGTAAGGATTTTGGGAGTGGACTATCGTGTAGTATATTGAAATTTGGAGTTTTTATCTGGTTTAGTTTAGTTTTTTTAAGCTAGCTGTGTAATTAATAAATGGAAGCAAAGTGTGACGTGTACTTGAGTATTTCGCCCAACTAGAAATAATAATTTAACATACACATCCCATATATGTGCTGAGAAGTCGATATCATGTGGGGTTTAGTGATTAATATATATTATATATATGTAGCAACACTACGCCAATCAACGACATGATATTATATGGACTTTCGTGTGATAAAATGTTTGTCTAGATATTGTATGTGTATATAAAACAAAATGAAGGCAAGGTATAATCTATTTCATCCGCAGGTGTCCTACTCGCCTACTATAAATATAATACTGTAGTAACATGAACAAAAAGAAACATACTTCCCCGTCCCAAACTATTTTTGGACGTTTTATTAAATTGGTCGTCCCACATCTTTTATACATTTCCTTATTTAGTACAAGAATCATCACAAAAAATCAATATAATTAATATTAAATATTCTTAAAAGACGTGCTAAAATATACATTTTTTACCTTTTCATCACATTATATTATTAAAATATTCAATTTCTTAATTACTATGTCAACTCTCAAAGGTCCAAAACTCTTTTGCCCGGATTATATTGTATTACAAGCGATTTTTATATCGTTTCTTTTCCAAGTACAAACATTTCTTGTGAGCCTCGCTCTATCCATATTGTCGTTATAAGCTTCAGAGTTTGTCGTGTGGGGACCACGCTGTGTGTCCGTGAGCATTAATGAAATCCAAACTTTGTCGGCATCCTTTATATAAATATATATCGTTAATTTAAATAACAATTGTGGTGATTTATGCATTTTTAACACAATCTCATCATACGTTGAGTAATAATATCTTAAATAAATTTTGGATAAGACCCTTTGTCAAGGTCAAGGGACCCTAGTAATCGAGCGACTGTCCTCGTCTCTTTAGTTTTTGTTTTCCAAATGTGAGATATTAACATTCTTGATGAGATATTATCAATATGTATAGAATACGACATAAGTATGATATTGACATTACCCGACCTCATCTATTATATTTACTTATGCTTAGAAGTTTATCATGTTGCATTGCTTGAAAAAGGTATGACAACACGGTTAAATAAGTAAAAACAATATTACTTTTTCCTATTTCATATTGATTTTATTGCCAACAAGATCCCCAACTTAAACTGGTGAAATCGTGTCTCATTCTTTTCGAATATTGACGTCCTGCCTATTTAGCCTATACATGAACAGAACTCATTTTTGTTACCCTAAATACTCAGCTTATATCATAACAGTAAGGTTTGAGCATTAAAATATATCAAATTTCCATATTAGATCCACGACTTAATTTCTTTGTAAGTCATATAAAAAAAGAAACTAAAAAGAAGGTGTACTGTATTTTTATATTTCAATATATTCAAATAAATCAGAACTAGATGTTGACAATTACAAATAGAAGATTAATCAACTAGAGAAGCAAACAACGACCTAACATGGCACATGGGTTCTTTATCACACCGCACCAATATATATATATCATAATAACTTCAACTATTGAACCAAAACGTATGCAATAGATAACAAGAAAGATTATGACCCAAAGCTGTTCAATCCAATCTAAACCTTAGAACGAAAGTCGATTGCAAGTCGATTGAGCTGAGAAAAAGCTCAGCGTTTGCACGTATAATTTCAATCATTTGATCGCCTTCGCTAGCAGCTCTTACTTCCTCAACCCTTCTTATCTTCCTCATAATATTTCCCGAGGAAATACGTTTTCGTTTCTTCAATGGAGGGGGGCTTGTTCTTACAGGAATTTTGCTCTCTTCACTCGTTGGAGTTTCATAGCCTTCATCGATGTTATTACAGAAGCCTTCAAACCCTAGGGTTTTTTTACCATCATGCTTGTCTTCACCTGCCATGACTTGATCAACGGAAAACAATACTAATAATAATGTGATTAGTTTTCTTTTTTTTTGTGGTTAATTGATAAGGTGGGGGTTTCCTATTTATAGGGAAAGAGATTTAAAAAATCTGAGTACTTTTGGCAGACAATCTCATGAATAATGAATGAGGATAATTAAGTATCTCATTACTTACATGGTAAGCTGCAGAAAGATTGGAATTAATATATGTTTCACAAGATACCTTTGTCTTAATGTTTCCATTGGTGACGAGTATTACAGGATTTTTATTATATCTTATATAAGAAAGATTGTAAAGCTATCGTACGTTACCTTGTTGTATTGAAAGATTTTCTTATTTTGCATCTTTTGCTGTGTTTCCAAATATTATTACAGCCCATATTCTGGTAATATTACCCAAGCCACGTTGGACTGAGGATCCAAACAGAGCCATGTCCAATAATTCTTCGGCTACAGGTTGGACCTTTAAATATTTTTTTAGAAGTAATGCCAATGTTTTATTTTGTTTTGTACCATCTATAGACTGATTTTATTTTCAACGGTACAAACTATTTTATTTAATCTCATTCGATTTTATGTCGCTTATACAAGATTAATTAATCTCGAAAGTTGATGCATGTACCCAAAATATATATAAAATAAAAAATCCATCCCTCTATGGTTCGTGGGATGGCACTAACACACAAGACCAATCGAAAAGTCAAACGTAACCTTTGTATGCATCGTATTTGTAAATATTATCGTAAGCTCATAATGTGAGAAACTTAAAAGAAAAAAGTTGGAATCTTATTCGTGGCCGTAATAAACGATGAACACGGACTATATTATTGGCGTCACGGTCTAAAATCTTGATCATGCATATATAAATATATATCTTAATTGTGTTACTTATGTAAAATTATTGACTTCTTCGCAATAAAAAAAATTCTCCGATGTTAATTAATTCTTACTTTAACTAGCCGTAATAGTTGGGGATGCTTTATTAATGGCCGTTCCACTCTTATACATCACTAATCAATAATCAGTAAGCATCTCTGTGTGTGATTGTTATATTTATGCAAAAAAAAGATTCACAAGAAATTAGCTATAGTTGTAAATAATAAGGTTCCCATTACGGATCTTAATATTGAGATAATCAACATTCAACAACAAGATTTCACAACCAATCACAAATATTAAATAATTTAATTAAATCAAGTTTCTTGGCGCACCTAACCCAAAAACACGTCCCAATTGAGAGCCACGAAGTCCATCTCCCTCGCCCGTGTCGCTACAGCCGTGATAGATAGAATCTCAATACATTTTTCCATTGATTGTACAGAAAAAAAAGAAGTCAAATATAATACTACATATATAAGATAAAATTAAAATAGCATACCAAACACCAACAACAGCCTGTTCTGAAAAAAAAAAAAAAAAACCGTAGCCATTTAAATTTTAAAAAATAATGCGACTAAGGCTTATGACTTTTGCAGAGACAACAAAATAAATTAAATTGAAAAAAAAGTGGTTACACCTTCTGTTGCTTTGCTTTGATGTCGTATATATATTCCCCATTGCTATGACCGCCATGAACCAAAAACAACAAAAATCTCACGCCAACTATAAACATTGAACATATCTCTCCCTTCGTCTGATTCTCCAAAGATAACCGTTATTAGCCCATTCCCCAAAGCCAAAACCATGAAAGTGAAAATCTCAAGCTCAAAGCTCATCAAACCCTACGAAAAACCCGACCCGCTCGCAAACCCGACCCACATTCCCTTATCGGTCTTCGACAAGGTGACCTACGACCAACACGTAGCCGTAATCTACGCCTACCACCCACCGACCCCATCGAACACAGCCATCGAACTAGGGCTTCGAAGGGCCCTCTCAGTCTACCGACCGTGGGCCGGGCGGCTCGGCAAGGACCCAACCACCGACGAGCCCATAATCGTCCTCAACGACGAGGGCATAAGGTTCGTAGAGGCCACGGTGGACCGAGCCCTCGACCATGCAGTGCCCCTCGTCAAGCCCTCGGCTACCCTGCTGGCCCTTCACCCGGCACTGGAAGGAGTCCAAGAGCTGGTCCAAGTCCAACTGACCAGGTTTTCCTGCGGCTTGATGGTCGTAGGGTTCACGGCCCACCACTTGGTGGCCGACGGGCACGCCACGAGCAACTTCTTGGTTGCGTGGGGCCAAGCGTGTCGCGGGGCCCAAATCCGTCCCCGACCCTTCTGCGACCGCACGATCTTCCGCCCGAGAGATCCTCCGAAGTGCGACTTCGAGCACAGAGGAGCAGAGTACGTGGCTCCGAATGCGAAGAAGGCGTACCCTTTAATCGACAGTAGCGTCGAGGACATAATCGTACACAACGTTCGCTTCACCGCCGATTTCCTCTGCACGCTCAAAGCTAGGGCTTCATCTTCGTCGCGAAAGCCCTATAGCACGTTTGAGAGCCTAGTGGCACACCTATGGCGGGCCATCACTAGGGCCCGTGGACTCGACGGGCCCGAGATGACCCAGATAAAGATCTCGGTAGACGGGCGCGCGAGGCTAAACCCTAAGGCGCCGGAAGGGTATTTTGGTAATTTGGTGCTGTGGGCTTTCGCGAGGTCGAGGGCCGACACGCTCTTGCGAGAACCCATTTCCTACGCTGCGAAGACGCTGCACGATGCGATAACTAAAGTGAACGACGACTACTTCAAATCGTTCATCGATTTCGCCAGCGTTAGGGTTGGAGAGGAAGGGCTCGTCCCCAACGCGGTGGCCGACACGAACGAGTCGATCCTTTGGCCGAACTTGGAAGTGGACAGCTGGCTTAGGTTTCCGTTCTACGACTTGGATTTCGGGTTGGGCGGGCCCTACGTTTTCATGCCCTCGTTCTCACCGACGGAAGGGATGATCTTTCTTCTGCCGCCCTTCGCTCGGGACGGAAGCGTCGACGTGTTTGTACCTCTCTTTCGGCAGAATTTGGATGCTTTCAAGAAAATATGTCACGCTATTGATTGAAGAATATATGGCGCATGCATGCATGGATTATGTATGAAAATGAATATGATTAATCGATTAGCTATATACGGGTAAGTTGTTATATAATAATATAGTAAATTTTAGAACGAACCTATTTCAAAAATTGTGATGTGATAACGGCTAGGGCTGGCAAGGAAAGTTTGTACCTTTTGTTTTACCATGTTTGTGCTTAATTGTTATATATGTTCTGATGGAAGAGATAATATTATTATCTATGTTTTCGTTTCTTATCTCTCTTCTTTATCCACCAGTTATTTGAGATAACTGCATGCATGTCGGAACAAATCTGAAAATGTGTTACATTAGGGTTATATTAATAAGCTTAAACGTAGAGATATATGTATTGCATTGTAATTTTACATATTTTATTTCTAACACTTTACACTTCCACTCTTATTTATTCCAATTTCTTTCATATCTGGGTATTAGACACATGATTTTCTTCTTAAGGCACTAGCGATGCACGTACAACTGTGATATTATATGAATGACCAATCACCTAAAATTTATAAATCTCGTATTGACTTAAATTTTATAGATGCTTAATAGTAAATCATATGCTTTCAACATCCTTAGAACCCAAGCATACTATTGATCTCAAGCCTATGTTTACAGAGATGATTGCGATATTCTGCCCCCTCTAAGTACTAAATAATATTGTTGGGGTCGTATCCCTAATCCAACAAATATTTAGAGAGAGGAAGAGAGGTTGGGAGATAGTTGGAATTGCTAGATCTCGTACTATAACATACATGATTTACGTCACCAATTACGTCACATCCGAGCAATAATGCAATATATAAAACCATTCTGGCGATGATTTTGTGTATATCTGCAGAAGTCTACCACAACGGTCATGATATTATAATTTTTAGTTCAATTGCTTCTCATGTAAATACCTCAGTTCAACTAGAAAATGGAATGCTTCATTAAAACGCTTTATCTGCACCATCTACAAATTATAATAATATGAATATTAAAAAAAAAAAGCATAGTTCACATTATTTCCAACCTAACAAATGGTGCAACAATTGTTGAACCTCGTCGTTGAAGCAATAACCTCGTGGATAGAATCTAACTTCCTAACACGATAATGATAGGTTCATGAAATTGAATATTTTTAGATATCTTACCTATTTGGATATATCGAATACAATAAAAAATAAAAATGCTAATTCAGCTGGTTATATATAACCTCTAGGGTTTCCACGATTCGATTGCTCTCAGAAGGGACAATTATTGTTTCCCAACAAATTCTTAACTAGTGAAGGCATATATAATTTTGCAACGACTGTAAATTGGTTACGATATCATTATTAATTTAGTTATAATATATATAATTCGCAATAATAAATATATTTATAGTTGTATGCAACTTCGCTTATTCGTATTATTTTGTTTTTAATTTCTATATATATTACTAATTATTAGGCTGAAAATAAGGTTCAAAGTTTAACCAACCACACTTCATGTTTTTCAAACTCTATCGACCGATAGGTTTTCAATCCATATTCCAAAACAGATAAACGTTTCAATCAGTGTGATATCTTTTCAGGGTTGCTATACAGTCTATGTTTGGTTGAAACGATGGAGTATATTATGGTTACAAAAGAAAAATAAAATAAACGGACATCTTTTTCAACTTCTTATTCTTACGGACACGATGATCAAATCAGTCAAAACAAATCAATTCTTGACAGTTTACAACAAAAGCAACTCATCTTATCTTTTGTTAAATATTGGTTGCAAAAACAAAAGTCACGTTAAGACTATTTTAAATCACATCTTTTCAACTTGACGTCACTGGTAAGGAAATCTTGATTTATTTTCTATTTATTACATAACTACATGTAAACAAATGGATCGTTATTTCCCGACTTTTTTGCACCTAAAAAATAATATTTTTAATATTACTTATGGGCCTTAATTACATAGACAAAATCAAATAATTAAACAATGCATATGCACATCGGCAATACTGGGCTTAGGGATGGCAATGCGGCGGGTCTATACCCGGACCCGTCAGGACCCGCGACTTGGTTTTTTTTTTTTTTTAAACTATTTGGGTATTGGGGCGGGTTATGGGTCTTAAATGTCTCAACCCGACCAGAATATATAAATAATTTTTATTTGTACTTTGGATAAATATAAAAACATATTACAGTAATATTTTTTTGCAAAAAGACTTGTGGCCCAATGATCAAGTTGGTGGTCCGGTAACTTGGAGGGTGTGCTTTCGATTCCTACCCCGTCAAAATGTAGGTATATTTAATACTTTTGCCATTTTATAAAATAGTAACTTAATTTTTAAAAAATAAAAATATAATGATTTACCGGGTCGTGCCGGGGGTGGGCGGTCCAATTCTGAGCCGGTGCAGGGTGGGTTCGAGTCCAACTAAAATTAATCGGTGCAGGTCCTGGGTCTGGACACCGGTTTCAGACCCGCCCCGTTACCATTCTTAACCGGGCTAAGGCATCAAATAGCTAACTAGCGTTGCATATTACAAGTAATTTGTAATTGAATTGAAGGGAAAAGAAATGCAGATTACAACTATAGAAGCAAGTGAAAAGAAAGAGGCAACAAATTTACTCTGGTGAAATTTTTTGTTTCATTACCCGTTGCAGTACAGTTGCATTGGTCTCCAGGGGATTAACAATGGTAATATTTTCCGAAATCGATAAATATCCAATATAGATTTGGACATCGTGTAATTTTTTCTTTTCAATTGGGCCATTCGGCTATTCAACGTCATCATCATCGCCTTCTATCCTGTCCATATATTTCCATATATTATATCCGTACATATCAGAACAAAATAATAATTTCTAATGTTATGGGCTTCAATTTTATATACAAAATCATATAATCAAACACTGCGTCTGGGCAACGACAATAAGTAGGCTTTGATACATTTTGGCATCGCACTATCGGCCTACATTTCAGCTCTACGTCTATTTCCGAAAGTTTGCATATTACAAGTGAATTGAAGGGAAAACAGAATGCAGATAACAAATAGAAGCAAATGAAAACAAAACCGAAAGCAAAAAGGTGGATAATTGCTAATTTGCTCCCTCACTTGTAAGTCTTATATCAGTTTTAGTCACTCGAAAACACACGTCATCAATATACGTCTCTTAGTTTTTTCCTTTAATCAATTTTAGACCTTTTCGTCAAGTTCGACCTGGTTGACCGAAACTAACGGAATCGGCTGTTAGTGGCATTAAATATTAGAAAAAACGAAAATTGCTTAAATAAAAATAAAAAATGAAAAATAAATCAAAATTTAAAAATATATAATTAAAATATATAAAATAAATTTAAAGTTCAAAGTTTCAAAATCAAAATATATATTTAAAATAAAAATAAACAGAAATTAAAATTAAAAATAAAACATAGTTAAAAACAAATTAAAAATAAAATATAATAAATATTACATTAAAATAAAATAAAATTAAATTAACAAAAGAAACTAAAATTAAATTAATTTTTTAGAGAGAGAGGGTCGATCGTGAAAGTAGCTGATTGTTAATTTTTTATGTTAAGTTATTTATTTTTTGAATATTTTAACTTTTTAACTTCTTTTTATTTTGACTAAATTTTTATATTTTTTATTTTAATTTCATTTTTAGTTTTTATTTTATCATTTAAGCAATTTTTTTTCATTTTTTCTAATATTTAATGCCACAAACGGCCGATTCCGTTAGTTTTGACCGGTCATCTTTTTATTTGATTAAAGTTTTATATTTTTTATTTTAGTAGTGCAGTTGTACTGATTTCCACTTCCAGAGTTAACTATGTTAATGTTCCGAAATAAACTAATATCCAATTTAGACTTTCGATTGTATAAATTACTTTAACTGGGCCACTCGGTTCCTATCCACATATCCGTACATGTCAGAACAGAATAACACAAGCCACGAGGGGCAATACAGTAATTTCGAACTACAATAGTGAATAGACATACTTGTAAGTAGCGTACGGCCACAAATCGGCCTTTTTCTTGATTCCTCCCCCAAATCTTTGCCACGGAAAGCATAATGAAAAATAATAAATAAAGCCACATATTATATTACGCCTAAAAGAAATAAATAGATAAAATAAACCCTTTTCACTCCTCCCTCAGCAATCGAAACATTTCAATTTTCGCCGCTGGGTTGACAGGCGCCTACGATCACTGAGGCACATACATTTGTGTTCTTCCATCTCAATTCGCGTTTATGCGTGTATGTGATTCTTGCATGCATGAACCGCATATGGTCTTCCCCCCCTCTTTTTTCCGTTCGCCGACGAATGAAAAAAATTCAATCTTGATTCTGTTTTGTAGGGCCAATCAATCTGCGATGGACACCAACCAAGATCTCTCCCTCCGCCCTGTTTCTGAGCTCGGTTTGGAGGATCAGAAACCCAGCAACGGCGGCGACATTGACGACGACGGTGGTGGCGATCAATCGTCCCCTGGGGTAGCCGCACAGAGCGGCAGCGGTGAGGTGAAGAGAAAGAGAGGCCGGCCGAGAAAAGACAGCTCGGCGGCGCCGGAATCTACCAGTCCGGCCAAGCGGGGACGTGGGAGGCCAAAGGGCTCGGGAAAGTGGCAGGGTTTCGGTACTTTCCTTCCAATCATTTGCAATATTTAATATACTAATTCTCAGTCTTTCTATGATATGTCTGTCAATCAAATAATATGTGCTTGTGATGCAAATCTCTGTTTTTCTTGTGTGGCTGAGCTAAATAAATAGTTTGAGGTAGGAACTTTGGTTAGCAATGCTCCATTATTGTGCTTAAGAACGTATGTTCGACGAGCGTAATCTGGCTTCTGTTCGGTCTGTAGAATTCCCGCCAAAAAAGTACCCGAAAAAAGCAATGTTAGCGCGTCAAATAACCGTATATCGGGCTTAAATTCTTTGTTCCGTTACACCGCTCTTTGTACCCGAATAGAGCCTTAACTGCTCTATAAAATCATGTCAAGGATCTTTCCTTTTCGATTCATTTACCCGGTATCGTATCTTTAATTTGCAGCACACTCAGACACAAGCAGCTTCACCCCTCGAGTCGTTACTATCCAAGCAGGAGAGGTATCTATCGTTCGTACGAAAACAAATCTATTGCATTTTGCTGCATATGATTTCTCTATATCACCTTCTCCATTCTTTCCTTTCCCTTTTCAGAACATAGTCGAGCGACTAACTTCGCTTGCCCGAAGACCCTCTGAAACCGTCTGCATGCTCTCATCTTCAGGCGCATTATCCGCCGTAGAATTATTCAAATCTTGTTCTTCAGATGTCCAGAGATACGAGGCACACAACAAACTATCTTTCCTTCATCTAAAGAGATGCACGCTTTTCCTCAACTGAAACTTTGTCTTAATAACCCTCGCAGGGCCTTTTTGAGGTCGTATCCTTACAAGGGTCGGTCTCAAACGACGTGGCAAAGCAATGCAGACTAAACGTCCAACTCACAAAAACAGATGGCTCCTTCTTCGGCGGGCGAGTCGCTGGTTCTTTAATCGCTGCTGTGCCAAGTCAAGTAAGCCTCTGAATTTTTGTCCTTTTTTTTTTCTTCAAGAATTCCCAGTTTGAAGTGTTTTGAGATTATATTACAGCTTATCGTTGCTACGTATAAGCAAAAGACAAAGCCATCTGCTGCCGAAGTGTCGAAGGCTAAGAACGGCGATTCGCCAGCTGCTGATTGTTATGAAGGCGAATCGCGTGAGAATGAGGCGAACGGTGCTGACAATGTCTATCGAGTTTCGCCGTTGGGGGCCGACGATGCTGCGCCCTCTTATCGGCCTGAACTGAACAATAATGATCTTTCTAGTGCTTTTGATTGGGATGATGGTTAGCAGCTGTGGAAGAAGAAAAGCTTGTTTTTTTGTTGTTTGGGATTCTTTCTTTCTTCTTACAGATGATACTCTCTAGCTTTTCTTGTTTTTGAATTTACAGAGTAATAATGTTTTCACAACAGATCAGCATTTTATCATCATGCATGTCTTTTGGATAGTTTGTATTTTGTTACAACAGTTGAAACTGAAAAACGCTAATTGTTTACATGGACACTCTATCACATACTAACGACAAAAACAAGAATGAAAGTAAAGAAAACAGCGTCGTATGTCTCAGAACAATCGAGAAATTGAAGTTCTCCTTTCAATGAAAGCATCCTCCTCGTCGTGCCGAGCTTGGCAACTTGGGGTAATATACAGTACACAATGAAGAAAAGGCAGCTAAATCCTTCGTTTGGCGTTTGATACTCTTGAAAGGGGGAAGCGAGAGAAAATGGCGGAGCACTTGGCGTCGATTTTTGGTACGGAGAAAGACCGCGTGAACTGCCCCGTTCTACTTCAAGATCGGCGCGTGCAGGCACGGAGAACGATGCTCGCGTCTCCACACGAAGCCGAGCATAAGTCCGACGCTTCTTCTCTCCAACATGTACCAACGTCCCATCATTGTGGATTTCTCGCCTGTGACTGATTTTCGTGAAGCCACATGTAGGCAGTACGAAGAGGGTTCATGTAATCGCGGTGGTTACTGCAACTTCATGCATCTGAAAAGAATCAGCAGCTGCGTTTGAATACTATAGTACGAATGTAAGCCAGTTAATCCATTCGATAAAACAAAACTGAGTCTACGATTCGCAGAGAGCTGAGGCGCCAGTTATTTGGAAGTAGGAGCTGGAGAAGGCACAGCAGCAGAAGTAGGAGCAGAAGTCGAAGTCCCTACAGGCACCGAAGCTACGATGATCGCTGCCATGGAAGTCGTGGCCACAGTAGTAGCAGCCGAAGCCACAGAAGGCGTAGAAGTCGAAGCCCAGGCCGACGAAGAGAGAGGAGTCCTTTAAGGGAAGGCAGCGAAGAAAGGAGAGCCAAGATTGAGCAGTGGAATAGGGAGAAAGAAGAGGCTGAACGTGCCAGCAATGGTGACTACCATGGATATTAGGGCTGGTCGTGAAATTGAGAAGTGGTTTGCTCTTTAGGCTTTTTTCTTTTTCTGTTTCGTAGTTTGTTCCTTTTCTTTCCCCATCTTTTGTTCCATTTCTTAGGACGAGTGAGTTGATACATACGTGACGTGCTATGCTATCATGTTACATGCCTCAAGGCTCAAACAATATGCTGCTATATTTTAGGAGCTAGCTGTGTGATGACGTTGTATATTTATTTCCTGTATAAGATAGTATTTTATTTTACAGAATAAATGAATTGATTTGCAAGTGTATACTATATATTACACCTGCCATGGAATGTACTGAACGACAAAAAAGCTTGCATGACATCAATAACACGTGGTTATCGCACGCACAATTTCTAGGAGCACCTAAAAAAACAAAAATAATTTGCGTACGGATTTTAGCCTTTCCTTCCTTCGAAGCCACCGTAGCACCGCCGCTTTACGCCGTGGGACTGCCGCCGGCATCCACCTTCTTTGGACAGAGAAAGAAGTTCCTCGAGCCCAACTCCACTAGCTTCTCTTTCCTATCCAAACCTATTTAGATAACGGTGTAATGAGCAAATCGTCAAAGCAATTATTTCAATTTTCAACTTCGATTTAGATTAAGAAAGAAAAAGAAAAAAGCTTACTTTCGAGACAAAACTGGGAGAAATGGAGGTCAAACTGAGTAGGATCCTTTGAGCCTAGCGCAGGCCGCCGACACTCTTTAACATACTGTTTCACCGCCGCCGCAATTAAATCCTCCACCGTCGATTCCATGGGCATAACCACGTTCACCGCACGGATACTCCTCAGCACGTTAACCTTCATCAGAATTTTAGTCAGCTTCTTCGCCGCCGGCGGCGGCGATGCAGCTGCCTCAGTCAGCGGCGGGCCTCCGCCCATCCACATCAAGTCGGGCACCGTCCTCGGCCTGGAAAGCATCATCTCCGCCGCTCTAGATACTCCTCCAAATCCGCCGTGAAAAGATAGAGATTTCTCGGCCAGCCTACCTTTTCTGTTCTTCTGCTTGCAGCGTTCAATAGAAGAACGACTCTTCGGCGACGGCATGTAATAATTCAACTATGTACGTACGAAGTGCGTATATTATTTACGAAGTGCTTGCTGTTATAAAACATATCTTATCATATCATATATACACACGCACAGCACAGATGAGTGACTGGTGAAGAACGTTTCTCGATATTTCACGAATGTGTCTATCAATTATTAGAAAGCCATTTGGACTTTTTATCCTTTTGTATGTTCATATATATGATAAAATTATGAAGCAACACATGTGATGCAATAGAGGGTTTGTTTCTTGATTAGTAAAGTCTCATCACCGTTGCAGAATAAGTAACCCAAAAGAAATGTAAAACGTGGGAAATCAGTTAACGTCTTCAACGTACAATGGCGTATATGTTGATTCTACGATAATGTTGAGATGGCCGAGTTGGTCTAAGGCGCCAGATTAAGGTTCTGGTCCGAAAGGGCGTGGGTTCAAATCCCACTCTCAACATAATCTTTTTTAATTTTTTTCTTTTGAGAAAAGGCCTTCCTTACTTTTACCTATTATTTATCTGTCAATTTTCAATATTTTAACCTACGTCACGGCACCAACCTAGCAAATATAGATATTTACTGCAGCACGTCATGATAAAACAAAGTTTAATATTATATTTAGGTGCTTTATATGATTTCTGAAGTTTATTTACATGTGAATTATAAAATAAATAAATCGGTGGGGCTCATAACAATCTTCAACTACCAAAGGTTCAACACCCACCACCCATTTCACCAACCACACAAACAACACTTTGCCACCCCTCCCTTCCCTCCTCTGTTAAAGCTATTTGCTTACCAACACCAAACTTTTCAACTAATAAATCAATAAATAACATGATATATGACATCCATTAACCATCTCATTTCCTTTATACTCAAATATTAAAAAGAAAAACATAATACATACACAAGCAATGGAATGAATGTACATTGTACACCAACCAAAAGAAAACATGAGATTTCTTCCACCAAATCGTCAAACTTTCCATGCCGTCCGTAGTAGGTGGTCAACAAATCAACACGTTTGACTTGACGGACTCCGCTGTAATTTCCACCGATTTCAGGGGGCAATTACAAATAACCTTCAGAATTGAATAAAATAAAATTAAAGAAAAAAATTAGAAATTCATCGGCTGCTGCTACTCTCCGCCCTTATTCGTCGCCGACGGCGTATTCCACGGCGTCATGTCCATCGGATAACTCCCCAAGACCCTCAAGAAGCTCGTGAACTCCTGGACTTCGGCCAGCGCATTCTGAGCCCTCTCCTCCGCCATGGAAGCTTCGAAGTCGATGTAGAACATGTACTCGAAATGCTTCGCCGTTCCGACGTTGGCGTCGTCGACCAACCTGATCGGACGGTTGCGGTGCGGCCTCGACTCGATCTTCGTCAGGCTTATGTTCCTGAAAGCGAACGCCGACAGGACTTTGAAGAGGACGCTCGTGCCTTCCTCGTGCGCGAAGACGATGCTCGTCTTGAACGGCCTGTCGGTGCGGGGAATGATGGGCTCACGCGCCAGCATCACGAAGCGCGTGACGTTGCCGGAGTCGTCTTGGATTCCGTCGGCGAGGATGTTCAGTCCGTAGAGGTCCGCGGCGCGGGAGGATGCGATTGCCGCCGTGTCTCGCAGGCTGTTCGTCGCGATGTACTCCGCGGCGCCGGCGGTGTCGTCGACGGCCTCGCGGGTGACGCCGGGGTTCAGCTTGGTGAGCGTGTGCTCGCACTGAGAGAGCGCCTGCGGGTGGCTGATTACGCGGTTGAGGTACTCGATTCTGACGCCGGGCAGCGCCAGGAGGCAGTGGTGGACGGGGAGCTGAACCTCGCCGACGATGTGGAGGCGGTGGCGGAGGAGGAGGTCGTAGTTGCGGTGGATCGAGCCTCCGAGGGAGTTCTCCACGGGGAGAACCGCCCTGTCGGCGATCCAAAGCTCCACCGCCTGAAAGGCCACCTCGAACTGGTCGCAGGGAATCGCCTCGCAGTTGGGATAGGCTTTGCCTGCGGCGGCCTCGCTGTACGCGCCGGGGACGCCTTGGTAGGCCACGCGCAGCTTAGATCCGTGCATTGGGGCAGGGGACAGATCCGTAATCGTCAGCGCCTTCGGCGGCGATTGGACGACGGGGACGATGTCGAGGGAAGGGTGGGCGTTGGCCGCCGCCGACGGCGCCGCCGCGTGGCCGTTTACGCCCTTTATGTCATCCTCTGGATTTTGCTGCTGCTGCTGCTGGACTTTGCTGGCGAGTATGGCGCACGCGCTCTGCCAATCGTGGCGGGCCCGTCCGGCCTGGCCGACGCACTTGACGATGGGTCGAGTCGGGTTCCTCCGGCGGCCCGAACCGGGAAGGTTTCGGGCGGGTAGGAGCTGGTTTAGGTTGGACTTGTGAGGCGCTAAGGATTGCATTTTTATTGCCCTCCTTCTTCTTTTTTGTTGAGGATATTTGTAGATTGTCTTTTGCTTGCGTGCTATTTGTGAACGCAAAGCTAAGAGATGAAGTGGGGGCGATAAAGGGGTTTTATAGTTGGTGTTAGTAGTAGTGGTAGTTGGGCTTCCATTTCCATCTAAATAAAATGGCAAATACGCGTTTTTTATGGGAAATTTTCCAATAATTCTTTGCGAAGATTCGCTCTAGAATATGACCGTCGTGGTTGACTATTAACTACCCAGGAAAAACGTCATCTGAGAATTTGTTCTAGTGTAGCTAACGTCCCAATTTGAAACTCGAACTGATAATTAAGGTGAATTCGATCTGAGACATTCAGTTTTAACTATCTCAAACCTAATAACTGGCTCATGGGATAGCCATAGTTCCCGGGGTAATTTTTTATGAAGCTCATTTTACCCTTACAAAAGACACGTGATGTTTAGCTTCGACACTTACATCATGTTGTCTCAGCGCCTACCGTGTGTTTGAAAATGAATTACTCGCTGTCTAGTCAATTGTGATACACCACCAAGGAATATTTCAACGGTCAAAAAAAAAATTCGTAGGAAATAAAATGGAAGTTTCATTTCAATAGCTAGCGATGCCATGTGCCCCCATCTGAAATATACATATAAACATAAATTACGACTCAATTAAGAGAGCTTAAAAACTCTGCATTTTTACAGAAAACCAAAAAAAAACAAAAAAAATAGCTCGTCCGCAAATTTTTCCACCCAAAGTATCATACATACCTGGGTAGTAGATAGGTAATATCATCATCCGCCCAATGAATTTAAGCTAAGTTATGTCTCTCAAAGCCCGACCCACTTGACCCATCTGAACAGTTTGCCAACTCTAAACGGTAAACCGTAGTCTTTGGACACGGCGGGTTCTCTCCTTGCAGCCTCGGTTTCAGACCATACATAAACCCCTCGTTCCTGCTTGCTCCCGGGAACCGTGTTGTCGAGTATAATCGCCACCACAAACGCCACGACCATGTGAAGCGAGAACAGCGTATTTAGGAAATAATTTAGCTGACCAACGTTGTTGGGATGGCATTAGGACAACAATCTTAGGTTGCAAGAGATGAGAACAAAACACCAATAAACACATACATACCTCTTTAGATTCGGTGTGAATAGGACCATGAGAAGCAACGATGTAGGGTTGGAAGTAACTCGGGACTGAAGAGTTAGTCTTCGACGAAGTCCCGTACTGCTGAAAGTAAGAAGGAACAGACAAGGCAGAGAACAAAGACAATCCTACGATGATAATGTTCCTCGAACTCCCAGCTTCACTGTAACGTAAATTCGACAGTCCTAAGGCTGTAAGCATGGCCCACATGAAGCATAGAAGTGCCGCCACGATGACTTGAGGTATCGATGCAATAAAGCCCCCAACTTTACCTGTTACAGAACAATACAGTAAACGCATGATCACTCTATTCAGACATGATATATACGATGCGAATGGCTATGGCTGTAATAAAAATTAACCTATGAGAGAAAGGACGATCAGAACGCAGGCGCCGAGTTCAACTGCTCTACGGCTTCCCATTTTAGTGACGGCAATCGTGTGGACGTTCTCGGTCAAAGTGGTTGACCCAGTTCCCGTGCCCCATACAGCGGCTAAGATGCTAGAAAGTCCCTCGAGACCGATCCCTCGGCTTACAACGCCAGGTGTCGGCGGTCTCGACGCAACTAGTAATGACGATGCGTGGTAAGAACCAACCTAGAGAGACAGCAGATACAAGTAATAACGTAACTGAAGGTCATCGAACAGTGTGTCGAGTTCTTAAAAGAAATGGAAAGGGGTTAAAAAACCCACCGAATCTACTGATGAGATTACAGATACGACGCACATTACGAGGGCAACTTTCCAGTGAAAGACGGGTATGCCCCATTGCAATGGATAGGGAAATCTAAACCACGGGAGGATCTCAATGCGTGAGAAGTGTCGACTCTGCAACCTTGCATCCTCGTAATGTGTCTTCGGCAGTGTTCGGATAGCTTAGAGGATGGTAAGTTGGGATTACAACCTTTATAGCTGTAAGCTCCTGCTTCTGTTAGAAGAAAGGCTGTGGCCCATGTAATAACAAGACCAAGTGGAACCTATATGTTTCTCAGGAAAGGAAACTTGAATCAATCACAAATGAGGGGGTAAGAGAATATTAGAAAGGAAGTAGGAAAAAAGAAAAGAAATTACCGCATAGATCAGAAACAAGCGATGGCCCATAATTGATATTTTGCGAAGGTACTGAGAAGCAGAAGAAGTTCAAACACGTAAGAATGATTTCTGTATCACATACCATAATAGGTATGGCTAACAAGTAACAAAATGCAGCAAGGAAACTATCGATTTTACAAATATATTTAACCTGTTTAAGATTGTGTAACTTACGAGGGAAAATATAACAACTAACAATATCTGCAGTGCTCCGATTTCAATACATGAACCGACTCTTGGGAAGCCATAGCTGTAGAAAGACAGTCCAACAGCAGCAACAGTAGGAGCCACAACTACCGGGTTTATTATCCTTAAAACAGAATCATTACCATATACATAAATGTCAAAATAAGTTCAGTTCATTAGTAATAAAAAAGATTTTTCTTTCTTTTTTTCATCCATGTCGATTTCAAGAAAGGGGAGAAGGTTTAGTCATGGTTTGTTGGATAGGAACAGATGTTTCTCAGCAAGTGGTTGTGGAAAGAATAGACAAGTTACCTCAATATTACAGACATCAAACCACTGTATCCCAGGAGGGTTTGAAACGCTGCACCGATAATTATAGCCCCCTGCAACTCTCTCATTGCATGCTTGAAGTTCTGTCATAAAAACGTCATGTAAGAGAAAATACTGTAGAAAAACTAAATAGCATAACATGGAAAATATAAAGAAAAACTCGACGAAACCATGTGACGATGCCTGAATACTTACATCTTTGTGTAGCCCCAAAAATTCAGGAGAGTTGATAATTGCAAGAGCAGGCGCCAGGTAAACAAAGGAAGGACCTTGTATTAAGGGCAATCTAGACCCCAACGAAGTGTGTAGCAGAGTAGTTACACCGGAGATAAATAGCGCAGTGCAAACAACTTTGCCCGTTTCTTCCTAGAATTTGATATCATAGCTTAATTATTCACATTAAATAGTTTACAGCACAAATGATGCTTCGGTGAAATAAATTAGAGATGGGATTACGAGTGCTCACTTGGGTTCCACCCATTGCCGGAACTATGACGAGCGGGATTAGCACTAACGATCCCAATATCGAAAGGTAGTGTTGGATTCCATAGAGACCGATCGGAACTGAGATCATAAGGTGTAATGATTGATGATAAATCAAATCGGTCCAAAGCTTTCGAACAACAATCAGAAAACGAGAACCCCTTAATAAATGACAAGATTGTAACTTCAAGCTTCCATTTGCGATCGACATTAAAAAACGTCTACAACTAGATCATGCGGAGAAGTTAGACACATTAAATGAACTGCCTTTTTATGTACGCTGTGTAAGGAAAACACGGAGTTTATATAATATCAACAAAATTAAGACAGCCCACGCCTCCAAATAGGAAATCCACGATCATAAAATGAAATGGAATGTAATATTGTTACCGAGTCCTGGAGAATCTCTAAGCTCGTAGTTCATATGTGCATGCCTCGTCATCAAATCATCATCTGCATCGATGGCACCTAAACCATTTTCAACAATCCTCGTTCCTCTCCCACTCTCCTCACCGCTATTGCTATCAATCGCATTGCTGTTACTATTATTACCATTCCTTCCAACATCGGAATCTCTTCTCTTTCTCACCTGCTCCCTTTCCTTGCCACCGCTAACATGATTATTATCCCTCACCACCTCGCCGTTCGCTGACGGCGCCGGCCGACCAGCTTCAATGTCCAAATTAGCAGTATTAGCGGCGTTATCGGGCCTTTTAGGCTTGGGAGGAGCTTGCGTTTGAGCCCTGGGCTGCGATTGAGATGGAGGCGGGGGTAAATTGGTAATTAATCCCGAGTCGGATGAAGCAGTAGTCTCGCCGGAAAACTTGGGACGGAATCCCGTGCGCTTGGCCCAAGAGGATGGCGGCATTGCGGCGGACTCCGGCGCCGGAGGCCATGGACCGGGTCGGGTCTTGTTATTCGGGTCGGAGCTGGACATCATCAGCTAATAAATCGTTAAACAAAGAAGACAGATGCTGTGCTATTAATCAGGCTAGAATGTGGATAAGGTTTGAGCAGGATCGAAACGAAACATGATTAGATCTGAGGAGTGTTAGGGTTTTGGAACAGATTGAAGAAAGATCTGAAGGTTTAGCCTCTCTCTCTTTCTCTCTCTTGAGTGTGTGTTTGTGTGTGTCCGAGTGAGAAAGTACAGAAGGGAGACAACTAAGAAGGGGATGGACTGTGTGTGTGTGTGTGAGAATTCGATGGGTGTACGAATGTACCGTCTCTGTGTGTGTAATCTTGTAATAATATCACGTAATTATTATATTTTTTTTCTAATTTATTTAGAAATATATTTAGTATTTCTTTTTTATCCACTTTGCAGAGTAAATGTTAACATTTGTTGTACATGCATTAATAAGTTTCATGACAATATAAATCTCTAGGATCATACAACTTTCATTGAATGCGCTAAGTGCATTCATTAACTAACGGGCAGCAATAGCAAGACTCTGCCTTTCTTTACTTTACTAGTCTTAAAAACAAAATATTAATGTAATAAAAGCCGTTTATACCTATATTGATCTTGTCTAGCTAGTGGCCACTTGACACGTGTAATAATTAACAAATCCATGGGTCTACATTTTATTTAAGTATGTTAGGCCCCAACATAAGTTTTAGGCCCTGTCAAAAAAATTTTAGTTTTAAGAACCCGATACGCTTAAGTGTTTTCAGTACCACTTAGTGTTTTAAATAGCGTTTTGTAGCGCGTTTTGTTAGCGAGAAAACGCGTTGAAGCTAAAAAATAGCGTTTTATCCTGAATAGCGTAAGAATTGAGTAAAAGCGCAGATAGCGCAAATAATAGCATAAATAGCGCGTTAAATTACCCATATAGCGTATTACATTATTTTTTACCATTACGACCTGAGCTATCACCACCACACAATCGACTATGGACTTACACCATATTCTCTCATGGTGGCTAATTCTCTGAAGCAAGTAGTATGCCTCAAATTCACTCATCACGATAGACATAATAATTGAACACGTGACGATGTTGGATTCAAATAAAATTGAATGCGCTTATTATTTTTAGATTTTATATCTATGATTTTATGTTTTGATTTGTTTGTGACAAGTAATATCTAAATATTATTTCCTATGATTAATGTTTATCTTCAGTGACTGGAATTGACAGGTTTCCTGTATAAATATATAATATATATTTTTCTATTAAAAATAGTCTGCCCGAAAATCTCACGCGATAAACTACGATTTTTACGCTACACAACATCGATACTAAAACGGAACATATCAAGCAATGCACTTTTTAAAACATTGGTACTTCATGAACGCAATACCGATTCATGGTTCTGCATTACCAATTTATCCTTCTGCAGTACCACTTCACCGTTCTGCAGTACCACTTCCTTGTTCTGTAATAACACAAAACGATAGTCCGATACCAGTTCATATACACTGTATAACACTTGCATAAAGTTTAGGTCCTTATCTCTAAATGTTACAAAAAATCGGGTCCCTAACCCTATAAATTTTCTGATAGGAACTTGAAACCTAACTTAAAACATCTCCAGGTCCTGAAATTCAATTACCACTTTATTTTAATTATGAACACCACAAACTACATGCATATATGTATATGGAATTATAAAAATATAAAACATCAAATATTGGTGCTAGCTGTATATGGATATGCGAAAGGCCAGGGGTCCCTCAAAGAAAGCAACGGTCTTTTTAGATTTCTTTATAAATAGATGCCCATCACATAATTACATACTATTTTCTACATGTCTTCAAGTACAGAGATAGCCGTTGATGATGGAAAATGATGTTATGTTCGCGTGCGTCTGTCATTTCTCGTCTATAAAGATATAATAGGAAGGTATATCATTTGGGAATATAGTCAAAGAAGCATGTATACATATAAATGCACATATATTATTTATAGTTTTATAATGTCTACAATGATATATTTGAAAAAAGTATTGGAAGTTTTGTTGGGTAAGTTGACACCTAGATTTGATGTTACACCTAGGACACCGCACATGGATAGACACTGATCCAAGGATGTGCTTGTTATATTTCTTGAGATGTTAATGTCTTCACCTTAAATTCGACTACGATTTTTCTCGTTTGCTTGTGTTTTTCTTATTGTTTTTTAATTAGCTGTATATTGGTTTGTATCTTTGAATAATAGTATTAGTAATAATATCTAATTCCAGTAACTCCTGGAAAATTGGGCCTTGATACTTGGTGGCCCAATATTTAATACGAGCCTCAAATACACTTATACTAAGAAAGCCCGAAGATTCTATTAGCAATATCGTAAGAAGGTTGCGACTTGTGAGACCCAAATTATATTTAATACGAATGGTAATTGTGTGATTGATCTTCAAAGTGATAATAATATATAAATGCAAACGTATAGTACTCGTCTTATGCTATTTGAGTAGGTGAAAATATTAATAATTGCCCTCGTAATGAAGCAGTGACATGGGATTCCGTACTAAATACAATTATTGGATTAAGATAGTACGCTATATACTCAATAGTTGATAAAATTGAACAAAATGCATCCGCAGAAATAGATATCACAATAATTGTAGAAGAACATATATGGCAGGATTGAGCAATAATGTCCCAACATTATAGATTTATGGTTCAGGTAGTAATGTAAAAATGACAATTATAATCATTCATTTATTCATAAATTTGAAATCAACTGTCAAAGGGACGGAGTAATTTTCTTGAAAAAAAAAAGGTATATTACATCAGGCCCCAAAAATGTTTTAAAATAGGGTTCAATTCCTCTCAGAAAAAAAAAATAGTTTAAAGACCCAATTTTTAGAGATAAAAGACCTAAAGTACACAGTGTTATAAAGTATATATGAACGGAAGATCATTTTGTGTTATTTCAGATCAACAAAGGGTTACTTCGGAACAAAGTGTTACTCCATAGCAAAGAATTGTTAATGAAAAATCAAGGAAAATGGCAAAAAAAAAAAAGCAACTTCACAGACGAGTCTCTCTCTATATCATATACACCAGATACATAAATCAATTATTCCATTTTACAGCAAAAAGATCATTGCATCAATCACTTCTCTCTTTCAAATTCTCGAAGGAACAAAAGCTGCGCACAAAGAAAACCACACGCAAAAGATGAGAGATTTCGCTTCTTGTTTTAGCCAATACGCCGTCCAAATCTCAGACAACGCCTCATGTTCGAGCCAATCGACCACTTCGTGCGTTCCGCCGGCGACGACGACGACCACCTCGGCGGCCGCCGCCGCCGCCCCTTCGGTTCAAATCGCCGCCACATCTCTGTACAAATCAATCCTCTCCGATCGCAGACAGCTCCTAATCTCAGTCACGTGGTCAAAATCCACGTCATCGTCATCATCTCATACACTAACCATAGCCTTCAACGACGAACCAACCCCATCTTTCAGGCTCGCCATTAACGCATCTTCGCGCCTCTTCAAGAAGCTCAAGGGCGCAAAATCCTTCAACCTCCATAGCTCAAAGGTCGAAGTTTTCTGGGATCTTTCCTCCGCCCAGTACGGCCAAGGGCCCGAGCCCATCGACGGCGACTACCACCTCGCCGTCTCTGTCGATTCCGAACCCGTTTTGACCCTCGGAGACCCGACCCAAGAACAGTCGGAGAACAGCAATCTGAAGCCAAAATTCGCTCTAGTTTCGCGGCAAGAACACTTTTTGGGAAGCGCCCACTATTCGACTAGGGCTCGATTTCGAGGCGAAGGGGAAGAGCACCGAATCTCTATAGGCTGCAGCGGTGGATCGGCGATGACTGTGTCCATTGATGAGAAGGTGGTGATTTTCGTGAAGAGGCTTCAGTGGAATTTTAGGGGGAATCAGACTATTTTCTTGGACGGTTTGCTCGTGGATATGATGTGGGATTTGCATGATTGGTTTGGTTTTGGTAAGAATAGTGGTGATGGTTTGGGATCTTATGGAGTGTTCATGTTTAAGACGAGGAGTGGATTAGATAGCAGATTGTGGCTCGATGAAGAAGATAAGAACGATAGAGATTGTCTTGGTAATTCTAAAGTTGAGTTTTCATTGATGATCTTCGCTTGTAAGAATTCCTGATGTTGTTTGTAACTATTGATGATCTTTGCTCTTTTGGCGTTCGTTACAACACTTTGAATGGGCAAGCAAGTAGACATGTCCATTAAGTGGAGAATATTCAGAAAATTCCAATATTTTCTAGTAACCGTATATTAGTAGATGATCTGATCTTCACCAAGATATGAACTCTTTACCCATTTCACAAACCAATAAAATAAAAATTGTGGATTCACTTTTTTCTTTGAATGGTCCAACGAAATAATAAAGTCCCAACTGCAAGTGCAGGTGAAATAATAGCATCACATGGAATAGATGAGATGAGGAACCATGTTGAAGTCGTACCACACAGAAAAATGAATCAATGCAATGCATATCCAAATTTCAAAGGATTTCATAACAAGGGCTTTCGGACAAATATCTATTTCATGGGACCCTATTGTCAAACTTTCGATCCTGGGTTTCGTTCTTTTATGTCTTTGGCTATCTCTGCGCAAGTGGTATGGGTCTCACTCACCCTCACTTAGTCAGTTGTCACACATTTACGGTAGAAGCTCTATAGATTAATACAGTTGGGACCGGTCAAATTTATTAATTAAAATGGTTATTAATTAATAGATAAATTAATAATAAATTAATATTTTATTAATTTATAGTGTATATAACTTTTAAACTTCACAAACATCAAATAACCTTCAATCTCCTATGTCCTTAACGAAAGTCAAGTTAAGGATCAAACTTCAATCTCCCAATTCTATCATAATCCGTATGGTGCTAATGTACATTTAAGTAATATTAATAAATACATCAACAAAAAACAAATGACAATTGAGTTACTTTTCAAGTAATCCTCGTTCATGTAATATGATAATGTTTTAAATATGTAATTATTAATTTATAATTTATCCAGAACTTACAGAAATTATCAAAGTCTATTATCTTATAATTGTAAAGAGTTATTACTTAGTACATTATCCCCAGTCGGGGACGGGCTTAAATATTATATCAAAGAGTTCATTAAATTATCGAGTATTAATTTATCTAATTTATAACGTATATTCATATCAACAAGCATAAATTATATTGATATATAGAGATAGACATATATACCTAAAGATTTCAGGGCTGATAATTGGGCCTATTTTTACCCAATGGGCCATAACTCCAATTTATTCACTTGAACAACAATCAACAGTACAAGTGCTGACACATAACACAAACAACACACACACACAACAAACATCATTAGCAGCAAATTATCACTTGAGAAAACAAATCGTGACAAATGCCACTCACTCGTCAATCTTCTTTCTTCTCAACTTCTTGCAGTTTTTCAGCAGATTTCACCGTAACTGCCGGAAAATCGAGGAGAACGGCCTTTTCGATCGCATTTGCCATAATCCCAGAAAGCTCGACGTGTTTGGGATGGCCGACGAATTCTCTGTAATCTTCTTTGCCGTTGAATGTCATTAAAAAGGCATGAGTAAACCCTTGCCTCAACATTTCATGGCTTTCCACGTCATGCCCCCTTCACGAAACATTAAAAAAAAAAAAAAGAACTTCAGTAGATAGATAATCATCGTACTTTTAAGTATGTATTATAAACGGTACGTATTTCCTCTTTATTACCAAACGAAGGACTTGACGGCGTCAATTTCGGACGCGAGCTTCTCCATTGTCTTCAAGACTTCGTCGACGTTGACGCCGTCTTCTTCTTTGAACTTCACAAGCACCAAATGTTTGAACTCTGAAGTAGATGAAGCTGCCATTTAGCACCACCATGGAAAAGAAAATAGGGTTTGGCTTCGATCTTTATATAGACGAATTAATAATTGGGGTTTTGTTCGTTTTTTTTTTTTAATTGTTATTAATTGTCACACACATTTTCCTATGCGTACCGTAAAACTGGTCGACCCTTTACAGGACAGGACATATTATTCTTTGAAATGGTGCAAATAGGAGGGGTCCTTATATTATTTCTACTGTTGAAATTATGGCTCAGTCATACCTATTTTTACGCCATGATTTTAATACTTTTGACTGCGGTAATAAAATGCGTACACGTTGTCAGCAGTTTTCATTTCGCTATTCTGCCAAGTCAGTAGTCAATGCATGCACACACATACACATATATATATATATATATATGTATATTGATCGCCGACAGTAAAGAGAAGCCCCTACGTGCACATGAAGGTGAAAGCGTGAAGAAATGTATGTATGTCCGAAAGTACTCTGCAAATACAGATAATGAGAACCATATATTTGCGAAGAAATAGTAAGAAGAGCCAAACAAAGCGTGTAAATGCAAGCCTTCTTTTTCTTTTTCTTCAATAAGTGTTGTAACGTCACATGTTAAATGGGCACCACCACACACACACACACACACGATAAAAGGTGATTTGAATTATTGAGAAAGATATTGTTACAAGGATTTGCTAGATTTTTCTGCAACGTGTTGAAAAGGATGGATGGCTTTTTATCATTATTGAAGAACAGTTAAAACTTTTGATAATGATGGGCTTTATCAGTCCCAGCCCAAATGTGTCGAGACTATCCCTTTAAGACACTCCAAATTTAATTTCGTTTTGATATGTTCGACATCCAATTTTATACAGTATTTGTTTTACCACTCTTTGCAAGTTAGATGCTCCGTAAAATTAAGTTTGCTCCGAAATCTGTAACACTATCTGCAAAGTTCAGAAAATAAAACGATATTTAAAAGTGACTATGATATTAGTATAGGCACTAAATTTGTCGTTTAAACTCACATTTCTTTGTTGTTCATATGGACTAGCTATACGTTTAGAAATACATCCCTATTCTAAAGGCCCAAATAAAAAAGAATTTTAGGTAATCAATAATGATAAATAACAATAAAAAGTATCCAAACAATACAAATCCAAATATTTATTATATATTATTGATCACATAACAATGGAATATCCAGACGATACAAATCCGAATAACATATATAGTTAATATAAATATCAATCAAATATCCAATATCTTGAATCCTTCAATAATATCATCAAATAACATTTTTAGAAATTCCATATTGCGTCACCCCATCATCATCAGTTGAATACATGTTGTACAATTCCTGGAAAATGAGTCTTATAAAAGTATTCGTCCCAGTCGATGAATTTGGGGTCGAAATAGAACAGATCTTTCTCCACATCATCGCTTTGTTTCACAGCATTTCTTAACTTTTCCGTGTTCATATCATCGAAACTGCATAGGGAGAGGAAGGAGAAGAGTAAACTGTAACTAATTATTTATGGTGCTGTAATAAATAACTTGGACTTCGATACGAAAAATTATTACCATCCCTTGAAGAACAAGTAAGGCCCGTAAAGCTCTATCAAGCGCATCACCATCGTAATCTTTCGATAAAGATCGAGATACATGCCTCGAAAGTACTGGCAAGAAAGGGTGTTCAGTACTTGCAAACCCTAGTTAGAAAAAAAAAACACACAATTAAAAGGATCCCATTGTTTCTTTAGAAAGAATAATAGAAGACAAAATGGTTTGTGAATGGCTTCAATGAAACACAACAAACCTTTAATGGGAGTAAGCAGTGAATGGCAAAGTATGCTTGAAAGCTCTCCATTGTAGGCAGAATCTTGACCTTCCCAACTTTGACTGCTTTCCCTTGCTTGTTTATCCAAGGGTTGTTCATGAAGTACCTCATACCGAAATCTTGAATTTGCGATATATTTACTGGGTTCGACACCGATGATCCAATGTGGTATATGGTTAATTCCTCGTTCTGATTTGCGTGGGCCACCATTGATACTATCATTGCGTTCACCACCATATCTGCTGGGATCTGTACATAGCATATTCGACTGTTAGAAGACGATTGATTAGTCGGTTCGTCAATGGAAGAAAATGCGGGTCCCGGGTCGGCCCGACCCGAACCGAATGATGATTATTTGACCCACCAGGTCAACTACGGTGGATGGGTTGCCGAGGAAACATGGAAGCCTTCCTTTGCCATATCCAACGGCCAAGCTATCGATCGTTCTGTGTAATTTCAAGATCGAGTTTTTAGTACACTTTTGTTGGTTATTGTAAGAAATTAATTCAGTTGATTAACTGATTTATTTACCTGACGCCTTCGGCCCAACCTGGGAAGGGCTCGTTGAAAGTGCTTGTAATAATCGTAGGACGAATTATTACAAGTGGCACGCTTTCTTTCAATTCACCCAACAACATTTCTCCCATGGCTTTCGTGAAAACGTACGTGTTGGGCCATCCGTATTTTCTTGCCCTGTGATATATTTTCAAAGTTTAATTATATTATTAAGAAATCCACGCTGATAGGTGTCGCAATTAGCTCTTACGTCATTACATAAAGTATTGGTAACCTAATCGAACTAGAAAATCACGAAATGATGTCATCTTCCCTCATTTGTACATGCAAATCTACGTACTCGCGTATTATATATAAGGTTTTGGTGAACTTATATATAGGGAAAGGGTGGTTAAGCTAACATTATGCATCGTATTATTTTAAAATATGAATCTGCTATAGAAGCTGACCTTTGAATTCCCAAGTCCTTCATTGTTGACTTTATAGCATCTTCTGTATAGTTTTCAGCCTTCATATGCTTCAATGTGTCCTCAGCGAGCTTCTTCTCAGACTCTATATCGAGGCCACGTGTCCCATTTAACGTTTCGCCCATTGCGTATGGAGTTTCTAAGATCAAACCCTCCTTTTCTCCGGCCACGTAAGCTACATGGCGTGTAATATTATTTAGATTAACATCATATGTTTTTTCATAAGAAAAATAGATGTACAAGAAAGGCGTGTTTATGGCATGTATTTGAGTACTCTTAGTAACAACCTTTCATTTAGTCAGATGCACAAGCTATTTCAAGCAAATCGAGATTTATGTCAATTAGCGATAATTAATTGTTTGTGGGCGATGCACATGGGTAAATAGATATTGCATCAAAGGACGTTAGAAAAACACTAATATTGGCAAAAGTAATTTTATTCTACGTATTCATTTATCCCTAATTAAGGTAGTTGACGGTTGCAACAAGCACACGAAATTGATCCTCCAATCTTAGAAAAAGAAGAAATAAGAAAAAAATATTTATCTGACGAGTGAATGAAGTCCATGTGCAATTGGATCCTTTTGCCTGGCTCGATCTAGTTATTACCATATACCGTAATAATATCATGCTTTCGCAAGAAAACATCCCAACAGATTTGAATTTTTTTCGACAAAGGACAAAATCATTTCTTACCATGAACAAGAAAAAAAAGGTAAACTTGTAATATTCTTTGTGGACCATTTTACTGGGTATATATAGCCTTGTAAGTTTTCACATAAATAGCGTAAAAACCAAAGCAAGCGAAGTTCAAGAACGCTAGTGATTTATCCTAATATAGGTTTTTGTTTGAAAGAAGAAAAAAAAAAGCGAATAAAGTTTTATTATCAAGGTAAAGAAGGACCACATTTACCTGTAGAGACATGGACAAGCATCTTCAGTTTGGCACATTTCTTGGCAAAATTCAATACATGCTTAGCTCCCATGGTATTAATTCCAAGCGATACATCGTACCTTCATGTACGTTAAAGAATATGATATGATTTATATGTAATAACAAAACATGTGTAAATAAGTAGCAAACTATAAATTGGCCAAACCTTTCATCGAACTTGGTAGTTGCTGCTAAGTTTATCACAACATCGACTTCATTCCATATTTCTTCCAACAATCCTAAATCATTCACACCCAAATTATCGTACGCAATATCTCCCGGCACAACGGTAACTTTCTCCGAGATAAATGAACTAAAATTATCCCCACATTTATCTTTGAGAACCCTAAACACGTCTTTGGATATGACCTGCAATTATTTTGAAATAAAAATGTAAAGCTTTTACTGCTAAAATGATATTAGGTCTACTAGTGCATAATTATGGTACTATTTACTTGAATTACCTCATTATCAAAGCGTTGCATGGCTGATTTTGTGTCCGAAGCCCTAAGGAGAAGATAGAGTTTCTTCACATTCGGTTGTATCCTAAGTATCTTCTCAACATAAACTGAAAATTAAGCAGAAACATGATCAAAGTGTATAAGCATGTAAATACATGTCTGAAATATAGCCGTTAACAATCGGAAATTTATATAATTATATTATTACTCTTTGCCAGAAAACCAGTGGCCCCAGTAACAATAATTGATCTTCTCTCCAAGTACTTGACGATGCTGCCCAACTCCATATCTCAAGAAAGATATAAATTTTTCTTTTTTTTTTTTTCTGTTATGCAACGGGGAAATATGGAGAGAATATGGTGATGAATAAAGAAGAGTATAGTACTTATATAGCTGGTTTTTGTTTTGCTCCCTATATATAGTCTTGAGTTTGGGATAATTTTATATTTGAGTGCACGCAAGTCATACCTCATACATACATATACGTAACAAAACCTTCTGCTATAGATCATTATACGTATTGAGATACAAAGTGTCCACAAATTAGTATTACCACATAGCTGAGAAATAAATATAAAAAAATTACGCTAGTAGGTTTAATAGTACTACCTAAAATATCGGTGTTATGGACACACGCTTATGAACGCTACCTGATCTTCTTATTTATCGTTTAATTAATAGTTGCGAACTGTTGCTACCCATTTAATGAACAGTTGTGTGATTAAGGTATAAGCCGTCCTTTGATATCTAATTTGTCTGATGACTCATCGTGTGTACAAAAAAATAGAATGAAATCGTAGATGAATGGCAATATCTTGCTTTTCTTGACTCGACGTCGGCGTTAATTAACATCGGCTCAGAACACGTATCAACTAATCGGCTACCGATTCAGTAATTATTACATAGCCTAATATATATATGTATCACTTTTGTAATAATGTGTATATATTTTACATCGTATTAGTGGTGAATGAGAAGGGAATGATAATATTGAGCACGTGAAGATCTCCATGTTAGGAGGTTACTGTTAACCTACCTAATACATATTGGTGATTGGTGAACGGACTGTAATGTAGTTGTACAATTTGTAGCTCCATCGCATTTCATTTCATATAATTGAGGACTAATTAGAATTTTCAACTGTCCTAAAGAAGAATAGTCAAATCCAACCACATTCATACATGTGCTATGTCAATAAAGAGAGAACATTAATTATATACCGACTGCCATATATTTTTTTTGATAAGAAAGAACATTCCGAGACTTTTGAAGCACTATTTCATTCGAATTGATCAGATCAAAGAGAAAATACAAAACATATTTAATAGAAAATAATATAAAGAGCATGGGAAAACACAACAACGTTTCGCAATACATGAGGTTTTTGTACACGGAATATAAATTCATGCAAACCATAGAACATTCGGCAGATTTTCTTGCGCAGTAGGCTTATGTAATGAACTCCGTTCGAAACACAAACACACGAATCTTACCAGTCGATGAAGGGCAGTAACTTCATGCAGTTCGAATTTGTTTTGTGTTGCGATCAACCCTCTTCACCGAACTCTTTTGTGAATCTCTCGTGCACTTCAAGATCAGATTTGCTCACGGTTGGTCTCTGTCTCGCAAGTACCTTGTCGAAGTCGGTTCTTGATATGGGAGGCGGGATTATCTACAGAACAATGGAGCAGAAAAACAAGTAGGTTTTCACAGATTACAGCCTTTAACAGTTCTACAAATGATTTGTAAAACTTGTCTAAGTCCATATCCAAGCAACAAGGTTGAATGAAAAGACAAAATCTTAATGAGGAAATCAACCTTGGATGCAAGGCCTTGGGCAGCAAGCTCTTGCATGGTTATCTGTACGGCACCAGGTTGCTTGGGTCCACATGGCATCCATGTTCCATTGGAAGTCTTAATGAAGAACATGGCATCTTGCGTTTTACGTACGGGTTCAAACAAGACATCCTTGACCTATTTAAAGTTATATATACGATCATAAAATACTAACAGAGTCATCTGCTGGTTATCTTTAAGTTAGCATACTATTTATCAAAATGTCTCGAACTTACGCAAACAGCTATATCTGAACCAGAAAAGCCTTCAGTTTTACGAGCTAGGGCTTCGAAATCGCTTTCGGACAAGTTATTAGGGGTATCTCCTAAATGCACCTGCAAGAAGAGTGGCAAGGATTTAGTGCACTTCGTTTCTGTCAAAAGAATTAATACTTGGTTAATCTACTGTACATAAGAGGCAAGAACGTTCCATACTTTAAACATGTGCTGGCGTGCCTTCAGATCGGGTAGAGGGATGTAAATACGCTTATCGAAACGTCTTCTTATAGCCTACGCCGTGTACATTTTGAATGAGATGTAATCTTATCATGCCCCACTTTCGAAATAAAAAAGCTTGAAATTACCTGGTCTAGAGCATATGGAGTATTTGTAGCAGCAAGAACGAGGACCTTATCATCATTGTTACCCACCCCCTGGCAATTGACATGAAGCAACGATAAAGCTAAGAAAATGGCATTACGGACAGTATAATCCAAAAGAAAAGATCCATGAATTCTAAAAAAAACGCAAACACTAGCTTCTAGCCATCAAGTCTTATTGCTTATGAAACTACCTGCATTTGAACAAGCAACTCGGTTTTTATTCGTCTGGAGGCTTCACTCTCATTCCCTTCTCCACGCTGACCACACAGAGAATCTATTTCATCGACAAATATTATCGCAGGGGAGCTTTCACGAGCCATTTGGAAGAGATTTGAGACGAGCTTCTCACTTTCACCCATCCACTTTGAAACCAAGTCTGATGACGAAACACTGAATAAACAAAGCAGTTGGCACTCGCCAACTTAATGGTCTAAGTACTCTATTATCCGAACAGCAACAACAATGAGGCCGCAGCAAACAAGCAATAACGGAACAAAGACATCAACAGTATCCAATTCAACCCATTAACTCAATGACACAGTAAAACACAATAGAATCTTGCACTACTAGAAGCACTTATGCTCAAATTGTCAAAATCGTGCAACCAATAATAGGTGATCAAGCTAGAATGGAAAATAAAGGGAACTCAAAATTATGATCACAGAGAATTTAAATAAGCTACCTGAAAAATGTGGAGTCGGCTTCGGTAGCGACCGCCTTTGCTAAATATGACTTTCCTGTTCCAGGAGGTCCATACAAAAGGAATGCCCTCCACGGGCGTCTCTTTCCTAAAAGCATAAATAGCAAATTACGAAAATCCACCAAATGAATAACAAAGCACTTATCTTCTATATGATGCTTTTATTGAATATAAAAGCAGAAGCAGTAAACATCCAACCTCAAGCTAAAGCTTATATGTTCATGTGCATACATAGACCAGGATATACGTAGGCATCACTTCAGAATCACATACATTCAGAGTAGGCAGTTCACATCCAAGTCATGACTAACATTTATCTTATACATTATCCAGGATTCATAGAGGACAAGAATTGTAACACGAGACAAATACATTATTTCATAAGCACACACAAACAGATTGGTGCATCCATGGCATGTCCAAAACAATCAGTGGCCTTCAAATCCAGCTCAAAACCCAAACAATATATAATCCAACCACATACCAGATAATGTTTGCATTGCGTCCAACAGCTAACAATTAATGAACCGAGCTACAATTCGGAGGCAAACAATCTACCGAAACATCACCCTCACCGGTAAAGAACTGCGGGAACTTCACGGGCAAGATCACCGCCTCTTGAAGTGCCTGCTTGGCGCTCTCCAAACCCGCCACGTCATTCCACTTCACGTTCGGCTTCTCCCTGACGATCGCTGAGTTCAGACCCGCCCTAAGCTTCTCCTTATCCGCGTCGTCACCATCGTTGCCGCCCCCATCCTTGGGCTTCGTCTTGGGCCGCGTCGCCACGGCCGAATCGCCGTTCTGGGCCGGCCCCGAACCACCCTCGTCCAAAACCGCACGGATCTCCTCAGCACGGCGGAGGTACTCGGTGAATTTCTGCGTGATGGCTTCCTTGATTTTAGGGTTCTTCTCGTACTTCAAATGGGTCTTGAAGTACTCGAGAGCATTCATGTAAAGGGGAAACGCCTTGGCGTAATTGCCTGCGTTGTCTTCCGCGACGGCCTGCCGCACATACTCGATCGCTTGTTCCTTGAAATTGCTATACATGTTCGATTCGCCACTTAGATCATTCCAAGCTTCGCTTCCAATTGGGATTTTTCTCTTTTCTTAGGACAGGGATTTGGAGGCGTGTTGAATAATTGAAAGCGCGTGACTCTACAAACGACTTAAGGATCTGAAAGAGAGAAACACTACCTCTCGCTGTATTCTGTATATATAATATTCGAAGTTGCCTTGTATATTAAATTAAATCTTTACGTAAATAAAACATTAGTCGTCTTTGTTAAAAATGAATACCTTATGCTGCTGCTAATCTGCAACATTAGTTAAAAATTAGAGAATAAAGAAAACCAGTTCTTATTACAGCTTTCCAAGATTGTGCCTTTATTGAGGACCAAACGCAAGTGCGGCAAGAACTTCTTAAGGAGGCACAACAAATGGAGATTGAGATAAATACATAGACACGTTTTTGTCATGAACGTGAGGTTTCTTTTGATCACTACAGTAACACAAGTCTTTTTTATTGATCACTGTTGAGGAGGGTCCTTATTTTTTTCTAAATACTATCTACAAACATATTTATTCTCGTGACATCTACACATAAATACCTACTTGACTAAAATTTTTACGAATAGGTAACCATGTCAGAAATTTTCAAGATAGGTACCCGATTTAATGTTTACTAGCTTCTTCAGTCACGGCGTACCATAAATATGGTATCTAAATGTACTTGTACGGCGTACCTTATGTGCTAAAGATGGCTTAGCTAAATGTGCTAATACGGCGTACCATTTTCTCAACATATGTTGTTCCACAATACGTTGATATAGGGTACCTAAATGTGTTGTATGGCATACCAGCGGCCGATCGGACACATATCTGCAATTATTCTAAACTACATATAAAAAAATGTAACAGCGTACCAAAATTACAAGGTTTTTTTTTTCCCAAATATCAAATTTGGGAACAGATGTCAAATTTGATCCTACGTTTTACGTGTCATAATTAGGTTTGCTATCGGGCAACAACATAAATGTGCAGCATATATTTTACAAAGAACATCAAATGCTTAAAAAGCACACAGCACTTCACACCAGGTTCAGGACTCCGACGACCATCAGGTTCGTCTATGTTCTCTACTCTGCTAAATTCGTGAAATTCATCTATGAGTAGCTCTTCGATAAGAAAAAAAAATGGGATTGTCGCTTTCATATGATGTGTTCATATAACCTGTTTGACAATTTGCGCGTGTGAGCTGCAATAATCTCAGTAGTAGCTGAAGTCTTGCTATTCTGCTTCTGGGTTCTTCTTACTGACTAACAATTCGTTATCGACGCAAATACTTCATTTCTAATATAAAAAAGTTATCTTTTTTTCTATGAATATGACAGAATATGATCAGCTACCTAGCATTTAGTTTTGTGGCTGTTTTTCTGGGATATGCGTATGTATCCTTAAGACCACCGCCTCCAAGAAGATGTTCAGTACCATCAACTTCACAGAGGATAAAGCTTTCTGATGGAAGACACGTAGCATATAAAACGAGGGGTCTTCCCAGGGACGAAGCCAAGCACAAGATCATTGTAGCTAATGCTTACGGAGACACGAAGGAGTTCAGATTCCCAGTATCTGATGTAAGAATGATGTTAACTCAAGAAGAGAAACACAGTTATGATGATTACTCTATTTCCTTGATTTGGTTTGCAAGGAATTCTTGAAATCGCTGGGCATATGCATCGTATCGTTCGATCGGGCGGGTTACGGAGAGAGCGATCCAAA
Organism: Craterostigma plantagineum; assembly: GCA_027422505.1. Lineage (NCBI taxonomy): Eukaryota > Viridiplantae > Streptophyta > Magnoliopsida > Lamiales > Linderniaceae > Craterostigma > Craterostigma plantagineum. Next base: position 24,059,592 of record JAPQWV010000010.1, on the reverse strand, counting down.
CCCGGCCCGATCCGTGAAGAGCGAAGCATTCGACATTCAAGAAATTGCAGACGAACTGCAGCTCGGGCCCAAGTTTTATGTCCTCGGCATGTCCATTGGAGCTTACTCTGTTTACAGCTGCCTCAGATACATCCCTCAAAGGTATGCATGTATGACTCTGCTTAAAAGGCGTAGCTGTATTTCAAAGTTTTTTCTTAATCGATTCGATAAACCCCAGACTATCAGGCGCTGCGCTAGTGGTTCCGCTCACTAATTTCTGGTGGGATTGCTTTCCCAAGAACTTGTCGAACCAAGTGTTTAAGAAGCTAGTCATCGAGCAAAAGATTACTTTTTGCATCGCCCATTATGCACCGTGGTTATTGCACTGGTGGATGAGTCGAAAGTTCTTGCCTCATATAAACAACCTTCGACCCAACGCCGATGTGCTGTCTGCATCAGACAAAGAAGTCCTCAAATCGTACGTTGGAGCTTCCAAAGAAGAAGACAAGGTGCCCACATTCGCTCAATTCTTCTATCAAAATCCCATTTTAGGCCAAGTTTTTTGCATCGATCGAACTCTTTTTTTCTTTCCTTCGTTTTTCAGGCGAAGGTAAGGCAACAAGGGGATTACGAGTCTTTGCACCAAGACCTGTTGATCAGTTTTGGAAAGTGGGAATTCGATCCTACGGAGATCGATAATCCATTTCTGGGCAACGAAGGGGCAGTTCACCTTTGGCAAGGCTACGAAGACAAGCTGTTTCGGATAGAACTGAATCGTTTTATTTCCAAGAAACTTCCGTGGATTCGATACCACGAGGTTTGTGATGCTGGGCATATGTTGATTTACAATCCAAGTCATTGCGAGGCTGTTTTTAGAGAACTTGTGTCCTCATGAAGCGTATCATCACGACAAGACTGTAATAAAAAGGATGATCCTTTCTTTGTCTGGTCTTATAGTCTGGTATAGATTTGGTGGGGAAGTGATGTAAGATGAAAAATTTTAATTTGGAAAACTTGTTCATAGATATGATTAATCATAATGCAATGGTAATATGATATGGATGAGATGCTTCATGGGCCCAAAAGTAAATCGGGCCCAGGCCCGGGGAATAAGAATAAAGCTTCATCGTCCGAAAAGTTGTCCTTATTTGATAGATTAGAAAGTTATAGAATAGTTTCATTTTATGGTGTAATTTATTATATCAAGCAGATTGTAGAAATTGAAATACGAGGGCATAAATATTGTGAAAGTAACGTATCATGTTGCTTCGCCGACCTTTTACAGGAAACGCAAGTTACGAGGCTGATTCAATTTCTAATCACTAACACGTTTTTCTATGTACTCGGAATTTGAGTCAGCTCTATATTGCTTTTTATTTTTGGAGTTCCACTTTATTACACTGTATTGAAGTGGTCTGATTCTTATGTAATTATGGGATTGGAGACGACGAAATAAGGTGCGTTACTATGAACTCGGTTGTTGTGGGGGAGAATCACGAGGGTATTTATGGAAAACTGGGCAGAACTTGTCGGTATTTCATTTCAAGAAAGAAAAAGAAAAGAAGACAACAGAATAAGAACCAGTAGTAAAGATGTCGATATCTTTTCTTTATTCAATTATATTCAACTCCCATCAACATATATGCTAATAATGACACCAGAAAATGTCAAAAAAGGGCGAAAGGTATCATTTTTATAATAATTGGATACGCAGTCGTAACCAAAGAGGAGAAACGAACGCTGTCATTACGTCAGAGAAAAATCTCGGCTACTCTACTGCTGTCCTTTTACTACCAGAAAAAAAAAATTAAATAAATAAAAATCCAACTCCGTTTCACATTTTGTTGTATTGTAACAGAGGACTTCATTAGGGAAAAAAAAAGGATATTTAATACAGTAAGGCTTTACGCGTTCCTCATAAATGCTCGTTGTCATAATATAAATTCTGTGGTGGCTGAGATTTGCCGTAGTTGTCATAAATGGCCACCTCCTTTTATCTGTCTTTTCTTTCTATGTTCATCTTTGCAGGTAAGTTCCTTCTTTATCTTTTTTTCGATTTCTGTTTCTTTCTTGGGTTCACTTTCTTGATTGCCGTATTCACTTGAATCGCTTGGCTGATTGAATCTTCAGAGAAAAAGATTGCTTTTTTTTTGCTTCAATAGTTGAGAGAAAGAATCATGCTTTTCCTTGTTCGTAGCTCGTCTTCAACCTCTGAAACTTCTCAGCTAACACCTTCTGCACATGCCCTGCTTAAGCAGATTCATTCGCCGGACTTTACTGCCTCGGCTTCGGAATCAACTACGGCCAAATCGCCGACAACCTCCCAACGCCGGCGCGTGCGTCTTACCTCGTTCAGTCCCTCAACGTGACGCGCGTGAAGCTCTACGACGCCGACCCGAACGTCCTCAGAGCCTTCGCTAATTCTCGGGTCGAATTCGTAATCGGGTTGGGAAACGAATACCTCCCGCAAATGACCGACCCGGCCCAAGCCCAGGCCTGGGTCCAAACCCACGTCCAACCCTACGTCGCCTCCACGAAGATCAAGTGCATCACGGTGGGCAACGAGCTCCTCACCGGCGGCGACGCCAACCTCATCTCCCACCTCCTGCCGGCGATGCAGACGCTCCACGGCGCCCTCTCCAACCTCGGCCTCGCCGACGATATCTACGTCACCACCGCCCATCAGTTCGGAATCTTGAGCAGCTCGTACCCTCCATCTTCAGGCGCTTTCAGGCCAGACCTAGCCGAGTACATCCATGGAATACTGAGCTTCCATTCTCAGACGAAATCTCCCTTCCTCATCAACGCGTACCCCTTCTTCGCTTACAAGGACGATCCTCAGCACGTTTCTCTGCCCTACGTTCTCTTTCAGCCCAACCAAGGGATGATCGACGCCGGCAACAGCTTGCGCTACGATAACATGCTGTACGCACAGATCGACGCTGTCTATCACGCGATCAGAGCGATGGGCTTTGGGAATATCGAGGTCAAGGTTTCTGAAACTGGGTGGCCGTCGAAGGGAGACGCTGCTGAGGTCGGCGCCTCGCCGGAGAATGCTCAGCTTTACAACGGTAACTTGCTGAGTAGGATACAGCAGAATCAAGGGACGTCGTTGAAGCCGTCGACGCCTGTGGATATATTCGTGTTTGCTCTGTTCAATGAGAATCTGAAGCCCGGCCCGACTTCTGAGAGGAATTACGGGCTTTTTTATCCTGATGGGTCGCCTGTGTATAACATTGGCTTGCAAGGTTATCTTCCTCGCATGGATTATTCGGGCTCGATGAAACGCGTAAGGATTATTCGCAAGTTTTCCGATCGTTTTGTGAATGGAACTGTGCTAAATTCGTATCTTATGCGATGATTTCGATTGCATTATTACAGGCCGTGTGCTTGCTCGAACTGCTCCTCGTTTTCTTGGTACTATCGACGTATGCGTTGTAGCCGAGGTTTTATCTTCATGGTTTGGACAATGGAGATATGCTTAACAATGTTTTTCAAAAGATCCTAACCAGTTCTTACAGAGCAAGATTTCAAAGGGTAAGCACAAGCAGTACTTTTTTTTTTTTTCTTAAAGTTTGTTCTGTTCATATTTGAACCATCTTGCATTAGAGGTGATCGATCTACCTTTGATTGATTGGTTTGTTTTATTTTTTTGCATGAATTGTTTAGACTAATTCAAAGATAGAAAGTGGCTTGTCGTTAACAGCAGCAGCTTATTCAGACTATTCTTAGGATTGTCATTGTTGTTATTATCTTCTATTTAAATATAAAAAAGGGGTCTTTATATGCCTAATATATCTTCACACTATCAATAATGCATGCATGAGAATCCAATTGTGATATGATTCCTCCCATCTTGTTCATCACAAAAGTCAGTTAATGGACAAAAATTCACTTATTGTTGTTTGGAAAACTCTTGATAAACTGTTTATTGTAGCTGGCGAAGTTAAATCTATGTGATGTTTGAACCACTTATATCATACAGACTGTTTTCTTGCACCCTTTCAACATCAATGGAGCCCATATTGTTTTCTCTTCTGTTTTATTTTCTTGATCATATAGGATATGGTAGTAGAGAGACAGATGAACTAATCGTAGCTAACCTAATCATTCAACCACCTAAGCTGTTCGAGAGTAGCTAATTTTATTGATTTCTTTTTTCTTTTCAAAGTGATGTGATGAATTTCTTGGATAGGTCATAAGTTTTCAACCAAACCCATGATTAGGCTAATAGCTTCAAACCTGACATAGTAGTATGGTTAAATATTGACTAACCTAAGCTCCTATGACGTCCTCGGATAATGTTTTATAGTATCATTTCATTATTTTAATGCCATTGTTGCCAAGTTCCGACTTTGACTCGTTTTCATGCTCATATACGTCTCCAGGTGAATTATTCGAGATGGAATAGAAGGGAGGCTTTCACATTCAAGAAAATCGAAAAAATTTGATATTTGTATTCGTATTTTACATTATATTTATAGATAGTACATGTAGTAATTCTTCTACAGAGAACGAATATAAATAGATAGGCTTTTATCGCTTAAACAAAACCAAACAAAATAGCACCCAAAACGCATATATTGACATACAAAAATGATTTACCAAACTTGGATAGCTCAGTAAAAGTAGGCCCCAAAAGTATGGGCTTTGATAATTGGGTCGATCGGCCCATACAAATTTTCTGTTATCAAATTTTATTTATTTATTATTATTATGATTAAACTCGGTTCGGCGAGCTGAGAGGTCTCTTCGTTGTTTCTCTAAATCTGTAGTGCTTGGGTGAATTTGATCGATATTTGTTGAGGATCGCCGTCGGCGTTTGTTGTTATAGTGAGAAAATCTGTAGATTTAATGCTTGCATTTCCATCGACTTGTTTTTTTTTATGTTGTTGATTGCTTTTATTTCTTAATCGTGCGTGGCAGCTGACGAGAGTTTACTGTTTGTTTTATGGAAAATTTCGTGGTCTGATGGTTCTGAGGTTCTTACATTCAGCTCGATCGTGAATCATTTGACTGTATTTTGTTCGATTTGATCGTTTTCGCTGCTGTCTATTAAGGTTCTAGTTTAACCTTTTGCTGGTTCTTTTTGGCAGAAACATAAGCTCTTCCTATGGCTACTAGAGTTGCTGCTAGGTATATCTCTCGTAGGCTTTCAAGCAGTGGCAAAGTTCTCAGCGAGGAGGAAAAGGCTGCCGAGAATGTATTCATCAAGGTGATATCGCTATTTGCTAATCTTGGTATATGTTTAGCTTAGCTATCCTAGCCAGGCAATAATATCTTCGTGATATATGGTATTGATTTGTGTGAATATCTAAATTAGTTTGTGATGCTGATCATGGATGGCTCTTCTCAGTTTGAATTAGTACCAGCTCTATCATTTCTTCTTATCTTGGTATAAGAAAACGAATGCATGAACCTGATTTGGATTGAATCCTCATTTCCAAGATCGATACCTGTCAAGAAGAGAGTTTCTTCCGATTTTTAAAATGCATATTCTCCTGCCACCATTTTGGCAGGATTTCTATCCTTCATTAGCATTTTCTCAACTGATGGTTATAACTTTTGCAAACTTTGCAGAAAATGGAGCAAGAGAAGCTGGAGAAACTCGCTCGCAAGGTACTCACGTGTTTGATTTTTGTATTTATACCCTTCATTGTGCCCTTCTCCATTTTGTTTCTTGATTGATTGCCTTGGACATAACTTCAACTCATCCCATACTTGCATATTACCTTATACAAAGGGCCCCAAAGGCGAGGAAACGCCTGCAACAAGTTCTGGAGGCTCGGGATCCATAACTGACGCTAAACCGAGCGCTCAAACTTCTTCGACGCCCAAAGTTTCAACTGATAATTACAAAAACTATGCTGTTGTCGCTGGTATTGCTACCATTGCTGCTGCTACTGGGTGGTATTTGGGTTCGAGGAAGACGAAGTCTGAAGAAGTTCAGGACTGAGAGGACATTATGAAATCACATTTGGCTCAATAAATTCTTAAAAGGTCTCGTTAATTCATTTTCTGCTTTCATTCTGCGTTCGAGAACATCGTTTGTTTTCGCAAATTTCACATACATGAAATTTCTTGACCAGTCTTTTTTGTCAAATTAATTATTCTTTCACGGTTGTCTTTAGTTCTTTCTTAATCAGTACGTCGTTCTCGCTACCTCCGACGTGTTTGCATCAATCTTTTTGACGTTTCTCGAGAAAAAGAAAGCTGAAGTCTTTAAAATTTTACGAAGAGCTAAATCGAAGGGCCCGAAGACATTGTCGTTTATGGATCGATGAAGTGCAATTCCATTCTGTAATAGAAAAAAAAAAAATTGGTTGTCTAATGTCGGTTGGTTTTATCTGTTCGTGAGCGTTCGGTTGGAAATAAGACTCACATTGATTACATTATTGTTAGCCTTTATTAGGGCAAGTAATAACATCTATTCCCAGAATGTTCAAGTAAATTGCACGCTACTTTTGCTAATGGCATTATTATACAAAACAACAAAACAAAGAAGATTGAAAAAAGAAAAGAGACAATAAGAAAACTCCACTCAAAAATCATATTTATTATGTAGATAACACAAAAGTTACACACACCTTCCTCTGCGAAATCTAAAGCATCAAAAACCAGCGCAACATCAAAGAATCCGAAAAAGTACCCTCGGAGAGAAATAAATTAATGTCAGCACAATACACTTCATGATTCTCACGTCTTCCATGTCTCTTTTTACCACTCCTTCAATCCAACTCCACTCTTCAAGACCAACTCCACCACATTCGTCGCCTAAACAATTAATATCCCTCTTTGAATTTTTCCTTGATATCGAATCCCATCTCGGCATTTTGGTTTGATTCTGTCGAAAACACAAGAACCCACTCGTTTTCTTGGATTAAAAAAAAACCAGTTCTCGACGCCAGAAAGATTCCTTTTTCTTTTTTAATTTCTGTTTAAATCGAGGTGTATACAGCTCGTGGGTGACAATGACAGAAGTTTTGCAGTCCCCTTCTTCTTCTTCATCTCCATCAATATCCACTCCCACACACAGTTCCACGTTGTTTATTCACCAGAGCGAGCCTTATTTGGGAGTTGACGAAGGGTTCGCTGACGTCACGAGCGGCGACGCGGTGGTTGCGCTGGAAGAAGGAGAAGAGGAAAGTGGGGTGAGGGAGAAGAGAGAGAGTGAGAGGAGAGAGCAGCTCTCGCTTTTGGCACTTTTGGTCGCACTCTTTAGGAAGAGCTTTTGGGTCACTTGTAAGGCTGATAGGGCTGATTTTGCCAATAGTAGTGGTGGTGGTATGGAGATTAGTTGGCCCAGCGATGTGCAGCATGTGAATCATGTCACTTTTGATAGGTTTGATGGTTTCTTGGGATTGCCTGTGGAGTTTGAGCCTGAAGTTCCCAGGAGGGCTCCTAGTGCTAGGTTTGTGTGTGTGTGTGTTTTTTTGTGGGCATGATTGTGGGTGCTTGTTTAGGGAAGAAAATCTTGAGCCTTTCTATCTTGTTATATGCTGTTGGATTGTGTTTTCTGTTACATTCTTGCATAGTTGTTATGTGTTTGCTGAATTGCCATGATTTCTGTTTATATCCTATGTTGGGATAGTGGTTTAGACATGTTCTGATGTGGTGTTGTTTCATGTTAGTGAAGATATAAGGACAATCTAGGCATGGAGAGATATGGATGATGGATTTAATGAGTTTTAGGCGCTAAAGTTTCTGAATTGGGATTTCAGTTCGTGAACATTTAGTTGTTTTTCTGCGTTTTCTTTATTGTATCTTTAGTTCACCAATTCTGAACCCGTCGTTCCTCTATCTAAATCAAAACTCGTAGAATCAAGGTAGTAGACCTTATATAGCTACTAGAGTTTGAGTTTAATGTCGCCAAGGGCGGCGTTCAGAAGTAACATGGTAAGATCTGATCGAATCCAAGATTACATTCGTTCCTAATTCGATAAGATGCTGCAACGATATGATCTTTCAATAATTACAGTGCCTGGTTGTCTGAAATGATCTTCATTCTTCTTTTTCAATGTTTACTTATCAGATCGGATGCTTTGAAAATCTATTCTTTCCGAGCATAACATTTATTACTCTTTGCGATTGACACTCCTTAAAAGCCTCGTATATTATCTGTACAGTGCCACCGTCTTTGGAGTTTCTACAGAATCAATGCAGCTATCGTACGATTCCCGAGGCAACAGCATTCCAACGATCCTCTTGCTCATGCAAAGGCACTTGTATTCCCAGGGAGGCCTCGAGGTTCATAATTTGCTTGTCGTGTTTATACATAACTGCTGCCCAAAACGATGCGTTAATCTTTCTCGAATACGCAATAATCATTATCGCAGGCTGAAGGCATCTTTCGAATAACTGCTGGAAACAGCCAAGAAGAGTTTGTCAGAAATCAACTGAACAGCGGCGTTATTCCCCAAGGAATCGAAGTCCATTGTCTGGCGGGCCTGATAAAGGTCGGCTTTTTTTTTTTAAATGAATGTTCTGCCCAAGTAAAGAAAGATTGTGCTAAATCAAGAAAAACATACACTTTACTTGTTTCGTTATTGTTCCGTATCTTCAGGCTTGGTTCAGAGAGCTTCCTAGAGGCGTACTCGACTCTCTTTCGCCCGAGCAAGTGATGCAATGCCAAACCGAAGAAGACTGCGATGCTTTGGTCAGACTCTTACCTCCCACCGAAGCTTCCCTATTGGATTGGGCGATCAACTTAATGGCCGACGTCGTTCAGAACGAACACCGTAATAAGATGAACGCTCGCAACATAGCTATGGTGTTCGCTCCAAATATGACGAAGGTGGTGAAACTTTATGTTGCTCTTTTACCCTCTTATCGTAAAATCGAACGCTAATTCTAGGTTTTGGGGCATCCATCGATAGATGGCCGATCCATTGACAGCTCTGATGTACGCCGTGCAAGTGATGAATTTCCTCAAGACTCTGATAGAGAAGACCATTCGTGGAAGAGAAGATTCTGCTGCTGTAGAACCAAATCCCGCCCCGAGCATGGATTCGAACGACGAAGGCGGTGGAAATCAGAGCTCTTCGCTTGTGCATGGGGATGATGGCAAAAGAGGATCGGACGAAGATCTTGGCTCGGACAGTGGCTTGGAAACGAGCCAAGTTGAGAACAACACTGACGACGATTTCGTTAGCTACTCGACTTTTACCGAAGAAGAATCTGACGAAAGCGTGTTTTGCGATACGCCTGCTGTTAATAGGCAATGCCTTGAGGAGTTCGAAGGTAATAATGATAGGGGCAAAACAGGTCAGTCAAGTGATGATGTCCCAGCCCAGATTATGTCTGAAGCAAAGGGCGATTGTCAGAAGGACAACAACAGCAAAGGCATCACCAACCTCAGCCGTATAAACTCGGTGACGGAAAGATTCGAAGCCTGGCGATGAACCATGTGGAAATTCGAGGTTTTATTGACCCTCTGTTATTCGCTTATATCGTGTTGTTTTTAAATCGTTCTCCATTCTGCAGTTTGCTTGTTTGTTGCGTTTTTGGTGGTTGAAAAATCCTGTTAAGACCTTGTGCGTTTTGACGTCGAAAAACTGTGGTATGTTTTATGCAATAACTCAAGCTTCGTTCATTATCAGAGTCATCATAGGATCATAAATATGAGTTGGGATGAGAGCCTTCTAACAAGCCGACACAGAATTTTTTTTCGGGATCATTAATCGATCACAGGGAAACGTTGCTTCCATCCAATGTAAGAAGCACCTTGTAAAGATCAGGGCGTCGATCGCGGAATACACCCCAACTGTGTCTCTTGGACTTGATCTTGTCTAAGTCGAACTCTGCAATAAGCACAGCCTCTTCATTATCGTTGGCCTCAGAGATCAGTTCGCCCGTGGGACCTATTCGAACAAAACCATATTCAAGATCCAAAGCCAAGTGCAATAGTACGTAGTACAACGAAGCCAATCTATCATTTACCTGCTATAAATGAATTTCCATAGAATGTGATCTCACTCTTGCCATGCTCCGTCTCGATCACCTCCTTACCTATGCGGTTAGAAGCCACTAGAGGAACCTGTAATAAAAATTGACGCTGAACAATTCATTCATCGTAAAATTTGAGTTTGTTTTGTGATCTTGGGGATAGAGAAAAACTACCAAGTTGGCCCCAGCATGGCCTTGCATCACTCTTTTCCAGTGATCCCTAGAATCTAAGCCGTCGTCTTGAGGTTCAGAACCTATAGCAGTTGGGTAGAATAATATCTCTGCACCTTGTAGAGCCATGGCTCGAGCTGCTTCTGGGAACCACTGGTCCCAGCAGATCCCTAAGAGGAGAGAGAAGGAACTTATATAATACGAAACTTCGTATGACTATTGTCTGAGACAATTAGTCAAAACAAAATTAGCAACGAAGCTAAGCATAAATGGGAAGTGCATCATCTTACCAACTCCGATTTTTGCGAATTTGGTTTGGAACACCTGATTGATCGCCATAGTGTTTGGACAAGTCATAGATAAGGAGATGATAGAGAAATGAGATGTGGTAAAATATTCGCGAGAATTGATCTAAACTTTGTGTTTAACTTACCTTAAAGCCAGTGTCGCCTGGATTGAAGTAAAATTTCTCCTGGTAACCTATCGAGAAACATATTCAGCATTTATTAGTACGAATGTCAGAGGACACACACACGAACACAAATGATGATCAAGAAACCTTACCTGGGCCATCTGGTATGTGGGATTTTCTGTAGAGTCCAAGATCTGTCCCATCAGCATCGATTACGACTATCGAGTTGTAATGGGCATTGTTCGATTCCTCGAAGAAGCTAACTGGTATTACAACGCCGAGTTCTTTGGCCAGGTTCTGCATCCTGAATTCGCACAACGAGTATAACTCATGAGTTCGTTAGTCAGGACTTGGAAGAAGAATTAAACGCCAAGTTCTTTGGTAAAAGATGTATATCGTCACCTCACAATGGTGGGGTGTTCCTTACGAGGCTTAGCCCGATGGAAGAAGTCTTCTCTTTGAGCTTGGCAGAAGTAATATCCCTCAAATAATTCCTTTGATAATGGTTTCCGAGCAAAATATTACATAACTCAATTCCATGGCAAGGACAGACGCAAATGCAGAGGCGAAGAATACAAAAGTTCACGAGTTTATTTAATCCTCCATCAGATAGCAGGAGTCTCAATAAGGGAAGATTTACAGAGGCACTAAAGAGCACTATACATACCTGAATGAGAATGATGTTTGCTCCTTTCTGGTGAGCATCTCTGACCAATCTGCGCTTGAAACAACAACACAATTGGTAGGGATTCCAAATATTAATGATGCAAGAAAATTCAAGTGAAAAACAGTAACAGCGCAAAGGCCCAAATCTTCACTCCACATAATTGACATGGTTAAAGATTAAGGGCCATACACCAATCTTATGAGAGCTACCTCACCTTATCTTTCTCAAATTAAAAGCAGGGTAGGTAGGTAGGGTATGCGATGGTAACTCGGAAAAAACCAAGCTAGATTAAGGTCATTACAAAGTCGATGAGCTCTTTACATTTTCAACAACAACAACAACAAAAAAACAATCTTTAAATTCCACTGAATTAACCATAAACACACAACTAAAAAAGAACATCAACGATGGATGGTTTATGTACCTTTCTGCTGTTTGTACATTGGTGGAGACATCATCGGCGCAAGCAAATTGCAGAGCTGAGACCGTCACCACTCTGCTTTTCGCCATTTTCGCTTCAGCTCTTGTGGAGGAGGTAGCTTTTCGGTTGCTGAGTAGCAAGTACCGACTTAAATTAGCTAATCATTTATTATAAATATAACTGAATAAATATATAATAAAATACATAATAAACAACACACGAATTAGGGTTTGTCTTATTTCCAATTTATAGAAGAGAATCTCGATGGTTTTAAAATCGAAATTATAGGATAACAAAGTTTAACTTGTATAGCATGCTCAATGCATGGGTAGAGATATCAAGTTATTTTATATTTTGAAATTAATTAAAGGTGATGGATGGCTATTAAGTGCTAATTTGGTCTGTAAAATATTTACGATTTAACCTCGATATTGCTAAATTTATTATTTAAATAATTATCACGTTTAACCCTCAATTTTTAGTTATTATACTTATATCTCTAACCTTTATATTCCTTTCATATATACGAAATTATATTTCATCTACTAAATATAAATTATAATTTTTAAAACTAAAATTAAAACAAGTATATTTTAAGCACACGCATGGAAGCGTGCAGATTTACCGTAGCAAGATTATAAATTACAGGCATGTTATAAATAATCATGACCGACTAATTCGACAACTTGTATCCCTGCTCTTTATATAAGAATATAAATTAAATAAAAGAGTATTAAATTGCAAAGTCTTCTTCGTGTTTCTACTTAATAGAGGGAGATTACCACCAGAATACGGACAGATAACACATCAGTGGGCCCCATTAGATTACGGTAATCAGCTTATAACTAGTCCGATATTATTACAGCAATCTCACAAGATTACGAGAATCCGAGCTTAATGCTCAACTCAACTGCAGCACTTGTACAGTATAAATGCACCATCAAAAACCCACAAAGAAGAAGGCAAGAAAACACACTCGTCTATAATATAGTCATCAGTCTTAAAAACAAACAATTCTCCAGCACATATCAATGGCAAGAATAATGCTAAGCATCAACAACAATGCACCGTCATTGCCATGCATCTCATTGCTCGTAATCCTCCTATGTGCGCGAGTTTCCATGGTATGATCTTAATTTCTATTCCTCATATTATTATTACACTTCTTATCCGTAAATATATATCTGATCTCTTTCGTCTTTAATTAATTGGCGTTGTGTATTAATTATTAGGGAGATTGGTGCGTGGCGAAGTTCACGCTCAGTGACCAACAGCTTCAGAAGTGCATTGAATCGACGTGTAAGAGAGTCGACTGCAGTGGTATAAGGAAAGGGGGGACTTGCTACGAGCCCAACACTTTGCAGAACCACTGCTCTTTCGTGCTTGCACTCAACTACAGAAAGAACAACGTGTGTCCATCGGACATTGGAGCCATCGCCGTAACTGATCCTTGTAAGCTCAGTGATTACATTATATATTTGTAGTAAGATTTCTTGGGATCCATTTATTAGCGATGTAAATATGTGATGGTGTTTATTGTTCTTTTGTGGATGCAGCTTATGGAAAATGCCACTACCCATGAACGGAGACGTTGGTGATGGTAATAATTGATGATGAAGAAGAAAACGTCGTAGTTGTATTCAATATTCGCCGTGGAATGAAACAAATGGGCATTTTTTTGTTTCTTTCTTTTAGATTTGTACTGGTCGTCTCTGGTTATGATATGAATTGAAGAAAGTCTCGCGACATATTATTTTTGCAGAAAAAGAAAAGACATCTAAAACATTACTAACTGAAATAATTATTTGAACTCTCGCCCATTACAAGCAAAACGCCAAGCCGTCCCCTTTACTGCAAACAAAAAATTGACTTGCAGGTAATTTTATTACAAAAGCTACTCTCTACTCTACAAAGACGATCACCAAATATATAATTGATAGGGTTTTCTCTTTCTCTGTCTTTTTTATTTTTTTCCTTCAAGATGGTCTGCTTGTGAATGTTAAATTTCGTTATTGAGCCTAACATTGACCCCTTAAAAGTTGGTACGGTTCCATCCTAAATCAATTGATGATAGATGGAATAATCTAGCAATTTATAAGCTACTCAATATCTTCTTAATAATCCGATGTGGGTCACATGTGACTTATAAAGATTATATATTTTAACAGTGAACGTACAAGGTTTAGGGTTTAGGCAATTTTCAGGAATCATGACGCATGGCGGATGCCATTCTATTCGCAAAGATAACATAGTAAAGAGCGGCGGCTTTTTATTTTCGATTATTATCTCTCCTCATTCACACACATAGAGAAAGAAACCCAAAAGCTCGCTCGACGTGTAAACTACTCAAGCTTTTTGTCTGAAACCTTCCGCAACGAAGTAAGTGATGCGCCAGAACCCAACCGGGACGGTCTTTACGAACCTCAGGCCCGAGACAAGCCCGGTCGAAGGTAGCGTCGGATCGCAGGTCGAGAGAGGCGTCAGCACGAAAAGCTCGCAATAGGAAGCTATCGTCCCGACCGTCGCGTTGGGTCGTGGGATCATAGCCAAAAGGTAACCGCCGTTCGAATCGGTCGTACCGTTGATCGGCGCGAGCGCTATTACGTCCTGCGTGCATGCGACCTGCAGACTCGCGTCTGTCGATCGACACGTTAAAACATTTCAACAAAAGGACCTGTTTGGTTATAGGAGTTATAAATAAGCCAAGTATTATTTTTTAGAACAAGCCCAAGATAATTTATCTTAACCCGATAAAAAAGAGTATTTATTTCGGGCCTCTAATCTACTATAGGGCTGAAAGACTAATCGAGGGCTGCAACTACAATACAAAACCAAACAATAAGTATGATATTATTATAGATATTATGGGGGCTTATGGAGACACCAAACGGGCCCCTAAGATGTTGGTGAGTGTTTTGGAACTTTGAAAGTATAAAACATATAAAAATAAAATATGAAACCGAAGTTTAAATTTTTAGGTGAAGTGAATATTTATTAAACAAATATTGTGATTAGAAGTGAGGAGAACTTACTCGGGAAAGTTGGTGTTGAGATTGAGTTTGAACCGCCGTTTGCGGTGCAGTATAGGGTTCCGTTGAGGTGGATAATGCCTATTAGGTTGCTTTGTGCTTCTGTGGAGGAGATTGCTAATGCTGCGTTGAAGAAGACGATGTAGATATATATTTTCAAGGCCATGGTTTTTCTTTTCTCCTTTGATATGCAGATTGAATGGTGTTTGCTGGGCTGCCAATTTATAGAGGACAATGTGCTAATTTTTTATTAATATCTCAATTTTGTAGGCGTAGCTGTGAATTGTTGAATTCAAGAAATAGTGCATAGGATTGCATAATTGAGACGTGAAATCATGGAAATGTTGAATCTCAAAAGTCAAAGTCAACTGTTTGAATGATGTTTTGGCGATACGGGCTCACAAGAGAGCATGTTGCTTGTAGTGTATGTATGTATCTCTCCTACGATTAACTCTATGCAATATAAATATATGTACATTCAATCCTTGACAATATTTTCCGCTTAAATCTCTTACAATACTTAAAGATAATGAAATATACTTATTAGAACATTATATCAGGTGTATTATCATACCTGAACTTCATCAAGATATGTGTTTCGCTCATGTCGCTCAAAAGTGCTTCGAAAGTCGTCTTTTAGCCTAGTATTTCTTTCAGAAGTCTTAGTACTTCGTAGGTTTTGCAGAATTGTTAGATTCGTAGTTTTCAGGATCGTTTAGATTCGTAGTTTTTGTAGGCTTGTTTTTACTATCTTCGGATAGTTATTTTGCATCCATTGCTGTAGTGGAATTTTGCCTTGAGGCTCGCAGCAAGTTTTTATAACTTGCTGCACAGATTTACACCTTGTGTTATTTCAGTTTCGTCACTAAGTAATTACAATATTCCGCTGTGCATCTGAATGTTAGGTTGAGTGTTACTCCGACATTTTACCCAACATATAGGTTATACTTAGTGTCTTACATCCATATCGTACCGGGACCACTTCAAAGTGTTCATATACCGGAAGGAAAGATGAACTACAAAATAATCAAAAGTAGTTTAATATTAAATTTAACTGAAGAAAGCATAATTTTATTAATATGATTCATGGCACTTTATACGTAGTAATATTATACATGGCGGATTTCAAATATTGAATTGTGGGTCAAAACTCCAAACTCAAAAGCGTAATCTCACTCACCGTAATAACTACTAGCCAAAATGCAAAATGTTCCCGTAATATATTATCACCTAACAAAATATAATCTCAAAAAAGCTAAATGAAGAAAATCCGATTACAATTTTTAACACCAACTTTTTGTTGGATTATCGCAATTAATTCACCTTTCCATGAAACGTTGTAAGTGAATAGCTAAGCAGCAAATCACCTTTCCCCACCACCTTTATAAACCCCGCACTCAAACGCCACACACAGTCACACACAAACCTCTTCTTCTAACATCACTTGAAACAAAACCATTTATTATATTCAGCGTCGACTAAAATGGCCGCTCACCAACAACCGTGCGAAGAACCATCGCCAGGGCCCGAGAATAATCAGCGCGAGCCACCCATCGACTGGTCTAGGGTTATCAATGCGACCCCTATTAACCAGTGCATGAGTGGGTCCACCGAGGTGAAGCCCTTCGTTGAGCCGAGGGCTCGCCCGAGCTCTTCGGACGGGCCGACCCGACCCAAGTGGCTGCCCCTGGGCTGGACCATGGAGTGCTACGAGCGCTCGTCTGGTAAAAGCAAGGGGCAAATCGACCGCGTAGGTGATTCTTATTTGGGACGATTTTAGCGCTTCATTCGAAGGCCGTTTTTTGGCGCATTTAAAGTTATCCAATATGTGCTTATGTGTTATATTAGACGCGCGTAAAAAAGATCGCTGATAATGTATATAAGATTGTGCGGTGCAGTCTTACGTTTCGCCGACGGGGAGGAAGCTGAGGTCGCAGATGGAGGTTCTGCGATACATCGAGCAACTGAGAGAGGCCGACTCGAAGCCTAAAGCGGAAGAGGTATATATTTTCGAGAAGCTATATTATATATATGTTGATGAGCCTTCTCATAGTTTTATCAATTCCGCGGAATTTGTATCTATTTTTTGTTTTGTTTTGTAGGCGGCCGAAAGTAGTGGGACGAAGAAGCGAAGGGGCAGGCCGAGGGTGAATAAGCCTTATAATGGCCCGAGTCCTCGTCCCCCGAAGGGCGGAGATCATCCTCGTCCTGCCTGAGATTGCTTTATTGTGTTTTGTTTTTTCCTTATGTATTCTGGGAATTTTTGTATTTCTATATATTTCTAAATGGCAGTTTTCTATCTCTATTTTATTTTTTTCTCCAAAATAAAAAGCTTTGGGAGCTAAATAGGCGAGCGTAACGACTAGTACGTAATAAAGAGCACACGTCCACACCATTTAAATCTATAATCTTATACGAAGAGCGTGTGGTGGATAAAAAATGACAATTAGGCATGTCAGTTCAGTATGTCACACTCATTTACAATTTTACTCATAATTGCTTATTTACAAATTTAACACTTAATATATTTGAACTTATTACAAGTTTATCCTTTTAAATTAAATTTTATTTGTCAACTAACTTCATTAATAATATAAAATATTCAAAATATAAAATAAATTAATATATTTGCACCACCTTGAGCGTGCTATACATACTAGTAATAGATAACACGCAACGATATATTATATCCAAATGGCGCGTTCTAAAAATTGCGCATTCCAAATAAATTTTATTCGTGATCGCATTTTGTAAAATATTCATAATTTGCTCACTCACTAAGTGGTTCTCCAATGTAACTTTATTCTTGTCACATTGTATGCGGTGGCGCGGCCATGGGAAACTGAGCTTGTTATCTTCAACCCGACTCCAAATGAGGTCGACGCGCATCTTCGGTGCCGAGATTATTCCTTCCCCGTTGGAAATTACTTTCACCAACTCAACATATATAAATTGATGAGATATATGCTCTAATCATCAAATGATATTAGAATCTCAATTTAACATTCGGGTCACACCCGACCCAAAAGAGGTCATATTGATGCTAGCTAGCCGCATATCAACATAAAAAGCGCATAGAGCTAACACGACCATGCAACGTACAGTATCGCATCGCTAGAGCGCCTGGACGCGCCACAAGAGACCCAATTGATTTAAATTTTTATTATTGTAAGAAGTTATTTTGAGTTGTCGTCGTAATAAATTAAACCGTAAAATTTTCATTTTAATTTGTTTGTTCCATCAACTATATATAAGATATATGTTCTTACCTGGCTTCAATTTATTTATTTTTAACTATAATATTTCATTAATTTGTCTTTCTACTAGTACCTCCGATTCTAAGAATAAGTCACTTTGTTTTTTTTAAATACAAGTCATTTTACAGTTATAAATTAAATAAGATAATTTAATTAATTATAGGTACAATGTATATTTCATTTTATTTCTTAAAATGTGTGTAGCGTCCTTAAACGACTTGATTAAAATGGGAGGGAGTATAATTTCATACATGCGGGATTCATATTTTAATTGGTGGGACAAAACTGAAAAGATTGTGTCTTTCCCTCGAATTATAATCAGCAAAATGTCCCTGCAGTTAGTGCCAAGTAAAATATCTGAACAAACTAAATGAGAAAATCTTACTACACACACCAAATAATATTGGATTGTCGCAATAAATTAATTTTTACCTTTCTGACAAACTCAAAGATTGTGTCTTTCTCTCGTAATCTCAATGTAATAGTCAGAAAAATGCCCTTGCAGTTGCTACCAAACAAAATATCCGAAGAAATTAAATGAGAGAATCCCATTACACACACCAAATACTGTTAGGATTATCGCAACTAATTAATTTCACCTTTCTGACAAAATTCATTGTGTCTTTCCCCCGCAATCTCACTGTAATAATCAGGAAAATGTCCATGCAATAAACAAAATATCTGAAGAAATTAAACGAGAAAATCCCATTACACACACCAAATACTGCTGTGAGAATGAGATTATTGCATTTAATTAATTTCACCTTTCTTGGCAAAATCCAAAGGCAATTATGAGAGTAATTATTACAACCTTCATCTCAGATGTCACATATATATTCTCTACCACCAATATATATATAAAACCCTCGAATACCACCCACAAACACACTCTTGTAATAAAAAGCCATAATACATATTCAGCGATAGAAAAGAAATGGCTGCCAACCAAGAATCATCGACCACCAACCCCCTCTCTGGCGAAGAAGAACCATCGCCAAGGCCCGAGAATAATCAGCGCGAGCCACCCATCGACTGGTCTAGGGTTATCAACGCGACCCCCATCAACCAGTGCATGCCTGGGTCCACGGAGGTGACACCCTTCGTTCCCCCGAGGGCTAGCCCGGGCTCTTCCTCGGGCGGGCCGAACCGATATAAATGGCTGCCCCAGGGATGGAGCGTTGAGTACTCGTTGCGCACCTCTGGTCAGTCCAAAGGGCAGACCGACCGCGTATGTGATTTCAATGTTATAAGCTTTTGTTTTGCATTTGTCGAGATTTAGCGCATCGAACGCTTTTCTTTTTGGCGCGTTTCTAATTTTTTATATGCTTCATGCGAACGCGTTTTGAAATGCACAGTATTTTGTTGCGCCGACGGGGAAGAGGGTGAGGTCGGAGATGGAGGCGCTGCGATACATTGAGGAACTCAGAGCCGCCGACTCAATGCCTAAAGTCGAAAAGGTATATATAATAATACATCAAAACTATCGCATATATTGGATGCTTATGATGTTTTTTTTTTATTAATGTGTTTTTTTTTCTTTTTTGCTGGTTTTGATTTTTATGTGTAGTCGGTCGAAGGTAATCAGGCAAAGAAGCGAAGGGGTAGGCCAAGGATTAATGAGCGCTGTAATGGCCCGAGCCGTCGGCCGCCGCCACCGCCGCCGCCGAGCGGTTCTACAGGTGGAGACGATGATCGTACGGACACAAGTGTAAAAGCCTAGTTTTAGGTTTTTTCCGTTATTTTTGTTTTTCGACGGGAACTTGATTTTAATTTTATATCTCTGTATTTTATTTTTCTTTGAGCTGAATAAGCCCACAGAACCAAACAAGTGCGTATCGGGCCAGAAATGGGCCTGGGCTTTTCTGTTACGCGCTGTGCGTGCGCGATAATAACTACAAAAGTACATTGTTTAGATTAAATGCAAAATTATAAGATTTGGCAACAAAACTAGGTCACTGTATGTGTATAGTTGCAAATTTGAGTCACTAATTATGTATATAATAAGAAAAAAGAGTTCACTGTCTCAATTTTGTTACTATATACATACTTAATAAACTAGTTTTGTAACTAGCAATCATAGTGATCCAAAATAAAAAAATTGACATATTTAGTGACCCATTTTAATAATTTTTCCTAAATTAAATTTGTTTCCGAAATACTTTTGTCTAGTTAATTAATTTCTCATATTATACGAACCCGAAAAAATTAGCATCATCCAAATGACAAATCTCTTTCGGCAGAATGAAATAGCATACTTTCTCCGCCCCACTTATTACTTCGCATATTTCTATTTGGGTGTCCCACATAATTCTTCCAATTTCTACTTTTGGTACAAAATTATTCTAATAATTAAACTAATTACACCATTTATATTAATAAAATGCTTCTTAATTTGCATGCCCACTAATAACTTTTCTCTTTTCATACACTATAATATTAAAATAATGTGGTTTCTTGATCTCCGTGCGCACTAGAAGAAATAGCTGGTACGTAGGAAGTAAATACAATTGTCGTGAACTAATTTAAAAGAATATTAATAATATATAAAATGTAAATCATATTGATGAACATAAAAGGTACACGGTGTACAGGAATCATCTGACAAAAAGGGTCTGATATCGTAAATTATCTCAGCTGTTTTTCATCATCGATCCCTTCTTGAACGTCACAGTTTGCCCAATTCGCTCTGTATCTTCGGTTTCGTTTTTTGCTTCCCACGTTCGCTTGTTTACAGAAGAACAGCCGGGGACAGCAAATTATTTTATTTTTTCGACAATTGGGTGTTTTGCTGCAGTTCAGATTCGACTCGGATCAGTAAGTTCGCTCTATTGCTTCTTGATTATTTAACTCCGAATCGTTTGGATTTGCTAGCTTCACCGACATACCTGAAATTGGATGAGAATGGGGATTGTTAGTAAGTTGTGAGTCCAATAATTGGAGATAGTTTCATCATTTCATCTGTGTCTATAGGAATATATAGTCTACTGATTGGAGCATGAGGTGATTTCTTGCTTGAATATGTTCATATTTTGGAGTTCAAAACTTGTGGAATGTGATGTACCAAAACTAGTACACTTAAGCTTTTACTAGTGATCAAGTGCATTTTATGCTATCATATGGACTTCAAAGATGCAATTCAGCCTGATTGTATCTGGTTTTTCATTATTCTTGTTAGTAGCGACAAACGATGTCGAGGCCAATGCTTCTTGTGTTTGTTTTCATCATATTGATAATAACCTCACAATTCGAATGGAGGCAACAACTGAGCGACATCGATGCAAATCCAACCGAGTCTCAGAAGCAGCAGCAGATTTCTAACAGAGAAGAAGGCGTCAAAGAGAAGGTAAAAACTTAGTGCGTCTGTGTACTATCCCATCAAATAAAAAAGGAACTTTTTCTATGATTTGTTGAATTTTTCTGTTATGCACCTTCTTCACCTATGCAATTGTGAATTTAAAATGGCACAGTGTAGGAATCAGACATTTCCTAATAATTTCAAACTGAATGTTTGATGTTTCAATAATGCTCGCAAGTTACGGTTTCTGTACGTCTGTTGTCAGGAAATCTCTTGTTCTAAACAATTGTTCTCAAATCCTAAGTAAACTCATCCTCAGAATTTGATGCATCATTCTTGCTTGAACAAAGCTTTCTTGTAAATATCTAAGCACTATGCTATCCAACTAAATAATCCTCCACTTTTACAGATCATATTGGCTCAAGAGAGGAAAATTAACAACTTGAACGAGCTCGTTCAAAGCATTAAGGAACAGCTGCAACGGTGCCAAAGCATCAACGGGAGAACTAATCTCAGCTCGTCGACGACTGAAAGTGTCATCGAGGAGCTCGAAAGGCAGCACATCATGGAAGATTGAACAACGATGCAGCTATTGAGTATGAAATGAAACTGCTACTGCATTTCTTTTGTTCTTTTGAAGAAAATTTGGAAACACGTCCATTAACACAGCAGATAAATAAACGGAATACCGATGAAAGAAAAACATATATATAACAAGATTGGACAAGCTAAGATTCAGCCCTTTTGTACTTTTCCATGTGGAAGAAGCACCATCTTATCCTCGACACGTTCGACGAGGCAAGAATTCCATATGTCCATAAAAGCCCTAACGATGGAGCCGTGGTGCTGGGACGGGTTCAGCCTGAGAAAGCATTCGAGGAGCCTTTGAAGCTCCTTTCTCGAATAGATATCATGCTCGTGTATCATTCGTAGCATCGAGCTTTGAAAATCTCGATAAGGGTTCGAAGAATTCTTAACCACGACAGAGCCTTCGTGGATTCTAGGGCTAACTTTTTCTGGGCTGTACTCCAAGAAGTTTGGTTGCGTGGACATGATGGATGATGAGTTCTGTAATGGCTTCTTAGATTTTGGCTGTAGTAACATCGTCGAGGGACTTGGGGCCACACACGCATACACCTTTTGTTACGCAAACGATGCTTTTTAATTTCGATTTCTTGGTAGATGATGATGATGATGATGATGAGGGCATTTTTGTGATACAGTAGAGTGGTTTTATGATGTATGAAGATACGTGTACATATATGTACCTAAACCCTTTTTGAAATTCATGCTATAGCTAAAAATATGGTGGATTACTTTTCTTATTGAAACGGTCAAAATATATCTTCCAATTTTTTGATAGATTAGTTATTTCAAATCTCGAATTGTTGTTGGCAAATAATCAATCTATGAATTCGTTGTAAATAACTTATTTACGTTAGCATTTCATCACCAATCACCATACCTATTTACGTTGGCACTTTATATAAGTATTTTTTACTTTTTAAAAAGAAATTTGTCCCGAACTATTGGGAAAAATATAAATTTGGTATTCCAACTACATAAAAAACAGCCAACTGATCAGGAACCTGTCTTCCCTCTACTGATATAATATAAGCTATTTACGGAATATGGTCATGCTAATCACCATTTCAACACTTTATGTAAATAGAGTTATAACTATTGAGTAATGATATGATGTTCACCTTATGTGGCCATGGGCATATGTTGATTTGGTACCGATTAATTCAACATCAAACGTGACGTGGCATTAATCAACACATCTTAGTCGTAATAGATCGACAGATATGATGCCTATGCATGTTCACGTGGAGTATATCAAGATCACACAACAAATGAACATGTCACGTCAGCATCATATGTGTAGATCTATGACACCTAGTTGACTAATGACACATCACATTTGATGTTGAAGTGGCACGTTGATTTGGCACCGACGGGTGCCTATATAAGGTGTTCACAATTAGTCAATTATTAACCTATAAAATTGTGACTTTGTTCCCTCCGTTTGGTCACGTGAATCAAAATCACGACACGATTACCAAATACTATAAATAGTATTAATATCATTACATTCTTGCTATTTTTTTCATTAGAATAATATTATTACTACTATGTGTATAGAGACGGAAATTTGTTTGCATGTGTGACGTAAGCTTCGGTTCATTTCGACGCCACGCCACGTGTCATATCCATTGGCATCGAAGCCTCAAAACAACACAAAACACTCATTTCTTAATCATTATCCTTCAACTTCATGTAGCGCAGTACTGAATACTGATCATCTTCTTACTTGCATCGTCCGCCAACAATGCCCTGGTTCAGAAACTTGATCACCACCGCCTCCTCCGCCGCCGCATTACTCAACAAATCGAGGCGGCAACATTCGCCGCTGAGGTCTGCATCTTCTTCCCTATTCAATCGCTACTTCACCGCCGAAATCGGCGGCGATGAGCGTCATCCGTGCCTTTGGCCCACCAAGGGCGACGAAAAGCCCAGGGTGGTTGTATTGGGCTCGGGCTGGGCCGGGTGCAGGCTGATCAAGGACATCGACACCGACCAATACGACGTCGTCTGCGTCTCGCCGAGGAACCACATGGTCTTCACGCCGCTGCTCGCCTCCACCTGCGTGGGGACGCTCGAGTTCCGCTCCGTCGCCGAGCCGATTGGGAGGATTCAGCCGGCCATTTCGCGCGAGCCTGGATCGTACTTCTTCCTCGCGAAATGCGTTGGCGTCGACTTCAGCAATCATCAGGTGCTCCATTTTTTGTCTGCTCATCAGTCTTTCTTTCATCGCTGAAGTAGTTGAGGTTAATTTCTTCACAATGTCACCCTCTGAATTTAGCGATTGAGCCTTGAGATTTGTGGGCGTGCAAAGGATATTACAACAGTATAGCTTCATGATATCCAATCTGTAGTAATTATTGCAAGTTTTGAACTGGGAGCATAGACTTGTTGGTGTAATAATTGCAAAAAATGATCGGCAGATTCAATGCCAAACAGCAACCGAAGGGGTGGGTACATTGGAGCCATGGAGCTTCAAAATCGCGTACGATAAGCTAGTGATTGCATCAGGCGCACAAGCTTCGACATTTGGTATCGAAGGTGCGAAAAAACACGCAACCTTTCTGAGGGAGGTTCATCATGCTCAGGAGATCAGGAGGAAACTGCTGTTGAATTTGATGCTGTCAGATGTGCCTGGTAGGAAGCAATAAGGGACAATCAAGCTGTTTGAACATTAATGCTTGCATAACAATTGCCATTACTTTGCTAAATTTCTTCGTCTAGGAGTGAGCGATGAAGAAAAACGCAGGCTTCTACACTGCGTTGTCGTTGGGGGTGGCCCGACGGGAGTTGAGTTCAGTGGTGAACTTAGCGATTTTATTCAGAAGGATGTTCATCAGAGATATGCGCATGTGAAAGATTATATAAAAGTTACATTGGTTGAGGTTAGGCTTTGATAAGTTTTTCCTAGGAATATCTGCCTTATTGATTGGATTCAAAAGGGATCGATCTTTTTTTCGTTATCGCAGGCTAAAGACATACTGTCATCCTTCGACGATCGCCTGAGAACATACGCAATCAAGCAGTTGACCAAAGTAAGGTGTTATACGCATCTTATGTTTTTCTGATCCTAGCCTGAAGTAGCCTTGAATTGAATGTAATAATATCTGAGTATAGTTTCTCTTTCGCAACTCAAATGCATAAAATAGTCGGGAGTTCGACTTGTACGTGGAATCGTGAAGGATGTCCAGCCTCAGAAGATCATTCTCAGCGATGACACTGAGATACCATACGGCCTAATAGTATGGTCAACAGGCGTCGGTCCCTCGCCATTTGTCAACTCACTCGAAGTTCCCAAATCACCTGGTGGAAGGTATGGACACGCACACACGCTAGCACACATACACACACATTGAGGACAATGAACGATGTAATTTTATTACAGGATTGGCATCGATGAATGGTTAAGAGTCCCTTCTCAGACGGATGTGTTTGCCATCGGTGATTGCAGTGGCTTCCTTGAAAGTACGGGCAGGCCCGTTCTTCCAGCCCTGGCCCAGGTAGTTTTTTTTTTCTTTTTTTGGGTTTTGTGTTAGAAATGTATTATTGGGTCGTATTTGAGATTATTGCAGTGATATCAAGCTTGCCAATTTGTCCTTATGATCAACGTGCTTGTAATAACAATAGGTGGCAGAGAGGGAAGGTAAATACTTAGCGAAGCTATTGAACCGTCTAGGCAAAGCCGGCGGGGGCAGAGCAAAGGCAGCAAATGAGTTAGACTTTGGAGAACCATTTGTGTACAAGCATTTGGGAAGCATGGCCACAATTGGGAGGTACAAGGCTCTTGTGGACCTCAGACAGAGCAAGGTAACTCAAACTCAAAAACTGAAGTGATCATTATAAGTTATTACACATTATATCCCATCTTTAAATGTTTTCTCGTGTAACAATAACTATCAAGGAAGCGAAAGGCCTATCGATGGCGGGATTCCCGAGCTGGTTCATTTGGCGATCGGCTTATCTGACTCGTGTCATAAGCTGGAGGAATAGGTTCTATGTTGCCATCAATTGGCTTACGACTTTAGTGTTTGGCCGCGATATAAGTCGTATATGAACAAACACACGCAAGGTAAAGCCAATGAACGCTTATTGCATTCATTGCTGTAACGAATTTCCCTGTCGATTAAATTAACTCATCTCTTTTTTTCTTGTGATGGCAGTTATGAGAAAGAGAGCTCGAAGATGAACACGCCATTAACCCCGCCTGCCACCGACATTCTTTAGTCTATCTTGTGTAAATTTTCCACTCCACTCATTCTCAAGTGTTGTTTTCCATTTAGAGTTCGACCAAGCTATTACCCTTGTCTTTATTACAAGAATGCAAGTTCTAAGTTAGGCAAATATCAGTCATTCCCAAAGCTAGAAGAGAACAAGACAATCATCCAAGAAAAGAGGGCACGCAAGCAATTAAGGAATAGAGGCTCTGTCATAAAACAACTACACTATTATGTACAATCAAAACTAGCTCTAATGTGCTTGAAATCTCAGAATCACCATTTTATAAAGAAAAGATTATTAATACAATACATCCATATCTTCGCCACAGATCACAAACAAAGCTTAAAGAGCTAAAAAAATTACCTGATTGGCTTACATCAAATCCCCACCTGACACTGACTGGGTCCGCCGGTCAATGACCCAGACCTTCCACCGTCGCCGCCGGAAAATCCCACCTTCAATTTCCCACAGAAGACCTTGAGATACCTCCTCCTCGTTCTCCAAGCTTTGGCCTCAAACTTAACCTTGCAAAGCATCCTCAAGTTGAACGTCGCCACTGAATTTCCGTTCCTACTCCTCTCATCGTTGATCGCGCTCACCACGCCGCCGCCCACGTAGGTCCCCACGGCGGCGAACGCGGCCGACAGACCCGTCTCGTTCTTAGTCCCCTGTGCGAACGGAGGAATCACCGTCTCCGCTAGAGAAGTCGAGCCGTAGTACAAATACGCGTCGAAGGCGCCGTACTTGAGCGTCATCTTCTTGTTAGGGTTTCTCGCGGTGAGCTGGACCTGTGACGTCAGCGTGACCGAAGTCGAATTAGGGTTCACCGTGAAATTGGAGATCCGTAGGTCGTCGACGCGGAACTGGGGGACCTGGGGCCGGAGAACCAGCCACACGATGAACGTCACGGTTCCGAATATCACGACGCAGGCGATGACGAAGGCGAAGATGCGGCGGAGCCACGTGGCGCGCCGGGCGGCGCGCTGGTCGTAGTAGTAGTTCTGCTGCTGCGGCGCATAGGGGTAGCTCTGGTAGTTCGCCGCTGGCGGGTAGGGATAGGCGGTGGCGCCGTTCTGGGCCGGGTACCCCGTGACGGGCCTATTCGGGTCGGTCGATGCCATAGAACGAAATGCCACGCGCGACGTCGGTGCTTGGTTTGTACGCGCCTCTTGCGAATTCGACGAGGTATTAATTTTCCAGTTTCTTCTTCGAGTATTTATGCAATCCTCTCCCCTTAAATCGAGTAGATTGGGTTTGCATCTGCTTTAGATAAAGTCAGATTCTTTCTTGCTAGTTGCATACTTGAAACATCTCACGTTTGCACGTCTTTCTCGAATCTTTTTCTTTATTTAAGATGTTCTCAATATTATATATTGTATTCAAAGATAAATATAGTAGATATTTCAATATTAAAAAAGCACAACAGAACTTGGTCCTTCCTTACAAGTTACAAACCACAAGGGAAGGAAACCATCAAATCTTACATAAGACATTCCAAACATAACAAAGAAGGCAGTTGCTAACAAGTTATATTGTAAACATTCTTACTATACACAACAGATTCTCATGCAATCTAAGCATCAAGGGAGATAACGAAGATCGCCGGTGGCTGTAATAACAGATGCAGCGGCTCTATTCATCGTCATCTTTTCATCGACATCGCACTTTCTTGTGCTTTGCTCAAGGACTCGCACGAGCCACATAAAGATCTCCATCCTCGTGACGTCCCTATTCGCCTGACCAAGACGAAGATTTACGGTCAGTTCAACGAAGCTGTCTTTTTTCTAAATTATGTACTTTGGCATTGTGCTGTGGGTTTTTTTGGGTTTAATTTTTATAATGTTTATTACCTCTACGACGAACTGGGACCAGATTTTGTCGTCGTTCCTAGTCTGCATTGTTCCCTTCAAGATGGTTAGTCCTAGACCTCTGATTACGTCGGCGATTTCTAGAAACGAGCCTCTTTCTTCGGACAGCATCTGTAGATTATGGAACGAATCGGTTTTGTAAGAAAAGGTTTCTGTAAAGGTTGGAAATTTATGAGCTAATGAAAAGGGTTTTTGGATTTACTTCGATGAGCATTTGGCGTGGCTGGTTAAGATCCTCGACTACAATGGGACAGACCATCGACTGTGAACCGATTTCATAGGCCCATGTCGCGCCGCCTCCTTCAATCATCTGAAACTCCGAAGAAAAAACCAATCTTTATTCAGAAAAACTGAATAATCTTACAGCCGATGGTTAAGGTAGTTAGTAGTAGCAGCAAACCTTTGACTCCACAGTTTGCTTCAGCTTGTCTGCATGCTTGGCGACGCTCTGCAAGAAAAGCATGTGCTTGATCGTGCGTTCGAGAAGCGAATCGATGCTGCACTGTTAACACACGAAAACGATAGCTTCGTCTCAGAATTCGACACCAGCAGAAAAGTTCAAAGGAATCGCGTTCTTCGTCTGCGAAAAGAAAAAAGAAAAGAAATCACCTTCGCCCCATTGGGGACGATTTCTCTGAGCTCCTTGACGCGATCTTGAATCATCTGTCTATCTTTGGGCCTCGGCCTGGGATTTTCCCCAGGCTTCAGCCTCCTGCGATTGGTCTTGTTCGGTTCGGGCAGTTTCTTCGAAACTGCGCTTATGGTCTGATTTACGCCTTTACCCTTCTGCGCCGAGGAACTGCTCAGATTAGTTAGTGTCGAAAAGCTCTCTTCTTTAGGGCAAGGACGGGCCTTGGAGACCACAGCGTCCAAGAGATGGTCGGAGCATATGGAAGAGAAAATCCCGCTATCTGAATTTCCTACTGCAGGCGATTCTTGACCCGTTAAGTTATTACAGAGATTACCGAAAATGTCAGAAATATCATCCCCCAATTGGGTTTGCCCATCTCCCATGGTGGAACCATGGAAAAGCTCGGTTATGTTGAGGTTTTCCCCGCCCCGAGAAATGGTTGGTGCGTCGTTCGCAGGTTTGAGATCGAAAGGAGAAGAAGAAGAAGAAAGCTGATCGATCCAAGCGTCAAGATTCGAGCCTGTAATAACTTCAGCTTTGACCGATGATCCATTGGATGAATAAGACGTTTGGCCTTCGAAGAAGGGATTTCGAGCTGAGTAGTTCTCTGCATAGTAGCCGAAGCAGTCACTTTCTCGAATCGTATCTGATTGTTGGGACGTGTCTCCGTGATTGAGACAGCCTTGAGATTCCGAGTAGCCGTTGTCTGAAAGCAACACGCCGGGCACTTGGCTGAGCTGATGTAATAGCGTGGACGCTTCGTTTAGAAATCCAACGTCCTCTGCTATCTGAGACACGACGAAAAGAAAAAAACAGATTACGTAAACGTCGACGTAAACGAACTTCGAACCGAGGAAAAGAGTATGAGGGGACTTCTACTTGGAAGTATGAACCGAACTGAAGGACGCCGTGAGGAAGGACGGGAATAACGGCGACGGTCTGAACGAAGCACAATGTCGTCAAATTGTCGAATGATTATTTTGCGAAATTTGAAAAAAGAAAACGTCCGTGAGTTATGTATGTACTTAGCGCACCTGAATGCCGGCGGAGAACTGTTCGTGCATCTCCTTGAGTACCTGTAAAAACCGTGAAATTTACGTTTTACGAAAGAAATTCGTCGCCTTTCTTAGGAGAAGAAGGTATGTATAATAATACCTCGGTCGAATAGGCGAATTCTCCGTGAAGATTTTCGGATGGAATAATCCACTGATGGATTCCAGTAAATGCAGACCTTCCGACTAATCTGCGAGATATACGAAGCTCGAATTAGCGAACGAAAAGATTTTCAGATTCATGAAGAAAAGTTGGTAAGAAATCTTACTTACCCTTCTCCTACAATCTTGACATGATGGTCCATCATCATCTTGTTCAACAGAAAGTGTACTTTGTCCCCTGCTTGTGAGTCTTGAAGAGGGCCTCGTCGAAGCCCGGAAAATGATTCGGGCCCGTAGTAGTATTCTTCCCATATCAGAAGCCTGAAGATAAAGGAATCATGAGCAGATGAACATCTAGCAATTTCTTGAAGGCAAAATAATTTAATTTAGTGTATCAACACTCATTTGCAGAACCTATGTCTGGTGAAATAAGGTACACAGAGATGCAAACAAGAAAAGTTAGAGAATTCATCAGATCTAAAGGAGATCTGTTATGTCACTTACTTACAAAGATTCTCCAAGACAAACTGAACTGACCAACCAGAAAACTCCAAAGGGTCACAGAGAAAAGGGAAGTAAGAAACAAATTACAATGTGATATTTGGTTACACTGGAAAACATTTTACGGGAAAATCATGGTCAAACATATGCAGAAAGGAGCGAAACAACAGAGCTGTATGGTTGCATTTTGGCTCCATTCTTTAGGCACACAGTGAAAATGAAAGTTCTATGAGAAGCTCATCTCTTATGTTCCCTCATTTTCGTCTTCAACCTACTAAGTTGTCAGCACAAAATTCCAAGAGAGAGAGAGAGAGAGAGAGAGAGAGAGAGAGAGGTTTGGAGTTAGAAGTTGAAGAGACTCACTTAGGGTTATGGAAACCAATCTTCCAGAAAACAGCATAAGCCCACTGATTGATTCCACAGAGAGTCTTCAAGGCCTCTTTCAATAAATAACCCATGGCCGAAAAAGACTAAATTTTTTGAACTAGCAGTACTTCTTGCAGTAATAAATTGTACCATGCACTAAAAATGATGAACAGCAGAATATGAATATTCGTTCCTACGAACAGGCAAAGATTCGACTGATGACGGAGGAATATAAAGGCTGTTCCTCTCACAAAGGAAGAACAACAACACTTGTCTTCTTCCCTATTCTTTTTCTTTTTTCTACTTAGAGAAGAAAGAAAGACAATAGAAGGCCTTTATCTAACTTCCTCTACAAGAACCTCGTCCAGCTTGTTTTGTCCTCAATCCACCGCTTCTTTTCCTTTCTGGGTCTAAGTTCACAGCTTTGAAGATCTTGCTTTCCATTCCACGAAGAGATAGAGATAGAGATGAGAAGAGAAGGAATAAGACGAAAAGGGTAGGAGAAAAGGCGGAGAATAGTTTCATAAAAATTATGAGAAAAGATGGAGATGTTTCCCACGATGAGCTTGGAAAATGAAAGCCCTACACAATCCCACAAGCTTTCAGCTCGCAGTTAAACACATCAACCACGTTTTCCATGGCCAAGTTTAAGAGTGAATAAAGACACGATCTTGGATGAAATCCTCGGCTGGGTAATGAAAAGATAACTGCTTTGTGAGATGGCAAGAAATGTGCGGTTTCACTTGGTTGGTGGTAATGAAAGTGTTCTTATGATGTTTGCTTTCTCTTTTCTACTCGAGTTATATTATAGGTGAACAATCCATACAACTCGCATACATATAAGTACATGAAACTGCTGTCTCAGAGAGAGAGAGAGAGAGAGAGAGAGAGAGAGAGAGAGGTATGATGATTAATCAATGAGAGGGTTGGTGATGGAAACAGGTCTGTGCTTTGACTGAAACTACAGCAGATGCCATTAGGTTTTTTCTTTTTCTTTTCTTTTTTCCAATTTTGTTTTCTCAAAGGAAAAAAAAAAGAGTGGGGAATTGGGATGGTCAGATAATTTTGTCTGCGTTCGTTTTTGTGATTTTACAGAGAATATTCGGAATTTGGTTATTTATCTTAAATATAAAAATAATTGAAATGAGGCTTTGAGATGTGTGAGATGTGGAACTTGGAAGTAAAGGATATGTGGTACGTAGATGCAATTTAATATAGATTTCTTTCATTGACACAACCTATTCACAAAAAAAGATGTCCATAAAAGATAACCTGTGTTGGGTTAACGAGAGGTGAAACAGATGAAGAAAAGAAATAATATTTACGTTATACTTAAATTGACCAAAATTAGTGTATGAAGTTTGAGAATGCATAACGAAATAATATTTCATGCTAAATAAATAAAAACAGGTGGAAAATTAGGAGAATGCGTGATAAAAAAGCGATGCCGTGTAAAAGGAAGTTCATGTCCTTATGAAAAGACACATATGCCCTCGGCAGTGTGTCGAAGTAAATGTCAGGATAAGTCCGAGTTGGGGTCCACGGTGGACCATAGTGCTCTACTTTTGTCATTTCGTACTTCTTGTCTTTTTTTGCAATTCGTTTTATTAACATAATTCCTGCAATTAACGTCATTCCACATTTTGATTACAAATATCATTTGTTGGAATTTACAATAATCATATGCTAATTAAATAGGTATTCGTTCTCCGGATGCACGCTTGATAGTCCTAAGATTCTAAAATCACTTTGTATAACAAATATGGATCGAATAATTAAACTTAATTAAATGATTCGGTCTACTGCATATTTGACTTGTTATTTAAAATTAGCAGGTACATGCACTTGTGCGTTTGAAGGATTATTTATATTTACTTAGATTAAACCAGTAAAATGATATTATTTAACTTAACTAATTCAATTGTTTTAATAGAGTTAGTAACACATACTTACGTGCCAACGATCTGAAAATAGTTCATTATTTAGTGTGTTGACTACTGTCTTATTAATGTGGTTATGTACCTAAGTATTAATGGAGTTTATACAGAAAAAAAAAAGTATAATCTAATCGTATTGAAGTAATTAAGTCTAAAATATAGACCAAACTAGAAAAATGCATGCTCGATGCTAGTAACAGCTTAACAAGAAGCTTCGAGCCACTAAATAAACAAAACTATATATCCTTTGAAATATACATGCATAAAAAATTGTCATGAGAAGCGTGACAAAAGGAGCTTGAACATTTATATTTATATAATATATACGCAAAAAATCTTTATTATGACAAATGATAACGTGGTCCAATTTAATTGCCACTTGTGTCCACATTATAGGTTTACCACTTCAAGAATTTATAGCTGCTTCTTTTTTGGACATGATGCATTATTCAAAATGTACCATATAAAAATAATATTAAGAATAGAAAAATATGGAATGTATGTCAAATTATTGAATATGCATTCATAAATCTCCTCTTTATCTTAGATCTTAATCAAAGATCTGACAATTAGGGTAACTTTATATATATTCAACATGGATCGGGCAATGGAATGTCACATGCCACAATAATTAGCTTGTTTTAAAAATTTGATTACATACACATGTGTATATCTTGAAAACTGTGATTTACGATACATTATAAAATAATTAACCTGCCTTATGTGGTTGAAAGCATAAAAAGATGGAGCACTTATTTTAAAAATAAAATTGGATAGATCACTAGTGGGAGTCACATGACATAAGTGAACCTTTTTCGGACATTAAAAGTTTAAATGAAATAATTCTGAAAAGAGCGAACTTTTATTCCTATTCTCTTTGGGAAGTGAGTATGATATTCCTTCAAATGCATGAAAAGAATACCCACGTCTATGATCAAACTGTATTTAAATAAACATATAAAGACGTAGACGTAAGAAACCAAAAACTATATTCCTGAACTAAATATGTGAACATTGTTACTCGAGGAAAACAATAATAATCACTAACTTCCATACTATAAATTTGAATAATTTTCAATTGGACCCTAAATCTTATGTAATGGACTACATGTAATCTAATTCAAAAGGGTGAAATATATATTAAGGTGGAAAGCTAATAACATACATTTGGCGTTATTGCATAAGAGATAGCCATAACGTGACATTCGGCTTGATAATCTTGACTTAGATACACCAACCAATTTATTTTGTGCTCCACTTAAATTTTCAATAAAATGTTCTCAGATTTTGCACTTGATCCTGTCCCCATTCTCAATTAAACTATACCTAATTCTCCTTACATATAGTTCTTAATAAATCTCAAGTGTTTTTAAGTAATTATGCTTGAAATTAATAGATACATAGATTCATAGTTGATTTTATGATCATATACGTGAGACATGATATCGAGCGCATTGACATAGCTCATCACCTTGTCCCAAAAAGAAAAGGAAAAATTAACTTTTTAAAAGTACAGTTACTTTTTGTTTGTTAGTTTATCAGTGAACGACGAGCTAAAATGTGTGAAAATTGATTTCGTGAACACGAAAATAACATATAGTGTGGAATCGTTATTATTTTTTACATTTTACATAAGGGGTCGTAAAAAATTCAAATGAGACCTTTTCGTTAGTAGTAATTTATAAACCATCTTTACATGAAAAATCTTTGGAGTCATTATTTGACAAAATAATTCTAATTTTCCCTAATTTAATATCTCTGTCGTGGTAACACGTAACCTTGCCCTATGAGACAAAGAATCCAAGGCACTTTATATGTGAAAATTATTTAAAACTTATTTGAAAATATATATATATACTCAAAATATTATAAATTTATTTACTAGTTGACCATGTTATCTTGACAATGATGGGTGTAAGCCACTATGAAATTGGTAGGCCATGGTAAATTGCATGCCTTAGGACCAAATCATAACTGTTTACTAGCTTTTGCTCCTCTTTGTATCATACATAATAGATAATTGCAATCATATACATATATGGTCTAAATAAAATTTTGTAAGAACAATTATTGCGTATGGTTGAAACAAACGTTATATACAAAACACTTTTACTACATGACTAAAAAAGGCCCACATATGGACGGCCCATATCATACTAACTTCGGCCTGTAATGACATTTGCTTTTATTTTCCTGAACTCCAAAATCTCAACCGCTGCCCAGAACCAAAATTAACATAATATATTAATTGCATTATATGAATACCATTTTAAGATAGAAAGTAGAAGTTAAATCTCAAAGGGATATGATAACTTATTCCACTTAGTTACTGAAAACCAAGAAAGAGAGAGAGAGAGAGAGAGAGAGAGAGAGAGAGAGAGAGAGAGAGAGAGAGAGAGAGAGAGAGAGAGAGAGAGAGAGAGAGCACCACAACAAAGTTTTCTTTATTATTTAATTATGTTTGGCTTGATGTCACATTTTTAGTGGCTGTGGAAAAAGATTTGCATGGTAAAGCTCCGTCATGGCTTTATTTAATGATTAATAACCACTCATAATGGTGATTAGTCGTAGGTAACAATTTCAAAAAAATTATGAAAGTGAAATTACGCTACATAACCCTTAAACATTAGTAAGTAGTCTCTTTTTTACGGACTAGTGTTGAAAATATACTTCATTTGGACTTAGAACTATTAAGAGTTGGATTTAGCAAATTGGGCTTAGGAGATATATTGGCCCAATATCTAGAATATGTAGGATGCTCTAGAAATCTCCGTAGAACTCTATAAAACTTTATAGAACTTAGATATTATAAGGGAGAATTCTAGATTATGATGTGATGGCTAAATTTTAGGCACACATTGAGGAGGTGGAATTACTATAAATAGGGGTGAACCCCTTAGCATTTTGTATCAAGATCAGTAATATGAGTGTGAAGCTATTGTAAGAAGTGAGTTGTATGATATAAAGGCTCTTCCTCTTAAGCGCTAGCCTTGTTATTTTAAGGTTCTCCCTTCCTATCAGAGTCCTAATTTCCAACGAAGTGGTATCGGAGCACTTCTATTTCCAACAAAGTGGTCGCGTACCATATGTCTCTCTCTTTATTTTCTTTCCTAAGCAAATGATGATAAATAACTAGTTTGGCTTTTTACAGTCTTTCGTTTTAATATTTTATGCCAATAGCTACTATAATGCAATTGGAGAATATGACTTAGATTTCAGATAGGATCCTTACAATGTTCTCTCTCTATGACTTTTAAAACATCTATATCAATACTAAAGAGGTTCGTCTTTGTTTAAATCGCTAAAGACAACCATCTCCACCATGATGGTGAAAAACGTTATGATGATGAGGGACCCAAACGCGACTTTAAGCACAATTTTATTCAGCTAACTTTTTCGAGGAATATCATCTACTATTCGTAACCCTACCACTCTCTTATTCGCAATGGACACACGTGCTTTTCCCACTCGTCGAACGTTAGCTGTATTGACATCTGTGTACCATATTATACATTAGTCCAAGGAGAAGAATCTCGTTTACTCTTCGATTTCAATTCTTGAAATGTCAAGGTAAGTAACAGATAAACGTTGGACTCCAATGTGCCCTTCGTGGACATATAGGTTCGAAAAGCGATCTAGGTTATATCTTTAACTAAATAGCGATATTATAATATAATATAAAGGGTTGAGGAGTGGAGTTCATCTTTTCTTTGGATCAACTTTTCCTAAAAATTAATATGGATGGGATCCCTTTTCACTCTTTATGCCATGCTGTGGAAACCCTAATTTGTTGGTGTACTGTTTTTTACTTTCTCGTACGTGTCGTCGTGTGATTCAGCTCATGCACGAGACTCTTTTTAATTTGTCCAACTTTGAGATTTTTGTTTATAACCTGTAATACGAATCTTTCAAAATCAGCCCTTAAATTTTGTTTTGTATGATATGTTTTAATGGTCTTGTTGTAGAATTCGGAAAGTGTATCTAAACGAAACGCAAGTTATTCAATGAGCATTTCTTCTTCTACATGGAAAGTGGTTTTTTTAGGAAAAAGTATAAGAAAATCATGATATCAGTTTTAAGTCATAATGATATCATATGACAGTTTATGTCCATAGGTAAATAGATGTCCAACCAACAACCCTAAATTCACTGTTATTGGTTCTCCGACAAATTATATATATCGCTCTGTTATCTTGCTCTTCCTCAACCACAGAACCCCATCGGCATCGCAATTACTTTAATGCGAAAAAAAAAACAAAACTATATACTCAGTACCGATATAAGTTCGAAAGATCGTACTTATTTATATATAATATGATATATACTTTATAGAGCTCTGATTATTCTTGTACATACTTTCCAGAAGGTAGTTTTCCTTGGTGATTTTAAGGCAAAAAAAAACTAGAATGTTCAACTAGTTTGGAAAAAGAGAGAATGTTCAACTAGAAAAATCAATGCTTGAAAGTTGAACCAAGAGATATGTGTTTTGAATAGTCAACGGAGATTCATTTCTCCAAATTTCCATAGAAAAGATAAGTAATTCTTGGAGATAGTAGAGTATCGTGTGCTGATGATAGCCCGAGAATCACATGATTCACATCTCAATTATTGACGTTAGAAAATATATTAGAAAAAATTATTTATTTAATGGCTCAATCATAACTACGTTTCCTACTATCCCACAACGTTTTCTAGTACTCATAAGTCATACCTTTGTTATCATTTTTCCACAAGCAAGAACAGATAAATGAGCTTCTTGGCAGCAGAACATGAACTTACCTTGCAAAAGAGATGCCAATTTGCCTTCTCATCAGCTTACTAATAAAGCCTTCACTTTCCCAATATTATTGAAGACAGCATGTGAAGTCATGGTAACTTAATGATTTGCTAGACTAGATATATCACATTCTTGTGCCCATGTCCTAGTTACTTTTGCCTTAAATCCATTAGGGTTTCTTCAAAACTGCAAACTGACCTCTCCTTACTCATGTTTCTCAGGTTCTTGAAGAAACTTGAAACAATTAGGCCATCAGGAATCTTGAAGTATTTTCCTTATTACAGTAAAGCTTCTTGAAATCAAAGGAAGTTAATGGCTATGTACTACCACCACCAAGGGAGCTCAGAACCGAATAACTATCGTGGGCAGATTCAAACCCTTCATCTCATGAACGCTAACTACGTAACATTCTCCAATGATACGCAAAACCACCACCAAGACAGTACTACCATGTTCTTCAATCCAGAAATCGTCAACACAACCATGGCACACAACACAGGCTTCGCACTTGATTCAAACGATGATCGTCCATCACTACTCCATCATGTTCAAGAAGACCGTGTTGATCATAACTCTTTCCCACGTTCGGACAACAGTTCTACGCTAGAACTGTTAGCTTATCATGGAACAACAAGTCACGCAAACATTGCAGAGGTAGTTTCGCCGCCGCAGGGTTTGTATCTTATTAGCCAGATCAGCACCGACGAATATTCCTTTCAGAAGTCAAACACGAACTACCCTAACGGTCAAGATCTGTCAGAAAGTACTCACGTTTATCCCGTACAAGGCGTGATATTGGGTTCCAAGTACCTTAAGGCTGCGCAAGAGCTCTTAGATGAGGTGGCAAGTGTCGGTAATAAAGATTCCAAGATCTTCGATGGCTTGAAAGATGAGGCTATTATTAAGAAGAGTGTTACTGTCAAGCAGCCGTCGAACGATGAAGTAGATCAACACGAGGTTACAACGGCTCAAATACAAGAGATGCAGATGAAGAAAGCGATACTCAATAGCATGCTCGATGAGGTAGAACACTTGAGTATTCATTCATTCTTCTTCTTTTTCAGAGTAGGGTTAGTGGCGGTTCCATGATATTATAATCCAGCACTATAGAACACCGAAAAAGAAAATGGTGACAATATTAAATATCTTTAATAGTACATATGTGAAATTATTGATCCTTAATAGATTTCCTTTGTTGACTTCGGGTTCGATCAAAATAATTCAACTTAAGAAACTATTTTACTTCTGCAGAAGTAAAACATTGCTCGCTGCCTTTCCCAACACATGTGGCTCACAGTTTTTCTCTAGCTGGCGGGTCCATATTTCATAAAGATGGAAATAAATTGATAATATGAAGAATAATTTCTTATAAAGATCCAAAATCCATCAACTCGTAATTCCATCTACGACTCATTGCTGGCACTTATTTTATTTAGTACTGGGTAATATACTGTTGAAGTATTTAATCTTAGCTAGCTAGTTGTTTTTGGTCCCCTCTTTATGGAAGAAGTAGAGAAAGTTTGGTCTATATATAACTATAAGTACAGCACATGTCTGTAGTACATGCACAGAATACAAGGAATGAAAGAAGACAGTAAAAAAACTATTACCAAGTATCTTTGATATTTTTCATTGTCTAGATAGATAACCTCTCCAACTTATCACAAAGTATTATGTGATAAAATTTGTATCTTATTTTCTCAGGTGGATCAGAGATGCAGACACTACCATCGCCAAATGCAGACAACGATCTCATGGTTCGAAAGAGAAGCTGGGATGGGCTCGTCGAGTACATACACTCAGCTCGCCCTTAAGACGATCTTGAAGCAATTCAAACGCCTGAAATCTGCGATAATCTCGCAAATAAGATCCATAAACAAGAGCCTCGGGGACGATTATAATGGCTCATGTAACGATCCATTCGAAGGCTCGTCAAGACTTAAATTCATCGATCATTATCAGCTTCGGCAAAGCAATGCATGGAGACCACAGAGAGGTCTACCCGAAACTGCTGTCTCCGTTCTAAGGGCTTGGCTTTTCGAACACTTTCTTCATCCGTAAGTATACTATTTCGAGTTACGCCATTAGACGTAGCAATGCATGCAGATTCTATGGTTGATCATTTTTGCATATATATAATTGAGGTTGGATTTTTTTTTTTTCAGTTACCCTAGGGATTCAGATAAAAGCATGATGGCTAAACAAACTGGGCTTTCGAGGAATCAGGTATATATGAATTTATGAATTTTTGACATCGAATCGATTATCGTTTCCCCCCCTTTTTTCTGGTATTTTAGCAGAAAAATAAAAAGTAAATCTTTTGATCAACTAATGCAGGTGTCGAATTGGTTTATAAACGCTAGAGTTCGTCTGTGGAAGCCAATGGTTGAGGAGATGTATCTTGAAGAAATGAAGAATCAAGAACAACAAGTGGTGAACGATGATCGTAGTGACAAAGACTCTTCATCATCGCCACCTTCCTCGCCACCATTATTATCAGACGAAAACAACGTGAAACAATCTCACCATCATCAGCGTAACAAGAACCCTACTAGCTCAAGCCTCATACCATCTCCCATGGCAGAAGTTTCAGCCTCATCGATCTCAACATCATCACCAAGTTCGTTAATACGACCCCAACTCTTCCCAGAAAAGATAGACAATCTCAAAAGGCCAAGGAACATGATGGAGAATTCCCCAAGCAGCATCCTCTCATCAGTCGAAATAATGGAGTTGAAAGATCAAACCACAATGAAGGGGTACTTCCAAGAAAATCATCACCATCATCCTCACGATTACTTATCCACACTGACCATGATGAACAACAGTGATCATCATCATCATCATCATCATCATCACCATGGACATTATTATGGCCAGCAAGGATCATCGGAATTTGGAAATAACTATGCAATCGGAGAATTTTCCAGGTTCAACACCGAGCATAATCAGGCCAATAACGGTCACTTTTCCCTGAGCCTTGCGCTTCCTCCTTCGTCTGGAAACTATGGCGTGCCATCATCTCATAGAGATGATAGCTTCGATTTTGCAAATGGAGTTGATAATGATGGTGCCACGAATGATGAATATGGTCGATCTTCTTCACATACAAGTAGTGTTATTGCAGCTAATTACGAGGAGATTCTTGATTTGTATAAGAGAAAGAGGTATGCTAAGATGCTGCCGCCTGATTTCGTAGCTTGACGGCGGCGGAGCTGTGATTTGAAGGTGGTGTGTGTAATAAGTTGCTTATTTTTCATGTATAATATATAGATGTAAATATACGTTAGCAGAGTTGAGTATATTACACAAACACAAAGCACGTGAGTGTAGTGTAATAGAGGTAGTCATTTGATATTCTATTACTGCGATAAGAGCTAAAACTGTTGGAAACTTCAGAGTAAGTCGAATCGCTTTAAGATCAATTCAAATTTTCAAGATTAGAATTTAGATCAAAATAAAACAATATTACAAACTCAAACTCTGTAATGATATAGGAAAAATGAAAAAGACTAGAACAAATGAAATACTATATTATGATATGCTTCAACGCATGATGATCAGTCTTAAGGCGCACTTGCAACAATAGAAATGGATTCCGCTAAAAAAAAGAAAATCGACCAGGGCATTGCCGCATTGCTTGGTTTTATTTTTATATTAAACAATGGCTTGGTCTTAGATTATATTAGAAAATATTAATTTCATTCAACGGACTTATGTGTACATAAGCAATAAAAATATTAATTCCTTACGTGAAGCGGTGAAGGTAAAATACATAAAGAAGAAAAAGGAAATACCTTCACAGTTCACTGTAGTTTTGCTTTGACCCAACCCCATCTGATCCTTTACCAATAGAACTCTCTCTCTCTCTACACCTCACTCACTTCCACCCTCAAACCCTAACCACCGCCACCGCCACCGCCATGGCGACGTCCTCCGCCGTAATTCCCACGGCAGTCTTCATGCTATCTCTTCCACTTCTCTACTTCTTTGTCGCCCCACATATTCTCCCACAGCCCAGAATCACCATTACACTCCCCGACGAGCTCGATGACCTCTCTCTCTTTCACAAGGCGATACACATGGACGCCCAACAACGCAGCTCTGTAAATTCCCAGAAATCCCATCGCCTCCCCTCTCGCAAATCGCATCTCTCCTCTAACCCAAACCCAAGACCGCCCAAGATCGCATTTTTATTCCTCACCAATTCGCCCCTCCACTTTCAGCAGCTTTGGATCCGCTTCTTCAACAACGCTTCGGCGAAGCATTACAATATATATGTCCACGCCGACCCTTTCGCGGTCGTGCCGATTCTCGAAGGGCCCTTCAAGGATAAGATCATCCCTAGTAAGAGGACTCAGAGATCCTCCCCGACTTTAATCTCTGCAGCTCGTAGGTTGATTGCCACTGCGATGCTCGACGATCCTTCGAATGAGTACTTCGCTTTGATTTCGCCTCATTGCGTTCCTCTTCACTCGTTTAAGTTCTTGTATAATTTCTTGTTCGATATGGGGAAGTTGGGGAAGGAAATGGCTTTCAAGAGTTACATTGAGATTCTTGACGATCAGCCCACTTTGTGGGATAGGTACAACGCTAGAGGGGAAAATGTGATGCTCCCTGAGGTTAAGTTCGAGGAATTTAGGGTTGGTTCACAGTTTTTCGTATTGACTAGGAAGCACAGTTTGATGGTGATTGAGGATAGGAAATTATGGAGGAAATTTAAGCTCCCCTGTTTGAATGTGGATTCGTGCTACCCCGAGGAACACTACTTTCCAACTCTTTTGTCGATGAACGATTTGGGAAGTTGTACGAAATTTACGCTTACGAGGGTGAATTGGACGGCCAGCGTTAACGGGCATCCGTATACTTATCTGCCCGAAGAAGTTACGGCGGATCTGATTTATAAGCTGAGGGAGTCTAATTCGTCGAGTTACGAGCATATGTTTGCGAGGAAATTCTCCCCAGATTGCTTGAGCCCTTTGATGGAGATCGCAGATTCGGTTATTTTTAAGGATTGATATTGGACTTTTGGGTCAGTTTCTTGCATTTGGTAAGCAAAGGTTCCTCCTTTTTTCCTTAATTCTTCCTAATTGAGTTGTGTTGAGTTCTTGGTTGACTCAGTTGAGCTGCATTAGGTTTGATGGCGAATAATCTTTTTCTTTTTTGAACACTTATCTGTTTGGTGGAGTAGGAAATGGTTGATCGAAGTTAGTGAGTTTAAAATTTGGTAGATCCGAGAAGCTGAATAGTCAGTATCAATCTTTTGGCCTTTTCTAAATGGTTTGTCTAGAGTATGTCAGGTATACAATGGTGATAATCTATTTCATAGTTTTCGACCAACTATTATAAAATAACATTGAACAATGTTTAGTATTTGCTGCAATTCTCAGTCGCCTGCCCCGCCCTGCCCCTGTATAATGCTTAGCTTAACCATACATGTCAACTTATATGCTGATAACAGTTCATTTTTTTATGTTACAGACTTCGAAAAATTGTGTATACTTTGGAGTTCCTACGTGGGATTAGGATTTTCGAGTGGCTGTTTGAAGAAAAATTTACGCAAGCCCTCGACCTAAAGCAACCCAAAAACGGTGGTTCCATTTTCTCACCTCAATCAAGAATCGACTATTTTGATCATCTGAGATCATGTCATCATGGTGTTCCGTGGCCTTTTGTGTTTTAATTGCTGTACATGTTGTAGTTGATAAATAAAATGTTCATGAGTGAGGATGAACAAAGAATTCTTGTTTCTTGGCAATTGTAAAAAAAAGGTGCAATC
Source organism: Craterostigma plantagineum (assembly GCA_027422505.1). Classification (NCBI taxonomy): domain Eukaryota; kingdom Viridiplantae; phylum Streptophyta; class Magnoliopsida; order Lamiales; family Linderniaceae; genus Craterostigma; species Craterostigma plantagineum. Next base: position 24,016,600 of record JAPQWV010000010.1, on the reverse strand, counting down.
TTTATCATCATGTTCTCGTCTCTTACAAGCAAATGGAGCTATTGTAAAAATAAATCAAAGCTCTTTTATTTGAAGAAACGTGTGCAGAAACATTAAAATCAGAGAGCTGGGAAGCATCTATCTAGCTGTCCTGGCAATTTATAGAACTCATTGTTTCTAACATCTTTGCCGTAAACCACGAATTTTTCCCACCAATACGAGCCGTTGTCTTTAGAAGCCTGAGCCATCTGTGGTTGACTGTCTCCTTTAGCAAGCGTGCGGTCAAGAACAAGAGCTGTTATTGCAGACACAGTTGCGTGCGACATCAGCAGCACAGACATTGCATCATTGAACTGCAGTCGAGAACGACCAACGTTTAGAGACGAGTATCTACTGCAATGAGTGTTAAAGAAAAAAAGATCGAATGGGTCGGGGCGGGTATAGATTTACCCATTTTGAACGGGTTCGGATGGGACCCGTTTGAGAGATCATGTGATGTTCTCGGAAATATTGAGGTAGGGAGATTCCCACGAACATGGAGAGCCCAAGCACGAGTTTTACTCTGAAGCTGTTTAGGTTGCAGAATTGAAGGAACCCTAGCCCTGCAGATGCTTTTGTTTTTTCGGAATTAAAAAAAAAAATGGTTTGTGATCTGTGGAAATATTTTCGATGAAATAGTCGAGGCAGAAAGAAGGCTTACAGACGTAGCCGAAGAATACGCAGTATGAAGCCGCCATGATCGGCGAAGGTATCGAAGCAAAGATTGCTCCAAACTTGCCTGAATATTTGATCCAATTATTATTACAGCAGCAAAAAGTTTACAACTTCATTACAAAATTCCTAGCTAGTATCTCAGTCAATTATTACCAGCAAGCGAGAAGAAGATCATGAACAAAGCTGATATCTGAACAACACTTCTACTTCCAGCTCTTGTCATGGCCAAGAGACCTGCATTTTCCCTGCAATATTTTTTCTTCTTCTTCTGAAGTTCAAACTCAAAAAAATAGGCACGAGAAAGCCATTGAATTATTGCATCGTTGATTAATGCGTTAGATCTCTTACACTATTGCTGTTGAACCAGTGGGGCTTCCAAAGATTGCATTAAGGAAAGTTCCAACACCCTTTTCTCAGAGAAAAAGTATATACTATCAGTAGAAATATCCCATTAAAATGAAAAAAAAAAAAAAATCGAAAAAGTCGGATTTCGAATGTACCATCCACCCTACTCCACGGCTTATTACAGAAGGTGGGACCGGCGTCGCGCTTCCATATCTCGCCGCTGCAATAAACGAACCCGTCGACTGCATTGCCATTGTAAGCAAAAAAAAATTAATGGTTATAAAGTTATGCCATTTAAATGGAGAGAATAAGCATAAGGTGGAAGAATGACCTCCATTGAAGCTACGAGCGAAGCTACCATCATGGAGAAAATATCTCCCGCTCGAAACGTCGGTGGTCCCCATTGAAATGGATATGGAACGTATAACCTTGGAAGCGAGAAAAAAAATATACGTATCCGATCGAAATCTGCGCCAAAAAAAAAAAAGAAAGAAACCTTGTTAAAGACTTACCACGGTGAGCCGCTGATCAGTCCAGAGTTATCGGTTCGACAGTACGCCTGCTTGGACTTCTCAAATGCGCCGCTCAGAGTTAATATTTCGGCGTAGATCCACACAATAGAAACTGATATGAGAAGCGCGAATCTGCTGCATATGGATTGCTCGAACGTTCCAATCCTTGGAAGGTACTGCGAAAAAACGAATAGCAGTTTCTTTTAGCGGCAACAGAACATTGATTAGTTTTCCACGGAGAAGAAAACTTGCCTGCGAAACGATGATTATGATCACAAGTTCTGGCAATCCAACTTCGACGCATTTGGCAAGCTATGGAAGTAATTGCAGGAAAATCATCATGAATTCGAATACGTAGTAAATATTTACTTAATATGTAAGTTTTATTACCAGCGGAAAGCCGAGGTGATAGAGCCCAAGCCCGGCGAAGGAAACAAGCGGGACCATGGAAAGAGGGCTAAAACACCTAAAGCCGATGAATTTTAGGTACATGAACATAATATTTCAATCTACATATATAAAAAAAGAAAGCTGAATAAAAATGTTAGTTCTGAATGGTAAATGAGAAGCATACCTAACAATGTTCCTCCACAGGCCGACGAATCCAATCATCATTTGGAAACACGAAGCGACAATTAAAGCTCCTTGAATCTGTCTCATACTTTCGCTGAATCTCTGCTATTAGACGATCAAACGAATAGAAGTCGTGTCATTGCAGCTAAAAAAAAGCAATGTCCAACGACAAAAGATTTGATTTTTCGAATGATTAGAAGGAAGAATAAAAAGGTATAAACCTGATCTGGGCTGTGCTTTCTTGAAGTAATAATCGAAGTTGCTGGGATTAAGAACGCGTACGATCCTCCGATCACTGAGGGCAACCTCGTACCGAAGAACGATTGCAGCAGTGTGTTTATGCCCGAAACGAAGAGTAAGGTTTGTACCACCTTAGCCTTGTCTGCCTGCAAAAACCATGCAACGAACTGAGGTTTGTAATAAATCCATATACAGACAAGAGATTAATCTTACATATGTTACGATTTAGAAGCTTACATCACTACCACCCATATGAGGCACCAGCATACTTGGAATCAACACGGTAGAACCAAGAGCCAAGAGATAATGCTGAAACCCCAGAAAAATAGATTCCACTGTTTCAAGAAAAAAAAAAACAGAGCAATCAAGAAATAACACACACAACCTTTTTATTTTTTCGAAGAGAGTTGGGATTTAACTCACAGAGTGGAGGTGGGCTGTTGATGCAATATTGAACTCCAGGCAACTGTTCAAGAACTGGGTGAGGCTGAGGATCGATAGGTGCTTGAGGAGTCGTTTGATTTGACGTTGCATTGTTGTTGGCTGACATTGTTTTTGAAGATGACGATAGAGATTCAAAATTGTCTCTGTTTTTCCTTTGTTTTGGTGTAGAGAACTCGTATGAAATAGCTATGGTACATGTTTGTTATTTATTTCCGTACGCTGAATGAATCTTTTGGTGTTGGAGTTACAGAGAATTATCTTATTCACAATCATATCAGGGTCGTTACGTTTGAAATAAATTACGTAGATTGCATATATCGCGTTTAAAAAAAAACAGATATTTCTGATAGAACGGTTCAAATTCAACAATTTAATACAAGACTAAAACTTCGAATTGGCTCATGAGATTAGAGAGATAGATAAAGGAGAAGGAACTGCGCAACGCATCATCATCAAGATCATGTGAAATTAATACATATTTTGAAACAAAAAAGAGAACACATAAAAGGAACCATTCTGCAGCAAATCTTGAATTATTTGAATCAAACTTCCTCACCTTCGCTCTCAAGAACATGGCAAACCTTATAAACTCAGCTCCAATAATTGGAACTCTGTTGTTTTCTTTCTATACTCAATAAGATTATTGCATCAGTTTCAAGATCTCATCAGGAAATGTTGCTAAATCCGAAGTAGACAGTCTTCTGTTGCAATGCATTCATAGCATAGTCTATCTGAATGTGTCCCAAGTGGGATTTGAAACGAAGCCCGTATCCTAATCCAAGGCCCGTGCCTGGCTTACCATGCCTAAGACCAGGATTTCCTAAAAATAAATATACAGTGTTACGATAATCGCATCTTAGGATTTGGAGATGATGTTAAAGAAAATTTTTTCGTGAGTTCTGAGACTGATTAAGTTGAAACACGAAACTTACCGGGGACATGACGACCTGAGCCCAAATCAGATCCACAATCCAAGAAAATAGCACCTTCGACCATTGAACTCTGTGGGTTGATTAAGAAGTTACAATGTCTCGCATGCATATACTTGGTGAAACATTTCCATGCAAAGACAATGAGATGCTTGAAGGACAGATTCTTCGTGAGAATATGAAATTTTTCCTAGTTTTCATGATAGAATTGAGATAGATACCAGTGGTAATGTTAGTTCGCTGTTAGCAACAAGGCATGATCTTCCCGAGCCAACGGCACCTTCACCGTAACCTCGTACGCTACCCTGTCCACCGATAGAGAAGGCTTGGTAAGGAGCTATGTCTCCAACAATGGAGCCACCCGTGAGGCTGAGAGACGAAGAGAAGATAGATAGAGAGAGATTAGCATAGTGGATGAGAATAAGGTAATAATGGGCTTCGAAGAAAGTAACTCGCCTTGTAAGTAGAAATGCTGGTCCAAGCCTCATTCCCTTTGAAGCGGCGAACTTAAAACGGTTGAATATAAGCCACTTGGAAAGAATAGGAACTCCTTGTTCTATTTGGATGCTAAACTACAGGGAAAAGATGTTGGCAATAAGTCAACACACATATCAATGGGAATTGCTATGAACTAGTCAAGATTAAAATGCCTTACTCGATTGAAACTGCAATCGTTCGCCTTTGCAAATCGGGACTCTTGTTTTACTACCACCATGGTATCTTGATAGCCTCCACTGAGGAAATGGGAAAAAAAAGTAAAATTCTTTACTAACATCAAACGTTAATACAGAAAATTGATCAATTAATGATCGTTAACCGACCTGCAGGTAACTGGGAATCCACGACGATCCCTATTAATAGAACTTCCATCGTCATCAACAGCACGAACGTGCTATATAATTTCTCACGTCAGCGTTAAGTACCACATGGTTCGAGATGAACATATATATATCATATTAATTACTGATGAAAATAAAAGGACACACCTCAAACTTGAAACTTGTTTTACTGCTCCAATTCGAACTCGCTGGTTCGCTGAGATCCAAAGCAGCGGAGAGCCGACAAAGGTTAACTCCTCCACTGGCCGAACGAGAGAAGTTTTCTATAGGAATTCCATGGATGCCAATCTCTGGTGAAACAGAGTGCTGTGAAATGAAATGTAATTTTACATGAGATCTTAATCAATAGCAAGTTGCAGGTCAGCTGTCAAAAGGGTTAGTGAGACAACCTCCTAAGATTTCCCTTTGATACTGATTCATTGGGCACTTAAGACTATTATAACGAGGAACCACATCCAAGTTAAAGTAATAATGACTTTGTACGGAAAATAAGCTTTAGATGCAACCTGCACGACGAATGAATGTTGCGAGAGCCATTCTAGTCTTGGTTTGCGGTAGGTAACCAAGATGTTTGAATCACAAATTCCTTTATCCCACAAGAAATCAAGTTTCTCACTCTTTCCAAATAAATTTGGGTGCTTAACGCAGAGACTGTCGATAAATAAACGAACAGACGTTCAGTGGATTCATCATCGACATCAATATAGAATTAGGAGTTACCTTCCGTGTGGAAGTAGACTTACCTACCAATAACAAGTGAAAGTGGACTCCCTACGACAGCATTACTGTTCAATTTAAAAGGAGGCAAAACAGAGCATAGTCTCAAACAAAACGCAAGAAAAAGATTGCAGATTTACATATATTTAGATAATGATTTTTTGTAAACATATATCCTGTAATTGAAGCCACCTTAAAGGATGAAACATCAAAGCAGCACATAGCTTGTGAGTGAAATCAACGTTCAAGTCTATCTTGGCTGCACATATGCAAAACAACGTCAGAAAAAAAAAAAAGAAGAGTTCCAGAAGAATCCCACAAACAAAACAAAAGTTTTCACAGAGTCACACAACTCATGGGATCGAAAGAAACCAATTCAAACAAGCTATAAAGAAATGAGTGGAAAATAAATAACAATAACCATTGCCAGCTTGAATGCTTTTCTGAGCACCCATAATCCCATTTACTTGGTAACAATCACTGACCACCAATTCCCAGAACCATGAATTATAGGAATGTTTGTTAACTTAAATAGTGACAAAAAATCACTGAGGGAAAAGAAAAAAAAGAAAATGGTCCGTCAATTAAAGTGGATTTGATTCGAGCTGGCGTGGCTCGTTTGATTACGCAAATCAGGGGAGGGGAACAGACACATTTTCAAGTTATCTCTTTCTTTGCGGTCGGGGATTGAATGCATGGGTCGGTACTTGGGCCAAATGGGCCTTATATTGTTGGGCCAAGAATACGGCGTCATGTAATATTGGATTACATTTGGTTTTATAGGTTTCTAAGTTTTCTGTAACCATTCTGTAAATCTGTTGTTTGAAAAAGACCAAAGTTGCCAACTTCATCAACGATGAATTTCTTGATATTTACTTGGCACATATATGTTGAATAAGGTTCGAATAGAGAGTGGCCCGTCCGATGCTCATGTTCGCTTCACTGGCCTTTGCACGTAACATTTGTTTGGATCTTCGGTCTTCAGCTTCGGAGGTCGAAGCTCTCCTTTCTTAACCTATAAGAAGTTAGCAAAAGCAAAAAAGACGTCGAATAATTTCCGTAGAATGAAAGAAAAGACGTATTCGGAAGGAATGAAGAGTAGTTTTACCTTCTTACCGCCTTTCATGAAATCCCTCCAGCTAGAAACCTGCATATGCAACTTTTGGGATGAGAATGTGAGTGATTCCAATTTACTTGTTATTGTAATGGAGTTAACTTATATATGATAACCCTTTTCTCTCTTGTGCCTTCCCAATGCTCCTCGTGCTCGCGCTTTCTTTTCCACATCTCTTTTGTTTCTTCGTCATCTTTCTTTAATCTGCCTTCTTCCTCTGATATCTATGAGTTTATAGTAATAGCATACGACGATGGAGTCAGTTGTATAACAAGAAAGGAAAGTATCTTCGTAAATTAGGTCATAAGCACGTATATAGCATACCCTCATCTGCATTTTCCTTCTTCTCCATTCTTGTTCTGTTAACATTTCACGAACCTTGAGTTTCAACTGCTTCTGAAATTCCTCTGATCGCTCGTACTCCTGCTCATACTTTCCCTATATCGTCATTGGGTCAAATGTGTTATAACTGGAAGGAACTCAATGAGCTGAATGGTTCACTAACCAGCAAGTTGCAAGGCATTTGTTGTATCGTAATCACATAAACAAAAGTTAATTTGATGATTGACAAACAAATTTCTGGAGAAAAAGGAAACACAAGAATTTGTTTGCTCGGACCTCATCCACCTGTGACTTCATCTTGTTCGCTATGTCTTTCTTCAGCAGCTTCTTCCTCTGCTTCCTAAGTTCTTCTGAATTGCACATATGAAGTTGGAGAATGAGTCTCTTATATAATCACGAACGGAAGTAACAGATTAGAAGAAACTTACCAAATTCGAATTCAGTGAGGAAAACTAAGAAAATATTGCTAATGGAAAGATGAAAGTCTAGAGACAAAGATGGACCTTTAGCATCATTGACTTGGTTCAAAATATAGTCCCTCTCTTGTTGGTCGAGTAACTGCTGTTGTGCTTTGGCCAGCGCTGTTCACGGAACAAGATAATGTTATTATACAAAAAATAATTGAACTACTGAAAAGAGTAATGCCGTCGGCGTCAAGGCACGTATATATATAAAGAATATGCCATCACATGAAGCAGGTTATACTTGTTCCATACATCAAAGTTAGCCACTCACCTCCAAATGCCTCCTACGCTTGTGGATGCTTACATTTATCAGGGTGAACAAGCAATGACAACTGAAAAACATAGATTAGACGTTGACGGCTACAGAAGGGGACACACATAGAATAACCATATACGTGATATAGTCAGTAAATCACCTTTCGATACTGTTTTTTCATGCCGTCTATTGATGAATCGAATGGTAGGTTAAGATGTTCGTAAGGATTTAACTTGAAGCATGAAAGGATCCTACATTGAAAGCAATGACGAATATATTAACATAGATGACTATGCCAAAAAACAGGATTTTTTTTCAGAAAACAAAAAAATGCGCATCACGCATGATTCACCAGGAAATACAAAAATTTTGCCTTCGGTTATCTGAAGCTACATAGAAAAACTAATCTTCGCCTCACCTTTGCAAACCATCGGAAAATATCTTCGACGATACAAATCAAGCTCAAAATTTCGACAGAAGTTTTCGATTTGAATGATAACAGCTCAAAATGTAAAACTCTCGACACGTAATCTTTACCTATCGATATAGCAAATCACAGGCCAACGGAAACGGACATATACGCACGTAACAACAATAATCAGACGATAAAAACCTGATGACTTCGTTATCCCGCTCAACTTCACTGACTTCAGCGAAGAATTGCTTTAGCAGCTGATCCTCGTCAGCAGTTTCACCCATGGATGTATTTCCTTTTCTCCTCTTTCCGATTATCGTTGTTTCTCTGTTCTGCGCATCGGAATTCACTTCTCCCGATGCCTTTTCATATGGGCTTTATTTGGGCCTTCAAATTGGGCTTAAATTACCGTACGTATGTATGGAAAGCCCATATGCCCAAGATGATTGAAGTCGGGCTTTCTTTCATTAAGGTTTTTCTAGAGTAGTTTTTGTAATTAACTTCAAACAGAGGAGTATATATTACATAAATGTGTAATAATAATTTAATTTTGTGGGGATATGATGACATGATAGGCGATCTTGCACAGCTAAAGCAAAACATCCCACTTTTGTAATAGGATATATCTTTTCCAAGTAATTCCATTACCAGACCTAAATTCCAAAGACATCCAACTACACGATTTGACGTTACAGATTCTATGTGCGGAAAAAATAAAATGTTTTATTCACATGACATGACACATTAAAATTACAAATATGATATACATGTATATTCTTTTTCAACTTTTAACAACCTTTCCTTAGCACAAGGCCATGAGATATCATTGTATCGTTATCGATAGGTAAGAAGTATCAAAAGGGGAAATTTTGTAGTGGAAACAATTAATATTTGATCAGGAGAAAAGAAAAGAAAAATATTATTACACGAACTTTTGACTGCTTAAAGAAGTTCCTTTTTCAGTCAATGGTCTATGCATATCAATATTATCTAGTGATAAATTTATATAAAGCGATGGACATACGTTACGTACATATTGGCTTTGGCCGATGGAGATTGGAGATACGATAAATGACCGCATCGTGTTACAATAAAACCAGATAAAAAACATAGAAATACGTTAAAATACACTGAATTAATTACCATATTGAGTGGCGACATCGAATTATATTGGCCTATATGAGACTCCTTTCTCGATTTGATATATGACCTAATTAATCAAATGAAAGCGACTTATGATTCCATGAACTGTTGCTATCAACGATTTATAACACAGCCCCACTCCACCCACCATACATGCCGCGACTACTCACTTTTCAGACAAAAAAAATTATATGATGTAGAAAACATATGCTTATAATTCACGAACCATATAGGTTCACACAGCTTTGATTATCTATGAAAACTTTTGAAGCCCATACATAACATGAGCACGAGGACGTAAAAGTTCAAGAAATTATTTAAAATACTGAAAACATTGTTATTAGATTACATTCATATATAGCTATTTGTGAAACACACAATGGTTGGTAAGCAAACATATATATGTCGAGAGAGAGAGAGATACTAAAATATTATAAGGAAAAGCAAAGCAAGACTTCAAGCTTCAACTTGAATATTATTTAGGGTTGAAGAGAGAGTTATAATATATATATATATATATATATATCTGTGTGGAACTTCCTCAGTAGAAGAGTAAGCCATGGGAGTCTTGTTGAGGTGCTGCTGATCCTTCTCTTGCTGCTTGATCAATCAACGGAGGTTGTTTGTTCAGACCAAAGTTGTGGATGTGAGGAAGATGAGCCCACTGCAAAAATTATAATGATGATTTGTAATAAAATTAAGAAAACCCTAATGATCCTAAACAGTTGATTGCGATAAGGCAATTTTAGGTTTTTTACCCTAAGCAGGTGGACTAATTAGAGAGACTTACATTTTTCGCAGCTGCACTAAAGGCTTCTCTGTGGCTTATTTCTGGATTGTTAGCCTTTATCCTCTGAATCTCCTCCCTGCAATAATGAATAAAGAATAAATACAACATTACTTGTGTACTTTGAATCAAATTTCTTGAGTTTTGTATGTGCTAATCTGAAGTAAACATATGCATTCGTTACATGTCTTTTATAGTAGATTGTGGTTACACTTACTTAATGAAGCGATTATATGCTGAAGGGACACGTTGTCTTTTTTCTGGAGCTGTAAGAAAATACAAGCACATATCATAACCAAAAAAAGAACAATTATGCATCAAACTTTGATGATGATCATTGCTAACGTAAATTCACAACGCTTATTAACTTACGGCGTATGGGAGCGTTATTACTCTTTGGCGGTACTTGAAGATCCTTCGCAGCCTGCAATGGACCAAATGATCGATGGCTCATTGAAGAAGAACCACCTTCTTTGTTAGCAGAAGCTTCAGCCATGAGTTGTTTCTGGGGCTTTATTTGCAATAAGGTTAAAAAACAGATATTCTGTAACTGTCTGAAACTAAGTACTCACATTGATTTCAGTTAAAGAATACAATAAGTTTGGTAATTCCCTGGAATTAAAGTTACAACATCTTTTATTACCTGAAATTCTTGGACATGAGCAGATTGAAGCAAAGCTCCCATATTAACAGATAGCAGATTAGCACAATGCCCACATCTGACTGTCACGATGGTGAACATACTGCTGCAAGGAACACTAACCTGACGACCATATATATATATATTATGTCCACACAGAAAAAACGAATTAAAAGAGATTAAAATTCCAAGTATTGATGGGAGGCATATATTGAGAAAAAAAAAATAATTAATTGCAAAAAGACATTATATAGGACTTTGAATTCTTTTCATTCAAGTGCTCTCCCGACTTTTTCTGGTGTTCTGACACAATAGATGCTGTGTCTGATCATAAGAGAGAGAACTAGAAAACGACATCACTAGAACGTAATTTATGGAGACAATAACGACATGAGAACATTGGACTACAGGCATGAAATTCAATATATGCCATGGTTTTCACTGTTTCCGGGCAAGATCTGAACATTTTATTCGAAATTCAAAAGTAAAAAAAAAAAAATGAACTCACTGCACTGCAACAATGTAATTATGAACAGTACATGTGAAAATGAGGGGAAAATAAGTAGACAAAGAAAGCTGAAAAAGACTAAGATAAACTTCATGTCCTACTTACCTGCGGACTTTAGTGCCTACAGTATAGATCAAACTATATCTTCAAGGAAGAAGTCATTGGCTATACTTTAAGTGATGCAATGGAAGTTGAAAGAAATAAGAGAAAAAAGAAAGAAAAAAAGTAGTTTGTTTCACGTGAAACCCTAGAAAAGCTCATCTAATTTAGGGTTACAGTTGTAAGAGATTCAGACCAGAAATTTCATTGACACACTTCGATCTTCTTAGCGTATGATCTCGATAATTCTTGATTTTGTACAATTTAATCATACGGCTCTCGAGATTCATTATCTTCAGACGAGTTTCTAAGGCCTCTCAGGCTTCCATATCCAATATATGAGATATATTTTATATAAAGGAGTTTTAGATTTTGGGTCAAAACATTTTAGGTTTAAGTTCGGCAGAGGATAGAGGCAAACCATATAGAAACCCTTTCTGTGTAATAATTTTTCGAACATACCGGATTTTTTGTCACAACAGAAGACTGAAATTGAAGGGAATAATAAATTAACTACAAACCGCTAGGATAATGTTGCAGAACTTGCAATGGACGTAGCACACGCGTTCATGGGCCATTTCGAGAGACATCTTCAGCTGATACTATGAAGTTGCTAGCAAATTAAAAATGTTTTCTTTTATACTAGGTAGAAAAAAGTTGATCTTGGTCGAGTTATCAAAGTAGTGGTGTAATAGATAAGGAATCAAATCAAATAACCAGATCGATAATTGGAGAGTGTAGAAGAACAAAATTCTATGCTTCAGCCTTAAGATATAATATAAGAGAGAGAGAGAGAGAGAGAGAGAGAGAGAGAGGAGATGCTCGCCCTCTATATCAAGGTAGAGGCTTTTTAAAAGACGAAATGAAAACATTAATAAAATATATATAAAAAGAAAACAAGTGAATTTGCTGCTATCGTAATATATATCTGTATTGTTCGTTATTTCTACACAATCACGTGAACTATGTTAGGATCGGTGTACGTGTTTAGAGGGGGGAGGGGGTGAATAAACACTTGCTGTTTTTCGCCCTTTTGGTTCTTAACCGGTTAAGGTTAAATATCTGTGCTTGATATTCGTGAGTGTGTTAGTGCGGAAGCGAGACCAGTCAAAACCGGTTCTGCGATGTGCTGTGTGAGTGAATTGTTTGTGAGGAACACAACGATTTGTTATGCAAGTTCGGTGCCAAAAAGATCTCTTACATCTCCCCTTTCCCTCAGAAAGGCTATAGAAGATTTGGTTTCGATACAAACCCCGTCTTATAACCTTCTTAGCTAGATTCACACGTATAAACCGCCGGCTATATTTGCTAACAAAACTCCTAGACACCACTAGACAGCTTCTTACATTTCGTGTCTCTTTTCAAGAGCTTTTTACAGTCCCTTGAAAACAACTCACTTACTAAACAGTACAGTGAGGACAACACCTAAGTTTTCTTTCTTCGCTTTGAGCTTTGAGCTTGAGCTTGAACTTGATCTCTTGATTTGATTTCTCGTGATTAAGTGCCGTAGGGTCTTCAGCCTCTTATCTGCTATTTATAGCTGGGCTTTGTTGAAGAAGACCGCTGTGAGAAGGTTCTGTGCACCGGACAGTGCATTTAATGACTTCGCCCAAAATGGGTCTGTCCGGTCTTCACTTTTTGTGCTGTGCCATTTGCTTTTTCCTTATTAAGCTTGGCTAGTCTTTGACTTGCTGCCATGAATTTATTACTTGTCAGAAGTCATCGACTTGCTGCGCCTTGATGATGTTTGAATTCTTTGTCCAGCGTGGCACATCCGGTATCAGTCCTTCCAGTCTTCAATGCGCTTTTGGCAGTCGTCTTGATCCGGTTTCTGATAGCTCTGTTGAACTGCTGTATAGTATCCGGTTTCTGCTAAGTCTAACTGGTATATTTATTAAGTTAGGCTCAATCACCAAAATTATTAATTTGAATATTTAAAGTCAACCATTTTAAACGAAAAATATTTCAAACTGAAATTTTGTGCGTACCAAATTTGAACTGATATGTTTGGATTGGAAGAGTATTTACCATAATATTTAACTTTGACTATAAAATACATTAATGATTCATTGAGGGGTGATTTGAAAAGATTCGTCCGTATTTGATTTAATATAATATTATACGTAGTGTATATTCTGTTCGAATGACGACAACATTGTCGTGTAATTAATGCTACCGAATAAGTTTTCATGTATCTGATCATAGTATATATTTACGGTTAATCGCGTAAAACGGATCATATACACAATGTATGTGATCACCGTATGTGCTTCACAAAATATTACACAACTGAAACGAGAACTGTACGGTACGTGAGAAAAATAAAAAATAAAATAAAATAAAAGTGATGATGGTGTGAGGAAAATATGATCTCGGGCATTAATTTGGTGGGGTTTGTGAATATTAAAGAAGTTTTGGAAAGAATGGCTCATGGTGAGGTTGTGGGGTTTAGATTGTTTTTTGGATTATTATCCAATGGAATGAGTGAATGTGAGTCACATGTTGGGATCTTTTAAATTATTATTATTATTAATCGTTATCATCATTAATATTGTTACTATTTGTTTCTGCTTATTGATATTCAAAAATTTACCAACGGCTCAACATAAAAAATTACAACTTTTTATTTGAAGCTTGCATAAAGTACCATTCTTGTCCTGTAATAATAGGTCAATTTGGAAGGACATGATAATTTAATTTCTCCGAGCAGAGAAGACAATAAACTGCCAAGAATTGTGAAATCAATGGTGGTGCAGCAGACGAGTGATTGTAAAATCTTGTTTGTAATAACGATTATAATTGATCTCAAACTTGCAATTTATTAATCGAGCCTAGTGCCATAAAAGCTTAGCAACCCTTAGATAGTCGGCAAATAAATACAGCCCAGGAGAAAAAAAAAAAAAAAAAGATGTATGAAAAGTATAAACTTTGAAGATTTACAAAATCCAAATTAAATGTCGAGACAGCATACACAACTTGGACATCTTCGATCATATCCAAGATTGCTTGCTTGTCCACATCAATATAGTATAGTAACGGTAATAATGCCAGAAACCCTTTCGTTCTATTTCTGGTCCACATTCACAAACACCTATGACCTAAGTAGTGTGTGAATCCACCTTTCTTTTTTTCTTTTCGTAATATAAAGAAAGAAAACTATTTTATCTAAATTAGCTTGTGGTATGTGGCTTAGTAGTCCAATTCTGGACAGTACTTCGTTAAATCGAATAACTGTTTGATTCCAATACATTAATGTAATAGTGATGTAACAAAATATATATATATAATATTTATGTATGTCTGATTAAAAAAAGGTCTCGGTTGGTATTATTGCTTTGATTCGTAGCATATTAATCAAACTACCCGGTGAAAGAACAATGACGAAAAGCTGTTTGATCTAATTAGATAGATGGATAGAGATTCTGCACATTATAAAGACAAATCAACTTCAAATATAGCCTGAGTAGACGGATAATCTGAAAATCAAGATACTAACTATTACACACACTGATACGAAAACAAAGAGATCATTGACTGAAAGAAAACTGCTTATGATGAACTAAGAAGATGTTTTGGAGGAAACAATGCCACAGAAGCTCTCTCTGGGCTAGAATACTTGCGAAAAACTGCCTTGAGCTTATTCTCCGACCCAATATGCGATCGATGATAGCTAGCCAACTCTCTCGAACATTCCCTGATAGTAAAGAGTACAAACAAGCCAGAAAAAGAAAACAGTTATGGTGTAAGAAAAACACAAGTCAAAAAAGTTCAGTAACAAAAAGAGGCTTCGTCATACCTGAGTTCATCTTCGCCATAGCCAGTATAGTGCTTCAAGGTATCCGTCCAAAGAGGGCTCTTTTCAAGGGTACAACGAGCCGCATATACAGCAGAAGCAGAGAGCTTCGAAGGGTTGTACTTCAACACAGTTGAGTAGCTAAGCAGGCCAAGCTCAGCAAAGAAATATGCCATGTTCTCCATCTGAAGATCGATTCGAATAAATTGCAGAAAAGGGAGGTTGTAAGAGAAATGAATAATCATGTTGGATTATATGATTTCATTACCTCCTTGTCGGCGGGGACAGAAGCTTTCACGAATCGAGAGAGGAACACGTAAGGAGTTGGAACAGTAAGGTACCACTCTAGCTTTTCGAGGATGGCCTTCTCCATGAGAAGCACTTGCTCGCCTACGTAAGCATTGTCTGATATGGCTATGAAATCGCGGACCTAGGAAAGAATTACGAGGGCATGATTGTTAGCGAGGTAGTAAAGATTCTATCTTTTTTTTCAAACGTTAATTTATTTTCTTACAGCGGGCGGCCAGATCTCCTCGTACTTGCATGCTATAAGCATCGAGCTTATGCCGACGAGCTGAAGCTCATTTCTCGGGACTGCTTTCACGGACAGAAATCGATCGACGACGTTGATCGCAAGGTAAAGGCTTTCGGGCATGAGCTCGAATTTCTTGTGAACTTCGATAAGCCAATCGACGAGGATTGCCCTCATCTTGGAGTTTATTTCTGGCTGTGTTCTCATGTAATCGTTTATCTTAACATCCTCCTAAAACGTTGCAACAGTGTACTAGATAAACTGCAACAACGGTAGAGAAAAAGAACACATTCTTTAGGAAACAGAGTCGAGAAAAAACCTCGGTGGACTCGTAGAATCTGTAGATGTCCTCGACGTACTCCACGACTGCCAACTCATCGCCAGCGTCGTTCGCATCGATGTTCAGAACTGCTACTGTCTCCTTTGGCTTCTTGCCAAGTCCACAAACAGCCTAAGAAAATAGGAGAATATTTTACTTATTTATCACACGAAATTGCTACGAAGGAAGATGATAGTTAAAATGTTTAGACCTTGCTCCGTGCTGTCATTGTAGAGGTCAATGTTTTCTTGGGCTTCTTCTTCTTCTTCTTCGACGACGCTGCTCTAACGTTTTTCCCGATGCTATAACTGGCTTTCCCATCGGGGCTATTAGCAGCTTCACCCTTAGTCTTTGCAGCAAGTTCCTTTCTATCTAAACCATCATAATCTGCCAATGGCTTCTGAAAATGACCCCAAAACGTTGAATCAGCGAGCAGAAAATCGAAACCGAAAAATTCAGAGGAGGGTACGCATACCTTGCAGTTGTTCTTCTCTGCTTCTGCTGCTTGTGCCTTGGCTAGCATTTGTGCACCAAAGTTCCTGACGAGGAAACAATTGTCCGTCGAGCAACTCTCCTATGTTCTTACGTGTGTGTAAGAGGCTAGACTAATACCTTGTTATCGGGCGATTATGTGGCTTCCCTTCAAGAACTGCTGGGACAGTGACGAGATTTCCAATGTCTTTGAGAACACGTCGATTTCGACCTTCAGCTTGCACATTCTTCGCCTTACCTCCCCCGACTACTGAAATCAAGAAAATGCAAATAGTACTAAATCCCACCATTTTTCTCTTCACGAATCATCAGTTTCTCACAGTAAAGACTAAAAAGACACGTTTTTTAGAAGATTTACTACTACCTTTAGGTTGTTGATCTGCGACTGCAGCTGCTCTAGATGCCATTTCTGAATCAGATTCTTGCTCTTCTTCTTCTTCTTCTTCTTGGATGGGATTTCTAATATAACCAGCAAATACTCCTTCAAAACTAGACCAAAGAGAGGATAAGATCACTTGGAGACGACCGTTGTTGCGCGTCTCACCTTCTTCGTCTTGACAATTTTGAGTCGCCACCTTGCGAGAGAGATAATGGCAGACAAACCTATAAACGTCTCAAGCGCTTTGTATGTATTTCTTAAGATTCCACTCGCTGTTATGTTTGGGCTCGCTTCTCTTCTCTGATTATGATATGATTTTCATGAGAATAAAGGAAATGATGCGAAGAGCTTCGTAAGCGTCAATGAAGGGATGTAAATAGAGAAACGCGCCTCTTTGGTGTTAACGGGCAATTTTTTTTTTCAACTTCGAAGTTTTTAACTAGCCGTTAGAAAGAGAGTAGTGGAGCAATGGAGGAAATTTTTACCGTTGGATGGGTTATTGACCTTTTTATGTTTCGATTTATTCCCTCCTTTTAAGTTCCACTGTGTATCTTTTCCATCCGAGTAATTAATTCTAACTTTTGTAAATATATACGTAATGCGAATAAAAATATTTAACATTAATAATGATGGCAATAAACATAAAGAAACACAGTGGATCGATGCCCATTCGGATTTTGATATTCGGCCCATACTTACAGAAACTCTTCAATTATTTTTGTGTCCACTATGACCAAATGTTCTCATGTTCGACCCATTAATCGGTCCGACCAGGCCCAGACCCATGTATCCGACCCGCATGTAACCCGCGTCATTTACGAAAAAGAAAGAAAAAAGTCAACAACACGACACAAAAGACTTTTTTTTTTCCAGATACCCGACCGGTTCCGGGTTGCCCCGACTAATCCGGTTCGCCCCACGTCGCGTACCTGGTAAGGGCAGGTGAGGCTCCCAAAGGGGGGTGCTGCATACACAAGGATTCGAACCCGAGACCTTACTTAAGCGATACCAAGCCGCTTACCACTTGGACCAACCCCCGTTGGTAACACGACACAAAAGACTTATTCAGACCTCAGAAGCCATTTTTTATTCATACCATATAAAGGCAATCGCCAGACATGAGTTTTCCTTCATTAGAAAACCCTAAACACAAACAAAAAGGCATTCACTAAAAAAGTAACGTTCAATTGACTCATTAAGAAAGCGCAGCTGAACAAGCAAGAGTCGTCGGCCATCAGACATAACGCCGAGCCAAACCAAGCCACACCGCCCACTGGGTCGGGTCGGGTCGGTCTTGTCCTCTTAAATCCGAGGGCGAGGATTACGATCACGAACCTCTTGATGATGAGCAGCCATCATATGCGTATACACGTGAAACAAACTCTCGAAAAAGACTTAGCAAGTGGAGCATGGAAATGCCACACCCGACAGCAGGGGCGGCGACGGTGGTCGGGGAGAACGAGTTGGTGGAAGCTGCGGCGGCGGTGGTGGGCGTGTGGGAGCAAGTTTACGTGTAGATACATGATTCAATCATAAGGGATCAATTCCTCTTGACTTATCTAAACCTCCCAAGAACATAGTAGTCTTACTAAAGGGAATCCAAAGACGACTCACGCGGTGCTCATTTTTCTCATCGTAAACGTTTATGCTTAAGTTTGTTTATCGTCTTCTTCGAATTATTAAGAGAATAAAAGTTGAAAAACAAAAGCAAGCTTTGCTTGGACGGGCTTTGCCATTGTAAGAACTACAGAGATGATGTCCAATATACTTTAATTAATTTTGAGTCGTCCACTATGACCAAGTCCGGCCGATGACGTCTTCAATATGATGAAAGAAGAAGAAGAAGAAGAAGAAGAAGAAGAAAAAAGAAATAGACAAAGGAGAAGACTAACTGACAACCCATCTTTATTTATACCATCAAAGCAATACAGTAGTCAAAGACAGTTTTTATTCATCAGAAAACCCTAAAAACAAACCCAAGAACATGAAGAAGAAACACTTCACTCATCAGAAATGATCAAGAACACAGTACAAACTAATACCCAGTCTTCCAAAGCACGACCTTTACTCAATCGATTGAAAAGAAAGCCCTTAGTAGCTACGATCTTCAATCATCAGCTCTCAGAATCATCTCAGCACTTCATCGATCGATATCAGATCCGACTCCGAGAAGTAGCAGGATAAAGATCCCCGTGATGAGCCCTCATATGGTCATACAAGTACCCCAAGCTCGAGAAAATCTCATGGCAATCGGGGCAAGGAAAGTACCCACGAAGCACAGGCGTAGGGGAAATACAGCCCGCACTGAAAGAAGGGATTCGTGATAGTCGTCATAAATCGCCAGATCTTGAACAGAAGCAAAGCACGCGCCGCCACAATCGCCCTCATGGTACTTAGCGAAAGGGTCCTTGTGAACCGTCACGTGTAGTATCAAATCTTCCTCGTTGCTTAGAATCATGCCACATACGTCGCATTGGATGCGCTTGTACGCAAGCAGACGAGGAGACGGTGACTTCCATTGCAGGTGCGGCGAAGGTCGGAATTGTGGGTGGGGTGTGGGCGGCTGAGGCGGCGGTGGGCGAGTGGGAGCCGTCGTTTGTGGCGGATTTGGTTAACGTGACGGTGGCATGATGGCGGAGGACGACGACGATGCTGAGTAAAATGGTAGGCGAAGATCTATGGATTGAGTGAGTAAGTAATTGAGTAAGTGGGTGGGCGAGTGGGTTATTTATAGATGAAGTCAAACCTTTGGGCTGTTTTCTTTTGTTATTCACTTGGCTAACGGCGGCGGGCTTCTGGAACTGCGATGAAGAACCCACAGAAGTCAAGTACTTGAATAAGCTCCTTCTTTGACTTTGGCACCTAATATTTTTAACTATTTCCGAATTAACCCACAATTATGCAAGTTTATATACGACTCAATCACAATTTTTTCGGAACTTGTTGATCTTAGCGTTCGATAACTTGTTTTGAAGACTCTAATTTTTATTTGTGTTCTTCGATAAATTTAACTATTATTTGGATGTCTTATATAATTCATTACCCATTCCATGTTACCAGGACCGGTTTTTTATTTTTGGAGGTCCTGTCCAGTTCGGCTTAAATATTAAGGCCTAGGTATATTTTTTTTTTCCATATGTGGCCCTATGGAGAACAACCGACCTATTTATTAATTTATATTTTTTACTGTACTAGTTTTAAGTGGAATTTGAGGCCCTCTATTACACTTGGTCGGATTTGTGACCCTGTCCAGTAGGCCTGGATGCACCGACCCAAATCCGGCTTTGCATTGCCACTAGGGCTAGGATTCGGGTTTGGGGACCCGACTCGACCCGGTCGTGTTTTTCATTGACCGGAAGAAAAGTCGGGTATCGGTTAGCAATATCCTACCCGATTACCCAACCGACTACCCGACATAAAAAAATCAACTCCATGTAAAAGCTAAACCCAACTATTAAATAAAAATTCAAACATAAAACTAAGCCCAACTAATGAAAGAAAAATATATGTTTATCTTTTTAACTTTTTTTTATGGTGTTGATTTTTTTTATCGTGACGTTGATGAACTTGAATTTATCTTTTTATTGATGGTGCTTAAAATATTTTATTGTTGATGGTGTTTAACTTATTTTGTTGTTTAAGGAAATGAACATAATTTAAGCTTACCTAAAGTTAAAAAAGGAATAAATAAAAAATAAAAATAAAAATACGAACCCGACCGTCGTTAGACACATGGTGTTGAATTTATTTTATCGTTGATTATTAAAGGTGTTTAGTTTATTTTTATAGTGATTGTGTTTAAATTATTTTATTGAAGGAATTAAACTAATTTAAGCTTATTAAACTAATTAAGCAAATCGGTTTCGAGTACCCGACCATCGGGTACCCGCATTTGATCGGGTCGGGATCGGATTTCAAAATCACTACCCGATTACATCGGGTACCCTACCCGAGAAAACCCGATCCGGTCCCACCTCTAGTTACCACATATACTAATGTTCAGTGTAATTGAAAGAAATGCCCAAAAACATGACCCGTTTGATAGACCCATTACCCGAACCCAGACAAATGGAGTCCGACCCATACATATCCGACTGTAAAAACAACGTTGTATGCGAGGATTATCGGGCCAATCTCTTTAATCTGCAGTGTTTTTAAAGCGAATCGTAGCATGCACGTGGCATTATAAGTGTCTGCCCGAAAAAATAATGCAATATGCTACGGTATTTACGCTACGCAATATTGGAAACAAAACCCGACCCACTACGCATTTATGCATTTTAAAACATTGTTAGTCTGACGAATTATTCTCAGTTTTGATCTCATCACAGTATGTGGTTGGCATCGGTTACAAAAAGAAAAGAAAGTACTTAACAAGAGAAAACTAATCGAAATCATTTTATTCATTGTACCATAGAAACAACATGGTCGTCAATACATAGTTTTCCAAGCTCCAAACTCCAAAGAAACGCTAGCTCAAGAACACGAACTGTTAAAACCCTAGAATGAAAGCATGAAGATGAAAATGATTCATCATCCATTCATCAGAAACGTTCTAAGAACTCAAATTGTAGTACTTCATACACGAGGAAAAGGGTACGTATGACAATCCATGATATGCCTTTCCATAAAATGAGCATACTTGAAAATTCCGGGGCAGTGTTTGAACGCAAAATACCCAATCGTCAGCAGTATTGTAAGTTCAGGGAGAACTGTAGTGCAAATTCCATTTGGATTCAAATTAATACACTAGAAATGATTTATAAAATCCTGTAATGCACGCGCCACAATTAAGGCATTCAAGATTATAGTAGTAGTGGTCTACATCCAAGTGTGTAATCAATTCGTTTGGGATGTTCAGAAACAAGACACAAAATTGGCAAATGTACTGGCGATGACGTTACTCCAGGTGATTTCTCAACTGCGTCATTAATTTGTTTGGGCTGTGCAGAACGTACAGGGGAGGAGGGACCGGCCCCGGCGGTGGATCACGTGCGGGATATCGATCCGACGGTGGTGGGCGAGCGAGAGGCATCTCTAGCAGTGGTTCTGGTGGAAGAGTGGGATGTTGGGCGACAGTTGTGATGGAATGGAGGAGTGGGAAGCTGCAACGTTAGTGGTGGATAGGAATCACTTGCGTCGGTGGCACTGAATAAATGGTTGTGTTTATCTATAGACGGAATCTGACGGCTTACATGATCGCTCGTTTGATCTATTATTCTCAGTTTTGGTGTCAATCACGGTGTGTGGTTACATGTTGGCATTAGTTACAGAAAGAAAGTAAAGCACTTAACACGACCAGAACGCTAATCGAATGTCATTTTATTGATTATACTATAGAAGCAAAATGGTCTTACATAGTTTTGCACCAGAAAACCCTAAAAACAAATAAGAACTAACATGAACAAGATTGACTTCCAAAGAATCGCTCAAGAACACAAACCGTTAAAACCCTAGAAAAGAAAACAAGAAGATGAAAATGTTAAAACCTCCATTCATCAGAAACGTTCAAGAACTAAAACTGTACTTCAGACCGCGGAAAGGGGAAGTGTGCATGACAAATCAGGATATGCATTTTCCAAAATGTACATCCATGAAAATTCCATGCAAGTGTGGGCAGGCAGAGGTCGCAGCGGTATTGAACGTTCAAGGAAACGTGAAGTGCAAAAACCAAATGGACTCAAATTGCGATACCGAAAATGATCTAAAAAATCTTAGTCACCTTCAACGCACACACCACAATTAGCGCTTAGAATTTAGTCCAGAATAGGTTTAACATACTCCCTGTGATTTACCAAGTGTGCCATAAATACGGTTGGGCTTTCCAGATACACCCCGCATATGTTGCGGATGTAGACGACGTACCGGTGAGAAGGATATCGTTCAGCGTGGTGGGAGAGCGGGAGGCATCTGTAGGTGTGGTGGTGGTGGTGGTGGAAGAGTGAGAGGCAGCGGCGGCAGTGGTGCAGGTGCGGGATTCCGAATCAGCGGTGGTGGGCGAGCGGGAGGCATCTGTAGGTGTGGTGGTGGAAGAGTGGAATGCGGCAGCGGTTGTGATGTAATGGAAGTGTGGGAAGATGTACCGTCGGCGGTGGATGAGTGGGAGGAATCAACGGCGTCGATGGTGCTTAATAAGTGGCAAGTGATAGAAGTGATTTGGTTGGGTATTGGGTTTATTTATAGACGGAATCTGACGGTTTATCTCTTCGCCGACGGCTTCAATTGCAATGTACCTTGAACTGATAGTCGGTCAAACATTCAACTTTAGGTATCCATTTTCTGATTGACCCTCATATTGTAAATTATTTACGAATTAACCCATTCGAATTAACACAATTGATAGTCAAATAAAGTCAACATAATTGTTATGTCACCTCCGATATTTTCAGTTGTTCCCTAACCAACAGGGCCAGCCCATGCCTAGTTGTAAGGGGCCCACTTTATGCCAATAATTTTTTTAACTATGCCAATAATTTTTAAAAAAAACAAAGTCCATTAATAAATGTCCAGCATGCACTTTGTTTACGTCTTCAACAAACTGATATAAAGACCAAGTCCACCTAATTAACGTTGTGTCTTCTCTTATGACAATCCATATGATATTAATAATCTTTATTTTTGTCTACATTCATTTGAAATACCATTACATTAACATGTAGATATATATACATATTTGAAATACCATTCATTTGAACCCATATATATTTGAAATCTCTATATATATATAGAGATTTGATGCGCCCACCTACCGTGAGCACTATAAGCAAATCTATCAATATTTTGCTTTTTTTTATTGCCAACATCGCCAACACCTCAGTAGACTCTCTCGTATCCATTGCTAACCGAAATTGCCCTCTCCATTAATCGACAAGGATGGTTGCCCACCTCGTCAGATGTATATGGTGCGGTGCTTTGTTAGGAAACCAGGACATGGCGATGCACAGTGTAATTCAGTGCAACTTTGGTGACCGTACAACCTGCTCCACCTCTTATTTACGGATGTCCCATCTGCGCTGGGAATTTTGAGAACTTTCAAGATCTCGATAGGCATTTGAGGACGACTTCAAGGCATCCTTTGTATTCATTTCCTCCATGGTGACTGATGACTGCCTTTACAAATAAATAGATCTATGATTTGATTAGAACCAATGGTTGCTATAGTTTGTGTTCTTATAATAAATGCCATTAATGTTTTCTGTACAGTAGAGAGTATAGTTTGTGCTTGAAGGTTTCTGAATGGGTAAGTCTTCTTTCTCATGTATCTTGTTTGCAAGTAGGTGCCATTAGTCGACATTACGGATGTTGATGTAGCATATTGACGCGATATATTTTATTGACACGTAAAATGTTATGTAAGGCTTCAATTTGCTACATCAGCATCCGAAATGTCGTTTAATGACACCTAGAAGGTGTTAATAAGATGCCATAACCTTAGATGTCGATGTGGGATATTGAAATGGCACGAATCGATGCCATCAACAGGTGCCCATATAAGGTGCTCACATAATGTGAGCACCATAAAATTCCTCTATATGGGGCGTTTGTTTCCAGTGATCCAACATCACCATGATACCCTCACATCACCGTAATGTGAATATCATCATGATGTGAATCAAGGTGATATATCGTTACTGTGTTTGTTTTGTGTGATATTTCATTTTGTATATCAAATGTGATATTAGAATATTGTGTTTGTCTAATCACAGTGATGTGTGGGGTGATATTGCATAAATATCATATTTAACCCTATGAATATTACATTATTATGTGGATGATATATATATATATATGATATTTACATAATAATGATTACTATTTTAATATCGAGTTTAATTTTTTAAGAATTAATAATAAGCTTTTCGTATAGTTATTCAATATAATTATTTATTATTCAATATATTATTTTAAGATTCAAATAATCTAATTATGTAATTTAAAAAAGGATATTGAAATAGTCTGACCAATTATCTCAGTTTTGATCTCATCACGGTATGTGGTTGGCATCGGTTACAGAAAGAAAATAAACTACTTAACAAGAGAAGGCTAATCGAAGTCATTTTATTCATTATACCATAGAAGCAACATGGTCGCCAATACATAGTTTTCCAAGCTCCAAACTCCAAAGAAACGCTCGCTCAAGAACACGAAATGTAGTACTTCAGACCCGAGGAAAAGGGTACGTATGACAATCCAGGATATGCATGTCCATAAAATGAGCATCTCTGAAAATTTTAGGGCAGTATTTGAATGCTACCATGCCCATAACCCGAACCTAGACCCAGAATCATGGAATCCGACCCATGTGGCACCGATAATCCGGCCGATGATGTTTTCAATCTGATGTGAGAGAGAGAGAGAGAGAGAGAGAGAGAGAGAGAGAGAGAGAGAGAGAGAGAGAGAGAGAGAGAGAGAGAGGAGATGCTCGCCCTCTATATCAAGGTAGAGGCTTTTTAAAAGACGAAATGAAAACATTAATAAAATATATATAAAAAGAAAACAAGTGAATTT
Source organism: Craterostigma plantagineum (assembly GCA_027422505.1). NCBI lineage: Eukaryota > Viridiplantae > Streptophyta > Magnoliopsida > Lamiales > Linderniaceae > Craterostigma > Craterostigma plantagineum. The sequence goes on along the minus strand of JAPQWV010000010.1, from coordinate 23,991,517 downwards.
GCTGCTATCGTAATATATATCTGTATTGTTCGTTATTTCTGCACAATCACGTGAACTGTGTTAGGATCGGTGTACGTGTTTAGAGGGGGGAGGGGGTGAATAAACACTTGCTGTTTTTCGCCCTTTTGGTTCTTAACCGGTTAAGGTTAAATATCGGTGCTTGATATTCGTGAGTGTGTTAGTGCGGAAGCGAGACACAGTCAGTTGGGGACTGAAACCGGTTATGCGATGTGCTGTGTGAGTGAATTGTTTGTGAGGAACACAACGATTTGTAATGCAAGTTCGGTGCCAAAAAGATCTCTTACATCTCCCCTTTCCCTCAGAAAGGCTATAGAAGATTTGGTTCCAACACAAACCCCGTCTTATAACCTTCTTAGCTAGATTCACACGTATAAACCACCGGCTATACTTGCTAACTAAACTCCTAGACACCACTAGACAGCTTCTTACATTCCGTGTCTCTTTAAAGAGCTTTTTACAGTCCCTTGAGAACAACTCACTTACTAAACAGTACAGTGAGGACAACACCTAAGTTTTCTTTCTTCGCTTTGAGCTTTGAGCTTGAGCTTGAGCTTGATCTCTTGATTTGATTTCTCGTGATTAAGTGTCGTAGGGTCTTCAGCCTCTTATCTGCTATTTATAGCTGGGCTTTGTTGAAGAAGACCGTTGTGAGAAGGTTCTGTGCACCGGACAGTGCATTTAATGGTAGGAATAGCTTCAACCACTGCTCTCATGCGTTTCTCAATTATAATCGACCCTCTTAACTCTTAGGTGTTCGAGTGATTAAGGTTTTGCGTTTAGTCTTACTCTTACACCTTAATCTTCGGTGTTCTTTTACAGTACATATATTCTACCTAACTCAGCCAACAGGATCGTGCCCAATGGAAAGGCGATTATTAGGTGTATGTATGAATTATATTCGTATGAAGCTTCATCATTGAATAAGACTCGGACGTAAAAATGGATGCCCCATGTAAAACTCTTCTATCGAAGTTTTCCATATTTAGTTGATGCCTATCTCGTGCATTCTCATTTTCATTGTGAGGAGGGAACGTTTTTTACCCTCGTGCACTCTCGAAAAGCTTGTGAAATTGAAGACATCAGGACCTTCATTACAATAAAATCAACCTAGTGATCAATAATTTCCAGGTAATATTCTTAAAACTTTTTATTTGGGTACCTCCTCTCTAAACCAAGATTATATGGCTTTTTGGAAGGCCAATTCAACTACGTCTTGGGTTTGAAGGGATGATTGTTAGATTCAAATATTAAATTTCAAATCACTAATACGAAAAAAAAAATTGGCGACAATTATATTTGTCGCTATTTGATTTTATTGGACTTAGATTCATTTTGCAAAGCATGAAAGACGCGTACAAGTTTAGACGTGTTGTAAGTTGGGCCGGGCCGCTTTCTCCAAAATGTTCCCGAAAAACCTAATAGTCGACTCTTTAGTCTTTACAACTCGAATCAATCGACTTGTCGTCCCAGAGTTTTCACAGAAAACCTAACAGGCTCTTTACAAAATCGAAACGTTTGTGCACCGCCGTGTATATTTATTCTTGCGAAAGAGTTTCTTCTGCGTATCCATCATTCAGATCCTACAATCGTGCCTGGTTTGATTCTCGTCTTATGTTATTGCACGAAAACTGTTTGTGTCTATGGAAATTTTGTGAATCGGCTTTACTTTTCCCATCGATTTTCAGATCTACATTCACGGTATGTGTTTTCATCGTTAATACACATTTCTTATTTTTTTATCGTCATTTTTATGCAAATCTTATAGTAATCTCTTATTTTATTATGCAACACAAGGCGAGTGTGAGACTCTTGATTTGTATGCTGCTGGCCCTTGCTTTGAAAGCTTTTCTCAGATATTCATGGTTTGACGATTATTCTTTTCCTCAGTTATTTTCAAATCTACATTCGTTTGCAAATGTTTTGACGTTTTATGTATCGTTTTCTGATTATTACAGTTTTTTAAACCTTAACGGGATCTTCAATAGAATTGATGAAGTAACATATAGAGGAGGGAGAGACCCTTGATTTAAAACCTGATTCGAAGTTTTTTGTCACAATCTGAAATTCCACATATAATATATTCTACTCTATCTGATCTCTTTCTTCCCTGCCTTCAAATGTTAGTAGTAGTAAAGAATAATAATGGTTTTATTCAGTTTTTCTTTTTTGGTATGTTTTGATGCTGGTGATTTGTTTTATTGAAACGTATTATAGTAATAAGAGTCTTCTTCCTTTTGATGCCTTCAATTTTTATTTTTTATTTTTCGTTCAAAGATGGATTTGGCTGATTGGAATTTGAATCCCTTTTGGTATCTATCGCTGCTCTTGTTGAGGATTTATTTGTCCTTCGTCTCCTCGCTTCTCGCAAATTACACAGGTAAATAAATAAATAAAATCTCATATTCTTTGTAGCTCAACTTTTACAAGGTACGGTGTGATGAGCAATCATCTATTCTTTCACGCTCTAGAAATTATTGATAGAGAAAAAAAATTAAGAGTTGAATGTTAATAGCAAATGAAAAAAATAACTGCAATGAATATCTAATGGGAAAATGTCAAATTAGTCTCTCAATTTGATATATTTAATTATTATTTTTCTTTTTTTTGTTTTCTTACTTTATTACAAATTTATCCATGATGTATATTTTTTAAAATAATTTAAATTAAAAAATATAAAATAATATGATATATTTACACACGTGTATGCTACTTCCACATACTAATAATAATAACTAGTATTTCTTGCACACCAGATGTGTGTGACCACAATTATATAATACTAACTTATATTTAAGTTGATTTTATAGTTGAAACTAATATTCACTTTACTTATTTATTATTTATAAGTATTTAAAAATTGATGTTAGATAATATAATTGGAATAATTTTAAGTTTCAAGGATAAAATCGTATTACTAATTGACAATAAATAGAGATAGATAAGATAGGAGAGGAGGTAAGTAATTAAGCAGTGGTTGCTGCGCCAAAAGCGATTAGTGCAATTCAAGCGTTATTTTTTCTCTACACTAACTCCCCGCTGAACTGTTCAGATCAACAGAGAGAGAGAAAGGAGAGCGTGCGTAATAATTAATTATATATATATATATATATATATATATATACTACACATAAAAAGTATTCATTATCGTAATGACCAACCATTATTTCTTATTTCACTTTCCGTTAAGTATACTAAACATATTCGCCGTACGCGCAAAAGTCCAGTCATCATAAAAATAGAGAACTGCAATTGTTGGGCTCATCGACTTTGGTTATAAATTGGGGGATTTCTTCTCTACTGCAGAATGGAATTGTGCGTCGCCGGGCGAGCCCATCCCATTCATTCCAAGCTTCCAAGGAGATAAAAATTAAAGGTCACAAAACAACCATTTCCTTCTTTTTTACTACAACAATTTTTTTTTTTTCAAGTATGCGCAAAAGCTAGTCGAAAAATAATAAATAAAAAAGGGAGGGCTTTTCTCCTTCTAGCAGCAGCAGCAGCGTAAGTGCATTCCACGCGCTTTCGACTTCTTCCCTCGCTATAGCGACATACATACATACATAGATAGATGGATCGATCAGCGCAGCACAACTACCAAAACCCAAAGTCATGCGCGCGCGCGCAATATAAGAGCAGATGAGTAGCATATATATACATACGCTATAATGTATGTATATATGTGTGAATCATTTATCGTTTTAATTCTGGCCTACCCAGGGAAGCTTTTACGATCGCCATCAATCGTCGGGTTTTTTTCTTGGTCCAAACAATACAAAACCTAACTGGTTTTTTCTCGGGCGATGGGAAAGGATCATCAGCTAATTATCATCATCCACTAGCAGCAGGTATATGGTGACGATCGACGACCATGGGTTAAAGTTGTTATTAATAAATTGGCATAATAATGGGTTGGGATCAGAAGAATAGGTGGTGATGGTGGTTGATCATAAGAATAAGAAGCAGCCGTACTTTTAATAACAACGAACAGCAAAATGTTGATGGCAGGAACTTCCGATATCATGACATGACGAGAATACAACAGTGCTGTTGGACATTTTATTGTTCAGACAACTTGGATGATTGATTATATTCTGTCTTTAATCCCTCCCATCATCGAATAACTCGGACGTAAAGAAATGGAGGAGACCGCCCCATGTAAACTTATTTATGGACATCTATTTGATACCTATCTATCTATCTCTTGCATTCACTTTCACTGTAAAGAGGGGAAACTTTTCTCCTTCCAAGAAAACATAATTAGCATTTGATTCGTGTAAGAAATGAATTATACAACACTCGAAAACTTATACCAGGACACTCATTACTATGCAACAGAGCAGCAGGTGATTCAGTAATTTCCAGGTAATATTCTAAATATTTCATTTTTGTAATTATTCATTCGGTACCTCCGAAACCAAGATAATATGTGGGTTATTGGAAAAGGCCATTATCGTTACGTGTTGGGTTTGAAGGGATGATTGTTGGATTCAAATATTAAATTCGAAATCACTATTATGAAAGTTTTATCGAGAAAGAAAAAATCGCGACGAGTATATTTGTCACTGTTTTATTTTATTGGACTTAAATGGTCATTTCAAATGTGGGTTATTGGAAAGGCCATCACAGTTAGGTCTTGGGTTTGAAGGGATTATTGTTGGATTCAGATATTAGATTCGAAATCACTAATATGAAAGCTTTATTGAAAAATAAAATCCGCAACGATTATATTTGTCACTCTTTGATTTTATTTGACTTAAATGGTCATTTCATACTCATACAAGTTTGAGACGTTTTAAGTTGGGCTGGGCCGCTTTCTCCAAAATGTTCCGAAAAACCTAAATTTTTTTACCTAGTTTAAACTCAAATCAATCGACTTGTCGTCCCAAAGTTTTCATAGAAAACCTAACAGGCTCTCTACAAAATCGAAACATTTGTGCACCGCCGTGCATATTTATTCTTGCGAAAGAGTTTATTTTTCTTATCCGTCACTCAGATCTTACAATCGTGCCAGGTTTTGTTTCTCATCTGGCACGAGGGTTGTTCAGAAGGTTTGTGTGGCTGTGGAAAATTTTGTGGATCGATCTACATTTACGGTATGTGTTTTTCATCTTTATATACACAATTCTTGCCTTTTCTCAAAATGTTCATGGTTTGACAGATTATTCTTTTTCCTGATTTCAAATCTACATTCATTTGAAAGATTTTGACATTACAATGTATTCATTTTCTTATTGTTAATGTTTTTACACCTTAATGTGATCTTCAATATTACGCATGGAGTAACATATAGAGGAGATACCCTTGATTTAAAACCTGATTCAAAGGTTTTCTGTTACAATCTGAATTCAACATATGGTATACTTATTTTCCCTCTCTTTATCTCTTTCTTCCATGCCCCTTCCAAATGTTAGTAGTAGTAAAGAATAAGAATGGTTCTGTTCAATTTTTTTGGGTGTTTTTATGCTGATGATTTGTTTTATTGAAACGTATTATAGTAATTAGTAAATAGAGTATTCTTCCTTTCGATGCCTTCAATATTTTATTTATTTATTTTGCTCCAGAGAAAAAAAAGATGATTTGGGTGGTGGACTTTGAATCCCTATTGCTGTATTGAATTGAGGAATTGGATGGGCATATTTGTTCTTCGTCTCCTCGCTCGCTCCCAGCAAATTACACAGGTAAGTAAATAAATAAAAATCTCATTTTACTATTATTATTATTATTTTTTTGAGAAGAAGGATTTCATTCGTAAATCCAAATGGATACAAAGATACAATACAGCAATAACCAAAAATTACATCATAATTGACTATTTCTATTGCGTAGATAACATATGATAGCACAGTATCCGTTCTCAAAGACCCAAAGAGGGAAAATGACCCGAAAGGGAACTCCCACGAAGGGAGAACCTCTATTTATACTTATTAGTAGCACAACTTCTATTTATACGGTACGGTGTGATGAGCAATCGCACGTCTTTCACGCTCTAGAAATTAAGATAAGAAAATAATCGAGTGATAATAAATAATGGAAAAATCAGTGCAAATAATCTTTCTTTTTTATTAACGAGGAGAGACTTAATCAAATTAATTAACGTGGCGGTGATCAAAATTACTATGATATCCTTAATTTTAATTTATCTATACTCTTTTATTAAGGCTCGAGGCCTTGGTTAAACGGTTCAATTTGGTCCGTCAATTAAGTCTAATCAGAAAAAAATATTAAATAAAATAAAAAGAAACCACCCACATAACCACATTACTTACTATTTTTAGTCAATATTAATTTACTATTTTTAGTTAATTATTGATGGTTTACTATTTTTATTTAATTATTATTTTACCTTTAATATAATAATATATGATATCATAGCACACGCATCTGAGTGTACAAGAATACTAGTCATAATTATATCCTCTAAAATCACATTTTTATACCCTTAGAAAGGCTTTTTAATTAAAATAGGGTTAATTTAACCTAAATTCAATAAAATAGGGCTGATTTGACGAAAATTATTAAAATAGGGCAAAACGCGTGTATTAACCGCGTCGTCGCGCCTACTAAACGCGACGCTGACGTGGCGTATAAGAAAATAAAGAGGGGCCCGGCTGGGCCCGCGTGAGGCCCGCGTCGCTGTTAATGGACGCGGCGTCGCATTGAATAAACGCGGTGTTGACTAAAGCCCACTAAAAACCCACTGAGACCCACTGAAGAGTCCACTAACACGTCCACTAACCCTAAACAGTATGGGCCACCAGTCGTCGCGTCTATTGGGCGCGTCGTCGCTGTTAATACCCGCGACGTCGTGTTCATTAGCCGCGGTGATTTCAGCTATTTAAGCCACGCGATTTTCGATGTTGAATTCATCAAATTTCATATATATCAAATATGGTGTCTAGAAAAATTCAAGTAGTTGTTTATTATGGCGGTGAAATCATACACGAATCTAACACCATACAGTGTAGTCTTCAACCCATTGGTTATCGACGAATTCGTCGCGATACCATTTTTGATCAATTTCTTAGTATGCTGTACGACATGACTTCCGTCGACAGCAATGCTTTCTTTTTAATCGTCCGAGTGAAGAACGAACACTATCAACACTCACGACTGTATCATAATCTCCTACTGGTGTCTAGTGATGCTGACCTCGCATACTGAATTCCATCTTCTTCGGTGGGCATCATCCTCACTCGCGGACGGATAATAACGGGCTGCACGGGTAATATACGAATCCATGCCCATACCTACACAACATTTAAATTAGTATGTATACACCTCAAGACAACTCAATTAACAAACTAACTCACCTGAAGCAACCGTAGAGCTCCACCTATGTTCATCTTCTGACGCTGACACGAAGTACATAGCTCTCTGTACAAGAAAGCCAGCACGGCACTACCCCAACTGTACGTGTGCACGGCGTCTATGTGTTCGAGCAACGGGAGTAAGGTCATGGACGTCGAGCTGCCGCTCGAGTCGGGGAACAAAACCGATCCCATGAGTAATAGCGCATACGCACGTGCCCGCTGATCGACCTCATAATCCGAGCTGTGATCATCGACCTCGTTGGCTTCTAGCCAGTCTGCAAATTTCCTCAGCGACACCTTCGTCCCGGTGTACGCCCCCCACAGCAGGCCTGTAACCAGTCAGCTCCTCCAAGTAATCCAGCCACTGATCCTGCGTCCTGTGCTGGATAACGCCACTGACCGAATGGCCATCAACAGGGAGTCCCCACAGCACACCGACGTCCTCAAGAGTGACGGTGGCCTCACCCACAGGCAAGTGGAAGGTATGCGTCTCCTTCCTCCACCTCTCTACGAGAGCCGTGATCAAGTGTGGATCTAACTTCTGAGATCCACAACTATACACGCCGTAGAAGGACATAGCATCCAACCTCTCCAGAATACGACCGTGCAACCGCACCGGTCGTGAAAGCTTACCCCATACTACACTCTCCAGACCCCTAACGGTCAAAGGCGTGTCGAGGGCACCATCAGCATTGGATAGTACATCGTTACAACGATGACTATCCTGGAATATCAGAAGTGATCTGTCGATCGGACCGTAATATTCGTACGTATCCATCCTAAATTCAACATTTACAAGTCAATATCGCCGCAAAATCAGGTATCAAAAAATCGAGCTTAGTCAAGCTAAAAACCCTAATTTCAAAATAAGTCTCCAAAATTAGGGAAAATTCCTAATTCGAATCAATTATCCAAAATTAACGTGTTATATCAATCTAATAAGGAACCCACAATATCTAATGCACATATAACAACAAGAACACGAATTTAAACTCACGGATTCGACGAAATTTAACGAAACTATCAAAATCAAGATTTAAAGAAAATAGGAAATTCATACCCAAACGAAGCTTAATCGACGAAGAAGAGAGACAAGGATTAGGTCACGGTGGGTCGCGGTTTCAGATCGCCGGTGGTGGGTGGCCGGAATCGACGAGAAAATCGAATGAGAAGTGAGGAAGAAGAAGAACGCGGCGCGGGTTTATTTAACCCGTCGTCGCGCCCATTAAAAGCGACGTCGCGGCTATTAGCCGCGGCGCTTAGTTTATTGGGCCGATTGTCGGCCCGAACTATTTTTTAAAAATCAGCCCGCGTTAAAGCCCGCATTCAGCCCGCGCCACGTTTGCCACGTCAGCGTCGCGTCTATTGGACGCGGCGACGCGGCTAATAGCTGCGATTTGCCCTATTTTATTAATTTCTTCTACTTTAGCCCTATTTTATTGAATATGGGCTCCACTCGCCCTATTTTAATTAAAAAGCCCCCTTAGAAATATCAAAATAAATTTCACCTATTAAAATTAACTTAAAATAAGTCAACTTAATATATCTCTAGTCTCTATAAAGAGCGTGGATAGAGAAAAAGGGTAAATTGGTGAATACATGTATAATAATAAAAATACAGTGAGGTGGGGAGGAATCGTTGCGCCAAAAGCATAAAGTGAATTCCGTATTTCTCCGCTGATCAACAGAGAGAAAGAAGAGCTTGCGTAGTTTAATTCACACTGACATAAAATAAGGAGTATTACTTGTATGTATGTGACCGATCATTTTTCCAGTATTTATTTCACATGCCTTTGTAGTAAGTATTATATTCACCGTACGTACGCGCAAAAATTAGTCCGCAAAAGAAAAAGAAAATAAAAATAGAAAAAGGGTTTGTCTTTGTTGGGCGACGACATCCACAGTGCAGCAGCAGCAGCACCAGAGTGTAAGTGCTCTCCACATCGCTTCGACTTCTTCTCTCCCTAAACACCACAAAAACTAAAAGCAAAAAGACTTTTTTCTTTTTTTTTTTCCTCATTAATTTTGAATACTAATGTTTTTTTTTTTTATTATTATAGGCTAGCTACACAGATAGCGCTGCTGCTGCTGCTGTGATGTTCTGTGCTGCTGTGCTTGAAATGAAATCCGCTCGCAGGCAGCGAATTGGGTTGTGGGGAGTGAGTGAGTGACAGAGTGAGTGAGTGACCAATTTTTATTACCAAAAACCGAACTCATGCGCGCGGCGCGCAATATATGTAACTAGTGATGCGTTGTTATAGCTGTTGTTTTCATTCTTGATTGATATATGGAAAAAAAAAAATCAACGGCCTCCAATTTTTCTCCTTCGAGTAAATTAAGATCATTGTTGTAATGGGAAAATTAAAGCATAAAAAGTATGCGCAATATCGCCCTATCAAATACTTAATACTGCTAGTCATGTCGTTTATTACATGTTGTAGAGTTGGAACAACGTCCAAGGTATGCGCGTAAATAGCAATTAATGAATCAGTATCAAATGGAGTTTATACGCACGAAAAGAACATAAAAATTGAATCTCATTTATTGTCTTGTAAGTCTTAGAAGGAACAAGTTCATTCTCACAGAGATTCAACTCCCAATCCTATTAGGGTGTCCACAACAATACTCATACTGGCACATCAGCTTTTCACTATATTTTCCTATATTTTATTCTATAACACTTTTGTTATACTTCTTCCACATTAATAACAATACTATAACACGGACCCACAACAATAAATAAAATAATTTCTTTTTTCTTCTCCCTCATTCTCTCTCTTCCATAATATTTTAATATTCCTATAACACAGTGTCATAAATATGACACAATGTCATACTCACGACACGTCCACAATGGTGGTGTGTCATATAAAGTGCCAAATAAGCACATATGACACACATATAAACTACCATTGTGTTACCCTTACAATTCACTTAAAACCTACGCCCATCGGTTCCATAAATGGGAAACTAAGCTAAGGTCCTTGTGAATTCGTTTTGCGCAAGGCAACGCCACTTAAAAAAACACTTCTATTTAATAACAAGCCAAGCCAAACCATTCTTGAAAGAAGGTTTCATACATTATTATTGTATTGTTTGAAATGAAGAAGATGAATATATAATATTTATATTTTTAGGAGCCATAGGTAAGCCTGAAGCGTTCTTGCAGGTAGTCTCCACTGCGTATTGGTGGAAATCTGTTGCAGCAAGAAGATTAACCAAGTGATGAGAGAGAGAGAGAGAGAGAGAGAGAGCAGAAAAACTAATCGAAAACCCATCTTTATTTATACCATCAAAGCAATACATTCGTCAAAGACGGTTTTTATTCATCAAAAAATCCTAAAAACAGAAACCCAAGAACATGAAAAAGAAACACGCCACTCATGAGAAATACTAATACCCAGTATTCTAAAGCACGATCATTACTTCAATCGATTGTAAAGAAAACCATTAGTATCTACAATCTTCAATGATCAGCTCTCAGAATCATATCAGCACTTCATCATCGATATCAGATCCAACTACGAGGAGTAGCAGGATAAAGATCCCCGTGATGAGCCCTCATATGGTCGTACAAGTACCCCAAGCTCGAGAAAATCCCAGGGCAATAGGGGCAAGGAAAGTACCCACGAAGCACATGCAACATGACGGTAGGGGAAATACGGCCCACACTGAAAGAAGGGATTCGTTCGCGATAGTCTTCATGAATCGCCAGATCTTGAACAGAAGCAAAGCACGCGCCGAAATAATCGCACTCATGGTACTTAGCGAAAGGGTCCTTGTGAACCGTCATGTGCAACATCAAATCTTCCTCGTTGCTTAGAATTATCATGCCACATACGTCGCATTGGATGCGCTTGTACGCAAGCAGACGAGAAGAGGGTGACTGCCATCAAAGGTGCGACGAAGGTCGGAATTGTGGGTAGGGTGTGGGTGGATGCGGCGGAGGTGGGCGAGTGGGAGCCGTCGTTTGTGGTGGATTTGGTTGACATGACGGTGGCATGATGGGCGGAGGACGACGACGATGCTGAGTAAAATGGTAGGCAAAGATTTATGGATTCGGTGAGTAAGTAATTGAGTAAGTGGGTGGGCGAGTGGGTTATTTATAGATGAAGTCAAATCTTTGGGCGGTTTTCTTTCGTATTCACTTGGCTAAAGGCGGCGGCCTTTTGTAATTGCGATGAACCTACAAAAGTCAAGTACTTGAATAAGCTCCTTCTTTGACTTTTTGGCCCCTAATATTTTAACTGTTTCCGAATTAACCCATAATTATGCAAGTTTATATACGACTCAATCGCAATTTTTTCGCAACTTGTTGATCTTAGCGTTCGATAACTTGTTTTGAAGACCCTAAGTTTTATTTGTGGTCTTCGATAAATTTAACTATTATTTGGATGCCTTTATATAATTGATTGCCCATACCGAACTACGAGGGCCGTTGTTTTACTTTTGAAGGTCTATTCGGTTGGGCCAAATCTGGTAATCGACTCACCCACAAAACGCGACGCAGTACGCATTGCGCATTTTAAAACATTATTAATCTGGCGAACTATTCTCAGTTTTGATCTCATCACAGTATGTGGTTAGCATGAGGTACAGAAAGAAAAAGAAAGTACTTAACGAGAAAATGCTAATCGAAGTCATTTTATTCATTATGCCATAAAAGAAACATGGTCCTCAATACATAGTTGACACCAAACTCCGAAAAACGCTCGCTCAAGAACACGAACTGTTGAAACCCTAGAAACAAAACAAGAAGATGAAAATGATTCACCCTCCATTCATCAGAAACGTTCAAGAATGCAAACTGTAGTACTTCAGACCCGAGGAAAAAGATACGTATGACCAAAGCTACACCAACCCCAAGGTTGAGTTACGTAGTGCATCGCCACATCTACGTGTTCTAACAAAGCACCACACCATATACAGTTAAAGAGGCGGGCGACCACGGAAGAAAAAGGAAATTGCAGAGTTTGTTGTGGCCACGGTGGTAAAGAAAGATATGGTAGTCGCATCGGCGGAGGGTTCTGCGACGTCAGCGACTGGACGTCATATGAGACCTCTTCTGGTAGAAGAGCTAGCGATGGGTGTGGTGGTGGTTGGTCAATGGGAGGTTGCGGCTGTGTTGAGATAGCAGTGGAAGGACGGCGAGGAGAAGGCAGCGGAGGTGTTTCCTGACTCATGATTGCAGCAAGTTCGTAAATGGTAAAAAATCGTCAACTGGGTTATTTTGTTGGGAATAGAATTGCTCTGATACTACTTTGTTGGGAATAGAGTTGTTCCGATACAACTTTGTTGGAAATTAGGAGTTATATCGGAATTGAGGAACTTGATATCGAATGATAGTCTTTAGAGAAAGAAACTTTATATTACAACGCATTTGTTACAATATTGTTTTGACTTTTGCTTGCTTGATACAAAATGCTTGTTTTTCTTTGTTAGCTTTATAATTTGGCATGTTAACTTGCTACATTTCATTGACACGTAATATGCGTTATTTGATGCTTTGAGACTATATTCAAATGTCAATGTGGGGTGTTGATATGACACGTATCGATGCCACATCAACGGTGCCCATAGGTCACATAAGGTGAGCACCATAAAATTCCTCTATCATATATATATATATATATATATATATATATATTTACTAGTTTTTTGAATGTGCAATGCGTTATACACGTGTTTTAAATAGAATTGTCAAAATGGGCCTGCAAGAGAGCCCACTCGTAGCCCGCCAAATGAAGGGCCTTAGAAATGAAGTATCACACATGTGTTTGAGGTGTATTTTGTGTTGATTTAATCGATTTTTTAATGATTAGTTCTCATTAGACATTCAAACGGGCACACGGCCCGCGACTCGCCCGTCCCGCCCCGCAAAAGTGGCGGGGGTAGGCTGTAAATTTTTAGGCCCGCCAGAAAGTGGGTTTGGGCAGGTAATCCCTTGCGGGCTGTGGGCTTTGGCGGGGCACAGGCCCGGTGGGCCACTAGAAAAGACTAGTGAAATATAATCTATAATGTTTAACTGCTGAAGAAGTTGTGGTACATTCTTGAACTCGTCGCAGCGTGCGTAGTGGAAATGAAAGAGATAAAAGAGGAGGAGACGACGACGGCTAAGTAATTAATCAATCAGAAGCTGCATTTTTTTTTTTTGGTTAAAACATATATTGCATACATAGTACGTAGCCTAAACGAAGAAAACGGACGAACCAATTAAATACGAGCGGTATTAAAAAGGATGGCATGGAAAACCATATGCCTGGACAACTGATGAGGTTTGGCAAAGATTCCATTGCAGTAAGCGCAGGCAAAAACCCCGGGGCGCAAGGGTATCGTACGTTGGGGGAAAGACGTGCTGCACGCGCCCCAAGGACTGTAATAAAGATGCTGCTCGTGCTTCATCAGATCTTCGTGGTTCGCAAAGCACGCGCCGCAGTGATTGCACTGAAAGTAGTCCGTCCTAGGTTCTCTGAACTCCTCGTGCTGAACCGTGTGCTCCATCAATTCGCCGTCCCACTTAATGTTCACCCCACATGCGGCGCAGCGCTTCAAGAGGGGACCACTCTCCCTCGCCGGCTGCATATGAGCGCAGCCGCTGATGATGGCCGCCGGCTGAAAATATGCATTCTGACGCGGTGGCATTATAACGATGGAGGGATGACAAAATAGTACGTTCTGATACTGCTGCTGCTGCTGAGGTGGTGGTGGTGGCATTTGAGTGCCGTTGAAGGGCTGAGAATATACATTCTGCTGCTGCTGATGAGGTGTTTGATGATTTGCATCAAATAGCTGCTTATGCCGAAGCAAGATATGGCTGAAATAATACATATTGGTGATTGATTTTATTATGGACGATGATGATGATGGTGTATGTAAAACAACGATTCGCTTTCTGGGTGTGTGGGATTGGGTTATTTATAGATGATTCATATATTTGGGTGGACTGTTTCTGGGGTTTTTTTTCTCTTCAAGATTTGATCTTACGAGTTTTTCGCCTTGTTTGTTTCTTCAAGAAACTGACGTAGTTTATTAGACCAAGTCCACTTATATATACGTTGTCTTCTCCTATCATATCACCCCACATACATATATACATATACATAATTTCAAATTGTTTCTGAATTATAATAACAGCTCATACGAAAAAAATACTGATCTTTATTTTTGTCTCCCTCATTTGAAATTACATCACAAGTATATAATATATATCCATAAGTGCATTTATATATTCTATTGGTTTGTAATGACATTTTTACTCAAACATCAGATACATAACCACCTACTTAAATGTCTTCGCATCCCACAAATAAGGATCAAATCTTTCCCCAACAACAAAGCCACGAACTTCATCTCCAACCTCAACCCAACTACACCCAGGATTCTTCTTCACCCTCCTAAAATCCATCAGTTTCCTAACCCTATCAGCTTCTCCCCACTTCCCAACCTCGGCGTACATGTTCGAAAGCAGAACATAGTACCCAGGATTATCGGGTTTCAGTTCTAGAAGATTCTCAGCTGCCCAAAACCCCAATTCCATGTTTCCCTGTAACCTAGCTGCCCCGAGCAAAGCACCCCATATATTAACCCCTGGCCTAACCTTCAAACCATCGATCATCTCCATCGCCTCATTCATAAGCCCAGACCGCCCGAGAAGATCGACCATGCAAGCGTAATGCATCTCAGAAGGTTCTAAGTTACGAGCCAACATGTCGTTGAAGTACCATTTCCCCTTCTCAACTAGCCCGCCGTGGCTGCAAGCAGACAGCACAGCTATGTAAGAAACAGAGTCGTAGCTAACTTCTTCATCTTCTTTCATGGCTTCGAAGAGGTCGACCGCAGAGGCAAAATCCCCGAGCATTCCATGCCCCAGGATCGATCTTAAGTGTTCCACGACGCCGTATCCCTATTAGGGATTCGATCGAAGATCTTCTTGGCGACGTCGACACGTCCAGATTTGGTGTACATGTCCAGGAGGGAGTTTGCGACGAATAGATGCTCGTGGAACAGTTTTTTAGTCGCTCGGGCGTGAATTTGCTTCCCTTCTTTCATCGCTGAGGTGTTCGTGCATGCAGATAGAGCTCCCACGTAGGATATGGTGTCGTGCTGAAGCCCATTTGCTTCCATTTCTGCAAACAAACGAATGGAGTTTTGGCTTTCGATCGTCTGGGAATAGCCGTTTATCAGTATGTTGTACGAAACCGTATCTTTCGCAGATGCGTTTATTACAGAATCGGAGAGGTCCAATCGGCCGCATTTTGAGTATACGTCTGCTAATGCGTTAGAGACGAATAAATCGCAAGCTGATCCATTTCTTATACACCTCGAATGTATCTCCATTCCATGGAGTATATAACCCAACCTTGCGCAGGCTGGAAGGAGGTTAGTCATAGTGACCGAATTAGGGGTTTTGCCGTGAGCCTGCATTTCTCTGACGAGCTCCACGGCTTCTGAATTTAGACCGTGTTGAGCGAAGTTGCCTATCATCGTATTCCACGACACAATGTTTCTCCTTGGCGTTTTGTGAAACACTTGTAAGGCTTCGTCGAAGTAACCCCATTTCCCATATATATCCATCAATGCATTGGCTACGAAGGTATCTGTATGGAGATTCATCTTCACAGCGTAGCCATGAACTTCCCTTCCAAAATCAAATGAGTTAAGCTCTGCTATTACGGGCAACGCGGTAGCAATGGTCACCGTACTCAATCCTATGGCCTCGAGGATCATAGCCCGGAAAGAATCCAATGCGTCTTGGTTCAATCCCAAACGTGAGAAAGCACCGATGATTGAATTCCAAGAAACATCATTCTTTATTTCCATTTCGCTAAACATGTGTTTCATATTCACTAAATCATTGCATTTACCATAAGCGTCTACCAACGAATTTCCAATCTTAATCTCCTGGTCTAACCCAACTTTCAATGTATAGCAATGGGCCAAACGAGCCATGAGAATCCCGTCCTCGACCTCCCCACAAGCAGGAAGCAGGCTAACGATGCTTACAGCATTGGCTTTGAAACCCGATTCAATCAAGCCCTTGAATGCCTCAAAGACTTCTTTCCACCTCTCGTTGTCGGAGAAAACCCGCAGTACCGTATTCCACGAGACTAAATCTCTCTCAGGCATTTCGTCGAACACCCTTCCAGCATCCCACAAATCTCCGACGCTTCCGTAGTACAGCAAGAGAGTGTTGCAGACGAACACGTCGGTGTCAAAACCAGCCTTGAACAGCCTCCCATGAACCTCAAGTCCCTTCGGTACGAGGCCATAGTCGGCGCAGAGCTTCAACACAAACGGAAAAGTGTAGTCGTCTGGCCCAAAGGGGGCCTCTTTCAGCAACCCATTGTACGCCCGAATTCCGAGCTCAAGAGCAGCGCAGCTGTGGCGATCTCCGTTGCCGACGATAGTGCAGGCTCTTATGAGCGTGTTGTGTAGGAAAGGAGTTTTCTTGGAGAAGGGCTTGGACTGGGCGAAGATGGTGGTCAGTGTCTTCGTGGTGTTGACGGCGCTGGGGAAATGAGTGGAGTATGAGAGGATCAGCGCGGCGGATATGGAGACGGAGGAGGGCAGGAAACCGCGGGTGACGGCGGCGCCGTGGCACTGCTCCACGGCGGAGAACGGCAGTGGAGGAGAGTTGCTGCTGAGGTGGTGGAGAATGTTGGACGGCGACGAGAGGGTTGAGGAGAGTCGAGGGTGCGAAGGTTTTTGTAGAGTGTAGACATGGCGAGAAAACATCAAACATCATGGGACGACTGACCAGAATCACAGTTGTTCCAATACATGGATTATAATAACTTGAACGTTTTTAACTTTCTGCAATTAATTTCAATAATTTGTGTGTTAATTCATTATTTAGGGGATTTTACATAAAATACCCATTAACATTGAAAAATTAGCAAGTCAGTACCCCGCCTTATTTTTTTATATGCAGGTACCTGTCAGAATAATTTATTTGCACATTAGTACCTGCCAACGCAAGATACATCACATCACACTTATAAATACCATAGAGAAACGTATTATGGTACGTAATACAACTAGTAAATAATATCATCATATAGTCAGCCGCAAGGTACTGTATGGAACGTATATAGGTACCATATATGCGGACGTGGTATGCAATACACATGAAAAGGTACGTCAAGACCGGGAAAATGGTACGCACAGTCGAACGGATACTTATACAAAAATTTCTGGCATGAGTACTGATTTTTTTGTTGGCTATTTTTCTATTGATTCACCCATTATTTGTCTTTCAGAAATGACCCAAGTTGTCGTTGGTATTAATATCGCTATTTAAGCAAATAAATCTAACACAGGAATACTTAAAACTCAACGAACACAGAGATTAGCGTTTATTCCTTTCCTAAAATAAGAAGCACGTCTTTTCTTTAGGCACAGCAATTTGCAATAGCACAATACAGTGTTTTGGCCGCTGTGGGCAAACATTCAATAACACAAAAGAATTCATAAGAGGAAAGTGTCAGAAACCTACGATTGTGTTCAATATGATACAAAAACATACGCTTTTTTTCACGAGCCGAAGTGTCAGCAAGAGATAAGGCCCCTTATAATCTTCCTAACCGAGGAATGTACGAGTTCACCAGAATCACTATGTCTGGTAATAAATAGCTCCTAAAGCTAAGCATCAACTCTTCGATAGTCTTTGGCTCGTAAGGTTATGTTGCATCGATAGTATGGGTTTGAGGTGTCAAATTTCCCAACGTAGATGAAGAGTTGGCGCTTACCTTATACCCTCTGCCGTACGCAGCAATGAGTAGAGCTTCGGCGCGGCCTGAATAACTCATGTATAGCAAATTTATACAGAGATGCTTAACAGAAATGTAATCTATACATGGCGAATTGAATTATAAAAAGAATACCCACCGTGATCTTTCTTCCTTTTCAACATTGGGCTAATTGAAGGAAACAGAGTTGAGGCTAGCTCTCTGCTATCGTCCTGTCAAGGAAATTACAAGTTATCGATGTTTAATCAAACGAAGAACAAATGCAGTTTCTTAATTGGAGATAGAAAAGCGGGCAATATTCTGTAAAGATCATACAAACCTTACTTGAGCGACTCCCAGCGAGTTTTAACTCACTCTTCCATGACACTGATGGAATTGGAACAACAGAATATCCTGAGGCAACCAAGATCCCTATCCATAGTCCATATCCAAATCCTCCACTCCACCAACCCTTTTTACCGAAAAGATTTGTCAAAAAACTCAAGCAAGCTAAATAAACTTCTAACAAAGGTGATATTTAGAAACGTATATGAAAAGCATGCCCATCATTAAAATTTGATATGGTAAAAAGAAAGAGAAACGTAACATCTGTCGATTGGTTGTCTAACCTGCTTACCATCTTGAGGATAAGGAATCGACTGTTCCACGTATGCAGTAGTTCCTGAGATAAATATGAATGAAAATTGATAAAATTACCATCCTTCTAGTTTTTGAATAAGGAGGTACGAAGTCATGGCTTTTAATTCCATATTTGGCCCATGGAGTTCAATCGTAAATAAAAACAACTAGGCTGAAAACGAGGTTAAAGTCTTTTTCTTTTTCAGCAAGATAATCTTTCTATGAACTATGGCACGGCCGACACTATTACAATCACAAAAATCAATTGAGTGATAAAGCGAAGAACTCGATACGCACAGACGAGATAATGAGACAATTTCGCATACCTATTGGAGCATCAACTGCTCGAAGTAACTTGACTATCGACTTCACATCAAGGCGTTTTCGTACTCTTTTTCCCACCAACACCTTCAAGTGTGGCGAATCATATACCTATAACATAGTTGAACATAAACAACGTAACTCAATCATAATCTCGGAACTATCCAACTAGTCTTCTCATGATAAAAGCTTAATACGCCACCAGCAACAATAATGTGGGGGAAAAGTTACAACTGTTATAAAAAAGCACATAGCTGAGCTCCGAAACCAAAAAGTACCTGAGGACAACCATCGGGGTCTATAACTGCCAAAGCTCCATAAATATCCGGGTCAACTCCGATAACCCAACCTGGGCGACCCGACCCGCCACAGTCGGACCCTTCAGCAACAGCGGTTTCATCAACATTATGGAAAGGGCAAGATAGGGAATCTAGCCAATCGAGCTTCAGCTGCTCAGCGTTCACAGTTGCCTTCCTTCCTCTTGCGCTGACTCCTCTTTTAGCGCCGTTGGGCTTAGGGGTTGGCGTTGGGGTTTCGGGAACTGCTACGAGTTCTGGGCCGACGATGGCGGCGGTAGTTGTGGAGGCGAAGAGGCGCGTCGTGGCGGAGGTGAAACGGAGGAGAGTCGGCGGTGATTTGAAGGGGAAAAGAAGGGCTTGAGGAGTCATCGTTTTTGGAGGGAATGAGACATTTTCCATTAACGTCTTGTTTTGAAGCAGATCAGCAGAAAAAAGCAGTGATAATTGAAATTGGGGAAACTTATACAGTATAAACTCTATAAATTAATACGGTTGGGACCGGCCAAATTTATTAATTAAAGGAGTTATTAATTAATCAATAAATTAATAATTATATCGATAAATTAATATTTTATTAATATATAGTGTATATTATCTTTCAAACTTCCCAAACATCAAATAACCTACCATCTCTTATGTCCTTAATAAACGTCAAATTAAGGATCGAACTTCAAACTCCCAAGTCTGTCATAATCGTATGGTGCTAATGTACATTTAAGTAATAATAGTAAATATATCAACAAAAACAAATGACAATTGAGTCATTTTTCAAGTAATCTTCGTTCGTGTAATATGAGAATATTTTTACATATGGAATTATTAATTTATAATTTATAGGGGACCTATAGGAATTATCGAAAGTCTATTATCTTATAATTTTAGAGAATTATTAATTTAGTACGTTGTCCCCGAGTCGGAACCGGCCAGAAATATTATATTAAAGAGTTTATTAAATTATCGAGTATTAATTTATAGAGTTTCTACGGTATTAGTCCTTTCTTTCTCTTTTCATAGATAATTCGATTTATTTTCAGATTTATTTATGTTATAATAGCTTATTTAAAAAAGAAAGGCTTGGGTCAATGCGCTGGGTAAACATCTATTGTTATTTTGTATCTATCGTTTCGATATATAAATTATTTGGGTTAAACCGAATTAACAAACGAAGCCCATTTATGCTACATTTGATTTAAACTCTTTTTGGAGGAAGTTTAAAGAACAAATTAATACTTATTTGGAATTGGTTGCATTGCATAATAATTACGTTAGAAAACAATCCATAGTACTTTTATTAGTTCTCTGAGAGAAATTAAATTAAATCATGCACAATCCATTTAGGTACAACCAATTTCTTCCACCCTTCAATGTAATTTATGTGGCGGAGCATTATTGCATTGAGGCTCTTCGTTTGAATTCAACCCTTCAACTAATTCCTTTTTATTTGTTTGAAACGGAAATTTTATTGTTCAATCGAAACTTGCGGTAACAATATTCATCAAACAAAAAAATTTAAACTTGTGAACTAGTTGAGAATTAGTTTTTTTTTTTTCACATTATTGGTCTCTAAGTTACGTACGTTTGACATTGTTGTTCGCCAACACATTCATAAGTCAAATGTTGTGAGTAAATTAAGGCAAAAAAGAAGGTAAAAAGCAACACATAAATAAAAAGAAAAAGAATCCGACAAAGAAAACTGAGACTGAAATTCTTCTTTTTGAACGTTTTTATTACATGTACTACTAACTAGGCCTGACAAATATTAATCACGTAGCAACCTTTGAATGCTATTTACATTTACACCGCTGGACCTAACTAATCATAGAGAAAATGAATGAATAAATGACTCAGAAAAGGAGTGAGAACAAAAAGAAAGAAAACAAGGCGTAGATTCTGGGAAAGTCTTTACGGTTGCTTGTCCTACCATATTACCATTGATTGAGAGGGAAAAGAACCCGAGTTCGACCCGGGCCGACCCGGTTCTTGAATTGCACTCTGGACTGGGATGATGCTGTTGCCAATGCCATGCCATTATCTTGAAAGTAATGACAAAGAAAGATTGTAACGAAGTGTGAAAATCCATAATGCCTAGAGCTGCGTTAGCTCCATTCGAGAAACCTCGTACTGGAAACTCGAACACGGTAATGTCGACAACGACAGCATCTCTATGCTTCTATCGTAGTCATTGATGTTTTCTTATTATTTTCTGGATAGATTTTCAAGAGTGGGCATTTGCTTATATCTTCCAAAGGTGAGTTTTTTCCGAGACTTGCTTATGGTACTTTGATAGTTTTACCGAGTTCTCAAAATTCTTGCAGGCTTGGGGTGGAAATCTTGGAAGAAGCGATGGTTTATCCTTACAAGCACTTCGCTGGTCTTCTTTAAGAACCAAAACGATCCTGTTGGTCTCGCTCTCACTTCATTTTTTTTCCATTTCATACAATGTTATGTATAGTGTGATTTTGATTGTTGGGGCTATTGTGTTATCAAGAATCTGAATTTTAAATGCAGAGTGCAACTCCTCAGAATGGAGGAGGTGAAGTAAATTTGACTCTAGGCAGCATCGACTTAAATAATTCTGCAAGGCATGTTTCAATAGCATACATCTCATGTAAGATTTCCTTCTCCTTTTCCTTTAAGTTCCATTCAATGGTTTCTTCTTTTTATTTCAGTGTTGTTGTTAGAGAAGACAAGAAGCTTCTAACTGTTCTGTTTCCCGATGGGCGCAATGGTCGGGCATTCACTCTCAAGGTGCATTACTTATCCTTAAATCTTGTCCATTGTCTTGGCTTGTAAAGGTGAACGCTGTCGAAATTCTTACCACACTTTATAGGCTGAGATGCTTGCAGATCTGTACGAGTGGAAGACAGCCTTCGAGCGTGCTCTTGCTCAAGCGCCAGATGCTTCTCTTGCGATGGGATGCCATGGGATATACAGAAATGTTGCCGATGATTCTACCGAGGGCTCTTTCAGCCAACGTTCGTATTTTTTTTGTTCCGTTTGAAAAACTTTACATGGCCTTTTTCTTTTCTAAAAATCGTGTGGGTGATATCTTAATTCAGGGAAACGGAAGAATCCCGTTAAGTCTTTGGTCGTAGGACGGCCCATTTTGCTCGCATTGGAGGATATCGATGGTAGCCCTTCGTTCTTGGAGAAAGGCCTTCGATTTCTTGAAAAATACGGTACCGTGTGAAAGTTTCAGCTTCGCGATGAAGAAGAGATTTTTCTTTTAGTTCTCACTTCTGAGGACGACCCCCCTTTTTTTTTTCTAACAGGGATCAAGGTAGAAGGAATTCTAAGGCAATCTGCAGATGTTGCTGAAGTGGAAAGAAGAGTTCTCGAGTATGAACAAGGTGAAGTTCCTTACGCCATTCAAATGTGTGTCTTTTTAACTATATCTTTCGCTTCCACTCTTTAGACATCTATCTCCGATTGTCTAGGCAAGATCGAGTTCGATCCTAAAGAGGATGCTCACGTCGTCGGGGACTGCGTTAAGGTTTTGATTTCCCACTTTCCAAGCGCTTAACTTCTCTTTTTTCGCCCTCCGTCTAATAAAACGCACCCATTTTAATTTCATAATAGCACGTCCTTCGCCGTCTGCCTTCGTCGCCCGTCCCTTCTTCCTGCTGCGCTCTGCTGTTAGAAGCCTACAGTAAGTTGCTTGGTCTTTTTTTTCATCGTTTAATATCAAGCGCTTGGAAATCAAACTATCAATTCCTCGACTATTTCCCTTGCGCTGCTCTTCAAGAAATCGAACCCAAAGAAGCCCGAGTCAAAGCAATGCGATCTGCCGTACAAGAATCATTTCCCGAGCCCAACAGGCGACTTCTGCAGAGGTATCAAATCTGCGCCTAAATCTCTCTTCTAAACCTCGAAAAAAAAAAAAGTGATGGTTATTAAATTTCTGACAAGCTTGTTTTGGTGATCATCAGAGTTCTTAAGATGATGCGAGCGATTTCCTCCCACGCTTTAGAGAATCGAATGACTGCGTCCAATGTTGCTGCTTGTATGGCACCGTTGCTATTGCGCCCGATATTAGCCGGCGAATGCGACTTTGACGTCGAAAAAGATGACTCTGCTCAGCTTATTGCAGCTGCGAACGCTGCCAACAGTGCGCGTGCGGTTACTACGACTTTGATGGAAGAGTACGATGATATTTTCGACGTGAGTTGTTTTTTTTTGAGATTTATGAAAACTTGTTACTACATTTTCCGTGCAGCGACCGCTGAGGGGATTGAGTTACCTTTTTCAGGATGAGGGACTAAGCAGATGCTCGATGTCTGAAGATTCTCAAACTTATAAGAGCGAAAGCGTAGATAGCAGTGATGATGAATGCTCTGTAGTTGCCAATGGTTGCCATGGTGCTGATAATGAACTTGAGGGGGAAAGCGATTTTGGTGGTGATCGTACACTTAGCGGGAAATTAAGCGAAAGTACTGCTGGCGATCTTTACGACTATAAGGTTCTTTGCACACAAACGCACGCACATCTATTGAATTTTTTTCGCCAAACTTCCCCTGTTTTTATCTTTGTACCAGGCGATCGAAAATGACAGTTCAGGAAATGTATCTCCATCGCAGAGCAGGACAAGATTAAGTCCAAATATTAAGTCTACGCAGCGACTTGATATAGCGAAAACTGATTTATGTCACGGAATAACAGAAGAGGTGAGTAATGTGTAGTCTATAAAGGAAGTGGTGTATTATCATCGCATCGTGTTAAAACATACACTTATTGGTAATAAGCTTATCGTCTTCTTCAGGCGAGAGGAAGCTCCATTTTGCGAGCTACCTTGGAGAGAAGAAGGCAATCATTGCAAGAAAGCCGATTGGCCCTCGAACGAGACGTACGCTTTTGCTTTACGTTAACTTAACGCTACGCTAATCAGACATTCAAACTCAATGATTCTTGCATCTTGTTGTTCTTTCAATAGGTCATGAGATTGCAAGGACAACTGCAAGCTGAGAGAGACCGACGAACTGCTTTAGAACTTGGCCTTAGCATGGCGTCTGGGCAATTCCTCGATGCTCATGGCGTAGATGATCCCAAGGTTTAACTAAATCATCTCTTTCTCAGCTGTATTCGTCTAAAATTCTTCCTGGAAATTTTGCGAAAGACGCTGAAATGTTTTCTTTTTTTTTCATTTAAAAAAAATAAAGACGAGGGCCGAGCTCGAGGAGATAGCTCTTGTCGAAGCTGACGTGGCAAGGTTGAAGCATAAAGTCGCCGAACTTCATCACCACCTAAACCAACAACGCGAACAGTCTCATTACTGTTCTCTTATGGATTCATACTACGCCTATCAATATTCTTCTACTGCGACCCAAACTTCAGAGCCGTGAGTTCGATACATACATATCATCAAACTGATCATTTTTCGACGCACCTTGTCCATGCTTTAAAATCTTTTCGTGTTAAAACAATAATATTTCCTTGCAGCAGATATTACCAACCAGATTTTGATGCAAACCTCCTTGCCGTTTGTAACCATGAAAGAAGACAAACAACAACCGAGGTAAAACAGCTCAATCGATATGTGTCGCATAGAAAGAAATGTATGAATGCATAACAATCAACCGTAAAATGCATCCAAAAAAAAAAGATGTAAATTTTATCGCAGGTGTTAGGCTATCCTCGACATCCATCAGCGGCCCCACTAGAATTACCGCCGACCCAACTCAGGCTTTTCAAGGAAAGGAGGTTCCATTTAATGGAACATCATCAGCTCCATCGCCAAGACTTAGAAAACTATGGATCGTTCGTACCTCGTGAGTCTGTGTATAAGCCATGGAACTAATAACAAATCCATGAGCGTCTTATGTGTTCGTTACGTTCGTACATACTGTGCACAAAATACGTGTTTCACTTATTAGCTTTTCGCCGAATTATTGATACAAGACATCAATACATGCAGATACATGAATAATTACATAAACACTTAAATAGATGCTCTACTGTGATTTCATAACATGTTTCTCCAAGCCAGGAATGTGGCTCTCCATGAAATACTTTCTCCAGTTTATATTTCTCGGGTCGATTTCGAAATTCGATTTTTCCTTATCGGACATCTCTTCTAGCAGCTTGTCTGTGTTGCCCGTGTCGAATCTGCAGTCGTCGAACGAAGAATGAAAGTTTAGGGTTTCTTTACATCGGTGAGCGAAAGATTTAGTTGTTACTAAGTTTCCTAACCTTCCTTTGATGAAACCGATGAAGTCATACATCTTGCACAGCTGCTCGGCGTAAGCAATACTCGTTTTGGTTCGCCTATCAATTTTGGCGTCGCTCTTCCCATTAACACGCTCGCCCAGCAGTGCATCCCTAGTGTACTTCGAGAGATCGTTATAGTTGTCGAACAACTTAATTCTCTGTACAGTATTACTTCGTCCATTGTCGAATAAATTTTTCTTCGAGTTAAAATACTCGTGGAGTATTTTGAAGAAATCATGGAACTGAAGAGGGTTGGCCACGCCAGACGCCACGTGGTGGACGCTTAGCGTTGGCTTCGATTTGCTTCCTCCGTGCTTTGCGATGCTTGCTATCATCGAGTTCACTACAAAGTCTAGAGGGATCTGAATAACGTAGAAATAAAAGCGATTATTCGATTTAATAACTCGTTAAATTAAAAAAAAAAAAATAAAGAGTAAGCTTACGATATCCATGTGCGCTTGAGGATCAGCCAAAAATGCAGGAAGATGACCTTTTCCGTAAGAGATGATCACTGGGTCGAAACATCTGTTACGAAAATAAAATGATGAGTTCGGCGTAGTTAATAATTGCTTGCGAAAAATGGAGATTATTTCCGGGGTTTTTTAGGGTTAGTTCGATGAAGCAGTCTGGGCAATTATATAGAAGTGTACTCACTTGTTCCCTTGTATCCATCCTGGGAAAGGATCGTTATAAGTACTTTCGATAACAGCTGGCCTGACTATAAGAACGGGCGTTTCTCCCCTTATTTCGTCGATCGCCATTTCGCTTAGCGCTTTCGTCAAGTGATATGCATTGTAGAATCCGAATAAGTTTGCCCTATATGTAAATAGTGCGTTCTCAAATCGCAGATTTTTAAGGGAAATAATAAAACTCTGGAAATTTTTTACGTAGTTATTTCACCTCTCTTGACCTAATCGCTTCAAATTCTTGGCCACGTCACAGTCTTGTGAAGTACGGCACAATTTCATTGCGAGGCTAATCTCTTCGGCTAAATCGAGTCGAGGAGGACATAAGGAAGATATCGACGATGTATCATCTTCGACGTTATTTTTCCAATTTTGACCTAATTGTTTCTCAGGTATGAGGCCCTCATTTCTTCCACAAACATAGGCTGCATGTGTATTATTATTAGAATAGTTCAAAATCATTATGAATTAGAGTCAATTATTACACTGCTTTTTATTCATGGACTTGCCTGTTGAAACATGAACGAATAACTTAAGGTTCTTGCACGTTTTGGCAAACCTCAATAGTCTTAAAGGGGCAACCACGTTTATGTCAAGTAACGTGTCATACCTGGGAAAACATGTATATCAATGTCAGGTGCATGTGTATATATTGCAGACAAAGATTATATAAATTTTCATCAGAGATCTACAGATTATATATATATATATATATATAATATTTAATCAGACGCTCTTATAACACATCTATTTAGTTGTATATATAATATTGAACCTTTCATTCAAGGTTGTGCTCGCTGCAGAATCTACAATGACATGTACATCCTTCAAAATTTCTCGAGCAGATTTAGGGTCCAATCCGAGATTTGGTTCACAGATATTTCCAGCAACTGCTACTAGCTTCTCCCTTACAAACGCTTGATAATCATCCTCATCATGCTTGCCCTTAAGAGACTTGAATAAATCCGAATCTATGATCTGATAAAAAAGACACACAGAGAAAAATAAAAAATAGGGTCTCTCTCATCATGAATTTACACCGCCTTTCGCCCGACTATATATTTGATGTGATGATAGTAAAAAAAAAAGCATATCGACGGCGTAGAGAGAAAGAAAGCATACTTCTTTGGTCAACCTTTCATCTGCAGCCTCTTTGTCTTCTGCTTTTATTAAACAATATATTTTACCAACTGACGTCGCTCTCAATAACTTCTCCACAAACGCTGCAAGAAACCCTCAAAATTTACAAAGTTGATAAAAACCCTAAAAACAATTAACAAATAATTATACGCAGTCGATCATCGAGTACATTATTCACGTAATAAAAGAAAGAAAATAAGAGATGCATATATAGACATGTTACACCTCTAGAGCTTTTAGTTATTTCGCATGAACGATTAATTAATTGCATGAGAAGAGGTATAATATACCTTTGCCTAAAAGACCAGTTGCGCCAGTGATGAAGATATTTTTCCCTTGAAAAAACTCAAATATTCCAACGCCTTCGACCCCATTACTTTGATCGACGTACTCAATTTCTTGATCAGCCTCTAACAGTGAAGGCAAAAGGGATTCAAGAGGGTGTTGTAGACGTCGAAAATAAGGATATGCCACTTCGTCGTTTCGAAGTATAGACATCGATTTGCCGCAGTTTTCCCTCGAAGAATTACTATTATTACAACCAATAATATTCTTGCCGTCAGTTAAGAAACTAACTTTGGATATTGGGTCAGAACGTCTTTGCAGAGAATATAGGGCTGAGAAAGGCGAGCTGTGAACGAGCGACATGATGATATTAATTAAATTCGAATACTATGTTTGGATACTAATACCATTTGCATATAGCGCTATGGTCTATTTATAGGGCAGAGCTGACGATGTAATAAATACGTTCATTTGGAAATAGTAACAACTCTGCTATTACCGAGTCGTTCGTGGCATGCTACGTACTAAAAAGAAATTGCAACACTTGTTAGTCCGCCTGCAGTATTATTGTCATTATTTTTTTTTTATTATTATTATAGCAATATGTAGTTGTAGGCTGCTAATATTGTAGCAATATGTCCGCCTTCGTAACTACTATTATTATGAAATTCGCCGGATAATGATAAATTAAAAGGACTTGACTTGAGAAAGATACCAACCAGTAGTTGAGATTCGTTACAGTGCGTACAGAAATTATACCTACATGTCTAATTATTATTTCTAATGTAAATGATAATAATAATAATAATGACAGACTGGGAACATGAAAACATGGTTGTTAGGATTTATGTCATATCTTGTTGAGTCTATATCATATACTATAGAAATGGAGAAACGTATAAATCGTAGACCGCCCCCATGTGATATATTTGCTTGATATAAAATTGACGAGATGCTTGCTTGATATATATGTTTTTTTTCTCCTTCAAAAAAACCATTTGTACTCGTAACGCAGTTGACTAACCCTCAAATAGCTCAAATAAAAATACTGTCGTTTCTTGAGTGGTCTTTACCCCTTTTGTTTCTCGTTACAAAATTCGGTTTTAAATTAGAAATGATTTAAATTGAAATGATTTCAATTCAATATTCTAGAAGGTCGATAGCAGTGACAACTGTTCCGTCTATCCGATAGATTCGAAAACCACTCCCTATTTTTTTCTTTTTGGTATGGGAGTTCTTTCGACCGAAAACCACTCCCTATTTTTTTTTTGGTATGTGAGTTCTTCAGACCGATAGAAAAGATCAGAAACCATGGGTTTTTAGCAGTGTTTTAAAACGCATAGCGCAACACGTCGCGTTTCAGTTCAGATAGCGCATAGCGTAAATAGCGTAGCGTATTGCGTGAGTATTTCGGACAAGCTACTTATTACCTTAAGAACATAATTTATAAAAAAAATTATTATCATAAGCATATTATTCATTAAGCTATAAAATTCGGGTTCAATAATATATGTAAAATCTAATAGTATAAATTTCGCATAATAAAACATACATTTAAAATATTAAACAATTCATTTAACAGAATTTTTAATCTAAGTTAACTCATATGGGTTGGCCATCATTAAAAATTAAGGTAAAATTAATAAAATTTTAAGGGAATCATAGACTTAAAAAATGTAGTATTTTAGAAAATAATCTTATGGATACGAAAAAATATAAGATATGCATGTCATTTTGATCGTTGTTAAACAAGAAATAAATTAGATAAATTTTTATTTATTTTTATCGCATAAATAAATTTAATAATTGCTTTGCATATTTTGGTTGAAGTAATTTTAAAGTTATAAAAAGAAAATAAAAACTAAAATAGTCAAATCATAAAAATTGCCACGTCAAGTACATTTCTGCCTCTCTGCTTCTCTGGTCCCAATAATTATGTGTTGTACGCTATTTTTCATACGCTACACCGCGTTTTCAGAAGAATTTACGCTAGCGCGCGCGACAAAGCGCGCGATGCTGCGCTTTTTTAAACACTGGTTTTTAGTAGCACGCCCGTTCGATTATTCCACCAAGTATATCACGACAATTATCCAAAATTATAGCAGAAAAAGAAATTAAAACAAAAAAAATAGTGGTAGAAAGAAGCACATGCGTAAAAACAAAACTGCATTTCCCAACATTTTTGTATTACAAAATATACAGTATTGGGCCGTTGAGCCCAATGGACCAAAGGCAAAAGCCCATGACACATCAACTTCTTTCTCATCACGGCCCACGGGTCGGAAAACTAAAACGGATCGTCGGGCACGAAACCCTTCCTCAGCATCTCGTCATGCAAACGACACGCCTCCTTCATATCTTCCGTCGAAACGTAGCCATTGATCAGAGACGTATAAGTCGACTTATCGGGCCCCACTCCCTTCTCTACCATCCTTCGGTAAATCTCATCAGCCTCTCGCATTTTCCCGAGCTTACAAAATCTGTCGACCAAGACGTTATACGTAATGACATCAGGCGATAATAGGCCAACTTCAGCTTCCATTCTTCCCAAAAGGTCGAGTGCTAAGTCGACCTTCTCCTCCTTCATGAACCCATGCATGAGAGTGTTGTACGTATAGCAGTCGGGCGAAATACCCCTCGATTTCATCTTTTCAAGAAACTCGAGCCCCTTCGTGGAATCGCCCGATCTGCAGAAACCCTTCACGATCGTATTGCAGGTGATCTTGTTCGGCTCTATGCCTTTATCGATCATTTCGTTCCACAGTTTCAGCGCCTCCGAAAAGAAATTTCCGCTGCAATAACCGTTGATCAGCGTGGCGAAGGTGACGTAGTTAGGGTTTACGCCCTCGGAAATCATGTCGCCCATAAGCTCCACGGCCCTTTCCATTTCGCCCGCCTTGCAGTGCCCATCGATCAGAGTATTGTACGTGACGGCGTCGGGCTTTATGCTTCTCTGGCGCATCGAATCGAACAGATTCGAGGCGCTTCGAACGTCTCCGTTCTTGCAATAACCGTTCATTAGAGTCGAGTACGTGCAGAAATCGGGGCGCACCCCTCTCTGCAACATCTCTTGGAAAAGCCCCTCGGCTTCTTGGAGAGATTTTTCTCGGCACAATCCGTTTAGGAGATTATTGTAAACGACTATGTCCACTTCGCAGCCAAGCCTCAGCATTTCGTCGCGCAAATTCATAGCTTCCGAGACAGAGCCATGCCTGCAAAATCCACCGATTAGAATGGTGCAGACGATTTTGTCGGGCGCCAACCCTTTCGACCTCATTTCGTCATAGTAGGACATCATTCGGCGGAGATCGCCGTTTCTTGAATATAACCCTATGATCAAACTGTAGCTAATCAAATCACGGGCAACGCCTTGGCTCGACATTTCTCGAAAGATACCCATGGCTTCAACTGCATTGTCCTTCCTACAGTATTCGGCGAGCAGTGTGTTGTACGAGGCTGTATCTGGGATTAGTCCCGCCTCCCTTATTTCGTTTAGGACTTCCTTAGCTTTCTCAAAACGCCCGCTATTACAGAAACCGTTGATGATCGAGTTATAAGTCAAAAGGCAAGGTTCTATATTCTTTCCCTTCATCAGCCTCAAGAACTCGATCCCTGCCTCCAAATCTCCTCCTTTACAGCACGAGCTGATTAAGGTGTTGTACGTCACTGCGTCGGCGAAGATTCCTCTTTTTTCCATTTCAACGATAAACTCCTTAGCTCTATCGATCTTTCCATCCTTACACAGAACATTCACCATGATGTTAACCGTGTATACGTTCAAATCCACCCCACTCTTCTCAATCTCGTGAAAAACTTCCTTTGCTAAATCAACCCACCCAATTCTGCCGAGCCCGCCAAGAATGCAGTTACACGCATTGATCGAAATAGGTATGTTTCTGCATCTTAAGGCCCTTAATGCCTCTACGGCCTCCCTGAACTTCCTCGCCTGAACGAAAGTCCTAATAAACAAATCGAAAACTGCTAAATTCGACCCACATTTGTCGAAAGTACCCATCATAGAATCAACGATCTCGGATATACAAGCACCCCTCCTCCTAATCATCCTCAAAATCAACGCCTGAGCATCAGAAACCCTTCTACACGTGAATAGCAAATGCACAGCTGCACTCAGAGACCACGACGAATGCTTGAAGTTGGGGCTACTGAGAGCAATTGAATCGATGAACTTCTGACCCGTGATGGAATCGCCGCGACATCGAAACAGAACTTCTGCGTACGTCGATGGGGTTAACTGATAGACGAATGGGGAGCTGATTGAGCTACCTCTCCTCAGAGCCCATAACATCTTTTCAGGTAAGAACGACTCCGGCGAAAGCGTTTGCGGAGAAAGGGATGAATAATTTCTAGGGTTTTGAGCGGAACAAGCGAGTGCTGATACCTGGAGCTTACGGAGGAGGAAAATTTGCCGCCTCGACGCCATTGATGAGCGGCGGAGAGCGAGGAAATGAACGCTAGCTGCTTTCTTGATTGAATAATGTAAGAATTGGAGATTTTACCTTCAAAAATTATATTTTACCATTTTGTTTTTCAGAAATTAAATTAGTACTAATGAGGATAGTTGAAGAAAATATACCCTTTTTGTACAACGTTGAAAAAAAAAAGCTGAACAAGAATGGTAAGTTAACATCTCTATCTACACTACACTACACTACACATCCATGTCATGGGAAAACCACAGCTTCATCTCTAATCCATCAAAATGTGTCCTTAATCTGCTGAAGAATCTGTTTCTGCATCATCTTCTTTGTCTTTTTCGTCGCCATAATGCTGTGGAATCTCCGGTTCGAACCTAAGAAGTGAAAAAAAATGTAAGTGTACTAAGTCGTAATAGCCTCCGAGCTGTTTACGCTTGCAACAATTTCTGGTAATTTTAACATCCTATGTAAAGACAAACCTTGGTATGGATGATACTTTATGGGGTTTCTGAGGAAGAAAATCATCCCACGTACTCTCACGTGCCTGAAGCAACAAAAATATAACGAAAGAAAAAATATTGTAAACAAGTAGACCATCGAAAAGGAAATTTCAAACTATTTCGGCTTCAGGAAACTTACATTAAAATCGTTCTTCATCTTAACGCGCCTTTCGCTAACTGTACTTCTTTCCGCATAAAACTTGTTGGCCTCGCTGATAATTTTTTTCGACGATGGTTTCTCACCTGAACCATCATACTTGCTCCTTTTCATTGTAATGCCATCGTAATCATCCTCCATGTATTGCCCGCGAGAGATTTTCGTGGCTTCAGATATATACTTAGTCCCCTTACCAGCCAAATAGTTGTACTCATTCTCTGCGTTTTCTCCATGCGATATGCTCGCACCATGGCCATCATCACTGTTATGCCTGCGGTTCGTCATATAATCATAATCTATTCGCTCATTTCTTGCCTTCTCTATGATAGGCTGCTGTTGCTCTGTATAGGGATTGCTTGAATAGCGCATTCTCGAAACCTTAGAATCTCGATTGTGTCTCTTTTCGTAATGTTCTCTGTTACGACCACTAACAGGCGAATCTCTATCAGATCCTTCATTGAATTCAATTGGAGATTTTCTGTTGCTATAGAGCGTATTATCTGGCCGAGCAAAGAGGTTAGGAGTATCACTTCCGTGCTTTGTCCTAAAGCTTGTTCGGTCCCTCGAGTTATAATCACGCCCCTGAAAGAGTTAAGACGAGAACTTAGCATACGCCTGAATGGCGAGAAAAGAGTAGCTTAAGAATGCGCAAAAGTTGACCCACCTCGTCGAATTTGGGAATATGGTGTAACCTTGGCGCGTTATGTGAGGTGGGCAGAGTCGTTTCTTCGGTATAGTAAGTTTCTGAAGGAAATAAAACCATAACCAAGCAAATGTAATTAAAAAGATGAGCTGTAACTACAATCTAACAAATTAAACGCAACAAAGGAATACTGGAAAAAATAAACTACAAAAAAACGTTCTTAACTTACCATCAACATCAGTATCTTGCATTGCAGACTCAAAGGCATCGGGCGGGAGCAGATCGAATTCGACAGAGAGTGGAGGACCATCTATGCGATAATTCTCGCCCAGTTGCTGCTTAACCGCGGTTATTGCAGGGTTTTCAGCTCGGCCCTTCACTTTCAAATAACCCGAGGGACCAGTCCTAGGCCTGGCTAAACCTTGGTCGGCGCGAAATCTTGGCACAGGGTACTTAGGGGCCATTGCACGAATAGGGTTTTCGTTCGTTTGGCGATTATCGTACATTCCTCGGAGGGATGAACTGCTCCCCGAAGACCCGTCTGGGGCAATTTTGTAATTACCAGCAGATTTGGGGGTCAACCTGCCACTTTCGACCTCCCTTGTGTCGAGCTGTTTATCTCCTACTTGCTTTGTGCTGCCGCAAGAATCTTGAACTACGACGCCACTCGATCGATCTTGCTTTTGAGTTGCAGCGTTGTTTTCACTGTTTGTCAATCGCTTGTCTTTTAATCTTCTGTGGCAAAACCAACCTGAGATTTGCTTCTCTGTCAAGCCGATGGAAGAG
The DNA here is from genome assembly GCA_027422505.1 of Craterostigma plantagineum. Taxonomy (NCBI): domain Eukaryota; kingdom Viridiplantae; phylum Streptophyta; class Magnoliopsida; order Lamiales; family Linderniaceae; genus Craterostigma; species Craterostigma plantagineum. The sequence goes on along the minus strand of JAPQWV010000010.1, from coordinate 23,957,363 downwards.
GCTAGCTCGGCTTTCATGGATTCTGAGGGGTATTTTTGGTCTGCAAATACGGTGAGAAAAGATGGAGAACTTAACAGCTATATTGGCAAATGAAATTAGGGCGACGGAATGGAGTTGAAGACAAGTGAGATACCGTTATAGAATTTTTCTAATGCTTGGATCTGAGCTCGAGTTTTGACGGTTCTCTTCTTGTTCTTGTCTGAAAGGGCTTTATCTTCCTCGGAATGCATTTCGCCAGTTTCTATCATTATGAAGATGAGGGAGAAAACAAGTTTAGCATCAAGGTTATCAGAAAAACCGGATAAAAGAAGATAGGTTAGATTTCTCAACAAAGTCTGAAATCACTATCAATTCTAACCTTTTTACAGGCCAAGTTCACACATAAATTTCTGTAATCTGTAAGAATCAAATATAATAACGAAACAGAACTCTGTTGAAGATCTTGAAAAGCCTCACCAAAGAAATACAATGCAAGAGCATAAGCATCACTACTACCCTTGTTAGAGGCAACTAACGTTTGTAAAAGAATCAAACCAATACCTAAACACGGAGTTCTTTGGAGAAACTCGAAAGATCCCAAATTTCAACAAACCCATAGGTAACAAAAAGCTAATCCCCAAAACAACCAAACAAAAACCTAACCTGATCTCAAAGAAAAGGTCAACACTGATACAGAACAAGAAATACAACATCTTCAAGATGACTATACCTTCTTCCATAATTCTTCTCACTTCGTTTTTTAGGGACCTTCGAATTTGGTTGTATTTTCTTCCACTACTCTGTTGTTTACCCCACCAAATATTCAACTTGGCGCAGAATTCGATAAATCCTTCGCCGGAAAAATATGTTGAGGAAAATCTTTAATGGGCTTCAATTTTTTTTTTCCTGTATAATCTTCTTGCAAGGGTATGATGGTTACAAAGTTTCTTGGTTGAATAAGAAATTTTTATTTCCAGTCGTTGCCAGTTTTTACAGTAATGTGATATTTAGACTTTGCGCAGAGGTTTTCGTATATTTTAAAAGTGTTTATGGACTTTGTAGGAAGCAATTATCCTCTTCGACAGGTTTGTAATTGGCTTTTGATGCTTTAATTAATTTAATTAAATCTCTACTATAGTTTGTTTTGTTAAAAGACTGGAGAGTATTCACTCGAAGCGTTCTATCTTCAATGAAACGGCCGTTCTTTGGTCCGACCTTTCGAGATCTATATTGTTAGCACTAAGAACAATATTTTACTTCACTCCTCTAAATTATTTCTTCTTTATTTGTTAGTTACTGATGGATTGGACTAGTATACATTAAAACCTTTTACGAAACGTCCAAGTTCATTTAATTGACAACAATAAATTTGCTTGAATTATAAGTCTCGACTTATACAATAAATGCTCATAACCGAAGCAAAATTGGGTCATTTACACTTAAAAAAGGTATTATAATAACCACAAAATTAATCATCTTGCCTGAGGCATAATATCACCTATGCCTCCGCATCCGTGGACTCACTATGCACAGAAATATAACGAAACTGAAGTACTATATAACTTATAAGATATGAAGCGAAAACAAAAGCCAAAAAGAATCGACGCAGAGATCTTCACCATAGGCTGGCCTCCCCTTTAGAACTATTAGCACATGCATATCCTCTCCCCAGATCAGCTTAAGCCATTGAAAACGAAGGAACGAGCTTTACTTACTTTTCGTAAGTTCCTTCCTCGCTAGCTAAAAGTCGAAAAACTTCTGCTGCTATAGTTGAAAGCCAGCTTGTTGATTTCTATAGGAAAATTGCCTGCTACTGCTGCCATCAGATGATGGTGGTGGTCCAAGGATTCCAGCAGTATTTGGATCGTTTGATCTACTGAGAGGCCTTTGGCGAGGATTATGAGCATGAGAACCATCAGCTTCGGCTCTTTTTCGCCTTTTCCATGCTTCGAATTTACCCATGTCGATATCCCTACCATTCATGTGGGATGGGCCCACCTGTTGCTCCTCTCTGAGTTTCGAATAAATCTGTTGGAGCCTCTCCCCCGACAAATTTGAATACGTAGACACATAGTTCCATAGTCTTGTGATCATCCCTGCAGATATAGACGCAATCTACTTTTATCAGGAAAAATTATAGCCAGCAAAAGAGAGCATCAAGCTTGGGTATTAGAGCGCATTCTAGAAAGTTAAAGATAGGAACAAAAGATTACATACTTTCTCTCCTATATGCCTCTTGCTGATATTCTGAAACAACCTGGTCGATCCGTCGACCAATGAGCTGCAAATAATTCCGGATCATTGAGAGCACCTGCATTAAATGGGTTGCAAACTAAGAGATAAGGAGGGAACGTAATCGAGGTGGGCTAGACTATAATTCAATTCAACAACAAACCTCATCCTTGGGAAGATCGGCACTGGTCGATTGTAGTTTCTGAAGTTGCTTTAGAGTCTTCACCTCATCTATCATGACATCTTCACACCATTCCCTCCACTTCACTTCCTTGAATTGCTCGTAGACTTCTTCATTTCCGGACATTTCACCTTCCTCTTTAACTAAGGGTTCGCTCTTATGGGATCTTAGTGCTCTTGATTTATTCACCTGAAGGGGAGAACCAGACCTTCCTTGACGGCCTTTTAAGCGTGAAGAGGTTGGAATTTCTTTCGGCTTCTTGGCATTCTTACGGCCTGCTTTTGCATCAGGGGTCTTCTTACCAGCAGCAATAACTTCCTGTAAACAGATTGGATGTCCTATTGCAAATCTACGATGTTGGAAACAATCTCGCTAATAAGAATACAGAAAGTTTAATGAACCATTTCCAAAAGCTGCGAAGCTCGTTCCTTTAGTTGGGGTGCTCGAGGTAAGAAAGTCTCATGATGTTGAAGTTCCACAGGGGCAATCTTCTTTGTAAGGCCGAGTCTTTCATCAAGCCTTACTTTTTCCCAATTGCCAAATCCATGATAATGAACTCCGAGCAACAACCTCCCATCATCCTCTTAAAATACCAATTGAGAAAAGCTATATCATTACATAGGGGATTAGGTATAACTTGATTCTAAAAACTTCTAAAATATTTGTGAAACGCTACGACGAGCTACAGGAATTGAAAACCTCAGTGAAAGCAACATGACATTTGACTTACTTTGGTTCCAGCCACAACCTTTCGACCAAGTCGATGGTTTGAGATATGAAACGGCTCGGAACTGGGCAATAGGATCTTTATAACGACTAACCCTCTTAGCCAGGAGCTGAAGTTCTTCAACACGGCTCAACAGCTCATCGGCCTTCACGGACACACCAAAAAAATCCAAAACAGGACCCTGAAAAGATAATATAATGAAGCATTTATCTCCGATATGCAGACAAAAATACCCTTCAGGGGATGCATCTATATAACAAGACGCACCTTAGGATCTAAATTTTCTCCTTTGGTTGCCTCTTTACAACCTTCAATTAAAGCATCATAAAGCTCAATCTGTGCTTCAGTTGGGGCTGCATCAACTATTCCACCAACTTCAGCAGCAATAGAGCTTATTTGGCTATCATTTCCAAACTTTTTCACCTGTGAAGCGAGTATCACTCAGGACAAAACCTCCAATTGCATCAAAATAACTAAAGTTTCAGATACAATACAAGAAAGCTGAATAATCCTATAACATGATTCAACTCATAAAGAAACCAATACAAGCAATACTGGCCAATAAATTGACACAAGCCATAGATAGATGTTCAAATTTCTGATGTAATCAGTAACATCGCTGAACTCACTATATGCATCAACGAACTCTATATCTGTTGGAAATTGTACATAACTTAATATGCAAAGAGGTAATATTACCGCACGAAAAAACCGTGTTGCATCTCGCTTTGGCAAGTTCCCGTAAGACCATCCTCGGACTTGAGCAGTGGCACCCTCAAGAATAGGGTGAGAATAGCCAACATCCACGCCCCTTCGTCGCTTTGATGTTCTCTCAGGATGCTCAACTCCTTTCTTTTTCCTTTTATTAGAAATTTCGGGTGGAATGGCCTCCGCGTAACTTCTAATACTTCTTGCTGTCCGGGGAGCTAAACCATCCTAGAAGAATAAAGAAAAACAAAATGACTAATATTCACTCGACGGTTATTTTTACAATACTTCCATTTTTCAGAAAAAACTCACATCAGCATGTGAAACAGCTTCTGGTTTTATCATCCGGCTCCAAAATGAACCATCATCTTCAGCACTAGAGAAATTTGCAACCTGTCCGTGATGATAAGGAGGGTTACACTTATAAGGCTAACAATTACGACACCAAAAAGAAAAAAAGAAACCTAAGCCATAAGCCAACTGAGTTATGCATGAAGTGCCATGCCAACCTTAAAAGCACTCAACAGTTCATGTCCTTCTCCATCAGTTGATTTATCCTCGACTTTCTCAGCCCTATCAAGAATTTCATCAATGTCCATATTAAGAAGCCTTTTCTTGTTTTCCTCATCATTCTTGTCCTCCTTGAAAAGCTCCTCAGCACCAAACCTCAGAATTGCTGAAAGCTCATTCTATGTAATGAAAGACATTAAGATAATAATATACATGTGTAAGAACAAAAGAATCATACAAACAGATTATATACTACAATAATGAATGTTATGTAAAAAATGCAAGGAAACTTTTGACATAACCATAAGCATCCAAAATAAAATATGTCTTACTTTATCAAAACCACTTCCTTTTTTCGTTTCCTTCTTCTCCAACCTACCTTCCGCATTCAGTTTCTGAATAACCAGATGGTCAAGAACCTAAAAGGGAAATCATGACCAGAATTAGGACTACAATGATCCAACAATGTCTTCTGATGATCAAACAATCGATTAATAAAAGAGAAGTAGCTCATCCATATTTTAACAACATAAACAAACTTTCACGACACTTGAAACAGCAAAATGGCACAATGAAATGGTTAACATATGACATCAATTTTATAACCCATTCCATCTTCTTCTTCGCCCTCTCCAAGATATCTTCTTCCACACTCTTGCTAGTAACGAATCTATAGATATTAACCACTTCTTGCTGCCCAATTCTATGAGCTCTGCTCATTGCCTTTTTAGAAAATAAAAGATATATTATGTCCCGAAATGACAAGCCGCAATAAAATTAAGAAACAGATATAATAATCTTGTCACACCGACCTGGAGATCATTCTGAGGATTCCAATCTGAGTCAAAAATAATAACAGTGTCTGCAGTGGCCAGGTTGATACCCAAGCCACCAGCACGAGTAGAAAGTAGGAAACAAAAATCTTCACTGCCAGGTGCATTAAAGTGATCCATGGCCTGCTGGCGCAACTCAGCCTTGGTACTACCATCGAGTCTCTGAAATTGAAATCCTTTGAGCAACAGATACTCTGCCAGTATGTCCAACATTCTTACCATCTGTGTTCAAATGGGAAACTTAAATTGCAAGAGTGAAATTATCAAGCAAGAAAGCAGTGCTCAGTATAGACAATAAGAATGTACGGTAACATCAAGGACAGCATTAAGGACCTGCGAAAATATCAACACCCTGTGATTAGTCTCATGGAGCCTAATCAAGAGCTTATCTAGCAAGACCAACTTCCCACTGCTTAAAATCATCCTCTCCATTTTAGCACTTCCAAGAAAATTAGTATCACCACCATAACCATGATCTGCACTTTCAAACAGAAACGGGTGGTTGCAACATTTCTTCAACTCCACCACAATATTCAAAAGAGACACCTGCAGAACCAAATACTTTCATTGCATGTTCCACGTACAAATAAACAACAAACCAAACAACAATGTAATCCAGATCAAGAATATGGTGACCAGTGTAACAAATAAACAAGTAATCGGACCGTTTACTGCTAACAAAAACTGAATAGCTATCAACAAACATACTCTTCATGTAAAGAATGTGTTGTAACCTGATTCCCACGAACTCCTTTATTTAGATCATGAAAATTTCGCTCAAGGATCCACTTGTAATACCTGACGTTTGGAGAAAAAATATAACTGACAATAACAATAACCAAACAAACAATGAAGTGATAATGTAACAAAACTTACTGCTTCTGCAGTGGTGACATCTCAACCCGTAGGATGCGTTCAATCTTAGGAGGCAAAGACTTTTCCACATCCTTTATGACCCTTCGAAGGATATGAGGTCTCAATTCCATGTGAAGATTACCAAGCTAGAGCAAACAGGTAACTGTTAAATATTACCGATGCAAAAAGATTAAAAGATAGCAGAACCTAAGGGGATTGCCGAAATACCTCTATTTCATTGAAAGAACTGAGGTTCTTATACTTCTGAACGAAGTCATCCTTACTTCTGAACTTCTCCGGATCAAGAAAATGAAGCAACGCCCTATAGATAATACAGTATTGTAGACAAATAATCACTTCAAATACTTGATTACACAAACATGAAGAAACACCATGCATATGACACTTGTTCCAAAAGGCAAACCTCACCTAGAACTAACATGCGACTAAAAATCACGAGAAGGATTAAAACATTTGCAATTAAATACAATTAAACTGATTCCATGGCTCAAAGCCCATTAATCTGATCAATTTATAGTAATTTCGATCATCGGAAAATATCAATTGTAGGCATGACTAGTTACCATAGTTCTTCCACGCTGTTTTGTAGGGGGGTACCCGTGATCAGCAACTTGTTCTTGGTGCTAAATTCCTGTAAATTCAGATTTTTATCAGACAAAAAAATACACGAACCTGAGCATAATAGAAAGTCAAATATTCATACCATTAACGTAGTATACAAAGAGGCCTCACTGTTCTTTAATCTATGTGCTTCATCAACCATAAGATAGTTCCATTTAATTTTCGAGAGGCCAGCTTTATCCTTCAACAGTACTTCATATGTCGTTAAAAGGGTATCAAACTTGATATTTCTTCCAGCTCTTTTATCATTGTAAAACTCATACTGTTGACAGACCTGAATTTTATGAAGCCATATTGTAAAAGGGAATAAGGAACGATAAAATATGGTAAGAAACCAGGAGAAAGGAACTGAGGATCTGTATTTGTGCAAATGCTAGATATATAGTAAGAGAGTGAGACAGAGGGAGATACGTTGTCAGCATTCACGGACGAGAAACATAAGAGCACCAAGCTCAACTCAATAATGTATTAAATCAACCACGAAAGAATGAATTAGATACCTCACGGCTAGCACGAGTTCCAACATATACAATCATGTTCATCTCTGGCAGCCACTTCTTAAACTCTTTCGCCCAATTTGATAAAGTCGACAATGGAACAACAACGAGAAAAGGTCCTTGGATGTCCTGAGCATTCTGTGAAAAAACCAAGATGAGTAACACTTATAAACACACAAAAATTTAAAATTTCCTTGGGAACTGGAAACAAACAAAATACCTGGAGAAAACCAAGCATCGAAACGGACTGAACAGTCTTACCAAGACCCATTTCATCAGCCAAAATAACATTTGTATCATTCCTCCAGCTGTTTAATGGCAACAAAGTAAGTGATCAGACCGTTAATGAAGCTTTAATACAAGCATAACCCAAACTGGTTGATCAAATAGCCTACAGACCTGTTGACTAAAAAGTTCAGACCTTCAAGCTGGTAATCTCGAAGTTTTCCCCCTTTCAACCACTCAGGCTGCTCATCAAGTTTCCTGAGGCTGCCTGAGAGAAGCAGTCACGTAACATTCTCAGCTTCAATAAGCCAGATACAAGAAAGGAAACAAGTAGATCCTCATAAATTATATTGTTCAACAAATAGTATCCTCACATATCCTGCTAATTAATTCGACACGTACATAACTCTGAAAAAAAGCAAAAAAAAGCAATTACAAACCTTTGATTTTCTTACGCTGGAAATCAACAGTTTTCCCTTGAATCATCAAGGAAGACTCTCGGCTCTGCACGAAAGAGAACGTCGTGGAACTTCATCAAAAAATGAAACAAAAACTATTTGAATGTCTCAATCAGGATATCTCTCTCAATCAGGATATCTCTCCACCGATACAGTAGTACAACATGAAAGGAAACCTCCATAGTAGTGTTGCTTTGCTTCCATGAAAAGGGAAACCATAGCCCATTTGAATTATGAAAACAACATATATTCACTAGAAATTATTTAGATATAGTAATAAAATTGCACTTTCAATACTCCCACATTCCTTGTAAATATATTTCTATTGAAGCCGCAGAGTTAAGAGAAAACATATCTTGATAAGAATTCCAAATATATCTGAAGATATAAATGTTGATCCCTCATCACTTAAAGAGTGAGCTGAAGACAGCACAAATGAATATATGATGAAATCAAACATGCATAAGTCAAAAGGTCAAGTCACTAGGACAATACCTTGTACTCATCTATTTCATCTTGGGCGAACGGGATATCAATGTCCTTCTCCCTACAAGTCAGACATAAGCAATAGCCAGATGAGCATAGTTAATATATTCACAAGCCGTGGGGTCAGAGAAACATAATCTATGTCCTCAGGAAGATAAGCAAAACCAATTTAAATCTTGTTGAATTACCAAGTAGCTTCAGCATAAGAAAGTCCCTTCCATTTGACCAAGTATTCTGGCACTACTTCGCCCAAACTATCTCTTGTGAGACGGTCCGAAATTATTCTCTCCACCTGACCATAAAATTGGCAAACCACCACATTAAGCATTTATGTGGGTGCACCGCTATTCAAAAGAAAAATGACGTAAAAACAAACCTGGCTGTTTTGTTTGATGATGTCCAAGTCCATTTCCTTGCTAACATCATTCAATTCAATCTAATACACAATTATTGAAGAGCTCTTTAAAAAAAATTGATAGAAGAAACTTAAAATGAAGATTAAATGTCATGTATCCAGGTCAAGATATCAAATGTCAGCCTCAAGTATGAGGGTCCTCAGTATTTATATGCTGTTGTCCTTCTATGATATCAAATGATATCCAAAATTGTAACCGCTGACATTATATAACAAAAACTACACATTACCTCCTCACGCGACACTGCCTTCCTGTACCTCACATCTTCAGTCACTTTCTTAGTGTAGTTCAAAACTTTTTTAAACCCACTGAGCTGGAACATTACAGAAAGTATAAATTGTCAGTCAACTACAGGTAACATAAATGGCTTTTCGATCTTTAGTAGTACAAAAAAATCACCCAGTAATATGATTCCAAGACACAGCACATTGCCACTGACATTTAGATGACTTACATTCTGCAATTCATTAAAAGACTTCCACTGACAGTGCAAATGAGATTGCCCTTTCCATTTGATTAAAAACTCCATCTCGTTCCAATCTTGTTCAGAATCAAATAAATAGCTAAACAGTACAGGTTCAACTGATTTGTTATTCCTTAGAGCTTCTTCTGCTGTGCCCTTTGGCTGATGCCACAAGACTTTCTCTATCACATCTGCATCTTCCTCTTCAATCTCCTCCTTCTATAAAAGAAAACAAAAAACTCTAGTCAACAGCTCTACTTCATACAAACTTTGTAAGCATTAGAAACTTTTCAAATAAGCTGTATGGTGCTATCTCTGAAAGGTACTAGAAGGAAGATCTATCTAAAGATTCGAAATATCGAACACCTTTAATTTCTTCCAGATAACTTCACCTGGTCCTATTTTGCATAAATGATACTGTACGAAGACATTATATGGTACATGCTACATCCTTTTCAGAACTGATACAGTATCATAGCCAATAAGAACAGTATGCCAGCTGACTGGAACATCATATACCAAGAAAAATCGTTCGCACCTTTTGGCTCTTTTTCTTTTCACCTTCATCAACATCTTCACTCCCATCACTCTCAACGTATGATACTTTCCGCACTGAACGACCAGAAGTCCGAAGTTCACTAACTTTTCCAGGCACAATAATAGTAGAACGATCGCCATTTCTTCTGGGGGCTAGTGCACTTCTTCTAGAACCCCTGAAGTCCTCATCGCTACCTCTTTCTGAGCCATCCGAAAATAACTCTTCTTCATCTTCCTCATAAGAGTTTCTCGACATCTTCCTGCGGGATGAAGGTGGAACCTTTTTAAATCCCTTAGTAGGCATCACATTACGACCATTCTTCCTTGCTTGCCTATCCTTGACTTTTTTGAAGTACATATCATCTTCATCTGAGATATCAAAGTCATCGTCATCAACATTATTTTCTTCATCAGATTCTTCAGCATCCCAATCTTCATTTTTATTCTGCAACATGATAAACGATATAGTCATCTCACGGACGTGTGGTTTAATTAGCATAATGAAATTGTATAAGTAAACAAAACTAACCAACCTTCCCACTGTGTCGACTTGTGGTCCCACAATCAGGATCAAAGTCTGCATCATCAGGGTCGTCTTCTGCAAATAAGAGAACATGTCGATCATTCTATTAACAGAAATCAGAAACCAACAATCAACATGCACAATATGTATGGCTAGGCACTGGAAGGAAAAACACATACAAATGGTAGTATTCAGCAAATAAAAAAAAAATGTGGAAAATTCGATAAGTTACCAAATCCATCGTAATCGCCATCGCCCTCAGAATCTTCATCATTGTCATCATATCTTCTAGATTTAGTGGACTTTGCCTTTCCAGAGATGGTAGGTGCAGCAGGCCTCGTAGGTGACTTCAAACCAAACCCACTAGGATGATTTTCCGCTCGATAATGACTCACACGTTCATTCCGATCATCAACATCCTGCTCGTAATACTCATCAGCAATCATTTCATCCACAGAAACCACTTGGGTCCCCTTTCCGTTCATTGTATCATCACCTCCATCAGAGTCTTCCTCTTCTTCCGACCCTAGACCTTCTAATCCATCAGACTCAAATGCTGCATTTGACGCCCTATTGGGCGGGTAGTCCTTCCAAAAAGTTGAACCCCAACTTCCACTCGTTGCAGGTCTCCTAGACGCAGAATGTGTGTTTGCTAACCTACTGTTATTATTAGCCTCTAAGCTAGGAACATTCCTAGGTGCTGATTCCAACGTATGCATCCCAGCATTCTCATTTCGTATGGAGGTATTCATATTCAGCTGCATCAGACGAGGTTCGTTGCTCAGATCAGTCTGTGATGTGATTTTGTCTGGAAAGTTTCGGTTGAATGCCATGTCTTTTTCTTCGCATTAAAATTCTTACAGCGTCCCAATAAGAAAATGCAATAACCACTTATATAATCTTCGAACAAGCCAGCCCAGAATTATATAAGTTTTGAACAAGCCAGTCCAGCTATCACAAGTAAATGACTCTGCATCAAACACAATCAACATCACAGTCAGTACAGCATCATGAAAAGAACAGCATTATTCAAAAAGAACAGTCATATAGAGCTCAAAATCGGGATAGGGTACTTTTGTGACCGACGTTGAAGCAGTTCAGCCAATTAGAAGTAAAACCATATGGATCGGGATCGTAGACACATCATCAGGTGAAAAACACTCGTTACAGACAATAACTTCCAGGTGACAAAATCAGGTTCAGAAAACCCTAAAATCCGCACCGAAAACAAAACCTCAATCCAACTTCACAAACCTCACTCGTTTCGAATAAAAAGTAGGATTGTTCAATTCAAATTCGTAAACGATTATCCGTCCTCGCACAACGAGGACGAGGCAGTCCAATCAGGGGTGTTTTCGTCAATTCCGTTGGTCCAACGGGTGTACACTCGGCGCGGCTACACAGACGACCAATCAGTTTAACCATCGGCGGGAAAAGGAGAGGTTTCAAAAGGGTAACGTCCAGAGAAATCAAGAAAACAGAAACTACCGAATCGGATAAAGTAGGACACAAAAAAAAAAACAAACAATCGGGGGAACCCCAAGGGATTTGAAATCCGATTTGTACCAGTGGTGCTGTGTTGTTCGATGTTGTCCAGGAGATTTGGGGAAAAAATGGTGGGACAAATCGCTCTAGAGAGAGAAAATGAGAGGCCGTTTTGCGCGTATGAATGTGTGTGTATTTCGTTGGTAATTTGTTTAGAGAGAGATAATGATATCATCAAGATTGGTGGAAAATAGGGCGTATGTTATATAGGCATGGATGTATGCCAGGGTTAGGGGTACTTTAGGGAATTCCTCTCGATTAACGCCTGTTGGTGGAGTAAGTGTTGAGTATTATTAGTACAACGATTTTAGAGGTACAGATCAACCTTGTCTCTACACGTTCATGGTTGAGCACAAGACTAAGTTCTCCAAGACAAACAGTTAAATGATCATTTTCTCATGCTGTAAGAGTTGGGCTGAATGCACAGAGAGGCGTTCGTTTTATTTCAATTTCGATGATAAAAAAACTCATGTTCTTTTTTATCTCGTCATTACGGATCACATCTAGAGGTTACCGGCCAGGCGCTCATTGTCATTTGACACGAAAAATGAGATATTGCACAAGCTACTCAAAGTCTGAGTAGATGAAACCGTTAGGGCGTTATCATCTTCGAACAACTTGCAAGTTCTGCAACATTTCCTTTCCCATGAATTTCAGGCAAATTTGAGTTTAAAAAAGTACAATGATTTTTACCCGAAGCCCTTGCGACATGTATTCCCTGTCCTAAGGCAGTTTGGCTCGAATTACATACGTGACTCGATCTGAAGCAACTACAAAGTATTTCCCGTTCTTACAGGGAACTCACGTCCAAGCAAAAGCTCATAAAGAAAGCGTAAGTTCGATACTTCATTGGCTGGTCTTGTACAGCTGAAAACGTATCATATGCAGCAGCAAAACCGTTATATCAGACATGTTAGAATCTTAAAGGGATTGGTTTTGCCTGAGAAGATGCATGTCAGAAAGTAAAATTTAACTGAACAAAGTTGGCGCAATCATCTCTTAAACGAGAAAGTGCGAAGCTTGAGTCCCGCCCCTCAGAGGAATATAAATCAGCGAAAACGTCGAAAAAAAACATAATTTTTCTTCAAAAATTCATTTCAATGAAGGTGGGCAACAAAGTCGAGGTTCATAGACAATCAATCAAGGCAACAAAGTCAGTAAAAAGACAAGAGGCTTTTCTCCAAGATTGAGTGTTCGATTCACCGCTTAGGTTTTCACTAAATCGAATCAGCTTGCTCAAATCCCCATTACAACAACACGAGAAACTTCACTAATATACAGAAAACATTCTCCAAATGCAACAAGGAATATCAGTCATATTGAACAGACAATAGAAGTGAAACATAATGCCACAGAAACATCAGTAGCTGAATACAATTGAGTGAACAAAGAGCTATTGAAGCTCATAGCTGATTATAGATTTCTCCTCGTATCAGCCTTCCTTTTACTTGTAACGTATTAAAAAATCACGAACGGTGCAAATTGCTGGCTACATATTGCTTATCAACATCCCCGAGGCATCGTAGGCATATTCATCGTCTACAAAGTAACGTGTTTTCTAGATACTTCTATTCCAAATATCTCACTAAAAAGATTCAACGATTAGGACACAAAATACCTGGGACATTCGTATTTTGGATGATCGAAGCCTCACGAAAGACGACTAGAATGTCCCATTAAGGACAAGGCAACGTCGTTTTGCTTCGAAAAAGAATGTGAAACCAACGACGTCAAGATTGAAGAAGAAAATGAAAGAAAATAGTGGACAACGAAGGGACTGAGGGAGAAATAACGAGGTTTTAGTGTGGAAAAAGAACAATTTCGTAAATTATCAGGGGGTAATATGTCAACATGAAGAGTTTCTTTCTTCTAGCTCCCTTTAAGGTAGCATTTATTTATTACATATTCCCATACTATACTAACATTTACTAAATAATACTCTTTCCCTATCATTTACTAACTCGCTTCCCTTTAATTCACATCAACTCGTCCATTCCATTCCATGTAACAAAAAAACGATTTACGTCGTCGAAAAAACGATTCTTTGAAGCGTTGAATGCTTCCTCGGCCGCTGAGTCGTCCCATGCAAGAACCTTGTCGAACAAGTGTGTGTATCTATTTGCTTCCAAGAATTTCTTCCCAGCATTTGAATTGTCCCATTTTCAGGCAGAACTCTTTCTCCCACGATGGAATCGCAGGAACGCAAATTTCTGCAATAAATAAAAAATAACAAATCAGTTTGTGTGTTGTGTGAGTGTGAATGTCTATATATACATACATACACACACACATATGTGCGCTTACGTTGTTGTTGGTAGGTTGAACGATACATGCTTGGCCTTGCCTCGTCTTGTACGGCAGCCATGGTTTCTTCACTGTAATAAGATTACCGAGTTTTCGAAGAACTACTAAGAAGAGAAGAAGGCGATGGCTGTAATAAATATTGAAGTGCGAGTTTTTGTGCCTCTATGCATTATATGAGTCGGTTCCATTTCTGTACCTAGTGTAAATCTTAGCCACTTTCCCATTTAGATTATCATCTACAATAAGTTGTATGAAGATTTGCAAGCAACCGTTGATAGTCAACGACCCTTTGAAAAAAAATCGGCTAAAAAAATAAAAGCAGGTGCTACAAAATCCGGAAAAAATAAGGCATATCCATTATATATATTAATTAGAGTTTTCCGTTAGGATATGTATTAAAGCCCCCCATCATTGCAATCACGTTTAGTAATACTAGTATATTCCCGTGCAATGCACATATTAGCTGTTAATGTTTATTTGCTAATAAAATTAGTAAATTTTATGTGTGCTATGGTAGTTATTGACTAAATTAATATGATAGTGGTTTTCAAGTTTTTTTTTAAATTTAAAATAATTATTGATTAAACAACGTGGGTTTTATATCTTTTAAAGTAAATTATTTTTCTACTAAATAAAGAGGTGGACACGTGTCACGCTACGTTTCTATTTATATATAAAAGATTTAGAAATATGCTCACCTTTTATTCTATGTACAGTAGTGTGGTCCCACTCACTTGACGGATATGACGTCTGAGACCAAAAATTAGTTGGGCGTCAAACGTTTTAAATTCCTAGTAGGTTTTAGAAAGGGAGTTTATATGTTGGGCTACGATAAGTCATTTGGAAAATCGCTATTATTGTCAAGAATAATATAACCGTGGGTGCCAACTGCCATGCTTGGAAGTATCCATTTGAGTTCTTTCTAGCCCATTCAATGTCTGAACTGAACAGTACTTAGCCTCAAGAACTAAACAGTTCGAAGTTTGATTTTGATGTTCCTATCCTATGGACAAAATAAGAAAAGAATATATGATAAAATATGTCTCGAGAAAAAGGCCAAACACACCATTCGTTTGATTCAACTCTTGTCAGCAACCCATGTGAGCGAGTGTGGCCATCTCACCTTTCATGTCCCCTAAAATAGCCTTTAGTAACAGAAAGGAATACACTTTTCTCTTCTTTAATTATAAATTCTACTACTACCTAAAAAGAAAAATTCCCAACTTTCTTGACCTTATTGCGAAGAGAATCTCATACGCAATACAAAGACCAAATTAAATACCCATCAGAATCACAATAATCACACATGAAAAGCAAAACTCTTTCTATCATATATATATATAAAGAAGATTCGATTACTACTGGACTATGTTATGAAGTCGCATATAAAAATATACCCTAATGTCTTTGGTGGGGACAAGCATACTATGGAGGAGCGGAGAAGCAAAACACGAACAAACAAAATGGCCCCACGTCTCATTAATCCTTTCCTCACTCATGCATATATATATATATATATATATATGTATATATATAGTTTGTGAATAAAGTTCGCTGTTTTTCTAATGATGATGATGATAATATGATGATAATCTTGATCTTCTAGTTGCAGGTATCTCTTTTGCTCTATACACAGCTGGGAGAACTTTTTTTTTTTTACCTGTATTTTATATATATATCATACTCTGCAGCAACAAAGAATCACAAAAACAGAAGACGTTTTAAGAAAAGGTAGCATCTTTATGGCAACGTACGTAAGCAAGAATGGTTGTAGTAATATTACCTAGCTTAGGTTAATTCCTGCTTGACAAGCTCTACCGCCTGCGCTTCAATGGCAGCCCAAAAAAATATACAGATGTTTAACAAATGCATACGTATCATAGATGAATTGAGTAGCAATGGGATGAAAAATGAGGTATTTTAGTAAAAAAAAAATAAATAAATACACGATCGTTACCTTGTCATCTGAAAAAGGTCGAATTTCCAGAAATCGAAGCTGCTTTGTCAGAAGATGCATCTGTCGCTGATTCATCGTCGTTATTACCAGACGAAGCACATGCGAAAGTAGCTTGTTTATGCTCAGCGTCTGAGTTTGCAAGAGAAGTGAATGGATTCTCGGGTAGAACGTTCTCGAACCCACTGAAGCAACCATTTGGGAAGAAAAGGATACCATGAGATTCAAAAAGGATTATAACTTGATGAGGTTTAGGAGAATGGAGATTTATCATTTTTATATCTGATACCTTTCAGGAAGATAAGATTCTCCTCCATCATTTCCAACAGCCAAAGATGTCGAAGTATTTTCGCCAGCACCAACTTCTGAAACTGAAAATAAAATGCTTTACTCATGAACCATCATTTCCTATGATTATTTCTAAAAAAATTGCTGTTCTTGCGAACGAAACGAACCTTCTTGAGTAAAGCCATTATCAGCAGAAGAAGAAGAAGAAACAAAATTATGATTCATCTGTCTCGGAGAAAAAGCAGTAGGAAGCCCACGAGGGAAATGATAGTTATGCTGCTGCAGCTGATTATTATTCAGATCCATTAACTGTAAATTCATCATCTTAAGGCTTTGTCGTTCGATAGCATGGTGCAATTCAGCTTCTTGCTCGAGCTTCCTCCTCATTATCATCTCCTGGGAGTTCAGCATTCTAGGACCTAAAAAACGTAAGAAAGAACGAATATTTTTGGCACATTTTGATTCAATTGAGGCGTAACATCATAAGTAGGTAAGAAAAAAATGCATGATTCTCACTCACCAACTGGTAAGTCATAAAGTTCTCGAGAATCGAAAGCAGAAGGGCTGAAGGAAAAGTCGGATTTTTCCCAGTGTTGCTGATGAAAGTGCTTCCTATCAGATAAAAAGGGACATGAATCATCGCCGATTTGTGCGAAAAATCGAATAGGAAATGAAATTCCAGCAAGAAAAAAACAGAAGGATATTACTTTTCTAGGAATTTTCCCTTCTCCTTGTAGGGTTTTACAAGCACGCGAGAATCGCAGACAAAGTGAGGGTTTCCTCTCGCCAGTATGAGCTTTACGGTCTCGGGAGAAGCAAACGTAACGAAGCCAAACATTCTCTTCTGCTGATACGGGATTCTAACGTCAGTCACGGGCCCAAAGTCACTGCAAAAGACAAGGAAAATTCGTACGTTTTTTATGAGGTCATGAAAATTGACAAGAATCGAGGTTTTCAAACGCATGAAAATGAAGAGTTTTTGTTTTTTCACCTGAAGTACTTTGTGACATCTTCTTCTTTGAAGGTACTATCGGCGGGAAATGTCAGGTAAATTTGGCGTGCGCTAGAGCTCAACACATTGCCAAAGCCCATATGAGAAAAGTCGCTCCTTCTATGCAAAGATTGGATAAAAATAGAGTAACATTCGATGGTTGTTAAGGCCAATGCAGATGATTTAGAGTCACAATAGCAAGAAACACAAGGTGCTATTATTCACACGTATCAGAGGAAAATGTGAAAAGAAAATTAATTAAAAAAAGAAACATTATATGAGAGGGGAAAAAATCATGCTAAAGTGAAAATAAAACCGCACATACAGCAACTAAATAAGCAAGAAAAAACCAGAAGAAAATGGACAGGAAAACACCCCACGAGACCACATCAGACAATTGTTAGAACAGTATAAAAACAAGAAAATTGCCCGGGATGAACTACAACCACCACAAAGGTGAAAACATTGATAAAAAGGAAGAAAAGATAAGACCTTTGCGGAAATTAAACACAATCATAGTAAGTTCCCCAAAGATTTTATGTTACCTAGGATTCCCATCCAAGAAACTCATGGACCTATTGTGGGAAGAAAAGGGATTGTGGTGTGCCCCAGAAGAACCCATCAAGGCAAATCTCTGTTGAAGAGCTTTGATTCTCAACAAATCATCGAAACCCGACCCGATTTTACTCGGGGACCCAACTTCAAACCCATCGCCATTAAACTCACCGTGGGCGAACTTACAAGCACTTCCATTCCTACAATTCCCCCTAGCAAAATACATGCAACGCCTACCAAAGTCAAACCCACCAACATTATCCTCAAAGAAGGCAGCATCGTTCACCGAGGAACTCCTCCTATGGAACGGCGGCACAATGCTGTTCCCCGCCTCTTCTCCGCCGCCGCCGCCGCCGTAAGGAAAAAGCACAGAATCACTCCTCCCACTAGGGCTCATAATCGCATCCACCACAGAGTCATCCAAGTACGGCAAGTGTCCACCGCTGCTCTCGCCCACCAAGAAATCGCTTTGGAACTCGCCCCCACCGCCGTAGAAAGACAAGCCCTGGCCGGAAAAGTTACCAACTTGCCCGCCGGTCGGCGAAGAGCCGTTCAAAACGGAGGCATAAGAAACGGGCTGCCTTGGGCTGGCCCTCGAAAAGGGAGAAGAGGGCTTGGGGAGGTGAAAGCCGTTGTTAGGTATCATCACTCTCGGCGAAGTTGCTGGCTGGGGAAAAGGGATGTTGTTTGAGTGTACGGCCGAAGAGTTGGGGGAAGAGTTCGAGGGTATGATACCAAGGTGCGCCTTCGCTTGGTTGATGTAAGAGAGCAAAGCCGTGTCGGAAAAAAAGGCTAATCTTATCATCTCCTTGTCACCTTGGTCTTGTATCATTATGTAGCCCATGATCCTTGTGGCGTTCTCAGGATCCAATCTTTTAATGTTCGACATCACTCTCTCGGTGGCTTCTTCTATGTCCATGGAGGTTTTTTTGCTCTCTGAATTTTTTTTTTGTTTTCCTTCTGCCCCTTTTTTCACTCTCTCCCCCTCTCTCTCTCTATCTCTCTGTAGATTTTGCTGTTGACAGCAAGTAAATCCAAAGAGTTTCTGCAGAATACTTAATGAGGGGAAAAGAAAAGAGAGAAAAAAAATAAAAAGGTTAGAGAAGAAAAAGATGAAAGGGTAGGGTTTAAAGTGGAGTGAAAATTTCGAAAACAAATAGAACAAATAAAAAAGAAAACCTTTTGTATTTTCGGGGAATTATTGAAAAGGTCAAGTGTTATAAAAGGTAAATGATGAGTTGGTGCCTACATTTAGTTAATCATTAGAGAGCCAAACATTGTATTGTATATCTGTCTTCAAATTAATGAGTCGTAACTGCTCTGTGTTTATACGGCGAGATGATAGACAGACCATATACGAGGTTCCTTAACTGTGTGATTAGTGGATTTAATTGCAATAAATTAGTGTTTTTTTTAAGGATTAATTATTTTGTGGGGCCATTCGTATTCTCTCTCTCTGTAAAATAAGTGCTAAGTTTTGATTTGTGTAGTGTGGTGCGGTCAAAGGGTGGGAAAACAACAAAATATGCTTTGGCTTAATGCGTGAGGTTCTTGAAACGACAAACTTTAGTTGGTGCAGTGCATTAGCAGAGGTAGTCTTGGGACTGTAAAAGAGGGGGAAATTGCACCAAGAAGTACCTGCGAGGGCACGCTGAATAAATTAAAACTACTTGAGGGGCTTTTTTGAAATAAACTTGAATTTTAAATGTTGGATTGGAAAACCCTATAAATATGGCACCATTTTCGTACTAAAGTAACTGTAGTTTAATGGGCTGTGGAGAATATATATGAATAGATTAATTTGTTGAGATTGTCGTGGGACTTTGCTATATTTTAGGAATTTTTCGCTATGCTATTTATATGGGTTAGTTTTTTTTATGAGCGGAGCAAGAATCTTTCGAGGCGAATAGATTTGTGTTGACGGGGTAAGGTAATGGAGGAACATTGAAAAACACGTGTCAAACTATTTTTATATGGTTTAATTTGTTTAGTTATTTTGTTATATTTGTCGAGTAATGTTCGTCCTATTGGAGATTTATGACATTTTTTGGGTTTTCAAAATTTATGTTACTATTTTTCTTTAGAACATGTGATGTGAGATGATAATGATTGCTCGCTTCGTTTCTATTCAAAATGGGAAATTTTCCGACCAGCTACTATCTATCAATTAGGTGGAATTTTAACCTTATTACACAAATCATGATCGTAATTAACTTGCTGTCTCTCATCCTTAATTGGAAAATAAAGCGTATAAGATCATATTTAGTGTAACGCCAAGATTTAATTATAAATGACATGCTTGGGGTATAAATGATTTAGCAATATAGAAGACTGCATCAACTCAGTGAGTGTATAATATATACTACTTTTTAACGTGTATTCTTAAAATATAACTATATTTAAGACTACTTCTATTTTTAGATTTATAATTTGATGTTTAATAAATGAAGAATAAGTTTTAAATATATAAAAGAAAACTTAATGTGTGTGGTAGTACAATAATAAAAAGTGACAACTATACATAAATGCCTATTTGACTAAATTTTTACGGTTAGGTACCATGTTAGAAAATTTTATAGATATGTACTCGATTTAATGTTTACCAGTTTCTTTAGTCACGCCGTACCTTCCTGTGTGTGTATGGCGTACAATAACACATTGATATAGGGAACCTAAATGTATTTATACGCCGTACCTTATGTGTTAAAGATGGTGTACTAGATGTGCTAATACAGCGTACGATTTTCTCAACGTATGGTGTACCACAATACGTTGATACAGGGTACATAAATGTGTTGTATGGCGTATATGCGGCGGATCGAGTACTTATCCGCAATAAATTTATTCTACTATGTACCTACATATAAAAAAAAATCGGACATGGTACTAAAATTACAAGTTTTTTTTCCCAAATGAGTATTTATGTATAAAGACTCAATCACTCGAATAAAACTGTGCCTAAGCTTATTCAATTAAATAAATTATAAATATAAGGGTTAAATTGTGGGATTTTTAAGTAAATAGTGTTTTACCTGGTCAGCTTTTAAAAAATAGCCTACAAATGCTAAATGACTTATGCCCTTATAAACGGGCTCCACATTAAAAACCAATATGTGAAATGGAAATCGCGTTCGGGTGAGTGGGCATGGTGTAGTCTAGTGGTTGTGTAGTCGGACGTTCAAGTAATAGGTCGTGGGTTCAAATCCCCAAACAATTTTATATATATATATATATATATATATTGGGATCCCTGATATTTAGCACGGGACCCCCATGTATTGTGTGCGGGGTTCCTTGCTTTATAGCAGGGGTCCCCTGCTCCATGGAACCCCTACTATAAAGCACGAGACCTCATTGGTCTCATGCTTTATAGTAGAGGTCCCGTGCTCCGGGGTCTCATGCTTTATAGTAGAGGTCCCGTGCTCATGAGACCCAGCTATAAAGTATGAGACCCATGGGCCAAAGAAGAAAATACCTTAAATTGAAGGCTATTTTTTAAAAGGCATAATCGACGGGGCTATTTTTTTAAAGCTGACCGAGTCAAAGGCTATTTTTTAAAAAGACCCTTAAATTGTAGATAACTTGAGTGACAAAAAATGACAGTTTATTTCACTACTCACCCTTCATATAAGGTGAATCCATAGAAAGATACCCAATTGGATAAAATTTTTACATAAGTACCCATGTCAGAAAATTTTACAGATAGGTACCCGATTTAATTTTTACCAGTTTCTTTAGTCATGTCATACCTTCCTGTGTGTATATTGCGTACCATAACACGTTGATATAGGGTACCTAAATATAGCATACGTCGTACCTACGACATACATGTGTGGTACATAGGGCGTACCTAAATATAGCATACGTCGTACAATTTTCTGTTATATAGGGTACTCAAATATGTTGATATAGCGTACCCAAATGTGTTGTATGGTGTACTTTCAGGGATCGGGTACCTATGTACAAAAAATTTATCCAAATAGGTACTTATGTTTAAAGACCCCTTGATATAATAGATAAATATGATAAAATGGCTACGTGACGTAAAAATGAGTGATAATATTGATAAAAGATCAAGCCATATAATATAATAGTTGAAATCTATTAAATCTATTAATAAAACGCACCAAACACCCCGAAATTTAAACCATCGTTTTCTCACCCCAAGTAAAATAATGACAACAAATATGCAAAACAGATCAGCATGGCCCCACTTCAGAACTATAAAAATACATTCAGTCTCACTTTTCAAAGAAATTAACTATTCAAAAACATGCAGTCTGAACAAACACAAGAAATGATCGCCATATCTACTACTTCTATTTAGGACAATTTCTCAACACAGGTTAGATGCAACCAAAACATCCCTAATGCAAAAAAACGGAAGTAATTATATCGTGATATTTTTTGTTAATGTACAATTTTATCGAGATGAGACATCTACATAGTCTTTCCAATATTTGAAACCAGAATTTAAAGATTAGAAACTACTAAGGAAGCACTTTTTTCAACATGGGACAATGGATTGAATTCTGTAAGTTCTTGAAGTGGGGCAAGTTCCTTCTTGTCAATCAGATAAAATTCCTACACGAAAAAAGAAAAAGGATTCAAAGGTCAGCGAAACCCCACGTTAGTTCTCGACATCGAAAAATACGAGAGAAATCTGCTTCCACCGAGAGCTCTTACACAGGCGAAGAGGATGAAGTGTTTGAAGCAAGTGTTCAAATGTGCCTCCCCTTTAAGGCTCACAATCTCCTGAAAATGAGAGTGATATATATGCGCATATACACCGAAAAGACGTTTGAATATGGTCTTCACCACATCCTTAAAATTCGAAGGAAACTGTGCACCTATGTGAGTGCCATTATTTGTCAGACCTAAGAATGTAATAAGTGTTCTTCAGCTAAACACAAGGCTGTGGTTTCCTTACCGAGTTTCTGGGGAAATATGGACTCATCGTCCAACTGCGTTTCTATCCAATCCATCAAATACTCGACGTATTTAGGCGCCGAAACTTCGATTGGTTATTTTATTTGTACGCCATCCGCCCATCTGTACTCATATCTGAAAACGAACAAAATATAAGAATACCATCTGAAGTTCCTATAGCATAACGCAAAGGGAGATGAGACGTAAAGAGAGATACACGAACGTACTTGGGATCAGCGGAACATTGTAGGACAATTTTCTGGTGTACAGAATTATGTTAATGTACCGTATAGAAGATTAACTTGGTCGAAGAAGTCCACCGCTGAAATAAACCAAAAAAAAACATTCAGTATCGATTCATATCGAATCATACTATGGAACAAGATATAGCTCGAGAGATAGATTACTGTTGACAGCGAGCCATTCGTTAATGTCCTCGCCTGGTAAACGAACAGCTTCTCTCAAGTTACCACTGCCTAGATAGCATCAATGTGCTTTCTGAGCTGAGCTCCCTAAACAATCGATCGATATTGAAATAAATGTGTTGTCTTAGAAAAATCTCCATGCTTTTTTTTTTTCTTGGATTAACTCGTTTGATCGCCGAATGAGCTAAGCGAGGAGCTAATATTGACGCCATTTTTGGCCAGAACCCAGAACTCCCAAATGAAATTACACACAATGTGAATGATTAAAAACATCAGAGATTAGATCTTTTTACCAGAATTAAGATTGAAAATAAACATCGCAGGCACATATAATAACGTATTTTGTTTGTCCCAATTGGAGTAGAACGATAACAGCATCTCACGATCGCCAACTTTCTTAAGCGAAAGATAGAAAAGCAGCGAAAATAGAAATTCACCTTTACTTACCGATGGAGCACTTTTCTTGGGCCTGAAAGTTCTTTGATTCCTGCCCGCGAAACAGCAGATGAAATCGATCAATATTCATAAACAACACAATATAAAGAAAGAAAGAGAGATTTAGCAATGCAAAAACCAAACCCAGCTCGAAAGGATTATGGATTTTGATGCAAGTGAGGGCCTACCTAAAAAATCAATCAAAATCGTATGATTAACAAAAGTAATTCGAGAAAGCTACCTGCCGAGGCCGAAGAGACTCATGGCTTGAGCCTAAAGAGAGAATAGAGAAAACGAATAACTGCAACAATCTTCACTTTTCAGATTACAGTACAAATTCATCGAACAATGAATATGACGTTGTATATGATGTATACGTGCGTGAGCGTTTACACCGTGTGCTGCGTATGATATGAGATGGTGGACTCACAGCTGTCACACACAAATAAAATTGAAAAATCGAGTTTACAGTGCCAAGAAAAAAGCTGTCGACTTCAGCACTTCAAAGTTTTATTCGAGCGATTTTTATCTTACAATCATCGTCAGTGTTTCATCTGCACTGTTGTTTAATCTTTAAAGACAGAGACTTTTTCCTATTGCCAGAGAAAGTTTCTCCTAATGGACCTTAGTACCCTCCCTCTTCCCAAATTTTCTTACACAGGCCATCGCCATCACCTACAAATAAAAGCCCAATGTTTATTTCATCATAATCTTGAAGCCCGCTTTCAATTTTTTCAAGAACAATTTAATCAAATGAAGTTGAAAAAGATTCCTTCTTTAGTCCTAGCATTTTATGTGGCCAAAGAACAATCTTTAATACACACCACACACACACAGCCTCGGATTTGAACTTCAAATTATGCAAAGATATGTCCTTTTCCTCTCTCACTCGAAACCTCAAAACTTGAAGACAAAGGTTATTTGCAATTTTCGAGTTCTGAAGAGTAATCATACTGCATCACATGCAATAAGAACATCATTGGACCACAGCTTGAGAAAGAAACAAAGAAAATTGAAAGAGCCCCACATTTTCTTACCACCCCCAAACCATACCCAATCCAATCTTGCCTCCCCACCACCCACCATGCACCCTCTACTCAGACACTACTCACTGTAATAAAGTGCTGATCTTTTTAAAATGAAAAAAATAAATACAGTTGTTTAATGCTTGCTCTCTTTCTTGGCCAGGAACAAAATGCCTCCATAATTGCAATGTAAGTACACGAAGTTACCACTACAACCACCGTTAAATTTTAAAGATCGCTCTTCCCATATGCTGTCTTAACTTCAAAGTGGGTCACAGCGTAAATAGTACGAACGAAGAGATAAAAATCCAACCTTTATATGTATATCTTTCCTTCCATTTACCCCTCATCCACCATCTTTATATGTTGCCTTTATGTTATCCTGCACTGAGGTATATGCTTCCATGTTTGGCCAAACCCTAGATCTGTTCCCTCTGTAGGTGGATTGTCTGTCATACTCATAACGATGTTCTTTCTTCACTCGAGCTTGCACTAAAAGTATATCTGTTGTGCTTTGTGGGTTTTTAATTTCTTAGTTTTATCTGCGTGCATTCTCTCTGTCTGCCTCAGCTTTTCTTTTTATTGCTTGCAGGGCTCTTAAAAAATCTCCTGCACCGCAGTAACTATGTGCGACATGTGCTAATATGTTTTTTCCCCTTTCGTAATCGCCCTTTTCATCTTTAAAACTTACCATCGTCTGAGACACATCTGCATCTTGAAGTCCTTAGCAAAGGTACAAACTTTTCAAGCTGCTGTACTGATTCTATGATGTTCTTGGCCTCAACAGGGCACAAAAGGGGACTTACTGAGAAAGGGAAGTAAGAGCTTACAGATAGATAGTCGAGTGGTGAAAAAAGATGAGCGACACATCTTCGACGGCGTTGCTGGTCGGCGGCGGTGGCGAGGTGGGCTGCGGCGGTTACAAGACGCCGTTCACGGCGATGCAATGGCAGGAGTTAGAACACCAAGCCAAGATTTACAAGTACATGGTCGCTGGCTTACCTGTCCCGCCTGACCTCGTTGTACCCATTCGTCGAAGCTTAGAGGCTCTCTCCGCTCGTTTCTTCTCTTACCCATCATGTAATAAAATTGTTCTGTCCCTCTATTTCAACGCTCACATTTATAAGCCCTATAGATTACAAGTACACCAAAGAGTAAGATGCTGTGATCATCATGCTACCTTCTGTTAGATCATTATGGCTACTTCTATTTGCTTTACAGTGCTGTATGCTTTAAGGTTGTCTAGTTTAGCTTATGCAATTGATTGCAGCAGATCTTTGTGGGCTTGTGCTATCAGAGCAACTGCCTGGAAGATAGATGTAAAAAGTCCTCTTAGGCATTCGAATCTTAAATTTTTTTCTCCGTGGATCAGTGGGCTACTGTTCGTACTATGGAAAGAAATTCGACCCCGAGCCAGGCAGGTGCAGAAGAACCGACGGTAAGAAGTGGAGGTGCTCGAAGGACGCTCACCCCGACTCAAAGTACTGCGAGCGTCATATGCACCGTGGTCGAAACCGTTCAAGAAAGCCTGTGGAATCGTCATCGTCGTCATCATCAGCATCGCAACAACAGAGCAATCATCCTCCCTTACAGCCCTCCTTGTCAGCAACTATGCCTCCCATTTTGGTCAGCAACAGCGCTGGTAATAACAATGCCAGCGGAAGTTTCCAGAACCTTCCACTGTATACTTTCGCGGGTTCCCAACAAGGTCCCTCCTTTGGGAGCAGTAAGCTGCAGATGGAACGAGCAATCGCCTATGATATGGATGGTAATACCAGTAGTAAGGAGATAAGGTAACCTTTGTTCTCATTTTCTTGGTTTTTTTTAAGGATGTTAGTTTCTTATATTTCGTTTCTTGCAATGAACGCTGTCGTTGAACGCTATTGCAGGTACCTTCAGGGGCTAAATCCCGACCATCGCTTCTCCTCGGAAGCTTCTAGAAGCTTCGGGAGCCTGGGCCTAGGATCTACTAACATGGGGACGTGGCGACTCCCACCATCTCAGGTTGGTGGCTCGACGAACGACTTTCTGAGACGTGGGCCCAACGAGCCCATGCTGCTCGCGGTTCAAGAAAACACGGCCCACCATGGCTTTGAGCAGCAGCATATTAGCACCTCTACTAATGCTACGACGACCACAGCAAAACAGCAGCAGCAGCAGCCAATTCATCCTTTCTTTAGCGAATGGCCCGCGACTAAAGAATCTTGGTCGGGTCTCGACGCTGATGAGGATGGGTCGAACAAGAATGTTTTCTCGTCGACTCGATTGTCCATCTCGATTCCTAGGAGTTTGTCTGATTCTTCCCAAACTCACAACGGTGAGTATTGCAAGAGTTAGTTCTGTGGGATTAGATCGAACTTCGTATGTTTTGGCTTAATTGATTTTGCCTGATGGTTTGATTATCTATGTATCAGAAGGGTGATGCTGCTTGCTGGGAAGGGAAAGATGATGAAGGGTGGATTTCATGTGGGGCATGAGTTTTTCAGTTGTTGCTTGCTATTTGTCTGAATGCTTTTAGTTTTATTACTTTGTGTTTCGAAGTGGATTTGATTGATTTGTGTTGAAGACGTGAAACTCAGTTTGAGAGTTGAGCATCATCTTCGTTGAGTACTACATAAATGGTTGGTCTCCTTTTCTTTTTTTTCTTAAAATAATTTAGCATCATGAAACACCGTGTTAGAAAATAGTTCTAATCTTCTTAGATGAAGTGTAAACGTATAGAGAGGAAATATAACAGAAATTCAGGTTTCAGCTTAACTACCATGCGTCAGTCATAAGGCCTATCTCTCTTCTGTTCTTTGCTTGTAAGAGAATATTTCAAGGGTATATTTGAATTCAGGCCCGCTAGAAGTTTAATTAAAGATTCATGGTCTACGGAAAAAACTCTTTAGTTTAAAGGACTCAATTTCTGTAAAATTTAGAGATAAGCACCTAACCTAAAAAAAGTGGTATAAAAGTTATATGAATTGGTATAAGATGATCATTTTGTGTTACAAACTTTCAACATATTGTTATTTCAGAAAAATGAAGTGTCTGCACAAACGAACTGTATCCGGTGACATTAACTGGTACCGGATGATCGTTTGTATTACAAAATTCCACATATTGTTATTTGAGAGCAATGAGTGATATTGCATCAGGTACTTAAAAGTAAATTTTACGTAACAGGGTCTGAATCCTAAATGAAGCTTCCGACGAGGCCTGAAATGAAAAGTCCTCATATTTCGAACGGTGATTCTTTACCTTTAAAAAATGTCAATGGGTATTATTATTATCATTACTAACGGTATATCTTTAATTTTCAGACTGATTTGAAATAAAAATTAAAACATCAATGGATTATGCTATTGATACCTGACAACATTGACTTTATCATCATTAAAGATAATATATTATGGTTATTAACTTTATGAAGTAGTAAAAATTAAAAAGTTTCAAAGCGAAGAGCATGTATTTATCCCTCATAATTGATAATAGCTTGAAATATACTTCAAGTTCAAAGCATCAAGTGGGATATCACCAATCTTCTTTGGCCTAGTAAAGACACAATCATTCATCTAGGCAGTACGAAATCCAACAGTAATAACTACAATATTAATATATATATATATATATATCTGATCTAATCAATCAGATGTTGACCAAACAATGCACAGATTAACCAAAACTTGCATACTCCACAAAAAACCAAATCCACGAGAAACATGCAACCACATTTGCGATGATAACCTTCGATTAAACACGACAATTTCCTCCCATCGAAAATCAAAGTAGGGGACCCTTTGCAAGAAACCTGTTAGCGTCAAGAACTATTCCTTGCAATAGAGGTTTCTTTGCAATTAAAACCAAGAATATGCGTATGGGACATCTCATTATTCCCATTTCCTCCTATATCATTACACGCCGGCGCCGGCGGTGTCTGCATGTCCAACCCATAGTAGTCGTCTTCTTCCTCGCCTTAACATTCATGGGAAATTCTCTCAATGCTTCCGACAAGAACGATGCCAGGGAACCCATGGCCATCGACACCGTCTTCAATCTTCCTAATTCTCCGTTGCCCTCTTTGTCCGAAGGTAATTAGCTGCTATGTCTTTTCATCATTCGACTGTGTATATATCGAATTTTCTGAGCTTCGAATTTCTCCAGGCGGTGGGGCGGTGGACGTCGGCGGAGGCCTTCAACTGAAGCTCGTCTCATCGTTCAGCAAGGTAGTCGAAGCAGACAACCTCGAAGCAACGTTCTTCGAGCCGTCGCCGTTGCCCGAAGGTTTCTCCATGCTCGGAAGCTACGCTCAGCCCAACAACAAACCTCTGTTCGGCTGGATTTTGGTGGCTAAGGATAGCTCCGGCGAGATTTTAAAGCCGCCCACTGACTACACACTTACCAACCTTACGAATGCATATTTCTGGCTCCCAATTCCGCCCGATGGCTACAGGGCTTTGGGCTATGTAGTCACGAGCAGTTCGGACAAGCCCAATCTCGACAAGATTCGCTGCGTTCGATCTGATTACAGCGATGAGTTGGAGATCGACGAGGCGATTTGGGGTAAGAAAGTGTACGGGACTAAGCCGAAGGTAAGAGGGGCGAATGGACAGGCTATAGGTGTGAACTCATTTGCCGTCATAAATGGAGACGACGACGACGATCGAGAAGACAACGTTGCCCTCCTACCTATCTCGTGTCTGAAGAACAATAATCCTAATACGTCGTCGTCTGAGGTCTTGGAGGACCAAGAGCAAGGCGTGGCGGCGTTATTTCTCAAGTATGCTCCTTACATCTACTTTCATCCCGACGAGAAATACCTTCCCTCGTCGGTGAATTGGTTCTTCGCCAACGGGGCTTTGCTGTACAGCGTTGAAGGTCAGGTTAGCCGGTTCGAGCCGGTCGGTGTCGACGGTTCGAACCTTCCTCAGGGCGGTTCAAACGACGGTCAGTACTGGCTCGACTTGCCGGCGGCGCAAGAAGAGCAGGACAGGGTGAAGCAGGGGAATTTGAGCTCGGCGGAGGCTTACGTACACCCCAAGCAAGTCCTTGGAGGGACGTTCACGGATATTCAGGTGTGGGTCTTCTATCCCTTCAACGGCCCGTCGACGGCGAGGCTCGGCGCAATCAACCGGATAAAGCTGGGCAAGATCGGCGCCCACGTCGGCGACTGGGAGCACGTCACCCTGAGGATCAGCAACTTGGACGGGCGCCTGTACAGAGTGTTCTTCGCGCAGCACAGCGGCGGAGCGTGGGTCGACGCGCCGGGGCTGGAGTACGCGGAGAACAGCAGCAGATTCGTGGCGTACGCGTCCTTGAACGGCCACGCTAATTATCCCAAGGAAGGGTCGTCCTTGCGAGGGAACGCTTCCGACGCCGGGGTGGGCTTGAGGGACGACGCTGAGAAGGGCAGTTTGGTGTTTGACTGCGGCCAGAGCTTCGTCTTGCTGCCGGCGGATGACTCGGCGGCGCAGCCGCCGTGGTTGAACTACGCGAGGCTGTGGGGTCCGACGAAGAGCGACGATCTTGGAGATGAGGTTAAGAGGATCAGGAAATCGTTGCCCGGGTTGTTTAAAAAGCCGTTTGATAAGTTGGTCAACTCTTTGCCGGCCGAGGTTTACGGCCAACAAGGTCCGACCGGTCCTAAGTTTAAGAGTAGTTGGTACGGCGACGAGAAAGTAGTTTGAATTTTTATTCTTATCTATAAAGAAATGGAAAAGAGAAAGAAATTGTTTATTATATGGATTTGGTGAAAATGTGAAATAACATAACATTGTAATACCCGCTCCGTCCCAAATCATTTTATACATTTTACTATTTCGGGCGTCCCATTTCCTTTTGTACATTTCCTTTTATAGTAAAAAACTATCACGAAAAATCAATATTATAATATTAAATATTCTTAAAAGACGTGTCAAATATACATCTTTTTACCTTTTAAATGTACTGTATAATTAAAATATTCAGCTTCTTAAAAACCGCACCATATCCCAAATGTACAAAACTATTTGGGACCGAGGTAGTAGAAGATAATCATCGCTCCGTTGCTTGTAAGCATAATCGTATAGCCCATTTAAAAGCTCATGGAGCCCAACAAAGCCCACATATTGGGCTTTACCATTATAATTTAGGTTCATATGCAGGCCCGTTTAAACAGAGTGGAAGCAGCTATTCTCCATGAACTCCCTGTTTATTGGTTATGGATTTGGTGAAAATGTGAAATACTGCGTCTTTCTCAAATGTTTATGGATATTTGGGAGTTGGCACGAGAATTAAAAAACTGAATATTTTAATAATGCAATACGATTAAAATGTAAAAAAAGTGTATATTTTGACATGTCTTTAAGATTATTTGATACTCCCTGTCCCTCTGTTATTTAATAGAAGTTGCTTTCGAAATTATTTTTGTTTCTGAAAGGTAGTCGTTTCACCTTTTCCAATAAAAAACTATTAAATATTTCCAATTTTACCCTTCTTTTAAATAAAAGCAGTCAAAAAACTATTAAGTAGGATCAAACAATTAAGAAGGGTATAAGTGGTATTTCAATAATTTCTTAATAAGTGTGCATTCTCTTGAAACGGCCTGCTTTTCGAAACAAGGGAGTATTATTATATTAATTGTTTGTCATAGTTTTTTTGCTAACTAAGGAAATTTACAAAAGATGTGGGACGCCCGATTTAGTAAATATATAAAATGGTTTGGGAAGGAGAGAGTAGCATTGTGAGTGATAGAAGATAATCATCGCTCCGTCGATTGTAAGTGTTTAGCATAATCGTATAGCCCATTTAAAAGCTCATGCAGCCCAACAAAGCCCACATATTGGGCTTTACCATTATAATTTAGGTTCATATGCAGGCCCGTTTAAACAGAGTTGGAGCAGCTCTTCCCCAACGAAATATCCAAACGACGTCGTTTCCGCTCATCTCTCCGTTTTTGACTTGATCGTCGATGGTGGATAGGTTCCATTTCCATTGCGGCGAGTTCAGTTGAATGCAGTGCAGTAATGGATATCATCATACCACATGCCAAACTCCAGCCTTTCTTCCTTACTCATATGAGCAAGTGCAGCAACGATAGTACAACCTGCGAAACTCCGAACAATCATGGTGTGCTCCCGCCAGTTCAAATTCAGTTGCCTATCCGTCGACCACGATATAAACCACTGCGGCCCATTAAGGTCAAACCGCCGGGCAATAAGACTAAGCCGAAGACCACAACGTCGGATGTGCTGTACCTTTTCGACAAGCTCGAGTTGCCCGTAACTCTCGATATGTACGCCTCACTTATCAAAGAATGTACGAACTTGGCGGACCCTTGTAAATCCGTTGAGCTGCATGATCATATGAGGAAAAGTAGGGTTGCAATGGGCTTGCCACTGGTCAATAGGATCATGCTGATGTACGTGTGCAGTGGATGCTGCGAGCGTGCCTATCAGCTGTTTGACGTTATGCTTGTTAGGGACTTGAATTCCTGGGCTGTCATGATCGGCGGCTTTGTTGAGAATGGGATGCATTACGAAGCACTGGATTTGTTTGTTAGGATGGTGTATGAAGTGAAGTTTGAAGATTTTTGCGATGATCGTGTGAGGTTTTCAGTTTCGGGGATCCTAGTGTGTACTCTCAGAGCTTGCTTGGCAGTTGGGGAACTGGATATTGGGATGGAAGTTCATGGATGGTTGTGGAAGATGGGATTTTCTCAGGATGTTACTCTGAGTAGTTTCTTGATTAGCTTTTATGGGAAGTTTGATCGATCAATATAAGACCGCAGAGAATGTTTTTAACCAGGCTCGTTCTCGGAATACTGCTGTTTGGACGTCTATGATGGATAACTGCTGTAAAGATAACGACTTCAATGGTGCCATTACAGCGTTTAAGGAAATGGGAAGTTGCGAAATAAGAAAGAACTCTTATACCTTGTCGAGCGTACTAAAGGCTTGTGGAGGCATGGGTGATATACAATGCGGTCGACAGGTTCATGCGAGCGCAATGAAACTGGGACTTGAATCAAATAGTTTTGTGCAATCTGCATTGGTCGACTTGTACGAAACGTGCGGCCTTTTCAGTGATGCGAGCGAGTGTGAGAAGCGCAGGACAATAGGCGAACGATTCGGACCTCTGATATGCTAAAGAAGATTCTTCAGCAAATGAAGATATCTGGGATTCGATGTCCAATCGAGAATATTTCGCTTTAGGTAAAGCCATCCTAAATACTAGCAAATCTTGTCACTATATGTGCTTTGCTTCATGTAGTTTAGCCGTTGTTATCATCGGATCATTTAGGTGATAGTCTCACTTGTACATGGTTAGAATAAACTGTCATAATAATGTTATTAGCTCAAGTTAGTGGTAAGCATTCCCGAGCCTTTCATGTCTAGTCCTTAAGGCCCAAATTAGAAGAATCGATCAGAGAAAGAAAGAGAGCAGTAGACATTTTCGGGCAAATTCTTTCATATTTATTGGCAAAGTCACTCCTAGGCATCATAAGGTATATATATTACAGCAGAGAAAAAAAACACAGAATCATGGAGTATCTTAATCCATGATCTTTGGTGCTTGAAGCCGAGGAGCCGGAGAAGACATCTCCTATCTGATAAGACATCTTGCTTATCGGATGTGAATCGAATCTCTGTTGATAAGAGGTTCAGTCGATCTCAAACCACCGATCGATACTGCTCGTTTCTGCCTATGCGAAGCCCATGTGACGAGATAAAGCCCTGCAATAATGAGTACTCCCCCCAAGATGCTGTCGGCGGTAAAAGTACATCATTTGATCAGTCTTTTGGAGACAGTGAATCTCATATGGGAAGAAAAAGGGGTTATAACCTTCCTAGGTATATAGGGCTTCCCAGGAAAACCCTAGACAAGAAAGTCGAGAAAGCGGGCTGGAGCGGGCTGTACAGAGAGACCAAGGCGGGCCCGACGATCTTGTTAGACCATGTAAGAAGTCCATAGTTCAGAGCAGAAGCTACAACACCCTAAAACAGAGGATCACACAATATGTAAAAACTGCTTTGACCTTCGAATATTCCCAAGAAAAAAGGCAGACGCTTACAGAATATAATACGGCAGAAGCCTCAGACCATGTAAGAATCCACTCCTTCGTTCCGTCTGACATAAAAATTGCGACCAAGACCATTGATACAGCACCGAAGGAGTACGAATACGCTGTCAGGGATATACTCGCTGGATACTTAGCTAAAATTGGAGCCTGAAAATGGACATAATCAAAAACTTCCTCAGCATGGACAAGTAAAGAATGACGATGTCTCTGTTCTTGCCTGAATTGCATAGTAAGTAGCCATGCAGAGGCAGTTTCCAATCAAGCATATGATCCCTAAGTGCCAATTGTCCAAGCCCGAGCCAAGAAACGTCGAGACGAACAAGCCGACGGGCTCGGGCTGCGCCTTTGAACTCATCTCGTTGTGGGGCGATGGGCCCATTTCCTTGTGCCCGAGGACAGCGGGCCCACGGAAAATCGCCATTAGAATGGCACCTGAGATGCACACCAGCGTGCCTCCTATCTTCGTCTGACCTTCGATGGTTCGTAAGTTCACTGTTTCTAAGCTGCAAAGGAAGACATAAACATAACACTTCATTGCACTCTTTGAATCGAAGTACGAGACACACGTATAGATAGACATAACGCTCAACTGACCCCATTAAGACAGCCAATATGAAAGTAAAGACGGGAATGGCAGGTTGTATAGCAGCAGCGTAGGCGGGATTTGTGTAGCTAAGGCCAAGAACGAACAAGAGTTGGTTGGCGAAGATTCTGAATGGATGAATGTATTATTAGTTTTGCAGCTCGGGAAAGAACAAATTTCGACTGCAAATTGTTAAGAGATGGATAATCGTAAAATTTACCCGGTTAGGCCGAGGAAGAAGAATCCTAGTACCAATCGTCTGTTCAAGGGAACTCTTACCCTTCTGCAAAAAGGAATTCAAAGAAACGCAAACTATATGTGATTTACGACACATATCAAGACCTTAAGGCAAAACTACATGAAATAACATGATTCTTTTATATTATCAAGTGGCTCAATTGGATTTTAACCAATTCTAACCGAAAATGCCACAAAATCGATCAACTGAAAAGTAACGTTTTCTCATCATCAATATCCCAACTAGCATCAATTACTAAATCCGACCAATTTGTAGATAAAAAAGGAAATGAAAGGCACGAACTTTTCGCGAAAATAAGCGACTGGTGCAAGGATTGTTAGTGCAAGAATATCACGAAGAGCACAGAAGACGAGCTGATTGACGCCGGCGTTGAGTGCAACCTTGGTGATGACGTGGTACCCGCCGTAGAACAGCTGTACGGCGGCTAACGCCAGGTGGGCTTTGTATGCTCTGCCGCCGCCGTCGGCCATCGCCCCTGCTTTTTTTGGTATTCGTCAAACGTTCAACCCACAGCTACTGCCTCACTTGAAACTCTAGTTCTGAATCAAGCGAGGAAATTTTGTGGTTGTCTGTAATGAAGATCGAAGAAATCTATCTTTTCTTTTGTCGTAACTTTACTAACTATCCTTGTTCCGTCATTCGCAAGCATGCCATATTCGGACAAACTCCTGCCTGGTAAATCAATCTGATGTTAGCTGTTGTCCGTCAAGCTCAAGATTAACAAGACAACTTCGTATCAATCATTGATATTCAAACAGGGCCGCAGACCCAAATGTTTAACAGATATACCAATTTGGGCCTTCACAGCGTAACCCCTCAAACTGTCTCTCTGTTACCTAGGCCTTCCTCAATGCTAAACCCAAAAAAGTAGGTTTTTTGTGTGCCACGTCAGCGCCACCTCAAAAGTAAAAAACCTCTACCTCCAAAACAAAATCTCTCTCCAACCATAAAACTCAAAAAGTAGGTTTATTAGGAACCCTCATTAATTTCATTTAATTTTATTTAATTAACCAATTATATTTATCTAATTTTCAAAATAATTTATAAATAATTAAATTTCACATTATCTAATTTTTTGTATTTAATAAAAATTTTGATTATATAATAAAATTATTATTTATTTATTTGAAATATAAAAAAATAAACATTTTTAACACATTAAATTTTTTCGTAAAAAATATAAAAGTTAATAAATATTAATTAGTATATGATAAAAAGGAAATAAAGTATTAAAAACCCATCACATTATATTTATCTAATTTTCAAAATTATTTATATATATTTATATTTCGAATTATTTAATTTTTAAATTTAATAAAAAATAAATAATGCATGAAAAAGTAAATAAGTTAAATAAAAAATAAACACTTTTAACGCATAAAATTTTTAGTTAAAAAACTAATAAATATTAATATATAAACAAAATATTAATATATAAGTAAATATCAATATATAAACAAATATAATAAATAAATATTAGTAATGAGATAAGAAAGTAAAAAAGAAAAAAAAAAGAAAAAGCTGCAAAAAACCCAGGTATGATATATTAAACCTACCAAAAAAACTCCTACAAGCCACAGTGGTAAAAACCTCAAATTATCAGGTTTTTCTCTATCCTAATCACCCAAAAAACCTTGCATTGAGGAATGCCTTAGGAGAAAGAATCATTTTTTCTTTACGATGTTATTGAGATTATTGTTTTGGAAATTTCTACTGCTGGTCAACGCTGCATTCATTTCAGTCATCACCTTTACTCCCTTTAGTTAGATAGGATGTTGTTAATATTTATTCTTTGTTTTGTTTATCATTCAACTCAACAAAACGACGCCCACCATAAATTGGATTGGAGATAGATAGTCAAACCTGGGAAAAGAAAAAAGAAAAAACTCAACCAAATATTTCCTCGTTCGCTGTCAGAAAGAAAGGATGTGTAAAAGTAAGTAATACTAAAAAAAGAAGAAAAAAAAGAGAGAAAAACAGTCCTTTTTCTCTTCCCTTCTCTTCCCTTCCTCCTCTCGTCTCTTCACCAGAAGTGAAGAAGAAATTGACCTCAAGAAATACTCGGTCCATAATCGCCCCTTCAAACCATGTACAACAATCCTGCGAATGACCAAAACACATGTCCCATGTATTACCACCAGCCCACAAACACGGCGCAGCAGCTCCACCCACAAACGCCTTTCTCTAACGTTAACCTCGGCTTCGACGATGACGACGGCGGCGGAGACGGCGGAGATGAGTTCCCAAGAATAGGCGAGAGGCTTCCCCAGTGGAGCCACCAAGAAACAAAGGACTTGATTGAGATTAGGGCTCAGCTTGAGTGGGACCACAGCGCATCGAAGAGGAGAAAGAATATGTGGGAAACGGTGGCTGCCAGAATGAGGGACAAGGGTTATGTAAGAACAAGCGAGCAGTGCAAAGGAAAATGGAAGAATCTAGTAAATAGATACAAGGTGACTCTTTTTTTTCATGGGTTCATCGTGATGTATTGCTACGCTAGGCTGGTGAAAAATCTGCTCTTGGAATTTGATTTTTGCATGTCCATTTCTTGTCTGCAATTTTTCTCTTTCTTTCCTTTCAGAACTACAATCCTAGTCCAGACAATGCTCGTCAGTTCCCTTTTTTCGATGAGATGTTTGCCGTGTTCACAGCAAGAGCCAATAGGACGACGCGGATGGCCGATCAGTTATTAGCAGATCAAAGGAAGCAAAAGAAGAGATCGAAAAGTGCGATTTCTCAACAAGGTTCTTCGTCGGGAGAGGAACTCGACGACCACGATGATGAAGAAGCAGATGCAGTTCGAGGCGAAAACACACCGAACGACCCAAAAGCTAAATCTATTGGATCGAAGAGGAAAAGACCCATGGTGACGGTGATGATGAAGAAGACCCTTGCGAGTATAGAGGAGATGGTGAAGAACTTCATGCATGAGCAGCAAGCGATCGATGCGAAATGGAGAGAGATTTTCGAGAGAAGGGAGAAGGAGAGGGACGATTTTGAAGAAGAATGGCGCGATAACATGAAGAAGCTCGAGAAGGATAGGTTGGACATGCATCGAGCTTGGAGAGAAAGAGAAGAACGGAGATGGGCTCAAGAACAGAGCAGGGCTGAGAAGAGAGACGAGGTTTTGACCCTTGTTTTGAGACGAATGGCCCGTGATGACAAATAATGCTTGGTTTGAGAAGTAATGAGGAATGTTTATAGTGTGTTAAGGCAGACTATTTTTGAACTGATGTATCTGAAGTAGATAATGAGCAGACAACATAGAATTTCGAAAGTGGTATAGTATTTCCCATGGAATGTGCAAGATACCAAGAAAAGCGGTGTCATTTTTCCAGTCACAGAAAACAATTTGAAAGATAAATTACATACGGTTAGGCGAAGCAATCCTCTGAGGTGCTATACTGACTCGGATGGAGGCTTCTCTTTTGGATGCTTTGAGCCGTAATGATCGATAAGCTGCTTGCTGTTTGCTAGTGAAACCTGAAAGCTCACAAATTATAGGTTAGCGATCAAATTCAGAACTCGAAATCTTGAAAATTCCCACAACACAGCCCATCCGAAAAGCCGAAAAATAAGCATTCAAAGAATTGTATCTAGAACATAAGCTTGTGTTGAGTTTCCCAATCCCAAGCAGACCAATATGCTAGACCACCAAATCATAGAAAAAATCACCTTTTAAGTAGTTTACAGAACTCATAGATGGACGTTAATGATGAGATGGCATAGCATAGATGGATCGAATGTCAACGTTAATCAGGCAATGAAACTTACAAAACATGATCGACACATCAATCTGAAAAGTCCCAACGAATGGCCAACCCAAGAAGAAAGACAAATCGATAATTTGCGTGAAATGAAATCAACCGCGAAATTGCAAATTACCTTACAAATTGGACAGACAACTTTGAGGCCATCGGCGCGAGCCTCGATCTGTGACCCTTTGGCTTTCTGATTTCTCTCGGCGTTCTTCTTCTGAGCTTCGATCTTCTGCTTTCCCTCGTCATCCTTCTTCAATCGAGCGGGCGAACACGCACCTCGATTTTCGGCCGAAAACGTCAACTGAGAGAGAAAGCTCGGCTTTTGATCGCTGTTTAATTACAATGTAGTCCGTGGTTTTTTTGCACCATCAATATTGGCTACTGGTAAATATGACAAATTACAAGTAGGTATAGAAGTTTCCACTTTTATGTTTTCTTATCTTGACGAGTTGAGTAAATTTGACAGAGAGGGAGGGGGAAGGGGACGCGCTCATCGTGGTTACAATTTTCTCTGCTTTTATCTCTATCAGGAATTGATTTTTGTGTTTGATTTACAGCTTTGTTCGGCTTGTGGTTCCTTATTTCTGATGAGAAATGATTAGTATTTTGTATAGACTGTTAATTCTGTGGTCAGAGGATAGAGATCGATGATTCTCGTACTGTGTTTGAGCTGAGAAGGGTCTTTGTTTATCTTTCACGATTTGGCTATTAGCTGGGAAAATTGATGATTTCTTGATCGCGATTAGAGCTCGCGTATAAGTTGGGTATTCTTCTTTTGAGTGGATTGAATCAGTTCGTGCAATTTTAGCATGTTCGCTGATTAATCTGATCGGTAATGTCTTCTCCATGAGAATTTGGGGATTCACTAACTTCAGTTCTATTCTTTCTTTGTTCTTCTGAACGTAGTAGAGGAGGAATTATTACACAATGGAAGAAGCATCTGCGCCCAGTTTTAAAACACTGAAAATCTCCCGAAAACAAAACCCTAGCCAAAACGGCGACCCGTCCCGAGTCTTCTACGTATTCCTAAACCGGCCCTCACGAGGAAACGCCCTATCGAACGAATTCTTCGTCGAATTCCCCGAAGCCCTAAATTTCTTAGACCAAAACCCAAGCTGCTCCGTAATAATCTTATCGGGCATAGGCAACCACTTCTGCTCGGGGATCGATCTCCAATCCCTCACAACCATCTTCCAAGAATCCCAAAACTCGTCCCAAAAGCTCCATCATAGGATAATCTCCTTACAGAATGCCATAACATCCATCGAACACTGCCGTAAGCCCGTCATAGCTTCCATCCACGGCGCTTGCATAGGTGGAGGGGTTGATATAATAGCTGCATGTGACGTAAGGTACTGCACAAAAGACGCATTCTTCTCCGTGAAAGAGGTCGATTTGGCCATCACTGCTGACTTGGGCTCATTACAGAGGCTTCCGTGGATCGTAGGGTTTGGTAATGCGATGGAATTGGCTTTAACAGCTAGGAAATTTACGGGTTTGGAAGCTAAGGAATTGGGGCTGGTAACTAAGGTTTTTGAGACTAGGGAGGATCTTGATCGTGGGGTTGGTGAGATTTGTGAGGGTATTTCGGGTAAATCACAGCTTGCTGTAGTCGGGACGAAGAGGGTTTTGCTGAAGAGTCGGGATTTGAGTGTCGATCAAGGGTTGGATTATGTTGCTGCTTGGAATTCTGGCGATCTTTTATCAGGTGATGTTGTTGAAGCTGCTTCTGCTCACTTGGAGAAGAGAAAGCCTAAGTTTTCTAAGCTTTGATTGTTTGTTGTGTTTGTGTGAATGAATTACCGAGTTTATTAGGTTGGATGTAGTGTAGCCTGTAATAAATGAAAATGTTTACCCTTTCAAACATATGTCATCATATATTCTAATCTTTTTAGTACAATGTCCGTCCTGGCTTCGATCCATGTTATATTTTCTCTTATCCTTTTTGCTGGGTCATCATGATTGCATGAAAATGTCAAGATATTAATCAATCGGCATTGAGAAATCTTAATTAGAAGACTGCAGCAAATAATACTTGGACATCTGTCCAAGTAAATACGCTAGAATTTTGACAATTAAATAGGGAACTATATTTCAGAAAATAGAAAGACACGTTTCACAATCCCCAAATGGGTGAATCCTTTGTTTTATATATATTTTCTTTTTAACGATATTGAGAAACCAATCAGTAATCACGTAAGATAAAATTTTGCCGTGGGCTCACGAACAATCATTAAATCTCACCATTACTGAAAGAAACGAATTAGGATATTAAATCTTTTCAAAAAGACTAAAAAGCATTTAATACTGAATGAAGGAAATTACCAATCCAAATGGATTTTAGTACGTTCGTTCTTATCCAGAATCCGCGTAGGAGCACCCTCATAACGGCCCCACGTGCTTGTTAACGTTTGTTAAGTGGGACCCATAATTTTTTTTGTCGTGGCGTAATGAAATGGTGACAATTGTTCATTTATTTTACTTGTGTTTGCTTCAATTGGGTGAATATTTCTTTCTTTGTGTCTCTACCCTATCCTTCAGCCGAGTTCAGTTTCCAGAAAAAAAAAAAGGAATTATTTTGGTAAGCTTGTGACTTTATTTGGTACTTCTTATAGCCTTGTACTGGCGTTATTATTGACAATTGGTTGTTGTTTCTCAGCTGTATTTTGTGGTTTGCTTTTAATCGTTCTCTTTCTACTGAGAACCCTGAAAGCATTGAAACTGTTTGATGTAATTCCTGCCTTAAATGACTGCTACAAATTTTGTTGAAGATGGTGGGCGCTGTACGAATTGTTTGACTCTCTATAGGTAGTAGTTACATTAAGCAGCAGCTCGTATGGGAGTTCATAAATTATCTAATGTTGGAAAAAAAACATTGATTTATGGTGTATTTATGGTAATAAAATCGTTTTATCTGAATCAAGGGACGACGCACAAATGAGTATGGAATAATTAATAATCAAAGCAGGCTCCTTGATTTAGTGACTATATTTCTAGTTGAGAATTCCACATCGCTTTGCCTTATCTTTTTTCTTGATTCATCCTTTCCTGTATATATGGGCTTGATAAAACTATCATGGATAAGCCTATATTTAGGTGAAAATCCACTTATTAAATAGAGTCTTGGAAGATCTTAAGTTGGTGGCGTTTGGGAGTCAGTTAGTGATTAGCTCGAGTATTGGTCTGAATTTCCTTCCTTTGTTGATATTTGTCCTTGCGCTATTGGAATCGTCCTATATGCAACTGTCTACCACCTACCTTTCCTTGTTCCTTTGTTCCTTCTGCATATTAAAACAGTGATCCTTCGAATCTTCACCTTATGTTTCTACTTTCCGTTCCAGTTTTTGCCAAGAAGCAGCTTGAAAGATGGAGAGTTTCATAGCATCCGAGACTGATTACATAAGCAATCTCCCTAACAATATCGTCGAAAACATCCTTGGATGCTTACCTCTTCGAGACATTGTTCGAACGAGTATCTTATCAAGAGAATGGAGGTACAAATGGATGTATTGTCCCGAGCTCGTATTTGATTTTTGGTTCGATCAAATGTTTCTCGGGGAACACAAATTCGAACCACTCGTTCACCAAATCTTGAAACTTCACAAGGGGCCTTTGCTTAAACTGGCAATTCAAGTCCCCGATCTCAAGAGCAGCCCAGAGATCGATCAATGGGTTCACATGCTTCCGAAGAACACCTTGCAAGATCTTACCCTTCACGTTTCGAAAGGGGAGATTCATACACTGACTTCTCATCTCCTTGCTTTTCAACAGCTTCGAAGCTTGAAGCTTTACAACTGCGTATTCGACCCCGCAAATGGATTTGCCAAATTACTGAACCTCGACCTGCAAAACGTTGCGCTTTCGCAAGGCCCGTTTGTGAAATTCATCGCTTCTTGCCCTTCCTTGGAACGATTGAGATTGATCAATTGCACGAGCTTTGATAGCCTCAATATCACTGGTCATAAACTGATTCGTTTCGAGTTTCACGGTGTTTTCAAGTCCATTCACTTCGACTGCCCTGTTCTTGAAGATGTGAAGCTAACGTTCTCTTCCATGGATTTCAAGAGGGCTAACAGATTCTCCTTCGATTTGGTGAAATCCCTGAGTTCTCTTCCTTCTCTTGAGAAGCTAGAGTTGCAAGCTTATGCATTGGAGGTAAGAGAAACCTCATGACTGAGACAATATCATAGAAATATTATTACATGGCTTGGCTATCTTTCATCGTTTTCTTATTGATAAATCTTGTTGGTTATGCTATGCCTACAGGACCTCGTCGACCACGGGGCACCTAACCAACTACCGATCTCACTGCAGTCACTGAAAAATCTCCATCTCTCTGACATGTACTTTGAGAAGATTGAGGAGACTTCATGTGCCATTTCTTTGATACGAAGCTGTCCCAGTTTACAGAGGCTTAAGATCACAGTAAGCTCCACATATCACAACCTTGGTTTTAATGTCAAAATTACACCCCTTCATTAAAAAATTCTTGTCAAATCTCTCCAGGCATTCACCTTAGATGTAGTGGATTCAGTAGCGGAGTTCTTACGATCGCAATCGAAGTTGGGATCTTTGCCCCAACTTCGGACAGTTAAGATGCAGCTGTTCAGTGGGATAGAACCTGAAATGGAGTTTGTCAAGTATTTATTAGCATCCTCTGTTTTGCTCGAAGAGATGGAAATTAGCCCTCATGCTGGCCGCTTTATCGACGGCTGTGATTCGATACTAAGTGAACTCAAACAGTTTCCGCGAGCATCGGCTAGGGCTGAGATCATTAGTTCCAACGGTAAAGAGTTCAGTTGAAAGAAAGCTTTTGGATTTCCTTTATCAATTACCTTCCATTTCCATGTAGGGGGTTGGTGGGCATATTTTGTATACTATAATAAAACAAAGCTTCAAACGTGATGTACGTATGATATCTGTAATTTGGAAGCATTGTAAAGTATCCAACGGCTTTGAATATTCTTAGTACAAAAGATATATTTTAAACAACGTTGTACTCCAATTTTCTTGTCTTTTCGATGCATCGTCTATTATTCCATAGAGGGCCAGCGAGTCGATATTTTCCACTATTTTTGCACCTGCAAAACCTATGAAGTTCGGAACACAAAGATCATAAGCATTGTTAAGAACGTTGTCTGTATTAATGATGATAATTGATAACGCTCATTATTACCCTATAAATCGCTGAATATACAACTCCATTTCCGTACAAACAAACAACACAACTCCTAGCTAGCTAAGCTAACATGGCCAAAAACCCTAAACCTTATATTCTCCTCATAATCACTACCGTCCTCTTCATCTCTCAAGTTTATTCCTTCAACAGCGGCGGAATCACCCTCGACCTAATTCGCCGAGACTCTCACGACAGCAAAAGTCGCTTCTCGAAACTCAGAAGCGCTTTCCACCGCTCGTTCGCACGTAAAAAGGCGCTACTCCTCCGTTCATCCTCCTCCTCCCTCGGCCAATCACCGTCCGCCACCTCATCCGATTTCAACTCAACCCTAACCCCCAACGCCGGCGAATACCTCATGACTTTAAAGATCGGCACTCCGCCCGTCGAAATCGCGGCCATCGCCGACACGGGCAGCGACCTGACGTGGACGCAGTGCTCGCCGTGCGACGACTGCTTCGACCAGTCGAAACCCTTATTCGACGCAAACAAAACTTCGACATACAGACAAGTCTCGTGCAAGGCCGACCTCTGCTCGGCCGACGTCGGCGGTTCTTGCGAGGAAGGCAATTCGAGCGGCCTCTGCGCTTATTCAGTGGAGTACGGCGACTTCTCTTACAGCAGCGGAGACTTAGCCACGGAGACTTTCACGTTCGATTCGGACGGCGAAAGCCTGGCGATTCCTAAGGTCGTGTTTGGCTGCGGGCACGACGACGGCGGAGACTTTGGGGGGACGGCGTCGGGGATTGTAGGGCTCGGCGGGGGAAAAGCGTCTATCGTAAATCAGCTCGACGGCTACATTAACGGGAGGTTTTCGTATTGCCTGACGAATTTCGAGTCTAACGATACGAGCAAGATAAGCTTCGGAAGCGACGCGGTCGTTTCGGGGCCAAACGCGGTCTCCACGCCTCTGTTGAGCGGCGGGGAGGTCGATACTTTTTACTATATTGCCCTCGAAGGCATCACCGTCGGCGATCGGAAGTTCTCTTTGTCGTCGACGAAGGATGATACTAACAAAGGCGGCGATGGGGAGAGCAGTAGTAGTGGTAGTAATAGTAGTACGATGATTATAGATTCTGGGACGACTTTGACTTTTATTCCCGAGGACGTATACGAGCTGGTCGAGTCGGCGGTGGCGAACGGGACGAGCGGGACCCGCGTGGACGATCCCGAGGGTGTTTTCGATCTTTGCTACGATGCTTCCGCTGGGGCGGTTAGTGGGCCGAATATCGTGGCGAATTTTGCTGGCGGCGCTGACGTGGCGTTTCCCGAGGAAGG
Organism: Craterostigma plantagineum; assembly: GCA_027422505.1. Classification (NCBI taxonomy): domain Eukaryota; kingdom Viridiplantae; phylum Streptophyta; class Magnoliopsida; order Lamiales; family Linderniaceae; genus Craterostigma; species Craterostigma plantagineum. Next base: position 23,912,540 of record JAPQWV010000010.1, on the reverse strand, counting down.
GGTTTTTGTTGAGGTGGAAGAAGGGATTTCTTGCTTTACTTTGGTGGGTTCTGATGATGGGTTTAACATATTAGGGAATTTGCAGCAGATGAACTATCATATAGGGTTTGATGTTAAGAATAAGAAGGTGAGCTTCTTGCCAACTGATTGCAGCAGCAGTGGGCAACGAACGCATTTATATGAATGAAGGGCGTCCGAGGATGAAATAATAAAATTTCATGGGTTATTTATTTCAAGGTTTCTTTGTGTGTTCTGAATTTGTCTTTTGAAGTTATTATGTATGGTGGCGGCTGAATATAGCCCATTTGTTGAAGTTGAAGCTATCATGGTCGTAATGTTTTCGTTATTTCCAATTGTTGTAGAATTGAATTATTTGTCTTTCTTTATATAAATGTTTTTACATTTTAGAGGGTCTTTACACATAAATACCCCTCCTAAAAAACTTATAATTTAGTACCCTGTAAGCATTTTTTTATATGTAGGTACCTAACAGAATAAATTTTTTGCAGATAGCTACCAGATCCGCCGCAGATAGCTACCCGATCCGCCGTAATACGTTTACAAAGTGGTACGACGTATTAGCACATTTAGGTACGCCCTATTTACACATTAGGTATGGCGTACAAACATTTAGGTACCCTATATCATCGTGTTATGGTACGCAATATACACACAGGATGGGACGGCATGACTGAAGAAACTGGTACAAGTTAAATCGGGTACCTATCCGTAAAAAATTCTGACATTGGTACTGATCTGTAAATTTTTATTCAAATAGGTGGCGTTGGTACTGATCTGTAAATTTTTATTCAAATAGCTACTTAGATACCCGTTATTTTATTATTTGATATACTTGGATTTAAGAGCCATTACAATTTAATGGGTAGTCATGTACGGTGTCTATGCCATTCTCTACATTTCGACCGAAGTACCAATCTCCAATGGCCCGTGCAATTGTCTAAGGTTGCAAAATAATCATAAACATTATGATATTAACATTATAAAAAAGAAGATGAGGAAGAAGAATAAGAATCGTGATCAAGAATATGTATAGTTTACCTTATTTTGCAATTTCGGGGTATCATTCCAATTATATCTTCTATAAAGAAAATCGTGAATGTAACAGGAGTTGATGAATGCTCCTCTTGAAGAAAGATTTCCGAGTTCTTGTAGCGCCTTGAGAAACGTTGATCGAAAATCTGAAATATCGAGATTTGGCAAAAACTGGTTAATCTAGACAACTGATATATTTTATCAATATAATATATAATGTTTTGTACCCTTTATTATTTGAATTTGATTCGACGTGCATGTCTTCAAATCGACGACGCAATTTTGCCAGTTGCTTTGGTTGACAGCGTCACGAGGTTTGAAGTTATATGTGATCTAAAATAAGAGTGATGATGACATACAATATATTTTAAATACTATTGCATAAGAAAGGGTAAATATTTAAATAGAATACTCACCTGATACGCATCAAACGCCGAGTTTAGGATGAATAGCGGGGTTTGGATACCGTTGACAACATTTTCCGGGAAAATACACTGCAACACAATAAAATAATGAAAACTTTAATAACTAATCGTATAGTTTATCTATATATATATATATATATTTATATATATAAGTATGATTATACTATATACCAGGCGAGGATCGATCTTTGATGTGCATGAAGCTGGCAAGTTCTTGGCTGACTCCTATAAACAAAGACAGAATACAAAATTCTAATTATTGCAAATCATATAGTAAACTAATAGATACATATGACAAACGATATCTTTTAAATAAGACATGATTATATTACATGCAATGCGACGACGTTTCCATAATATGCTTCTCTTTCCTTAGCTCCGAGACGGTCTTTTCTGCAAGAATATTACTAGTTAAAAAATCCAAAATTTAAATGAAAATTATTCATTAGATTTTTTTATATATAGTTCTTACCCACGAAGAAAGAAACCCGAATCAGATACGCATTTGACTCTACCAGCATTGGGTAAGTATGCTCGGAAACGATCACAATTTAATATCGTTGCTAATCCACCCGCGGAATTACCCACCAACATGACCTATATTAATATATAAGTTTTTTGATTGATAAAAGAAACGCAATATATACTAATATGCAATGAATATAGGGAATTTCGATTATATATACTCATACGTTCTGGGAATTCCCCATGCCTTTTTTTGCTAGCAAATCTTGTATAACGGCTTTGAAAATTCTTGCACCTCTGTAGTAGATATTGGTTGCCTAGTTTTTTATTAGTTTCAACGTAATTCATAACAATAAGTAAATGTATCCACCCAATCAACAAAAACTATAAAATAATAATAATTAAACACTTACTGGGTCAACTGCTTCAACATCGCCCACAAATGATCCACCGTCGCAATATCTAACTATAACTCGATTCCAGTTGTAGAAATCTAATATTTTCAAAATAAAGATGTTATAGATTTCCTTGTAGTAATTAATTAGTTTTTCAGTTACCTGGATTTATTGTTTGGTCTTGGCTTAGTATTCCTCCAAAGTAGGTTGTAGTAATGTTTTTGGTGCTCCCAAGCGGCGAGCTACGCCTTTGAAGGCACTCTGACTTCGTAGAACACCACCCACCGCCCTAATTACATTTTTTTTAAATAATATATATTCTAGACATCATATTAAAAAGAAATTATACTCACCAATAAATAAACCATCCAGTTATTGGCACCATTTTTAGATCCCTCTGCCAAATGATAACCCGGTGGACTCCCATCCAAGCAAACTATATAATATTTGTAATATTAATTAAGATAAAAATATATTAAGTTAGCATAACTAATTAATCAAATTATATGCTAATTACCTGCGCCATCATAGACAGCATCATCGATAGTTGTTATGCCAACCATATCAAGGCATCGGATTAGTTGGGTGTTTTTCACTACAATTAGTACGACGACGATCATAGGTATAAAGAACCTTATTAAAGGGCCGTCGAGATCGGCCATGTCTTCAAATTTAGATTTGCTTTGCTACCAAAGAATATATTAAATAGAGGAAAAATAGATAATGGGGAGAAGATGACGAAGAGATAAGTATAACAAAAGAAAGAGGTACACGATTCATGGCTCACAATTTATAATATATATCTCTTTTCTTAAATACTCTTGCATAGATTGTATGTGTATTATTGGTCCTATAAAGAATATATAAACACCAAACAAGTCAACATAAATTCAATGTAATGAAAAGAATTGACTAATTGATATCTGAAGGATGCAAATTAATCATGATCTTAAATCTTACTCATAACAAATTATGTAAAAATTAGTAGGAGAATAGTTCCTGCAAAATAGTATTGCTATTATTTGTTTTGAATATTTCCATCGACATGTGCATGTCTAACTATTTCTCATTCATGGATACATATTAACCAAAAAGTATTTAAAAAGTTGATTTCTAAGTACATTATACATAGTATTGGAACACCTTGCATGCATCATCTTTTGTCAGTGGGATGATTTCACCTGCACTTAGCACGCGGACTCGACAATACTAGAAACATAATATTAACCTATATATGTGTATGTCATAATTAGGGTGACGAAATGATATGCTCAGAGGTGTCCATCAAAGCATTATTGGATATATAATATCAAAATTACTCAAGTGCGTCACTACGCCACTTTTTCCGTATCGTTTATCATTTGGGTCTATATATTAGATTATTCATAATGATAATGAATCAATGATGATGATAAGTAGTCTAAATTGTATGCTCTTATGCGCGTGCTACATAATATATAAATCATTTATTAAATATTAAATAACAATTACTAAAAATGGAAAGGTAAAGGTGACAATATATAAATGCAAGGTAGTAGGTTGTTCTTATTTTTTTACTTTAGGTTGAGTATTAATTTGAGAAAAATTTTGGTTGGCCGATTGATACACCAATGAGCTGCCTGAGGCATTAACGTAGGAGTATAGATAAATAATGGGTGTTTACAATAGATTTCTAAATTTCAATTGATAAATATTTTATTTCAATTTTTCATTTCGTTTGTGTGGGCTTTACGGCCCAAGTAAATTGGGCCAAAGTTAAATTCTGAAACAATTGTTGGAGTGGCCCGATTAGTTCGCGTCAAGACCAAGAATTGTTTCATTTGCTTTTTTGAATCCCAAAAGTACGACAAAAGCATTTAGTGGAAAGAGGAGCCAACTAGAGAGTTGTGCTCGCTTTGAAAAATCGCAATAATTAGCGTCATGCTCTCTCTCTCTGCCCTGGATCTAAGTAAAATGTTGGCATTGCTTTGGATTCTTTATCACGTTTTAAGCTAAAGCGACTCACCTCTGCGCATCTGTGCTTTTTTACTTGGGAAAAGATGGATGGAATTTTACCTTTTTAGATCAATGTCTTAGAGAACCTTGGTATTGGTGGTGGGTAAACACAACTGAGATGGGTTTGAGTAGCAGCAAAGGCAATGCGTCGAACCAATCGCAGCCTTCGTCTTCAGCTTGTGTCGAACGAACTCGGAGCCGCAGAGGATCGAAGGCAGCTTCCCTTGGATCGAATCGCTTTGTTGTTAGTGGTGATTCGCTTGTGAGTTTTCATAATCAGCTTCTCAATTATTTGATTCTATGTTTTCTTGTTGTTCTTTTGCGTTGAGATCTGCTTTTGATACTCTACTTCGCATTGAGTTGTTATTCGGTGGTGACAATTAAGGTGTTTGAATGCAATCTGATTCGAATTTGGGCATTATGCAAAGTGTCGAGCAAAGACTTCATCTTTTTCTCGGCTTTCTTTCACCATTTTTTTTGTGGAATTTTACGAGTTTGTGTTGATAGTTATTACGATCTTCATTGATACCTTTGTTCTTCCTTTCTTCACGACATTGTTTTTTTTTTCTTTTTTTCTTTTTGGCCTTTTCAGGATTCTGATCGCCCGAGTGAAAATGGTGCCGCTGACTATTACCAGAAATATCATATCGAACAGAACACTGACGAGCTTTCTGAACCAAACGTTGTTAATACTCGTAATAACTTCAAAGGACCCAATACTTCTAGAACTTTGTATTCGAGGTCTCTCAATGCTTCGGGTCGGTTTCTCTCTCGCCTTAGTTTGCGACCTGGGAACTTGAGCTTTCGCCTAACAAGATCTAGCAGTTTGAACTCATGGAGACCTCATCAAGGATGTTTCTCTAATCCAAACGAAGAAGAAGATGACGACGACTGTGTTGGTCCCTCTAGAAGTGATCCAATCGCCGCAATCCAGAATAAGAGACGAGGTTGCGATCTCTTGCCCTCATGCTTCATACATAGATCTCCAAGAACTGAAATCGAAGATGCAGTTTCTGAATGCTCCAATGATTTCCAAACTACTGATCGTTTCAATCACATTCATCGAGACATTGGTGATGAACCTACACGTGTTTCAGCTCAAGAACCAGCAGAGCGAAGGTTCAGTCGAACCCTTAGCGTCGGTAGACTTCGAGATAGAGTTCTTCGTGGATTACCAATCTCTGATTCAGATCTGCGTAGCGTCAGACAAGACAGAGAGTTAAGACATGTTCGTCGGTTTAGGACAGAGGAGCATGGCTTCGATGATGTCGAAGAAGTAGCATCTCATGGCCCACTTGCCTCTCCTTCCCATAATATTGCAACTCTACATTATGATGGCAGTCAAAGTCACATGTACGAAACCACCCCGGGAGCTAGAAGAACGAGGTATCGCGATCTTATGGACTATAGATCGAGTTTTATAGAGCGTAGAAGAAGAATTAGATCTCAGGTGTCTATATAAGCTTAACCCTATTCTGACTCGTGCCTTCAAATTTATGAAAAAATATCGTGCTGATACGATCAACTTTTAGGTGCGTGCCCTTCAGAGACTGGGGAGCCGTTTCGAAAACCTGCCAGCCCGTGAAAGATCTTGCATACTCTCGGGCCAGCATCGATCGGGTCGTTGCACTTGCAATGTTTCTTCGAATTCGAATAACGATGATTCTAATGCTAGAGCAAGCATATCAAGAATCGTTATGTTAGCTGAGGCGTTATTCGAGGTAACAAGAAATCGTAAAAGATTGTGTTATATTACATGGTTTAGAATTGGGAGAAAGTGGGGCGAGTTTGTTAATTTTAGGTTCTCGATGAAATTCACCAGCAATCTGTCGTGCGCCCTTCGGTTTCTTCTATTGGATCTGTCCCGGCGCCTCATGAAGTAGTGGATTCGCTGCCCCTGAAGGTGTTTAGAAAGCTGAAGAAGATGAAGACAAGTGAAGAAGCAGCAGCACAGTGAGTAACTACTATGAATTATGATGCCTTTTCCTTTTCCTGTCTTTGCCTGCTGCTCTTGGTTTCTGTCTGTACTTGTTAGAATCCTTTGTTAAGCAGATGTTACATATGCCTAATCGAGTACGAAGATGGAGACAGCGTGAGGATATTACCTTGCGACCATGAGTTTCATCGCTCGTGTATAGACAAATGGCTCAAAGAAATCCACAGGTTCCTTCTTGGGCTGCCTACATAATGTGTTTTTTTTTTTTTAATTAAAGAAAAAGCAACAACTAAAGATACGTATTCTTGTGCATCTCAGGGTGTGCCCACTTTGTAGAGGAGACATTTGCCAAGCACCTCAGTAGCCCTTCTCGCCGCGGAGCTTTGCATATGTCTTCTCTTATCTTGTGCTATGTCCAATCTGTCGGAGCCACCGTTCTTGAGCAGAGAACTTGGACGTAAACTTTCAGCATATATTCTAACAGATTTCTCGCGGCAACACTTGATAAGTTTGTGATCTTTTCAGTTTTCCCAGTTTGACATCCCCCCAACATCAGCCCGACAAGCAGTAGTTGTTGACACCTCACAATTTGTCTTGTATGATTCATATCTTGAAATAATCATCTGCATTTTAACGTAATGAAATAGAAACAGAAGATCTGCAAGGCACGCGAATTCGAAAGATATCCAACAGAATAGAAAGAATTCACGGCAAACTCCGATCCAGTTTGATGCAAGGCGGCAACTTAAAAAATTCTCACGAACAGCAGTCTCTAGAGAATCAAAAGTTCCTGACCTCAGGTGGAGGAGTAGGTAGCAGCTCGAATGAGGGATGTGCTATTTATAAACAACACAGACGCTTTGGATTTCGTCACGTGTCGAATTGAGATGCCGCGAAATCGCATGGAGAATTGAGAGAAGTTCATTCGATTTGGGATCAGATCCTCTATTTCACTTTTTTCTGCTACTTTTTGTGCTACTGTCAAAAGACATCATTAAACATTGTTCCACCGTAAATGATATTGTAACATAATACTAATTATACAAAATGCTTAAACATAAAAAATATTAATATTATGTATTTTTCTATTGTACTTGTCAATATATCATATATTTTTCTCTAACATAATTATAGGTGCTATATAATTGTTTTTTGTGTTTAAGCATTTGGTATTATAGTATTTATGATATAATGTCATTTACGGGTGTTTTAACACTAGTCGGAACAACGTTTAACGATGTTTTTGAAAAATGGCACAAAAATTGGCACAAAAACGGAAAAACGGTGAAACAGAGAATCTCAACCCATTCGATTCGAATACGGCGTTATCATTGGAGTTATTTACGGTCCTGCCACTACTATTTGTTGTAATGTAATTTTTTTATCTTAATAATGTTTTCATGAAAAAGAAAACAAAGAAAGAATGAAAAATGCCGAAAGACATACCATAAAGACCAATAAATATATAAATAAACAAAATAATATTACGTACAGCAGGTCTCAAGAACTAGAAGATAGCACCACCATGTAGTCGATCAAATCCATCCTTCCATCAAATTATATCCTAAAGTTAGCTAAAAGGAGTATTTTGGCCATAATTTTGCGACATGATTATATGATTTCTTGCTTATTCTCAGCAGAGTCGTCGAGATAATCCTCTCTCGCATTAATCGCAAGCATAAGAGCCACCATCCAAAACAGCGAAGCATTCAGCGACACAAAAGCTCCGCCGCCGAACACGCCAGTCTTCGCCGTGGGGCAGTTGAATCCCATATCCTCGTGCACGTTTTTCGCGCGGTGGACGTGCCCTTGCACCGTCGGCCATATCAAGAACGCCGCCGCAAGAACAGAAGTTGCGCTGAAATCCCGCGTGTAAGGAGAAAAATCAATCGATTCGACATGGAAATAACAGGGAAAAAAAAAAAGACGTTCGCAGCAAGTACACAAGTACTAACCAGGCAACATTGAGGAAGGAAGAGAACCATTTGGAGCCAAAGATGGCTGAGTTAGGAACTTGTTTGCCCTTATAAGGATAGAACAAAGAGCGATAGCCCGCAAAAGTTGCCACAAAGAGAAGAGCCGTCGAAACGTATCCGTAGACAACAGATGGATCGGATGGATACTTACATATAACGACTCCTTTCCCTGTAATAATTTCACCTTTCGCTGGCTGCATATGCAAGTAAACCCAATCAAGAATGTCGTTTTCTTGTTTTTTTTTTTCAATAATGAAGTTAAAAACGATACCTTTTTGAGTTCTGCCAAGATTCCAAATGAGAACGAAGCTAAGCCTAAGATGGCCACGACGGCGCCGTACTGCATAGGAGATATTAATGCCATCTTTATATCCCCAACCCTGCAAAGGGTTAGTAGCAAAAAGACAAACTTTGGGAGGGGGACAGCTTCGAATGTATGTAAGAGAAAACAAAAGGCAATGATTGTTAAGATTAGACTTCACCTGCCTTTTGATCAATTTATTGAATCTTCTGCTTGTTGGGGTTGGTTGGAGAGAATGCTTTTTAGAACTCCTGCGAAATATTATGTATCTTCAGTCCCCAATGAGAAATGCCCTTGAAAAAGAGGCTAACATTGAATGCACGTAGACGTTATAATTGGATTTGGGATGGAGTTAGCAGTCAATGAGGCTTCATGCTATTTTTAGGTAATTTTCTTACCACCTCAGCTTTTAGCTTCTAAAAAGAAATACTGGCGTCACCTTAATTTGCTCATCATCCATTCATTCATTCACAATTTACGCCACCTACATCGTACGTTCGAAATTAAGGTCCAAATCAGCGAATTCTAATTTCGGACAGACTAAGAAACACCGGCAAATTCACTTGAGAGATGGAACTGTTACTTTAATAATAAAAATAAATAAAATAGATAATCTTCCAAGTTACAACACATTTGCTCTATATTCATGAATGCAAACAAGAAACGAAAGTGAACCTACTGTGTTCTGTTTCCTCTACTACTACGATCTCCTCCTCTCGTGGCACCTCCTCCTCTTTTCTTTTTATAATCATTATTATTATTAATATTATTGTTGTTTGAATATCCAAATTTGAGAGGCACAATTGGCTTGATGTAAGACATTCCAGGAAAATGCCTCTTGTCCTTTGGGAGCATCCTTAACTGAGGCAACCAATAAGCTACATACTCACCGTCACGATCATAATTCTGTGCCTGAAATTTTAAAAAACAAAAAACAACATTCATACATACATATATATAAAAATAAATAATAATAACACAACCATCATACTTGTTTCGGTATGCTGAAGTAACGATCCTCCCTCGGGTCGTTCCCTACGCCTGAAAAAACAAATCAAGCGAATATCCGATTATTAACTAACAAACAAGTAATTAATTAATGATCATGCAATAATAAAAAATCTCAAATCATTACCAGCGCCGTACGTCCAATTCCCGTAGTTTGAGCACGGGTCGTAATCCAAAAGACAAGTCTCGAACCACTCCGCTCCCATTCTCCAATCGACGCCCATGTCTCTCACCAGAAACGAGCATACGATCTGTCCATTTTTTTAAGAAAAAAAATTACGTTTTTTTTTTGGAGGACGGAATTAATATATATTAGCCTAAACCTGCCGTCCGCGATTCGACATGAAGCCCGTCGTCGACAGTTCTATCATGTTTGCATCTATCAGAGGATACCTATTTTTTTACAAGGATTTTGAATACGATTAGTTGTGTTTTGATATATTAATTGCTCGTTAATGACGTAATTACCCCGTTCGACCATCTCTCCACGATTCGAAGAGAGCTAAGTCTTGGCTCCAATTCACCTTCAAATTCCGAGGACCGCCTGTAAGCAAGACGTGAACAAATGAGAGCAGAGGATCGCTATGAGGTGAGTAGAGTTTATCGTTTTTTTCCCACCTGCTTTGAAGAGCGAGTTTCCGAGCTTGATAGAGAGGAATCTGAAGTAGTCCCTCCATATGAGTTCGAATAACACCCTGTGAGGAATACCATAAAATTATCGAAACGACGAAGTGAAGTGAAGTGAAGGGAGCGTACCAGTATGTTGAGTCGTTCGACTCCCTCGTTCTTTCGTATCTCTTGACCTGAGAAAAGAAAAAGAGAAAAAAAAATGGATTAATTCGGCGGTAAGAATTATTACAGCTCTAAAAGACGAAGCTTTTCTGCATACCTCTTCGTGAATGAGACGAGGCGAGAGGTTTCCACAGGCGAGCCAAGGCGAGAATTTCGTGGAGTAATCGGGTCCCACCATTCCATTTCGGGTAACTTTATACGTCCTCAATAAATCCTATCCAAATCCAATAAAAAAGATTCAAGGAAAATAAATATAGTCCTCCCTCCAATTTGTGACGCAAAAATATAATTTGATTGTATGTTTGCCTTCTTCCAAAGATATTCATGTACTCTGCTTAGAGCGGCGGCTTCGCCTCCCGAAAATGCCATTCCTTTGCTGACCTGCTACCCAAAACCATGAACAGAAAAATTATACGTAAAAATCCAATCCAATCAAATTCTTGTGCAAACTTTTCGTATGATAATATATTAAAGGACTTGCCTTCTCAAGCTGAAGCCCGAGCGATGAAATCTGTGGTATAAATCCCCAGTCAGTTACTTCTACCGTAGGGCCAAGTGATTCTGGTAATTTTATGCACTTTCTAACGCTAGACTTCGATTCGACCGCCTGTTATTACGCATGCGAGAATCTACCATCAGAGCACAGTTTTGACATATTACATGGAATTTTAATTCAATGACTTCATCGAAGCCTATGAGAGGTAAGGCTTTTGGTACCTTGCGAAAGGAAGTATAAACGTCTGGTATCGATGTTGAGTCGAAAGGTAGATCGTCTATATGATACATAGTACATCCGCATATCAGTTCTAGCTTACTGTGATATTGAAAACCTTTTTTAGCTGAAGAACTTTCGGTGGAAGGCAAAGTCACTTTCTGCAGATTTCTGGAGACTAATCTCTCAACGGCGAGCTCTTCACTGCACGTTTCTTTCTGCGCATAAACCTGTCGTGTATTTAAGTGTTATGTTTGTCGTGACAAATATCAGAAACACAACGAACTTTCAAAATTATCATACCGTTGAAACTCCATAAGTCTTTGCAAGCGAAGGAAGAACAAGCTCAGGTTCACCCTGTTGGATTAAAAGGTTGAGACCCCTCTTCATCAGATTCTTCTTCAAGTCCTTCAAAGACTCCATAAGAAATTGTGCTCTCAGAGCTGGAACAAAGGTAAGAAATCAAGAAAATGTTCAGTATCAGAGCAGAAAACTAAGGCTTTTCGCACTAAAGTGTCATGGCAAGAAATTCAACCAAAGCCAACAAGAGATCATAGCCAATCTAAAAATCTAAATCACAGTATCTTGAAAGAATTAGCATGAGAAAAAAAAAAAAAAAAAAACTAACCCAGCTATCATACAAACCTCCAGTCTTAGGAAAGCCAAAGTAATGGGTCGTCCCAAACATCCTCGGATCGACGCAGTATACGGGCAAAACAGCTTCTGACTCGGCCCACGCTCTGTACAGAACCTCGTTGTCGAGAACCCTCAAATCGTTTCTGAACCAAACGATCGAAACGCCTCTCCCTTTCCTCGACGCCACCACGTCATCGCTGCGAGTGTACCTCTTAAACGTTTCTTCCGCTATCTTCTCCATTTCTTTGGCCTGAAAATCAGGCACTTTTGCCACCGTCTGCGAAGCTCTGACTGCGTTGGAGTGAGTGGGATGCATGGTGAGCTTAAGAAAGAGGAAGGGCTCGTAGCGAAAGACGGTGAATTTTGGGATCAGATGGTTTAATCTGGGACGTGCAGTGACGGAAAAGCTATGGATCATGGTAAAGACTCGATCTTTGAACTGTTTCTTTTTGGGGGAGTTTGAGACAAGTTTGGTCGTTGTGGTTGAGACGTGGAAGCTCGAACAGTTTGCTGACGTGGCAGTCTTACGGCCATGGAGGTTGGATATGACATGGATATAGTGACGTTTTAGAGGTAGGAGACATACGTACCGTTGGGCCTATTGGGCTTGAGTGTGATAATATTGGGCTTACGTTTTTGTCATATCGGCCCATTTACTGCGAAACAGTAAAATCTAAGCAGTAAAGTGTTTGGTTTTATAATCTCTTATTAACTAAACTTTTACCACTAATAATACAGGAACAAAAGACAAAGGCGAACCCTAATTAAAGTGGTTTCGCAGTGTTTCACTGCATTTCATCGTCTTCTTCTCCATCTCATCTTCCCCACGTTTCTTTTTTCCTCCGCTTTTAACAGATTTAGGCCGCGACGGCGGAGATGTCGAACGCAACCCCGATATTTCCCCAGCGTCAGAGCCGAAACCGCACCAACCCGTGTCTATGGCGCGGGGAGGTCCGATCCGGATCCGGTACGGCCGCGACGGCCGACCTATCGCTGCGACGGCGAACCATGAACAAAGAAAAACAGAACGAGAAGCCTAAGGTAAGATTTTGCTGCTCTACTTCATCGTCCACTTAATTCGATTGTGTTATAGGTTATATTTATTTGCTTAATTTGCTGGTCAATTTATTACCTTTCTTCATTTTCACAAAGATAATTGCTTATGTTGATGTGTCATCGAACTTTGTAATACCGTGTGTGCCGTTCGTATTGTGTTATAGGTTATATTTATTGGCTTAATTTACTGGTCAATTTATTACCTTTCTTCATTTTCCAAAGATAATTGCTTATGTTGACATGTCTTCGAACTTTGTAATACCGTCTGTGCCGTTCTACTTCTGCTAATATGTTATGTATTGTTTGTTAGACCAAAAAAAATTGATTTGAGTGATTGGGAATCATGTGCTGCAGGAAATTAAGGTAGAGTGGGGCAAAGGATTGGCCCAGAAAAGGGAAGCTGAAGCTATGTTTCAGGAAACTGAAATTGAGAAGAACAAACCATTTGCTCGAACCAGGTAATGTCCTAGTGATGATCCCTTTAGAGCCACTTGTCATTTTTCTATCTTCAAATACCTGCCAGAGATAGTTCGCTATGTTCATATGCTACTGTGGTACTATTAGTTGTAGCTACATTTCTCCTTATGTTGTTAAATCGATCCGATTTTCATCTGTTCCGATACTTAACGCTTTCGCTGCAGGGATGATATCGACCTCGACAGGATGCTGAAGGAAAGAGTCAGATGGGACGATCCTATGGCTCATTTGGTCAAAGTAAGTTACTATATCCTCCATCCTGTTATGACCGATAACCGTTTTGGTCGGAAACGTATCAATTTTGTCTCTAATCATATTTAAAAATTGAATTTCAACGTTTCAGAAGAAGAACTATGAGCCAGTAGTAGCAGATTTGGGGGACAACGGAAAGATGAAAGAGTCGGGATTTTTAATTCCCCAGGAAATTCCAACCCACAGCTGGATAAAGAGAGGCCTCGAACCTGCACCCAACCGTTATGGTATAAGACCTGGGAGGCATTGGGATGCTGTCGATCGCAGCACTGGTGAGTTAGCTCAGTTCCCATCTTTCTTGGACGCTTCATTACCAATGCGAGCAATAATGCTAAATTTCCTGAGTTTTGTTGTTAGGGTACGAGAAGGAGATGTTCAAAAGGAAGAATGAGAAGAAAGCCTCTGAGCAAGAAGCTTATCAGTGGTCCGTTGCCGATATGTAATCGTTCGATCGGCGATCCGTCTATGCTAAACCGGGGAGACCAATAATTTAGTGGTTAGTCCTTTGTGTTGAGGGAAAATCATCACAACTATGGTTCTTAAAGTCTTTTATCTGAATCCTTGCAGGCCCTTTTAGATTTGCAGTGATTATTTAATCAGAAGTCTTACTTTATCTTTGTTAGCGCAACGATTTATGATACTCATGAGAGCCATGATATCTTTTCTTAATTTTAGTAAATGAATACATACATGGTCTCAAGAAATCAAGGTGATGCTTTTTTGTCTGAAAAATTAAGACAGTAGGTTAAGGTAAGCTGGCAACATATCCATTAAAATCCTTGTTAATCGTCTTCTTCCTCCGAAGTTTGAGGTCGACCACGTGACGGAGATATTGTCTTTGCTCCCTCTCTTAAGGGGGCAAGCTTGGAGAGATACCCCGATGCGTCCTGCGAAGCTTCGTCCGAGCCCATCTCATCTCCTCTTCTTTCTTTTTCTTCTTTGGACATCATATTATTGCTTTTATTGGCGTTTTTCTTGTGCTAGAAGCGAGTCTTCTCCTTGCAAGATCGCAGACTTCCTTGTTTGTCATTAAGTCCATGGCCCGTCGCTTGCCAGTGTGAGAGGAAGAGGTCTTAGTAGTATAGGAAACAGAACACAGTCGATTCACTTTTGTTTCTTGTTTTCTTCCACGAATTGGGCAAATGTGTTGTAAGATTATCTAATAAATGTATTTTCGTTACTAAGTAACAGTTCCATCTTTCCTTCCCCTTTCATTTCAGATATTCTGTCAACTTGGAAGGAAACAGGAGAACTAAGGAACACCAGTTCCCTTGCAGCCACCAGAAGATCTTCATCATCTAAAGCTGATCCATCACCTTCAATTCCAGTAAGGGACTCGGAATCTGCTATATGCCCCTCGTCAACCGAGGCCAGCTGAGTAGACGCCTCATCAACCAATGACGACTCATCCTTGACCAAGGCAGATTCAAGCCCTTCAGTCACACACGAATCCGACAGGACATCAGTAGATGCTGGTAAATTTTCCCTTAACATAGAATCAGTCTCTAGCAATGTCGGCATATTAGCAACCAAGTTGATTGTGACTCACCATTAATTCCACCCAGCTGCAGAGTTTGGGCTGTAAATGGTCTGTAGAAGATTATCAAGCTTGCTAATTGATATTGTTGTGGAACCTATCTAACTTACCCGCCTGAAGCTGGCCTTTTGATTGATGATCCTTAAAGCGTGTATAATCAGCCATTTCCGAGGACGATCGGTTCGGATACCAATGTAACGATTATGGATGTTTGTGTTATAAAGATTGCTGATGATGCATGTATAAATCTGAATGAGTTTGATCGGATGTGAGAGTTAGATAGTGATAAGGAATGATCTGCGTATATGACAAGCCTTCTACTGTTTTTGGTGTTTTTCAGATTGATATTGAGGAAGAATGAAGTAAGATTGAAGAAGGACAAGCAGATGAGATTTAGAAGAAGGCAGAGACGAAGAAGATATAGATTAGAGATTAGGTTAATTCTTTTCTTACTGCAAAACGTCCATACAATGTCGTAATATAACAGTACTAATTGGGCTCGTTTAACATGTCCCAATATTAGTTTTCAACTATATTATAGAATATATTTTGCCCAAAACCATGGCCCAAGAACCAGCATCATATTTCTCTCTTCAGCCCAAACCATCATTAAACCTTGAAGCCTTTCTTCCCAAACTTGGTTGAACGCATATCGCATCTCCTTCAACATCGTCTTCTTCACCTCCATCGAATCCTTCCTCGGATTCAGATATGGGTTGAAGCAGGTTCATGACAGATTATATCTTTTGTATTGTATGAATATATCTCATTTCCTGGCGACTTTGAGCTTATCTGCAGCTCGAAGAAGTGGGGGAAGGGGAAAGCGCCTGCCTGGTAAAGGAGTTGGAAGAGTATAGGATTGGGGTTCAAAACTCCACGTGAGGCTATTGAAGGTCTCTATTTTTCGATTGAATCTCTTAGCAGCTTTTCCGGACATATCATTTCATTCGAGCAATGTCATTTGCTTTCCAAATACATTTGTGTGACGCCATTTATAACTCCCAGTTCCTATTTTCACATGAATTGAGGGGAGGATGTTGTCGTAAGTAAGTGCGCTACTCTTCCTCAAAGTGAGGGCTTTGTTCTTTCAGGTACTTATATTTTGACAAGAAATGCCCGTTTACTGGCAATGTGTTCGTGAGAGGACGTATACCTGCCACAGCGCAAAGATGGATTGTTCGCCGCAATTATCTGCATTGGGTGAAGACGTACCAACGGTACGAAACGAACGATGCCCTTTACTGATTCACAATTGTTTGTCAGCATTAGTTGGTTTCCACGGTTAGTTACATAAATATCTTCTTTGGAATGCTATGCTATTTACAGATACGAAAAGAGGCACTCCAATACTCCAGCTCACATATCCCCGTGCTTCCGTGTGAAAGAGGGCGACCATGTCATCATCGGACAATGCAGGCTAGTAGTTTTTAAATCTTTCCTTTTATTCTCTGTTTCTTGGAAAATATTGAATACTGATCGCACTTGTCGACGACATGTCACTTTTGCAGGCCTTTGACGAAAACGGTGAGGTTTAACGTACTTAAGGTGATACCCGCCGGTTCTTCTGGCGAGGGAAAAAGGCATTCACTGGGATGTAATCTCCCCTTATCGAGCTTTTTTATCATCTATTATTTCACACTACTGCTATAGTTTTGTGGTTGGTTTGGTTTGGTGGAATACTTGCTGCATTATTCCTTTACACATTTCAATTGGAACTTTCGACATCAACATGGAAATCCCATATTTCTTACAATGCTAAATTCATCGCAGAGCTTGCGATGATGAAGGAGAAACGAACAGAACCCATAGCTAAACACCCTCTCCGCTGCGTTTCTTGCGATCCTCGCACCCAAAAACAAAGTCGAGGTTGTACAAAACGGGCACCAAAGTAACCTCGCTCAAGAAAACCAATACAGGCCCGAATATCCACAGCAGCAGAGGAACGGCGGCGTAGAAGAGCCTATTCCCTGCGGTGTTGAGCGCAAACCCTTTCTCCAAAAGGTCAGCTACGTACTCTTTATCAGGGAAAAAAACCCATCGCCCTTCTTCTTCTCCTTCTCCGTTCGAGGTGGTCGGGCAGTTGACGAGGAAGTTGACTTGGTTTATGAAGCGTATGGAGAGCGAGTGGCATACGAAGGAGAAGAGGAACATCAGGAGTAGGACGACGTATTTCAGGGCAACCATGAAATCTCCGTGGGCCCCGTAAACCGCGTCGTTTATGGGTTTTTTTATGGTGTAGGTGCTGCTTATCACGGCGGCTAGGCCCGAGCATAGGAGTATGGAGGTCGTGGCCATCAGCGTCGACCCCATTATCGTGTTTCGAAGGGTTTGCACTGCTAATATGTTCTTTTTCTCGTTGTCCTAAACCAACCCCAAGAAAAATAACACGAGTGATTGAGTACAAAAAAACATCAATACAATGCTAACATTAGTAGTTAGAGAGATGTAGAAGTATGATATTGAACGTACCTTAATCATGGAATATACCCATAATCGGCGGCCACGAACGTTTATGCCGATGATCGTAGCGAATGGCTGCGTTCTTACCTTAAACCATAGGAAACAGTGATAACCTGCGAATATTAAGAGACCCAAAGGCACAAGTATTGCGTCTAAGTAACATTTTCTCCATTCCATGATTAATCCCTTTACTCTGTGTTTGTGTGTGTGCGTCCCTTCAAAAATTATATTGGTTTAGTGCGTCTGCCGCTCATATATAGAATTATAGATGTGCGTGTGCGTGTGAATGAACGTAGACTGGTTTAGTTGCCTTGTGCAAATTCAAGAAAACGGTTATTGCGCTAATTGGCAAAGAAAATAAACTATTGGGCTGCTTTTTCCTTAACATTTGTGGAATTGCTTTTTCTTTTACTCTCATATTTTTTGTGTTATTTGGACCTCGGACGTTTAGTTGGCTGCTGATCTCAGTATAGATAATATAGAATTTGATTGGATAACTATTCATTTCATTAAAATTTAATTTCTCATGTTTTTCCACGCACTGACGAAGTATTTGTATAACACTTGCTACCCGTAGTGTTTTGTAACTAGGCTAAGGTATGTAGATATTACCCATATTGATGAATATTGGATTTTATGTATGTATTAAATACAAAACATTTTAATTGTGCGGACAAAATCTGTAATTATTCGTTGATCAATATAAAAATAATAATAAACGAAAATAGTAAGTGGAAGTTTTTGTAGAGAATATACCATCATTATGCATTCCAGCACTGATACAACATTTTCCAAGTAGCAACATAGCAACATATGTACATTCCATTCCAACATTATGAGATCGTTTTGGAGATATACATCCATTTTTCTTAATCAAGTGTCGTATTATTAGTTATTACACAGAACTACCAGTAACTAAACACATAATAGCTAATATAACCCATATTTTCAACATGATATGATGACATTAAACATACTAAGTAGTTTTGCACACTCATACGTGTGTGGTATATAGTATTATGTATAATTATAAAATAATAATACTAAAAATATGAGTGTGAGGGTGGTTTTTTATATTTATTGTTATTTCTTAAAAATATACCATCTACAATTTAATTTGATAGGATGTTCAACTTAAGCTATGAAATAGTTAGTGGGTGATTATGTTTGATTTAGCTTGATTTAGTAATTTTATTACTTTATTAAGTAATTTACAGAACAAATTGGAGGCGGTTTAACCAAAGCCTTCAGGCTTAATAAATAGAATAGATACATATTAAGTGACATATTTCTTTAGATATTATATGAAACGGAAAAAATAAGGAAATGAAGACGACGACCACTTGAGCAAATTTCTATACCTAATTAAGTACACTTATTTGTCGGGTATTTTCAAGTTCCAACTAACTAAAGACTGTTAGATATATCAATATCGTTCCCTAGTGATATTCCGACTCGAACAAAACTTGGAATTATACAGTTAGTGGAATACATGTAATGATTTAGATTTCTCCCATCTGTGCGTTGTGACCTAATTATCCAGCTCATCCCTCACATATCGTTATCATATCACCATTTTATAATATATTTAACAAAAGAAAAACATGAAATAAAATGTTAAATTTGTCTCATTCGTAACGTTCTCTGGCATTTGCTCAAAAAAGCACCAAGACTCGCTCGGAAATATGATAAAAAGATCTTTAAATGTGACATATTATATACTTTCAACAACCAGCAATAACTCAGACGGTAGTTTAGCGACAACAAATCGACATAAACTAATTTGAGCTTTAATGTATTATTTTCGTATATTCGCTTGAACGTGGAATACCACCATTGAAAATTTCAAAAATATTGACATCCAAAGTGCATCCACTAATTAGTGGGGGACATTACACCTCCAATGTTAACTTAGCAGTCTTTGATTTCATTACTTAGCATCTAAATGGTCTCATCTCGTAAGTTTCGTTTTATAAAAATATTTAAAGTTAGGGAAAAAAATAAAACTTAAAACAACTGTACTATTTTGAGAAAATGTGTACTTCATTTGTATTTTACTCGAGGGTTTAATTACACTTGGATTTCGCTTTGTGTACGTGTTAAAACTATTGGGCTTCATCTAAACTATTGGGTCGTGAATTCGGTTTCTTTCCGACCTATGCCAACATTAATTAAGCATATCGATTCTCAGCAAATTATTAACAAACGTATGTAAAATTAATCAGTAAATCAACTGTATAAAGAAACGATTAAAATAAAACCAACCTATCAAACTGAAAAAAAATGAATTTCAACACACAATAAACACGCAGTTATCTTCTTAAACTCTTCTCAAGCAGCTTCGTTTTCCGCAGCATCGCTGATTATCGTCCTCGCCGAGCAAAAATCATCCTCACAGAAGTAACAGCCACCACCATCAGCGGCGGCGCCGCCGTGAGCCCCTTCCTCCAATCCCTGAATCTTCTCAACCGCCGCCTTCAAATCCCACCTCTTCTCGACGTCCCACTCGCTGCAGCCCACCCCAATTTCGAGCAACCTAAGCATCTGAACCTCGCCGTGTCTCGTCAAACTCATGTCCCCGTCGAACAACATCTCCTTAGTCCAACCTTCCCTGTCACCAACAGAAACAACCCACGTGGCCAAATCGGGCTGGGCCCACTCCCTTGCTTCAAATAGTTCGCCGGAAAATGACCAGTGACCACCTCGAGTATGAGGATCCCAAGGCTCCACACATCAGTCTTCCTACCTAGACCGTCGCCGCCGCCGTCTGCAGATTCCGGCGACTTGTAAGAAACCATGAACTTTTGAGCTTGATCCTTGCTGATGACTGGGATTAGCCCATAATCCGATACAACAGCTTCGTATCTTTCGTTGAGAAGAACATTCGAAGACTTCAGGTGCCCGTGTGGCACTTTGGTTTTCGGAAATTCCTCGTACAGATAAGCTAACCCTTTTGCGACGCCTTTGATTATCCTCACCCTCGCCGACCAGTCAAGCTTCGAGCTTTTCTTACCGTGGAGGTGGCTCGCCAAGCTTCCATTTCCGGCGAAGGGGGTGATCAACAGCTTCTCATCCTTCCTATAATGGTAAGCAACTAAAGGGAGCAAATTAGGGTGCGATAGCTTTCCCAACTGCTTCATGTGCCGATGAAACTCTTCCCTTCGTACGCTGTTCATCTGCCTAAACCTCCTTACAACGCACCTTTGTCCGCTCGACAGCATTGCCATGTAAGAAGATCCGAAGCTCCCACTTCCCAAAACCTGGGCGGATGCTTCTAGAAGATCCTCGAACTCGAACCTCTCCTCGTAGTCGTCGTTCCTCACGAAGTACAGCTTCCCATACGTCGGTGCGCCGTTCTTCTTTCTGCTGCTCGCCGCCTGTTTATTATTAGGGTTTTCTCTGCGCCTACCGTCGAACGATTTTTCGTATTTGAGAGGCGATGCACGGCGGCGTCGTTTGAGGAAGATTACGAGGAATATAACGACGGCGATTACTGCAATTCCCGAAGGTACAAGCATGGCTAGGGCGAGGCCCGAGATCGCCTTACCGAGTTTGCATGGGGATAATGGTATACCACACAGGCCAGGGTTTCCTAGTTTTGGACAAAGAAAACGTAACATAGGATTAATATGCGTAAATTCGTAACAAGATCAAAGCATCAAACACCCAATTTTAGTCTTCGTTGCTTATTACCTCGGAACGAGCTTGCATTAAGGTGGCTGAGCCTCGGTGGTATTGAGCCATGAAGCTTATTGTTAGACACATTGACAAACAAGTTCACCTGAGAAAAATCTGGTAAAAGCCCTTCAAACTCGTTGTCTTGAAGCTCTAAATCGACCAGCCTGGGCAGTTCCAGGAAAGATTTCGGGAGATTTCCAGTGAATCTGTTGCTGCTCAACACCACTTTCATAATCCGATTCAGCCCAGAAAAAGAATCGTCGGGGATTTCTCCTGCAAAATCGTTGTTCGCCAGGTATAAGCTCCTCAGCTTTACGAGCTTCTTCAAGCCATTGGGAAATGGGCCTGAGAAGCTGTTGTTCATCAAACTCAAGCTGAACAATGGCAGGTTAGAGATTGAATCCACGTCTATCTTCCCACTTAAGCCCATCCCTTCGAGCCTCAAGCCTATGAAGGAGCCATTGAAGCACAAGCATCCCTTCCAAAGCGGGGTGTTGTTAGAGCAAAGCCTTCCAACGAAGGGCTCTTTCCAATCTTCTAACATCGTCGTCGTCGTCCCACCATTGGTTAGAGACTGTTTGAATTTGATGAGGGCTTTGGCGTAAGAAGTGTCGTCTGATAACGTTGGTATGGGTACATTAGACGAAACGGACAGGAAAATCAGCATTAGGAGATGGGAATTTCTACTGAAAATACTGGGCCTGATCATTCTGATGATCAGATGGTGCTTTGTGTTCTTTGATCCTGTAAAAGTTCTTGTTTTGATGAGTTTCTTTGAGTTTTGACTGATGCGCTTAAAGAATAGTTAGATCATGCATGCACATTGTAATAGAATGAGGGAGGCATGATCAAGTTTTTCCATGTCTCTGATATTGTCTTAGCTGTTCTTGGCCAGCTATCGTTGACTTCTCACACATATTTATGTATTATACAAATATATATTTATGTATTATATGCTCGTTGATATTTAAGTGGGCCTTAATGGGCCCAATTAAACGCCAGAAGGACACATTCAAATCAACTATTCGGAAATGGGCATAAATGATGAGCTGTAAATGTGGCACTGATATGAAGTTGGTATAATTCAATTAAAAGTACTTCAAAGAAAGACCTTAGCCCAGCTCATTCCCATTGTTACGAAATTTATCTTATTTTTAGTATCTATACTCTTTCCCATCCATACCCATTCCCAACCCATTCCCATTCCCATAGTTAAAAGAAATTCGCGCACTACAATACATATTTTATATTGTCTATTTCCCCTTCTAGTTTAAGTAATTATTAATAGTTAATAAGTACCTCTATATATTATATAGCACGTACGCCTGAAAGTGCTGAGGAGACTAGTCTATGTTATTACTCATCGGGTCACAACGCAATTAAATTTAATATAAAATCAAATCGAAGTTTCATTTTCATCGAGGGATAACTCTATTCTCTACCTTTGAGAATATATTAATCTTCATAATATCCCAGTCCATAGTCCATGGCATGTTTGACAATGGAAAACAAAATGGATTCCTAAATGCCGATAAAAAGTCATATGCCTAAACTGTCAAATATGGACAGAGTTTGATACACGCGTGGTCCATAGATCTCAATTTCGGTACCGAAAAGATTTGATTGGTTGATTTTTTAAGATAAATCGAAAGGTTCACTGAATCTGGACGATTTTTGTAATTTCAACGCTTCGTTAACTTTGATGTAGTTTTGTCTACTACACTCAAGAAAAGGTCGGTGGTTGTAAGAAACATTCAAACTTAAGGTGGTTATTATTTTTTGGGGTTAATTAGGAAAATCTCTTCCACAAAGAGATTTTGAAATAAAATATGACGTATCTACCTTTAATCTCGTCCAAATACAACATCGTAAGATTCATCCTTAGCGAGTTTCGATTGGCAGGAAAATGCGGGATTTTCCCATATTCCTATAAATACCCGCGCTTTCGTCAATAGGTTTTCATCCTCCTCCTCCTCGCAAGATTCGAAGACGCACAGAGAGATTTTCTGCAGATTTCTTCTGTTCTTTTGGAAGAATCTCTCTGTGTTTTACCCCGCAAAAAATTCCTAATTTTTTTACCTTTGATTCGGCTTCTATATATCCTGACCTGTAAGTCTTGATGTTTGTTTCATTTGGGCTGCATTGTTGTATTGTTCACGCGATACAAATGGGATGAATCCTAATTATCTTGCTTTTTGGGCAGATTTCGCTGCCAAGGCGAAGATAAAGGAAGAAAAGATGGTGCTGTGGTTTTTCGGATACGGGTCCTTGGTGTGGAACCCTGGTTTTGAAGTTGATGAGAAAATTATAGGGTTTATTAAGGACTACAGGCGTGTGTTTGATTTGGGTATGTCTTGAGGAATCTCAGCATTCATCGATTGCCTTTTTCTTTCATCGGAAAACTTTGTTCTTAAAGTCGTTTCCTTTTTTCAGCTTGCATCGACCACAGAGGTACGCCTGAGCATCCTGCAAGAACCTGTACCTTGGAAAATGACGAGGGATCTGTTTGTGTAAGCTGAATTATTCTCTAGATATTAGATTTCGATAAAGATTTCTGGTTTTTGCTTAGCTAATGTATAAGCTTGAATGATAGATCTTGTTCTAGTTGAGAAATGCTGATGCTAGAGCTTACAGCGTTCAATTTCACCAATTTCTATTCGAAAATTGGCATTGAATTGGATTGTTTTTATCATCAGTGGGGTGCTGTCTATTGTGTGCGTGGAGGCCGTGAGAAAGAAAAGGCCGCAATGGAGGTAAGAATTGGATCGATCTTAACATCACAGTGTTTTAAATCATGAAACTTCTCAATTTCGTATTGACTTCTTGTTTTCCTAATCTTTAGTATTTGGAAAGAAGAGAATGCGAGTATGACCGAAAGACTTATGTGGACTTTTACAAGGTAAAACCTTTGGTTTGAGTTTTTGCAAGTCCCAAGTTACTATTCTAAGCTTTAGTATCCATTACTGAGACATATCTTGTTTCCTTCAATGTAGGAAGGTGATTCTGAGAAGCCATTTTTGACTGGCGTCACAGTGTAAGCCTTTTGTGACTTATTGTTTCCTTCATCTTTCGTTTTTCAACAGTTATTGATTCTTACTAAACATACAATTCTTGACAAAAAAAATTGCAGATTCACATCAACCCCAGATAAGATCTCTAACAAGTATTACTTGGGCCCTGCTCCTTTAGAGGAAATGGCCAGACAAATTGCAACAGCCCATGGACCGTGTGGTAACAACAGGGAATACCTTTTCCTATTGGAAAAGGCCATGTTTGATATAGGTAAGGAAAGCAATCCCTTTTTCTTCTTCTGTTTGAAGTTAATATTGTTAGTTGGCTGTATGAGTGAACAGGGATTTCCATTGGTTGTGTGAAACAAAAACAGGCCATGAAGATGACTATGTCATTGAGTTGGCAAATGAGGTAAGAAAAGTTCTTGGTGTAGTTGGTGGTGTGCCATTTGAAAAGAAGCATTCTACTCCGTCATCATCGCCCAAGTCGTCGCCATCCGTCGTCCATCTCAAGGCCAGTTTGTCGCCTCTTAAGCTCACACGTATGCCCGAAGCTATTGCCATGGATTCGTCTTGACCCTCGTCTGAAAAAAGTTGGAAAACAATATTGAATGAAGTTCCAAGTTCGATTCTTTTAACTAAACTGGGTATTTGATATCAGAATTTCTCTTTATGTTCAATTCTTTTTCCTTAAGACTAATGTTTTAGGTTAGATTAGAGAGTTCGACTGATGATACATTCGGAAAGAAAACGGTTTTATGTAGCACTCATTACTGTAGCTTTTTTTTTTTAACTTGAAAGAGTAATGGATTCGTTTCTTCCTATTTAATTATTGAATAATCACATCCTTCAAAGGCCAACACATATCTGAATGGAACATCAAAACCAATCAACTTGTAAATTTAAGCTTTATTCTTGAGCCCATTTTGTATCTGACATTGTTTTTATTAATCGAAACAAAACAGAGCATACGTCTAACACAGATCTTGTGTTTAAACTGTTCGTCTGAGGAAAAAATCGGCCGAACTCATCACAGTAGCAATTCAGACAAATAAGATATAACTATTGCCATGGACGATATTTTTCGTAGCTAGTAAAAATAATTAAGATGCGAGTAACAACGTCATTTACTTGACATTCAAAGGAAAAACCAAGCTAAAAAGCATATCTCATATATCTTTGCCTGCCCACTAACTCAACAAAATAATCCTAAATCAACACAGCAGGTGAGTGGCTTTGTTATTTCCGACAGAAACTCCCATCTAGTCCTTTTTAACTCTCGACCATTGGTTGGGGATCACTTGCGTCGGTTTGACATTTGTTGGACGGTCGAACAGAATTGAAAAGTATGTCCTTGATGACCTGCAGAAAAATGCCTCTAAAATTGTATTCAATCCGTCCAAGGAATGTCGAAAATATAGAAAGAAGAAATAATTTCCTTTTCACCTGAGACATCAAACCATGGACCTGTTCCACGGCAATCTTGGCACTATCACGAGTAATCTTGTTTAGCTGAGACTCTTCCTACAAATGGGAAAGATGGAGAATGTTAAACGTTGTGTATGAAAGGGATCCGCAACGGGCAATTTCTGGCTATGCTAAAAGCTCACTGACCTCTTTCTTCCTTTGAGTAGGTGCTATCAACGGGCCAAAACGCAAATGAGCCAATTGATTTTCAGCTTGCTCTATCTTCTCAGCTGACAGTAAAGAGAAACATATCAGTACACACATACACAAATATATTTATATATATATATATAAATATAGACATTTATATCTTTTGTAAACTTCACAATGTATCAGGATCCAGAAGGATAGCTTAAACCTCTGTTTGCTACAGTTCACCTAACTTACAGTACTTATTTAGCAAAGGACAATATATTACCTAAATCTGAGATTTGACCAGCAACAAAGTCCCCATTACCGAGCAAAGGAGAAGAAGAAAGGGTGTTGACCCAGTACTTATTCCATAGAAGATCCAAGAGATGTGAATCAAGAGATGACTTGAAATACGTGATATCCAGGGAATAATACTGTGGAAAAAAGGAATCAGTAATATTTCTCCAAGAAAGTGCGTCTAAAGTGAATACGACTTGGGGGGAAAAATCACCTGCTTGCAATGAACACCAAAATCCTCAATTTTGTTCAATGGGATAGTCTGATACTCCGACACGGGCTCATCTGGAGGCTTGTACCCTTCGGGATAAGTTCTAAAAGCACCAATCTCAACCTTCCCAGCAGACACAGTCCTAGTTGGGTCGATGACAACAGCCAAGAAAGGCTCTTGAAACTGCTGATTAAGCATTTGCGTTGAAACATCTATACCAGACAGCCAACACCCATAACCAGGATGAGAATGGTACCATCCAACTACATTCTCCAATCGACCAGCCTTAATAGATAAAAATGGAAAGTGAGCACAATTGGTGTTAGGCATATCCTAAACTAGGGTAAACGACTTCCGCCTTCGCATAACACAATCATAAAACATCAATCAGATAAAGTACAAGTCTAATTCAACTTTGGAATCAGCAGATAGAACCACTCAAGATATGAACCACTACAACTCAGCCGTAACGAGCAGTGAGCACTTCAATTCAAATAAACGTCTTTACCATGAAACCACAATTATTTCTGGAAAATATGAACCACTCAAGATACAGCTGACAACATGGCCAAAAGACCTCAAAGTATACTGGAATGGTTATATAGGATAATAAGCGTTCGATTTTTACCAACAAGTGTCGAACAGAGCCAATGGAACCCAAGCAAAATTTCCAAACAATTGTTTCATCATCATATCCATCCACACACACACTCTGCGCAGGAGCTCAACCAACACAGTCAACTCAAACATACCTCACCAAAAACCCTAAATCACAGCTACATCAACAATAGCATCAATCGCACTTTAAAACTTCAATTTTACCTGCTTATTCGTCTGCGAGTAATCTACCATATACTCGTACGCATCAGCCTGCGCATTAACCCTAGTCTCAGTACCCTCCACAGGGAGGGCAAAAGCGTCCACCACAATTATCGCGTCCCCATCAGTCTTCCCCTGCATCAAACCCATGACCTCAATGGTCCCACCCGAGCGAGCGTGCACGACCATCTTCAGCAGCGCGAGCGCAGAGATCCTCACGCGCTTGAAGTAGTGAGGATCGCTCGCCCAAGGTTTGTCCTGCTGCGTCTTCGCCTGAGCGGCCTCGTCGTAGAAGAATATCGAGTCCGCCGAAGGATCCGACGAACTAGCGATGTCGGTGATGTTGTTTTCCAGCTCCCATGTCTTACGCGCGACCGAGGAGTCCATTGATCGACTGTGAGAGAGAGAGAGAGAGAGAGAGAGAGAGAGAGAGAGGTGACGAAACCCTCACAGCTCACTGAGTTTAGGCGTTACGATGGGAGAGAGGAGTAAATATATGGGCTAATGGCCTTTTAGGTAAAATTGTAGATTAGTCCTCCAGTTATGTAAGTGTAGCAAAATTACATCTCTTAATTTTTGTCGTCACTATTGCTTATCAATTTAACAAGAGATCACCCCTTCGATTCATTTACGTTACATATTTCTGTCAAGTGTACGCAAAATTCAATCCTCACACAAAATAGCATAAACCTTGAGTCGAATATCCATTACCGGATTAGCACAATGTCCGGAAAATAAAAAAGAAGAGCAAATAGAAACATAACAAGAATGATTAATAGGGAACGTTCTTGGGCAGATTGCGTATGACGTTGCTCTTCATGCCAATCTTCGAGCGCATGGCTTCGACGCCGGCCCTGTTCATCTCCTTCATAACCTTCAATCGGACAACATGCTCTCTCGACTGAACCGTAGCTAATCCCATGCTTTGATACCTAAAGATGAAGAGTCAGGCCATCTTTTGTTAGGTAAACAATCTACACTCTCGAGAATCTCACATCTAATCAGCTGGAATAAATAATGGTGAAGATGTGTAAATCTGATACCTTGAGGCTAATGCAGCAGTTATAGCACTGTTTGCAGAAGTAGGACGCGGTTTTTGACGATAGTATCTAAGGTATTCCCTTGAGCCAAGCATTTTCGTTAGGGTTTTACTGTCGCTTCTTTTGGTTATTACCAACTCCGATCCTCCACTACCGAGTTCGATATCATTTTGAGCACCGTCAACTGCAACTAGCTGCTTTCCATCAGCATCGACATAACTTTATTCGGCCCAAAAATGCACACGTCAAAGAAAATCATTGGAAGTTAGCACAGTTTGAAGTTTTTTAATCAATATAAGTATATATATAGAGGCTAGAGGAGCTTATGGCAAGGACGGGTAAACAAACCTGCTGCTATAATCATAAAATTCTTCCAAATCAGCTTCCTCATCCTCGCTCCCATCACCATAGTGCACCTTGCAATGACTTTTTGCCTCCATATGCTTACGAACACCCTCCAAAGTACTGAAAGGATGACATCTTTCATTGCAGTACAGACAAAGTAAATCCCTTTTGACCTGAGAAATGGGACTGAGTCAACATCATATGCATAGAAGTAGAAATGAGCGTTGATCATTGAAAGATAAAAGAAAAGGATGTCACCTTCAGGCTGAGGTATGTAAGAAGGCCTTTAGGATCTTTCAAATACTCGACGTCTGGAATGTAGAATCCATGTTGCTTGTGCAAGTGCACAGTACAACTTTCTATCGACTCGTGCTCCAAATCACACATAAAGCAACAAGTTGGATCTACATCTTCAAAAGTCTCATCATCCATTTCTTCGTCAGAGGGACTGTTGTCTACGTTAAGCCGGCCCAGAGAATCAGTTGCTTCTCCAGCCAAGTCTTCATCAGAATCCACCTCTTCCCATTCACTCTCTTCACTTTCCCCGTCGTCATTTTCTTTACCAACATGATCCGAAGGCATTTTCTGGACACGGGGCCTAAGAGGCTTGATTATTGTGCTCCCAACAGCCAAACCGCTCGTTGATTCAGAAGCACGACTTTGGTGGCTTTTAGACTCTAGGTGCTGAGCATGGGCTTTAGAACTTCGATACTCTTTGCCACAAATGCCACAGCTGTAGACCATTGGAGTTTCATCTTGCTTCCTTTTCTCTTCAGCAATTGCAGCTTGTCGAGCCAGGAAAAGTGCCTCAGTCACCCCGGGTACACCTGCAACCTGCAACAGCGGAAAAATTGAATGACAATTAAAATGATAGCTTACACAGGAATAATCAAATGGTGAAGTCGCCCGAATAAAAAGGAGAGAAAATTTTCTAAGCTCGACGAGAAGATGCCAGAGGGCAAAAACGAAAGATTTCTACATGGACAAACAGAAATTCGAAAGCATCAACTGATAGAAATAGTATCTAGAACACGTTTTTAATCTAGTATTCTCCTCAGGCATGCCAGCTGCACCTCAGAAAGCATTTTTTTTTTTTTTTTTTTGCAGTCTTAGATGAAATGAATTCTCCTTAAGCTCATCTAGAAACGGCCAAGTAAAAATTTTTATGCCTTCGTTCGAACAATCATTGGCACATTGACTTAGACAACAATCACAGCTGAAATCCACGTAAATCCCCCAAAAGCAGAAAAATGATGGAAGCAAAGGGGCAAAAAAAATCAGCACGAACGGCAATCAACAAAACTAATAGATGACACCGAATTAATCGAGAAAGCGAACCTTGCGTTTGAGATTGTAACGGTGCCACTCAGATTTGTAGTGGAGCTTTTGGTCGGCATCGTCTGCAAAATTGGTGTTGCAAGCGTTGCAAGTTAGAGTCATTTCCTTCCTTCTCGACGATTTTTTTCCTTCTCTTGTGGAGGCGAGCCGCGTTAGACTTGTGTTCTGTAAAAGTCAGCAATCTTATTAGGGTTCTTAATAACATTTGCAGACATAGTCGGTTTCTAACGGCGTCGTTTAAGGCTCGAGTCGGTCGTAGTTCAGCCAGCCTACCTTCCAAAGTCCAAATTGCCAACATCGACTCAAATTGAAGGTTTATTATCTTTTATTTTATTTAAAAAAAGTGACATCTACGCATAAATACTAACTTGACTGAAATTTTTTTACAGAGATATATCCATGTCAGAAATTTTTACAGATACGTACCCGACTTAATGTTTACTGATAAACGCATTTTAGTGCGTTTATCGTAGTACTTTATTGGGGCATAATATAATTTTAGCGATCACTTTGTGCATAAATTCAACATATTTACACTTATTTTGATGTTAAAGGAGCTTGGGACGAGTTTCGGGCGAAAAGGAGCGAAAACGGAGCAAAACGGAGCAAAAAGGGACATACTGCCCTCGGTCACGGTCAGACGCATCAAGCGTCACGGCCGTGACGAGGGACAGCGCGCAAAGGAGTGCAACACTGCTGATGGTCACGGCCGTGACGTTCAATGCACGTGGCCGTGACCGAGGACAGAGAGCTAGCCAGGCGACGGTCACGGCCGTGACGTGTGATGCACTTGGCCGTGACTGTGGACAGAAAGCAACGATGAACTCACTGCCAAGGGTCACGGCCGTGACACCCTATGCACTTGACCGTGACGCGTCTTTAGCGAGATCTTTGCGTAGATTCGGCGATGGTCACGGCCGTGACGCCTCATGTCCCAGGCCGTGACCTGTACGAAATTTCTTATAAAAAGCCCGATTTCGACACAGAAAAAGGGGACTTCGACCAGATACAATCCCTAACCCCTCTAGAGACGAAAAAGAGCACAAAAGAACGTAGAATCACGTCCCGGAGCGCAAGAGACGGAATTCCACGCAGAAGTGAACGAAGAACGAAGATCATCCGCGCTTTCAACGACTATGAGTTCTTTTCTCTTAATTTCTATTTCCCTGATTGTTTTTCCTTCAATAATGCGTAGCTAATTCCCCTTGTGTTTGGGATTAGATGAACGCTAGGATTTATCGTAGTTAAGACTTGATTATCGTGACTATGTGTTATGACTATTTATCGTTCTATGAAATTGCTTCGTTACTTTAATATGTCTATGTGTTAAAGTAATCGTTTGGAAAATCGTTTAGGGCGACAGCTAAATAACGATTAGGCCATTCGTAGAAGATAGGATTCGATTATAGGGCGACAGCAAATAATCGATCCTCGCCGTTAGTAATTAATGAATTTTAGATCCCTGCGAGCGTTTAGGGCGACAGCAAACTCGCGAGCAGGCAGGAAAATTACTGCGATCTAGTCAGAATCACGTAGGAGCGATAATTAATTATCTTAGCCGATAGCACCTAGCGGGATTCGAATCCCGAGCACGTTTTTATTATCTGAAAGCTTCGTACCAGTTTTAACGTGTTCTTCGAATCTCTAGTCGATTTAGGAGAAAGTATTAGGTTAAGTCATCATCAACTTGCGTATTTTCTTTAGGTTAAATATCGAATCGATTAGGTTATTACTAGTACTTGATCTGTTCCTTGTGTTCGATACTCGTTTACTCACTTTACTGCACTACAAACGATAGGTCCACTGCCTATCGCACGCCGGTGTTAGTAATAAGGTATTCGTTTTAATTATTACTTGTCGCACTTTCATACACGCACCACGTGTCGATCAAGTTTTTGGCGCCGTTGCCGGGGAATAGATTGATATTAGGAACACCGTAGTTCGGTACTTTAGCCACTTTTATTTTGACGTTTTCTTGCGTTTCTTGTTATTTGCGTTATTTGCGTTCTTATTATTTGTTTTAGTTGTTTTCCTGCGTAGTTATTGGTCTCGTATTTTTATTCGTCGTATTTGTTTACTATTTTCGCTAATCTTTATTTCTCGCTCATTGAAGGTGTACGATTCAGCGTTGAATGACCCGAAATCATCCATCGGGCCCCATCGTTGAAGCAGACCCAGATTTCGAACGGAAGTTGCGAAGAAAGCTTAAGTACGATACCGAAGGAGCATCCACTAGCTCTCAGGACCGTTTAGTTAGTTACTCAGAAGATAGTTCGCAGGAATCCATTCAGAATTCACGTGTAGAGGCAGCCGTAGATAGTCCTTACACAGAAGTAGACATGGCGGACCACCGAGTGCCCGTCCACAACGTTCCAGAG
The DNA here is from genome assembly GCA_027422505.1 of Craterostigma plantagineum. Taxonomy (NCBI): domain Eukaryota; kingdom Viridiplantae; phylum Streptophyta; class Magnoliopsida; order Lamiales; family Linderniaceae; genus Craterostigma; species Craterostigma plantagineum. The sequence continues at coordinate 23,880,348 of JAPQWV010000010.1, read as the reverse complement.
GAGGAGCCATCGCTTCAGGACCTCCTCAAGGATGCCGCGCTAGGCGGTACTGAGTCGGCGATTGTCATCCCGCCGATCGAGAACAACAACTTTGAGCTGAAGCACTGCTGGCTTCAGATGATATTCCAGACAGCCCAGTTCGAGGGTAACCCCGAGGACGACCCTTATTCCCACCTGAAGGCGTTCCTGACTGTGACCGACACCATCAAAATCAACGGTGTCCCGGGTGATGCGATCAAGCTGATGCTGTTCCCGTTCTCGCTCAAGTTCAGGGCGAAGGATTGGCTAGACATGTTACCGCCCAGGTCGATCACCACGTGGGAAGAGATGCGAGCCGCTTTCATCAATCACTACTTCCCACTATCAAAGGTGTTGCGGTTGAAGACGGAGATTTCTCTATTCCACCAGAAGGACTCTGAGAATCTGTACGAGGTGTGGGAGCGTTACAAGGCGCTACTGAAGAGGTGCCCACAGCACGGGATGTCGAAGGCAGCCCAGATCAACCGATTCCATGAGGGGCTCAACGATCAAACTGTTCACATGTTAGACGGAGCCGCAGGAGGAGGACTGGTGAAGCTCAATGCCACTGACGCGTGGAACTTGATTGAGGACTACTCGAGGAACAGCTTCATGAGGGGCAATGCCAGGATGAAGACGACAGGTGTATTTGGGGTGAGCGAGGAGACGGCCACTAACGCTAAGATCGAGGCGCTCCAGCAGCAAATTGCCTCGACGAACTCCCAGTTGCAGACGGTGATTGGAGCGCTACTTCCTAAATCGGCGCAGACGCAGCCCGTGAACGCCGTGGCCACCACCGCACCGACGCAGCACACACCTTACGTACCCTTGTGCGGGATTTGCGGCGCAGCCCACGAGACATCAGAATGCCAACTTGGGCAGTCCCTGGAGCACGTTGATTACATGGGCAATTACCAAGGTGGCCAGCGAAGTTTCCAGCCTCGGGCACACCCAAATCTGGCGTACGGGAGTCAGAACCATCAGAGTCAGGGACCACCAGGATTCCAACCCAGGCAGTCCGGATTCCAAAACGGGCCACCACGACAATACCAGAACGCGCCCGCGGGAGGATCCGACGACATGAGGGAGATGAAGGACATGATGAAGACGCTCCTCACGAATTTTAGTAGTACCACCGCAGCCCACGAGAGCCGTATGACGAAGATGGAGGAGTACATGGAGGCTAATGACCTGCGTGCTCAGAACACCGATGCCTCCCTCAAAAAGCTGGAGCAGCAGATGGGCCAGATGGCGAAACAATTGGCCGCACGTACTCAGGGATCACTCCCAAGCTACACCGAGCCGAATCCTAAGGAGTACTGCAAGGCTGTGACATTGAGGAATGGGCGAGAGTTGCAAGAAGTGCCCGCCACGAAGAAGGCCAAGGCGAACGCCAACTTTGAGAGCCACGACGAGCCCGAAGTTGAGGAGATCAGAAGCGACGACGTCGAGAAGGCCGAAGCTGAGAAGGAGAAAGTCGAGCCCGAGAAGGAAAAGGTGACGGAGATCCAGCGGCCACCGGTGAAGCCGTATCAGCCGAAAATCCCGTATCCGGCTCGACTGAAGAAGGACAAGAACGAGGCGCAGTTTGGTAAATTTATGGGTATGTGTAAGGAATTACATATTAACTTACCGTTTGTTGAAGCTATTACGCAGATGCCCAGCTTCGCCAAGTTCTTGAAGGACTTGCTGACGAACCGAAGGAAGCTCGAACACGTCTCCACCGTTTGCCTACGAGGAGAGTGCTCGGCGATTCTCCAAAGCAAGATTCCTAAGAAGCTGAAGGATCCAGGGAGTTTTACTATTCCCTGCCTTATAGGAGATTTAGTGATTGAGCGTGCGTTAGCCGATCTAGGTGCGAGTATTAATCTCATGCCGTACTCCATGTTTAAGCGTTTAGGTCTAGGCGAACCACGACCCACTAGGATGAGCCTCCAATTAGCGGATAGGTCGTTAAAGTACCCTCGAGGGGTTATCGAGGATGTCTTAGTTAAAGTAGATAAGTTCGTGATTCCCGCAGATTTCGTTATTTTAGATATGGAGGAGGACGAGAATGTTCCTTTGATTTTAGGTAGACCATTCCTAGCCACGGGGGAGACCATGATAGACGTTAGGAACGGGACGTTAACTTTGACGGTAGATGGGGAAAAGGTTACCTTTGATATGGCCGACTCGATGAAAAAGAGTAGCGAGCAGGACGATAAGTGTTATTTCTTAGACGTATTTGAGCACGACTTCCTCTTTTCCGTGCAAGGTCTATCACAGGTTGGCGATCCGGACATACACACGCTTATGGCCATCGACGAGTGCGGGGAGGAGGTCGACGAGCCCATCATAGCCATCGACGAGAGCAGTCATGAGGACAAGGAAAAGAGCTCGGTTGAGGAACCACCGGTCCTGGATTTGAAGCCGCTGCCCGACCACCTCGAGTACGCGTTTTTGAGCAACAATGGAGGGCTGCCGGTCATCATCTCGTCAAACCTTGACGACGGACAGAAGGGCCAGCTTTTAGACGTATTGAAGGCGCACAAGAAGGCGTTGGCATGGAAGATATCCGACATAAGGGGTATCAATCCGAGTTACTGCACGCACAAGATCCTCATGGAGGACGACTTCAAGCCAGTTGCTCAACGCCAAAGGCGGCTCAACCCGAACATGAAGGACGTAGTGAAGAAGAAAGTGATCAAGCTGCTAGACGCGGGGATGATCTATCCCATTTCAGACAGCGCATGGGTCAGTCCGGTCCAAGTGGTCCCAAAGAAAGGAGGCATGACGGTCGTCACCAACGACAAGAACGAGCTGATTCCGACTAGGACGGTGACCGGATGGCGCGTCTGCATCGACTACAGGAAGTTGAACGACGCGACGAGAAAAGATCACTTCCCCCTACCTTTTATTGATCAGATGTTGGAAAAATTAGCCGGCCACTCATTCTATTGTTTCCTTGATGGTTTGTCAGGTTATTTACAGATCCCCATAGCACCCGAGGACCAAGAGAAGACGACGTTCACTTGCCCGTTCGGGACATTTGCATACCGAAGGATGCCATTCGGACTGTGCAACGCCCCAGCCACCTTCCAGCGATGCATGATGGCCATATTCGACGAACTGGTAGGTGAGGTAATGGAGGTATTTATGGACGATTTTTCTGTTTTCGGGTCGTCATTTGATGCATGCTTGTCAAATCTAAAGCTCGTACTCGCACGATGCGAGGAAACGAACTTGGCACTTAATTGGGAAAAGTGCCACTTCATGGTTCGAGAGGGTATAGTCCTCGGTCATAAGATTTCCTCTAAAGGAATCGAAGTGGACCGAGCCAAGTTAGAAACTATAGAGAAATTGCCTGTTCCCTCGAACGTGAGATCGATTAGGAGCTTTCTAGGACATGCAGGATTTTATCGCAGATTTATCAAAGATTTTTCTAAGATTGCACGTCCCATGTCTAGATTGTTAGAGAAAGATGCCCCGTTCGATTTTAATGACGAGTGTCTGCATGCTTTTAATTTGCTTAAGGAGCGATTAGTCACAGCACCTATTATGGCAGCCCCTGATTGGGGGCTGCCCTTTGAACTAATGTGTGATGCTAGTGACTATGCAGTTGGGGCCGTGCTAGGGCAGCGTAAAGACAACCACTTCAGACCGATCTACTACGCAAGTAAGACGCTAGACGTTTTCCTGGCTGATTCCGCGACCACCGAGAAGGAGCTGTTGGCCGTCGTATTCGCTTTCGACAAGTTCAGGTCATATCTTATCCTTTCTAAAGTCATCGTTTTTACTGACCACTCTGCTCTTAAGTACTTGTTAGCAAAGCCCGACGCCAAGCCACGACTGATTCGGTGGATCCTACTACTGCAAGAGTTTGACATCGAGATTCGCGATAAGAAAGGTGCAGAGAACTTGGCGGCGGATCACCTCTCTCGACTAGAGGAATCCGAGATATATCAGAAGGACGGAAGGGCGATACACGATCGGTTTCCAGACGAGCACCTCTACGCGATACACGTGGTAAGTGACGACACCCCTTGGTTTGCAGATTATGCTAACTATCTTGTTGCAAGGGTACTACCAAAGGAGTACACAAGTCAGCAAAAGAAGAAATTCTTTTCTGAGTTGAGGTACTACTTTTGGGAAGACCCGTACCTTTTCAGGCGATGTGCAGACCAGGTGATACGGCGATGCGTCGCTGCCCCGGAATCGACGCAGATCCTTAGGCATTGCCACAATGGACCAACCGGGGGGCATTATGCAGCAAATCGTACTGCCCAGAAGGTGTTGGAGAGCGGATTCTATTGGCCCACGATCTTCAAGGACGCTCAAAGGTACGTTGACACTTGTGATCAGTGTCAGCGCGCAGGTAATCTCTCAAAACGCGACGAAATGCCTCAGAATTTCATTTTGGTATGCGAGATATTCGATGTGTGGGGTATAGACTTTATGGGTCCATTTCCTAGCTCGTACAACAATAAGTACATCCTAGTCGCCGTTGATTACGTGTCTAAGTGGGCCGAGGCGCAAGCCTTACCCACAAATGATGCTAGGGTAGTCGTTAGATTTTTGCGAGCATTATTTTCACGTTTTGGGGCACCTAGATGCATCATAAGTGATAGAGGCACTCACTTTTGTAACACCCAGTTTGCACGCACGTTAGAACGTTACGGTGTTAAGCATAGCCTATCCACCCCGTACCATCCCCAAGCTAGTGGTCAAGTCGAAGTAGTGAACCGCGAGTTGAAACGCATCTTAGAAAAAACCATAGAGGGGAACCGTAGGGAATGGGCGAACAAGTTAAATGATGCACTTTGGGCGTATAGGACCGCATATAAGACCCCCATAGGTACTACACCATATAGATTAGTCTATGGAAAAGCATGCCATCTTCCCGTAGAACTAGAGCATAAGGCATATTGGGCCATCAAGTCCTTGGATCTTGATTTGGGGAATGCCGGCGGAAAGCGGCAACTCCAAATCAACGAGCTAGACGAGTGGCGTTTGTCGGCTTACGACAACGCCCGTATGTACAAGGAACGCTCAAAGGCCTATCACGATAAGAAAATTAGGCAAAGGCGAGAGTTTCAGGAAGGGGATCAAGTCCTTCTTTTTAACTCTCGACTTAGGCTTTTTCCTGGCAAGCTTAGGTCACGCTGGTCAGGACCGTTCACTGTTACCCGTGTTTTTCCTTACGGTACTGTTGAGATTTCAGGTATGGGGCAGGGTACTTTTAAGGTGAACGGCCATAGGTTGAAGCACTACCTCGCAGGCGAGGAAGACGGAACCGAGAAGGAGGTGCTATACCTAGACTTCCAAATGTGAAAGAACAACGAGACGTCCGGCTAAAGACGGTAAAGTAAGCGCTTCTTGGGAGGCAACCCAGGTATTTTTGTTTATGTCTTAAGATAGAAAAAAAAAAAAAAAAAAAAAAAAAGGCGGTCACGGCCAACTGCTTAAGCAGTCACGGCCGTGACTCAGACCAGAGGCACTCACTGCCCCATGTCACGGCCAACTGCTTAAGCAGTCACGGCCGTGACACAACCCAGAGGCACACACTGCCTCTTGTCACGGCCAACTGCTTAAGCAGTCACGGCCGTGACACTTACGTAGCTAAAAAAAAAAAAAAAAAAAAAAAAAAAAAAAATGGCCCGACTCCGTCACGGCCAACGACATAGTCGTCACGGCCGTGACGTCAGGCAGAAGAGGCCACTGCCGTATGTCACGGCCACGACCTCTATAGGTCACGGCCGTGACCGTGGCGGATTTAAGGGTTAAAATCCCTTTTCTCCCCCATTTTTTCCCCTCTTTTCCTCTTTCCTCTTCCTTTCTCCTCCCCCACGTGATTCTCCACCCTCACCACCTCCGACCTCCGCCCATAAACGCCGCCGAACGCCGCCTCTCCCACTCCGGCGACACCCAAACAAAGCTTTAATTTCGCTCATTACAACTCCAAGGTATGATTTTTCTTTCTTTTACTATTTTGACCTAAATTCGTTGAATCTCGTCGAAATTATTAAGTTTTGGATATGAATTAGCTCTTAATCGGTTGTTACATGATGTGGGGTGGGTCTAATTCGTTGAAATTGGTCACAAATTTTTGAATCGTCGTAGAACCCTAATTTTCGAAATTGGGATTTCCGAAATTAGGTCTTAATTGTTGATTCTCTTGCTCCGTTATCGATAAATACATGATAGGACTGCCGTGGGTATGCTTAATTATGCGAATTCGATGTTAGATTGCGGAGTTTTTACGAAGAACCCTAACTTCTTTCAATTTGGGGGTTTTCAAAATTGAGACCAATTTCTTGTTCTTCTTGCTACTTAATGATAATTGCATGCTATTGACATAATATTTATGCGTAATTCGCTGAATTGGAACGTTAATCCTGGGTTTGAAATACTTATCCCAACTTGCCCGTTATGTGTTCGACGAAATGCGTCTGTGAGCTTTTCAAGGGTCATTGAATCGTGATATATTTCAATTGATGCGTTTGGTCGAGTCGAGCTGTTTTCGTCCTATTATTTCTTGAGCTTACATCGTTTATTTCAGGTACTATGAGTAAAAGTCGACCCTCGTCCTCTCGCCCAAATCGACGCGGACCTCCGCCGACTATGCTCGAATCTATGGGACAGTTCACGGACGAAGCCCATACGGCCCGCTACAATAAGCTGAAGGCCATGGAGTTCATCCCCATGGACCAGATCGACTACGACACGCTGGCGAAGCACCACATCGACCAGCAAGTCGGCCAGTATCTGTCACTCAGCGGCTGGGGGACATTCTTCGCCATTGACGAACCGGCGTACAAGGAACTCACGTTGGAGTTCCTTGCCACACTCACCTACGATGAATACGGCGACAACAAGATTAGATTCCGGGCGTTCAATGAAGAGCAGATAGTGAGTGCCGACGCCCTGTGCCACGCCCTAGGAGTCCCGGAGCCGTACCCACACAGATCCTACGCCACATACTTTGATGACGAGAGCGGACGACAGGGTCGCTGGGATGAAATCGTTCGACCCGGCGAGCCGGCCTACAGCGCGAAGACGTCGAAGGCCTCTGCCCTAAGGAGCCCAGGACTGCGATACATCCACCGCCTCCTGACGACTTCGCTTACACCGAGGGGCGACTCGCACGGATCAGTCACCCTGCGCGACCTCTTTTACCTGGCCAAAATGCATCGAGGCGAACAGGTCCACTTAGGGATGGCGGTAGCCCACGCTTTCAGTGCTCAGGCGGAGGCACGATCCCGCGGCAAGATCGCCGTCGGCCCACTGATCACCAAGGTGCTCAAGGGATTGCGTTACTGGCCAGCGAACGCGCCCGACATGGAGATAGTCGGAGGGCGCCATCCCGTGAACGAGGATATGCTAGTAAAGATGAAGATGCTGGTGAAGGCGCCTACCTGGACCCGCTCCAACAAGGTATACGTCTGGCACGGGATGTACTATGGCCAGACGGACCACGTACCAGTCCCCGACGACCAGCTCTACATCGAGGGCCCCCATCCAATGGAGACGGACACGACAGCCACCGGTCCCTCCTACTCTTCCGGTTACCACCACGGCGAATCATCCGGCGTCGCTCCCTACGCGTCGGCAGCGGATCTAGAAGCGCTGCGCCAGGATGTGTTCGAGACTCGGCGCCGACAGGAGGAGTACGAGCGGAGGAACGAGGAAGCCCACCGCCAGTACAGGGAGGAGCTGGACCGCTACAATGAGGCCCTCCGGGACATGAACCAGGCGCTCGAGCTGTCGAGACGAGCGATAGACCACCTTCGCCCGAGGCATCAACAGCCGCCGCCGCCACCACCACCAGCACCTTAGGGATTTCTTCCCCTACTTTCTTTTGACATTGCGTATTTGAGTAGTCGCGTGTGTTCTTATTTTATTTCTAAGTTTAACGCTAATAACGATGTCTATCTTTGACTACTCTCTTCACGTCTATTTATCTCACTAGCTAGCGCCTGGGTACGCCTAAAGGATACAACGCTTAACGGATTACAACACGACTATCACGCGCTACGTCACGAACACCTCACGACCACGTCTTTTATACGTCAGGGGAGTCACGCTCTTTTTAAACTCTTTTTCCATCCCTTTTATTTTTTACGTTGAGGACAACGTCAGGTTTAAGTGTGGGGAGGGGATTCTAGTTTGAAAACTTATGTGAAAAATTTTTAAATTTTTATGACGTGTCTATAAGCTATAATTTTCATTAGAAAGGCATGAATTATTGAACTCAGGCACGATTTTTGCGTTTATTTCAAGTTAGTCTGCATTATTACGAATCTTTGTGAGCAATTAGGTTTGCATGACTGACTGAATCATGTTTGCCTGAATAGAGATAGCACTGTTTGAGAGTCTCGTACACATAACCCCATTTCGTTGTGAGAGTTTGAGCCTGACGAGCTTACGCTCATTTTTTCTTTCTTGGTTGTGTGACGTGCCTAGTCTATATCTCTCTTGAACTTGCCTGTCTAATGCATGTTGAACTGTTTTTGGTGTGTTAGTGTAGAAATGACGAGGGCATTAGGAATGAAGTCCAGAGCCAAAACGTCCCACCATAGTTAGCCCCTTTGAGCCTAAGCCTATTCGTTGCGTACCTCATATGATGCCCCTGACTCATATAAGCCTCCAGAAATTATATGAACCCGAATCCGTTAGAATAGAGCAGAAGTCGAATTTGAGAGTTGCGGTTCAGTGTATGGTTTGGTGTTCTTCTCTGTTATTTGTGAAATGACTCGCCCCTGATTTGACCGTTTTCTGAAATGACCTGATCCCTTTTTCAATAAGCGTGCCCATAACCCTTTGGCAAGATATAGGTCTCGGTAATAAATATCCTTAGGTACACGGCATTCGCTGTGACGATGTACTCTCTGCGACAAAAGCCGAACCTTGATGCTTTAGGGAATAAGGGTAGTGCACTAGAGCGTAATTATAGGGAAAAAGGCAGAAAATGAAAGGGAACTGAGTTGACAGGGGTCGGGCAGAAAAGTCTAGGATTTCGGAGTAAGAATGTCGAATCATGTGCTGGAACGTGTGACTTTTTGTTCGATCATGCTATGTTCTTTGAAATTTCTCGCTTACGTACCCCTAGCTTAAAGGTCACATGCACACTGTATATACGCACTATTATTATTTGATCCATGTCCTCCCGAAAAGACCCCCAGATCTATGCTTGCCACTCTCAGCAGTAGATATGCGATTTGCCTGCAAGCCTATGGTAGGGATTGAACTAGCGCACGAGTTGAGTGATTCACTATAAATTCAGCCTATACACTGAGAGTATGAGTCTCGATTAGCAGTGGGAAGGAAGTTTAGGTCAATAAGTGCAAGTCATTAGTGTAGCGTCCATGATTTGCTTGATTCTTTTGGTGCTGTCTAGCTTTGATGATAAATTGCGAACGATCGTGCCGTTATCCTGATTTATGCTTTATCTAATTCCTACTTTACTTGAGGACAAGCAAAGGCTTAAGTGTGGGGAGGTTTGATAAACGCATTTTAGTGCGTTTATCGTAGTACTTTATTGGGGCATAATATAATTTTAGCGATCACTTTGTGCATAAATTCAACATATTTACACTTATTTTGATGTTAAAGGAGCTTGGGACGAGTTTCGGGCGAAAAGGAGCGAAAACGGAGCAAAACGGAGCAAAAAGGGACATACTGCCCTCGGTCACGGTCAGACGCATCAAGCGTCACGGCCGTGACGAGGGACAGCGCGCAAAGGAGTGCAACACTGCTGATGGTCACGGCCGTGACGTTCAATGCACGTGGCCGTGACCGAGGACAGAGAGCTAGCCAGGCGACGGTCACGGCCGTGACGTGTGATGCACTTGGCCGTGACTGTGGACAGAAAGCAACGATGAACTCACTGCCAAGGGTCACGGCCGTGACACCCTATGCACTTGACCGTGACGCGTCTTTAGCGAGATCTTTGCGTAGATTCGGCGATGGTCACGGCCGTGACGCCTCATGTCCCAGGCCGTGACCTGTACGAAATTTCTTATAAAAAGCCCGATTTCGACACAGAAAAAGGGGACTTCGACCAGATACAATCCCTAACCCTCTAGAGACGAAAAAGAGCACAAAAGAACGTAGAATCACGTCCCGGAGCGCAAGAGACGGAATTCCACGCAGAAGTGAACGAAGAACGAAGATCATCCGCGCTTTCAACGACTATGAGTTCTTTTCTCTTAATTTCTATTTCCCTGATTGTTTTTCCTTCAATAATGCGTAGCTAATTCCCCTTGTGTTTGGGATTAGATGAACGCTAGGATTTATCGTAGTTAAGACTTGATTATCGTGACTATGTGTTATGACTATTTATCGTTCTATGAAATTGCTTCGTTACTTTAATATGTCTATGTGTTAAAGTAATCGTTTGGAAAATCGTTTAGGGCGACAGCTAAATAACGATTAGGCCATTCGTAGAAGATAGGATTCGATTATAGGGCGACAGCAAATAATCGATCCTCGCCGTTAGTAATTAATGAATTTTAGATCCCTGCGAGCGTTTAGGGCGACAGCAAACTCGCGAGCAGGCAGGAAAATTACTGCGATCTAGTCAGAATCACGTAGGAGCGATAATTAATTATCTTAGCCGATAGCACCTAGCGGGATTCGAATCCCGAGCACGTTTTTATTATCTGAAAGCTTCGTACCAGTTTTAACGTGTTCTTCGAATCTCTAGTCGATTTAGGAGAAAGTATTAGGTTAAGTCATCATCAACTTGCGTATTTTCTTTAGGTTAAATATCGAATCGATTAGGTTATTACTAGTACTTGATCTGTTCCTTGTGTTCGATACTCGTTTACTCACTTTACTGCACTACAAACGATAGGTCCACTGCCTATCGCACGCCGGTGTTAGTAATTAGGTATTCGTTTTAATTATTACTTGTCGCACTTTCATACACGCACCACGTGTCGATCATTTACCAGTTTCTTCAGTCACGCCCGCCATATCTTCATGTGTGTGTATGGCGTACCATAACACGTTGATATAGGATACCTAAATATGTTTGTACGGCGTACCTGATGTGTTAAAGACGGCGTACCTAAATGTGCTAATACGGCGTATTTTCTCAACGTATGACGTACCACAATACGCTGATACAGGGTAACTAAATTGTGGCTTACCTGCGGTGATCGGGTACCTATCTGCTAAAAATTTATTTTACTAGGTATGTACATATTAAAAATCTGACAGGTACTAATTTACAAGTTTTTCTCCAAATGGATATTATAAAAAGAAAATGAAATCTAGATGATAAACTTTTTTTCGGTGGGTCTAAATTACAATCTTAACGAAGCCCATAAAATGACCCACGAAAAACACTTCGTAACAACTTTTTTTTTTGGAAACCCGGGGAACCCTGGCGGGCCAGGTAAACCCCGAGGCCCGACCCACTACCTGCTAAACAGGCCGACCGGTTCAAACGCACATGTGTGGGCCCATGTGAGACAGGCCTGAGGAAATGTTGATGGGAGGGTTTGAACCCACGACCTCTCTCTCATTACCCCCAAGCACCTCAGCGTTGACTGCCGTACCACCGGAACGCCTCATTGGCACTTCGTAACAACTTCCTTTTGACCCATTTCATAGCTTGGCATTCTTTACACCTTGTGTCCCAGATTCATGTTGTTACCAAAGCATATTAGGACTACTTCGAACCCAATTGTATGCTGTTACCAAAGCATATTTAGGACTACTTCTAACCCATTGTAGGAAACACAAATACAATTAACAAATACGTTTAAAAATCTTGTGAACAAGTAAATAAACTATATTTTCGTACAATAGATCAAAAAATGAGAATTTATCGGTTCGAAATGAAATGAAAAGAAAAGAGGAGAGAAACATTCTCAATGAGACTTCACTTGATTAAAATCCTTGTGATTCCTTCCATTATCCTCATCAAACCTACCGATCCTAAAGCGCGTGAGATCCACGTCGCGAACCACGTCACCGGCCACCATCTCCGCCGCGACCTTCCCTATCACCGGCGCCATCTTAAATCCGTGTCCCGAAAACCCACCGCAGACCACCGCGTCCTCGCCGAAGGCGCCGCCCAGAAAATCGACGACGAAGTCCTCGTCCGGCGTCATCGAGTACAGGCAAGACTGCGAAATCACCGGCCCACCTTCCCAATCGACTAGGCCGTCGAAGACCTCCTTCACCCACTCGCGCAGCGCGTGCACTCGACTCTCGCACGCCGCCCACGTGCGGTCCTGTGGGTCGCACGCGCGGCCGCTGTGGAGTGGGATTTTGATGAGCCCAGGGTACTCGAACGCGGGCGTGCCGTACACGTACGTCTCGCCGTAGCTGGCGAAGGTGGGGAACTTGCCGTCGACGGTGAATTTACCCTCGTGCCCCTGTTTGATTCGCCAGTAGTGCACGGTGGTCTCAAGGGGCTGAATGGGAAGAGTAAGTCCCCTAACTTTCTCGACGAGATTCTTAGTCCACGCGCCGGCGGTAATCACGCATTTTCTTGACCTGAAACTCTCTTGCCTCGCCGTCGACACAACAATATCGCCCGTCTCCGCTGAACAAAAAAGAAAGAAGCCATCTTTATCAGCTGTAGTTCTGTAATAAGTGTTAATTGCTGGAAAATATACAAACACACCATCTCTAACAACGTCGACCACGGCGGAGTTATCTCTCAAGACGGCGCCGTTTTTCATCGCAAGCGCTTGAAACATGGACACAGCTTTAGTGGGCTTTATAACGCCGCCATGTTCGGTGACCACGCCAATCCAATCCTCAGGAATCTTAAAGACTCCATTAAACTCCTCATGGACCTCTCTACTGTTCAAAATCCTGACTGGGATCGAATTTTCTCGACAGCTCTTCAACACGGAAGTCAACGACTTACTGTCCTTGGGACCAACGTCGAGCTGCGGCGTCTGGAAGAGGACCTTGTAACCAGCCTCGGACTCGGCTTGTCGGAACAAAGCCGTCGACTTTAGGACCATCGGCGGATAATAAGCCTCTGGGTAGGTGACGCGCGTGGTGCGCGACTCGCCGTGGGAGGAGCCGCGGTGGTGGAGGAAATCGAACTGTTCGAGGAGGAGGGTTTTGAGGCCGCGCTTGGACGCATGGTACGCCGTCGCACTGCCCATCACTCCTCCGCCGACGACGATTACGTCGAAGGGTTTTTCTTGATTGTTGTTGCTCATGGTCTTCGACTGCGTTGATGCGATGAAGAGTTGATAATTTTTAGGGGAAATTTGTAGTCAGGCCCCAGTCAGAAGTTTCGTAAAGGGTTCAGTCCCTGTCAGAGTCCACAATAGTTTAAAGGACCAACTGTTTTGAAAATGGCACAGATAAGGACCAAAAATATGTATTGACGAAAATACCCATCCTTACACACCGAACTAATAGTTATTTTTTGTCGACTTTCTGTTATGCTTTTTGCTATATTGTTATAAAAGTCTAGCGAAATGTTATTTTTCATACTTTATCTGTTACTTTGGTGAAGAAAATCGTTATCGACTGAGAATTTATTTTACGAATCTCGTTTTTACAGTGAATCGAGGTCCGAAATTTCGAATGCTCACTAACCAACCAATTTCGGCGTGTAATGTAGGATGTATAGTGGTATTGATGAAGCAAGATGTGAGATTTGTATGAGGTTTTATCTTTCTATTTAGGGTTCTAATATGCGAAAATAAGTTGAAATCAAAGCCTTTTTTGGCACCGATTACTTCTAATATGTACAAATTCGATGTACCCATATTATGTATAGCTCGGTTCGGTTCATTGTTTGCTCGTTCGGCCGACATTCATCTTTCAATTTGGCGAAAATACGGTAGACCCCGATTTTGGGTATATTTTTACTGTATCCAGACTGTTACTAGCATGTCAAATTTGTTACCTGTTGTGCCAATATCGTTACTATGTCTCTCAGAACAGTTATTGCAACTAAACTTAATTGTTACCATGTGTCGTGTTCTAATTTGTGAAAATAAGATGAAATCAAAGCCGTTTTTGGCAACGATTATGTCTACTATGTATAAATTCGAAGTACCCATAGTATGGAAAGGTCGGTGCTGCACATTGTTTGGTCGTTCGTCCGACGTTCATCTCTTAATTTCGCGAAAATACGCTCGACCACAATAATGGGAATATTTATACTGTCCAAACTGTTACTTGTAGTATAAATGTTGTTACTCAGTTCACCAAACTCGTTACTGTGTCTGCCAAATCCGTTATTTAACAGCATTTAATTGTTACTGTGTCTAGGATTCTAACTTGCGAAACTAAGATGAAATCAAAGCCGTTTTCGTCAACAATTACATCTAATATGTATAAATTCGAAGAACCCATAGTATGGGAAGCTCGGCGCGGCACGTTGTTTCCTCGTTCTCCGATGTTCATGTTTCAATTTCGCGAAAATACGGTCGACCCCCATAATTTAGGAATATTTATACTGTTCCCAAACAGTTACTCGTAGTACCAAATATGTTACTCAGTCCACAGGATTCGTTACTTGGACTGCCATATCCGTTTTTTAACTTTTGTTAATTGTTACCATGTGTAGGATTGTAATTAGCGAAAATATGACGAAATCAAAGCCGTTTTTGGCAACGATTACATCTAATATGTATAAATTCGAAGTACCCATAGTATGGGTAGCTCGGTGCGGCACATTGTTAGGACGTTTGTCCAACGTTCATCTTTTAATTTCGTGAAATACGGTCGACCACAATAATTTGGGTATATTTTTACTGTGTCCAAACTGTTACTCGCAGTGTCAAATATGTTACCTGTTTTGCCAAAATCGTTACTAGGTCTGTCAAAACCGTTAATAAACTAAACTTAATTGTTACCATGTGTAGTGTTCTAATTTGCGAAAATAAGATGAAATCAAAGCCGTTTTCGGCAACGATTACATCTAATATGGATAAATTCGAAGTGCCCATAGTATGAGCAGCTCAGTGCGGCACCTCGTTTGGTCGTTCGTCCGATGTTCATCATTTAATTCGTGAAAATACGATCAACCCTATAAAGTTGGGTGTATATTTTTCATTTTGGTCGATTTGTAAAATTCTCAGGATATGTTACTCGTATATGCGCTTCTGTTACTATGTTGACTAAATTGTTGCTAAATTGTCGGTGAATTTCGGGCGGGAAAACCATAATGAGATGAATTTTGGGCGGGAGTCTAAGTAAAATCAAGCATAGATTATCTGTTACCCAATATGTGTAAACTGTTACTAGTTATATGTTTATTTTGTTACTAGAAATATTATAGTTTGTGAATTAGGGTTTGTGACCAAAATCATAACCTAAACCAATATATTTTTATCTAAAACTTCGTAAATTCATATATTTTAGTGAATATATCACGTTTAAGATTAATTGAAGATGTCATTAATTTTGTTGAATCATTTATGTTAAATTGTTATTTTGTCTAACTATTCTGTTACTAGTGATGTGTATACATGTTACCCATATGTCGATTTCTGCTACTTTATCAGGAAAAATTGTTTCTAATCACGGTTAAATCGTTACTGCATAAAAACAGTAAACAATATAGCATTTGTGATTAAGATTAATCGAATATGTCATTAATTTTGATAAATCATTTGTTTTAGGTCGACCATTTAGATTGTAATAAACAACTAATAGTTCATTTGTAACACGTTTGTGTAAGTAGAATCAATTTGGTAGAAGCATGATCATTCGTTCAAGAAGAGTGTTACTTGTTCTTCATACTATATACTCCAACTTCTTCAATCTCAACATAATCTCCACGAAAATCACAAACTAAACTGATATATTTTTATCTAAATCTTGGTAAATTCATATATTTTAGTGAATGTAAAGTGTTTGAAATATAAAATATAAAAATAATAAAGTAAACTAATCACATGTTAAATTGTTATTCTGTCTAACTATTCTGTTACTAGTGATGTGCATACATGTTACCCATATGTCAATTTCTGTTACTTTATCCGAAAAAATTGTTTCTGATCACGGTTAAACCGTTACTGCATAAAAACAGTAAACAATAGCATTTGTGATTAAGAAAAATCGAGTATGTCATTAATTTTGATGAATCATTAGTTTTAGGTCGACCATCTAGATTATAATAAACAACCAATAGTTCATTTGTAACACGTTTTGTGTAAGTAGAATCAATTTGGTAGAAGCATGATCATCCTTTCGAGAAGAGTGTTACTTGTTCTTCATACTATATACTCCAACTTCTTCAATCTCAACATAATCTCCACGAAAATCACAAACTAAACTGATACATTTTTATCTTAATCTTGGTAAATTTATATATTTTAGTGAATGTAAAGTGTTTGCAATATAAAATTTAAAAATAATAAAGTAAACTAATCACATGTTAAATTGTTATTTTGAAAGCTATTCCGTTACTCGTTTTTTGTTTCACTGTTACCAATATGTCAATTTCTGTTACTTTATCCCAACAAATTGTTTCTGATGAGGGTTAAACTGTTACTGCAAAAAAACAGTAAACAATATCGCGTTTTCAGCAAACAACAGAAGAAATAACCAGAATCATGCACACAAGTTCAGCAACTGAAGTTAAATTTGTTCAAAAGATACATCCTACAAATCAGTCTCAGACATACATAGCAGCAAATTGTAATAAACCGGCTAAGATTTGCGCCCGATATGATCGGATGTCGCCGGTGTTGTTGATTTCATCCCACGTACCAACATCATCTTTCAACAACGCGTACGCAAAGTCGTGGGATTTTTTCCTTCTGCGTCGTTGCTTTCTTTGATTTCTCGACCAGAGTCGTGGGATTTTTCGCTCCTCGTGGTCGTCACCGCTCTTCGCTCATGGGATAGCTCGCTTTTCTTCGATTTCTGGGATTTCTTGGCCATTGTCGTCGTCGGTGAATTCTTCGAATAACGCTGGTCGTCGGGCCGTCGCTGCTCGTCGGGCCGTCGCTGCTCGTCTAATTCTTCGATTCAATTGAGGGTTATCGATTTTATTCCTAAAATATATTTTTCAGATCTGTTATTTTTCGGACAAATTCGTTATCTGTAATATTTCTGTAGTTACTTAATGTTAGTGATTTGGTATTCGATAAACATAAAGTTGTTATTTATTTTCAGTATTCTGTTAGTCAGTTGTTTTATAATGAGATTAGGGTCGATTATTCCGAAATTTTCGACAATTGAAATGAGATTCCACCACTAAATTTTCGAATTGGATTTGGAGTAATATTTCAGTATAAACCTAATTAACCTAATTCGGTCAATAACATCGACATTTCCGCGACTTTAACCTTATATTAGAATCGTTGATGATTTTCGTAACAGAGCTGTTTTTGGACATTGTTACTTTTGTTCAACGATCAGTTACTGTATAGGTTATATCTGTTACTATCGTGATCACATTTGTTACTTAAGTTGCATAAATTGTTACCCAGTTATTGTTTCCACAAAATCTTCAATATACGTACGTCACATCAAAATTCTTCACTACTTCTTTCCTAAACTCACTTATTCTCGTTAATTATTAAGATCCATGATCAAATTCACTCAATTTCGTGTTAATCGGCCATTAAAATCGATATTTGACCCATTTATAATTGCGTTTTTTCGAACTGAATTATCATAATAATTTCGCTTAAACTATTAAATTATTCGATGATTATAAGTACCCATAAGAAAACGAAGTCGATCCATCTTATTTGCGCCTTAACAACGAGATTTCAGTCGGTATTATAGTCCTAAAAGCAATGAAAGTCGAACCAAAGAGACGATGGCAAATGAGTGTAATTTTTCGCAACTATAAAGGATAGAAATGTCATTTCCTATCACCTAGGTCCTTAAAACTTATATTCTCGGTACTTTGGTCCTTCAGCCTAATTTAAAACCATATGGGGCCTGAACTCTACTGTAAATTGCTTATTGGGGACTGAACCCAAATTTACCCTAATTTTTAGAACTGAAAAGGCTGTGGAGATAAAAAAGGCGTGGGCGCTCAGAAGGAAGACTTTAAACACGTGTGTGTTTTGGATGTGACTGACTATCCCCAATATATATCTCGACCTCGATGTATACAGTTCTTTATCAAACTGAATTACATCGTGTTTAAAATTCGAATCTTTTCATTCCTTTTAAAAATTAAGCACTCTTTAGGGAGCAAGTTGGTTGTTGAGGGTATTAATTTATTACATTCCGCAGTTAAAAGAAGATTCCAACTGATACTGAACAGTGTTTGCCAGAAGCCTGTTCGCCCTTTCTCGTGATGAATAAAGTCCACGAAGATTCCACCGTCTACTGTCGGGTTTGTTGGTTTTATTTTGGATTCCTTATCATCAATGCATGCTTGCTTGGTCGATTTAGAGTTCCTAAGAAAAAAGAAATGCTTTTTCCTCCCTTATTGTTTTAATTTGTGTGTTGAATTCAAACATAACTAAAAGTCGTCAATTATAATATGAGTATAAGCGAAATCAGTGGACTAGGTGAAATTATATCTGGTTACAAGCCCACCTCGTAGATTCTAGCAAATAGATTTAACTTTTTTCCCAGTTAGATGTCAGATCTTTGCGTTAGCAAGTCAGGGTAACCACAATGGTGGTTTATAGGTGTGTCGTATGTGCTTATTTGACACTTTATATGACACACCACTATTGTGGATGTGTCATGAGTATGACATTGTGTCATATTTATGACACAGTGTTATAGGAATTAAAAGGAGAGAGAAGGTGAGAGAAAGAAAAAGAAATTAGTTATTTATAGCTGTGAGTCCTTGTTATAGTAGTGTTATTATTGTGAAAAAAGTAGAATAAAAGTGTTATAGAATAAAATATAGAAAAATATAGTTAAAAGCTGATGTGGCAGTATTATGGGTGTGTTATTGTTGTGGACACCCTCAATTCTTCTACGTTACATTGTCAATCCAGATGCTATTTATTCTTCTTTTTGCCTGTTACAGCATCAAATTAAAACCATGGACGAGCTATGGTAAATTAGTTTTGCCTCAAATCTTGTTCTTTTGAATAGTAAGTGCTCGTTTGGTTCACAGGTTTATATTTAGGAGGGTTTAAATAAGTAAGGGTTTATATAAAACAAATTAATGGGTATAAATAAAATGTGTGTTTGGTTAGTGGGTTTAAATAAACACATGTGAGGGGGTGGGTTTATCTAAACCCGTCTGCATTTTAGATAAACATGCGAACCAAACATACTTAAATATCATAAACCCACCTTTAAAATATTTAAACCATCCAAGCAAACAAGCACTAAATGTTTAAGTCTGACCACTAAATTTTTTACTACGTATTATAGCATGAACAACGGCTTATAAACTCACTCGAATTCATATATATTTTTCCAGTTGCCCTAATAGAAGTACTCTTCAAAATCCAATATACATTTACATTTACTATCTAAATATCCGGCGATAAACAAAGGAAAGGCCGTGGAAAACCCTATTGAGCTGATCGAAAACGCTCATACTCGTCGTTTTCTAAACGTCGTCAGTGTTTGTTTAAAAAATCGAGCGAACTCAGAACGCTATGCGATGCGCACGTAGGTGTGATAATCTTCTCACCGAAAAATCATCCTCATTCGTTTTTCTCTCCATCTCTAAACTGTGATCGACCGATACAGAAACCCTAATCATCGTATAAGTGAACTTTCCAGGATTCAAGAATCTCATATGGAGGAGAGAATGGGCAATCTCAACCATATCCTAGATGAATCCCGAGAAGAGCAATAGCGTGAGAGCCAACACACGAAGAAATTGGCTGAGTATATGGATCGAAATCCATTCGAACCATATTGGGAATATGTCGAAAATATGAGTGGAGAGCAGAAATCACAGCGGTTGGATTACTTCAAGTATTTAATCACTTGAAGTAATTTCCGTAGTTTCTTATTGTGTTTGTGATTTATTATTGAAGATCTTATTTTCATGTTAAGCTTATGGTTTATGTTAATTTCCTTCAAGGGTATTATCGTTCCGTGAATTTTATTATATAAACGATTTGTTATTTTGTCTTTGTTCAAGCCGTAAAACAATGCAATGATTTTCTATCGTCTTTCGAAAAAAAAAAGATTGTCTATCATCTTGCAAATGTTTGCTTTTCTTTTCTCCCTACAAAGACTACATTTTTACATCTACTTTTCTCACGAATGATGGTAAAAAAAGGTAACGATGATAATGCATACCTCTACTATCCGAAAAATATTGAAACGTATGAAGTTGCCACTTATTACATTAGTTCTCAGATGAAGTGAGAAGGAATTTTCTTACAATATAAATACAATGTTGTTTACTTTCCAGCTAAGAGATCGAATTAAAAGGTCGAACAAAAACAAGATCCAACTTTGTTGTGAAGCTATTCAATCTTTAATGGGTCCCACACCGTTCGATCAATTGAAACCGCCATTTTTCTATAGCTTCACAACAGCTCTACTAAATTGTCACGTCTCTAGTCGCATTAACCACGTATAGAAACATTTCAATTTAGCTTTCTATCTATTTAATATAATCGTTGAAGTGTGTTATTCTATTTTCTCGTTTGTTCTATAGTTATCTAATGTGACTTTTTAAGGTACAAATAAGGATACCTTTCGCACAAATTTAATTGAAGTCCAAATTCGAATAAAACAAACTCTAGGGCATGTACAGTATCCAAATTCAGAAAGTCACAACTTTTTTTGCTTGGTTTAGAATCATCCACGTTCTTTGACGGTTAACCAAAGCTTTAGATCTCCTCGTTCTATGCAACAATAAACAGAAACTAGAAAATCCATCTCACAAGGAAAAAGAAAGAAAAAAATATATTAAGTAAAGGTTTTTCAAAAACGAAGAAAAAATAAAAGGTAAAAGAAATGGGAATTGGATTAGCAGCTTCGGACACTTGGAGCAGCGGTCCGCTGACCATCGCCACCGCGAAGCCATGCGACTCATGCAAAACGACGCCGTCTTCAATCTTCTGCCGCGCCGACGCGGCGTTCCTCTGCCTAGCCTGCGACGCCGAGGTGCACGCGGTGAACAAGCTCGCGTCCCGCCACGCGCGCGTCTGGCTCTGCGAGGTCTGCGAGCAGTATCCCGCCGCCGTCACCTGCCGCGCGGACGCCGCCTCCATGTGCACCGCCTGCGACAGAGACGTTCACTCGGCGAACCCCCTCGCCCGCCGCCACGAACGCCGTCCCGTCGTGCCCTTCTACGACGCCGCGGAGAAGCCATCCCTCACGGCCGACCAGCCTTCCTCTCCGCCGCCGCACGGCAAAGGCGAGGAGGAACCATATTCCGGTGACTTGGTCGGCGGCGGCGGGTACGGCGATCTGTTCAGCGACGACGTGGAATCGTACTTGGATTTGGATTTGATGGTGGGCTGCGGCGGCGGCGGCGAGCATATGCATAAGCAGGCGGCCACGAATGATCAAGTAAAAGCTCCGGCCGGTTATAATGGCGGCGACGGGGTCGTCCCGGTGGAGTTCGGGTCGGGTCATTACCCGGGCCCGACGGTCGATGGGTACCCAGCTTATGATGCAGACTATGGTTCGGCTAAGCATGGGGACATGTACAACTTCGCAGCTCAGTCTATGAGCCAAAGTGTATGTCATATTTCATCATCGTTTGATTCTGAAATAAATATTATATGTCCAACTCTTTTTTTTCCTTTGTAATGATATAGGTATCGTCTTCATCATTTGACGTAGGAGTGGTTCCTCAACATCAGAATCAAATGAACGAAATATCCGAAACAATCAAGAAAAATGATTCTTTGCCGCCGATTCCACTTTCTGGGATCGATAGAGAAGCTAGGGTTTTGAGGTACAAAGAGAAGAGAAAGAATCGAAAGTTCGAAAAGACGATTAGATATGCTTCGAGAAAAGCTTATGCGGAAACGAGGCCGAGAATCAAAGGGAGGTTTGCTAAGAGGACCTCTGAGATCGATGAGGCTGACTCTCTCCTCAACGTCGATGCACCGCCGCCGTCTTATGCGGTTGTGCCGACGTGTTAAACAAAAACTATAGATGTACGAATGTATCATTGTTGTTGTTTATTAAATAATAAAATGTAGTTAACTACCAACGACGTATTATTACTTAGTTGTTTTGGTAATTTCTGAAGCTGTTTTTTTCGTCACTATTAAATAAGAGTAAATGACACGACAACTTCTTCAGCCCATCTAGATTTCGATCTGGAATTGTCTTTTAGATCTATCCATGCTTCAAAGGACATTTTTTCTTGTATATTATACCACGTAGAAAAGTATACAAGGATAATATTTTGGTCCCAACGTATCAATTCCAGGATTTTGATTGGTTGACGAGATTTCCTTTACATTATTTGCACCACAAGATGCTGGATAGCCGACCCCACCTATCAATCGATGTTTAATGGATGAATCAAAAATTTTCGATTGAATTTATTCTTTCAAGATTATTCTAAAAAAAAAAAGAACAGGAGGTTATATTGTATTTTTTTTCAAAGAAATTTTCAAATGCCGACGATAGAGAAGGAAAATACAATATTTAAGAATGAGAATTGAACGGGTCGGTAACCCGAAAACATTACTTAATTAAACTGGTCAGTATTTTTCCAAACCCGAAAACTTTTCCAGGTCGGATTCGGGTTTGTGAAATAGTGATGGATTCATGCGCTATATTTCTCTTCACAAAAAATGCAACCTTTCTTTTCTCTCAAAAGTCATAATATTCATCGTCATCATAACAAAGTTCATGATCTCCTCCCTTGTCGTAGTTGGGCGAATCAAAATCATCAAACCATTCATCATCTTCTGCATTTTGGTAATAACTATTTCCATTCGATCCCTCCTCAGTTCTAGCAGTATCCGTCTTTACGGTTTGAGCCGTTTCGCAATCTTGGTCCTGGAGAAAACTGCGTTAGATACCTAAATCATAGGCTAACATAATCGATAGTTCGTTATTTCACAAAGTTTTGATTTTTGTGAGTACTAAGAACCTGTGCTGGGAGATTTTGAGTTCTCTAACACAGACATAACCGAAAATCTCAAGTAACAAGAGGGGCGATTCTCACCAGTTCGCCAACCAGGGTTTTTAGGACATCATAGTTGATTCTTGAGCTTTTAGTCTGAAGAAAAAAGAAACCAAGTTGATGGTCAAGCTGATTGTGTTTGCATTCGTTCTAGTACATCGAACACGCAATTAATCGAACAGAAAGAAAACGGACAAATGGCGGTAAAACAACTTTCTTTACCTTGGGTTCGACGACCTCTTTGGCTCTCGCAGCATCTTTCTTTACGGAGACGTCGTCCTTCTTTCTCGTTGTTCGTCGTTGTTGCTTCTTTGGCTGAAACAGAGGATAGATTAGTAACTGAAAAGGAAAACAAAGTTATACACAGCTGATGAAGCGATGGTCAAAGACATATCCCTGAATTCCAGAATTGTCGATCTAAATTATAAACTAAACAAGAGCTGAGAAAGGAAACATCCATTACTTTGCTGTAGTTTCCGTACATCGCTTCCCACAGAATCTTCTTGTAATTAGCCTCCTCCTTGTTGTTAAGGTATCCTTTGACCTGAAAGATGAAGGCACACATTCATATGCATAAAGCAAGCAAAATCCCAACTCAAACGGCCAGAGAAAATCACAATTTCGAAAGCTCAAAACCAACAAAATCAAATTACTTAGTCGCACCTCCCGATCTTCAATGTTGGAGAGATCGTCACCGTCGGATCCACTAACTCGTCTTCTCTTCACTTTACCAGCCATCGCTTAAGCTCTTTTTCTCATTCCCTCTTTACGAAGAAAAAAAATTCAGAAGTACGATACAATGTCGAGAAGTAAGCTATACCACACAAGAATTCCAACAAGCCTACGTTTACTACTATCAGAATCGGCTCCCGATGGTCCTCTGCAACAAATTTCAACTCTGTTCCTCTTTCTAACGCAACAGCTGATTGTTTCGCGATTGTCTGCGATTGAAACCGCGATACAAGATCAACGCAATAGATCAAGTTATATATTACGGCTCGGCTCGCTTCGGCTTCCGCGATTTGCTTCACCGCCAAGAATCTGAAATCCTCCGTACAGCGATTCAAAGGCTTCGTACGCCGCATGAGGCGCAGACATTATATAGGGTTTCGAATCACGGGGGTATTCTCGGTATTTCGTAAGGCGGGCCTACGCTTCTATTGGGCCCAATTTTTATTTATATCCGACGAGAAAATTACATTGTACATTTGGACGACAACTTTTATTGCGAAATGTGATTATATTTATTGCGAATTGGGTACAAAAGGAAGGCAAAGGCATGCACCAAGGAAGACGAATCACAGCTTCTGAACCACAATACGAACTCCATTTCTGGGCTCGATGATCATCGTCATAACAGGCGAGTGGACATATCTCGGAGACAAATCGAAGGAAAAGTTCGACAATATCAGGCACATCAGAAGCTTGAGCTCGACCATGGCCAGGTGCTGTCCGATGCAAACCCTCCGCCCGAACCCGAAGGGCAAGTAGCAGCTCGAAAGGCCGCCCTTACAAGCGCCGGCGATGCCGTCCTCGAACCTCTGCGGCCGAAACTCGAGCGCATCCTCGCCCCATATGGCCTTGTCCGTGTGCAGATTAGCCACCATCGTCCACAAATTGACCCCCTTCGGTACTATAACGTCTCCTATTTTCATGTCTTTCAGCGCCTCCCGGGCCAAGGTCGGCGCCGGAGGGTAGAGGCGCATCGTTTCTTGAATCACCATATGCAGCTATTAAAGGGAAAAAAGCGAAGTCTTTCAGATTATCGATATCTATGTCTCTGTCGTCATATTAATTAGTGGGCGATACACAAAATGTTTAAATTATTACCAGTTTCATCTTCCTTAGCATGTCTACGTTGGGGTTTTGTCCCCCGCAGACTTCTCTAACCTCGTCTCTGACGCGGGCTTGCCATTCTTGGTTAGAAGCTAGCAGCATGAGGCACCACGAAGCAGAAACGGCTGAGGTCTCAGACCCTGCTAAGTATATGTTTCTGCAGTTGTCCACGATGAACTGATCGATCGCGGCTTCTGAATCTGAGGAGTCGTCATTGTAATAAATCCCCTTTGCGTTTTCCAACAGTGTTTGCAGCAAGTCCTTGTCTTGTCGTCCACTTCGATTCATCTTCTTTTCCTTTACGATCTTCAAGATCTGTGCCCTAACCTCGTTCCCTAAAGCCCAGACTCTCCTATTGCTCTTCGTGGGCAGATACCTGAGAAATCACCACCACTCATCGCCTCTATATATCCTCAGACGTCAGATGTATATATTAGGAGGAAAATTGTAATAATGTGTAATAACCTGAGCCATGGGATGCCCAAAAAAAAATTCTTTTCAGACATGAGTTTCTGTAAGGTCTCAAGTTTAGAAAAGATCTCCTGCCCTTTGGAGTAGCTGCTGCCAAAGCAGGCCTTGGAGATTATACTACCAGAAAACTGCTTCATATATCCATCCACTGCTATATCTGCGAAAACTCCTCCGTGATTTCGAACCTCTTCGTTCCATGAATTCACAACCGCTAGGGCAGACTCGGTTATTATCCCAGTCATTCCCTGCGTTGTTCGTCGAAGATTTTATACTTGAGATAATTAATTAACCCAAACGATATTAAAACCCCAGCTAGGCACACATATTGGAATGGTACCTTCACTTTGTCCATGAAAAGCTCAGGAGCCATGATCTTCCTCTGTCGAGCCCAAACCTCGCCGTTGGAAGTTAGGATTCCCTGTCCTAACAAAGGGCCGAGCTCTTTCTGCTGATACGAAGGCCTTCCCAAGTCGAAAGACGTGGATGTAATGATCTCCTTGACTAGATTGGGACTGCTTACGTACAATACCTGCATCGTGCCTAGAGCAAACGTGTAGACTTGGCCTGTAATATTTCGGAGAAAACGCTTTGATTATTAAGAGCTATTTGGTGCTTTGAAAAAAAAAAAACCACCATTATTTGCTCATTTTATACGTACCATATTTCTTCCTCCAATGTTCCACGAACGGTAGAACTGAGGCGGTATCGTGCTTTGTAGGAGGCTTTTGATCATGGCTAGCAATTACTCTAACATTCTCGGAGGATTCTTGGCGAGATTTCTTGATCTCGAGTAGGTTTCCGAGCAAGAATTGTGGGGTTGGGCCGGCGATTCCTTGTTGATTCAATATCTTGCGTATTCTTTTGGGATTGATGACGAGCGACACGTAGAGCCTGGCGAAGAGTCCTAGCACGAGTGTGGAGAATAGTAACACTTGCAAGAACATGGTCACTTCCATCTTTTTGTTTGTCAAGGATTATATGGTTCTGTGAAAGTGACTATGAGTTCGATTGTGACCTGGTGAGGTATTCATTTATATAGGGAATTTTTTGAAGATACTTATTACATGAGACGAAGTTGTGGGATAACTGAATTTGACTGGTCTTTGCTTTTAACATGTCAAAACTTTGGACTTATTGGCAGTGTCAACCATTACAAGCTTCATGTGTTATTTATGGGGCATTTAGGACTTCTTAAGTGGTAACTAATGCACATTATGATTCTTTAATTTCGTATCGTACCGTAGAACAAGTTGTTTTATTACCACATTTCGTGGTAGTCAACAAGGGCAAACCACACCAACTACCAAACATGAAATATGAAGAGAACATGCCAAAGATTTGGACTTATTGGCAGTGTCAACCATTAGACGCTTCGTGTGTGATATATGGTGCATTTAGGACTTCCTGAAGTGGTAACTAATGGGAGTTTTCTGTTAAACAGGATTAATTTTGTGTGAAATTAAAAAAAAAGGGATTCTAGGTTTTCTAGATTAAAAAAAGGGATTGAGTGTTTAAAAAAAAAATCGAAGTGTTTGATTATGATTTTGATCCGCTCGACTGAAATTTCATGTCGAAATGAGATGTTAATCGATGGGTTCGTGATTCTTGCATGTATTAACCCCAAATATGGGTGAATTTTGGTGTTTTTGAGCCTGAAATCGATGTTTTCGAACAGAAAATGATTTATTCGAGTATTTTATTCGAACTATTCGAGTGATGCGTATAACATTCGTATAGAAAAATAACACGTATTCGAGTAAAAAAAAATTCGAATTAAAAATTCGAATAAATATTTTTCAATTCGAGGTTTTTTTTTACTCGAATTGATTAATTCGAATAAATTCGAATTAAAAAATATTTATTCGAATTAATTCGAATTTTTTAATTACTCGAATAAATGCTATTTAAGTTGGGGTATTTCGCTAACTTTCGGTCCATTCCCTTTTGTTTAATAAAAATAGGGACCGCTCCCTTCTGTTAAAATAACCCTAACTAATGACATATGATTTTTAATTTCGTATCTTAGTGTAGAACAAGTTATTTTATGGGGCATTTTTATTTTAGGCCCTGACATAAGTATCATATAGGATTCAGGCCCTCTTGGTAAAATATTTAGTTTTAAGGACCAATTTTCTGCATACCACTTCATTGCTCTGACATACCAGTATGTTGAAATTTTGTAATACAAAACCATAATTCGGTACAAGTTTATGATCATCTCATACCAGTTTATTTTCTGTACTACTACTTCATTGCTGTGACATACCAATATGTTAAAAACTTTGTAATACAAAACGATCATTCTATACCAGTTTATATATCGATACCACTTTTTACACCACATAAAATGAGTCCATTAACCTAAAAAATTCTCAAACATGGTCTGAATTCGAAATCAAACCCTTAATGGGGCCCGATTTCGAATTGAATCTTATTTTATTACCACATTTCGTGGTAGTCAACAAAGGGAAACCACACCAACTTCCAAACAAGTGAAACAAAAGTATAGTGATGGAACCCCCAACCAGATTAGACTAACTGTTTCTTTTCGGTTAAAGAATCCAAAAGTGTGCCCATTTTCGGATGCTGAAGCATTAGTGAAAATTAGGTATAATGGACATTTCGATATAAATGATATATTCATTACACGCAGAAAATCATATGTTAGGAGTAATAATCAAGCGGCATTATGGAATTCTTTCTTTTACGTGTAGAGAAAATTGTTAACAGAGATTATATGCAATATCAACGAGAACCCTAATTCAAGTTATTAAAAAGTAGAGTTCTCTTTTTTTATTATGTGGATTATAATGTGAAAATCATGACAATGAGGTCCTTAATTGAATCATCACGAAATGTTAGGGACCAAATGCGTAGTTTTTTCACAAAGCCAACGTTTGTCCCAATTGTACGCCAACGCTTTCAAGACTTGTCGGTCAAAGCCCTTGGGAACAAACGAAGTAACGTTCAATTGAATCAAGAATTGGAACTACCGCGTTAAGCTAGACTAGTTATTAGCTCACGAACGGTCACAGAGATTTGTTCTTCATAGTATTGTCCTCAGCTTTGGTAAAGTTTCTGCCTTTTTCTTGGATAATGAGTTGGAGGTATAAAGCAGGGTTGGGGCTAATTGGAGCTTTTGTGTTGATATGGGTTGTATGCGCAGAGGTCACACAGGTCAGTTTCTTTTAGTTTTCTTCCTGTATTTTCTTTCGTGTAGTTGCATGATCACTTCTGTAGTCCGAAATTCCTCTAATTAATGGGTTGAAACATTTGCAGACTTTGCAGAATCAAGATGTTGTTTTCTTTCACTTTTGTGTTTATGAGGATTAAATGTCATAATGCGATTACAAATTTTGATAAAAAAACTTGGTTTTGTTTTCTGGGTATTCAAAGCTATACATTATAGTGTTTCGAAAGCTATTCATATCATGTGAATTCATCTCCAATTGAAAAGTTGAAGCCGTTTATGTTTCTGCAGAAAATATTTACAGAGTACAGACATCCCTTTGCTCTCACATACCTATGGATATCTCTAATGGTGATCTTCCTTCCCATGACAATTATCCGAGATTGGCTGTATGGATTATGGACCAACAAACATGGGACGAATAACAATTTCTCCCACTCATTGAATAGATTAGATCTCCCCCCTGATATTCGACGAAACAAACAATGATCCCGAGGTAGCTTTGAAGAATTTTTTTTATGACTGAAGTGAGTTCGAGTGGATTAGATATGGCTCAGCCTTTATTACATAATAATGACCTTCAAGATGAGCCCGAGGCAATCAAAGGAGCACTCGGCCTTAGTTCATGGGGAGCAATCAAATGTAGCCTTTATCTCGCTCCCTTATGGTTCGTAACAGAGGTATTCCCACTTCCCCCCATTTTTCTACATATTCAAACTGTTCGTCTACTTCGAATTGATAATTCTTGAAGCATAGGATGATTGTAAGCTTTCCTTGAGGATGAATCATTGCTGGTACTTACATGGTCTTATCTTATATTTCAGTACCTATCGAACTCTGCTTTGTCATACACAAGCGTTGCGAGCACAACCGTGCTGACTTCAACTTCAGGGCTTTTCACGCTGTTCTTCGGAGCATTGGTTGGGAATGACTCGATAAACGCTGCTAAAATTATGGCTGTTTTGATTAGCATGGCTGGCGTTGTTATGACTACGCTGGGCAGAACATGGGCCGAGGATGAATTATCTAGCATCGATGAGTAAGTCTACACAGCCAAAATCTGCCTCTTTTAGGCAAAAGTTAGTAAGCTTGTGGAAGGACTGAAAAACAAATTTCCCAATATTTTGTTAGGACAAGAAACCATTCCTTAACAGGGGACATATTTGGTCTGCTTTCAGCAATATCATATGGCTTATTTACAGGTATAACATGGAAAAACCTGAACAATTTTATGCAATTTTTCCCAATTTCTTGGCTAATATATATTGATACAAAAGACAAATTAGACATGTTTCTATCTTCAGTGCTTCTGAAGAGATCGGCTGGATCACATGGACACGAAGTCGACGTGCAAAAATGCTTCGGATACATTGGACTCTTCACTTTAGTGGGTCTATGGTGGCTTGGTAAGAAGAAACAAATTGAAAAAAAAAAAAATCGATCTTTTTTCTTGTTAATATATTGCGTTCTTCTCTTATCAGTTAACCATATTCTGACTTCCGAGTCGTATTAATTATTTTACAGCGTGGCCACTTAACGCCCTTGGGATCGAACCCAACTTCCATTTTCCGACTTCGAAGTCCATTAGTGAGCTCGTTCTATTCAATGGCGTCGTAGGGAGCGTTCTGTCGGACTATATGTGGTGAGAGATTACTTAAAATACAACGCCACCGAAGATTCTTGATCAGCGTTCTATCAGATTAACGTTTTGCGGATAAACTTAATAATTATTACAGGGCACTTTCTGTGGTGTGGACGACCCCTTTAGTGGCGACGCTGGGAATGTCGCTAACGATACCATTGGCTATGGTCGCCGATATGTTAGTCCACGGCCGTGGATATTCAGCCATCTATGTACTCGGATGTATTCAGGTGACGTTTTTTTTTATCATTTACTTCTTTTTTTTTCTTGTTTAAAAAATATTGAGAAGATTTATTCTTATGTCTTACGTTTTCTGTGTTTTTTTCGATCCCCAGGTCTTTGCTGGGTTCATTATCGCCAATCTCTCAGATAAACTTTTTTCTTCGAGGTGACGACGACGGTGCTTGCTCTCCTCAAAGATTGGATTTTTATCGACTAATCGCCCAAGAATTATACGCGTGGACCATTGACCAAATATTTTGTATCAACTATCTTTTACTTTAAATAACAACAAAATGATTAAATATATCGGACTTCCGCATTCAAATTAGAAGAGCTCGAATCTACATTTGAGAAAAAGAATGAGCCCTGAAGAAGTTGGAAGAGCTAGCTGGCCATGAAGGCAATAAGCCTCTGTACGGACGAAGAAATATCCCTTACAACAATCCTTATATATTGTAATGGCTATTCATTGCATGCTTAACCCATGGTTAGTGGTGGTGTAGTAACAAGCAGCAAGAAACAATAGGAGATAGATAGATCTTGTTAATTTATTAGTATGTTTTTGTATGTATGTTTTCGTTTATGTAAACAAGTATTTAGTTGAGTTATGGGCAATCCACCTATGTTTCACTAAGCTCTCGAATGTTTGTATATAATAGAGTGTTAAGTAACCACTTTTCCTAAAAGGTTAACCCTGAAGGAAGTGTGCATCACTTTTTTAATTTTATATAATTTATTTCCAATACGCACCCTCACGTCTAGGCTGATTTCTCTATTATCTAGCCTTAGACGTGTAACTCTCATAAATGGGTGATCGTGAGGATTCGTACCCAGGACCTGCGAGTTCCTAAGCTCTGATACCATGTTAAGTGACCACTTTTCCGAAAAGGTTAACCCTAAAGGAAGTGCATCACTTTTTAATTTTATTTGATTTTATTTCCAACAGTGAGTTGTTCTATTTTTTTATGCTAATATGTAAGATCCCATGAGGCATTGAGAGGTGGTAATGGATTAAGCTTATTCTGTTGGCGACCAATTCATGGCGTGGACAAATTTGGAGAGGCTGCTGTTGAACGTATTATAGAGAGTTGATTAAGAAAGTAAAACTGGCCAATTAATAAAATAAAAATCGTAGCTGTGTTTCTTGTTTGAACATGTAACTATAGGACAACACATGACCTAATAATTTCGCGCTGCATGAGATGGAAGTCATGTAAATACAAATCCTACTATTTTCATTATCCGTACATTGACTGAAATCATATAATGTATCGGAAACCTCGTGTGTACTGTATAATAATGCATATATTAAATGCAAAATAATACAAACACGTGCTTTCTATATTTTCAAGAAGCTATTCAGAACACTCAACACAGATTCCTCGGATTTACCATATGGAGCTTGGGAACGTCAAATAATACGCTTATTTACATGGTTGTGTATTAAATCGTCGTTCAATTCAACTTTCTTACGTGCGGTGCAGGTAAGTATTGATGCAAGTTGATATATATTTATACATGTTATATAGAATTAAGTAATTATGAGATATGATCATATATTGTAAGTTGATGAAATCAGCATGCTGATGATTAATAATCTTATTGACCCGCCAATTGTAATCTTACAGAAAAAGATATATTCATATAGTTGAGAGACGCGACGGCTTGCTTAGCAAATCTTTTATTTTTTGCACGCTAGCCTAAGATTTTTATCATTATTATAGTTGTTCAATGCGACATCTGCATGATTATTGGGGTTTAATACGATGTAATTGGCTTGCTCGATAGTGATAATAACGAATATTTTATATAATCTGTACATAGGTAGATCTATAATATTAGTCTAGAATATGAATAAAGTTGTTCTACAGGCGCCAATTGTGTTTCCTTCAGGTCTGGGTTGTTTTTCCGCGAATGTGCTGCAGAAATAATTTGAAGTCAACAAAAACATATCATATATAACCATATGTATATTATATTACATATATAATGTATACAGAAGAGAAATTTCAATTGACATTAATAAAATATCATTGATATAGTTTGCGCTAACGATATTCGTAAGTTTCCCCCATGCGTGGGAGCATGAATATGTACGTAGAATATTTCAATCCATATCCTCTTATTCCACTGATCATTAAATTAATAATTTATCCACGCCGCATATTTTCCTATAAATAGCTCCAGATATCCATCCTCATATATTCACGTCTTGCCTTGCGAACACTAATAATTAATATCATACGTTCGGAACCTATAACAAATATTTCATTAAACACTTCAATAATGGCATCATCATCATCAAAGTCATTTAATAAAATCCAACCACCAACAAACGGAAAGTTGATAACAATTCTAAGCATCGATGGAGGTGGCATTAGAGGCATCATACCTGCTAAGGTTCTTGAGTTTCTTGAATCTGAACTCCAGGTAATATTATGATATGTGCTTCTCCATATATTTTTAATTTCGTAACTTCGATAAAAAAACGGTTATGGCTCCATCATAAGTTCAAATTAAACTCGCCCCACTTTACAAAATGGTTCGCTCGATTTCGAAATAAACCCTCGAAAGCCCAGCCATTCGTAGTCGAAAACCCTAATATGACTAAGATAATAAATCCATAATATATCAGAAGCTTGACGGCGAAGACGCTCGAGTAGCAGACTACTTCGACGTTATTACAGGGACAAGCACGGGCGGGCTCATGGCTGCCATGCTGGCGGCCCCCGACGCTAATAACCGACCATTATATGATGCGAAGGATATCGTACCATTTTACTTAGAAAATGGCCCTCAAATATTTCCGCAGAAAGGGTAATGTAAATGATCGAAAACATTATGTCATTCCTTCTCGAGTTCTAATAGATACATAAGATTATCTTGATATATGTTGAATGAATATTGCAGGGGTATATTAGGATCGGTGGGACGTACATTACATCAATTAGTAGGGCCGAAGTACAATGGAAAGCACCTCCACAAGATAATAAGGGAAAATTTAGGGCAGACTCGCCTCGACCAAACCCTAACCAACCTTATCATCCCTACGTTCGACATCAAGAACTTGCTGCCAACTATTTTCTCCTCTTACGAGGTTTGAATAATTCCTTTCTTTATAAGCTGATGTAGTAGAAAACCAATATTTTGTCTTTATACGTGCAATGAATGCACAGGCGAAGGATTCCCCTCGCATGAACTCACTTCTATCAGATATATGCATTGGTACTTCGGCTGCGCCCACGACATTTCCTGCCTATCACTTCACGAACATTGACGAAAATGGAACAACTTGGGACTTCAATCTCATCGACGGGGGCGTCGCTGCAAATAATCCCGTAAGATATGTAACTTAAAAAAAAAAAACGAAGAAAAATTAAATCGTCGTCGGCATTTGTGAATTATTTTTATTATTATTTTTTGCAGACTTTAGTTGCGATAGGCGAAGTAAAAAAACAAGTGTTTGCGAAAAACCCAGAGTACGAATCGATTCCTCTGATGGACTTTGGGAGATTATTAGTAGTCTCGTTAGGGACGGGATCTGCCAAGCAAGAACAGAGATACAGCGCAGAAATGGCGTCAAAATGGGGAATCTTCGGCTGGTTGATTCAAAAAGATTCGACGCCTATCATCGATGTGTTCCTTCAAGCTAGCAAGGATATGGTCGACTACTTCTTGTCCGTGATATTTCAAGTGTTTGATAGTCCAGACAGCTATCTTCGTATACAGGTAAAAATAATAAAGATTATTGTATTATATGGCATGCTTTTATTGATTGTATTGAGCTTCATTCTATCAATAATCTAATTTGCATATTGCATTTGAGTTTAATTAAAATGGTGATGATAGGACGATTCGTTAACGGGGCAAAGTTCGTCGGTGGATGTTACGTGTAAGAAGAATCTAAACGATCTAATTCAGATCGGCGAAAATCTATTGAAGTCTAGGGTTACAAGGGTCGATCTGCGAACTGGGGATTTTGTTCCTGTGGAAAATGGAGGAACAAATGAAGAAGCTCTAAAAAGGTATTTTTGTTTTGTATTGATGGGCGTGAATATAGATTGTTATAGCATATATATATGATTGTTTCTCTTAAGTTTTAACTATGTGCTCGTCTAGGTTTGCAAAACTACTGTCCGATGAGCAGAAGCTCAGAAGGTTCAACTCGAATCAGCAGAACAAATAGTGGTTGCATTGCATGCATGGGGTTTTCAATCATTGTACTGTTAATAGAATAGTTATTTGTACAATATAGGATAAAGATGTAATAAAATAATTGTAGTTTGAAGAAAAATAATAGCTCTGCCAAGATTGTATCATATTATTTGATGTGTGTTAATAAAATTATTTCAGCTAGAACATTTGGGTTTGTACATTTTTATTTTTAACTTATCATGGTCCATGGGTCAAGATTTACAATTATGTATTATTCGCTCCAATTTTCCGTCGAATTATAATCTTTTGCGGGAGAAAGATTTTAGGAGAATTTTTATGGGAGATTTTTCAAATTGATTTTGCCTATTATGTTATGTCCATGGAATCTAAGACAGCTGTCGTGTGCGTCGGTTTGTGTCCGCTGATTAGTGTATTATTTATTTTAATTTGAAGGAATTTAACTATTTTGACTTTTAATTATAATCTTGTGGAACGGAAAAAAAACGTGCCAACCGATTTACAACGACTTTGAAAGTTTTAAGTTTCAAAAATCATGATACAGCTAATTCGAGTTCAAAAGAAAAATATATTGGATATTAAATAGAATATTGCTCCGTTTAGATTTCTGAACCCCAGTTTGAAATTCGGATTTCAACCAAATCACCCGTTTGAACCTCTGTTATTCTTGAATTTGAAATGTGATGATATTTGGTCCGTTTACGAAATCTAAAGGGATGTCGTAATAATAAAAAATAATAAATAAAATAATAATAAAGCTCGCGAGCAAAGAAAGGCTCACGAGCCGGCTCGCGAGCTCGAGCTCGACCAATATGAGCTCGAGCTTGGCAAACATGAACTTGATCTCGAGTTCGATTGATATGGATCCGCGTTCGATTTTTCCCAATATCTCCAACCGCACTGCACCCAAAAAATATCCTAAAATCAGTCCAACCAAATCCAAAAAGCCAACCCCAAAATGGATTTTGTATTTTCTCTTTCATCCACGAAACGCATAGATGCGCTTGAACGCTAATATGTGTAATATATTTAGTAATTTCATTTAATGTCCTTTTATTTGTTTAAATAATTAATCTATCCTTATAAAAAGTAAAATGAATTAGAATATATAAAAGAAGCGTAATTAGAAAGTTTTTTAGAATAATAAAATTTACCAATAATATTTTTTTATTTATTTAGTTTAATATGTTATTAAAATATTTTTTTGAGTTATAAAATATATGGACAGTATTGAAAAATTCTAAAGTTTGTCTAGAAGTAATAATCCAAACATAGTCATTTGAGTTTAAAAATGAGTTTATTGGTTGGAGAACGATTACTTCATTTGGCGTTTGAGAATGAGTAGTTCTTATAAAATATTAATATATGTGAGATATATTTACAAATTATGTCTAGACGGTCCTTGTTGGTCCAACAAACGTGGGATAAACGATAAACCTCAACAGGAAGTTCTTTCCTTTTTTTTTTCAAACCTTAACAAGCAGTCACATGTTGAGCTTCTCAAAACATGGCGTTTGGAAATTATAGATAAAAGAAAATGATACATTACACGCATTAACTCATCGGTATAAATATTAAATAGAAGTATTTAAGTTTTTCGAACATATTTTGGTTTTAAAACTATGATCCGACTAATGATTTTTTTTTTTCCTTAGAAAAACCTTCTCTTGAAAAGCTTATGGATATTGTATATAATGAGCTCGTTTTCGGAATGTGCCATATATGACTGCATGCATATTGAATGTTGAATCCAACTGTGAAAATTCGATATTTCAAAAGTTTGACCGAGTAATTAAAATAAAGCACGACATTGCTTCATTGCGTCACCTCTTATCAGAAGAAATAATATTTTATTTACCACCGGCACTATAATATGACTTGCATAGAAAAGAAAATTACCGAGAAACTATTCAAGAATCTCAACGTTGAAATTGGATTTTTCGTCGGCACTATAATATGACTTGCATGGAAATTATCGAGAAACCATTCAAGAATTTCAACGTCGGAATTGGATTTTTCGCGGGGACGGTGCGACCAGTAAAACATTCCATCTTAGAAAATAGAAAAGAC
Source organism: Craterostigma plantagineum (assembly GCA_027422505.1). Lineage (NCBI taxonomy): Eukaryota > Viridiplantae > Streptophyta > Magnoliopsida > Lamiales > Linderniaceae > Craterostigma > Craterostigma plantagineum. The sequence goes on along the minus strand of JAPQWV010000010.1, from coordinate 23,843,760 downwards.
ATCTAAAAAGAATCACAAAATGACCGCTATAAATACCAAAGCCAAACACAATATCGTTCCCATTTCTCATCTTACTGACAACACAAAGATTCATTCATTCAATTCCAGCTTGAAGTTTTCTGACCTAATACTCTTACATTCTTTTCATTCTTTCATCATCTTCATAACTTCTGTAATATTTTTCTTTCTTTATAATTCGAGTAAGATCATGACTGCAACACCAGAAATGAACAACCAATCCATCGCTGTCGATCGCCCTATTGCAAACTTCTCACCGAGTCTGTGGGGTGATCTTTTTACTTCAGACAAGATTAATACTCAGGTATTAAATTAATATTAACTTTCTCTCTTTGTTTCTTGACACATATCTTTGCTTTTCTTTGCGCATTTTTCATTGTTTTTTCCTTAACATTTTCGTCTTCGTACAAGTCAATGCATTCAGACATGTTTTTTCTTGACCAATGCAGTTACCAAAGGGCTGCAATGAAGAGATCAACTCACTGAAAGAAAGAGTGAGGGCTGCGTTGGTCAACGATGAAGAAAAGCCCGAAGAGAAACTGATTCTGATCGACAAAATCAAGCGCTTTGGCTTATCGTATCACTTCGAGGAAGAGATAAGAGATCAACTCAATTCGACGTTCTTCGACGGTCACCTATTAAAGCCCCATGAGGGCAGAAATGACCTGTTCATCACCTCTCTTCATTTCAGATTGTTAAGACAACATGGATTTGATGTCTCTTCCTGTAAGTATTAATATCAACGATAAAAATCCGTCAATTCACACAAATTCGCAAATAAACGATCCCATGTGGCTTATAATCTTGTCTGCGTTTTTGTTAGGCGTGTTCGAGGATTTTCTGGACAGCCAAGGAAAATTCAAAGAATATCTCAGGAAAGACATTGAGGGCTTGCTGAGCCTGTTCGAGGCAGCGCATTTAGGTTATCGTGGAGAAAATATTCTAGACGAAGCGCTCGATTTTACGACCATGCATTTAAAATCCATAGCAGAAAGCGATTCGGCGAGCCCAGCGTTAAGGAGACGAGTCAGCCATGCGTTAGAACAATCCCTTCAAAGGGGCGTTCCGAGAATCGAGGCGCTCCATTTTATGACAACGTACGAAGAAGATTACGAAAACGAGGATGATGATGAACTGCCCTTGCTTAGGCTCGCCAAGTTGGACTTCAATTACGTCCAAACGCTTCACAAAATGGAACTTTGCGAAGTTTCGAGGTACTTAATTACGCGCTATATACATTCGTAAACTTATTTCATGTTAGTTTAACGTTAATAATGAAACTGATGCACTGCGTTCGATCGTTTCTTACAAAAAAAAGGTGGTGGAAGGAGTTGGACCTCATGTCGAAGCTCTCTTACGCAAGGGATAGAGTGGTCGAATGCTATTTCTGGACTTTAGGGACTTATTTCGAGCCTCAGTTCTCCCGAGCACGAGTCATGCTGGCCAAAGCTATAGCCATGATTTCTGTTATAGATGACACGTACGATTCGTATGGCACCATCGAAGAGCTCGAACTTTTCACCGAAGCCATACAACTGTATAAATATTAACTCGATTATCATCAACTATTTGCTAAATATTTTAGACAATTTTTATCATCTGTTTTTTGTTCTTAAATCAGATGGGACGTTGAGGAAATGGACATACTCCCCGATTACATGAAGATATGCTACAAAGCTCTCTTAGATCTTTACGATGAGTACGAGGAAGAACTGAAACCTCAGGGAAGATCGTTCGCTGTGCATTACGCCAAAGAGACGGTAATAATTAAACTTTCTGAGATCAATATTCCTTACATGTTTACATACAACCATAGCATCATGAACTAGGGTTTTTAACTGTATTTGTTCTTTACTTCGATTATTTGCGTATAGATGAAAGAGATAGTGAGGAGCTATAACGTCGAGGCCAAGTGGTTCATACAAGGCTACATGCCTCCCTTTGCTGATTACATGAGGAATGGCTTCATTACGAGCACATACTACTTGCTCGCAACGACGTCTTTCATGGGAATGAAGAATGCTTCCGAGGAAGCGTTCGAATGGCTAATGAGTAGACCGAAGATTCAAGTCGCAAATGTCACCATATGCCGAGTTGTCGATGACGTGGCGACTTACGAGGTACGCATATCACCCAATATTTGTTAAAAATCTACTGTAGTATAACTGTTGTTTGCAGTAACATCGATCGTTTTCTTGCATGTCATCAGATTGAGAAGGAAAGGGGACAAAGCGCGACGGGGATAGAGTGCTACATGAACGACTACGGTGTGTCTGAAGAAGAAGCGATGGAGGAATTCGACAAGCTTGCAGAGGATGCGTGGAAGGTTATGAACGAAGAGTTTGTGAACGATGAGAGAGTTTCGAAGGAGATTCTCGAAAGGGTTGTGAATCTCTCGAGGTTGATCGACGTCGTTTATAAGAACAATCAAGATGGGTATACTCATCCCGAGAAAGTTTTGAAGCCTTTGATCGGCGGTTTGCTCCTCAAATCCTTGGAGATTTGAAGCTCGAAATCTGCTGCATGATCGTATTAATTCGTTTGTTTTTTCGTTTCGTTCCTTATATATTCTTTGATTTTGAATAACAACAGATTCATCTTAGGACAATTTCTACTAAGATTTCTGATTTCTTGATTCATTTCGAGCTCGTGCTGTTTGTCTACTTGGAATTATTATTAGCAAGATCCATATTAAATAACGGATAAGTAAGTGATCAGCTCCATTGATTTTCCTTTTTCATCCTCTCTTTTGACTGTTTGAAAACCATATTCAAGAGCCAGCAATAGACATAGTGCTATGGGTTAGAACAAAGAAGGCTAAGACCAACCAGTTATGAATCCAGATTTTGTATCATAAATCTTATTATAATCTTGGACAATTATATGTTGGTTAAATTGGGAAATTTTGAAAGTGTAGGGGTGATAAAACAAAAAAGAACCGTCAAAGCTGATAATTATCTTGATTTCAGAATCCTTCAAGAACACAAACAATCTACTTCATTTTCTCTTGTTTGTTTTTATACTTCTGAGGAATAGAACTCTGTCTGACTGAATAAAATGGCTTCTTCCGATCACTAATCTTCTGATGATGATCATTCTGCTAAATAATTTATTTGTTAAGAGAAGACTACTTAATATGTCATTGCTTCGACTTCTAATTTTCTTGTTTTGAGCTGATGAGAGAGATGTATCATCCCAATAGTTGACGAAGATATACATGTATCGCAGCAGTACAGATACAAACTTATTGCATATTTATAGGGGTTAAGTCGTGAATAATTGAGAATATAAAACAAAATGAAAAATTGACTACAATCAGTGTTAACAGAGAAGATATTAATCACCGTCGTCAGATCTAAACCCCAAAACCGTTGCGAAAACGAAAACCACCCAAGAAATGATTTTCTTCATCTACAAATATATATAAAAGCGAGAGAAGACGACGCACCATATCAATCGTTTCGCTCATTTACTCTCAACCCTCGTCGATCGCGCCCACTCACCATGAAACCTTCACATCCACCAATGCCGCCGCCGCCATCCACATCTCCACAACCACCACCGGCGGCGTCTTCTTCATCTCCACCACACTTTCAGCCGCCAACACAGCCTTCCGCCGCTGGTCCATCATCGCCACCACCGCAGCCACCGACTCCTCCGCCTCTGCCACCACCTCAGGCGGCTCCCACTAATCCAAAGCTACGTCTGCGCAATCGTCCACCTATCACTCGCCCACAACCGTCGGCACCAATCTTTCCTTCGGCTGACCCAACGCAACAATGGCGGCCGACAGGGACAGAATCGTCTTTACCCACTCACCTAGAAACGCCGGCACCGCAATCTCAGGCTCCCACCCACCAACCACAACCGCCGCAACCACTGCAGTTTATACGGTGGATACAGCAGTCAATTCACGCCCACCCAACAACGCCGCCACCGCCATCATCGGAGGCTCCCACCCAACCGCAGCCGCCGCGTCCCACCACTATTCCGGTGATAAAGCTACAATGGCAGCCTCCCACTCGGCTAATTTCACCAATTTCTAGGGAGGACGAATTGAATCTTCACACGGAGGCGCGAATCGAAGCTAGGGAGGACGATTATCACTGCAGTCGCTGTGGGGCGTGCTTTGGAAACGGTGGAGATCTGGCGAACCACGAAGAGTATCTCAATCGCTATCCGTGGATGGTTTACTGCGCCAGTAGGGATTTCCCAGTCCGTACAATCCCACTCCGGCGTACGGAATCTCCGTGCCCCCATTGCCGTGGCGTTTTCTTGAGTACGGATTGCTTGTATCGCCATACGGTTCTTCATCACTGGTTGTCTCTAATTCTTCCTCGGAACTGACCGGTGGGTGGCGGCGTGGCTCGTTGAGACCGATGTGTGTTCTTGAACGTTTCTATCAAGTGGAGAAAAGGCATAATCTTTTTTCATGGTTCTTGTTTTTTGTAATTTTTAGGGGTTCTCTGATATGGTGAAAAACTCTGTCGTCGTCGTCGTCGTCTGACTATATTGCTTTTATACGGTACGAAAATAAAAGGCCTTCGAACTTCAAAGTATAGGCTTCTGCTTTTTTCTCCTTTTCTTCTTTTCCTTTTACACAAATGATGCGAACTACACACACTGGGATGATGATGATGAGATCAAAAAGTGAGAATTCGTCAGATTTAATTAAAGGGATTGGTCGGATTATCCATGGGTCAATCGGACTCCATTTGTCATTGTCTAGCTTGCTTAGGTCGATTATCCATTCAACGTTGTACTCAAAGAAGGTATGGCCTATAGGTCCTCCTGCAATTAAAATAAAGTAGTCTAAATTGCATATGCGTGTGATATATAATTTAAAAATGCTGGATATATTTTCTTTTCATTATTTTTAATTTATTATAATTGACAGATCAAACGGTTTATACTTGATAATTTGTATCAACCTTGGCACTTAATAAAAGACTTTAAATTAATCAGCCAATCGTTTTCTTGCCGAGGAATAAGCCGACCTTAAGCATCGATTTTTAAGAAAAAAAAAGATTAATTCTTAATCTTATTGATAAAATATAGGGGTTGTTAAGCAAAAAGAAAAAGAGCTTTCAGTTTGAAGTTGACTTATTGACTAGCTAGAAGCTCCGTACAGTTAATCGCAACTGAATTGAATCCGTTTTATCAAAGAACAAGAAAACCCACCCAAAGCTTGCATTGCATCTATAAATAAACCCACCCCAAGTGACGAAGACGATATCAATATTAGTCTAATCACTTACCCACCCATTCTACTCAGCGCCCACGCCACCACCACCAATAATCATGCCGCCGCCGTCACCACAAACGCCGGCCACGCCTCCCACTCTCCCGCCACCGTCACCACAAGCGCCGGCCACGCCTCCACCGCCGCAGCAGATACAGAAACAGCTGCAGATATGTCCCACTCGCCCTCCACCGTCACCACAAGCGCCGGCGACGCCTCCGCCGCCGCAGCAGATACAGAAACAGCTGCAGATATGTCCCACTCGTGGGCCGCCAGGTCAGCTTCAGACCTTCATCTGCAGCATATGTGGGATGGATCTGAACAGCGACGAACATTTGATGGCGCACATCGTGCTTCACGAGGAGTACCGTGACCCTAGGCTTGACTACGCTGAGTGCAATCACTGTGGTGCTTTGTTCTACGAGTTCGACGATCTTAGAGAGCATGAGGAATATTACTATCGTAATGGTAAGTGCACTCCCAATTTCCCCCGCCGTACAATACCCCTTCGGCCTGGGGTTTTTGCCTGCGATTGTTGCCCTGGAATTTTCTGGAATTCGCGTGATTTGTTTAAGCATAGGTTGATGACTCATCTTAGGGTCCGTTTTCCTAATTCTCGGATGTGACTCAGACGAGACCAATGGGAGGAAGGGAGGGAGATATATGGCTCATCATCTGCTGGTTTTCTTCTTAGTAATAAATCGATTGAAGTCATCGATTATGCTTTCTTTAGTGACGTATAGTATATGGTTTGTGTTCTTGAACAATGGCTTAATCGTTTTCGTGTGTTCTTGTTTTTTCGTTTTTAGGGTTTTCTGCTGAAGAAAAACTCTGTATGCTATATGGTTTTATGTGAAATAAATGACAATTTAGTCTTCTACGCTCCATTTCTTTTGCATTTTCTATAAATGATACAAACGTTACAGAAAAAAAAAACCCAAGTTATTCAGTGCTTCGATTTCTGATTTTCTGATGATTATGAGTTGATTGAGATAGTAGTAGAGTTCAATCAAACAAGTTAATCGTCTTTTCTTTTTATCGGAACAAAGAAATCGCCTGGGTCCCAAGTGGGCCGGATTCCATTGTTTCTAGATCTCGGGTCGGGTCATGGGTCTCTACCTAATAATATTCAATATTGTATATTTGCTATGTGATCTAGGGGTGGGCATTCGGTACGTACCGAACCATACCGAAATTTTTGATTTTTTTAAAACCGAATACCGAACCGAATTTCTCGGTTCGGTATTCGGTTATACCGAATTTTTAATTCGGTAATTCGGTTAACCGAACGGTTAACCGAAATATTTAAAAAAAAAATAAAAAAAAAAAACAAAAATTAGGTATAACCGAATTTAACATATTAAATATATTAGTATTTTTTAATTTTAACCTATTAAATATATTAATTTTTGTTTAATTTTATCAACTTTAATATATTTTTTTAACAATAAATATAAATTTCGGTAATTCGGTTCGGTTCGGTATACCGAACTGGTATATCCGTACCGAACCGAATTACCGAAATTCTTTTTTTTAAAAACCGAATACCGAACCAAATTTTCGGTTCGCTATTCGGTTCGTACCGAATTTTCGGTATTTCGGTCGGTTCGGCCGGTTTACCGAACTGTGGCCACCCCTAATGTGATCATTAAAATTGTTGGATTTTATTAAGCCAAATGGGCTTTGGGCCCAAATGGGTATTAACCCATTAAAAAAAATCAGTTTCGGTTTTTTATTAAATCGGGAAGCCATCGGATGTCGAAACGAGAAATTGTTGAAAGATTATGAATCTACGTTTCACGGGGAATCTAAGGAATATTAATACGCTCAAAACCGATATCAGGTGAATGAGAAATTAATTTTCGAAGTTGGCCCAATAACCATTAAAATGGTTGATAGTGTTTGAGTGTGGAATTTTAGTATCCCACATTGGTTAGTTAGACAGCAAGGAAATCTTCACTATAAATATAGAAACCCATGTGGTTTATTCAAAAGGGCTTGCCATGTGGATGGGCTTAAATGGGCTTAAGTGGGCTTAGTGGGCTTGAGAAGCTTAAGTGAGTTTTGGTCCAAATAATAGCCCGGGTGCGAGTCGGTGCCACGCACCGACGAGCACCGAGCACCGAGCCCAAGCCCGTGGCCGAGGCCGAGCCGACCCGTGCCATGCCGTGCCAAATTGCGCAATGAGCGTTTTGAGGCGCACTTTGCACTTCGCACGACGCATCGGAGCGAGGAGCATTGAGGAGCTTATTTAAATTTTTCCTCCGGTGGGCGGCGACGGCAACGGTGCCGGTGACATGGCAAGTCGAGGTGAAGCTGATTGGGCAGCTCAGATGAGATGGCATGACCCATTGGGTCAGTGGGCTGTTGGACTGGTGCGGCCCAACAGTAAGAAGTGTCGTCGGCCCAAGGAGAGGCGTCGGTAGCCGCCTCGGGCCGTCGGTCGGAGAACCGGGCCGCCGCCGGTGGGACATGCCGAAGATTCGGGCTGACGGCCCGAGAATCGGGCCTGTCGCGGGCTGGTAAATTTACCGACAGTCCAATAAGTTCGAAATATTGGGTTTAGACCCCTGGAAAATTACATAAGCGTTTCAGGAAGTTCTTGAAATTGCAATTAAGCCCCTGCGTGAAAAAATCTATAAATAGACCCCTTATGAATTGGAAAAATTCATTCACTTCAACCCACACAAATTACATCATTCACTCCCAACTCCCTAAAATCCCGAAGCAAGAAAAACTCGAGTTTCGTGTACGGTTCGCCGGAAAAATTCGAATTGTTGTGCTACGATTTCGAGTTTAGAAGTTGTTGTATCTTGGAGACGATCGCTGTTAACCGAAAGCACTGAATATCGGGGCGATTTCGTCTTACGGACAGTGTGTCTAACACACGCCTCGACTACGTCTACAGTGTGTCTAGTGCCCGCATTTGCAGCTATCATATTCTGGGTACTCGCGAACTGCACCTGCGGTTGAAGACACTCCATCTAATCAACGATACTACATTCATCTGCGCCAACCGAAGAGTCACAAGAAACCATTTCATCATACTGCCGCCGACCAGACCGATACCGAAGAAACAACAAAAATGTCACTCATGAACTAAAAAGTTATATCGGAGCTCTCAAAACAACTGTCACTGTCACTGCTGCTACTGCTGAAAAATCAAGAGAAGAGATTTTCGTGCGTAACGTTGTGAGAGATCCATGGATTTGAATCATTATCCACAAGCCTATAAAAAGTATCTTTTAATCTTCCTCGTTTGTTTATTCGTTTCACTCATTATATATTCTTTGATTTTGAATTAACCACGAATCATCTTTGAATAATTACTGTGTCAAATTTGGATAGCAACATCCATATCAAAACAGATAATTGAGCTCCACTCCATTGATTTTCTTGGAAAACCATAACCATATAAATAACTCATAGCTGAAACTGCTGAAAAAGAAGAGAATAACGGTTGGAGAATTAAGTTCAGTAACGAAACAAAAACGAAAACGAAAACCAAGATATAGATTTGCTTTCATCTATAAATAACGCCCAATTAGGAGAGAGGCGACCATATCAATCGTTTCCCATCTACTCTACTCATCGTCCACGCACCATGCAACCGTCACCTCCACCAACGCCGCCGCCGTCATCCACATCTCCACCACCACCGCCGGCGACGTCTTCCCCACCACCACTGCAGCCACCCGCCCATCCTCCTTATCAGCCACCAACACAGCAGCCTTCCGCCGCTGGTCCATCATCACTACCACCGCAAGAGGCTGCCACTCAACCGCCGCCACCGCCGCCTCCTCCGCCAACGCCTCCGCCGCCGCCACCAACGCCGCCGCCTCCTCCACCAACCCAGCCTCCCGATTGTACCCCGCTGCCATCGCGCACCCCCACTAATCCACAGCTACGTCAGCGCAATCGTCCACCAATCGCACCAGTGCTTCCACGCCGGACATCGTCGGAGTCACCTCTCACCAACCCACCGCCTGCCATCGCTCGCCCACGACCGCTGGCGCCAATTTTTCCACGCGCGACACTGGAGTCATTTTCCACTCACCCGCCGGCACCCACCCCTATCCCAGCAGCGCCGCCACCGCCACCACCAACACAGCTGTGGACGCACAAGTCGCTTCCCACCTACCCACCGGCGCCGGCACCACCATCATCGTGGGCTCCAGGCCAACCACAGCCGTTGCTGCCCACCGTTCCAATGATAACGCTACAGTGGCAGTCTCCCAGACCGCCAATTTTGCCAATTTTCTACTTCAGCTGCATCGTGTGTGGGACGAGACTATCCAACGAGGAGGAATTGAACCTTCACATGGAGGACGCTCACGGCGAGGAGGAGCGAATCGGAGCTGCTAGGGAGGACGATTATCACTGCGATTGCTGTGGGGCGTGCTTTGGAACTCGTGGAGATCTGGCGAGCCACGAAGAGTATCTCAGTCGCCATCCATGGATGGTTTACTGCGCCGTTACAGATTTCCCGGTCCGTACAGTCCCCCTTCGGCGTCGGGAATTTCCGTGCGAGCATTGCCGTGGCGTTTTCTTGACTTTGGATTGCTTGTATCGGCATACGGCTCTTCATGGATGGTTATCTGTACTTTTTCCTCGGGGCAATGGCGGCGCGGTTCGTTTAGATCAGAGAGATGTATCTTCACATATGAAGTCCCTTACAATCGATGATTGAATTGTGTGTATCAAGTGAGGAGAATGGAATTGTGTTCTTGTTTTTTTGTTTTTAGGGTTTTCTGATGTGATGAAAAACTTCCGTCGTCGTCTGAATTGAATAAATGGCCTTCGAAGTAGTCTTCTCTCGTGCTTTTTTCTCTTTTCCTTTCTTTAAAGTGAGATCGAAGTGATTAATTCGAACCACAGTTCCTTTTCAACAGCAATGGTAGTAATATATAAATGGACGTTGAAAAAAGTAAAAGATTAGACATTAGAGCATTATTTCAGTTGGGAAACAATTGACAAGAAAGGAAGTCATGAGGTTGACTTTGCGTTTGACTCTCAGTTCCGTACATCGCATCGCAGTAGAATCCGTTCTAAAACCACCCCAAGAAACAGTTGAAACCAAGAATTAAGAGAAAACCCACCCCAAAGATTTCTCAATTCATCTATAAATAACCCCCAAATAAGCGACGATGTTCATCACTCAGTCGTTTCACCATAGAAATCATTAGCCTCCACGCACGCAGAAAACCCATTTCACCATGCGACCGTCACGTCAGCAGCCAAGACCACGAACGCCGGAGACATCTCCACCGTCGTCTCCGTTTCCATCACCACCGCCGTCGCCGCTTACACTACGAACTCCGGCGGCTCCCACCAGCTATCTCCCACCGCCTACTGCAGGGATCATCGACAACAACACACCAACGCCGTCGTCTATGTTCGAAGAAAACATCGAGCAGGGCCCAGACTTCAACCAAGATTTCTTCGGCTCGCGCGAATTTGTAGATCGAGAAGCTGACGTCGAGCCCTCGGCCGAAACGGCGCGCCAATATCTGCAGCAAGCCGAAGCCGAAGCCAAGAGTTCGATCGATTCAATGAGCCGCCGTATTCCGCCGCCCGTTCTCAGCTACGTCTGCAGCGTGTGCGGCTCGAATCTGGACGGAGACGACGCTCTGATGGCGCACATAGTGGACCACGAAGAGTACCGAGACCCTTCGTTGGACTATAAAGACGTCTGCGACATCTGTTTGGCGTGCTTTGCAAATCGCCGAGCTTTGTCGGACCACACGTATTATGTCTATCGAAGTTATGCTTGGGGTGATTGGTGCCCATCGGTTTTTCCTGACCGTACAGTACCGCTGAGCCATGGGGTGTTTGCGTGCCCAGAATGCCCTGGAGTTTTCCTCAGGTCCCATGGTTTGTCTAAGCATTTGATTAGTCGTCATCGCTATGTAGCTCCTTCGTAAATCGATGCAAGTCCTCGGTACTCTTTCTTTAGACGCCGCTGAGTATAATGATGTGTTCTTGAACGGTTTCTTTTTAAGTGGAGTGAAGTGATCTTTTTTTCATGGTTGTTCCTTGCTTTGTGTTTAGGGTTTTCTGGATGATCAAGAAAAACGCTGTTGAATTGCTTATATGGTATATGAATAAAAAGGGCTTTTCGAATTAGTCTTTCTTGCTCCAATATTTCTTTTTCTTGCCTTTTCTGTAGATGGTGCCAACAACAAACATCAAAACCCAAGAGTGAGAATTCATCTGTATTTCTATTTGTTGATATATATTCAATTATGCTTTCGAAGAAGAAAAGGGCAAAAAAAAGCAAAAGATTTCTATCAGTAAATTGGTCCATGGCTCCATTCCATGCAATGTTGACTGTTGTATGTAGAAAGTATCTACGGGCCTGATTAAATAGATGCAACAGACGAGGCCCATACCTTTTAATGGGCCGAAGCGAAATTCATTAGCCCAATAGTTATATAAAGTAAAAAAATGTTACGGCGTTGCCAACATCGCTCGGCGACGACGATCGACGGCGAAACATATCCACCTGAAATGAGCTGTGAGCTTCTATCTCCTGAGAATAACGCAAGCCTAATCGATTCTGTCGATGCTTTTCTATTCGACTGCGATGGTATGGGGTTACGCGTAGCTTTTGATTTTTGCTGTCGTTGCGGTCTTGGTAGCCTTTTTTAGTTTATGAGCTTACGATTTGTTTGTGGCAGGTGTGATATGGAAAGGAGATGCTCTGATCGACGTAGTTCCCGAGACGCTGGAGAAGCTTCGGTCGATGGTATTTGTTTTACACGTTTCGTTCGGATTCTCATTGTCGGCCATGAAATTTTTTAGTACTATTGGTTCCTGTAGGGGAATAAGCTAATCTTTGTAACTAATAACTCTACGAAGTCGAGAAAGCAGTATGCTAATAAGTTCGATGCTCTTGGAATTTCTGTTTCCGAGGTCTGATCTATCTCTCCTTCTCTATCTCTATTGAATTTTTTTATTGATAGATTGAGTAATGCAGGATGAGATATTCTCGTCTTCGTTCGCTGCAGCGATGTACTTAAAAGTCAATGACTTTCCTAGAGAAAAAAAGGTTTGTATCTATTGCCTGGAGCTTGAATGGTTTTATCTCTCTTCTGCTGGCAAAATGCCAGTCAGTAGTATGTAATTACTTTCAGTTTGCTTGTGGGACTAATTATAACATCAGTGAGAGTTAATAATGATAACTTAAGCACTTATCTTCCTGCCACTGGTAACAGGTGTATGTAATCGGTGAAGAAGGCATTTTGGAGGAACTGAAGATTGCCGGTTTTACTGGTCTTGGAGGCCCTGTAAGTTTTTGTTTCAAGATTAGCTTATTCCATAATTTCGTGCAATTTTAAGTACATTCTAGTGCTTCCATCTGATATTTTTTCTTGTTTTGCTTTTTCTTGGTTGCTTTACTTTGTTAAACCATTATCCTCTGAAATGTTCATGTTGCTCAAGCTGTATGTTGTATGAAAACCTAGGGGCTTCTTCTGTTGGTAAAACTTACAACTTTGTGCTGAAATTAGCTGAAAATACCGTGGAACATCCTCATTGTCTCGCGTTACAATTTCATCAAATTGTGTTTCACAACTTACAAAATGAGATAAAAATCTTTTTTTTTTTCTTGGTCTTCGAAAATGAAAAGTTGATGCTGCTGGTTTCTTCTTTCTGGAGGATGGCAAAAAGACTGCTCATTTGAAGCCTAACTGTCTTTTTGAGCATGACAAGGATGTAAGACAGGGCATTTAGTTATATGACTATGTCTGCAACATTATCCATTGCCTGGCTCGGTTAATCACAGATCTTGCCATTTCTGATATAGGTGGGAGCTGTTGATCAGTATATTAACTTCTACAAGTTGCAGGAAGCTCCATACGCACCATGATACTTCACTGATTGAAAACTGAAATATGTGTATAATATACTTAATCATAAAGGATTATTATCATATGCAAGGTATGGGACTCTATGCATACGCGAGAATCCGGGATGCCTCTTTATCGCTACAAATCGAGATGCAGTAGGACATCTTACCAATCTACAAGAATGGCCTGGTAACCAGATATAGGACCCCTTTTTATTGGAATTTTAGGATAAGAAGCTCAACAATATTTGCATTTTTTTTTTTGCAATACTTAGGCGCAGGCTGTATGGTAGCTGCAATCTGTGGCACCACACAGAGAGAACCAATTGTAGTTGGAAAACCTTCAACCTTTTTGATGGAGTTTCTTCTGAAGAAGTTAGTTCGTTATAACCCTTGATTTGAATTGCGAACTCCCTGAATTGATCATATCATACAGAAACACGGTTTTGAATAAAATTTACGATGGAATGTGGCAGATTCAACATCCAAACTTCCAGAATGTGTATGATTGGCGACAGATTAGACACCGATATTTTATTTGGGCAGAAAGCTGGTTGCAAAACCCTCCTTGTTCTTTCAGGTATGTGAAAATTTTCTACAAGTTTTCTGTAATCAGCCATCGTCTAAAAGTTTAATTCTTTTCCTTCTTTGCAGGAGTTACGAGTATGGTCGATCTCAAAGATGACGCGAATCATATTCGGCCAGATTATTACGCGGACAAAGTCTCCGATCTCATCAGGTTATTGCTTTAAGAATTTGCTGATTCAGAGCTTAGTCTCTAATGATCTCATCAGGTTATTATTTTAAGAGCTTGCCGATTCAGAGCCTGCTCTGCTACGATAAAACACTGTTCTCATTTGGACATCCCTTTTTATAAAATACTTCTCGAAAGGGTTGTGAATCTTTCGAGGTTGATCGACGTCGTTTATAAGAACAATCAAGATGGGTATACCCATCCCGAGAAAGTTTTGAAGCCTTTCATCACTGGTTATCTCTAATTCTTCCTCGGAACAGAGCAGTGGGTGGCGGCGTGGCTCGTTGAGACCGATGTGTGTTTCTTGAACGTTTCTATCAAGTGATGAGGATGGCATAAATCTTTTTCGTGGTTCTTTTTTTTTTTTTGGGGTTTCTGATATGATGAAAAACTCTGTCGTCGTCGTCGTCTGACTATATTGCTTTTATATGGTGTGAAACTAAAAGGCCTTCGAAGTATAAGTCTTCTGCTTTCTTTCTCCGTTTCTTCTTTTCCTTTTACTTGAATGATGCGAACTACACATACTGTGATGATGATGATGATGATGATGATGATGATGATGATGATGATGATGATTTAATTGAATGGATTGGTCGGATTATCCATGGGTCGGATTCCATTTGTAATTTTCTAGCTTGCTTATTATGTCGACTAAAGAAAAACAAATTCTAAATGGTCCTCTAAAATAAATTAATCAATCAATCGTTTTTAGGGATGGCAATTTCGATTTCTTGATCCAAGCCACGAGCTTCTTGGCGAGGAATAAGCCGATCAATTTTTTAAGTAGGAAAAAAAAACGATTAATATTAATCTTATTGATAAAAAGATATATAGGGGTTATTAAGCAAAAAGAGAAAAGAGCAGTCAAGTTGACTTCCTTTGACTAGCTAGCAGTTGCGTATAAATATAATTAATCGCAACTGAATTGAAACCGTTTTACTAAAGAACAAGAAAACCCACCCAAAACCCGCTTCATCTATAAATAAACCCCACACCAAACCCAAAAGTGACGAAACGATCTCAATATCAGTCTATACCCCACACCACCGCCACCAATAATCATGCCGCCGCCGTCACCACGATCGCCGGCCACGCCTCCTCCGCCGCAGCAACAGCTGCAGATATGTCCCACTAGTGCGCCGCCAACTCAGCCTCGGAGCTTCATCTGCAGCATATGTGGGAGGAATGAGAACAGCGACTACGATTTGATGGCACACGTCATGCGTCATGAGGGGTACCGTGACCCTAGGCTTGACTACTCTGAGTGCAATTACTGTGGCGCTTGCTTTTACGAGCACGACGAATATAGAGAGCATATGGAATATTACTATCGTTGGGGTGAGTGCACTCCCTACTTCCCCGACCGCAGAATACCCCTTCGTCCTGGGGTTTTTGCCTGCGATTCTTGCCCTGGAGTTTTCTGGAATCCGAATCATTTGTTTAGGCATACGGAGAGGGTTCATCGCCCTTTTCCTACTTCTAGGATGTGATTCAGGCGAGGAGACCAATGGGTTTGCGCTCGTTGAGGAAGAGATATATGTTGGCTCATCATCTGCTGTGTGTTTTCTTCTTGATAATAATCGATTGATGCTTTCTTTAGGTGATGGATGTATAGTATACGGTTTTCATTTGTTCTTGTTCTGTTTTCAGGGTTTTCTTTGAGAAAAACTCTGTGCGACTACCATTGCTTTTCTGTGATAATAAATGAAGAATGGCTTACCATTTAGTCTTCCCGTTCATTTTTTTTTTTTTTTGCGTTTTCTATAATTTGTAGTATGCCTCGGACGTTACAGAAGAAAAGAAAAGCAAGTTAATCAGTACTTCGATTTCTGATTTGCTGATGATTACGAGCTGATTGAGATAGTAGAGATAAATCAAATAATAGATCGTCTTTTTTTTTTTTCATCGGAACAAAGAAATTGGGTGGGTCCCCCGTGGGCGGATTCCCATTGTTTCTAGATCTCCGTCAAGATTAGAATCGAGAAGAACGTGTATTCTGTATTGATTTTCCCGGCCCATACATATGTTGGGGTTGTCGAAATCACGAGCAATAATAACGGCAAATAACCGACGAAAGCGAAAATAATACGGCGATTTTTAACGTGGAAAACCCAAAACGGGAAAAACCACGTTAAAAGTCGTCGTGTTATTTTCGCTTTCGTCGTTGGTTATTTGCCGTTATTATTGCTCGTGATTTCGACAACCCCAACAATGTGGTATCAGAGAGTTGTGTTGTGGTGCCGTGTGTTCGAAGTCATGGAGGGCAATACTAGTCGGATGGTTATGTTGGATGGATCGAACTACCATATTTGGAAAGGGAATATGGAGGATCTTTTATACGTAAAAGATTATTATTCGCCAGTGTTCGATTTGGAGAAGCCGACTGATAAAAGCGACAAGGAGTCGGAGTTGATCCATCGTCAGGTTTGCGGCTTTACTTTATTCGACAGTGGGTCGACGATAATGTTCTCAACCACATAAGCGACGAAAAACATGCTAGGACCTTATGGAGCAAGCTTGAGCAGTTATACGCTCGAAAGACTGGAAACAACAAGCTTTTTCTGATCAAGCAGATGATGATTTTGAAGTATCAAGAAGGTAGCAACATGTCTGACCACTTGAATATATTCCAAGGAATTGTTAATCAACTAGCTGGAATGGGAATCAAGTTCGATTAAAATGCAGGGGTTTACGGCTTCTTGGTACATTGCCAGACTCATGGGAAACATTCAGGATGTCATTGTCTAATTCGGCTCCAAATGGCATCTGTTCGATGGAATTGGTGAAGAGCAGCGTGCTCAATGAAGAGATGCGAAGAAAGTCACAGGGTTCTTCTTCACAGTCCGATGTCCTAGTCACAGAGAATAGGGGGAGGAGCAAGAGTCGAGGCCCAGGTGATCGCGACAGAAGTAAGAGCAAGTCTGGGAAGTATGCTAGGATCGAGTGTCATTATTGTAGCAAGAAAGGGCACATTAAAAGATTTTGTCAAAAGTTCCTTAGAGAGAATAAGAATGCGAAGAGTCAAGATCATCAGACAACGAACGCTGATAAGGTTGACAAGGTAACCGCAGTTACGGCAGATTTCTTTGTTGTGCGCGACAACGATGTTGTTAATCTAGCTAGTCATGAGACTATTTGGGTGATCGATAGCGGTGCCACGATACATGCTACACCGCGGCGGTATCTCTTTGCCTCATATACCTCTGGTGATTTTGGACGAGTTATTATGGGAGACGATGGCGTTGCTAGAGCCATCGGTATCGGCGACGTGCGCTTGCAGACGGGGAACGGAAATACATTGATTTTGAAGGCCGTGAAGCATGTTCCAGAGCTTCGCATGAGTTTGATGTCCACAGGGACGCTCGACGACGAAGGTTTCCACAGCCACTTTGGAGATGGCAAATAGAAGCTCACTAAAGGCTCCTTGATCGTGGCGAAAGGAGAGAAGACGTCATCTCAGTTATATGTGACGCAAGCAAAGATTGCAGACTCTACCGTGAATGCAATCGACGATGGTGGCGCGGCGGAGCTTTGGCATAATAGACTAAGCCACATGAGCGAAAAGGGATTAATGATACTAGCCAAGAAAAATCTTCTATCAGGTGTGAAGAATCCTTCGTTACGAAGATGTGATCATTGCTTGGCTGGAAAGCAAACCAGAGTCGCGTTCAAGAACATCAGTCACTCGCCGAAATCAGGTATACTCGATCTAATTCACTCCGATGTTTGTGATCCTATGAAAACAAGAACACTTGGTGGTGCTGTTTATTTTGTTACTTTTGTAGATGATCGTTCGAGGAAGATATGGGCTTATACGCTGAAGTCTAAGGACCAAGTGCTAGATGTTTTCAAACAATTTCACGCTTTGGTGGAGAGGCAGACCAACAAAAAGCTCAAGTGTATTCGGACGGACAACGGAGGTGAATATTGTGGTCCTTTTGATGAGTATTGCAAGAGATACGGTATTCGACATCAAAAGACAACTCCGAAGACACCTCAGTTAAATGGCTTAGCTGAGAGGATGAACAGAACACTGATCGAGAGAGTGAGATGTTTGCTATCACAGTCGCAGTTGCCGAATTCTTTTTGGGGTGAGGCGTTAAATACAGTTGTCCATGTTTTAAATCTCACACCTTGTGTTCCTTTGAGATTTGAGGTACCGGATAAGATTTGGTCGGGAAAGGAAGTCTCGTATGGTCACCTACGCGTGTTTGGGTGCAAGGCCTTTGTTCACATCCCGAAAGACGAGCGATCGAAACTTGATGTGAAGGCCAGACTGTGTATATTCATTGGCTATGGGCTAGATGAGTTTGGATACAGGTTCTATGATCCCGCGCAGAAGAAGCTTATCAGAAGCCGTGATGCTGTGTTTGTCGAAGACCAGTGCATACGAGACATTTAGTCAGAGAAGTCGACTAAGAAGTCCAGCGGTGATCTACCTAATTTAGATCCACCTTCTGTACGTGTAGCATATCCTGATCAAGGGGGAGATGTTCCAGAATCTAGCGGTGTTGGCAGCGATGAATATCCTATAGGCGATGTTGATGTTGAGCAAGCGGAACCTATTGATGAAGCTGTCGAAGAACCTTCGGTTGAACCTCAGTTGAGAAGATCTGCTAGGGAGCATCGTTCATCCACGAGGTATCCTTCAGATGAGTACGTGATGCTAACAGATGGGGGAAAACCTGAGGATTACCAAGACGCAATTTCTGTTGACGACAAGAATCGATGCAAGTCCTTGGTACTCTTTCTTTGGACGCCGCTGGGTATAATGATGTGTTCTTGAACGGTTTCTTTTTAAGTGGAGTGAAGTGATCTTTTTCATGGTTGTTCCTTGCTTTGTGTTTAGGGTTTTCTGATGATCAAGAAAAACGCTGTTGAATTGCTTATATGGTATGAATAAAAAGGGCTTTTCGAATTAGTCTTTCTTGCTCCAATATTTCTTTTTCTTGCCTTTCTAGTAAATGATGCCAACGACAAACATCAAAACCCAAGAGTGAGAATTCATCTGTATTTTGTTGATATATATATTCGAGTATGATTCGAAGAAAGGAAAAAGAAAAAGAATTCATCAGACATAGATTCGCTGATTATCCATGTGGGTCGGACTCCATTGGTCCATGCAATGTTGTATTTACTAAGTAAAAGCTATGGGCCTGCAATTAAATAGATGCAACATTGAGGCCTGTACCTTTTAATGGGCCGTAGCGAAATTCATTAGGCCCATTAGTTATATAAAGTAAAAGAAGTTATGGCGTCGCTAACATCGCGCTCGCGACGACGATCGACGGCGAAACACATCCACCTGAAATGAGCTGTGAGATTCTATCTCCTGAGAATAACGCAAGCCTAATCGATTCTGTCGATGCTTTTCTATTCGACTGCGACGGTATGGCGTTATTGTAGCTTCTTTTTTTGCTATCTTTTGCGGTGAGCTTACGATTTGTTTGTTGTAGGTGTGATATGGAAAGGAGATGCTCTCATCGATGGAGTTCCTGAGGCATTAGAGAAGCTTCGGTTGATGGTATTCGTTTTACGCGTTTCGCTTCGTATTCTCGTCGTCAGGGATGAAGTTTTTAGTATTATTGGTTCGTGTAGGGCAAGAAGCTAATCTTTGTAACGAATAACTCAACGAAGTCGAGAAAGCAATATGCTAAGAAGTTCGATTCTCTTGGAATTTCTGTTTCCGAGGTTTGATCTATCTCTACTTCTCTCTCCTTTCTCTCGCACCACAGTTCATCTTCGTTGGTTTTTTATTGATAGATTGAGTAAATGCAGGATGAGATATTCTCGTCTTCGTTCGCTGCAGCAATGTACTTGAAAGTAAACGACTTTCCGAGAGATAAAAAGGTTTGTATCTATTTTCTGGAGCTTGATTCACCATCTGCTGCGAAATACCACTCAGTGATATGGTATTATACTTATACGTGGGTATTTGGTTCAATGTATGTGGTAGATTTGTTTATCATCTTCATAGAGATCTCAAGCTTTTTGGTTGATGAATAGGGATCTTAAGTGAGAAGTAATAATGATAAATTAAGCTCTCATTTTCTTGCCACTGTTAACAGGTATATGTGATTGGTGAAGAAGGCATTTTGGATGAACTGAAGCTTGCCGGTTTTACTGGTCTTGGTGGCCCTGTAAGCTTCTGTTGGGAGGGGATATTCAATAATTTGATACAATTATAAAATTGTTTCTTTTCCTGTTTTCTAGTGCTCTCCTCTGATAATATTATCTTTCAGGAGGATGGCACAAAGACTGCTCAGTTGAAGCCCAACTGTCTTTTTGAGCATGACAAAAATGTAAAACATGGCCTTTAGTTATATGACTGTGTTTTGCAACATCCATTGCGTGGCTCTGTTAATCACAGACATTGCGTTTCTGATACAGGTGGGAGCTGTTGTGGTGGGACTTGATCAGTATATTAACTTCTACAAGCTGCAGTAAGCTCCTTATTTCGGCGTGATACTTCACTAAAAAGTTATATCATTGAAAACTGAGATATGTGTATGTTGTACTTAATTGTAAGGATATATGGTTTCTTGATTAGAATTAAAACAAAAATATATTTTTTTCTGTCATATGCAAGGTATGGGACTCTATGCATCCGCGAGAATCCGGGATGTCTCTTTATCGCTACAAATCGAGATGCAGTAGGACATCTTACCAATCTACAAGAATGGCCTGGTAACCAGATATAGTTCACCTTCGTATTGGCATTCTCGGATCAAAAAACGAAACAATATTTGCATTTTTCTTTTTGCAATACTCAGGCGCAGGCTGTATGGTAGCTGCAATCTGTGGCACCACACAGAGAGAACCAATTGTAGTTGGAAAACCTTCAACCTTTTTGATGGAATTTCTTCTGAAAAAGTTAGTTCGTTATAACCAATTGCGAACTCGCTGAATTGATCACATAATACCGAAACAAGGTTCTGAATAAAATTTACAATGGAATGTGGCAGATTCAACATCCAAACTTCCAGAATGTGTATGGTTGGCGACAGATTAGACACCGATATTTTATTTGGGCAGAAAGCTGGTTGCAAAACTCTCCTTGTTCTTTCAGGTATGTGAAAATTTTCTACAAGTTTTCTGGAATCAGCCATCGTCTAAATGTTTAATTCTTTCCCTTCTTTGCAGGAGTTACGAGTATGGTCGATCTCAAAGATGACGCGAATCATATTCGGCCAGATTATTACACGGACAAAGTCTCCGATCTAATCAGGTTATTATTTTAAGATGTTGCTGATTCAGAGCCTAGTCTCTTGATGATCTCATCAGGTTATTATTTTAAGAGCTTGCTGATTCAGAGCTTGCTCTGCTATGCTAAAATACTCTGCCCTGATTTGGGCATCCCCTTTATACAACAATACGAGTCTTTGACTTTTCTGCACAAGACATGTAGTTAGAATTGTTCTTGCAATTCGGTCTTCATTATAAGAAAGTACCCAGTAATAGAGTTCGATGCTTCCTCGACATTCCTCTTTCTCTCCATATATATTATATATCTGCTCGATGCGATGATGAGCATTCTCGGTTAGAAATTTAAGTCCAACATGAAACAAGCTACATTCATCAAATATCTTATTATGATCACAACCATATTATTCCTCATCCTCACCTCCAATGTCGACGGACGAGGAGGTGGTGGACGAGGAGGAGGTGGACGTGGTGGTGGTGTTCGTTCATATGCTGGGAATAGTTTCAGGCCATCATCAATGGGATGGTTCTTTGCTTTAATACTTACATGGATGTTTGCTTCTCCTCATGTTTAGTTGAGTAAATTTCATTTCATCTTGTATATAAGCTTGACTCTGTATAATTTGCCTCTCTTCTCCATCGTCAATGCTTCTTCCATTTGATTATAGGATGTAAACTACAATTTGATTACAGAAAAAGGTGTGCACAGGGAGGTCGTTTCTGTTGTTTGTAGTAAATAAATATTCCACTTCGATATGTTTTGACACTCAATCGGTTGGTATTCCTACTTTTATAATATCGTATACGCGTTCGGAAAAATTTGTCACCACAATATTTTTATTTCTAAAAAAGGGAAATCGTATCAGCTTAATGTGTTGATCATACAAGATATACAATCTCCCCTCATACGGAAATTCTGTCGCGTAGTCGAATTTAGGACAAATATGTTATATTATATTCCTCACGTAATAATTTATGTTGCTCCGTTGTTAATATCGAACTCGATCTTATCGAACGTGCTCGAGAAAATGGATGAAGTTACTTGATAAGATTCTCACATACTAGATAAAGGACAGTGGATAAAAAGTCCAAAAGGAACATGTGTGATGTCCAGCCAGCCAATAGCTAGCTATAGAAAAAAATAATAAAAGAATATATCAAAGTGTAGTACATGCATCTCATTCTCGTAGAGGGTGCTAGTTGATGAAAACTCATGAAATATCATCATCTGACAAGAGATAAATTACTCTAAATAAACTTGTGGCATATGATTTTAAGCTCAAACTTCATGCAAATAGTCTAAAAGAGGTATTAGTAGATGATATAAACCGAGACCAAGTCGTGTTTGTTGTCGGTTTGGTTTATTAAAAACGCCCAACCCAAAAGCGACGTGCGTCTCTCTTTTTCTTTTCAGCAGTGTATGGTCTACAAACAGCTTTTCCTTTGGGCTCGCTCGGATAACACAAAATCTCTCTCTATTCTCATAATACTCGAATTACCTCACTTCTTTTTCAATCCGTAATAATATAATAATGAAAGACATGCGGCGCAAAGGAGCAGCGCTGATTATCTTGGTATCCACACTCGCCGCCGTTATCACTGTAGCGACGGCGGTGGGGCACGGCGGAGGAGGCGGCGGACATGGCAGAGGGACCGGCGGATTAGGTGGGACGGGCGGTGGAAAAGGCCATCACCGTCGTTCCTCAGCCGTGCCAACGACTGCTCCGTGCACTTCCATCTTCTTGTTGTGCCCTTTGCTTTTATTGTTGTTACTGTTTAATTGAAAAAGTACTTGTTTGTATTGTAATGTAATGTAATAATGTCACATTTTCTGATTTTTAATCGTAACTAAATATTATGCTTTATTATCATTACACAGTTGTTTTGTGTGAATACCTCTCCAGAATTAATAACATTAGTATTATACTCCCCCATTTTATTTATAGGTCGTTTTAGCTCTCTATTTTTGTTTCTAATTAGGCATTCCTCGGGTTTTTATGTTTGGCCGTTGCCCACATACGAAAGATACATCTATCTAATTAATCAATCATTGAAGTGATTCTGTGTTCAAGGATACATATGTAAAATGCCTATTTGTTAAGGGGATGACGTGTTTCAACGATGTCCACTAGTATAGTTGTACTTAGAGAGTTTGAGACATCTTATCAAGAAGGAACATGGAACCTCCCTTTTTAAGAGTCCCACCCATCCTTTTTACTGTTTTCTTACAAGGCATAGTTTACCAAGTTGAACATATGCCAGAAAACAAAGTCGTATTCTACCTCCTCTTAGCTTCAGTGCTCGCCGCCGCGATGGTGGACGAATCACTGGCACGCGGCGGCTCTGGAGGTGGTGCCGTCGCTGCCGGCGGCGGCGGAGGAAGCAGTAATAGCGGTGTTGAACCAGGAGGAGGAAATACATACAAATACAGAAATCGCACGTCTTCTTCTTCGTCACCAATGGCCAGCATACATATCACGGCCCCTTTATCATCCATACAGTTGATTTTCCTCGTGTTTGCTTCTTACGCCGTTGCGCTAATTCTGGCAATACTTTAGGATGCAAATTGCAATTTACGACTTGGTGTTCGAAATACGCATATATGCTTCATATCATTGTGGCTTATATATCAATCTACTTGTTATTGATTGGTGGATTTACGCATGTATTTTTTTTATTTTTAGAGGCTAGCAGAAAGTCGAATAGAAAGCAAGAAAAGTAGGAGAAAGAGGTCCACGCCGATCACCATTACTACAGTTGATCTATGGAGAACTGAAAACCAAACAAAAGTAGGACAAATTTAACCTCCCATGAGATCACTAACTAAAAAAACTATATATAGTCCTTACGCTGAGGAGGATGATGATGACGTGGCTCCTGGGAAGAAGGGTCAGCGCCGCCCTCCTGATGATTATGATGATTATGAAAGCCATTCATGGCTGGCAAGTGATGACTCCCAAAGAACCCATGGTGAGCCCCAGCCATTTGATTATGATGATGATGATAAGGAAACCCTAGGATCGAGCCAAGCTGGCTATTGTCGATCATCGTCCTCTTCACAAGTGTCTCGCCTCTCATCGATGATCCCCTCTCCCCTCCGTCAAATTCACGGTACCTAATAAAAATTGTTGGTCGAACACCATAATTATGGTGGAGCTAGAGAATATCTAACGAAAATTCAAATGTGATGAACGGCGCATTCCCTTAAAAGCTTATGTTTGTAGGAAGTGTATTATTTTTTTTATTATATATGACATTTTCAAGATCTCATGTCGAGGCATTTTATTAAAATTTAGATGTATAAATTTGATTTAGTGGATCACATGACCTTTAGCCCTATGACCATGCTTCCCCCTAGAACTTATAGCTTATCAAAAGTGTATGATTTTTTAGTTTTATATTTTATATCATCAGCACGTCGAGGCTGATTATTATTATCTAATGGGTAGTCATGACTGTTAGGGCTCGACTTTGATACGATACGTGAAATGGCAACTTCCCTAAAAGCTTCAATTTTTAAGGATTTTGTGTCATTTTTATAGTCTAAATATTTATTACTTTCCAACAAATAAACGTCTGTCAAAAATATTACCTGTGCAAGTAGATGGTAAGGGGCTCGATGTAGTCGTCGAAGCCTAGCTTGCTCATGGCCCATAGTACGTCCTCGGCGGTGATGGTCTTCCTCTGCTCTCGCTGGCAACGCTCGTTGGCCTCGCTCGTCACGAAGCTGATGAGCTCAGAGACGCATTCCTGGATGGTCTCCTTTGCGTCGTCTGAGATCTTTGCCTGGGGAGGGAGGATTTTTCTCATGATGCGTATTACGTTTGCGATGGGCATGAATCTGTCTTGCTCCCTCACAAGGCAGTCGCCGGAGGGTTCGTTGGAGTTGGAGACGGCGGCGGCGGAGAGGTGGTGGTGGTGGTGGCCGGAGCATGGTTGTGGTGGTGGTGGAGGTGGAAGAGCCACTGTGATGTCCGGCGGCGGTGTGGCATGCATACATGGGAGATTGTGAAATAAGGGTTTTTTTGTTAACGAGGGGTTTTCTTCATTTAATCGAAGGACTGACTACACGGATATATTTTGCATTGAATAATTACTATAGCGGAAAAATAAGATGTATAGTGGGATAAGAAAAATAAGGAAAAAATAAGGAGATATATCTTTGTTTATTTGTTAAATCGTTTGATATTCCACGGACAAAAAGTTTTGCTACGATGGAATGCTTACGACTAGCATATCATCATTTAAGTATATATATGTGAACCGTGCTGCATGTATGACACTTGTTCTTCTTTATTTTGTCATCTTCTACTGCAACGAATTTACAACGAAAAGCAACTCAATGCTGCAAGAAAAACTACACTCAAACCATACATTGCACATTAAGAATTCAATCTTCCTATTTTTTTCTTTAATTTTCTAATCCAAGATAAAATAACTGTAGAACAAGTTGATTTTGGGATAAGAATGGAATGTCTGTAGATAATGAACAAGAAAGATCACGTCTTCGTGAAGAAGACATAATAATAGTCCATCGGAAACTGCATTTTACACGCATATGAACGTTGACATTTGTTCTTCAAAATTGTATATCTGCGTATCTATATATATGCGTGTTCACCTTGTGTTTGACACACACTCGATTATGACACCAGAAAGCCCTAATATCAGTTTCCTACGTATAAGCAAACTACGAGAACAATGTGATTCGAAACACACACAGAATAATTTCATGAAGATTTATAACAAAACCCTAGTATTTGAAGTATAGGAATGTAAATTAGAAAACCCTTCAAAAGAAAAGAAAAGAAAAACATATAGATAGTACTTAACGTACCAGAAGCAGTTGGCGTGGCTCTGCGGTAGCCATGACACCCTCCGCCATTGTTCCCTCCGAGCTCCATTAGCAAGAAAAGAACACGCACAGACACACAGTAGCTCGCCGATGATTGGTATGTAATAATAATACATAAGAAAAATGTACAGCGTATTTATTCTACTTCAAAACATTTATTCTCAACTGACGCAAGTGTCCACATTTATTTTTAGAGGCAGGCAACGCCAAAAAAATAAAATACGAAGAGGTTTAAAATTAGGTGAATAGATTTATTATTAAAGAGTGCTGGCGAGGCTGTACACGTGGCAGTAGGGCGTTGTGAACGAGAGAAGAGCATTCGCCGCTCGCCATTGCATTGACCCGCCATAAGACATTTATGTCCACACCAACACACAGCAATGTGTGTGTTGTGTGTGTGTTTTAATGGCTAATATATTCTTTTTATGAAAGGTTTTAGAGTTCCAATTTGAAGTGGGATCAGAAAACGATTCGTCAGTGGTTGGGCTCTGTTGAACTTTGTCATAATAATGTTTGCATAATTTTGCTTATTTCACGGGAACATGAAACATCCTTGTCCTTTGGTCTTGGCTAGGATGATTATTTTGGTATGTTGCTTTAATATTTTTATTAACTGGGAAAGTAATAATTTTTATAGGTGAAGTTGGTCATGCATTATATAATTCATGCCGGAATTATGTAGCAATGCCATTGTTTATTTTTTGCAGATACGGATTTGCGTAATGTTAATCAAACACAATTGTATTCATCGTCGGTCTGTCTTATTTTTCTATTTTATTTTTGCATAAAATTATTATTCGGTACTCAAAGACGCGCGGGAAAATAACGATTATTTGCCCGCGTAGTTATTCAAATACGACGTTAATTTTCCCGCGTAAAATTCACATGCAACGAATTCGCGTAAAATTCACATGCAACGAATTCGATGTCAAATTACAAGCGCAAAATAAAATTAATTCTCCCGCATAAAGTTAAGATGTATTTGTCGTAAATTACAATATAAAATATTTTAAGAAATTTAGTTAGTTAAAATTATATGATATCTTTCAAACTTCGGATAACAACAAAATATCAAGTTCACAACTATACCGAGCCATATATAATCACTGGAATATCGTCTTGTAATTACACCGTGATGTAGAATTGAATACAATAATACCGATAACAACTTCAAATCCAACAACTATCAAGAACCAAGAATAATAACCATACGTCATTATATTTAATGATAATACACAACATAATATAACAGCATTACAACAAGAGTCATCCCATGCTCCACAACACAAGCCTACATAACACGAACATTATTTTACCTGCGAAGTTATTACATAGACATCTAAGTATCTGATTCATTCACCAAACAAAGAGCGCCATGAAAAAGGAGTAAATAAGCACAGACATAGGCACTATCGACATAACAAAAGCCAGCAAAATTGGAGGATCAGGCTTCATATAGTGAGGAAAGACAAGCAAGGCCAACGTCAAAAGCAAAGCCATTAAAATGGTTGCGCAGATTCTGTGATCATAAGCCATTATTTTGCAAGAGATCGGACAAAAGAAAAAAAGAGAAGCTCAACCAGGTGAAAGGTGATATTTAGGGTTTCTTGAGAGAGTGATGTTGAAAGATGATTGAAAAATGGTTTTCCCTTGAAAAGGGCCCTTTTCTTTATAGGAGAAAAGGTCGGAATTAGTTGAGTAGGAGCATTAATGTGGGGCTTTCATAGCGATTCGATCGAGACACAATCGGCATTAAATGGCTTTTGTTCTTTCGTGATGAACGAACAAGACAAGTGTGTGCATTTCAGAGGTTTGGATCTTGTCTTCAATCGTCTTTCACTTTTTTTTTTTTTTAATCTTGTGCGTATAATGTGTTTCGAAAAGAAGACAGAGATACTTTCTTGTGTAACATGTAACGTCTTTTTTGCATAATAGAAGACTGTAGAGAAGGGATAACAAAGCATCGATCGGATAAAGGATACAATTAGCTAGGTCACGTCCTACGTAAGTGTGTACGTGTATATATACATATATTGTTATTAATATTTCATTGATGAAAGCAACGATTACTTTACGTTATAAAAAGAACTCATAAATTGTGTCATAAATTAATCTTGATCAATGGTTCTTACTGTAAAAATATTACACGCGGTTAAAAGTTGGTGTCGGTCTTAAGATATTTCGCTATTGTTGTCGTGATTTATGTATTTAAACTAAGGGTCGTAAACAGGTCGGGTTGGATCACACACTCGAGTTCAACCCGTGTAATAAACGGGTTGAAAACTTCAATCCTGACCTTACTTGTTTAACTAAACAGGTTGAAAAATCAAACCCAAATCCAACCTGTTTTAACCCTAACCAACCCGCCAACCCGTTTAAAATTTAAAAAGAAAAAAGAAATAACAAAATTGACAGAATTATAAATCCAAATTAAACGGAAAAAAAAAAAAGAGAACTAGCGCAATTTTTTTCAAAAAATATCATGTTTGAGCGTGAGAGTAAATTAGGATTAATCAATGTATTTTATTTATATTAAAATATTTTAATATTGTATATTATTCGGGTTAAATGGGTTGATTTTGGGTTGATTTCGGGTTGAAAATCCAAACCCTAACATGACCCACTTAATAATTGGGTTGGGTTCGGGTTTACCCATTTATGTAAACAGGTAAAAAATGCTAATCCAAACCTGCTACTTTCGGGTGCGGTTCGTGTTGGGTTGGCGGGTCGGGTCAATTTTTAACAGTCCTAATTTAAACTATGATTACGTTAATTATATAGTACTTGGGCTATTTAGATTCAACAAATTCAAAAGATTATTATATTAAATACTTAAGGCCCAAAAGGTACTCGCATAGCCCATAAGTATATCAGGCCAACTAATATCTACTTAAAATTCTACAATTACCTCTGATTATTATCTTATCTAATTTGATACAAGCCCATTGACATTCAACTCCCTTCTGTTTCCCTGCTGCTGCTTCTCTTCTTCAAGCATGGCTAAATATCTTTACATTTAGTATAATCTTTCAATTACAGATTATTGGATGCAAATGGAAGGAAAAACAACCCAGCATATATGTGTGTCCGTCGCCACCACCAAGTCCTATTAGCTACTCAGTCACCCTTGATATCAGAGACCAAGGTATGAATTTATTTTATGTGCCCTTTTTTGGGCTTGCACTTTGTTGAGTTGTTAATGAAAGGTTTGATCTTTCTCCCCTGAGAAATGGAAAGTTGGAAATTGTACATGTGCTTTAGCAAATACTAATTATCGTGGATCTGAAGATTTGTGGCTGGTTAATTTATCCAAGAATCATTGAGTCGTGTTTATGCTACTGCTATGTCGTTTGCTGTAATAACTGAAAGCTTTTTAGCTTTTGGTGGGGCACTTTTTGTAAAGGCTCTTAGTGATGAATATATGTGGTCATTCTTTGTTGTGTAAGGCAAAGATCAGTTTTATAACATCCTTGGACATTACATGGTGAGTATGCCACCCAGTGAAACTATTCCGACGATTGCTCCTCTTAGGATCATCTATTTTCGCAATTTCTCCTTTGGTCATTGGGCACTGAAAACTGCTATTTGATTCTAGATTGGCGTTTCTCCGTTCTCCATTGAAATCCCATATATCTTTCTCATTGTCCCTCGCTAACTGTTCATCGAGCTTTAGATTTTACCTGTTTGACGAGGTCCGCCATAATGCAAAATGTGATCAATGAATTCTTGCCCCACTTTTTTTTTTTTAAAAAAAAATTGATCGTCAGATGCCAGCAGTTCTTTTACGAAGGCCTGATGAGTTACACATCCCAAACCCATCGTGGATGCAAACTAGCTCGAGCGAAGTAGAAACACACGAGGAACAAGTTATTCCAACTTTGATCACTTGTAGCTATGGTGGTAAAGAAGTTTCTGTTGAGGGAATATCATGGGACCATTGGATATCAAGGTTATAATTTTAGCTTATCTGCGTAAATTATGTTCAAGTTGCTTGAAATCTGGTTGAAAATATGTTGCTTTCGTTTTGAATTGGGACAGCTACAACACGGAAAATCACTACTTTCAAGGAGATTCTGTCGTTCTAGCTGAATTGAAATACTGTGAAAAGAGCATTGATAAAGCACAGATGGGAAATTAATCAGCGTATAAAGGTATTACAGTGATTTGCCTATTGTAATTATCGTATAGACGTAATATATTACGAAATGTATTTCATGATTGTAAAGTTGGCAGAAAAATTTATTACGTATGTCCAAAAGTGGTTTAGTGGATGTTCGTAATCATAAAGACGTCTTTACGCGAAATCATCGAAGTCCTACACGTAAGCTGTTACACGTGTACGACTGAATTCGCCGTCTCCCGACTATATAATGGGGCCCTTCTTCAAGATCTATACATCTTCATTGCTGTATCCACTTCTTCAGTGTATTCGAGGTAAGAATCCTTCTTTCTTGTCTTACGATTAAATAAATTTCTTGCGATAGATTTTGAGTTTTCTATTTGCTTCCTTTCGTCTCTGTTCTCTATTTCTGATTCTGTTACGACGTCGATTTTCGCTGATTGATTTCCTCGCAGATCTCTTTACAAAGACCATCAAAACCATGTTGACTCGTTTCTCCCAGCGTGCAAGCGAAGAGGTAAACCATTTAATCGATAGCCAACGATAAAAAATCCTTCTTGGCCGCTGAAAAACGTTTTATTTTCACGACAGAATTCGAAAGAGTCAGAAATTCGAGACTCAGACATTTTCTGGTCGACTGAACCTTGGACTTGCACAAAACAGCTGAAGCACTACCCAGCGTTTTCATGGAGAGACACGAGCATAAAAGTTAGTCCTACCTAACGATTCCCATCTATTAGTCGAAATCTTTCGATTTTCTCATAGTTTTTCGATATCAGGTCCACTCCTTCGTATGGGTCCTCAACGAACACAAAGAAGACCGCGTAGGATACGTCGAAGACATCTTCGAGGACTTAAACGGTAATAAGATGGTCAAAGTTCGATACTTCCTCTTCCCCGAGGAACTCGAACGGCACCTTCCCGGACTGGCCCACGAGCCTCGAGAACTCTTCATAACACCCTCGCTGCACAAAGTACGAGCCAACTTGATTGATGGTTTAGCTTCTGTTTTAAACCAAGACCACTTCGCCAAAATCCATCGCTATCTCCCCAAGACCAGCGCAGAAAAGGCCTTCCTCTCTTACAGGGAGTACAAGAACGGCGGCGTGAGTCCCTTTTCCCTGAGCGATCTAAAGGGATATTCTCTACAGCCCATCCTCAGTTTCACGGAGCACTACGAAGGGGTAGAGGAGAAGAATCCCGAGAGAATAATAGAGGGCATTTCGCCGAGCGAAAATCCTCCTCGAAAGCCTTCTTTTCCTTCGCCCAACGACGACGTCGAGGTTCTCTGTCAGCAAAGCAGCATAAGAGGTTGTTGGTTGAGGTGCAAAGTTTTGCTTGTGAGTTCGACGGGAGAAGAGATCAAAGTTGAAAGCTACGACATTAAAAATCCCGACAAGCCAGGCGAAAAACTAGAGGTACACTTTTATTACACTACTGCGCATAAAACGTCGTGATTTTTGTTTTCATTCAGTCGAAAGGAGTTTATTGCAGGTATGGATTCCCGTCGGGGCTGCTGAGAGGGATACGCTCGGGATAAGGCTCGATGGGCGGCCCACGGTAAGGCCATGGCCGCAGTTCGAGCCCTTTGAATTCGATTTTGAGGCTGGGCGGGCGGTCGATGTGTGGTGGCACGACGGTTGGTGGGAGGGCGTTGTGGTCGGGCCGGGCCCGTCGGGGAATCAGCTCATCAGAGTTTACCTTCCATGTATTATATCAATCTTTATTAGTTCTTTTCTTTGCCTTCCTTCTTCTTTGAGGGCTTGGGTATATTTGATTGATAATATTGTGACAGGGGAGAAGGTTTATTTGGAGGCAGAGAAGAAAGATTTGAGGGTTTCGAAGGAGTGGTCCTCCGAAGGAGAATGGTGGAGCTTTGAAGTTAGGCGTGACGTTCTTTCTTTGATTCCTCCGTCGCCGCCGAGGCTGTCCTTAAATTTGAGCCTCTGATTTCTCAATTAAGAAAGAAGCTGAATAATAAATGATGCAAAGTCTTGACATTGTTGTTGTTCAATCAATTTCTGCACTGTTATGTACTGCTGACGGGGTTTGCGTTTTGCATTGTTTTTCTCCTTTGCTGTTGAAGAACGTAATTGTTTTTTTTATTGAATGTTTTTATCTATAGTGCAATGCATGGAACTCAAACTCGAGTGCCGGTTTTTTATATTTTCGAACCATAGGGGTATTTTGATAATTACATCATAATATGAAATAAAATTGGAAGACTGGTGTTAAACGTCCCAGGACTTTATTGTGTCATCTACACTTGGAAAATAGCATGGACAACATCAAATCTAAAAAGAATTTCTTGCAAGCACAAACACAAAGGAGAAAAAAAAACATATACGCAGAGATGGAGAGATAATCCAGGGGGAGGCTTAAGTTTTGATCGCAACGCAAACGCTCTAAAAGTTTAGAACAAAAGATTTACGTCGGTCTTGAATTTCTCAGCTGTTGCAATCCATATGGTATGATGTATATAATTTTGTTTTAACCTGCTAATATTATGTAACACGTAGCACATTGTGCATACTGCAGTAATTTAACCAAGTTCATATCGTCGATTTTCTTACCTATATATATAGCACGATATATAACAATCTACAGTCAGAGCATATATTCGATCAACGGTGATTACATAACAAACTTACTTGTTCGACATATAATTTGATAACAATCCGCAGTGGCTCTAAAACCTCATGCATTACATGATTACGATATATATGTAATAGTCAAGTACAACCATTCCCAGAAAGGGACGAACCAAACAAACAAGCAAAAAAAAAAAGCCCCACAATCACAAATCATTACATCCATAAGCTTCTCACAGGCGAAGTGAGGTATCCACATCACAACTAGTAGAGCTCTCAAACTTCATAATCCTAGTACTTGAATCACAAGGCCATGTTTGTCTCTGATAATCTTGATTAAACCACAATTTTGATACATTCACATCCATACTATGATTATTCTTGATGGATTGTGAAGAATCTCGCTGTGGCCAGAGTGAGAGTGATAGTTGTGGCTTATTAGGGGAGAGAAATACGATGACTTCTTTGCCCATTAAAGGTTGATGAGAGTAATAATTATGATTGAAAGGTGGAACGTTGTTGCTGCTGCGAGTGTGCCTTTCATGTGATTGGGACATCACTTTTAGCAGATTTTGCTCTTGTCTGAGTTCTTTCACCTTCTGCAGCTGCCTAAACCTCTCTTGTAGTAAAGCAATGGAAGAAACTTTACTAGTAATAACGCCACCTTTCGTAGAATCGATTTGTTCTTCTACCATTTTATTTGCGAATAGAGAAAAAACAGTGATGATAATGAGGGTTTCTATGAGTGTATTGTGCTAGCTACCTTGACTGATATGGAGTTTACGTTGCATGGGTGTATAAGCTATATATAGAGAGAGAACCTTGTCTAATAATAGGGCAAGCTACGACATAATATAATCTCTCTGATCCCTTTTACTTTTTTTTTTCTCTTTTCTAATGAGAGAGAGAGAGAGAGAGAGAGAGAGAGAGAGAGAGAGAATCATCAAGAAAAGAGGAAAGATCCAAGAAGAAAAGGATGAGAGGCTGATCTCGCTAGCAATAGCGTAGATCAACCAAAGTGGAGTAAAAGAGAGAAGAAAAAAAGTGATGAGAGGGATAGGGAATTTGAAATTAGCACATGGAAGGGTGTGTTTGGAGGAATAATACGTTGGATATTGCTTTTGTATACATTGCCCACCTCAAAAAGGGAGCCCCCCTTATTAAGATGGTCGCCTCTTTTCGTGGGTGCACCTCAACTTTTATTTGAAATATATCGAGATATATTATATGTCTCAATTTTCAAAGGATGAGAGGTAGATATTGTATTATTAATTAATAGTGAGGATTTTTTGCCTCTTTGTTGATACAACTTTTATTTGAAATATATGCCACTTTTCTAAATTTCTCCCCTTTTCGTGGGTGCACCTCAATACGCATGATGTTTGCTCAGATGTATATACAGGCTTGAAGTGTAAATTCAAATGGCGCTGGCCCTTTTGAAGAACCTTTATTATGAAATCTCGTTGATAATAATTTCTATCTTTGAAAAACCCTCGTTTCTTTACCTTTTTCTTGTTATCTTTTAGGGCATTGGAGCCTAGTGCTTGGAATCAAAGGCCAAGACAAGAGATTGAGAATAACGACAGGCATTAGAAGTGGGAATAATCAAAGGATGTTATGATTCTTTGATTGAAACTATAATGGTACTATGATATAGATGCTACTAGCATTTTAAAATTGATGTAAAAAGACTGAAAAAAAAAACATTCCCTCCACCACCTAGATTAGTGGGAAACCAACTATAAAAGCAACAAAACATTCTCTTTCTCTATCAATTCATATTCTTGTCATTTTCTAATTGGAATTAAATGGCATGCGAAGATGAAAGCTGCAGATATGTATCTATATATATATATTATATATATATATATGCTGCTTAAATTCCACAAATTTAATGACAATATGGAGAACAAAACGTTTTGCATGTAGGCTGTAGCATACTAAAACCCCACCAACATTCATCATTATTTCGAAGAATGGAATAAATATCATATTTTTTTGAAGATTTAGACAACGCGTGCAGTTCTTGATACATTTGCTCCGCACAAAACACCTAAGAATGTGTGTGTACTTTCAAAACTTCGTATGTAATGAATAGCTAGCGCATCACAAGGGGGTTTTGTCACCACTCAGATGTTTCCATTATTGCATTGCATATCGTGGCTATAATAATCTTACTTATGAACCATTTATTAGTATATCACTCGAATAATATCTATTGAGTATATCTCTACTCTAGGTGGTCTTCATTCGTACGAAACACGTTTTTTTTTTATAAAATTTTTCTCTCATATAATAATGTCACGATGGCTTAGGCCCAGCTCCATATCTCCTCGAGTAATGGCAATCTTATTTTTATTGATTATATTTTATGTTGTGGAACGTTTTCTTCTGTTGACTGCACCCTACATATGTTAGTTGAACTGCTACATACTCAAGTTCGGACAAGGGGAATATTGCTCTCTATGTTAAGGCTGTTTCCAAAAATAAAGTACATTGAGCATGTGGAAAACCTTCAGAAGTTCAGACGAGTCTGATAAACAAGTTTTAATGAAATACACAGACAACAGTTATTTATCAACAACAAAACATACAAAGAACATTTTTCGACATCATCAAAAGCTTAAAAAATCCGTCCTAAAACCCTTCGGAGTCATTTACAGTCTCAAACAGGGGAAAGAAAACGAACTAAGCTTCATTAACATAAAAAAACAAGACCAGAATTTACGACGAACAGCACCAACCTTTCTTATTCTGCGCATCGCCTTCCCTATTTTCGTCGGTTTGCAAGACGACTGTCTTGGCGTTCGACATCCAATTGGGATCTTTTACGTCGAGTTCTTGGGACTGCATCACTTTCCTACTCAAAATATTGTATATCTCCTTCACTACCGTCTGAAAAGCAGAGGCAACGTTCGACGAATCTAATGCAGAAGTTTCGATGAAGAACAGACCTTGCGCCTCGGCCAACGCTTTGCCTTCAGACGTCGTTACCTCTCTAGCATCGTTTAGATCCGATTTGTTGCCCACCAATATCGTTACGACGTTCATGTCCGAGTGAGCTGTACAGAATTGTAATTAGTACAAGAAAAGAAAAACAAAAAACTGCAGAAGGAAATAAATAGGCAAGCAAGTCTGGGCATTCTACTTCTCAGATTTCGTTCTTTCATTTTAGCAAGTTCATGGAAATCAAAGGTTTCTCAGCGACATAGCAATAGTGCCCCACAATGGTGACTATGAGTCTACTCCAAAGAGTTCAACTGATATCAAAATGAAAATAGAACCCTCAAAGTCAGCAATCCATGGAGTGAAATATGCTAGTCATAGTGAGTATGGTTGATGCAAAATATAAATATAAAAAAAGCATCCAAATTTTTTACTCTGAAGTTCATTGAGCCATCGACCAACGCTCTCGAAAGTCAGGCGTCTGCTAATATCGTAGACAAGAAGAGCTCCAACTGCGCCTCGATAATACGCAGAGGTGACGGCCCTAAACCTTTCTTGGCCAGCTGTGTCCCAAATCTGTGCCTTGACTTCCCTCCCATTAATGTCCATTTTCTGTGTCTGAAATTCAACTCCGATTGTTGACTTGGAATTGGGATAGAATTCATCCCTCGCGAATCGAGCCAGCAAGTTGGATTTACCAACAGCTGAATCGCCGATCAATACAATCTTAAAGAGGTAATCTTCGGTTTGCTCCCCATCCGTATATGCCATGTTTCACCCCTTTTTTGGCCACAACTATAATACCATGTCCTATTTATCTATTGACAATAAGCTCGAGATCTTTGCATATGCTAAGAAGAAATGCGTCTCGCTTAGGTCTCTCTAACGACCAACTTTCCTCAAGCTTCTCTTTCCCTGTTGGCTTTCGGCGTCTCCCTTCCCTCAAAGTCAAACCTGCAATGCAAGATCAGGCATGTCAAGTATTGTGCATTGAAACTGAATGCGCTAAAAACGTGATCATGTATCTAAACTAAAAATTCTATTTTAGA
Organism: Craterostigma plantagineum; assembly: GCA_027422505.1. NCBI lineage: Eukaryota > Viridiplantae > Streptophyta > Magnoliopsida > Lamiales > Linderniaceae > Craterostigma > Craterostigma plantagineum. The sequence goes on along the minus strand of JAPQWV010000010.1, from coordinate 23,807,133 downwards.
AGGAGATGAAGAGATTGACATCACATAAATGCATTGAAACATATCTCAGTCTCCATCATCTTCATGCCAAATGTGATAGCGTTATTAAGATGCTGATCAAAAGATCTCGTACAACATGTTATACACATAAACCAACTTCTCAGTCAATCACAAACTACAAAAAAGAAATTCCAGTGAATAACTAACATAATTCGCCAATCACACTTACATTTCCAAGTGAGTAACAGCAGCCAATGCCAATTGATCAACCATAAACAGAAAGAACAATAGCTCTATCCTATCTGGGAATGCAGAGCTGATGGGAAATAATGCCATAAAAATTGACATTGAACAACAGGCACGTTATTAAACATAAAATACTATCAAAATGCAGCAGCACTTCAGACAACACATCAAAGTGAAATCGACCGACCCCACAAAATCTTACACACAGAATAATTCATTTATCAAAGAAAACAAAAAGCCTACAAAGCTATGAAAATTACATAAACGTACCCACTTTCTTGAGATGGAATTAAGAAAATCTTCCCCCCTCTGTATATCGTCCCTCAAAAAAAAAAGAAAAAACTCTGATCAAAATCAGAATCCTTCACAATGCAGATCAAACAATTACAAACAAAAGAGAAATTACGCCGTTTCTTTCAAAACATATAGAATAATACATGACATCGACGTCAACTTCTATTCTATGGGTTTAGGAGAGAGACTAGGGTAACGTTTCGAAGAAGATTTGACGAGAAAAAACGAGATTGTGAAAGAAAGAAGAGCAAGAGAACTGGAATCAGATTCAATTCAATTCCACAGCTGTTATTTTCTCAAAATGACAAATAGTAGGAATGGGCCTCAATGGGCCTGAAGGTCTGGCCCTTATTGGGCCGGTTATTCTTAATTGGGCTTCGTTATATAGAATGAGGCTGAAAAATAAAGAAAATGGAGAATGAGCTCATAGCAAATAGTGAAACCTCTATGATTCTATAACTAATTATATCTAAGGCTCAGAACAGAAGTCAGAATTATCTAAGCATATATATATTTCTTTTAGATCGAGGTATTTCACGTAAATAAATTTGATCAGTCAAAACCACAAAATAATACATAACAATTTCAATAGATAAATTCCCACCAACTGATCAATATCTCATTCTCAACGACAGTATGAACCAATTTAATAAATACCATTTTATTAGTTGAACATAACAACACAACAATCCATACGATAATGCCGATTGAAGAGATGATGAGAGAAAGCAAAGCGAAGGGAAGTCCCAAAGGCCTGAAATCTCCGTCACAATAGCACATGTTGAATTTTTTTTTTTATGATTTATATCGAGTGAAAGAAAGTATATCGTGTGTGTGGTAGCCTCTTTGGTAATTGGAAGGCATGTTTGATTTTATTTGGTTGCTTACTGTGTAAGGGACAATGATGTAAGCTTTGCTTTAACTTCTATTCCAATGTAGTATCAGATGCTCGCTGCTTTTGGATGTTCGATGATTGAGATCTTTTGTAATTTCAATCGTTAAGATCCCTCAACTTGTCACTTTAGCTTAAAAGTTTCTATTTGTCGATGGATTCATGTTTCTGTCTCAGTCAGGACATGTGAGAACATGAATTCAATGTTGCAATAAAATCAATAAACGAATGTGATTATGCTGGGGTGTTATGGTAATTCTGGATTAGATTAGGAATAAAACAATAAATGCCGACGAGCGAGTGAAAATGGAAATACCCCTAAACTTCGCCCCAGAACCCAAGAGAGAAAACAAGCATTTGAAATCACAATTAGTAAAACCATCATTTATATACAGAAAAGTCTTATATATAATTCGATGAGTTTATTCTTTTTGGACTCGACCTTCATTGTTAATAACTTGGTAATGAATTGCTAGCGATTTTTTAATTTAACTTATTCACACGTGTTTTTTAACCTAGCGTGCTCCTCGTCTTATATGGCCTTTTTTTTTCTAACCGAAGTAAACGAAAAATGTTCGAATTAATGTGAGCCCTTGCAGTCCAAGGCCGATAGATGTCATAGGGGGAGATGGAACTTTATATGGAAAACCTAACTCATGAACGTACTCTCACCTTCAAAGGAAAAAAAATAAACTTGCATTAATTTTATAAACCCTCGACTATATTGCTAGGCTGCCAAATACCTATATGAACTGTACCCTTACACGCAAGTGACTTGCATTTACTTACAACTGACTCAAGGACGACACAATAAAAGAAGCTAGCCTTAGCCTTTATTACACAGCACACAAGTAGATAGATAATTGTAAAAGAGGTGTCAACGAGCGAGCGGACACAAACTTTGCATTAAGGGATGTCCGAAAAATCTTACCTTTTTGATGGCCAACAATGGCGATCGATTCGATTCGATGCTCAAGCGTACATCATCATGGAAGACGACGAGCCATCATCATCATCATCATCTTCATCATCGCCATCTCCATTATTAAGCTTAGGGTGATCCATGGTACTACTCTTCTTCCTCTTCTTCTTCCTCTTATGAGGTATGCCCCTCGCCTTTGCTTGACTCTCCTTCACTTCCCTTAGATAAACCCTAACTGCACCGCTGGCAAAAGGGTTATTCTCGGGCAGGCCACCGTCCTCCTCGTAAGCTGCCCTTAGCCTCCCGACTAGGGCATCGAGGCTGCCCCAAGCCTGCCTCAACGGGCAGGTACAAGGCGCTGGTGGCTCGGGATGACCATAGAAGACACAACCCTAATTGTGAATTAACTGACTAGGGTTTAATTTCAGAAGCAAACAGCTAACTAGGGTTAGTTTGAATATTCCATTTACCTGAAAGTGAACTTTAGTCTTCCCAAACTGATCCAAATACCTCAGAAACTCCAAGACATGGTTGCTATTGCTCTGAGGAAGGGTCAACGGCGGGCGCTGATTCTTCAAGAACTGATTGAATGTGTTCCAATCCCTTCTTTTCTGAGATTCGTAACGGCTCGGCGTTGATGAAGAAGAAGATCCTTCGGCCATAGGAAGTATCAGTCGATTGATTGTCTGAAAATTTAGGAGATCTTATCTTTTTTGAATTTTCATGTGCTGCGCTGTGCGTGGCTAAAGGTACGATTTAGGGCAGCAGAAATAGTTCAAGGGCTAAGCTTTTAGCTGAGAGAGATCACATCGAAGTGAGTGAGGAGATGACAAGAGGAGACCACTGAGCTGACATGCAATGGGCCAATTAATACCCTTAATTTATGTTGCTTTCTCTTCTTTCTCTAGATATGTCAATATTGATAGTACTTTGGATTATTTTTTATTTCCCAATATTTCGTTCTATGTTATTGGGGTTAGTAGTATGAATAATTTGATTGTATAGCATGTAAGAGAAATTTAACGGATTATTTATATACTCATACTAAAAAACATGTAACGGATTATTTATATACTCATCCTTGTTATCTATTCTATTTTATTAAGGCTGGGGCGTTTGATTAAACTGCTTTAATTTGTTCCTAATTTGCTCTGTATTAATACTTAATTAAAGGGAAATTATTACTTAAAATAACCAACCACTAAGCAGACGTTCAACCTGCTAACTGAATTGGTACTGTCATTTCTATTTATAACTTAATTAACTTGATGTAATATACCACCCCACTAACAAATCATTTAGCTTCTATCCTAAACAAGATAGACAGTTCTAATACTCCTCCGATTTTATTTAAATGTCGTTTTAGCGCTCTATTTTGTTTCTAATTAGATGTCGTTTTACAAATTTCAATACAAATATTTATCATAGTTCCTGTTTTACCTTTTTTTACTCATTGCAATTAATAAATCGGAGGGAGTGTAAATTAGATCTATATATCGTGCACACACATTGGGTGTGCACGAGTAACTAGCGTGGGTGTGCACGAGTAACTAGTGTCATTTATGCATCGTCTAGGTGTTTCCAGTTACTTAATACGGTAACTGATCGTTGGTTTTGTCAAATAATTACTACTATTATATTACCTTTATAGAATGGCACTTTAATCAATAATTGTAAAACGACAAGATGAGATCTTCACTAATATCTAAATGGCAGTGACTGCCATTATATTAGCGACATTTATTTATTTTTTTTTAAAGTATTAGCGACATTTATTACTACTGGTGAATTAGTACTATTGTAAATATTTTTATTACTGAAGTGAACGTTTTGAAAATTGACTATATGCTATTTAATTTTCCTCTTTTTTGACGCGCTTCATATCGTAAGTAGGGAAAATGTGACAAATTTTAGTGTGATGAGCTGGATTGAATGTAACTTAGTTCTTAATGGCCAATTATTGGACCTTGCTGCTCATGGTTTAATGCAGTTTCAAAATGAATATTTGAAATTACAATTCTCACATCGTATGAAATTATCATAACAGAAATATTTAGAAACATTCCAATGAAGAAAATGTGATATAAATCCAAAGTCAATAGGAAAATGAAACACAAATTAACCGTAATTGTCGGGTTTTTTTTTCTATTCAATCTATACAAATTGTCAAACTAAGGGCTACAATTAAGCTCGATTATAAGAAATTATAAGAAAAGAGAAAAGTTAGAATGGCACTGTTTTTACTTTTTGATGACATTGACTGCCGTGAATAGATATTGAATCTAACTAGCTGTGTGGTAATATGTCGTTTTATGATGGAATTGGAATACTATCAAAATTATCAGAAGTAGACCAACCACCATTTGGGAGCTACATGTCACCTTTGGTGAAGCATGATCACGGGGATATAACTTGGTACATTATTACATAGCTACAAAAAAAGCTGATTTACATTTCATAATAATACAAGATGAAAGTAGTTGTTTGCTACTAGAATTCAGAAAAAGGTTGTAATTTGAGCACGCACACAAATCACATGCCCACTATAATTATGAATTTTAGAATATTATTTCGCTTCTTGATTGTGATGTAGTATAGCTATCAAATAAGGCGACAAGAAGTGACCATTAATAGGCATGTGATATGTACCATTTTTTGTCTCTCGATCTTTTTATTCTTTTATATATATATATATATATATATATATTTGCAAGTAATGATGATGGAAATAATCTTCGAGTAAAAGGGGAAGACTTGATTTGGGCCAATGCTTATATTTCAGCCCCACTATTAGCCCATTTAGTCGTGTCGGCCTTCTGGCTGATGGGTATTATTTATCTTTGTCTACTTGAACTTCTAATTGAAATATATTAGGGCTCGTTTGATATCAGTGTTTAAGGATTACATGGGTATAAGTTATTTGTGTATAGCTATACAAGAATTTTGTTGATGTGTTTTAATACGTTTGATATGTGTGTATTAATTATTTGTGTAATGATATAAATTGTGTTTGATAGATGTGTTTAAGATATGTATAGGTGTGTATGACACACTCATAACTACCTTAGAGGTGGGTATGGATATACAAGGCCTATAACAAAAAACCTTGTAATAGACGTGTATAGCCATACAAGGCATGTATGGCTATACACAGATATCAAACACGACACAACTTATTCATCCACATCCTATACACACCCATACACACCTATACACCCGTATCAAACGAGCCCTAATAGAGAAAAAAGTATATATATTTTTTGTGAAACTACGGAAGAAAGGTTCTTCTAATGGTCAATGTAGCTTCAAGATGGTGAGTTGGCTTGCACAGTTGATTGTTGCTTTGTTCAATTTCAATTTAGTTTTTAACCTATTTGGCTGGCAGTTCAAGTCACTGACTTTTCTTAATGCAATCGAGGTATCATTTCGCCCCTTTTTGATCATCTCTGTTGGTAGTAAAATATCTTTATCTTTAGCAGGTTTTTAAATGGAATCATCCCTGATCTGTTAAGAGTGCCTTAATCCTCTTTGCAGAAGCATATACAGAACCTTCTTGCTGCTTGAACTGAGAGGAAAATGGCCTCTCTTTGCAGAAACGATTACTACATAGTGAATTCATGTATGACTTCCAAGAGACAATCTTGAACAAGAATGGCAAAACCTTCTTGCTGCTTGAACAGTTCCTTTGATTTGAACATTCATTCACACGACTAGTTCAAGTGATGTTAATTTAAAACAAGGGTAAAATTGTAATTTTGTTTAATTAAATTTAATACCATTCAAATCCATCTACCAAACATATCATACATCATTACTTGATCCCATCAACCAAACACCCAAGATACCTCATATCCCCCATTTTATAAACCCAACTAAAACTAATACCATCTAAACCCATTCTTCCAACCAAACGGGCTCTACAGGTTGTTAATTCAATTAAATCGAAATCACCAAAATTGTATTTAATTCTATGTTGACGTAATACCTGATTACAACCATATGACTCTGATGTAAATCTTGTAAACAATAAATGCACTTTATCGAATACACTTCGTTATCTGAATCTTCAAGATACCTATTCCCAAATCCCAAACAACCCTTCGTTTATATAGAAATAAAAAATAAAAAGAAATGAAAACCTCGAAAATTCTCTAGTTGTGGTATAGGGTTGGTACCGTGCTTCTTGTTCTTACTCGTCTCGTCTCCATCTCACTGCAATTTATTTCTTAAAAAAAAGAGAGAAAATTCGGATATTATTTTTATTTTTCAGGAAAAAAATAGAACATCAACTGAAACAGATCGGCACTGCTACGAACTATTGTGCAGTGATATGCCTCCGACCATGGCCTCTGAAAATTTGACAAATTCGCAACCCGAAGAGCTCAAGCTCTTAGCAAACGAAGCGTTCAAAGGTATTTTCTTACAGTGCAGTTGGGACTGATTGAGGGGGGTTTGAGTTGTGCTGCCTGGGGTTTATGCAATGTGCCGCGCTGGTGAATAATCTGCTTTCAATTCGTGGTTTTTTCTTTCAGCTCATAGATATCACCAGGCTATTGATTTATACACGCAAGCGATAGAACTGAATAGGGATAATGCGGTTTACTGGGCTAACCGTGCGTTTGCGCATACGAAACTGGAGGAGTACGGAAGTGCCATACAGGATGCTACGAAAGCTATTGAGATTGACCCCAAGTATTCTAAGGTGAGAGTCATATGTTTGATTTCGTTTTTTTTTTCCTTTTATTTTGATTGCTCCAATTTTTATCTTTTGTGATATATGAATGACCTTTCGCTTTGCAATACAGGGTTATTATAGGCGTGGTGCAGCGTATTTGGCCATGGGGAAGTTCAAAGATGCTCTCAAGGATTTGCAGCAGGTGAGATTTGCTGACTGTTATCGTGTTCTGCTTTTACGCTTTGTCGACGACTTTATTGCTGTTCTTTTCAGGTCAATGATTCTGCGATCGTTGTCTTTTTTTTTTTGCTACTTTTCGCATTTGATTCGTTATCTAACCGTTACACGTTGGGTCCTTTTCTGATCAAGGTCAAAAGAATTTCTCCGAATGACCCCGATGCTACCAAGAAATTAAAGGAATGCGAGAAAGCTGTGATGAAGCTAAAATTTGAAGATGCTATATCTGTACCTGAATCTGAAAGGCGTTCAGTTGCTGATTCTATTGATTATCACACTATAGGTAGACTTACCTCTAATATAACATTTTCTGGATTGTATTGTGTTTATTGGGTGTGAATGTCACCTACTTCTGTCTGAAGCTCTTTTCTGCCTTATAATCAAAATTTTCGATTCCTTTTTATTTCTGAGCTGATTCTGAAACGGGAATAGGGCTTATGTCTGATAGCTGACTTTTTCAATTCCAGAGGTAGAACCACAATATACTGGTGCAAGAGTAGAGGGTGATATCATACCATTGGATTTTGTGAAGAAAATGATGGACGATTTCAAGAACCAGAAGGTTTTGCATAAACGGTACGCTGCTTAACCAAGAAATAGAAATATATTAACATCATTCTATTATGGCGTAGGACCTGTTGGACTTTAGCTTAACCACGCTTTTCTGAGTCTATGGTTTCTTTGTAAAAGATATGCATACCAGATTGTGCTGCAAATAAGAGATTTGCTTCGGGAATTGCCATCGCTTGTCGACATTAATGTTGCTGAGGGGAAGCATTTCACTGTCTGTGGTGATGTACATGGTCAGGTAATATGGTTTTCTTCACTTTGTTAGATGATGGCTCCATCATCATCACCACTCAAATTCTTGCAGCTGTCACATAATTTGAAGTACATAATTGATAACTTTTGTCGGTATGTTGTGGCTTACTCTCTTTTGTTTGTGTGTGTTTGTTGAAGTTCTACGATTTGATGAATATATTTGAGCTCAATGGACTTCCATCAGAAGACAATCCGTATCTGTTCAATGGAGATTTCGTAGACAGAGGTTCTTTTTCCGTCGAAGTCATACTGACACTGTTTGCCTTCAAGTGCATGTCTCCATCAGGTTCGAAGCATGTGCTTTCATTTTCTTTTTTTTTTTTCCAGTCCAGTTCTATCTCTTTTTGTGTCCTCCATCAAGTTTCTGAAAGAGTTTTTGATTTCTGAACGAGTTGTTGGAAAGTTCTATTTATGGTTCGCCGAAATATTGGTGTCTTAATACCTTTTCCTGATTAAGTTTTCATTGCTACAATACTTGTTGTTGGAAACGATAAGGTTTTCAGATTGGTTTTTATTGTTAATTAATCCCGCAAACAAGAAACGTTGCACCAGTCGTAATACCTTTTAATATTGGTTCTCATATTTCCCATCCATTTATCTTTTACTCAGCTATATACCTTTCTCGGGGAAACCATGAAAGCAAGAGTATGAACAAGATATACGGTTTCGAGGGGGAGGTCAGGTCCAAATTAAGCGACACTTTCGTGGAACTATTTGCTGAGGTGTTCTGTTGTCTGCCTCTGGCCCATGTCATAAATGGGAAAATTTTCGTAGTACACGGAGGTCTTTTCAGCGTTGATGGTGTGAAGCTTTCTGACATAAGAGCCATTGATCGGTTTTGCGAGCCCCCTGAGGAGGGTACTGCCTATAGCTTCCTCTTTCTTGGTTCCTTTCAGCTATAATCTCTTTTTGGCATCTGTACTTAATATCTCTCGTTATTTCTTATCAGTTAATATAATCTCTAGGGTTTGCGTATGATTTCTTTTCAGGGTTGATGTGTGAACTGCTGTGGAGTGATCCACAGCCTCTGCCCGGGAGGGGACCAAGCAAGCGTGGCGTTGGCCTTTCCTTCGGTGCTGATGTCACCAAGAAGTTCTTAGAGGAAAACAACCTAGGTAGCACAAAAAAGCTTTAGTCGTCTTCCATATTACAATTTACAACATTTTTACTGAATATTTCTTATGTAAATTCATCTACGTTCGTACAGAATTGGTCGTGAGGTCACATGAAGTTAAGGATGAAGGATATGAGATCGAGCACGATGGTAAACTCATCACGGTTTTTTCTGCTCCCAACTACTGCGACCAGGTATTTAAATCCACAGGCTGTTTAAGCCACGACATGTGAAACATTTTCTTGGTGAATATGTTGTTTAACGGTGATTAATTGCATGCATTTACTTCCCTCGAAAACAGATGGGAAACAAGGGTGCTTTTATTCGATTCGAAGCCCCCGACATGAAGCCGAATATCGTGACATTTTCGTCGGTGGTAATTTTCTTTCAACCCTAGCCAAGGATTTTACTTTTCTGTCTTCTTTTTGCAAGCATTGATTACTTTCTTGCCTGCAGCCACACCCTGATGTGAAGCCCATGGCCTATGCAAGCAACTTCTTAAGAATGTTCTCCTAATAATCGAATTGCCGTCTTTGTAAGTTTTTCGCTTTTGGCTTCGACATTCCCCGACAATGAGCGCGACGGCGCAAAAGGCTTTCGTTTTCTTTTTTTAATTTATAAATGATGTGCGTCACTCATGTTCTTTTTGCTTGTGTTATTTAAGTGGAAAATTAGAATCTTGAAGAAACTTGAATATCCAATTTCATTTCCTTTGTTATATTGTCTTATACTGCCTTTTTTTTTCTTATTCTTTTTGGCTTTATTAAATTTTATATTTTGTTTGCAAGTATATAGTAATACCATTATTGCCGTATGGGGTTGCGCGTGCATAGTTTCTTTTCTTCTTCTTGGAGGGAAGGAAAGGAAGCAATGGCTTCGTCGTCTTTCATCAAAAGATATATACCTTACGTGCATATTATATTATGGTTTCCCGAACCTCGAAAGGTTAAATATAAGAGTCATTTCATTCGACGAAAAGCAACATTCTCAACAACGTAAGCTTCCATCTACACATATTATTGAGGAAATAAAAGTTCCAGAAAGAAAAAAAGGTCGTTGATCGGACTCATATCAAACATGGGTGTTCTTGGAAGCTTTGCCAGAAATATCGATGCATTAATCGGGTACTCTTCCATTTTTTTATTTCTCACGCAAATTACTCTGTGAATTAATAAATCTTCTTCGATGTTTGTCTTTGTATTTTTTTTTTCTTTTTATTTGCATAGCAGACCTGGAGTGATGCTTCTCTATCCCCTGTAAGCCATCTTCTCATATAATCATCGCCATAATTGTGAACTTTATCGATAATTAACATACATAAAAAAAAAAAAAAAATCGATTGAAATAAAACGGTTCAGATATGCATCGATGCTGGCGATCGAGAGCCCCTCGACCTTAGACGATCAACAATGGCTGACATATTGGGTTCTCTACTCTTTCATTACTCTTTTCGAGCTTTCCACTTGGAAAATCCTTCAATGGTAGGCACCATAACACAAAACAAAAAGAATTACCATTATTCACTTTTTCTCTATTCTTATTATACATAAATACGTATACGTACAAATACTATACAGGCTACCCTTTTGGCCATACCTGAAGCTGTTATTCTGTGCATGGCTGGTGCTTCCCATGTTCAATGGTGCTGCTTACATATACGAAAACTACGTAAGAAAATACGTAAATCTCGGGAATTACGTGAGCCCTTATCATCCCGAGGGTCAACGAAGGGTTCTTCAGATGATGAGCCTTGACGCACGTAAATCTGTTGAGAGCTACATCGAAAGATATGGCCCCGAAGCTTTCGATAGAGTGGTCAAAGCGGTAAGACACTAGAAGACCCCTTCGTTCATTAGTCTCTCTTGCTTACTATTCAGGCTTGGTTTTTCTAAGATGAAAAAAGGTGTCTTTCTGTGTTTTATTGCAGGCTGAGAAAGAAGCAAGGAAACATTGAAGGACACAGAAAACATAACTTCACTATTACAAAGATTTGTTCATTTGATTGAAATTTCATGTCTTTCTTCAAGTGTGTGTTTCTTATCATATGTGTGATTTATTTGTATGATTTCATAGTTGTAGATATAAGAGATGCTGCCGGTGATACAATTACTGTCAAATTTCGTTATTTGGCATTATCGGCCTATCTATCCTATTTTATTAATTGTGAGGAGGACTTAAAAACTGCATAATTTGGTCTAATTGTACACCAAAATTTCAAGCCAATTGGGTAGTTACTTTTTTAATTAATTAAGACGTCTCATGTATGAACGGTTTATTGCCCATGTTCTACTAATCAACCAATCATAAAGGACACGTGTAATGGTCTGAATAACTCCCACGTAATATTAATAACTGACGTTCAAAAGGCCACATCATTTACTATCTTTGCACACACGTTGAGGGTGTGCAGAAGTGACTAGTACTCATTAACCCACTTAAGAGGAGAGTTGATCAATATAAGTTGATGGGGTTCCATTCTAAACTTAATTGGTAATAGGTGGAGTACCCCGTCAACTTATAAGTTACTCAATCACTTCTTAATTATTCGATGTGGGATACGTGTGATTTATTATGTTTCTATATTTCAACGATTACATTTAGTTGATGAAGGAAAACCGAGAACATAGTAAACACCTCTAATTCGCTCACTTAAATCTTTTTTTCTTACGTGGCGGCCTCTCCTCTGACCGTTGGCGCTACGCTAGAGTGGTAATGAATGATATGTGTTGTTGACTATAAAGTATTAATCGATGCGCAATTTGAATATTATGCGGATAGCGCACGTTATTCGCGCCTCATCTTCAGACCACAATATCAATGTAAGAACGTGAAAAAAAACAGAAAGAAACGAAAGGTAAATTAGAGCAAAGGCAGCACGAAATGGAGTCTTCATAGCGCTTTTTTTTTCCCTCGTCTCTTATTCTTCTTCTCCGTTGTTGTAGCCATCCAAAGTGGTCGGCATCATCCATTAAAGAACTTCGACGTTCGAAGCTATGGTGCTGTCGGAAACGGCAGAAATGGCTGCACTAAGGTGTGTGTTTGCCACCATACCATATGCATACGAAATAAATGTGCTTTAAATTTTTCTTAAACATTTCTACATGCATATTTATTATTAAATAAAACAAAAATTCTACCAATTTTATTTTCGAAATAGGCTTTCGAAAAAACATGGAACATCTCGTGCGGGTACACGTGGGGCAGACGTAAGATGTTGATCCCTATAGGAAATTATAATTTGGGATGAATCATCATCAAAGGCCCGTGTAGAGGCCCGTTGGATTTTGTGGTCGACAGAAGGATTAGCGCTTACGCAAACACCCTTTTCGAAGAGGGGTGGGTCCATTTTCAATACGTCAACGGTCTCACTATCAGAGGCGGTGGACGGCCAAGGCGCGGAGAAGTGGTGTTCCAACGACTGCATCACCAATCACAACTACAAACATCGCCTTTATTCCTTAAGTGCAAGTAGTATGCGGAAAAGGAATGCGCATGAACTTTCCTTTCTTTATTCCCCGTCGAATTCTGCGTACTAAACCACCCTAAAATAAGTAACAGTCTGATACGACTTTACTAATCGCTATTACTGCGTATGCGCCAATAGTGCAGACGCTAAATCTCGACTTTCTGAACGTCTCGACCGTCCAAGGCCTCCTTTCCCTAAACCCTAAGGCAACTCACATCAGTCTACTCAAGTGCTACAAAGTGGAGCTCGTCCGCCTCAACCTCACGGCTCCGGCGAAATCAACCCACGCGGACGGCGTGCGCATCGGCTTGAGGGAATCCACGTCTCGAATTCCGTCATAAGCACGGGCGACGACTGCATCTCGATGTTCATTGGGAGCCGAAACGTAAGCCTGGAGGGATTGATGTGCGGGCCGGGCCATGGGATAAGTGTAGGCAGCCTCGGGAAGGACGTGAAGCCCGTGAGCGGGAAGGCCAAAGCTCTGTGCTCTCACATCTTTGGTTCTACTTACGGCACGCAGAATCCCTCTGGTTGCTTACACTAACAAACTCTCCTTATTGCATAGCTTGGAATCATTGTTTTTATATATGTTGTTCAAGTAATGTATCAAGAAGAGGGTTTAGTTTAGGTAAATAAATATGTATATGCTGCTGTGACTTATGATACATTTGAAAAACGGAGCGGTATTAATGTAATAAACTATATGTTTTGTGATGTAGAAATAAACTAATTTCTAGATTAGTCCCTTTGTGTTTACTCACTCAGAGCCATATGATACGACTTGTGACTGGCGATGATGTTGTGTTTAATCCAATCAAAATGATATGGCTATCAATTATGGTGACAAAAATTTTCATAAATTTTGGCGACACGACTTTGCTGCATTTTGAGTTTGATATGCGTTTGACTTTGGTGTCGATAACAACATGTTCTGATATGAGAATAAGCAAACTCATCAAATAAAATTGGACAAAACAAAACTCTTATTCCATAATAATCATTCACGAAAAAAGGGTAACAAATAAAAAAACTATATGGCTGACTAGTTATATATCCAAATTAAATCCAACAAAAATGAGATTATAATAACGTTCAAGCAGTTTCGAATAACATGAAATTCTTCCAAAATCAGTGACCAGTAATCAAGTTTTGGAAAGCCATCTCAAAATGTGTTTAAAGTTCGCGGCATCATTTTGTATATGAGAAATTTGCGGGCAATTTCCAATTTACCAACGCCACTTGACATGAGGCACCAAACAGAAATTTGGATTGTTGGGGGCCTGTTTGAGCCCATGTTACAGTGGGCCGGACCAGCTCGGCACGAGCCCGCGGAGCCTATTTTAAAAAATTTTAAGATTAGACTTTTAAAAATTCTTGAAATGTTTATCATTAATTATTATAATTTATACCGATTATAATTAAAACATAATAAAATTATATAGTTGTAAATGATTTACATCCATAAACACCTAAAAAACATATTTTATTTTTATAAAGTTGAATTTTTCAAAACTTACTCAAATAAAATATATGTATATATAAACAAGCAAGCCTCATTGGCCCGTGGCCTGCCAGCCAGCCGAGCCTGGCACGCCGGGCTAAGAAGTCCGGTGATATTTCAGGTTCCTAATTCTGGGCCCATACCGGTTGTTAACAAATCTACAGGTTGTTAATTCACATCGTATTTACCAAAATGAGCCATCCATTTGTGAGATTCACTTGAAATCGAGGCTTCAGTACCCATTCAATCACACATACCATGACCACCCTTAAATTAAACAGTGAAGAGAGGCAGCTGTGAGAAACTAATATACAATTCAACAGTGAAAGATATAGCAACAGTTGACAGAGATGAAAAAAGTTCTAAATCCATCGTACAAAAAATCATACAAGAAACTGACATTCGGAACAGAAATAAGCGAGATTCAGTGAGCTGAAGATATAGCAACAGTTGACAGAGGAAAACAGTTCTAAATCCATCGTACAAAAAGTCATACAAGAAACTGACATTCGGAACAAAAATAAGCGAGATTCAGTGAGCTGAAGATATAGCAACTGACAGAGATGAAAACAAATCCATCGTACAAAAAATCATACAAGAAACTGACATTCGGAACATAAATAAGCGAGATTCAGTGAACTGAAGATATAGCAACAGTTGACAGAGATGAAAACAGTTCTAAATCCATCGTTCAAAAAATCATACAAGAAACTGACATTCGGAACAGAAATAAGCGAGATTCAGTGAGCTGAAGATATAGCAACAGTTGACAGAGACGAAACAGTTCTAAATCCATCGTACAAAAAATCATACAAGAAAGTGACATTCGGAACAGATATAAGCGAGATTCAGTGAGCTGAAACTCTCACCTCGTCGGACAAAGACACGATGCGACTATAAACTTCATAGCTCTTTTTCCACCGGAACCATAATGCTCCATTAGCGCCAATATGAAGATGAGAGCCGTAATATTTGACAAAATAACAAAGTACGTTGCTATTTGCCCTACAGAATGAATTTACAGATTAAATATAGACAACAAAGAAAACAATCGTTGTGAAATCTTACCTGAGAAACGACGAACCAATCGACTGAGCTCGTCGCGGAAGTAGCTCCAACTCGAACGGCAAAGGCCGATGATAAACTGCGTTACTGCAGTGACGAACGGATCAGCGAACAGAAGAAATGAAATCAATTTTTGAAAAGCCATCTGAAATTGTGTTTAAAATTCGCGGCGTTCGTTCGTTCGTTATGTATGAGAATTCATGGCAAATTTGTAAATTTACCAACGGCAAGCTGGCATGAGGCTACCAAACAGTATTTGAATCGGACCGTTTTGCCGGCCCGAATTGCTGGGGCCTGTCTGAGCCCGTTTTACAGTGGGCTGGACAACCTCGGCACGAGCCCAAGGAGCCTATTTTTTTATATATAAAATTTAATATTAAACTTTTAAAAATTCTTTTAAACGATTTATATGTACTGATTATTATTAAAACATTACAAAATTATATAGTCGTAAATGATTTACATCCATAAATACCTAAAAAGTATTCTTATAAAATTGAATTTTCCAAAACATTATATAAAAAATATTATATGTATACAAACAAGCTGGCCTCGTTGGCCCGTGGCCTGCCACCCAGCCGAGCCTGGCGCGCGGGGCCGAAAGTCCAGTGATTCAGACTCCTAATTTTGGGCTCAAACCCGATAATTTCTTGGGTCAGGCCATGCCACGTGCTCATGGTCGAAGTTTCACCTCTAATCATAGTTCAATTCATTTTAGTTAAACTATCGGGACCGTTAATTATGATATGTGATGAGATAGTCCTATTTGTTACTTGACCCGGTATTAATCGTATTTTAGAATATATAACTTGGTTTTGAAATCTGTTTCCGAATCAGGACCGAAAATTCTATTGATTTAAGATCTATAATCTAATTGGTAAGAAATCGGAGTAAAATCGATTTAAGAACAAATCAATCAAATAGAATGTGTTTGGATATTAAAAGTAATTGTAACATGGATGTAGGTGTAAATGAGATAAGGTCGGCTAAGCACGAGCCCTTACAGTTGTTTTGCAGCTTGAGGTCGAGCTTTTAAGCTTGTGTTTGCGAGCTCCTTTAAACCCTACCGAGCTCAGTTAGAGCTTTTTAATAAAAAAAATGGAGCTTGCTCACATAAATGAGCTCGACTACGATATTTTCACGAGCCCGAATGAGGTGTTAAAATTAGATCTATAAATCTTAGGTAAAAATTAAATAAATGTAACACGTATTGGGAGATTAAATAATAAAATTGTAAAAGTATTCAAAATTAATTTAGTAATAAACTTTGTTAAAATGCTAAATAGGAATTTACCTTTTATATGCCTTCCGAATATTTCTTTTATTCATTTATTTTTAATTAGAACATAAATCGGGACAGGTCCAATTTGTTTTGAAAACCCTGCTGGGACATCACTAGTCTAGGAAGTCGATATTTTTACTTGTATAATTTTTTTATATGATGTTAGCTACAGGAAAAGCTTATTTGTTGTAGAAAACATTAAGATTTGAGATATTGACGATGCAAATAAAGAAACATTGTACCAGTTCCCTCACCTTATATTATATTATTGGTTCTCATAATTCAGATAAATATATCTGCAAAAGAAACAAGGTTTTCATGTAATAACTCTGTCTTGCATGGCTGACTACTCATATATCCAAATGAAATCCAACGTAGATGAGAAAGATAACGATAGTCAGCAGTTTAGATGAGAAAGATAATGATAGTCAAGCAGTTTCGAATAACATGAAATTCTTCCAAAACCAATGACGACTAATAGTGGATATACTTCTTCGACTCAATTGTCTCCGCCCTTAGTCGTCGTCATCTCGGGTAGAAGCCCGCATAAGAAGACGGTCGTCAAAAGCATAGAGACTGAAATAAGTAAATGCATCCAAAACATCGCCACCTCGATGAGATCCATCGTCAAGAATCGAGAGACGAAAAACACGAACCCAATGTTCATTACGGAGCGTAGATCGCCATGAACACATATACCCTGGCGAGCTGTTGGAAGCTAGATATTAATAGAAAAGAGACTGACGGGGGAACGAAGGCGACGCTAATACTATTAAAACACGGCTGATTTTTTTCTAGCTTTTGAATTACAGACATCTCTTCTTCATAGCCGTCGGGGCCTAAAGTTTCCACATACCGCCTAGCGATTTGACGCACGCCGTCCGACAAGTGCAAAAATTCGGAACCCGCAAAGACTACCGCGAGCGCGCTGGGGAAGTAAAGAAGAGGCGCGAGCATCATCACGATGGACCTTAGCACTTCACAAGTAATATTTCTGAGCGCATAGAGATACAACTTAGCCGTAAGAATTCCAAAGCTGGCTCCTTGTGGAAGGAACGCCGTAACTCGATATCCAAACTGCAGCGCATTAGTTGCTACGACCTGAATGGAAATGCCTATGCTGATGTTGACGACGATGTTGGAAATTAGGAGTTATATCGGAAGGGAGAAATTAGAAGGATAGTGTTTAGAGGAAGAGGCTTTACAACACTTGTTTTGATTTTCACTTGCTTGATACAAAATGCTAATACATCACCCCTATTTATACTAGTTCCACCTCCTTAAGATGTGTCTAAGATTAAGCCACATGTCTCTAATCTAGAATTCTCCTAGATTCTTCTACCAAAATATCCTAGATAATTCTATAGAAATATCTAGGATATTCTATACTAAATATCTTAGATATTTATCTTCAACTTCTAGAAATTGGGCCAAATTCTCCTAAGCCCAAATACTAAATTCATACTCATAATTATTAAAGCCCAAATCAAGTTTACTTTCAACACCCCCCCTTAAACTTGATTTGGTATTCCGAGCAAACTTCATGGTCGAGGGGTCTTCCTTCTTCGATGGCTTGGTGAAATATCAGCTACTTGATCCTTGGACTTCACATATTCCAGCTTCACTTCCTTCCGGGTAATCCGCTCTCTGCGATCATGGCTGACTGGATTCTTAGCTAATGCTGTTGCCGACCTGTTGATTCCTGAGTTCCAAGCTCTTGGTGCCTTTCCCAATCCATCTAGCGCATTCTGCAACTTCAGAATCTTATTAATTTCCTTTGTCACTTCATACCCCGTGTACGTATCTTTCTCGAGAACTCCGTGTTCGAGAGCAGACTTCATATGCATTTGGTGTATTCTCCCATTATTTTCGTGGTAGCCAATGTCCGTTTCTTTATTGTACCCTTCAGACGCCAAACTTGTTGTATTTCTTTCACCTTCTCCTTTATGCCCCTTTTTTTTGCTAACTCTCGCATGTCAATTTTCTCGATATCTTTAGTTTTCTCATCCATGATCACTTTCTCGTCCTTAGCATCTTGAAACCTCATCGGCCCACTATCTGCAAAGAGACAAATGAGAGTTTGATTGTTTTGATTTTCAGTTACCTTGGGTACTTCTTGTTGGCTCTTGAAGTGTGAGACTCCCTCAATTGAGTTTTCGTCTTCTCCAGATCCCGCAGGGGGTAATCCTAGTAGAGTATTGACATCTTCTCTTGTCTTCTCTATCGTTGGTTTCTCCAAGCTATTTTCTTCAAATTCTTCTTCATTGTCGAACATCATCTCCATGTAGTTACCTTCCACCGGGGTGTTATGATCTTCTCCAATATCCATATCGTCACTCACTAACTCATTAAACTCCATGGACATGCTTCTGTTTTCACTCATGCAACTGCTCCCACCGGTGTCTAGGTACCACTTATTGCATTCGCCGATCTCAATATCCTTACGGGCTAGCAGTAGAATCTCTTCTTCTTGATTTTTCTCTTCAATGTAGTTAGCCCTCTCTTCGACTTTATTGACTCTACCGGCTCGACACTCGGAAGCATAATGTCCGAATTTCTGACAATTATAGCACTTAATATGTGATTTGTCATACCTTGATCTCGAGTTACCTCTCCAGTAGCCTTTTGTCGAATAATCTTGTCCTTGATGATTATCTTGGTCGTCGTTGTCCGGTCTCCAACCTCGTCCGTATTTGTGTCCATGGCCTCCGCCTCGTTCTCCTCTATATCCTTGCCTGTAGCCTCGTCCTTGATATTTTTCCTCATTTTCCCTTTTTTTTGAAGAATCAACTTGCAACTTAAGTAGTTGTTCTACGATCCCTTCCTTCTTCCTTTTCTTCTCTTCATGAGCTTGCAATGAGCCCAATAGTTGCTCCATCGTCATTTCTTCTAGATCCTTAGTTTCTTCTATGATGGCTACGATATGCTCGAATTTTGGATCTAACGAGCGAAGAATTTTCTCCATGATTCTAACATCATCAATTTTCTCGCCATTCCTTTTTAGTTGATTAGATATTGCTAATGCCCTTGAGAAGTAGTCCGACACAACCTCGTCATGCTTCATATGCAATGCCTCAAACTCGGCTCTTAAAGTTTGAAGACGTACCTTCTTTACCGGATCCGCTCCTTTATACGACGTCTGAAGCTTCTCCCATGCTTCCTTGGCGGTCTTTGCTTCCGAAATCTTCTCGAAAGCGTCATCATCTAATCCTTGATAGATTAGGTAGAGAGCTTTCTTGTCTCTCTTTCGCAATTCTCTCAAACTATCCTTTTGAGTTTGAGATTGGGTTTCTTCGTTCTTCGGCTCGACGTAGCCTTTCTCCACGATATCCCATACGTCTTGTGATCCAAGGAGCGCCCTCATCTTGATACTCCAATTGTCGTAGTTGCTCTTGTTGAGTGTCGGAACTTGGAAGGGAACCATGCCGCTCGCCATCGCCTTAGGATCTTCTAGCTCTGATACCACTTTGTTGGAAATTAGGAGTTATATCGGAAGGGAGAAATTAGAAGGATAGTGTTTAGAGGAAGAGGCTTTACAACACTTGTTTTGATTTTCACTTGCTTGATACAAAATGCTAATACATCACCCCTATTTATACTAGTTCCACCTCCTTAAGATGTGTCTAAGATTAAGCCACATGTCTCTAATCTAGAATTTTCCTAGATTCTTCTACCAAAATATCCTAGATAATTCTATAGAAATATCTAGGATATTCTATACTAAATATCTTAGATATTTATCTTCAACTTCTAGAAATTGGGCCAAATTCTCCTAAGCCCAAATACTAAATTCATACTCATAATTATTAAAGCCCAAATCAAGTTTACTTTCAACAGACGATTCTAGAGATTTGTCCCACAGAGCAAGAACCCCACAAGAGAAGCAAACCGCCCGTAATCACTTTTGTGGTGCGCGGAAGCGGAATATTGTGACTGCGTATGCCGAGGCAAAGGCGAATACCAAGTACAGATAATAATCCGAGGAAGCCATGGGATTATTGTATATCAAGCGAATGTAGAATTTATTTGGAATCAGTAAATTTTCCAGTAGTGAAGGCATGGATAGCAAACCACCTGCTATATGCAATATATAATTTATATTATTTAGCATAAAGAAACAACATGTAACAATAATAATAATAGTGACCTGTGATTCCAATGTCCGATCCGATCCAAAAGCCAACGAACCAAGCGTATACTGATATCATTGATTTCAATGGCATATGAAGTTTTCCATCGACACCACGGACAAGTCCTAGGAATGTATTTCCACGGTGGTCCAATAGGAATGCTTCTCTATGATTTTCATCATCGTTCCTATCCATTCTGTGCTTTGCTTCTTTCGTAGATCTGATCTGCGAATTTGTTTGTAACAATACAAAAAAACGAAAAGAAATATAATTTCCTTTTAACTGATTTGGAGTGTCGAATAATTAGGGATTGACAGCAATAAAATCCGACTGTTTTTTAAGACTTAGTAGTTTCACTTTCAGCAGTAAATTAAAAATCCCTTACTATTCGGGATTATTCTTTTTTTTCCTTTTCTATGTATCGGCTAATATTTTTGTTATTGTATGTAGATATATTTGTTTGAATCGGTCTCACTTCCTCTTTGAATAAAAAGAATGCTATTTACAGACCTAATTTCTGACGATTGTGCTATATTCAAATACTGCTTCCTCCGGGTAGGGTCTTTCCACCCTTGGTCTGTAATTAAAAGATTTTTTTTAAAAAAATAATAATAATACAAATAAATAATCCAAATAAATAATCCAAATAAATAATATAAATAATATATACAAATAAATAATAGAAATAAATAATACACATAAATAACCCAAATAAATAATACAAATAAAATAAACCATATAAATAATATAAATAAAATATACAAATAAAATATACAAATAAATAATACAAATAAATAACATAAATAAATAATATAAATAAAATATACTGTAATTAAAAGATATAAAAAAAATCGATCGAAATCAGATTTCGGTCAGTACTGTAACCGACCGAAAATTGATTTCGGTCGGTACTGTACCGACCGAAATCTGATATCGGTCATTGCAGCACCGACCGAAGCGTGATTTTGGTCGGTACTGTACCGACAGAAGCATGATTTCGGTCAGTACTGTAACAACCGAAACATAATTGAAATCAATTTTCGGTCTGTTACAGTACTGCCGAAATTATGTTTCGGTCAGTACTGCAATGACCGAAATTTTATTTCGGTCGGGTTTTTTTTTTTCGCCGAACGGAAATACGAACGATGTTTTACGTTAATTTGGCTTACCAGTCGTGAAAAAAAGCTATTTCCCTTTCCTAGTCCCTGTCGGCGATCCATTGCGATTTCAGTTTTTTTTTTTTGTCTGATTTCGATATGCGATTTGAAAAGTGTTGTCTGGACAGAGCTTTAAATAGATATTTTTTCTTGTTTATTATAATTTTCTCTTTTTAAATTAATTTAAATATCATAAGGGCAAAATCATCTTTTCTAGCCCTTTAGGGGGCGGTAACAAGTAAAAAGGGGGCGGTAAATAGTAATCCCCATTCAAATACTAAAAGCTTCTTGCCGCATATGGGAACTAATAATATACAAACCTAGCTAATAATATTCACATCCTCTTTGAATAAAAGATGCTATTTACCAAACCTAATTTCTGATGATTGTGCGACTATATTCAAATTAGCTTTCTTACCGCGCGCTTATGGCAACTATAATATGCAAATCTAGCTACTATTCACATCCGATGCTATTTACTAACCTTATTTCCGCTATTCGAATAATTAAAAGCTTACTTACCGCTTATGGAAACTAATAATATGCA
Organism: Craterostigma plantagineum; assembly: GCA_027422505.1. Classification (NCBI taxonomy): domain Eukaryota; kingdom Viridiplantae; phylum Streptophyta; class Magnoliopsida; order Lamiales; family Linderniaceae; genus Craterostigma; species Craterostigma plantagineum. The sequence goes on along the minus strand of JAPQWV010000010.1, from coordinate 23,784,804 downwards.
AACTTAATATCCGATGACAGTAATAAATCAATAAATAGATATATAATTTTCATGACTTCGAAACTTATTTTGATCAAATACTACATATTTAGATAATTTGAATGTATCTTGAAATTTCAAATTTAGGTGTCCTTAAATTTTTCTTAGAGTGATTTAATAGGAGTTGTGGGCAATAAAAACAATAATTGCTCATTTTTTAAATATTACTTAATTGTTCGCTCTAACGAGCGCGTTATTTGTTAATATGCTTCATAAACATTCGCTTTAACGGGTCGCTTTAACCTTATTTTAGATATTTCTCAACACACGTCAAATTATTTTTCATAAACAAAATAGAATTTGTTTTGCCTCAAAAAATATACATGATCTTCATGGTTTGAACCACGAGGTTATACTTTCATAATTCAAACACAAAAAATTACATAAAAAAAAGTCTCTAATATTTTCCAAATTTTCAAATGAAATATTTCATATGCAACTATCACATGCAATCTCATATGCCATATCCGTTTGCTCGAACATGAAATCATTTTGACTTGGTGAACTGAATTCAATCCAATCAACAGGGAAAAAATTTTGTTCTGGTCAAACATTTTTGATATAATAAAGCAAATCAATAAATAATATTAAATGGCAATATATTGCTGTCACATTATTCCCTAATAGAATCCAGTAATAGCGATCCAATATCATCAATGATGACCAATACAACACAAATTGAAGGTGTTGTACCTATATAAACCAGCCTTGCACATCAATGTAAAGCACGCAAGAAAAATAATTATAAGAAAAGATAAATATAAGAAAAATTAAAAGCAATGGCCACAAAATGGAGTGTTGTATTCGCTCTCATCTTTTTCTTCTCTTTTAATGTGGCCGTCCGAGGTGGTCATCGGCATCATCCATTAACGAGCTTCGACGTTCGAAGTTATGGTGCTGTCGAAAATGGCAGAAATGACTGCACTAAGGTGTGTTTGTTGCCATACCATATGCATATGAATTAAATATGTACTTCTAAATTTTCTTAAAACATTTCTACATGCAATTTATTATTTAATAAAACAATAACTCTACCAATTTTTTTTCGAAATAGGCTTTTGAAAAAACATGGAACGCCTCGTGCGGGTACACGGGGCGCAGACGTAAGATGTTGATACCAATAGGAAACTATAATTTGGGATCAATCATCTTCAAAGGCCCGTGTAGAGGCCCGTTGGACTTTGTGGTCGACGGAAGGATTAGCGCTAGCGCAAACACCCTTTTCGAAGAGGGGTGGATCCATTTTCGATACGTCAACGGTCTCACGATCAGAGGCGACGGAGTACTAGATGGCCAAGGCGCCGAGGCGTGGCGTTCCAACGACTGCATCACCAATCACAACTGCAAACATCGCCCGACGGTAAGTAATTATATAATTATTTTTACAGGTGCGCTTTTTATGCAGAATTCAATGCGCCTTATATGTGGAATTCAAGGCGGGAAAGAATATGAAAACGTAATATTGCGCATGAATTTTCTTTTCTTTTTTCCGCTTCGAATTCCGCATACCAAACGCACCCTAAAAAAAGTAACAGTCTGATCCGACTTCACTAATCGGTGTTACTGCATATGCGACAATAATGCAGACGCTAAATCTCGACTTTGTGAACGACTCGACCGTCAAAGGCCTCCATTCCCTAAACCCTAAGGCGGCGCACGTCAGCCTATTCAAGTGCAATAATGTGGAGCTCGCCGGCCTCAACCTCAAGGCTCCGGCGAAATCACCCAACACGGACGGCGTGCGCATTGGCTTCTCCAATGGAATTCGCGTCTTAAATTCCATCATAAGCACCGGCGACGACTGCATCTCGATGGTCGCGGGGAGCCAAAACGTAAGCTTGGAGGGCCTGACGTGTGGGCCGGGCCACGGGATAAGCATAGGCAGCCTCGGCGGGGACACGGAGCCCGTGGGCGGGATAAGCGTCAAGAACTGCACCTTCTTGGGGACGGACAACGGGGTGAGGATCAAGACATGGGCCGCCGCCTCAAACGACAGCGTGGCGTCTGGGATTTCGTTCGAAGATATCGTTATGGTGGGAGCGAATAATCCCATCATAATTGACCAGTCATATTGTCCCGGTCATAATTGTGGCAAGGTATGAAATTTAGTTATTGGACCTTATTGGCCCTACGCATGTGGGCCCGCATAGGAGGAGAGTACTTTAAGCTTGATGGTATTTCATCCTATATATTTTGGTGATAGATGGTTCCATATCGAGTTATATGCGACGTCAGTATCTTCAAATTATAGTCGATGTGGGACACGTGCGGATTATTAGGGTTATCTACTTTAACAATCTTTGCGCTTGCATTCGTTGAGTCGATCTTCCTTTCTTATCACAGGGAGAATCGAGGGTTCAGATACGTAATGTGACGTTCAACAACATTAGGGGAACGTCCCACACGGAGGTGGCGGTGAATATACAGTGCAGCAGAGCGAAGCCATGCGAGGACGTAAACCTCAGAGATATCAACTTGGTGTATCATGATAAAAGAGGTATTAATAAGAAGGCCAAAGCTCTATGCTCTCACGTATTTGGTTCTACTTTTGGCGCGCAAAACCCGACTGGTTGCTTACACTAAACAAATTCTCTTATTGCATAACTTAACTTACATCGTGGTTTTTAGATTAGTTCAAGTTATGTATTAATAATGCTCATTGCTGCTGCTGTGAATTGCGGTACACTTACAAAATGGCGCTGGTATTAGTAAGCCCCTCTTTTTTTCTTTTTCATGTAACAAACTATATGTTTTACGATTAAATGGAGAAATAAAAGTATTTTATAGATTAATCGCTTTTGTGGTCGATTTCTATTATCCATTTCTATCAAGCAATTTTAAAGAAATATACTAAATGACATGACTTGTAATAATCTTCATAAAAATAAAAATAAATATATTCTTCAAGCCTTAATGACATATATGTGCAACTAACCTCACATAACCATAGAAAAAGTTGGCTAATGGGTCCCACGACACCTCGACCAGCTGATCATCCGTTCATCTTCCGTCTTTACGCATTTTATATATTATAATTTTAATTTAAATGAGTTGGATATATCTTCGTACATGTGTTTGTGCCATCTCTTCGAATATATCGATTCTTTTTTATCCACACAACACAAAATAATCCCACGGCACTCATGGAGGATAACCACCACCTCCTTCAGCCGCTTCTGATCTCCTCCACCACCGTCGAAGGCGAAGACGACGAAGTTAGCCAACTCAATAATATCAGCCACATAACATCATACTCATCGTCGTCCGCAATCGTTCGACTCCTTCTAGTCGCAGTCATCGGCGTCGTATCGATCGCCGCCACCCATTTCTCCGTCGGCTACTCCATAGCCGTCGAGAACCACCAACTCGACACGAAATTGGGCCGGCGATTCCACACCTTCTACGTCGCCGACGACGAAGCCGTGCGTATCATCGTCAGAGCCAGCGACGAGGTTCGAGAATTTCTCTACCCTAAAAACACGAGCTATTACCACGTCCGTAAGAAAGTCAACGCCATCGTTCTGAAGCTAATAACGAAGAGCCCAAAATCCGCCGACGATGAAATCGTGACCGTCGACTCCGGCTCCGACCATTCGTTCGCCATCGGCGTCAGCGCTTCGCTTATGGAAGGCGCAGATTTCAAGCAGCGCGTGCTCGGAGCCGTTCGGCGGGGGGTGGCTCGCGTTTGGCTCTACGACGGTGCGCCGGCGAACGTGACGGAAGGATTGGTCGGTTACATCTACGGCCGCGTGATGGGTTCGGCGGCGGCGGCTGTGAACTCTGCTGCCGACATGGTCGAGTCGGAGAAATTGAGGTGTTGGCGGAGAGATGACGTGGCGAGTTTATTGACTGTTCTAGAGAATCGACGGCCGGGATTTATTAGGAGACTGAATCGTGAGATGATGGACGGCTGGGATGAGGGCTTGCTGGACCGGGTTTTGGGCGAGCCGTTGAAGACCTTGTGTACAGGTGAAGAGTGAGTCGTTAATGTACAACCATATCAGCGTGTAGTACAGCTGTTTTGCTTAATTATTGGAGTGGATCCCACTCTGAAGATCCAACGGCGTAGATGAGCCGATGAATGTGGAGCGCGATAGATAATCGAGCAATTGCTTGGTTGATTGTAATGTTATCGCAACTTTCTATCTTGTGATGGAGGACCACATACATTTGTGTGGTCAATCAATTTATGATAAATCATGATTTTTATAACATATAACATGACAATTAATACATTTTATGAGCTTTTTATATATTATTGCTATTCACCAGATTTCATGATAACACACATTCTTCATATTGGAAAGATAAATAAATTATGCGGCAATTTTTTTTTTGTACAATAACACAATACTCTTCATTAAAAAAAATAGATTATACGCTAAAAAATATTTCTTTTTCACGGTAAATACTCTTCATCATAAAGCCAAATGTAGTTTATGCGCTAATTTTTTATAAACGATAATGCCACTCTTTCATCACAAAGTAAAAAATAGACTGTGCTAAAAAAATCAAAGGGACGATTATCTCGGTTCTATACTATCTAAAGCTGGCAAAATTGCCCGCGGCGGGGTGGGCTGGGAAATTTTAGGCCCACCTTGGCGGGGCGGCACGGAGGGCCGCGGGCAGGCCCGTCAGAATTTACAATATTAATTTTTACATTAAATAATATATGTATAAAAATTAAATAAAAAGAAGTATATGTTTTTTATTTTTTTAATTATAATTTTAAGTGGAACTGAATTTAATAAAATAAATAAATTATTATTAAAGAGTTAGGATTAAGTACAAATACACTTTCGATCTTCTATAAAAAATTATTATAATTTTTTTACTCTTTTTTTAATTTTTCTCTTTTTCTATATTTTTTTATTTCTGGCGAGCTAAGCCGGTCAGGCCTGCGGCTCGCCAAAGGGCGGGACGGGCCTCCCTTTCGCAGGTAACGGGCTCGCCCTGCACGCCGGCCTGTTTGACAGATCAAATAATATCATTGTTGTTGTTGTTATTTTATTTACTAACCTAATTCTATAAAATTGAAGCTTAAAATAAATAAATCACAATTCACACATCTCACATTGCTATTTACTCATGCGTTTTCCCCACATGAATATCTTTTTGGCTTCTGCATTTAATAAATACATGCATATCAGCGCCAGTGGCCATACCACATGCATGTGGCTTCAACATACTACAAACTATTGACGAGTAACAATGGAATGAACCAATATACATTCGACATGAAAATTATAATTTCTCTTTTTTAATTTACCATGATGCAAATCTCGCTTCACCTCAATTATTGAATCATAAAGATATTTTAAATAAAAAACAAGAATCACATGACAACCCGTAAGATAAGCGATTTCGTCTGGCATGAATTGAATGACAATACCACTCCGAAGTCCGAGGTACAAATAAAATACGTCTAATCCTTTTTTAATTAAGTATATACGGCAAATATTATAAAACTGCAACTAATATTTAAAACCCACATATCTACGCAAAAAACAGCCGTTGAAAATCCAATCAATTTCAATACACAAAAGAGAAGTACCCCACAAAGAAAACCATAAAGAGTAATATTTCACAAAAATCCTGACAAATTACAAAGTCAGACGCCAAATAAAACCAACACCGCACTACTAGAGAATATATAACAACAAATATATCGACACGATCTATATTATATATCGCAGTCAAACAATTAATTAATTAATTCAACTCAACTATTCTTCCTCACAATTCCGTCATTACCAGCAAGCATGAGATACTTATCCCTCCTCGTCAGAGCCGTACACTCAAACCCTAAAGCGTCGGCCAACTTCTTCTGTATGTAATTAGCCACCTCATAACTGCTCTTCCCACCGCCGCAGGTCAGCTCCTTGGGAAGCTTCTCGAGAATATGAACCGTATAGCTCGGCAGTGGGTTCATGAAGAAGAAGATTGGGTCCAAGCACTTGAGCCCGCTCGCCGTCGTCCCATAGAACATCGACACGTGCGACTCCATAGCCACCGGGACTATGTCGTCGGTGAGCTCGGCGAACAGAGAACTGAACCTCAGCAAGTACGGCTCACGGCAGGTGGTTCCCTCGGGGCAGACGACTAAGTCCCCTTCCTTGAGAAGCCTATGCATAGTTTCTCCGTCGACCTTTCTGTCCCTCGTGAGGCGTACGGTCTTTATGGGAGAAATCATTTCGGACATCTTGCTGAGGCTGTAAGTAACTGCGGTCAAGGGTTTGCCCAGGGAAGTGCTCAGCATGACTGGGTCCAGGAGGGTTCGGTGGGTGCAGACGTAGAGGACGTGGCGCCGGCGGCCTTCGTCGGCGGCGCCGGCGAGATGGGGTTTTGTGCCTTTGAGTCGTAGGCTCACGCCGCTCGATATGCCGAAGAGGAAGGTGAGGTTTAAGGGCAGGCAAGTACCTACGACGAGGCGGTAGATGGCTAGTAAGAAGCCGAAGGGAAGCCATAGGAACATAACGAAGGCTGAAAGTGGCGTGGGGAGGAAAGCTAGTCGGCCGTCGTGGAAGATTAAGGGTTTTGGGTATTTGTTTCTTGGCATCGTTGATTTGAGGTCTTCGTTCGTTATTACGTAAGATTCCTGCGGAAATTTTTTATGGGTAATAGTGAGAAATCTACAGTACGAAGATGCCTGAAAAAAGTAGTCTCTTTTTGGTAATAAGTTTCGTTTGACTCGATGATTCTGGTATATATCTTGACCTAACAAGAAAACTACTTTTGTCGGAAACATATAAAAAGAAATATGTATGTGATGAATTAATACTACTTTAAGGTAGATGCAAAAACTGTAGTAGTAGTTGGCAGAGAATTGAATATACCTTGCATTGAGAAATCAAGAGATGGTCATGTAGGCCTGTGCTTCCAATACCAACATCTGGCCTCTTCTCTCCGAAATACTCTTTCAAAGCTCTGTGCTTCACAAGCAAACCCGACCCGGAAACGAGACCCGTGAAGAATCCGCCCCGAGCATGCAACTCGGTCCCAAAAACTGCGTCAACTTCGAGGTACTCTTTCAGAAACCCTTCCACCATGACTCTTGGGACACTAGTGAAGACAACCTTAGATCCAACACTACTCAATACATCAAGAGCGTGAGGGTTAAGGTTTTCGAGGTAGAACTTGGGCAAGACAGCCCTAGACACATTGTCCATGTCTTTAAACCTAAGCCCACAAAATGTAATGAAGATCATAACCCTCATCCTGAGCTCATAGTCAAGAATCAGCAGAAAAGGGTACGATAATAGGAGAAGAAGGGCTCTCAATATGCTCCCACCTTCAAACGCAACAAGCATGAAGTAAGGGAAGAAGGAAGGAGATCTCAGTATGGAACCATGTATGTCACAGACTAGAGTTTGAGATTTCCTATCATGGAGGCTGCATTTTGTGACGCTAGGATAGGAACGGACTAATTGTTGGGGAGAAGCAGAAGAAGATGATCTTGTGAATGGGGTTTTTGTGAAGAAAGTATGATTCTTGACTTTCATTGCAGCTCTGTAACATGAGTATGCCAGGAACTGATAAAGAAACCAGTCTGCTAACCGAAGCAGTACCATTGGAAACACCATGGATTTCACAGAAGAATCAGTTGTCATGTATAGATAGACTGTATATAGGTAATTATAGACAACAAAGAAATAGGGTATTACAAGAGAAAGGAAGATTTTTAGTCTCAAAGAGAAGTGATGATGATGAACAAAGGAAGGGACGGATGAGGATGGATTTATAGGAGTAATTAAGGAAGGGGTATGGGAAGGCATTTGACCATGCACGATTTGGTTAGCCACACACGCCGAGAGCATTAGATGCATGGAAGATTTTATTAAGTATTATTTTTCGAGTGTTAACTGCAGCTATATACGCGTTTTGACATTTTCTTGTTTATCGTATAATTTGTTTTCTATTCCTTTCTTGATTTTATCTTCTCTTTTTCTTTCCACCGTGTGAATAAGGGTAGAAAAATCTTCATTATAATTTCTTCACTAGATGAGCAATATCGGTAGGTAGGTTGTTTGTAGGTCACCGCCATACTTTTACCTTTGACATATATTTAAATTTGCATGTAGATATGGAGCAAGATTCAGAACAATTAGCATTATATTGACATTTCGTTATTTAATTGAGCATTTACATTGCATTTTTTGGGTTATCCCAGTTGTTTTCTGCTTTCTTTTTTGGGCAATGTGTCGATCGTGAAAACGATTATTTCCAAATATATTGATGATCAACACAATTGCATGAACGCTATGCTTACAAACACAAAAATAAAAATAAAAAGGGTTTTTTTTTCGATACATATCGGATTGTGTGCAATGTAGTTGTTCTTGAGTAAATAGGGGACCGCATATTCATTCATCTTCATCATCGAAATGTCGTTGATGTGAAGCAGAGAAACGCGAAATTGTGCAATCAATGTGTTGCAACTAATATACACTCATACAAATAAAATATGTATATATAACGTTATTACATGTTTCGATTCATTATTTGACCTGATACCTTAAAACCCAATGAGGAGAAAGCAATCACTGATCATCATCATCACCAAGTCCACTGTAGTTAATGGCAACACCGCCCATACTCGTCGTTGACTTAATTTTGGACAATTCGATGTATATAGTTTTTATTTTATTTTACCTTTTGTTCTTTATAATAATATGCAATGCTGCTAATATAGTTGGATTGCAATAAATGGAACTGTGATCTTGAACTGCAATCCTACAGTTAGATTAAGCCACTTGTCTAAAACCATAGGTGCTGCAATCACGACAAGAAACGCAAAGGATTTGATAATATAGTAAATTTAATGTGAAGATTAAGCCATTTTTCTTTCCGAGATAAGTGGGATGTATATTAATTAATCCATCGTTTTTGTTGCTACTTGGCATGAGCTAGCCTTCACATGACCAATCATCAAAGTAGTGTCCCAATACATTGGGAACACATAGTATAGCCGAGCCACTATATCTTTCCTTTCCATGCTCCGACAACAACTTCTCAAATGCCCTTTTTTCTTTTTCTAAACAATAATAATAAAAGCGCCACCCATTGATTGGAAAGTTCAAATTATAACGGTCAACAAAGTGCATGCGCTTTAGGGTTAGGTCTCAATCATTCTATGTGAATTTTTCTGAAATAATAACATTTGCATTCAACTACTTGGCTCATCGATTATACGTGCTATCCTAATTAATTCACAAACTATGCATTGCTCGAAATCCTTTTCTGATATAATTACGAGTACTTTTTCACGATTTTTTGGTGACAATATGATGCATCAAATCATCTCAATCATCAGCTTGTTAAAGAAGGACATGTGATATGCGAATTACCCGTTAGGTCTCGATTTTCTTTCCGCAAGTCGATCGAATTGCTCATTAACGTAAAATATAAGAAATAAAAATATATTACGAACTATAAATATAATGATATTGTAGTTGTAGATTCCGTGTTGTGTGGCTATGAAGGAGGATGCAACACGCAATATAGTAGGAGGAGTTGCACTTGTGTAAGAACAAAAGGTTGTAGGATTGTAGAGAAATCACATGATGACTAGCCTATATAAGTATATCGAGAGAGAGGATAAAGTTCAATTATCGAGTGTCTTGGGGTTACAATAAATTTTCACGGACTTCATATAATGGATAACTGAACACTCGTCATTTAAGACGCAGTAATCCACTCCTAGAATAACTATTATCTTACAAGAGTTCCTATTATTACCTTAAAAACACCGTTGCGCATATCATGAGCCCAATATGGTCAAATTGCGCTTAGCCCAAAATGTCCTAACTCAGTAGTGGGTCGTAACCAGCCCAATATGTCATAATGTTTTATATTTTTGTAATAATTAGTATTTCTAGGAACATCTATATATATTGCAACAGGACAGCTTTTTATTTATTCTTGCACGTGTTTGCCAAGTCGAGTAAAAAATTTTTTTGGCCGTTCTGTCATGTGAGTTAGCTAATTTATTCCCTAATGCATCATAAAATACAATAAAATCACACTATAAATAAAAAAAGGGTGAGGAGTATTTAAAATTGATTGACCGAAATAGATTGAAACGTAACCAGTAAATGTATGCTCCTTTCCCAAATATATTGCAAGGTCTCCAATTCCAATTCATAATTAATTGCAGAAAACTTACACTTCCGTATGGAAATTTTACTTTTTTCCATTTGAATTCCTACCTAATGGGCGTTTTTTTGAGATGGTAGCGTTAAAAACGTGGTCCCACAAGTTCGAAAAACCACACCAAGACCCCACAAAGTTTTTCGTCACTGCTTTTTCCAAGTCCTTTCATGTTTTCCCAGAAAAATCCAATCTTTAATTCTTCTCTTTACTCTGCCAACCATATCAACACTGTACACTGCGCTCATTCCTCTCGTGTCTTGAAACAATCATTCCTTCTTTTTTCTTCTTCTTCTTCCTTACAGCGCTCTCTTCGGCTACTCATCGTTCTTACCAGCCATGCAAGTCTTTCTGGCGGCGGTGCTCCTCCTATGCAATGCCTTCAGTCGCCCGTCCGTGGCTCTAAATCAAGAGAAGCTTATTTTGGGACAAGTTAAGCTCTCACTTTCCGACCCGCAGGGCTCTCTGTCCGGCTGGTCGGACGGCGACGAGACGCCCTGCAACTGGGCCGGAGTGAAGTGCGACGGCCACAGCTCGGTTGTGGAGGTGGTTCTCTCCGGCGCGTCTCTGTACGGTTCTTTCCCGGCCGAAATATGCCGCCTGCCGTCGCTGAAGAAGCTGGTGCTTTCGGGAAATTGGCTCAATTCGACGCTTCCCTCGTCGGTTTCCTCCTGCCGGAATCTCACGGTGCTCGATCTGTCGCAGAATTGCTTTGTGGGTCCCATTCCTTCTTCCCTCTCCGACCTCCATTCTCTCAGGTTCGTACGGTTTGATAATCACTGTACAGAAATAGTTTGGTTTTCTTCTTAATTGAAAGATGGAACTTTACAGGTGTTTGCTTTTCGTTTGCTGGTGAAATCATAGGAAATCAAGCTTCTTTTTCGTTTGCTGTGTGGACCATAGACATTAACGATGAACAGAGTTTAGATTTTTAACATGACTATGATCATTCTCATGTTCATGGCAGGCACCTTAACTTAGACGGAAATAACTTCTCAGGGGAAATTCCCCCATCATTTGGCCAATTTCAGAGGCTCGAAGGGCTCATTCTGATGAACAACCTGCTAAACGGTACGATACCCGCGATTCTCGGAAACATCACCAGCCTTAACCGGATGTGGATCGGTGACAACCCATACGGGTCGGGTCAAATACCCCATGAGCTCGGTAACTTAACAAACCTCGAAGAACTTTGGCTGGCCAACAGCAACCTAGTCGGCAAAGTACCCGAAAGCTTAGGCACGCTTAGCAAGCTGAAGAACTTGGACCTGTCCATGAATAGTCTCGGCGGCCCCTTTCCGAAAATGATTTTTCAGCTCCGTGATGTCGTTCAGATCGAGCTTTTCGAAAACGGTTTCAGTGGTACTTTGCCCGATGATGGATGGTCGAACTTGACTAGCTTGAGGAGATTCGACGCTTCGATGAATGGCTTCGCCGGCGTCGTCCCAAAGGAGTTGTGCGATTTGCCGCTCGAATCCCTCAACTTGTACCATAACAAATTCGACGGTTTGATCCCAGAGAGCATCGCAAAGTCTCCCAATCTCAAAGAACTGAAGCTGTTCGAAAATCGATTCTCTGGCCCTTTGCCTAGAGGGCTCGGCAAGAACTCGAGCCTGATGACTTTGGACGTTTCGAATAATAAATTCACTGGCGATATTCCCGAGGGTTTGTGCGCCCGTGGAGTTCTTGAGGAGCTAATTCTTATGAACAACGAGTTTTCGGGGATCATCACCGAGGATTTAGGGCGTTGTGCGAGCTTAAGGCGTATTCGTATGAACGGTAATAATCTCTACGGCGAAGTTCCCCCGAATTTCTGGGGATTGCCGCGCGTCTACTTGCTCGATCTCTATGACAACGCCTTCTCTGGGAATATCTCTGAAACTATTCGTTCTTCGCAGAACCTGTCTGAACTCGCGGTTTCGAACAACAGATTGTCTGGGAACATACCGAGCGAAATTGGATCCTTGACTAAACTCGTCAAATTTTCTGCGAAGGGTAACCGTTTGAGCGGCGAAATTCCGAGCAGTATAGCGAATCTTGCTCGGCTTGAGAAGCTCGATCTTAGCGACAACGATCTCTCGGGCGAACTTCCCATGGGAATTTATTCGTTGAAGCAGATGAACGAGCTTAGTCTTGCGAATAACGAGCTTTCCGGCGAAATTCCTAGCGAAGTGGGAAATTTTCCCGTCCTTAACTACCTCGATCTTTCCAGGAATAACTTTTCTGGGGCAATACCGTTAACTCTTCAGAATCTGAAGCTCAACAAGATGAACTTGTCGGCCAATCGTTTTTCGGGCGATGTGCCTCCTCTCTTTTCGAACGCTTTTTACAGGGATAGCTTTCTCGACAATCCTCAGCTGTGCTTTCCCGGTTCTGAGAATAACTCGTGCGGTAATAAATCGAGGAGGAGGCGTAGATCGTCTCCTTATGTATTCGTTCTTCTTGCGATTGTATGCCTTGCTGGGATCGCTTGGATTGCGTGGAAGAAGTACGAGGATGTAATACTAAAGAAAGGTAAGAAGAAAGGGACCGAAAAAGTAGTAGCCAAGTGGACGACTTTCCACAAGCTTTGCTTCAGCGAATCCGAGATATGCGAATCCCTAAAGGTGGCTGATGTAATAGGGAGAGGTTCCTCGGGGAAGGTCTATAAGGTCGTTCTCAGTAACGGACACATCGTAGCTGTGAAGAAGCTGCAAAAAGCATCTTACGAAAGACCTTCGAACAACCTTAATAATAAAGATTTCGACGAGTTCGACGCTGAGGTCGAAACGCTGGGCACGATAAGGCACAAGAACGTCGTAAAGCTGTGGTGTTGCTGCGATTCTGCAAACTACAAGCTCCTCGTCTACGAATACATGCCTAACGGTAGCTTAGGCGACTTATTGCATGGTAATAAAAGTAAACTGCTCGAGTGGCCAATGAGGTTGAAGATTGCCTTGGATGCTGCCGAGGGGCTTTCCTACTTACACCACGATTCTTCCCCCTCGATCGTTCACAGGGACGTGAAGTCGAATAATATATTGCTCGACGAAGACTTTGGCGCCAAGCTGTCTGATTTCGGGGTTGCTAAGGTAGTGAAAGTGGGAAATAAATTCGTCGAGCCCATGTCTGCAATTGCTGGCTCGTGCGGTTACATTGCTCCAGGCAAGCCTTTCTATTTGATCCATATGGTAATATTTTCTGTATATATGTTGAATGTTCCATACCTTTCGACGACAGAATATGGATACACTCTATGCGTGAATGAGAAGAGCGACGTATACAGCTTTGGGGTGGTCGTTCTTGAGCTTGTGACTGGGAAACCGCCGACCAACGATTCGAACTTTGGAGGGAGGGACTTAGTTTCTTGGGTTAGGACAACCTTGGACCAGAAAGGAAGGGCTTACGTATTCGATCCTTCCTTGGATTCGAAATTCCATGGAAGCGTTTCTAGGGTTCTTGATATTGGGCTGCTATGCACTAACTCGCTGCCTATTAACCGTCCTTCGATGCGTAGGGTTGTTGGCGTGCTTCACGAGCTGCTCGCCGATATGTCCAAAGGAAAGGATGGTTTGAACAAGCTTGCTGTTGATTTGTGAGGAAACATTTAGACATATATTGATGTATGTATGTTAGTTCTATGCAAGAATACAGGTAGTCTGTATGTCGACCATATTTTAGTACCAATTCAAACTCAAGGTTTTTAAGGTTTTGCTATCAAATATATATAGTTCGGCTTGACAAGGGTCGTACAAGTAGAGAAAGACATAAAGGGAATGCAGAGGCAAAGTATAGTGGAGAGAGCTCAGAAAGGTTCTTCCTTTCTTTCCATCGTGCCCACCACGAATGTCCCTTTTGTCCGAAGAAAAAATAAAAGCCAAGAACTAATAATTGAAATTCAACTGAATGTTCATGGATCTCTTCCTTTACTTTAAAGTCTTCGAATCCTAACGATACATCGTCGTCCATGCAGCTTTTTAGTCGTTCTGCACCTTATATCATGTTTCCAATTTTTTTTGCTAAAATCCTTGACTTCTCTTTACACCTTTGAATCATATCCATCCGTTGATCGACGAAGGGTGGTGGCATATAGATTCCACTCCTACCCCAAGAAAATCCCTCGTAATTTCACCATCTTTTTGAGCTGCATTTAGCCTCTGGCGCTTATTCGAACTGCTATGCGCATTGTTCTCAATCTGATCATTCAGTCCCGATAAACCTCCGCCGTTCGCCGAGCTCTCCACATCTCCCATTATTCCTGAATTCGAACCGTACAGTCCAAAGAACTTACTCCCATCTCTAACCACGATGCTATTTATATTATTATCGGACATCGAAGATGTTGATGAGTTGAGCCCTATATAGCTTCCAAGCATCGATGGATTGTTGTTATTACTAGCAGTTGTGGTGGTTGCTGCTCCTATATTTGCAGCCTTTTGAAGCAGCGCAGTAGCAGACATTCTTTCGCCGTGATTATGATGTAATAACGACGACTGATGAGTACTGTACAGCGAAGGCACGGTAATAGCAGCATCTCTAGCATCGACCCAGTTCATTAGATGATCATGAGCAGTAGCCTCCACACGCAAGTTATTATCGTCGTTGCTCATTAGCACCGCCGTCCCTGCAGAATTATTCCCAGAAAGCGAAGATGATCCAATATTTGCATGATGACGATGGAGAGAAAGCAGCCCACCGGCGCTGCCTTGCTGGACGGGGATAGGGTTTAGATCGATGCCAACAAGATGATCGCCGTTCGACGCCTGCTGTCTGAAATTATAATTAGGGTAAGGAAAGTGCGCCGCCGTTATTGCAGAAGACGACGAGCCCATGAAGTGGTAGTTGACGCTCGAAGAAGAAGACGGTAGTAGTTGGTGGTGATGATTGTTGCTCGACATTAGCATGTGTGTTTCGGCTGTTATTCTCGCCGTTTCCTCGGCTAGGGCATCGCAGAACGCTCGGTGAGTGATGAAGCTGTCTCTTCTGCGTTTTCACGCATGCAATAAAACAAAACATAAATTAATCCATTCATTAGAAAAACACACACAAAAAAGAAAAAAAAAAA
Organism: Craterostigma plantagineum; assembly: GCA_027422505.1. NCBI lineage: Eukaryota > Viridiplantae > Streptophyta > Magnoliopsida > Lamiales > Linderniaceae > Craterostigma > Craterostigma plantagineum. Next base: position 23,769,572 of record JAPQWV010000010.1, on the reverse strand, counting down.
CCCCTTTTAAAGAAAAAAAAAGTCTTTTGACATTTTCTATTCTATCCCACGTTCCAACTCACCCAGTTCAATTAAATGTAAAACCAACCAGTTATTTTAGATTGTAGCCCTCAACTTCTAAGAAAAATTGAGTCTTTCGCAATAGGGAGTAATTATTGCCTCACAAATATGGTTCCATATCAAGGCTGAAGCACTCGATTTCTAGTAAAAACCGAGTCTTTATCGCAAAGGGATGATCAGTTTAATTATTACCTCGAAAATATGGTTCCACAGTCGCATCTGTACTCCCTCGTTCCGCAAGTCTTGGAGTGGGCCTTCCAATCGGACTGAACGGCGTAGCGCTTCGAGCACTTATCGCATTTCCACTTCTTTTCGCCGTGTTTTCTACAGAAGTGCTTCTTGATCCCAGTGAGGTCTCCGAGGGCCCTCGAAGGGTGGTGGTGGACGCAGGTCTTCTCTGGGCAGACGTAGACTCGCTTTCGCGGCTCTTTGTTGTTGGCGGCGCTCCTTTGCTTGAGCTTCCATGGAAGGTTGTGCCCTCGCCTGTGCAGTTGGAGGTTTTGGTCCCTCTGAAAACCCTTTCCGCAGATTTCGCAGAGGAATCTGTTCGTGGCCATTAGGGTCTTGGGAGACAGTGCTATCACTTCTGCTTGTGGATCTTGTTTTTATTATTTGATAAAACGTTGCGAATTGTATTGGTGTCAGTTTTTTAGATGTGTATTAATGTAAACATCGATTGTAAGCAAAAGCTGTGTGTAATAAGTAACAACCTGGGTTGCCTGGTAGGTTTCTCTTCTTCTTCGGTGGAGGGTTTGTTCCATTATTTTCTTGGTTTTGATTGACTGCAACAGTTGATGGAATCGATTCCTCGGCCATTGATGGTTTAGTTGAGTTCATGTGTGGTGGAAATGGTGGAGGACGATATATAGAGAGATTGAATAAGTGCGTATTTCTTGCAGCTTGGTTATGATATGAGCTGCTATAAGAATGTCTTCTTCATACTCTCTCTCTCTCTCTCTCTCTCTCTCTCTGCCTCTGCCTCGTGTGTACCAGTATTTTAACTGCTTGTTGTCGGAATAGAATAACTGGGATAGGTTGGTGATGAGGTTTTAATATTAAACCATGTTGAGAAATAACGAAAATCGAGAGGGATATGTGATTATTAGTGAAATTTAGACTTATATTTTGGTGATACATTAGCCTGATTGAATAATAAGAAATCGAGTTAAATAGAGCCATCAGATTTAATCTAAATAGCGTTCCAAAACGTTGCTTTAATACTTTTTAAAATAAGCATTATGGAGGATATAGTTAAAGGTGGAAGGAAAATGCAGTATGACTATGACTCAAAAGGTGTGTGTTGTGTTGAGCTATGGCGAAAAGTTGCAGGTCGATACTTTTCTGATTGGCATGATTATCCCATAATTGTTTAGCTTTTCTTTACTTTAATAATATAGTCTCCCTAAAGCTTTTGTTCCAATCACTAGAGCAATATAGATACACAATATATATTATTTGATGCGATTGCACTGTGGACTGAGGACGATGATAGGCTTGATTCGATGTATTGGCTGATTAAATGATATGTGAATGTGATGTATATGCTATTAAATCACAAATATAACCTCGACGTTCCAACGACATGCAATAAGTAACGATATATGTAAGATACCATGTAGAATAAAAAGTATATAGCAGAGAAGCCATGCACGTGTTTACTGTTTCCTTACAAGCCAAGTGTAGTAAATCCAGTAAAAACGACAAGAAAATGAGCATAAAAAGAGAATAATTGTCCTCCTCATGACAGGTAGATTCTCATGTAGTCTTGCTTGCACTCTCGATGTAAAATTTTAAATGGATTATATGTTTTGATCAAATTGAAAAATCACATATACGAATAATAGAGACTAAATAAAATACCTACTTAAAACAAATCTCTGTGAAACTATTCTTCACTAAGCTGTTCCTCTTCAATTACTTTCATGCCGCTTCACTATATACGGTATGATAACTACCAAATTCAAAAGGAAAAAAAGAAACATAATTAGTCGAAATTAGGGTTTTAATGCTAAAATTAAGGCAAAACAGCTGACATGAAGCGCAGTGAGTTTTTAGGAATACGAAGTGGTCGTGGCTCTTTGTGGGCTGACTTTACCTGTGAAAGCCTTCAATAATAATATAATGACGTTTATTGCTTTATCACATTTGTTTAGAATATAATCTTTGGAGTTTAGTCTTTGAATTTATTACAGAGCTCGGAATATTCTTTCTTTTCCCGACACTCCCTAATGCTCCAACTTTCAATGTCCATCCAGCTCTTATTCCTCTAATTCATTTTTTAATTAATTTATTTATATTTGTCTGTAAATTTGCTCTCTTCCTCCAACACATGTGAATGTAATAATATATAAGTCGTCGATATCTAGACCTTGATTTATAGATTTATACTTATGTGGGTTTGGGGAAAAGTAAACTGTTGGCGTTAAGGATGTGTTTGTTTCTGCGTTTTGTCCTTTTACCTCTAACACGCGGTGATAACGCCTTGACGAGCACTATTAGCCTACTTCGAAATCTTAGATTTGACTGTTTTAATCAATATTATTAATCATTTCATATACAATAGAGATCATATTTAAAATTAATACAAATTGAACAAATCCACCATGACGTAAGTATGGCCGTGGCCCAATTTTACTGTTGGTCTGCTCCATTACTTGTTTTGCGGAAAGCCCAATGAACTTAAGTTAGAAATTTTCTTGAACCCCTTAAAGTAATCAAAATTAAAATGTATGCTTCCAATGTGTGAAAGTGTACTGAGAAATCTTTGGAAAATTGAAATTTTGGAAAAGGGGGACCAAAATCATGAGCCAAGGTTTGGACTCTACAAAGTGGTTATAGGTATGGACCAAAGCCTTCATTGTGCCAGGCTGGAAAATATATTATTCATTTTTTATGTTTATAAGATTTAACTAACGTGGATTATTTGGAAAGTTGGGTAGCTCTATTTTAATTACTTTTTGCTTAATTTCCTAGGATGGTCGACACTGCTATAACCGAATTTCGTGACAGCATCGCCATCAAGCATACCTCAATTAGGAACAAAATGACACAATTAGAAAATTGATATCCCACTAGTATCTTTTCAACAGCTCTTTTTGTATCAATCTTAATCATCGCAGTTGTAAGTCAATATCTGTATTAATTCTGTGACTTATATAAATTGCTAAAACCAATAAAAAAAAATAATTCCATTACCAGTGCACGTTAGTCCATCAAAAATACCTCTTCTTCTTTGTCGAAGATTTCATACACCACGCTTCATTTACAACCTTAATTTTATCTTTTCTCATCCAAATTCTATCTTCACCTTCACGTACCTAATAATATATAGCCAAGAAACTCCCCTTCACAGAAACCCATTATCTCCACTGAAAAACATGGCCCTCTCCCCCACCACCACCACCGCCGTCTTCTTCTTCCTCCTCCTCCTCCTCATCACCGCCGCCGCCCAACCATCCGCCGGCCCAATCAACATCACGGCCATCCTCGAAAAACCCGCCGGTCAGTACACAATGTTCGTCCAACTCCTAAACAAAACCCAGCAAGACGTTCAAATCGACAACCAAGCAAACAACTCCCACGACGGCGTCACCGTCTTCGCCCCCACCGACAACGCCTTCAACAGCCTCCCCGCCGGAACCCTAAACAAGCTCACCGCCCAGCGCCAGGTGGAGCTCGTTCTTTACCACATCTGCCCGAAATTCTACTCCTTCAGCGACCTGCAGACGGTCAGCAACCCGGTCAGGACCTTGGCCACCGGCCAGGACGGCGGCGCCGCCTTTGGGCTCTATTTTTCCGGCCAGAACAATCAGGTCAACGTGTCCACTGGGATCATTGACCAGCCCGTTTACAACGCACTGAGGGCGGATTTTCCCCTCGCTGTTTATCAGCTGGATAAGGTGTTGCTTCCCAGAGAGTTCCAAGACGCCGAGTCTCCGGCGCCGTCTACGCCGGAAGACGGTGGTCCTCCGGCGGTTAGAGGCGGTAGAGCGCCGTCGGATGCTGCTGACGTGGCTCCGAAGAGCAGCGGCCGTTCTATGAGAGATAATCTTGATGTGATTGTAGGTTGGTTTTTCTTACTTACTTGGGTATTGCTTATTATTATGCCTTGCATGGGAATGTTGACCTGGTAACGATTGAAGGGACCAAAATACTTGAGGATCGTATATATTTTTGGTTTTCAACTCATCATTGCAATTAACGAATGCTTGCTCCATGTATTCTGACAGCTTTCATCAGATAGAAGTCAGATTCATTAATCTATGTAGGAAAATAAGCAGCCGTAAAAAAAACCATCAACCTATAAGCTAAGGTAGTAGTAATAAGCGTGGCGGCACTTTCGAAATGCCATGGCTTTGCAGTTCGGCCATTACACTGTCGACGTTTGGGCCTTTTAGTCCGAGCGGCAAAGGCGTCCATGGCTTGGACAAAACGTCTACAATCGCCGCATCTATCCTCTCCTTCGACTGAATTGAAAAAATAAATAAAAAAAAAAAATTAGTTCCATCTAAGAAGAAACTATACGAGCCCAGCCACTAAAGATGTATAACTTAGAAGCGGAAAGAAAAAAGAACCTTACCGCATGGACATCGTATTGTCCGTGGGGCGAAATAGGGACGCCAACGCTAGCTGCATTTACTCTATACATCGATGGAGCAGCTAACTGCTGCATAAAATATTTCTGCCATTAGTTAAAACTCCATCGCATCGCAAAATGTCGCTAATTCGTTACTGATCAAGTGACTTGAGGAAGCTTACCGAGGAGGTTGGCAGATATGGTGGTGTGTAGTAAGGCAATCCTTGTGCTGGAACCTATACACAGACTATCCATTACACAAATGCCTTGTCCAATGCTCGAAAAATAGTAGCGAACAGTCTCCATCTCGTTTCAAAAAAGCTTACATTTTGATGGTGCCAATACCATAATGTATAGTCTCTCAGCTGAAATTGCCACGTGTACATCCATGATTGGTCGGCGGATGGATGGCCCCATACGTGCAGGGGTCTGCTATGGGCTGATATATGGGGAAAGCTCGTCGTTCTTACGGCATTCGATGATTCGTTTGTGTCTCTCTTTCCTATCTTAGGATAAGACGATGATGACCCTCTGATATGATGTCTCCTTCTTTCCCAGTCTGCTTCTCGAGATAGCATGTGCTTACGGTGCGATCTGTACTTCTGCTTCGTTCAAGACAACAGATGAATTATACCTAACTTGCTATTTATCACATAAATGGCTTAGAAAAAAAAGGTGCTGAAATGAAGCTTGAGCAGATAGATGGATAGATAGATAGTTGCCTGAAGATGGCTGGCGACGTTGTGTCGAGTGAGTCGATCTGTGCCCATAAGCTCGAGAATCTTCGAAGGCACTGCTTTATCCATGCCGAGCTTCTCTACTGCTTGGACGAACTTCTTGTGCAGCTCAGGCGTCCAATCCACCTATCGGTTAAAAAAAGTTTGGTATTTGCTTTCTTCATCATTATTACACAATTGTTTTCGTGGCGGTTACCTTGGCCTTTTTCTTTTCTTGACGGCGCTTTAAACGAGCTGAAGATCTCGTCTGTTGATTGGGTTCTTTACGATACGGATCGCAGCGTGGCGATCGATGAGCTGAGATCGATATGTTTGAAAGCGATGGTGAAGAAGAAATATTTGGCACCATTTCTTCTTTGTGTAGCGAAGCTCCACAGTGAAGTAGTGTTCCACCAGCAATAGTCTGAGTCGTCTTGGACATGGATATTACCTCTTACCTCATGCTCTAAGATTACTACTGCTGCCTTATCTAGGCGAAGGATTTTGTGTGCTATGAACTCTTATGTGATTACAATTACAACGTTAAATGTTCGATGAGCAAAACATCAGAACTGCTAACTCTGCAAATGGAAACAAGCAAGATCACGGAATGTGACGATTCAACGATAGCCTATTCTTCTTACATAAACCACAAAACTCAAAACACACATAGCATATACTTTCGAAGAAGAAGAGGTCCCGTTGAAGACCAGCAGCTTCAAGATGCTAACCAAACAACAGTGAAGAGAAGATTGCGAAAAGCTTAGTGGGCAATGCAGCAAAATCAAGATAAGAACTAAAAAGGGAGATCATAAAGCGGTATTTTGAAGATCTTAGCTTCATTACCTACTTGCTATGACACTCCAAGCTTGAACATGGATCAAGAAACATTTGGAGCTGAGAAAGATAGCTTCTTTTTTTATCGAGTTGCTGGTAAATGAAGGAAAAGCTGGTTCATTTTTTGTGGGATCTAATCTTAGAGAGATCTCAGAGCTAAAAAAGTCGTTCAACAATGATAATCGACTTGTCTCTTGACTGTTTTGGCCCGGCGAGTAGTGTTCAGCAGTTGGTGCGTTTCAGTGTTTGTGATCATAGTCAGAGCGACGTCTCACCATTATTGACGAGGCACTAATCTTTCTGCCTTGTTTCACTGTTTAGATAACAACTCATTTCTACCTTTTCTTTTAAATTTCCGTAAGTCACGTGCAGATTGTATGACTTGGCAAATTGAAACGTTAACTGGGCCGAGTCGGCCCATTAAGCCGAAAATTGTCTCCTACAAAGGTATCATTTAACAGTGGCAATGTCTGTGTGTGTGTGTGTGGACTTGGCTTGGCCAGGAGGAAACGTCTTTTTTCTATTGTATGCAAATCGCCTTAATATCTAGCTGACATTCTCCAAATTCCAATTCAATTGAAGTTCGTGAGGAGTAGGCGTTCGGAACACTCCTGAAAATCAGTTCTAGGGTTTTAAGGTTTTTTTTGTGCTAAATTGTCGAGATGGCTCCGGCGGAAGCTGATAAGAATACGAAGGAGGCGACCGTGAAGGTCCCGGCGAAGGATCCGAAGAAGCAGGACAACAAGAAGGATGAGGATCTAGTGAGTTTCTTGTTTTTTTTTTGTTTATCAAGCAGGTGTAATTTTGCACTAGTTCGATTTACCTTTCTGCTTATTGTTGTTTCTTTGTTTGCAGTCGGAGGAAGATTTGGCGTTAAAGCAGCAATTGGAGTTGTACGTTGAGAGGGTGCAGGACGCTGCCCCCGGACTGCAGAAAGTTGCTCTGGAGAGCATGAGGTACGAGATTTGGCGTTGATTGTTGCTGAATGTGTCGTTTTTAGCTGGATTGTTAGATAGTGCTAAAAGTATGTTGTGTTTTGATTAGTTCTTAGGCTGCCTGTAGTAGATTGGATGTTCATTAATTTGGGTCAAAATTATGGAACGAGGTTTGCTGTGAATTTTATGTATGTGCGGAAGTGATACTCAATGATAACAGTAGATGATGGGGAAGGAAACGAGGTTAATATCAGATTTTATTTCCATTTGGGGATATTATGTGGGGTATAATCATGTGATTAATGCCAAACGACTGAATCTTTGTAAGCTTGAGCCTGACATGAAACTAAACTGGTTTTTAATTCAAAATCTGTTTGGTCAATATTTTGTTTAAACTCTTTGACATTGATTTGAGGGAAAATCCATGCTTCATGTCCCCTTATATCTGGTTTTAGTAGCCAAACTTGACAGAAAAGTGTTATTTGCTTTCATCGAAACAAATTAGTATCTCTTTGACTTCGGGTAATGCAATGTAATTGCTATAATATAGTTTTGTTGCTGCATTTTAGGCAAGAAATTCGTACTGCAACTAGTTCTATGACCTCAGTTCCAAAGCCACTCAAGTTCTTACGCCCGCATTATGGAACGTTGCAAGGATATTATGAACTAATGGAGGAGTCGGATCTGAAGGTTGACTTTCTTGATCTCATGTACCCCTTATTTGGTTAAATTTTCCTAACAATTCTTTTCTTTTTCCTGTTGTTGATTTCTTTGCACAATGCAGAAACTACTTGCAGATATCCTTTCTGTTTTAGCCATGACAATGTCACCTGAAGGAGAAAGGGTATGTTTTCTATGTCCTATTTTCATTGATTCACCTGTTAGTTATTTCTTTAATGTAATTTTACTCACTATAAGCTTTACATGAGCAAGTTATGTGATGATTTGTTTACTAAATAGCTTTCAGAATATGAAGAAGCAATAGCATTTTGTATATGAAAGTTTGCCTGGCATTTGTGACAGTCTTCTGATGACTTATGTGGATGTCTTAAGTATGCATTATTGTTGGTTGACTGCTATTATCAATTGTTGCAGGAAAGTTTGAAGTACAGGTTACTAGGTTCAGATGGTGATATTGGTTCATGGGGTCATGAGTATGTCAGGTGGTGATCTGCATTCCTATAATTGCTAGAATGGTGTTATTTATTCGTAACTTATTTTAAATGCATCCAACTACCTGTATACGTTGAATATGCCGGAAGATGGACCTTTGGGGTTCTGGAAAGTTCAGCAGGCTGACTTTCTTTTTAATTTAGTAACCTTTCATCATTGTGTATTCATATTTCGCGACATTTTTACTGCAGAAATTTGGCTGGTGAAATTTCCATGGAATATGTAAAAAGACAGGTAAGAGCTATTCTTTCTTCCTAGTGTTAAGCAGCTAAATATTCACATGATTAGGTGCCGTACAAATTAATTACTTGATAAGCGAAATACACCCTTTTTTTTTCAGTTTCGCGCAATACACCCCTTGGTATTTGTTTTTCAAGCAATCTTTGATAAAGAAATTGCTAACCCCCATGCACCAGATGTAGATTTGTATTTTCTTTGACGTCTTCATTGTTATTTTGTGTCACTTTCTGTTTCAGAGAGAAGAAGCTCCAGTTGATGATCTGATGGAGTTGGTGGTGCAAATTGTTAAATTCCATATGGAGGTTAGTTTCTGTTTATTCAGTTGTTACCCTTTGAGTTGCGCATTTACACTTGTAGCCAAATTTAAACTCAATCTTTGAATGTATTTGCAGCACAATGCTGAACCAGAGGCGGTGGATCTTTTAATGGAGGTACGTAGCCATATGTATTTAATACGTCCTATCATGCTGGATATTGTAGTTGTCCTTCTCAGAGGATAGATTAACAGACTTTATTTTGCCTACAATACCCAGGTTGAAGACCTTGATTTGTTAGTGGAGCATGTCGACCAGGCAAATTATCAGAGGACATGCTTATACCTTATGAGTGCAGCAAAGTACGTTGGTCTCAACATGTTTGCTGTTAATCTTTGCCAACAACTCTGTGTTCCTGAGCATGTACAATTTCAGATACCTTCCTGGACCAGATGACATGCTGGTTCTGGACATTGCACATTCAATATATATGAAATTCAAGGAGTATCCTAGAGCACTGCAGATTGCCCTCTACCTTGACAATTTGCTGGTTGGTGTCTCTTCTAAATGTGCCTACAATAATTAGTTTTGTGAATTTGGAAATGTGTAAAACTTTAAGCAGAAATGTATGATATTTAACGTCTGCATGTTCATTTGTAGTAAATTTCCCAAGGTGGTCTTATTTGATTCTGATATGTTATTGCTCTTTTGCAGTATGTCAAACAACTTTTTCAGACTTGTACCGACCCTTCTACGAGGCAGCAATTCTGCTTTATTCTGGGACGCCATGTAAGTTTCCAAGTGTGCTTTACTTGGATCAATTCTCTCTAAAAGCATATGTTCGTTTTTGGATGATAATTTTCCGAGTCTTACCAGCATATACTTTTGAATTACATGCTTACACAACCGTGTTTTTTTTTCAGGGAGTAGCTTTTGAACTTGAGGAGGATATGGTTTCCAATGATGAAGAGAGGGAAGTATTGCAAGCACTTATTAACAATTCAAAGTTGAATGAAGGTTATCTCACGCTTGCTCGTGATATTGAAGTCATGGAGCCCAAATCTCCGGAAGATGTTTATAAGGTTTGATTCTTGCTGTTTGTGCTTTTTTTTAACTTCAATATGCATAATTTTCTTCATCCATCTTGTTAAGGTCTTCCTGTGTGTGAGCTAGCATAACTTTCATTTACTTTTTTCGATTTTGGAAACATAGTTGATTAAATGAAAAATGGTACTGTTGAACACTTTAAATTTTTTAAGAACTACGTATTAAGTCTCTGATGTTAACGTAGATGCTAATTCACATATTGATGAACCGGTTTCCAGGCTGAAAGCCCAGTTGCCATGTCGCATTTATTGCTAGCAATAAATTTTCTGGTTCTCTATCAGTATACCTGAATTTCTCAGGCACATCTTATTGACGGCCGAGGGAGTAGCGGGGGAGCTATTGATTCTGCTCGACAAAATTTAGCAGCTACATTCGTCAATGCATTTGTAAATGCGGGTTTCGGCCAGGTTCGTTGGTGATACTAAAATATTTGGTTCGAACATGAGATTTCTTATAGATCTCTTTTTTGGGTTCCATTTTACTCTCTTCAGGATAAGTTGATGACAGTTCCATCAGAAACATCTGGTGGTGGTTCTTCAACAAGCTGGCTCTTCAAAAACAAGGAACATGGCAAGATGAGTGCTGCTGCGAGCCTGGTTTGTAATTTTTTTGTCGTTTGGTCCAAGGAATAATTCTACTTAAGGAAATATCTAAAATATTGAATATATGTTGTTTCGTTGACACACTAAAGGGAATGATTCTGCTTTGGGATGTTGATTCTGGGCTTGCTCAATTGGACAAGTATCTTCACAGTACTGACAATCATGTCATTTCTGGTGCATTATTGGGAGTTGGGATTGTAAACTGTAACGTCCAACATGAATGTGATCCTGTAAGATCCAATATTCATGCTCCTTATATGCACCTACAGACACATACAACTCTATGCACCATCACACATCTGCTTCCCATTGCTTCGTATCTCAGGCGTTAGCTCTTTTGACTGACTATGTGGATAACGAGGATTCTTCAGTTAAAATAGGTGCTATAATGGGAATAGCACTCGCATATGCAGGCACACAGCATGAGCAGGTGAGTTTCCATTCTGCCAACCTTAAAAACAATTGTGGGCCTTGATAATAAATCATCTACTGTGATTTCCTTTTTTTTTCCCTGTATATGCTTATGCTGATGTAATCATTTTATGATATTCCAGATACCCAGTCGACTAGTGCCCATACTTGAAGATTCAAAGGCACCCCTTGATGTTGTTGCATTTTCAGCACTTGCTCTAGGGTTGATATTTGTGGGTTCCTGCAATGAGGATATTGCACAGGCAATTATATTTGCATTGATGGAGCGAAGCGAATCAGATTTAGGGGAACCTCTAGGTCGTCTTCTGCCTCTGGGCCTTGGCTTGCTTTATCTCGGGAAACAGGTAAATGTTTTGGTGAAACACATGATCATAATCTAGGGGCATTAATTTGAATGTTTGTACTCATTCATGTTTCGGAACATTCAGTCTTGCATCACTAAAAACTATATGCTTTTGTCATTACAAATTTGATTCCTCCTGCTGTATTGTTCGTTTTTCTCAATGTTACAGGACAATGTCGAAGCCACAGCTGAGGTCTCAAAGACATTTAATGAAAAAATTAGAAAGCACTGTGACATGACCCTTCTTGCTTGTGCATATGCTGGAACTGGGAATGTCCTAAAGGTCAGTCCCTAAAACATTATCATGTTGTGTCTTATTCTCTTTAACATCCAAATGACTGTTGCTTTCTCTCCTACCACAGGTACAACACTTCCTCGGTCAGTGTGCTCAACATCTTGAAAAGGGCGAAACATACCAAGGACCAGCTGTTCTTGGAATTGCTATGGTAGCTATGGGTGAGGAGTTGGGGCTTGAGATGGCAATTCGCTCATTAGAGCATCTTTTGCAGTATGGAGAGCAGAATATAAGGCGGGCGGTTCCTTTAGCTCTGGGTCTACTCTGCATATCAAACCCAAAAGTACGGTGATCCTTGCTCATTTTTAGATTAAAATTACAAGCTTCTCTTTGACTGAACATGTGTCAGAGTTTCAGCATGCATTTTACTACAGAATTGTACTTAATGGTTTGACTACCACTCAATTTTTAACCTGGTGTCTTTACAGGTTAATGTCATGGATACGTTAAGCAGGCTCAGTCACGATGCAGATTCAGAAGTTGCAATGGTGATATGCTTGTGCAGCATTATTTTTCCAGTTTTACAGTGACGATGTAATTAAAAGTCAACTCATGTTTATAAATGGATTTCAGGCCGCCATCATCTCTTTAGGTTTGATTGGTGCTGGAACCAACAATGCCAGAATTGCCGGAATGCTTCGGAATCTGTCGAGCTATTACTACAAAGATGCTAGCCTTCTTTTCTGTGTATGGATGCAATCTTTTTACTGAACATAATACTAAATGTAGAATGTAACATATGTGCTCGAAAATTTTCAGGTGCGGATTGCACAGGGACTTGTTCATTTGGGGAAAGGACTGTTGACCCTTTCTCCTTATCATTCTGAACGTTTCCTCTTGTCACCGTAAGTTTTATACTGAAGATGCTCTTTGTTTCTTCTGACATGCGGTGAATCGTTTTTAAAGTTAGGCACAGGCTTGTGATGCATGTCTTTCGTTGCTTTATTTCACTTAATTACCCATCGGTTTTTTCTGTCACTATGATGTATATGTGATTGGGCCGACGTTCTTGTAGTACTGCACTTGCTGGTCTTGTGATCATGCTGCATGCTTGCCTTGACATGAAAGCTATCATCTTGGGAAAATTTCACTACGTTCTATACTTTCTTACCTTGGCTATGCAGGTACGTAAAGCATTCTTCGTTTTCAAATTCCAGTGCTTAGTTATCGCGATGCCTTGAGAGTTCTTTTCTTTCTTTCTTTTAGCCGAGGATGCTGTTGACCGTCGATGAAAATCTGAAACCCTTGTCGGTTCCAGTCCGTGTGGGTCAAGCGGTCGACGTTGTGGGTCAAGCGGGTCGCCCGAAAACCATAACTGGCTTCCAAACTCACTCTACGCCTGTTCTCCTTTCTGCTGGTGATAGGGCGGAGCTTGCCACTGAGAAGTAAGATTTCTGATCTAAGAAGTAAATGAAAAATACTATTGATGCCTGTTTTGTGAAAAGGTTAGTGAGCGGTTTTCTTTCACAGATATATTCCCGTATCGCCCGTTCTTGAAGGATTCGTCATCTTGAAGGAGAATCCTGAGTATAGGGAAGACAACTGATGATACAAATTGAGCCGAATTCTTGTTCTTGGCCATCCCCGATTAGATTGTGTGCTGTTGACTATGAATGCTACGCAGATTTTTGAGTCACGTTAAAAGTAGGACGGAGTTAAAATTATATACTTTTTCTGGGTTCTGGGGTTTAACGAAGAATGTATCTCACGAAAACTAACTATTCCAAGGTTTTTTCTTTTTATCATTGAAAAGCCCATCTTTTTTTTGCAGATCTAATCTTGATTTATGACTGGGTTAAAGATGCTGCTCTCTGGTAGAACGGTAAAATAAGTGTAATAACTAAGTAAAAAAATATTCCTAGGAAATCAGAGAAGCCGTCATTTTTTGTTAACTGAATCGCTGATTAAAAGGTGAATTACACAGCAAGTCCTCAGTGTGTCTTATTGGTACAAAGAAGGCTCAGAGCAAAATACAACAGGAATTCAAACGTGTGAATGATTATCAGCTAATTTGTTTTGATTGAGCATCATTACGATCTACAGCAACTAATGCCATTTCTTGTGATTGCTGCTCTGTTTTTCCTTGTTGAGGTGCATCTTCCTTGACTGCTACTGCTGCTTCTTCTCCTCCTTCTACGACGTGTTGTTGATTGCGATATCGAAGAATCACCAAGCACAAGAACGCTGCAAACCACCATTTTCTCAACATAAATGCATTGAAATTTTTACTAGAAGTTTCAAAAACTCAGACGAAAGAACTAACTGTACCAGCGATGATTCGGGTTCTGACTGATGTAAGACTCCAAAATCCCGTCACAGCTGACGCCACGACCATCTTCTTATGCGTGCAACTTCCCCACGATTTCAGCGTCCAAGACTTCACATTTTCAGCTGCATTGGTTGTTTTGTTCCTCGTTTTCAGGTAAAACTACACAGCATACTGAATACAACATAAGCAGGGAACAAAAAACCAACCTTTCTTGGATAACTGCAAGGCATAAACGGAGCATAGCTTCGGTATGGTGAAGCTGACAAAGAAAACTGTAGAACGAATTCAATCGTTAGTGCATACAACATCGAAGCCAGAGATGCTGATGATGATGAGGAAAAATTGCTTATAACAACTCACCGAGGGCGAATAGCCTCCAAACTGTAATCAGATGACCGTATTCAGCTCCGAGCAGCAACAGAGGAACAACCTTATCAATCAATCAAGTGCGAAACTTCAGGAATCTAACTCAATTTCTTACAAGAGTTTAGCAGATGGAAGTTGTCTATTCGTTTTTACTCTAAGGGTCATGGCTGGTTCGCCGGAAAAGACGATTCTTGTTTTAGAGATCGCTAGGTTTGCCGCTGGAAGTAGTAGCCTGCCTATCTTCAGCACATCTTCTTCGGTCAGCGTAAGTTCACGCTTGATTTCGCCCGTTTCCCTGAAAGAAACGACATAGTGAAAACGAAGATTTGAACAATCTGCAATTCCTTGCAAGAATCACCGCGTCGTTCTCACCTTTGACGGATAGTGTTGGAGAAGAACGAAAGCACCAAACAGAGAAGCCCCGCTTGAGACATCAATGAGAAAATGCTGTAATGAATTCAAGACACTGTCAGGCATTGGATTCAAAGAGCAGATCGACAGTGACAATATCGCGAATTACATACCTGAAAGTCACAGTCTTGGCAAAACAAGACGACAGAAAACAGAGAGTACCAAAACCAAACCAAAGGCTCGATTTTGACACGTCTTTCCACATAACCAAATCCCTAATCATCCCCCCAACTCCATCAAGATTGAACCCAACTCCATGAGCCTCTTTTATGCTCGGCAACGGAGAAGAACTAACAGCCCTCGGCCTATGGAATTCGCCGTGCCTCTTCTTCTTCGCCTTAACTAAGACCTCATCTTGGGCAGAATCACCATCGTGTTCGAACCCACGTCTCCTCGACCTACGATTAATCGTCCTAGGAGAAGGGTTATTACAACCGTTACGATTCTTGCACTTCTTTTTTACATCAAAAGCAGCAACTTCCTCGACATCTGCTAAACGGGCCTTCTTCGACCTCTTAACTGGCGAAGGAGACAGCGTAAGGAGCTCGCGGAGGGGTAGAGCGTAAGGGGGCTTCGGAGACACGGTGGATGCCGGCGACGGCGTCGATGCTGAGGTTTTCGGAGGGGAAGGGGCGGCGGCGGCTGCTAATGCTACGCCTTCGATGCGAAGTCGTGGGATTTCTGACGCTTTTGAGAGCCGAGAAGAAGATAGTTTGGCTTTGCTGAGCTGGGATGAGGTTGGCGTGGATTCCATATGTGTTTATTGATGTGATGATTTGAGGCGTTCGAGCGAACAATGATGATGAGAGAATCTATCTATTGTTGCTTGCGAATTGCGATGATGAATATAAGAGAAGCTTTTGGTAAAGAGAGCCGTTGGAATGCATTGTTTGAAAAAATGGTGTTGTGGTGGGGTCCGCAACCAACGAGACTTGTCGGTCTCCCAACGTTATAGCTTCTTTTCTTTCTGCTTTACAAAAAGATAAATATTAGGGGCTTTCAGAATCGACGGCCCATAAGTTTCATTTAGGTTTCATAGAAAATCTTTCGTTTTAAGGACTCGATTTCTTCAGCGTTCTGCAGTACCACTTCATTGTTATGCAGTATTACTTTGTTCTTCTGCAGTACCACTTCATCGTTGCTTTGAAATGACGCAAAATGATCATCCGATACTATTTCATATACACTTCATAATACATGTGTAAATCTAGGTCATTATCTCTAAATTTTATAAAAATTTGGTCATTCAAACTATGAATGTTCTGACAGTTGTCTGAAACCAATTTTAAAGCGTATTTTGGGGCTTGACACGGAGTTACACCTAAATATTAATGATATTTTGTATATAAATACAAAATGGGAGAGTATGGATTTGGGCTTATTATTACAAGGTAATATTTAATCATTTGAGATCTTGGGATGCAATTAAACAAATAGAATACACCAAACTTTCGTTTCGTTTCTTTGCACTTCTTCCTAATCCTATCCTTACACAAAAGATCAACAAAAAAAAAAGGATGGAAGAGATGGGAAGCAATGGAAGAAGATAAGGCGGGTCGTCAAGGAGACGCGTAAGGGGGACAGGTGGACGCGTGGAGGCATATGATTGGAGAGTGGAAAAACGAAAGAAACTTCAACGTGTGGGCCTTTTGTTTGTACAAATAATTTTACTAATATTATTATTATGTTATAATAGGTTCATATATACGGCAGGCCGAAGAGAATATCTATTGATTTTATTATCTCAAAGCACTTAAAAGAAAAAAACAAATTGGGCGGTGGAGTTAACTAAAACAGTACATACATTTGGCTGATATATATATATATATATATGTATTTTGTTTAATCCTGCATGTTAATTTTGAAAATAGTTGTTCTTCGAGAAAAGAAATTCCTCTTGTAATAAATTGCAAAGAAAGGACTAAGAACGATTTTTAATAAATTAATTGTGTTTTATTACACGAAAAAAATGCATGCCCAAGTAAACTGCGGCAGGCCGCCCAAAGGGACATCAACATCAATTCCTGTCTCTCGCCGCGTGTCCCCACTAAAATTGACGGAAAATTACAACTGACGAGCCCCATATTTGGGTAATTACGGAAACTCCTATTTACTTTTTTAAGCGTTGAATCTGCTATCAATTACACATACTTGCATCCAATTCCTCTATTCAATTTCAAAGTCAAACAAATCTGACACGGTTAAATTTCTCCACTTTCTTTTTCTTCCGAAACATTTTTCAACTATTGAAGAAAAAACTAAGCGGGTTCTTATCATAATATGGAATAGTATCCAGGGCATAAAATAAATAGTTAAAAATAAGTAACATTAAATGCATTATTGAATGGGCGGCGGTCCACTTACTCAGTCAAACTGTCATTGCTGCATGTACACACAATCTCTCCCCCTCTCTCTCTCTCTCTCTCTCTCTCAAGCTCTTCTCTCTATCTCTCTCTCTATTATATATGATGCACACATCTTCACTATGAAACATAGAATAATACATCTCTCCCTCAAAGAAAATATAAATATTAACATCGCCAAAGAATCTCCTCCACCTTTCTTTCCGTGGAAATTACGTATTATATAACGGAAGATGGTTATGAAGGAGAAGAAATCGGCGGCAACTAACGGCAAGGTTAACGCCGCCGAGATCCACTACAGAGGCGTTAGGAAGAGGCCGTGGGGCCGTTACGCCGCCGAGATCCGCGACCCGGGAAAGAAGAACCGCGTCTGGCTGGGGACGTTCGACACCGCCGAGGAGGCTGCACGCGCCTACGACGCCGCGGCGCGTGAGTTTCGCGGCGCGAAGGCCAAGACGAACTTCCCTCTTTCCCAGCTCATTCCCCTGCCTCCAGCCGAGAGCCCGGCCCAGAGCAGCACCGTCGAGTCCTCTTCCTCCGCCGCCAGGACCGCCGTGCCCGTGGAGCTCGATCTCACGCGCCGCCTTGGGATCGAGAGCGACGGCGCTGTCGGCTACAGCAGCAACCTTTTCCTCGGAAGAGGAGAGTACGGTTACTACCCAGCCGTGGCCGTCCTGCCCAACGGGCAGCCCGTATTCGTGTTCGGGCAACCGCCGGCGGCGGCGCACGCAGGCTTTCCACGTGGCACGGTGATGAAGCACGATGAATCTGACACGTCATCGGTCGTGGATGAGAACTTCGGCGTTTATGTTAGAAAGGGTTTGGAGATTGACCTTAACATGCCGCCTCCTCTCGATGTAGTTATTAGTTGACCAGACATTTGACTTATTTTTATTTTGGTTTTCATTTTCCTTTTTTTTTGCGGTGGGTAGAAATTATCGCGATTTCTCTATGCTGTTTCGACGAACTTCGCTGGTTTGTTGTGTTTTGGTGAAGATGTAATATTACTGTTTTACTTCTGGAATATTTAAATGTAGCAGAAATTATGCTACACATAGCCTTGGAATCTTCCGACATTTAGTTGATATTTATTATTTAAGTGAAGCTCAATTTCGTATGTTTCAGCTTCAAGGAAATTCTGGCTATTTAGAGTAGAGTCGTTTTCCCATTTTCGTTACGGTCGAAAAATAGGAGGCGAAATGGTCAAAGTTCCGCGCCGTGTTAGGTAAAAACTTAGCAAAAAGAAAAATTAAATGCAGTTCGCCGCTATTCTTTAAAGAGATATAGGTTGAAAAAAGAAATCTTGACATAAAAAAAATGAGTGGTTACGTTTCTCTTTTGTCTCATTCGCAAAAGAACGCCAACTCGGATTAAATTCTTTGTAATTGTCGGCCTTCTCTATTTTAATTGATAGTAGGCTTGGCATACGCGGCACAGAGCGCGTGGGGCCCACATTGAAATTGTCGCCGCTAGTGGGACCAATCTTTTATGTAACGTCTAAAATTTATTTGAGATATTTTATTATATTCAGGTAAATAGAAGACCCGAGCAATGGGCTTCAAAATTTATAATGGACGCCTGCTATTCGTGAATCACTAGGCCCAATATGCTTCTCTCATTACCTTCTTAAAACCTAGGAATAAATCGGAGGAACTACTCATTATATTATTAAAAGAGTTGCAGAATTAAGTCTCAAATTAATTCAAAAGCCATTGATTACATCAATACAATGCACAATACAGTCGCCGCAGCTTGCCCATCTTCTTGCAGCTGCTGATCATTAAAATTACAAATACCCTAAGACGAACTTAATTAGTCACTCACATCACAAACATAACAAGTCTCATAATTACCACTACTAACATATCATCATTATTGTCATCATTATTAATAACCGAACACACATAAAGCAAAAGCATTAACAATACTGCAAATCCCATAAAGCGCACAAAAATCTCTTCATGTCTTCTCTGTATAATAATACAAAAATCTCCATTACCACCGCTTGATCGTCGTCATCATTTGTGTTCTTGCGTATGATGAATTTGTTCATCGACTGTTCAAGTCAGAAGATCGTTGACCCAACCAAGATCAGGCCCACCAAAATTATTATTATCGCCGCCGCCGCCGTCATCGCCGTCATCCTCCATCAAATCGAATCTCCTCCCAGAAAAATCTCCCCGACGATGGTGGGCTAAGAATCTGCTGTTAGAGTAGCTACCAAACCCTGAACTAACCATGGTTGTAGTAGGCGTTGAAGGAGACAAAACAAACTGTGGTTGCTCATCGATCAAGTGATGAGGCGAGTCACCTCCGAAATTCACGTCGAGCCAAGACAAGCCAGCCGTCCCGCGAATCGACCCACCACCGCCTCTTCCGGCGCCGCCGCCGGTGGTACTCAGCGATTCGAAGGACGCCATAAGCTCGGACACGGTAGGGTGCTTATTATAACTGACCCCATACGCCGGCGAGCTCAGGGAAGGAGACACCGGCGGCGACCCAGGCGGAGACACGTGTCCGTGGTGGTGTCCAACCAGGGTCGAGGTCGGCGATGCGGCGGCGCCGTCCACCATGGAATGCCCGCCGCAGCAGCCACAGTAATGGCCGCCGGCCGACAGATTCTTGTTGTAGTACGGCCTCCTGTGTTGGTGATCCGACGGCGGCGAGTTCGCCGGCGGCGGAACCGGGTCGGGATCCGTCTCCGGGACGATGCGGAGCTGCCTAGACGAGTGGACGAAAAAGCATACCTTTCTCTTGCAGTTCTTTCCGTCCTTGCAAGCCTCGGTTCTATAGCGAGATGGGTGAAGCCAACACTCGAAAACGCCGTGAGAGAATTCGCAGCTGTCTCCTTTCGAGCACTGTCCTTTCCTGAACTCCGAGCACACTGTCCCCGAGTAGACAAACCTGTCGGAAAACACGAGACACTGTAATAAACTTCGTATATGGAAAAAAAAAAAGAAAAAACAAAGAGAGTAAATTCCCGGCGGCGGCGTCGGTACCTTCTCGGGTCTCTTCGCCGGGCTTTTTCGCCGGGGTGAGCAAAAGGGCAGTCGGTCCAATCGTGGCTACGGCTGCGATTACACTTTCTGACCTTGAATTCGTAGATCCTAAAGTAGTCGGAAGAGTAAGGGTCGTCGGAGTCATCGTCTTCGTTCACGTTGTTGCAAGGAAGGAACTTCGAGAACAGAGCGCCCTCCGCCGCCTCCGGCGACGCCGCCGACGAGGATGTGGAGGAGCGAGTACGTCCCAGTAGTTTCCTCGGCGGGATGTCGATTTCCCTCAGGGATTTCTTCGCTAGGTAGCGTAGTTGTTGATCGGCGCACACACCACCCATCATATCCATTATTGCGTCTAAATATATGTAACTTAAATCTAATATAGGGAAGAAGAGAGTCGTGTAGGTGTTGAAGGGTTGCAAAAGAAAGAGCAAGACGTATATATAGGAAGGACTAAACACACATGTATGTATGCATGTAAGAGAGAGAGAGAGAGAGAGAGAGAGAGAGAGAGAGAGGTGACGAGGATGGTGTGAGGTATGGGCAGATTGATGCGTGGCTTGAAGGCATTAGGATGTTTGCATGCAATGAGGGATATGTGGCAGCTTAATATCACATTCTATTGCATGCAAGGAAGGAATTATGGGTTCTCTCACTCTCACACACACACACATAATACGTCGGGGTGTGTGTGTGTTGGTGCAAAGTCAGGGCTCGTTTGTCTTTTTTCTTAGCTTTGAAAGTCTTGGGTGGGAGCAATGCCATGATGACAAGCATTAAGGTTGTGAATTTGGACTTTTATGTCAAGGAGTACGTACCATACCAATCCTCTAAAATTATGCATTTTTTTAAGACTTAATTCTAAGCCTTGTCGTGTAGCTCTTTTGCTTCTAGCTTTTTGTTTTAATTTATCAGGAAAGCATTTATCGAACAATGATATATCACATATTGCCGAATAATCAAAACATAATGTGAAAGTTATGGTTTCAATCAATCGTGGTTTAAATTCACTCTAAACTAATTTTTGGTATTTCTCTACAGAGTCGCCATCATCATCATTCTTACCATATATAACGGAGAAATAGTGCTGTAAATCCGCGCTCGTAAGGCCTGGAAACCGATGGACGCTGCTCGGCCGAAGATCGATCTGAACGAACGGCCATCCCATTAACTGCGCAGCTTCGCACTCTTCCCATCCATCTCCTATCACGCAGAACCTAACGTGGGGCCCGGGAAAACGCTCCTTTACCCACGACAGGCATTGGAGTTTTCCCACGTCCAAAGAGCTGTAGACTACATACGCACGTGCAAAAAGCACGAAGGCTGAGATTGAGTCGAAATAACGAGACGAAGTTGCGAACAACGAGCGTGCTACGGAATCGAAAATTTCTTTACTAACCGTTATCGCAAGTGACGATGTCGTCGAGTCGATAGAAGAGGCACTTGACGAGGCTGGGAATGAGCGGGCCAGACGTAACAATCACGTTCACGTTAGCGTGTTTGGCATTGTTAGAGTTATTCGAGCTTGAAAGTGAAGTGGTTTCTCCCTTTTGACCTGCAGCACACTGCTCCAAGCATGCCCTGGCTAAATGAATTAAGAATTAGGTGATATTGCCACTCGATAGACCCGTGTTCGTACTCGTATGGAACAATTTAGCTTGTACAAGGAGTTAATCAAACTGCTGAGTGGATAAATAGTATGATTCGATTGGGAGGAAAGCTACGAATCGCACGACAGTAGATACGAGGTCGGTGTGGAGTTGTGGAAGAAACTGAGCTTTGAATTGAAGATGAGAATCTCTCTTGTGTATTGGATGGAGAATTTCCTTTTTAAACTGTGTATTTCCATCTGTTCGAAGAAAATCTCAAAGCCATTACTTGATAAGTGCTGGGAACAAGATAAGTTACCTGAAGAAAGCCATCTTTCCGTGTAAGCATCGGTCGCATCATAGAGACTATTCCATTGTCTTGTTAGATCTTGACCGATAATTTTGTCCAAGCCCTGCAGATATATTGAGTAGTTATGAGCCTAGAGTTCGTGGTACTATCTAACTTCATGGTCTTACGCACCACACAAGTAGAACTATCAAGAATCCATGACAGAGCAAGATTTGAAATAACGTGAAGGTTTGTGATGCATCAAACTCTGCTATGTGGAAAGAAATGAAAGCCAACTTGGCTTCTTTGTCATTCAAACTTCTACTCGATCATATAAGATGACGCTAACAAAAGATACTCGGAATTCGCAAGACTTACACTTAGGATCCAAAAGATACTCATTGAAGGATATTAAGTAAGCACCTTCTTATACTTTTCAGCTATAATTCTGTGACGGTAGGCCAATTTACGTTTGTTCTGTGCATCATCTTGGGGAACAAAACCATCGTGACTGAAGCTGTATTTAGCGAGATCCACGCCGTCATCGTATTCGCTCAAGGCATCAATGTGTGGCTGATTATAATTCTCAATCTACAAACAATGCTTAAAAATGTCAGACAAAGATAATGCTTAGCATACTTCCAAAGACAGACAACAGATCCAGGAAACAGATAAAGCAGTTTAAGAAGAAACTTAACCTGCTCGTAAAAGAAATGATCGATCCTCCCACAATTTTCCGATCTCAACACCATGTTCGACATCCTTCGAACCGTTAAACGTCCCAGCATATGTCCCATCTAGCAATGACTTGAGTAATATTAGTGTCTCGTCCATATCCCAAATATATACATTCAGCTTTTCATCCATGCCTCCTCTCTCTGCCCAAACCTAGAAGAATGGTGAAATTTTTTCCAATAAATTGCACAGAGGCACAGGGTAATTATCCACAACCAAGAAAAAAGAAAGATGCATCCACAAATTTAATCAGTTACACTCATGCAATCAAATCAAGTAGAGTAGCATACAACACATGTCAACAGATTACTAAAAGATCGAACAGGAGAAATCAGAAACGAGCAACAAAACGCAGAGAAAGCACAGACACACCAAAGATTCCGTTTTGCGCGCGTAATTGGCCGAGACGACAAGCTCTTTGTCACTTAATTGTAGAGCTACCGCTTCGATCTGTCGCTCTTGAGCGCTTCCAAATTGGAACTATTTTTATTTTCTTTTATAATAAATCAGTTATTACGGACATCTACTTAATAAAATTTTTACACATGGGTATCCATGTCATAAAATTTTACGACCCGATTTAACTTTTACCAGTTTCTTCAGTCATGCCGTACCTTCCTATTTGTGTATGGCGTCATACATGTTGATATAGGGTACCTAGATGTGTTCGTATGACGTACCTATGTTTTAAATAAGACGTACATAAATGTGCTGGTACGGCGTACCATTTTCTATTATATAGGGTACTCAAGTGTGTTGATATAGGGTACCCGAATGTGTTGTTTGACATACATGCGGCGGATCGGTACCTATCTGCAAAAAAATTTATTCTGTTATGGACTACATATAAAAAAATTCTTACAGGGTATTAAGTTACAAATTTTTTTACAAAGGGATACTTGTGTGCAAAGGGCCCTAATTATTACTGGGTGCAGCAGTAACCTGTGTTTAAATTACACCAATTCACTAATTCACTAACTTTTTTATTTTATAATAATAACACTAATCATCGACAGAAAGTTGACCGTCGATTCTGGGAGCTTCTTCTCTACCACGGTGACACTCCGCCCACTGATATCTCACCACATGTTACACTTAGAACACCACACGCCAATGGCAGACTGGGAAATTCCAAAGATGAGCATGGGAGAAAGCGGTAATTACGGCCTCAGAAGGCCTCGTATCAAAAGGTCATTCGCTCGCGTTCTTCCATTCGATATCCTTGGGCTCGATTGGAATCATCTTCGGCTTTCCCTGCACTTTATTGCAGTGCTGTAATGATTAATTAGGCTTAGTTGCTTGAATTTGAGCTGCTTTAGTGCCGCGACCTGTGTTTGATTACTCTGTTATAATTGGTTCTGATTATACTTGCTATGAATACACTGCGCTGCTCTTCTCTGCTCATCTTCACTTAAGTTTTCACAAAACGCCCATTTCCTGGCCCAATTGCAGGTTGCTGTTTTGGCTCCAAACATGGAAGATTCGACTAAATATCCATCCGTGTTTAGAACAATACACGGCCAGTCGTATTTCTTCTCAAAGATCTCTCCCAATATATATTCAAGAAATGCTGCTGTTACTTCCCACCATAAGGCTAACTACGGCGTATGGCAAAGATATCCCATGATGATGCCATCGTTGCAGCCTTTCTCGGAGTGTCCAAACACTGTTTCTTCGATGAACCCTATCCTCATACCTTCCACCGCGGAGAAAGAAAAGGGTACGAATTTCTTCGTGGATTTCCTCATGGGAGGCGTCTCTGCTGCGGTTTCCAAAACCGCCGCCGCCCCGATCGAAAGAGTCAAACTCTTGATTCAGAATCAGGACGAGATGATTCGATCGGGCCGTCTGTCCGAACCCTACAAGGGAATCGCCAACTGTTTCTCGAGAACGATCAAGGACGAAGGCGCTGTCTCCCTCTGGCGAGGCAACACTGCAAATGTCATCAGATACTTCCCTACCCAGGTTTGTAATAACAACAGTCAAGCTAATGTCATAGAAAAAGTGTTTTATTATTGTCCTGACCATCGTTTTCCCGCAGGCCCTCAATTTCGCCTTCAAGGACTACTTCAAGAGGCTTTTCGACTTCAAGAAAGAAAGGGACGGATATTGGAAGTGGTTCGCCGGAAACTTAGCCTCGGGCGGGGCGGCTGGCGCCTCGTCTCTCCTGTTCGTCTACTCCCTCGATTTCGCAAGGACGAGGCTCGCCAACGACGCCAAGGAAGCCAAGAAAGGCGGTCAGAGACAGTTCAACGGCTTGCTCGACGTCTACAGAAAGACCATTAAATCTGATGGCGTCACTGGGCTCTATCGAGGGTTCACCGTTTCTTGCGTGGGCATCATAGTCTACCGCGGGCTTTACTTTGGCATGTACGACTCCCTCAAGCCCGCCGTTCTCACCGGTAAATTGGAGGTTAGTCTCTAACTTAAACTTAGAAACTCTTTCTGTATTGTTGTGGTATCAAACTCAATTACAGGCGATGCAATTTATCTTGCAACGATTTGCAGGACAATTTCCTGGCAAGTTTCTTGCTGGGCTGGGGAATAACGATGGGCGCTGGCTTGGCTTCGTACCCGATAGACACGGTTAGAAGAAGGATGATGATGACGTCTGGAGAAGCAGTGAAGTACAAGGGCTCGCTCGACGCCTTCTCGCAGATCATAAAGAAGGAAGGCTACTCGTCTCTGTTTAAGGGCGCCGGCGCGAATATATTGAGGGCGGTCGCCGGCGCTGGCGTCTTGGCGGGATACGATAAGCTGCAGCTGCTCCTCTTGGGTAAGAAGTATGGGTCGGGCGGCGGAGGCTGATCGATGACGGCCGACCGAGGTAATAATGGTTTCTTCTTACTTCCTTTATATACATATGCATGCATATATGCGATGATTGTCTGTAGTTTTTTTCGAATAAAAGGCATTTGAAAACCGAGCGTGCTCTTGCTTAGAAATAGAGATTTGTCGATGTTTGATCGTATAGTCCACTATTTTTTTTTTCTGTCGTGGCGTCTGCATCTTGCAAGTTAGAAACCTGCATGGTAATAATAACTTTTGCATGCACCTCTACTCTACCGTACAAGACTTTCGACATTGTTAAAAGACATAATCATCGTGCTCGTGTTAGATGGTAAAAGGTCGCTGTAATTGGTGGTTGTATTAATAACCAAACGACAACCTTAAGAGCACCACAGTTTTCTTGAACTCTTACTGCTATATGCAATGGACACACCCTACTTTCCTTGGCTCTTTGGCTTCATCCCCTTC
The DNA here is from genome assembly GCA_027422505.1 of Craterostigma plantagineum. Lineage (NCBI taxonomy): Eukaryota > Viridiplantae > Streptophyta > Magnoliopsida > Lamiales > Linderniaceae > Craterostigma > Craterostigma plantagineum. The sequence continues at coordinate 23,743,726 of JAPQWV010000010.1, read as the reverse complement.
CTACTCTTAGCTTTCGCCTCTCTCCCCCCACCGCAGCCCCACCACCACGAACCACCACCGCGCTCCGCCGGAAAATCACAGCCTCAAAGAAGCCTACTAAGCCCTCAAAGCATGGAAAAAGGTGATATACTCCGACCCGTTCAACTTCACCTCCAACTGGGACGGGCCAAACGTATGCGCTTACCGAGGCATCATCTGCGCTTCCCATCCCGACAACAACAACACCGTAGTCGCGGGGATCGACCTAAACCACCAAGACATCGCCGGCTTCACCGACGAACTGGGCCTACTGTCCGAACTCGCACTGCTCCACCTCAACAGCAACCGATTCTGCGGGATAATCCCGAGAACCTTCTCCAACCTAACCCTCCTCTACGAGCTTGACCTAAGCAACAACCGATTCGTGGGCCCCTTCCCAACCGCCGTCCTCTCCATGCCTTCCCTAAAGTACCTCGACGTTCGCTTCAACGAGTTCGAAGGAAAGTTGCCCTCGGAGCTCTTCGGTAAAAACTTTGACGCGATCTTCGTCAACAGCATTCGCTTCAGCGACGTGATACCTTCGAGCGTGGGTCCCGCCTCGGCCTCCGTGGTGGTCTTGGTCAACAATAGGCTCGGCGGGTGCCTTCTGCCTAGCATAGCAAACTTTGCGGATGGGCTCGAGGAATTGGTGCTGATCAACACGAGCATCGTTGGGTGCTTGCCCGGGCTGAGGAACTTGACGATTACGGACAACTTTTTCTGCGAGGAGGAGGGTATTTGTGGGAATTTGACGTCGAGGGGTGCTGCGTTCGGTGATCGAGGGAATTGCTTGGAGGGGAAGAGGTTTCAAAGGAGTAAGAAGGCTTGTGATGCTCAAGGTCATGGAGCTGTTGAGTGCTTTGAACATGGCTGTGGATACTCTGTTGTTAGAACGAACGATGCTTCGGCTCGTTACAAGCCCTTCTCTTCGACGCCTGCACCTTAACTTAAGGGCATAGCTTAGATATGTTGCCTGTCCAAACAGTGTGTAACTAAGCTTGAAGCATATGTACGATGTTGTCATGTAAGTAAATTTGCATTAGTCTCATGAAATTTAAAAAAAAAAAGAAAAAAGAAAAAGAGAGAAATTGATTTTCTCATAATTATTGCTAAACTCGTCGATTATATTATGTGTACGGTTTTCTTGAATTTTCATTGGAAATGTGTCGCAATTGCTCTAATATTTTCATCCACCAAGCTTCTTCTTCTTCTGTTCTTTCAACGACTCCACTTCCTTGGTGAGCAACCTCGGCGCAATGGCCATAGACATGAGTTCTTGAATCAACAGCTTGCAAGCGTAGGGAATAAATATCTGCCCACCCAAGAACAACAAACAACTCAATCTCCAAGGAGAGAGAGAGAGAGAGAGAGAGAGAGAGAGAGAGAGAGAGAGAGAGAGAGAGAGAGAGAGAGAGAGAGAGAGAGAGAGAGAGAGGGAGAGAGAGAGAGGGAGAGAGAGAGAGGGAGAGAGAGAGGGAGGGAGAGGAGAGATCGAGAGAGAGAGAGATAGAGACAGAAAGTCACCTGCACAACCTCGGTCTTATTCTTGCATATTCTACACTCAAAGCTAAGCTTCTTCAAGTTAGCAACAGCTACAAAGCCACATAACTGGCAAACATGAACCCTATACGCATCGCTCTGATTGAAGAGCCTCTCATTGAGGAAATGGGCAGCACCGTGGGCAATCATGCAGTCCCTCTCCATCTCCCCGAACCTCAAACCCCCGTCCCTCGACCTGCCCTCGGTCGGCTGCCTCGTCAGTATCTGAACCGGGCCCCGTCCCCGGGCATGTATCTTGTCGTCCACCATGTGCTTCAGCCTCTGGTAATAAGTGGGCCCGATGAATATCAGCGACGTCAGCGCCCGCCCCGTGTGCCCGTTGTACATCCTCTCGAACCCCCTCATCTGATACCCGCACTCGTGCAGCGCTCTGCTTATTTTGTCCACCTGATCAAGAAAATAATAAAAAAAAAGTTCTTTTTTTTTTTTCTCGAAAAAAAAATTCGAAAATTCTCGATTTCTAACAAAGGTCCATGGATATAACCCATTGTCCAACTCAAGCCAACCACATAAAAGTTTGTGGGGTTCCTCTCTATAGGCAATTGGCAACAGAGTGAATTAGCGCGCAATAACCAACTTCGTCGAGATGTGAGACTTGGGTTTGACGCACAACAAGCAGTTTATGGATGGCAAAATTGCCCATTAAAGAAAGACCCATTGGAAGATTCAATGGCTCTCTTTCTTTAACGAGTATTTTTGCCATCCCCAAACAGAACAGCACTATTGTAACTACTACTCACGGTGACGTCGGAGAAAGGCGTGGCGTCGCCGTCTTTTCCGACGTGGGCGGCGACTTTTCCCATGATGCATTCGATGAGCTGGCCGATGGTCATGCGAGAAGGGATGGCGTGGGGGTTTATGGTTATGTCGGGGGTTACGCCTTCGACAGTCCACGGCATGTCTTCTTGCGTGTACGCCATGCCTATCGTCCCCTTTTGGCCGTGCCTGCTGCTGAACTTGTCACCTATTTGGGGTATTCTAACCGACCTCATGCGTATCTTCACGAACCTCAGTCCGTCGGCGTTCGTCGTCAAGAGAACCTAATTCAATCGAGCAAGGAAAGAAAAAAAGAAGCGCTGAGGTGCGAATAGGTGAGAGAAAAAGAGACGAAAGAAAGATTTACTACTAACTTGATCGACGATTCCGCTCTCGCTGTGGCGCAGGCTAGTGCTGTGGTCCTTGTTGGTGTACCTCGTGGATTTCGCTTCGTCCTGGGAAATAGGCGTCGTTTTCCCGATGATGACGTCGTCGCTTGAGACCCTTGTGCCCTAATGCAGACGGCGGCGCAAAAAAACTCAGCGTAGATATAGTAAAATGTCGAATAGTTTATCGAATCGTTCTCACAGGTGGCGCAAAGCCGTCGGCGTCTAACTTGTCGTAGCATCCGTGCCCCATTCCCTATAAAGAAAGATGGCGCGGTGAAATTGAAAAAAATTGGTATTGAAGATATTGAGGCGAACGAACCATGGTGGATTCTCGACTGGGGCGGCCAAAGTCCTCTTTCACCAGCGTGCCCATCTTCTTCTCCTCGTCCCTTTCGTCAAGGTTGGCAGAAACATTCGTATTACGGAAAATAAAAAGGGACGCCACGAAAAGCTTGAAATACGATTTTTTTTTACCTGTACGAACGGTAGAATAAAGATCGAAAAAATCCTCGATCGATTGAAGATTGGTTCATGATCACAGAGTCCTCTTGGTTGTACCCCGAATAGCACGCAATAGCGACAATGGCATTCTTTTTTTTTTCGCAAACGACGATGCGGATATATAAGACGAATATCGATCAAGAAAGTCGAAGAAAAAAAACACTGATCATACAATTCCAGCGGGAAGCTCCCTGAAATGCAGATGCTCCATAGCCCGTGTAGTGACTAGAGGCTTCTGAGGGTAGTACAATACGTACGCCAACGTATCCTATTTGAAAAAGAGTAAGACGAAATAAAGCCGAAAATTAATGCATAGACGGTAATCAAATGCGTGAGATGAGGAAAAAAAGAAGAAAAGCTACCCACCATTCGCAGTTGGTAGTTGGTCACATATATTCCCATCGCTTGCTTCCCCATTGCCGACTGGTAAGTGTTACGAGGTGACTGATTATGATCGGGAAATGGTATGATCGAAGCACATACGCCCAAAACCAACGAAGGATGGATTTCGCAATGCGTGTATGTCTCGTTACATCCTTGGTTGTTCCTCGCATGGTAAAGATCCTGAGAATTTACGTGGTATTTGTAATAATAATAACAAAAGAGGTAAAACTTTGGCGAAGTTGCAAGCTATTCAATCACATTTATAGTCATGGATATCATAGTGGTCTCTTCTTCTTCGGTGTCGACGTACTCTATGAATCCACTTTCTACAAGACGATGCCAGCCGTAGTCCTCCTTTTTTTTTTTTCCCGAAACGATAGCTTGCATTAATAACAAAAGATACAAGGCTAAATAGCCCAAGGAGGTCTCACCGATACATCATTCACCGGGAGAACAAAGGCTCACAAAGGAGCAAAACAGTCCCACAAGGAGAAACAAACACTCCCAGCATTGGGAGAAAAGGGTCAACAAGTGACAAAAACCGACAGAAAACAGAACACCATCATCAACGACCAAGAACTAAAGAACCTATAACAGAAAAAGCGATTAAGCTAAATCTACTATACTCTTCACTTTAACTTAATCTTCGACTTCTGGGTTTTGTTTTCATCGGACTGGAAGCTCCACGAAGGGAGAAAAGGCTCTCGACCCGAGGGTCGGGAGAAACGAGGTCCCACAACGGGAAAACTCAGAGGCAGTGGCGAGGGCGGGCGGCGGGCAGCGGCCGGCGGGCAACGGGCGGTGGATGGGCAGCAGCCTGGCGGGCGACGGCTGGGCGGCGGGCGGCTGCCCTTGACGAGCTGGGCGTTGGGGTGGTCGCGGCCAGGCAAGGGCGGAGGTCGGCGGAGGCGGAGACGGCTGCGAGTGTAGGCGGTGGACCGCAGTTCAGCGGCGACGGGGAGCGGCGACCGGCGGCGACAGCAGACGGTGGGGGCGGCATGGCGGGCGGGCGGGAGGGAACGGCAGGTGCGACGGAACGACCGCTGCAGGCGGGGCGGGTAGCTGGTGGGAAGTCGACCGCGGTGGGAGGCGGGCAGCTGACTGGCGGAGGTGGGCGGAGGGCAGAGCTTGGTTGAAAAAAAAATTAAAAATAAAAAAGAAAAACAGGGAAGAAATTAAAAACAAGGCTCCCCCAACCTCTTTGAGGTTGGGGGAGGAGCGAGCTACCGAGAAGGGGACGCTGGCGAAGGGAAGGAGGACTTGGAGAAGTGAAAGAGAGGAGACGATGGGTGGCGGCGATATAGTGTTAGGGTTTTGTTTGTTACAGAGGAAGAGAGAGAGAGGTTTTGTTAAAACTAGATGCAGGGAGATTTCAATTCAATCAAGCTCGCCGTAGTCCTCCTTTCAGTGAGAAGAAAACAGCGAAGTTTACGATTATAGATAAAAAAAAAAAAACACTCCTGAGTGGTGCGTACTTCATACCTGCGACTGAAGAGCTAGAATATGTTTTTTCTTTATCAGCAACTTTTTGTTCTCGACGATGAACAAAGGCCTGCTACAACGCCCATAATCCGTGTACAGTCGAAGCTCCTTAAGATATATATCGCGGACGATTCCAACTTCAGTGTTCACATCGATCTGTAATAATAACACAGCGTTGATTCGTTTGTTATCTTATTCTTAGGTTAGGCCGAGCATGGCTTACTTGTCTCCTCAGCCTTCGAAGGGTCCTGACAAGAAGCTCTGGGTTGCGGTGAACCCCCATCCAACAGCCATTGACGAACACTTTCGTAGCTTCGGGAATTTTCGAGGGCGATATTTCCTACAAAAAAAGCAATTTAGGGTGACAAAAAAAACGTGGTATTTTCAAGGGACGAAATGTTGTGGAAGTTCTAAAAGCACCTCAAAACTATCCATACACCATTCTTCAAGAAACACGAAGATGGGGTTCGAGGCCGATCCTACAGTTATGTACACCATAAGGGCAAGGTTCTTAACCAATCCACACGCCTGATATACAAAAAACAAAAAAGAAAATCTCTCAGAGTGATGAAATCGATCGTAAAACGATTGAATGGAAATTCCCACCTGTCCTTCGGGCGTTTCGGCGGGACACATCATCCCCCAATGTGAGTTGTGCAGCTGCCTGGGCTTAGCCAGCTTACCTAACCACACGAAGAACGAAAGTTTACGAAAAATAAACGAAAAAAAAGTTTAAAAAACACATACTGGGAAATGGCTTCACCTTCGCGGCCAATAGGCGAATTTAATCTCCTCAGGTGGGAAAGCGTCGAGGCGTACGTCAAACGGTTGAGCACCTGAGAAACGCCCGACCTTGTCCCAGCTGCATTAACTTGGCCCCAATTTCCCGTCGCTATGGAGTACTTAAGCCCGCTAGTGATCGTTTTGGCTTTTATCGCAAAGTGAAGGTTAACGTCCTTCCCATTATCGACGCACTTGGTATTCATTCAAAGAAGATATTTTCGGTATTAAAAGTCGAAAGATGATGAAAGGCCATCGTGTAGATATATATAGTACAGTTTACCTTCTGAACGTATGATCTAACATCCCTGGTTAGTTTTCTGAACAACTGCACCGACCAATGACGTATAAATCATCATTCGAATTCTGCCATGCTACTCAATATTCGAACCGAAAACTTTTTATAATTTTCAGACCATTCGAAATAAACCTCCTAGTAAGGGGCCCGCAAGGTCGAGCCTCTTATTAGCGTAATGATCACGGTCATCTTCTGCTCTTCGACCAAGAGCACAAAGCAATAGCCTGTAGATGACATACCTACCAAAAGAAGCAAAGATGTTTGGTTCTTATGTTAGGATGAAACCAAAGAAAGCAATGATATAACAGAGTTCAACACTAACCCGAAATAATAAGCTTTCTTAGTTTCGCAATACTCCTCTGTACCTACATGAGGAAGCATCTCTCTCTGGAGAATTTCTCTAGCATACCTATCAATACGATTGCAGTTAAAAAATGTGCAGCGAACCTATGTATAAACAGAAGCTGATCTTTAGGCCTTTTTATCAGTTGAAGCGTACTTAATTCTTTTCTCTCTAGTAACACCTATAGTAGATCCCCTCTTGCCAATATAATCAAGAGCAACCTACAGAAGAAAAAATTGCAATAACTTGAGACTGATACGTCTTTATCCATCCCGAGGATATATAAACCGCAAATATTACCTGTTGATTCTGTATAACGAATGCCTCTTCCAAAGAAGGACGAAGCAACTCCATCATCTTGACATCTCTATCATCATAGCATATATGAGCTAAGATGTCTTTATCTGCAACGAAGCCTAAGGCACGGAATATTATAATTACAGGAATTTCTGTCCGAATGTATGGGAGTGTCGCCCGAATGTATTGTCCCGAGGCTCCCTTTTTGCAAAGACGTATATCAAAATTCAATCCTTCCATTGAAGAACAGCAAAACAGATAAATTTCTTGATGAAAACAGAGTAAAAAAATCGAATACCCCTTTTGCACTTGGTCGAGAAAGCATCCTCACGAACATACTACTCGGCGCTTTGCTTTGGGACTCGACTACTGACCTAACTTCGGCTACATAGGCATATTTATTAGGTTGCCTCTTCTTAAACACGTAGACATGATTGGTGCTCATTTTCTCTTGAGCAATGAGAACTTTTTCGCTCCCATTGACTACGAAATACCCTCCCTGATCATAAGGGCACTCACCCATCTCTGTTAAGTCTTTCTCGGACAGATTGTACAAGCTACAGTAGCTCGAAAGAAGCATTATCGGAATCTAACCAAATATCACAGCATTAGCTCCATGGAAGTGAAATATTCGAAATTAAAGAGAGGCCCACACGCCAAGATTTAACCTTTCCGATGAAAACTTTGGCAAATTCCTGAGACTCGGCGATTTCTTCGCAGTCGTATCCTTTTCTGACGACCCTTTTCGTAACGTCCACGTACAAGGCCGAAGAGTAGGTCAAGTTCCTCAGCCTCGCAGCTTTGGGAAACAGCGTACATGTCTCGCCATCGGACTCTGTCATGCTGGGTTTGCTTAGGTATATCTGACCAAAGCCGATTTTGTAGATTGTCTGCAAAAAAAAAAAAAGGAAAAAGAAAAAAAAATTAGCTTCAGCCGTGACTGCGCCGATAAATGCCACCGATTTCGAACAAATTTGACGATCGGCGGACCTCGACGAAATCCTGGGGCCGACCCGGATTGTGCTGGGCTTCGGGTCGGATCTCGAGTTTGCCCGATTCGTCGACGATTTCCTGCATGGTGTTCTGTATGAACTCGTCGAATGAATCCAATTGTTGCCTGACCAAACCCTTCTCGTCGAAGTAGGCGCTGATCACTGCCCATGCATCCTCTTGCGCTATTTCCTGAGATTCGTCCTCAGAATCATCGACCTCCTCTGAGACGACGTTGCTATTGTATTCGCCGTCTCTGTTTGCATTGTTGTAGTCGGCGTTTTCGTCGTACTCAAAGAATTCGCCGTCGCCGCTGTACATTGCTTTCTATTTGGATTTTGGATGTTCTTTTGGCTAAGCTCGGCTTTATCGGTGTGTCTGTAATGTGTGTGAGTGTGTATAGGATCTCAGCTTATATAATACATATATAACCACTACTCTCTCTCTCTGTCTCTCTCTCTCCTCTGTATCTCTCTCGTTATTGTTTCTCTCTATTTTTCATAATCACAACATCGGGGGAAGTCGTCTATCAACCACTTGCGTGAATTTAACTATCAGAAGATGGATTGGGACGACGAGGTGAATGGCGAAGACGATAATCTGAGTGACGAAAGTGACAATGATCAAGAACTGATCTCAAAAGCAGACCCTTTTTCAACGATCAGATCGAAAGGGCCGAGCCAAATCACTTGCCCTGTTGATATATGCCCAGAAAACCTTTCTTCTTTCCTTGAAGTCAATGATACATCTCATTCAAACCCCTCCAAAGGTGACCTACATTGAGACGATTACTGTAAGGAAACGAATGCTACGCTTCATCTCACATACATAAGTGTGCTTTAGTCCAGAACTTTGAGGCTGTCGTGGAGTTCATTTTCGTACCCACGCTCACGGCATGCAAGGAATACGCCGACGGTACTTTAGTTGGATCTTTTTCTTTGGTCAGTGGAAAAGTCACCGCCGGCGCCATAGCTAAGGAAGGTGGATCGTCGAGATTCAGTGGAGGGAATGCTCGAGGATCTTATCGCTGCTTTCGCTCGCTGTGGTGCCGTTGACTGCGAAAAGTTTCTTGTCGGGCCTTAGATTTTGTTCTTTCTTGGATTACATTGCAAGCCCATTATAGATAGTTAAGACCCACTTGATTATCTCGTATCCAATAACAGATCATCATCCTCAGAGTGAGTGTGAAGGACTGTCACCTAACATGATATTATCTGGTAGATACTGATGAACTAAAGAAAGAAAATTGGGACATTTCTTGGCAGTTTATTATTAAAGTAAGGTGAAATCAACAAGTTAGGTATCGACCAAAACAAAAGACAGAGACCTGTGATCGAAGTACTATGACGCCTTACATTATTATATTGCAAAGAAGAAGAAAAGCCTGAAATGGTTCAGCTCAGATCTACCCTTTGGATCCCAGTTTACCTCCACCGTCTTCATCACTAGAGTTTCTGACAGCTGTCGTCTATTTGTAGGTTCTCATTTCTTCTTTCACCGCTCCTTGATTTCTGGCGCAAGTTTCCCCTATCTTTCACAAGGGTCACCGCGGTCATATTACTATTTGCTGCTCTGTAATATAAATAGTTTGTCAAACTTTAGCTGAGCAGTCTTTCTTTACAATATCACAGGTCACACGCATGTAGAGCCTATTGACCCTTTTGTTCTTTGTTTGTCTTTTGTCGGTTCAAAGATCTCACGCCTCAGTTTCCATAACGAGCTAACGGAAATTCCAAATTAATGCTATATGCTATAGCTTTTCTTTTGGACTGATGCTGTTCTTCAACCAATTCATATTTTAGTCCTAAACAGATCCAAAACAACGATAGTGCATAACCTGGGATTTGGGTCTCGATTCTTGATTTTTGTCTCTCAGGCTCAAAGATCCACCCTTTCCCCTCCCATTCATCTATTTCTTGTAGCAACTGCCTAAAGATCGAACTTTTAGACCATTTGTGGTTATAATGGTTCGAGATAATATGTTCGGAGGAAATGGGTTATTCTACCCAGTCGTTGGATTCTTGTCGTGTGTGGCTTTCGTGTACTTGTCCTTTGGGGACTTGTGGATGATGGACTTCAACAGTGGTGCGAAGCTGAGCTTTGTGGAGAGAAATGGAACTCAGTTCATCATAGATGGTAAGCCATTTTACTTCAATGGGTGGAACTCATATTGGATGATGGATCATGCCGTGGAGGAATCGAATAGGCATAGGATTAGAGCTGTTTTGCAGTCGGGGGCGAAGATGGGCCTCACTGTGTGTAGAACATGGGCTTTCAGTGATGGTGGATATAATGCTCTTCAGATTTCCCCAGGTCGATTCAACGAAAGGGTTTTCAGGGTAAGAGATTTGATTTTATTTATTATCCAAGTCTCTTGTTATCTAGTTGTTTCGGTGATGAAGTATTGTCTTCGCCCATGATTTGGTCTTATGTCTTCCATTGCTGTACTTAATGGTTCCTTAGTTGAGCTAGGGAAGTGTTATGCTTAAGGCCTCTAAGGTAATATAGATCTTGATTGTAGTATATGATATTCTAGTGCTGTGATTGCTTGTCTTTCTGTGTTATTGTCCCCGTTTGCTTCCTCTTTTATCTCAGCTTATCGAACAGTAGAGAAGGGCTTTTGTCTTGGTGTACTTTTCTTTAATGCATAGCCATCATCAATGCTTTCCTTAATGAGATTGCTGACGTAAGAAAACGTCTGTATTAGGCATTAGACCATGTTATTGCAGAAGCGAGGCGGTCTGGGATAAGGCTAATACTATGTTTGGTAAATAACTTGCAAGCTTACGGTGGGAAGACACAGTACGTGAAATGGGCGTGGGAAGAAGGCGTTGGCTTGAGCTCTTCTAATGATTCTTTCTTCTACGATCCTTCAATACGGCGTTACTTCAAGAGCTATATTAAGGTAACCAAGAAATCAGCTTAAAACAAACCTTTCACAGTTACCCTCTTGTCAGAATCAGACAAAACAGTTTGCATCACATTGAGATTAAAGGTCATTCTTGATTTCCCTTTCCCAATTTAGAAATTTGGCCTATTGCGTATTTTGCTTTCGAATGTCCGCAGCCTTTTTATGGTTCATACTTAGTTTATTGCTGTTTATCGTCGACTTTGTTTGCGAAAAGACGAAACTGTGGGAAGTAATTAGCTTAGCTTTTACTATATATAGGTGATAGGTCAGTGTAATGACAAAGCAGAGTAAGACACTCTTCGTTGTCTTCAAGAAACATGGATCATGATTTGCATAAGCCGTGTAGACCACAATAGACAAGATAAACTCTTACAATGTCTTCAGTTTAAGATACAGTGTTCATTCTAATTGAAATTCTAGTTGCTGTTTAGGATCATTTACGGTTTAAGACACAATTACTAGACCGATAATTTACTTTCTTGGCAGACTGTTCTTACAAGGAAAAACACTGTAACTGGGGTTCAATATCGTGATGATCCGACCATCTTTGCCTGGGAATTAATCAACGAACCACGATGTATGTCAGATAAATCTGGAAATACGCTGCAGGTATATTGCATATAGGGTTTATTACTTACCCTTCTTATCGAAATAAATAGCTCCCTGAAAGATGATTAAATAAGCTTCGCATGAATATGGTTGGCTACTATCCATTCAAATGCAGGATTGGATAGAAGAAATGTCGACATTCTTGAAATCAATAGACAGAAACCATCTCCTTACCGTGGGCCTCGAAGGGTTTTACGGGCCCAAAAGCCCGAAAAGGCTGACCGTAAATCCCGAGTCGTGGGCATCCGACGTGGGAACCGATTTCATCCGCAATTCCAAGATTTCGACCATCGACTTTGCTTCTGTCCACATATACCCCGATCACTGGTAAGGGGAAAAAGAAAAAGAAAAGAAAAGAAAAAACGCCTTCTTTTCCACAAGAAACAGTTACCGACTTCATCTCTCTCTCATCTTCAGGTCTCACAACCAAGATTTCTCTTACCAACTGAAGTTTGTCTACAAATGGATTCTATCCCACATAGAAGACGGCGACAAAGAGCTGAAAAAGCCCGTCCTCTTCACAGAGTTCGGCCTATCCACAGAGATCAAAGACTTCAGCCCTTTGCTGAGAGATAAATTCTACAAAGTGATACTCGACGCTATGCACAAGTCGGCCCTGAGAAACAGGTCGGGCGCGGGCTCCTTAGTGTGGCAGTTCCTCGTCGAAGGCATGGATGATTTCAACGATGATTTCGGTATAATACCTTGGGAGAGGCCGTCATTATATCAGCTCTTCGCCGACCAGTCTTGTAAGCTTGCCAAGATTCAAGGCGCACTTCCTTCGCAGATGGCTCACCTGCGAAGATTATGCACGCAATAATGCGAGGAAAATCTGTGACCTTATACTGGTGATATATATATAGACATATATAAGTATTACATCTTTGGTGTTGTTTTGGTTTTGCCTACATATCCAATGGAGGTTCACAATAAACAGTTTAGAAACATAACGGTTGCGTACAAGTCCCCTGAATGAAGATTATACATTACATTTGCTCACTTCTTACATTTCTGTCGCCGTTTTCGGGCGCTCTTCGTATATATGCGTATGCATGTGCGTACACATTAGGAATCTAAATCGAGGGCCGCTTTGGAGATGGCCTGAAAGGCGTGTTCGATGCACGACTTCAACTTGCTTGCGTCGATGAAGTCTTTCTCCGCCGTTATTGCGATTCTCAACTTCCCCACGTAACTCAGCATCGTGACACAAAGGCTCTGCATAATTTCGACGAAAGAATTATAATACTAACAATTAATATTAATACCTATTTAAAAAAAAAAAACACGTGAAAGATGCCTGAGGCGCGCCGGTGACGGCGAAGTACAGTCCCTTAACGGGCTGATTGTCCATAGCCATCTTTTCCACAGGACCGATTACGTTCGATATCGCCATGCTCGTGTTCTTCAACGTTCCATGGATGAATCGAGCTGCGGCCTAATACAATACAACTCGATTAAATATTATAAAATTATACTTACACAGATGATTTGAAAAATCAACGTGTCGGAGAAGACAATTTTAGCGGCAGCAAGTCTGAGAGGGTCGACTGAGGTGACGACGGCGTCGAAGATTGAGAAAACCTCAAAAACGGGAGATTTGCTTACACTAGGCTGTGTTGCCCACGATACGTAAGCACCGTAGCAAATCTCTCTATATATGTACATATATATGTGTACCTCTGGTCCTCTTATCCTCCTTATGATATTGAGAAGGTGGCCGGTCAAAATAACGGCGGCAGAGTTCCTTTGCCTTTTGATCATCTCCCTCGCCTTTCTGACGAACTTGAGAGGATCTTCGATCTCTGAAGCGGTTAGTTCGGGTATGGGAACTTGTATGAAGGCGAAACGATTCCCCCAAGGCATGTCGGCGTCGGGCTTTATCATCTCGTCCACCGACTTGTAGCCTGCGAGCGCCCTCGTGTTTAGCAGCACGAGGCCCGTGCACCTCGATTTTCCCGACCCCGACCTTGCCTTCTGCATGTAAAGGCGCGTCCCGTATATTATCGTTCCCGTTATTACGTCGTTTATCGTCTGAAAAATTTCAGGAAAAAACTCCGACGTCGTACTAGCGAACTCATTCGATGATACATTTTCTATAAGCTCAAACTTTCTGGTATTATTTAGAGCGTTGTGTAACTATATACTTACCGCTTTAAGCCTCGTCTTAATCGGCCTTATCTGATCGATAAAAAACGAAGTCGTCGTCGTAACGACGGGCCGAAATTCCACCCCTTGGACGCCGGAACGAATAGGCGACTCGTCGTCCTTCAACCACCCACAGCTCTTCGCGAGGCTCCAAGCAAAGTCATAGCTCGTATATCCCAGCCTCCTAACGAACCTCGGGAAAATGCCTCGGCCACCACCGTCGCCGGACTTCCGACTCGCCGGAAAAGTCAGCGGCAGCGAAGGGTCGTCGTGCCTCTGAAGGCAAGAAAGCAGCGCGCCCATGAGTGAGTAGCCGTCGCCCAAGGAATGGTGGAGCTTGAATATTAGGTTTCCGGCGCCGTTCTTGGTTGGGTACTTGACGACGTGAACCTCCCACAGTGGCCGGTCGTCGGAGAGCCGCCGGCCGGCGAGCTCCGATAGGTACTGAGTGAAGCAGTCGTCGTAGTAGTCCACTGACATGCCGGTGGGAAAAGTAGGCACGTGGATGTGCTGTGAGAGGTCGACTGTTACCTTCTTCCATTTCTTCCTTCCTCTGCTGTCCGTAACCTTTTTGTTCAGACAAAAAGAAAAAAAAAGAGAAAAAAGGATAAATTCTAGTCTACGACGTTATATATATCTGCATGAAGAAAGGATTATTATTATTTATTACCATGAGAGAAGAGAATCTGGGATTAACGGGTAAGAAGAGATGGGTGAGGAGGTGGACTGTGTTTGAATCATCGATGGGGAATTCTGCCTCCATAACTCCGAGTATTGTGAGCGACATGGCTGAGCTTTTGAGGAACTCAGCACTTGGGCTTACTGCTTCGTATATTTCTGCTTCTTCTCCATTAGCATCCATTTTTCTTTCTTTGTTTAATTTTTTTTATTTGAGCAAAGTGCTCACTTTCTCTATAAAGTATAAATAGGTGTTTAGACGACCAATCCCATCAAGGAGACGATGATGTAAGCATACTTCAATAGTATAATTAAAATAATTGAGAAGGTTTCATGAAAGTGAGATTATCTCTATCTGTTATGGTGGTGATTGATTAGAATTATTTCTTCGATGGCGTGAATCATAACGAATTAAATGAATTATAAGTAGGTGAAAATGGCCCAATTTTGACAATGTTTCAGGTAATAATAAGAATGGCATCGATTTATTATATAATCCACAGACAAGCCGGCTCCCATGTTATGTTATATACACGCAGACAAAGAACTGTGAGTGGTAAGGGTAGAATTTCGTTTCCTATGTCCTCCACATCATTTATTATTTATAAACACTTTAAATAAAAATTATAGTTGAGAGTGTCTATGTTCATTTCAATATTATATACTAGTTTTTTGTCGTGCAATGCACGGGTGTTAACTATGTATATGTAATATGATTTAATTAAGCATTAAAGTGATATTATTTATATCAATGACGTTGTAATATTACAACGGTTGCATGAAGATTTGTTTTGGATTTTTCCCATGGTAGGTAAATATGCATGGTTGTTCCATTAGATATATTGTGGTTATGATGTGGAACTTCTGAATCTCAAAGCACATGAAATGTTGTCCTTGTATAATTTTATTGCAATTAAATCATCTTGATAATTGCATGATAACTAACGCCTTACGTGGTTGAACATTTTACGATCATATTTAATGTGGCATGTGATTCTTATAATATTTATATTTAGTAGCTTAGGTCAACGTCATCCTCTTAAATTATGTCGATCAACATTGACATTATTTTATGAAATTTCGCCACCATTTAACATCGAATGAATTGGATGATAATATAATTATAAGATGATAATTATTTCCCTAAAACAGGAAAAGTATTAGGTCAGGCCGCTATATTATTGGATCTTCTAAATGATATTAGATAAAAGAGAAAATCGTCGTTAATAAAAAAAAATATGGATAGATACTTATGATTCATTAGTAGGAGAGAAACCTTATGTTGATCGGTTACAAAGGGCGCTGCTACACATTGAGGCCCATGATTATGGTCAATGATTTTATCTACTATAAAACAGAATAATTTCCCTCATATTCATCATTCCATTGTGCTGTGACATGCATTTCTTAAATCTTTAGATTTTTTTAGTACGGTTAACTTCGCGTCAGAATAAAAATTTTGAATACGTTAAAATTGAGACAAAGTTTTTGTGATTGATTTGATATTACCAGCAAATCATTCAATACTTTTATAGTTGATGAATAACCTCTCTATTTGATCCTCTTACAGAACTTTATTCATCCTTTGATGTTAGATAATTTATAATATAGCTAATATCGTAACACAACAGTATTAAATATCGTCTCCAGATTATATAATAGCTATGTTTAATCCACTTATATCATAATTTTATAATACCTTGCAACCATTCTGCTATAGAAACATTTTCTGTCACAGTCTGTTATTATTATTATTGAATGGATTAGATTAAATGGATTGGAGTCGGAGCCATATCAATACCCGCCTTTGTGGAAAATAGAACCAATTGCAATGAAAGTCAAGAAAGAGAGTTGATTTTTTATTTTTTTTATTTTTGGTTTCTTAGATGGAATTTTCATATAGCATTTATATCCTACCTAATAATATATTGACATCTTTTAATGCGGACATCTTACACATGATTCAATTAATCTCTTAAGTAATAGTTACAACGACTTTCGTTCTAAACATAAATTATATCACCCCCATCGCATTGATTCCGTATTGATAAACGTAACGTAATATTGGTTCAATTTATTCCCGATCAGAGGAATACATATATTGAGAGGGAGAAGTGTAAACACGTACTGATTGTAAAGTCTTATTCTAAATTAAATGTGCTCCTACATTCTAAATCATTTAAGTCCAAATTATATTCATATCGTGCATTATTCTAAATGAGCTAACGCTTAATCAATCGCCTATTATCCTCCCAGAAGGGGAAAGCAAACGACTCAATTATAGATGTCCGATGAATCAACCTTGCATGCGTAACTACAATTCATTTACACAAGAGTTACAAACCCCGAAATTAAGAAAAAAAAAAGAAAGTCAAAAAGTTCATTTAAAATTACTTCGATTTTCCTCTCTCTCTTTTTTATTTTCAATATTATCGTAAACTTACGCCGGGGGAAGAGGACGTCGGCAAGTCGGGCATTCCATTTTAACATCCATCCACCGCTGTAAGCAACCCGAGTGAAAGAAATGGTCGCAAGGCGTCACCTTCACGAATTTTATTCATCGACGTTACATCACAACTGCTTATAAATTCAAGAAACTAACGATATAATAGCGAAAGAACTTTTTTCGAAATCCATAATTTTTTTACCATGCAGTCGTTTGAACGGTGGCTGAGATCTATCGCCGTCATACAAATAACGCAGTCGGCCGTATGAGCCGAGCCTTGAAATCTCCTGTAATAACTGTACTTCTCCGGCAAAACCTGCGCCGACGAGAAAAAGAAGAAAAAAAAGAAAATATTTTTACGTCATCTCATTTCTATTCTATTTACCAAAGGGCTTAAGGTAAATACAAACTGTCAAATTTTGGCATGTCAGCTATAATTACTATTTTACCCTTCTATTCGTAATTTATTTCAATTTCAGCAATAACCATTTTTACTCAATTTTCTTTACCTGTTATTATCACATCCTCGTAGATAAACTTCTTTTCTAAACTAATGATATTTATATTTCAAGCACACGGCGGCATGGAGTCAGCATGAAATACTAACTATTACGTATTTTACCTGACGAGGAATGAAGCATCGAGACCCAAAATAATGCTGCAAAAGGAGGACGAACGCCTGAAATCCCATGAAAAGCGCCAAGCAAACGCACCAATCCCTATCGATCTCTATGCGCATGAAATTTCGTGGGCAGCCAAAAGCGTACAAAGGAATGGCCGCGCGCATTATGGTCATCCCGATAATGTAATGAGGGTGCAAAGGTTTTCTCGAGTCTCTTACAACGTTCGTAACTATTTGAGGTATCCAAAAGGAGTGTAGGAGGAGGAGGATTATCCGTAGGAACCTATGAAACTCGTACATTACGATAATCCCGCCCAGAAGGATCCCATCTGAATATTCACAAATATAAGAAGTCTTAATAAAAAAAAATAGACCGTAAATTTCGAACTTTAAAAAAAAAAGCGCTTACAGAAACGGCTGTATAGAGCGGAGAGCTCGCGCCTCATAGTTTCCCAGTTCTCTCCGTTTGCGGGCCTATTCGCCTTCCATATGGCGAGGAGGTAGCGCATTTCGAATATGGAGAACACGACGAATTTGAAGAAGGCCGCCGTGGCGAAAGCGTTGAATAGAGATTCTGCAGAAAGAAGGATTTAATATCTCAGATATTTCTATGAAGAATAAATCGAACGCCGTGAACGTAAGCATACCGACTAGAATTCCAGCGGTGAGGTGCATAAGGCAGAGATAAGCGTCCATTATAGCTTGATGGCCGATTGTGAGAAGCGAAACTTTGGCAGCTCCCTATAACATTGATGGACAAATACTTACGCCCCTTTATATATATCGAAGACAACATATAGTACGTTTATAATGTCTGCAATAAAACTTACCGATTGTGTGTTACTGTGTTCCATTTGACGGATCAATAATAGAACCTCGAGGAATGAGATCTATAGCATGGTCAAGTTAGAGAGTATACTTTATTAAAGTAAGCGATGAAGTGAAAAAGCGTGAAATTTTTCGAAGGTGGAGGATACGAAAGTGATCATCAGAGTGTAGTTGATAGCTTTGTTGTAGTAAACTTCAATGTTAATCGAGGTTGCGTTGAGAAGCATGGGAGAGAAGCAGTCGATATCGTCGTCGACGGAAGGGCTCTCCATCGATCCTTCTAGAAGATACTTATCGTGGTCTCCTTCTAGGAAACAAAAGAGAGAAGCGAAATCATAATTTGAGGCGCTTTTGGTACGTAAATGGTCATAAAACAAATGAAAAGAAGAGAATGGGTATCTTAAGGACGTACAGAGAGAGGCTCTTTAGTAAAAATTCATACCGTTCATGGAAGAGGCGCGAGAAACTTGAGCGGAAATTTCAATGTTGCAATGTTTCTCCATTTCATAAAGGGGAGCTGAAATTGGATAAGAGCATAAGCAGCACTCGACAAGAATCTTTTTGGAGATTAAACTCATAAGAACACAAATTCGAACAGAAGAAAGTAGTACAGTACAATGTTTCCTCTTCCAGATTTTATCTCGAGGAGATTCTTGAAACACCTGGGAAGAGAAAACTCCAAGCTGTGCACAAAACGATAAAAAACTTAAGGAAAGGAAGAACTGAGAATACTAACGAAAAATTAGTACTGTAAGAACCAACCAATTATTACCAAGTGATATGGGTTAGATAACATATAATCATCTTCCTGACCAAACTCGCCCTCTTTTCCACTGCCCCGAAAATCACGAGAACGTATCAGTAAAAAGTGCTTGATGAGAAAGATGAAGAAGAAAACCATACATTTGAACGACGATCACAGTAGGAATAAAGGAGAAAGTACCTATTAGCTACCATTCTCAGCTGTCTGAAAGGCCATATGTACACACCTTCTACCCTAATTTGAGCGCCGCTGACATCATTCTCATTGTCAAACACGTCATGGAAAATTATAACACCCTGTAATTAGGAGGTTCAGAATTATCGCAAAGGTTTTTTCAGATTGAGGATTCACCTTATCAAAAATGTCATAGTTTATGACAGTAGTAAACATATGTGAGAATTTCGCACACCTGAACATAGTGCACACCGTTCAACTTAGTGGGAGTACTCATTAACTCTAAGACCGAATTGCCGTTTGACCGCCTAAAATCTGGAAACTTTGAAGAACTATTCGTCGATTGTTGGAACTTCCATTGCCCTGCTCAAAGCAGTTTACAGGCGTTCATCGATCAATTCAATATCAAGGAAACGAAACAAATACACAATAACCAAAGCAAGAAGTTTAGATCAATCATATTCCAGCACTACTTTTTACTTAAATTTGAACAGCACCATGTACTTTCTTTTTACTGGCCTTGGATTCAAAATTCCACGCAAAACAATTCCCGCAATTAGAAAGGGTTTGGAAAAGTAATGACACACAAACCAAACATGATATATGGTTACAGTTCAACAAGTAGAAAACTCACGAACCTCTATAAGTGCCTGTTATATTCCATGAACCAAATGAACCCAACTCATCATCATCCTTGCTTAAGGGAAGCCACTGAAAGAAATAGGACGAATTAGATACTATTTTTTCTCTAATATTTTAGAGACAGCAGCAGATTCCCACGATTGGTACGACATGAAACATTAGTAAGGCATTTAAAATAGAACGTAGGACTTATCGTCAAGATTGTTCTTGACTCTTCAGAGCATAGAGTCAAGATTCATCAATCACCAATGGCACTTTTTTCGAAACATGGAGATGCAACTAAGTTATGATTTAGTTGCGAAACAACACACCACGAACTAAAACTTCAACCCCTAGTCGACACTATTGCATCAGTAGAACAGAGATCATAATCATCGACCAACATCAAATAGTTACAGCAGCAGCTTAAAAAAGACCGAAAAATAACCAACCACACAGCAGGTTACTGAAACTCAAGAGTGACTGATTACAATTTTGCACTCAATTTCCCAAACAACTCAATCTTTGCATTCAACTCTGTGGAAAATCAAAGTCATCTCATCTCACGATCAGTCAAGATTAAGTACCACGAACGAGGAACCCAGGAGACGTGGTTAATTGCACTAGCAATTACGCAAATTAGATAAAAAGAAAAATAAATCAGCGAATCAATCACTAACCTCATCGCCCCAAGAACGAGGCCTCTGCCTTAAAGGCCTCAAACCATTCACTTGCCCTATCACCTCAAAAAACAGCCAAAAACCATAAAAAATCGAACTTTTCATCCGACCCATTTCTACAGTCAACTAAATTGCTGCCCTCAATTGACTCCGAAGATTCCCAAATAAAGCAGCTAAGCCCATAACCAACAAGTCAATAGGACAGAAATGAAGATAAACCCAAAGCTAATGCTCTTAGGGAAAATTCATAGTTGGGGTTTTTGCTTAATATGGTGGCAAACACCCTTCATGCTAACAACTCCAACTGCAGATGGCTAATTTTTTTTTACAAAAAGAAAAAGGAAAAAGAAAAAAGAAAGGAGCACACGCACCAACTAGTAAACCATTACAGAAAGGGAGTTACTAACAACCCAAGTATCACCGAATTGAATAAGAACCAGGGTTAGGGAAAAAAAAGAACAAAAAAATATTTTTTTTGTTTGGTTTTTAAGGAAGAAAGCCTTCACCGGTCGGTTCTTGGACAATAAAGCATGATAACTATCATTTTTTTAGTCAACAAAGCGTATACGTCAGCTGCAATTTCTACATAAAAATATAGATATATCTAAAAAATATGAATACGTGAGGAAGTTCTGACTATGCTACTTCCATTTCAGGCAGAGGTTGAACAAAGACAAGTCCAAAGAAAAGAAATTCAACATTATTGCAATTCTGTAATTTTAGTATGTTAATAAATCTACACGAGGCTCACAAATCACTACCTGTAGCTTATGCTACCCGGAAATCTACACATTCTAACTTGGTGCAAATGTAATATTTAATTTTTTTATGGCCTTACCTTAGTATTCCCTTGCTACAATGAAACAAAATGTCAATTGTTAGCGAACTATGAGATAATTAATTTTGACTTCAAAGTGTTAATTTTTGGGTATTTTCTATTAATTTTGATAATTTTTCGGTACTCAGCAATTTTATAAAGAACGTTGACGCTTGGGTTAGTGGCTTTGGGCTAAATTCTCCAAGCATCATTAATAATACGGGAAGACCAAAGATTTACAAAATAAATAGTTAAATAATAAATATTACTTTTCTTTTTGTAATACTTGCCAACTAAGCACTAACGAAAATTTTATTAATTGCATGCTACATATTTCAGCAAAATAACATAACTACGATTTCCCATATAAAATGCAAGCAGGATTTAAGCCTTAACGGAAGCACAATCTCAAGGCAAGTAAATGCGACAAATTAATATTAATTATAACTCGTTTTGACCAATAATTTATCCAAGAGGCGAATTCGCTCTTCATTCCACTATTTATATACAGTACAAAGCGTGCTTCTTCATCTTACAAGAGAAGAACTCTCAAATCGTCTTTCTAACATACACACATTTTTTCTTACCATCACTATATCTCTTAGTAGCATTTGCCCCAAAAAATGAAGCCTTTCTTCGTCCTAATCTTCGCCGGGCTTTTGCATCTGTCACGCGGACGTACTTTTATCGTCGGCGGCGAAGATGGTTGGACACTTAAACCCTCCGAAAACTACACTCATTGGGCCCAAAGATGTCGATTTCTTGTCCAAGACGAACTTGGTAACGACAACATAGAATCAACTTTCTTTCTAATAATATAAATGCGTATGTTGAAGATCATCAAATCAAATTTCTTTCAGTGTTCAAGTACGAGGAAGGACTCGATTCAGTCTTCTTGGTGAATAAAGAAGACTACGCCAAATGCAACAAAGACGATCCCATAAAGTCTCTCAAGAATCGTAAAGGAGAGTCCAAGTTCAAGTTCGACAAATCGGGCCCATTCTACTTCATCAGCGGCCACGAACAAAATTGCGAAAACGGCCAAAAGTTTAGTGCAGTCGTCCTTTCCACCCGCCACGGCCATATATCGCTGCCACCCTCAGAATCTCCGAGCAACAGCGATCACCGTTCCAAAAGCCCGTCGCCATCCCCACTTACTCATCGACACGGCCCGAATAAGAGCCCTTCTCCATCAACGGGCCACTCGAAAAGCCCGTCACCTTCCCCGAGAAACCCTAGAAGCCCGATAAGTAATACTCATCCCCCTTCAGAAAGCCCTTCCTCGCCGTCGCCAACTTCTCAAAGCCACTCAATGGGGCCGATAATATCACCTTCGAATTCTAACTCTCCATCATCATCATCATCATCATCATCATCGGAAGCACATATGGGATTTCGAAGATCGTATTTTGGCCTCAAGGAGTTGTTGGAAATATTAGCTATGGCGTTGGCAGCTTATTTCATCATGTGATTAGTTCGTTTTCAGTTTGTGGTTAGTAGGTTTTGTTTCTGATTTTCGTGTTGGAAGTACCTTTGTGTTCTTGTATATTCCAACTTTCACTGTTGATTTTGCTCAATAACGATTGTGGTGAATTTCTTGCTGCAAATTGACAAGAATCAACCATAATTGACTATATATGTTTAAGATACCACAGAAATCACACCAAACAATACTTTCTCAAACAACATTTGCCTGAGAATCGAGTAAAAAAAGGATATAGCGGTAGGAGTGGAGGTCAAAATGTTGAAGCAATTCATATCAGTTTAGATTATTACTGGAGAGAAGATGGGAAACACATCACGCCAAGATTCATAGTAAAAGGTAACATAAACTAAATCAAGGCGACCCATGGTTGGCCCTATCAAATAAAACGAACGAGTCGAAGAAAAGCATTATTCGAAATGCAGAAAAACATAGATCGCACTCCAATCCCAGCCTATTGTGCTGCTTGCACCAAATTCTGACAATAAAAAAAAAATATATATTCAGAAGCACGATCATCATCAGTTGAATTGACATTGCCTTGATAAGTGATCTTTCTGCCGCTTTACCAAACAACCTAGTAATTCTAGACGATGACCACATCTCAAACGAATATGCACTACTCCGCAAAAGGTTAGCGAAACAAGTACCTCGTCCTTTGTCTTTTTGCCTCCTGCGAAGAACTTGTACCCACTGAATATGAGCAGACCCCATCCAGACAAGGATACGATCACAAACTATGAAACCGTGAAAACACAGCTCGTCGATTAGAAAGATGCATTAGCAGGCTATTTCACACGTCAGTATGAATAGAAGATGTGCAAAGCAGTGTAAATGAATTAACGGTGATCGACTTCAATATGATGGTAAGAAACAAATCCACCTTATCTTCAGCACCAATAAATTAGCTGGATATATCGATCAAACGTCTTTAAATTGACAATGCTACCTCGCATGAACTCAGCGAACACTCAAATGATATTTAAATAGCAAGTGAAAAACCAGACACCACTGGGGGCTTAATCTTAGATTTCAACCCAATAGAGAAAAACCACCAAGAAAGATAATTGGACTCATCAAATCATAAAAAACCAAAACAGAACCATCAAAAGGGAAATGCATCGGAATATTCCAAAAAAGAGACGAATACGAAAAAAATAAACCGAGTTACTAACATGCTCTTCCTTCCACTTCGACGGACTCATGGGATCTTGCCAGAAATTGACTTTAGGCGGCCCATGATGATCTGAAAATGCAAACATGAAAATTCACTGAACACGACCTAGGAAAGGAGGGGAAACTGAACAAAACGATCGGCACAGTAAAAGGATAAACAGTCGAATCGAAATTGAAGTATCTGTTTATATACACCCGCACAAACAGACATCTGAAAAGTTTCGATTTAAACTAATACCAGCAGCGCCGGCAAGCCCACGGCGGGGGACGAGCGAAGGAGCAGACGATGTGAGGCGCGCGACGGCCCCTGCCTTACGGGCGAGTAGGGTTGCCATTGGATATCGAGCTTCTTTATCAGTCAGCAATCTTTGTGTAGAAATTGGGAATGAGACAAAGGAAAAAGGACATTTTCGGGAATATATTTATATATATAGTGAAAAAATACGCAAAGAATTACCTACGAAATGCATTTATGAATTATAAATTGTTTAATAAAAACAATTGGGGTCTTTGCACAGTACCTATTTGGATAAAAACTCGTAATTTAGTACCATGTCATGATTTTTTTATATGTAGATACCTAACAGAACAATTTTTTTGCACATAGGTATCCGATTCCCGGAAGTACAACCATACAAAACATATTGGTACCCTATATCAACATTTGGGTACCCCATATAACAGAAAATGATACAACGTATACTATATTTAGGTACGCCCTATGTAACACACATGTATGCTGTAGGTGACGTATGCTATATATAAGTACCCTATATCAACGTGTTATAGTACGAATACGCACACAGGAAGGTACGACATGACTAAAGAAACTGGTAAAAGTTCAATCGGATACTTATCTGTAAAATTTTCTGACATGGATACCTATGTATAAAAATTTTATCCAATTGGTATTTTTTTGTAGATTCACCAATTTTTTATTATGGTATAATCTTGAAGTTAACGTAATTATCGAACGATCAAACAAAAATGAACTGTAATAAAGGGACATGCACTGCCTCAGCCAAAGAAAGAAGAAAAGAGCTACGAGTCATGGCATGATTAATAATTGAAATTAATTTTATATAACTAACTAATACAACTGAATAAAAAAAAAACAATTACAACATCTCACCACTTTTCTTAAACCAAAGAGGAGCCGAAGCACACGTTCATCGAACAGTTCAAAACCACGTCGTTACGTGACTGCTAATCCACATATCTCGTACCCGAAAAATAGCTTCATCATTTTACCCTTCACTACAAACTAACGCCTAAATAAAAACAAATTCTATTTCCGGAAACCAATACTTTTTATCCCCACATCAAATATTAAGCATCTTCCCTCAAAGTACCAATATATGAAAAAACATACCTGCATTGCATGTTATCACATACTTGAGCAATAAGTAAACACAAACCAAATCACATTCATTCACATTACGCTTCACAAAAAAATTTAAAAAAATGAGCAGTGGCTATAGATTTTACCAAAGGGCTTCAAGAGCTTACACAAATCACCCTTGCGTCTCCAACTTCCTCGTCGTCTGCACAATCAGGTTTTTTCGACGCCGAACTTCTCAATCATTTGCTATTTTTCTTCGGCTTTTGATCGTTTATTCTGCGCAGTGGAGGAGGTTTGCTGGGATTTTCGGACAAGAGCCCATTTCGAAGAGCGTACGCAGACGAAGGAAAGATTGCTTCAGATGTAAGGAAAAAGAAGGTGGTGGTTCTTGGGACTGGCTGGGCAGGGACGAGCTTTCTCAAGAATTTGAAGGATCCATCGTACGAAGTTCAAGTCGTTTCGCCGAGGAACTACTTTGCTTTTACGCCTCTTTTGCCCAGCGTCACTAATGGAACAGTCGAAGCAAGGAGCATCGTCGAGCCCATTCGAAGGATCGTCGAAAAGGTAGATCGATCGATACATAGCTAAGATTTGCCCTGCACATTGCGATGATGAGCTTGATTCTTGATTTCTTACGGTTTCTTTCTTTCCTGCTGTAATAGAAACGATTCAGCTGTCAATTCAAGGAGGCCGAATGCTACAAAATAGACACGCAGAACAAGAAAGTGCACTGCAAGACAACCCAGCAGTCGAATCTAGGCGGGAACGAAGAATTTACGGTTGACTACGATTACCTTATTATAGCCATGGGCGCTCGGGTCAACACTTTCAACACGCCAGGGGTCACTGAGCATGCCCACTTTCTCAAGGTAACGAGTTATAGTAACTCGTAAGTACCTTATGTTGAAAGTTCTTACAAGGGTGTTGCAGTGACTTTCAAGGTTATGTTTTTGTGTGCAGGAAATAGAGGATGCACAGAGAATTCGAAGGACGGTAATAGACTGTTTTGAGAGGGCGAGCATACCTACCGTAAGCGAAGAGGAGAAGAAGAGGATACTTCACTTCGTTGTGGTCGGAGGGGGGCCCACGGGCGTCGAGTTTGCTGCCGAGCTTCATGACTTTGTCCACGAGGATTTAGCCAAGCTGTATCCTACTGTCAAAGACTATGTTACGATAACACTTCTAGAAGCCGGTGATCACATACTGAACATGTAATGACTTTACCCCCAAAGTGTCTGTGATCTTCTATGCAATACCATTGAAATGATTCTTTTCCTTTTCTTCGCAGGTTTGACAAAAGGATTACTATGTTCGCCGAAGACAAGTTCAGAAGGGATGGGATTGACTTAAAACTCGGTTCCATGGTAACAAAGGTTTCAGAGTCTGAAATCTTAACTAAAGAAAGATTGACAGGGCAAACCGTGTCTATACCCTATGGGATGGTCGTGTGGTCCACGGGTATTGGGACCCGACCCGTTGTCATGGACTTTATGAAGCAGATCGGACAGGTTTTGACATCAAAAGACTAGTGTTTGAATTCCTTTGATGTTCAAACATTGGACTAAGTTAAAGAAACATTCTCCATGCCAAATGAAACAAACAGGCAAACAGGCGAGTTTTAGCTACCGATGAGTGGCTCAGGGTAGAAGGATGCGATAGTATCTATGCTTTAGGCGATTGTGCTACGATAAATCAACGTAGGATAATGGTATGTAGGTTGCTTTCTCCAAAGATATATCTTTAGGTATGAATGAACTAAACGTGATTGAACGATGTATGAATGTCTTCCAGGAAGATATTGCAGTAATTTTCAGTAAAGCAGACACGAAAGGCACGGGCCATCTTAAATCCAGCGATTTTAAAGAAGTGATCAACGACATATGCGAAAGGTATCCTCAGGTCGAGATTTACCTCAAGAAGAAGCAGCTTAAGAATTTCCTCCACCTTCTCAAGAGCTCTGAAGGAGAAGATGAATTGGATATTGAGAAGTTCAAAAAATCACTTTCAGAAGTGGACATTCAGATGAAGAATCTACCAGCAACAGCACAGGTGATTAATCATCCGTTCCAAGTAATAGTATATGCAAAATAATAACTGATCTCGAATTGCAATGAATTTTTTTTTCATACCTTGTTTCAGGTGGCTGCTCAACAAGGAGCTTACTTAGCTGATTGCTTCAATAGGATGGAAATCTGTGAGATGTATCCAGAAGGCCCTTTAAGGTTTCGAGCAACTGGCCGACATCGCTTTCACCCTTTCAGGTAGATCCAAAAAATAGGAATATTGTCTACAATAACAGCTAAAACTCAAAGATGTTTACTCCAAAGATCAAACACTCCAATACTTTTAACTTGCTATATGACACATTTTCTTAGTCCCGATTCTTGAACATATGAAGGCCCAAGATAAATACCTTCATTAGAATGTTATGAAATGAGTTACATGGTTGATGGTATAACTGAGATTTTATAAGTATCTGCAGTGTACTTACATGATTCGTGAAATTGAAGGTACAAGCACTTTGGGCAATTTGCTCCTTTGGGAGGTGAACAAGCTGCAGCTCAGCTACCCGGAGACTGGGTTTCGATTGGTCACAGCAGCCAGTGGCTTTGGTACTCTGTTTATGCCAGGTAATACGATTAGGTTTTTGACAATTTTCCTACAAGGGCTAATGTATCAATTCTCAAGATCATCAAACTATAGGGATCAAATATGGTTATACTTCTAACTCAAACATGGAACATTTATTGGTATTTCCAAACATGGCCTTTGAACTGATATGCTTTCTAAGAGGTTTCTAACTTGAATATGCAGCAAGCAAGTTAGCTGGCGAACTAGAATGCTGGTGATTTCTGACTGGGGAAGACGTTTTATCTTCGGAAGGGATTCAAGTAGAATCTGAGGGAAGTCCATTTCACACAAACCAGCAATGATAGACAAAATTATTGTTTATTTATTACCTTCCATGGTTTTCCATAGGGATTGGATGATGTTATGGGAGTTTTTGGCATTTTTGTTCTGTTCCACCTAGGTATAGCTATGTACTGTTATTGAAATGCTAGGGATAGGAGATGTCATGGTTCTTTCTTACATTCATGATGTAAGAGAAACCCTTATATCTCTACCTTCTTTTTAGGTTATAAATTGATTATTTCTGATCTCCTTCAGATTAATGGGAAGACATGAAAAATAGTTTGGAACTGCATAGCCAATAGAAATAAAAGAACAATGTAAAGGAATATGCACCTGATAAGTTCTGCATCAGCATATCTCGGGGCACATATTCATATGGTAAAGATCTTGAACTCCTTGGGATGAAAGATGAATCCTTTGACAACAAGATAAAGTGTGCTAATAATTTCATGGCTTTCTATTACGAAAATCCCTCGGGACCACAGGTCCCGGAAAGAGCTTATTCATCTCATTACAAAACTCCAAAGCCAACGCAATCTTCCCCATTTTCCTTAAACTAAAGATTAACGCACGGTATATATGGACCGAAGGCTCGATCCCATAACATTTCATCTCATCGAAAATTTTAAGCGCTTCTTCAACATTCCCTGATCTTCCTAAACTTTCGATCAGAGCTTTAAATGTCAAAACATCAGGCCGAATCCTATTCTCGCACATTTCTTTGAAATAGACTAAGCACGACGTATACCTCCCCATCTTCCTCAAACCATTCAAGACAGTGTTGTACGTGATTAAATCTGGATCGATTTTCTCCGACTTCAATGAATTGAATACGTGGAGCATCTCATCTACTTTTCCAAGACGGCCCAGAATCTCCAATATTGTATTGTACGTAACAAGGTCAGGTTTACAGATCATACCTTTCATATAACCAAACACCATCAAGGCATTATCGGCTTGCCCACATTTACCTAAAGCATATATGATTCTGTTCAAGACTACGTCTTTCCTGGATAATTCCATCTCGGTGATATCCTTGAGAAAATTCAATAACGCGTGATTGTCTTCATACTTTCTCAACGCTCTAACAAAGATAAGATACGAACTCGACGTAAGAGGCCCGTAATTAAGCACAAGATCCTTGAAGATTTCACAGAGCATATAGACATCGTCCCTCTCAGCAGCAACTTCCAGCAGATAATCGTAAGCGCGTGGGCTCAGAAAAATCTCCCTACCGCGTAATATTTGGGGTATATTAACAGCCGCCGTTAGATTGTCAGCTCTATAGAGCTCTTCAACGTACTTGACGCAGCAATCCTCTGTTGAAATGGAAGGATTTTCGTATAGAATCTGATTGAGGATTTCGTCAGCACCACCACTTCTTACTGACGACGGTAGCCCACCGTCGCCGTTGATAGCCGACGAATGACAGTAATAATTACCCACAAACGAGACTGAGCTGGACTTCGATGACCAAACTGGGATTCGTCGAACAAGAACAGCGCTCTGCTTCACGAATATAGACATAGATTTCATCTGACAATATGCATTGTAATGGGGCAATCCAATTTCTTCTGTAGACTGCAATTCAAATTGCCAATTGGTCGTGAAACTACCCTTTTGGTCCCTGAACTTAGCAACTATTGCAATGCAATACCTATACTATCGATATTGCAAATTTAAGTATTTCAATTTCAATTTTTTTATTATATCCTCATTAGTTATGTAAAATATCACAAAAGTAATGCAAAATAATCATCCTCACTACACTACAACACTGCGTTACAAGATTCAGATGATATTCATATATCATCAAAGTTACTATTACACCCCCAAAGACATGTCAAAACATTCAAATTAAACATCAAGTTATCAGAAAGAATAAAAACACAGAAAGAACTGTAGTAATGTCAAGCTAAGATGAGATTTAGCAGAGCAAGTAGTTAATCACAGAGAACTGATACTGTTATATGTATTATCGGAGGGGAGGGACCTTGTTGCCCATCTAACTCAGATGCGAAATGTCGACGTCGTCGGGAATCTTAAAAGTATCGGCCGCCCCAAACTTGCTCCACTCCTCCCCAACAGACTCCTCGTCGTTGTCGCTGTCCCTTTCGTCGGCGTCCTCTTGTGGGACCGCCGCAGAGTCTGGGTCGGCGATGCTCTTCGAACTGCAGCCGTGGACCGCGAGCATCTTCACCTGACCGAGGTGCGATATTTCGACCACCACCGCGTCGTCGTCCATGGGCAGGGGTTGCTTCCACGGCTCGCCGTCTATCCTCATGTATGTGTGGTCCGCCGAGCCCTTGTGGAACTCGAACCTTATACGGTGCGCCTGCAACAATAAACAAATAAATATGTAGAAAAACGAACTCGGTTCAAAGAGACACTCCACCCATTATCAATTGGTTTTAGGATGAAGCATTTCAAATTCTAATACAGTTTCATATTTTAAGGTGAGGGAGGGGGGAGTTTCTATGTGAACTGTATACCTGGGCGAGGCGGGTCCCGTGACCTTTTGGAGCCAGTAAGACTAGCCCGTGCCAGGCGTCTCTGAACCCGACGACCTCGAGTAGGCCGTCGTCGACGAACGGTGGAGTCAAGTCTCTCTGTAAGCACGGAAAGTTAAAAGAAAAAGAAAGAAATAAATTTGAAGATTAGAGAATTAAGTTCTGATTCTTGATGTAAGATGTAAAAAAATGGGAGGAATGAGAGGAAGATTTGACGAACATCGCGACGCTTATGGCTATTAGGAGTTCCCCAAGGGTTTAATCCACCGGAGAAGCTGGGCAAGTTCAGGCAGACGATCGACCTTATGCTGTAATAATAGTTGTAGGTAGTATTAAAAAACAAGAATACGTTTTCAAGGCAAACTAGTAATTCATTGTAATGTAACCTGTGAGGAATATGAAGGTCTTGCCAATCGCCATGTCTTTTCATGATTTTAACCTTGCAGAGGTGAACTATGTTCCTGAAAGAAAAAGTTAACTCGTATTTTTTTCGGTTTAGGCAGAGAAATTACACGTAGAAAAAAGAAGGCTAATTAACCTCGTAGAAGGGTGAACGAGAGAGGCGAAAAACCAGCCTTGTGAGCCTACAAGCTTTGCATATGTGCCCTGAGAAGCAATTTCTTTTACCATGTCACAAGGAAAAAATGTGACGAAAAAAGGTTTGGATTCGATCTCTGTCAAACAAAGAAATAAACTGGCCTGATTGATTAGCTGGTGTTTGAACTTCTCGGGATGCAGCTTTCGCTCGGAGTGGAATGCATAAGACACTTGTGCGTCCATCCCTGAAACATACACGAATCAACTAAGAAATCGCAGAAACGAATTTCCTATTGCTTAAGGCGATCTGAAGACAATTTGCTTGCCCATGCTGAAATAGTTCCAGAATCCTCCTCGAAACGTGTCGTAGCCTTCCTGCAACATTTTACATGTTTGAAAGAGGAAAAATTTTAGTGAAAGAATTGAGAGATAATTCAACTGAAGAAATTACCAAGAAAAGGACCATTTTACCAGATTGAGATCATCTGTCGCAGAGACTCTTTGAAATGCGTGGAGTGAATGAGGCAGCTCGAGAGGAGCAATGGGATCGCATGGGCCTTGTTTTGGAGCTCTCATCCTCATAAGAATATGCCAACTGCAAGAAAATCATCAGACTGTAATCCGAGTGTTTTTTCTTTGTAAAAACAGTTACAAAGGATAGAATTACCTGTCTATCTTCATCTCCTTGGCTTTGAACACTTGATCCAAGAACGAAAGCACGGCATGACGATCAGTTCCAGGATTCTTTTTACCCTGATTTGTAAATCATTGTGGCAAATTCATCAAACATTTGGACCTTAACAGTTAGAGTAGCATCATTTAAGTATTGAAAGGAGCTCTCATAATAAAACTTCAGATATACACACATATATATCATACCCAGCCAAAAGCAAAGGGAAGATTGTTTCCAGTGCCCAAAGGAACGGTAGCAATAGGGGGTGGATGAGACAACTTAAGATCAGACACTACACCAAGAAGCCAACCAGCCGTACCATCTCCACCTGCAACCTAAAAACTTGCCAGAGCATGTAAGAAATTTCGAATTCACTCAACGCGAAAGAAGAAAAAAAGAAGTAGATTGTTGTCAGTAACTATTTCTTAAAGATGCATAGAACTCACAATTATTCTGAGCTTTTGCTCAATTTCATGAGCAACAAGATCACCACTATTTTTCAGCCTCTGGAGATTCAGGAAAATTGCCCCCAGTACCTTATCGGGAGCTTCTTCTCCTAAATCGATAACCTTCGAATCGAAACAGATCAGTTGAAGAGTTAATCATAATAGAAATGGAAAGAGACAATATTCGTGTTTTTCGTTGATTAAGAGCAGAAAATCATTGGATTTTCACCTGTTTCTCGTTCAGGATGGTCCTATACGTAATAAGAAGATTTCCACCAAGCTGACCACCGCTTTTGGAGTTGATGAATACCAAAACGGGACACTCAGGCGCAGAAGAAATGAGCTTATTGGCCTCTGAGTTTGGGACAACTATATAGTCAGGGATGTAAAACTTCTGCTTAAATTCTTCGGTGTCAAGATTCGAAGTCGCCATTCCTAGTAGTCTGGCAGCAAAATGTAATGAAAAATAATAAATCTTGGAATTGAATAGGCAAATCCCCATTGATAATGATAACTAATTCTGAATAAGGAGATTGACATCGACGTCTTCGTCCTCAGACACGAAAAGTGGCACGAGAAACGAATACAGAATAACGCAAATTAATCACTCTTCACCTCATAAAGCACATAGATTCAAACAAACGCCACAGCCCAAAACATATTTTCCGCCATTTAGTTTCAAATTCTAGATTCAGATTCCATGAACGTAGACAGGGGAATATCAGTAATAGGATCAAAATTATGCAATCGTACCGTTCGAAATACTCCGAGGAAGAAGAAAAGTGGGATGAATATTATCAGCTTCTTTACGACACAACAGATGAATCACACGAAGGAATCGATGTAATCGGAGCTTTTGCTATAAAATAAAGAGCTGACGCAGCTTGGGATCTGGGAAATGTGACTGGTCGTGTTAGCGCCTTGAAAATAGTTTCATTTCATAATCAAAAGAAAAGAACGTGTGTGCAATAAATAAACACGGGGCTTTTTCAATTCATGCCATGCCCCATTCAACTTTAAAAATCGAGCTACCCTATCAGAAAAAGCAATTAGTTTTAAAGACTCGATTTCTGCATACCACTTCATCATTTTGCAGTATCACTTTTGTGTTCTGTAGTACCACTTCTTTGTTATGCAGTACCACTGCGTTTTTTCTGCAGTATCACTTCATTTTTCTGCGGTAAAAAATGAAGTGGTACTGCAGAACAATTAAATGGTACTGCATAACAAAGAAGTGGTACCGCAGAACAAAGAAATAGTACTACAGAACGATGAAGTGGTATGCAGAAAACGGGTCCTTAAAACTAAATACTTTTCCTGACAGGCCTAAATCGATTTTAAAACTTCATGGGCCTGAATCATAAGTTACTCAATAGACCTTCGTTAAGAGATGAATAAAGTTTATATTATTGTTTGTTAGGGTAACCACAATGGTGGTTTATATGTGTGCCATATGTGCTTATTTGGCACTTTATATGAAACACCATCATTCTGGATGTGCATGAGTATGACATTGTGTCATAACTGTGTTATATGAATATTAAAATATTATGGAGGAGAGAGAATGGGGGAGACAAAAAAAAAGAAATTATTTATTTATAGTTGTGGGTCCATGTTATAGTAGTGTTCTTATTGTGGAAAAAGTAGAATAAATGTGTTACAGAATAAAATATAAAAAAATATAGTGAAAAGTTGATTGGTAGTATTATGAGTGTGTTGTGGACACCCTTAGTAATTTATTATATATAGCAATAGTTAATGAGTGTGCGTGCATAGTAGATAACGAAAGCTAGGCACGAGGGACAGGACAAGTCCAAAGGTCAACGCCTTAAATTAAAGAGCGCCGTGCCCAATCGGTGAAGGGTGTATGCAAGCAACGCAGTATTTCGTAATGCCAATTAATTTTAACTGTAATTAGTGGGTTAGTTAATTATCCGGCGTTTTTCTACATTTTGCTATGTATGATGATGCATGTAAATTAAACTGCTCCATATTTTTTCGAAAAGTAGTCCAATTACATTGTTCCTTCAATTTTCTAGGGGCTCAAGCCCGCAGTAAGTCAACAATATATCCTTAAAAGTCTCTATCTTTATATCCTCATGGGCATGCTCATGAAAAGTGTTCTACTTGCAAAATTCCTTCATGGATGCATGATATAGCATTTGAATTTAAAAACTACTTCCTCTGTCCCACGTATTACTTCCCAAAAATTTAGGCACGCAAATTAAGAAGTATCTAATTAACTCACTAATTATTCCACCAAAACTTCTCCCTCCTCATTTAATAATTTTAAACACAATTTAAATTTTAAACTTCCTCTCTCTCCTCATTTAATACCCATTCAGTTTAGTTATTTGAGTAATTTTTTGCCAAAGTGGAAACGGGGATGTGGGAAATCCGAAACAGAAAAGTGAGAAGAAATGAGAGGGACGGAGGAAGTTGTACTTTTAACAACGTGAGTACGTGCAAAAATATATCAATAGTACATGAATTTAATAAATTATTTACTAAAAATAGAATGGGGTGGTTATCATGAGTTTTAAAACCACATGGTTTAATAAGTTTTTTTTTGTAATAACTGATATACTAGAAATAGAATTAGGTTATTATGATTTAATAGGTCTTTTTGTCTTTTAATAGTAATTACAATATAAAAAATTATATTCATCAATTTTGACGGACCAATTTATAGTTTTTATCCGCTCTATTATAAGAGTATAGATTCGTTACAGTAACAAACTACGAGTATGGTGTGGTTGTGTCAACTGTGAAGCATTTATGGACCTCAACATTATTCACGTTACAGTACAGAGTATGTAGGTAAAAAAAAAAAAGAAATATTTTGTATGATTGAACCACGATGATTTTTTGTAAGTGGTTTTTTTGTTTCCCGTTGGGTATTTATGTTAGATTTCCGTTTTTCTAATATATATCAATGAAAAAGTAATAAAATCGAAATCTTCCCACGAGGTCCCCACATATAGTATTTCAAGTTGTTTTGATGACCTGGTTATACAATAATAATTCACTGCAATGGACCTTCTATATTTCAGATTGATGGTTGAACATGCGTTCTCCCATATTTTGTGTATGCAATAATGAGAAACATTAGAGTCAAACAAACCAACAAGCAAGTAACAGTTCAAAAAATCAAGGATCAAAATCCAAAGAAAGAAACAAACAAGAACCCAAACAAAACATAGTAAAACGAAAATAATGACAACTAAGTAAATCTTGTAATAATTCAAAAAAAAAAGAAAAAAGAAAAACTAATCAAAGCATGGTCGTCATGTTCTTCAACCCATCTTCGAACACGACCTTATAGGCGTCAATGGCCTCCTTAGGCAAAGAGAAGCCAATCTCTATCCCACCCTCAGAAACCCTACTCTTACACAAAGACATTGAGTACTTCTCTCCATCGATGGAAACAACTTCAAGCTTCTCAACTCTTCCCCACCCAAAGTCAACCTCGTACAAGTCAAACCTCGGCGAGCCAGAAACTCCAAGCCTTCTCTTCCCTGAAAGCTTGCCGCCGAGGCTCAGCCAATCCTCGGCGCCCTTCAGCACCTCATCCTTGCTGTTCACTCTGTTCTTTATCTGGCCGGCGACTTTCTCCGCCGCCGTGACGAACCCATCTTCTCCGACCAGTATCCTATTCTGTATATCCGCAAACCCGCCGGCCAAGCAGTTGCCGAAGTAGTTTCCGGGCAGGGGCGGGTCGACCCGCGAGCGAATATCAGCGGTGAAGACGAAGAGTTCTTCTCCTACTCCGTCGACGACGTCCATGGATTTGACGAAGCAGGTCCAAGCATAAGAGGCGGCGACGACGAACGATGAAACGTGGCCGAGATCTGGGTTCTTGGCCAAGACGTGGTTTTTCAGGTTGCTGACGTCAGATTGTCGGAGGGTAAACGTCGCTCGGAATCTGTTCGTCGGAAGGGGAAAAGACGGGGGACGCAGAGGGATGTCCCTCAGCGCTTTCCAGTAAACAGCGTCGATCTCGGGCGATCGTTTGAACGCAGATCTGTCGAACAGCGGCGGACTAAGACGGCCTCCGCCGCCGAGTTTGCAGATCGAAGCCCATGCCTTGATAAAACCGACGGTTGAGTTCCCATCGCCGAGGCAGTGGTGGTTAGAGAACCCAATACAAAACCCGCGATTCTCAAACAAAGTCGCTTGAAACGCAGCTAAAGGGACGATTTTACATCCTTCTTCGTCCTTCAACGGCGGCATCTGAGGCACAAACTCGTAGAAATCGTCGGCGTCGCGCGGCTGGTCCTTCACCAACTCGTCGAAGTCTTTGTCTGACACGGCGGCGGCGAAAGGCACGGCGTCGCCGCTCTTGTAGCGTAGGAACGCCGGCGTTGGGTCGTCCTTGTTTGTGGGGTGGACTAGGTTTCCACAGACTGGAAGGTATTGCTCGAGGGTTAAAGAGAGGGATTCTTTGAGCTTTGGGATTAGGGTTTCTGAGAAGAACTCTTTAGAGCAAGATGGGTACTTGTAGAAGAGAAGGCGACGTATGGGATGTGGGAAACGAAGCCATAGCAAGTCCAAGAATGTAAGAGGAATGGAGAGGTCTTTTACGGCGTCGTTTGATGATGAAGGTGGTGAAACGAGGGAGGTTTCGACAACGGTGGCGGTGGTCGGCATAGCTAGCTTGCTTTCTCAGTCAATAGCTTCGGTTTTGGGTTGTGAAGAGTCGACATGTGTATATATATATATATATATTGATTTCATTTTGTGATTTTTTGGTTAGAGCAATAGAGGTTTTGGTCAAAAATAGCTGGCCAATCGACTTTTAGTTCTTGCATGTCAAGTAATCGTTGAAATTTCACTTTCGAGATGATAAGTCTACCAAGTAAATGTGTAAATTTACATGGAGGTTTGAAGAGATAGGGGAGCTTACACCTTTATTTTATCTACCACAAGCAATAAGCATGTCATTTGAGATTTGGCTTTGTATATCTCGATCTTTATTTATTACATTGTACTCCTTCTAGAGCCATGGTGTATTTTCACAATTATTTTAAGTAAACATATTAAAATTTGCTCCGAATAGTGGGTGGGTTTGCTTTGAAAAAAGATCAGATTTTTATCGACCAACTAGCTGACGTCATGAGGGCCAGGTGGCAGCAGCCCCTCTTTCCAATCTCTCGCCCCAACATCTACCAATTCCGTGTAAGAATGACTCCATCCACTTTGTGACAAAATAATTAAGTATAAAGCTTATCCGATAAGTTTCTAGAGCTCTCTGTTTTTCTTTCTATTCATAGGATATGTACAACAAATTCCTTGTTTTGTACGACGTATCAAACAGTAAGGGTTACTATCAATGTTAAACATCTATTTTTTATTCCTAAAAATGAGTTACTGAAGGCATAACGGGTGTATATTCTCCAGGCTGATCGAAAAAACCAAGCAGAAATAAACATATAAAAGGTATGACTTACTTGATTATCATTCTAAATATAGTGACTCATCTCACGTTGTCCCACATTGATTGTGGCCTTAAAGAAAATCATCATTTCTTATATAAAATGTATTGATAACCACTTCCATTGATCAGGGTATTATTTCTCTGACTATTAAGCGTCGGCTAATCAAGGAAGTGATGTTTAAGCTTTTCCTTCTAGAATCTCCCTAAACCAAAATCATTACAACTACTTATCTCAATTATCGATCGCATTTAACATATTCTGCATGGGGGTGGCGTTCGGGTTCAGATATTCGGACTTACCCGATAGTTTGAGTCAGGTAGTTCGAGTTATTTGTCGGATATTAGGGTTACCCGATACCCGGTAATTATTAAATGGGTCGGGTGTTGGGTAGTAATTTACTACTAGGTCGTGTAATTCGGGTACACGAAGAGTTATTTTTTTTAAAAAAAAAAATATCTTAGTTTATATACATTAAAAAGATACAATTACATGTTTAGATATCAATACCTAACTTGGGTGACGTTAAGTTTTAAATAATATTTCGATTAACTTCTTATTTTAATTGCATAATTAAAAAGTGATCCTTTACTATCATTGCATAAATCATCATAAAAATTTAAAATATATTCTCAAATTTTTATAAATAAACATATAAAATATGTATATAATTGAAAATAAAATATCCAAAGATTGTAAGTGATAAATACGTATATTGAATTATAATATTTTTAATCATATCTTTCTGATTCAAAATCGGGTACCCGGCGTCGGGCACCCCAACCCTATATATACCCGACAAGCTGGTACCGTACCACAGTAGATCGGGTTGGGTTCGGGTACTGAAAATCTTAGCCGGAACCCGAACTACCCAGTACCCGATGCCCACCCCTAATTCTGCATAGGTTATAAATTTTTTGTTTTTTTTTTTTTGGGAGGGGTACGTTATAAAATTTATTCTACATAATAGCAAACCTTATTGTTATCTTCTACAATCCATCTACAAATATAGCCTCAAAAGTCTCCATCTTTTCCTTAGGCAAGGAGAAGCCGATCTCTATTCCACCCTCAGAAACCTACTCTTACACAGAGACATCGCACAATTATCTCCATCGATTGAAACGACTTCATAGTTCATACTTCTCAGCATTTCCCCATCCAAAGTCAACGTACAACGCGAACTTAGGCCAACTTCTCGTTCACTTTAACTCGCCTGACATGCTCTCATTAGCTAAAACAAGCCCTTCTTCTCCGACCATGATTTTATTGTCTATATTTACTAGCTATTCCGCCAGCTACGCAGTTGTCGAAATAATTTCCAGGAGTGGGCGGATCAACTCTTGAGCGAATATCCACTGCGAAGATGAAAACTTCTTCTCCGTATGAATGGCTTGATTTGACGAGGCAATTCCATGCATAAGCTGACACGGCGAAAGAAGAAAAGGCGACCTAAAGCAGGTTTCTTGGCCAAGATTAATTGCCGGAAAAATTGGAAGGTAGTGCTTGAGGGTTGAGGAGTATTCCATTGAGAAAGATTGGCATTTGTAGAAGAGAAGACGGCGAATTGGGTCTGGGAATGGCAGTCAAAAGAGGTCCAAGAATGTGAGTGGAATGGAGAGCTCTTCGACGGCGTCGTTTGATGGAGGTGGGAGAAATCAGACACCTATCGAGTATTTTGGCTGTCATCTCTTTGTCAAACTCAACAGCAATTTTTCAGTTTCTTGGTTATGTTGAGTGATGCCGTCGAAAAATGATCTATCGCGCCCTAACGAGCTCCTTTTTTTTGGTAACCTGCGATTTTCATTTACCACATCACCCAATGTATCTTTACAGCGAACTCATCTACTTACAAGTGAAAGAACAAACATGACGAAATATACTAGAGTTGGCGATTTTCTTCAAACTGATAGAATTCATCAGCTTCCCTTTCATCTCCCGGGTTATTAGTATGGATCGTTGCTCCTCATTTCTCCAACCTGTTTCCGAGTGCACCCTCTGATTTCGCTCATACCAGATGTAATAGAGCATGGCTGATAGGCATGCCGAGCGTATGCCTTGCTGATTATCACGCTTACCTCCCACAGTCTTCATCCATTTAGCCAACTCCTCAAACCCAGTTAAAGGTTCCTTAATGCAGAACCAATCCGTTAGACGAGCTAAGAGGCGCTGGCTGAATGAGCATTCAAGGAATAGGTGGTCCACTGACTCCTCTGAAATTCCACACAGACGACACTTAGGATTAGGAATGCTGAGCCCCCATCTGATTAGCCTATCCATAGTTAACAGCTTCTTCTGAGTCAACAACCAGATAAAGAAAGAGTGCTTAGGAACGCAGAATTTGTTCCAGGTGGCCCGACAGAATGGAAATACCAGTTGCTCACCCTTGAGCCAGTTATATCCAGACTTCACAGAGTATAGCCCGTCTACTGCAGGTTTCCATCTTTGATCCTCATATCCTCCTCTGAAATTTTCCTTCAGTCTATGGATCTTTTTCCAGTACCAGCATGTGTCTACTGCCGGTGTGTATTCCCAGAAATCCCTCCCTTTCAAGTAGATCACACTTATCCATTTAATCCACAGAGAATCTTTTTCCTAGTGATATCCCAGATTTGTTTCCCGGTAAGTGCTTTGTTCCAAGTTACACAATCCCGCACGTTAAGTCCCCCATAAATCCGAGGCAGACAGACTTTGTCCCAACAGATTAGAGGGATACACTTGCCATGTATCTTCCTCCCCCATAAGAATTCTTTGCAAGCTTGATCCACCTTTCCACAGACCGCCTTGGGGAGCATGAATACAGATCCCCAGTAACCATGCGTTGCCAAGAGGACGGAATTGATCAAACATAGTCTGCCTGCATATGATAAATTTCTGGATGTCCAACACTTGATTCTAGCTATTATCATCTCAACAAGCATTTGGCAGGACTTGGCACTCCATTTAGTAGGGGCAATAGGGATTCCCAGATATCTCATGGGAAATGTTCCAAGTTGAAAGCCAGTGTCTTTCACCATCTGTTCAGCAATGTTCTCACTGACCCCGGCAAGAAACAGATTAGACTTTTGTTGGTTTGCAGCTAACCCTGAGACCTGATAAAATTGCTCCAGAACTTCCTTAACTACCTCCACTGTGCCAGATTTTCCTTTACAGAAAATCATTAAGTCATCGGCAAAACATAGATTTACCAATTGAACTTGTTTGCATAATGGGTGATATCTGAACCGGGAATCTGTAGCGGCCAATTGAAGCTGTCGAGTTAGATATTCCATGGCAAGCACAAATAGTAAGGGGGAGATAGGGTCCCCCTGCCTTAGGCCTCGTACTCCTTTGAACCAGCCTGATTGAGTCCCGTTGAATGGTACTCGAGACACAAGCCATAATCCAATTAACAAACTTCAGTGGAAATTTCAGTAATAACCAGTCTCTCAAGAAGTCCCAGTCCAAAGTATCATATGCCTTCCTTATATCAACCTTCAATAGAGCTCTTGCAGATGTATTCTTCCTGCAATATAGTCGGATTAATTCCTGGCATAGTAAGATATTGTGCACAATAGAACGTCCTTGCACAAAAGCACTCTGATTAGCTTGAACAATTTTGGGCAGAATTGGTTTAAGCCTTGAGCAGAGCATCTTGGAGATGCATTAAATTGTGTTGCAGCATGAGATAGGCCTAAACTCTTGGGCAGACCTGGGATTGGCAGTTTTTGGAATAAGACATAGAACAGTTTTGTTCAGTTGAGGTAACAGACTGCCTGTGTCAAAGAATTCCAAAACAGCATATGAAAATTTGCTCCCCTACAATATTCCACGTTTGCTTGAAAAACCCGCTGCCATAACCATCCGGCCCTGGGGCCACATCGTCATGGATAGTGTTCATTGCATCCCAAACGTCCTTTCTATCAAATGGCCGAACTAGCTGCAGTTGATCAGTTAGGGATAAAGTGTGTCCCACAGCAGCAACCTTGGGCTCCGATTTGTGTTGTCTCAATGAAGTTGATCCCAACATATCTTGGGCTCCTTCTCGCCTTTCTTTCGCCGCGAATCTCTTATGAGAACTCAAAAACAGAATTAGGGTGGGGTTCGTTTGCCCTCTTGTCTAGGTCAAGAGGGTGGTTTCCGTGTTCCAGGCGTGAAGTAGTGTAGAAATGGTAGAAAAAATGGTGTGAAGTGCTAAGAAATGCGTGAGTAGTGAAAATGGCATAATAACGGTGAGGATACGTGAAATCAGATGCGTACCTTAAGTGTGCCTCGCGATAGTTATGGAATACCTGACTTGGGCGGTCTTCGGATGGTCTTAGCCCACTTCCCGTGTTTTTCGGATCAATCTCAGCCTTGTTTTCCCATGTTCTCACGATCCCACGTTTCCTTGGCTCATTCGGCACTCGGCGGTTTCCTCCCCACGTTCTGCTGGCACCGGCTCGAGGGGGGTCGTGGTGGTTCCTGCACTAAGATGCCATACTCCCCGGGGGATGGATCGGGTGTGGGCGTCGGGCTATTATCCCGAGGAGTTTGCTTTTCCTTTCTCCTGGAGACAATTTGATGGGGTGCTTCGGGAAGACCTGACCTCGGGCAACCTACACGAAGGTCGGGGAAATCTCCAGAGTTCCCGAGGCATTTCGGTGTGGGTTGCCCCTAAATGGGCTCGGGATCTCTTTCGTGGGGTCATCCCAACGGGCCCGAGCCCATACTGAGGGCGACGGCTGTTCCTCAAGAAGGGTAGTTAAGTTGTTGGGGCGGGTTGGTTATGCCGCGGTGTCGGTGAAATCCGAGGATTGAGTTTATGTCATTCGGTAATTTATATATGTAGCACGCCATTATTGGTCAAAAAATGGATCTTTTCATAGAGTTATATAATCTTCGATCGATTTGACGACATTGCCGAAATATATTCACCTTTTCCTTTTTTCCCGATGTGAAAGAATATGAATGTTAGTTAACTCCATCATGTTAGATAAAAATGGCGTTCTTGATTTTTGTATTTATGTGGATAATCATAAACTTTATGTATATGCTTTTATCATGAGACATGAACTAGTATTTTGGCATACCCGATGTGTGTGATGGACTATATAAATCTATAATATTACTTTATATTTTAGATTTTAATAGGTGAAATTATAATTTTGGAATTAATTTTATATTATTTTTAAGAAGTAAAAAACGAGGATGTGTGATGATAAATTTAAAATTAAGGGTAAGCATTGTATTTTATAACTGCCACACCAAATTAATTTGGGAGCAGTTACTATAAGCTTCGTTCCGTTAATAAAATAGAAAGACGTAACAAAAGTGGTTAAGACGCTATTTTTTTTTTTTTTTTGCAAATGTAAAATTGCAATAATCCTCGACCATACATGCATTGACCCGAAGTGGTAAATAAAGACGCTAGTTTTATTTTGCAATTGTATACGATTATGAGAACCCTCGAGGCTCATTGGGCCTATAATGATATTTTGGGCTTAAAGTGCTATAAAATTAAAATGCCATTAGGAATTTTTAGCTTGTCTAATTTGTAATAATAAAATGTTACTATCCGTACTAGAAAATGTAATATGAAACGAGACACGTACTGGAAATTATATATGATATAGGGTTTATACTGCCTCCCACGACAGTATAATGATAACCCACTAATAGAATATAACGAGAAATGCGATGTGGATCTAAGACCAAGTTCTATGTGTAAAGTAAAATGAAATAATAGTATGGTTGCGTAACATGTCTTTGCTAGCGCCTTGCAATAATGCATATAAAGAAAGCACGTGGAGTTTTGGTGCTAACTCATACAAGTCTTTGAAGAAATGTTTTACGACTTTGTTTGGGAAAAAGCATCTCGATTTTTATAGGTAAATATTGGTCGAATATATCGAAATTTAGTGAAACGTCAATCTGTTATGAAGAGATTTAGGGACGACTCAAGAATATGATCCTTTCGTCTCCTTTTACCCCCTT
Source organism: Craterostigma plantagineum (assembly GCA_027422505.1). Classification (NCBI taxonomy): domain Eukaryota; kingdom Viridiplantae; phylum Streptophyta; class Magnoliopsida; order Lamiales; family Linderniaceae; genus Craterostigma; species Craterostigma plantagineum. The sequence goes on along the minus strand of JAPQWV010000010.1, from coordinate 23,700,167 downwards.
CGCTTTTTTAAGCTTTTTAACTTTGTACCATTCTTATCCATATCAACTCAAATGATTCTCAAGCTTGTTTCTTGATCAAATAAGAAATTGGTTAACTAAATAAGGACAACAAATGGAATCAACCATTCGATAAAATCTCCCAAAATAATTATGCCCAATCTTCTTAAATGATTATCGATTTTTATTTTTCCATCATACGAGAACCAAATATTAGATGAACGAGCTTAATCATGGGAATTAGTGTCATATAATTAATACCATAACTAATTCATTAAGCTCAACATCATAGTAACTAACAATCACTCCCAATAGTCAATATTTTAAAGCGTATTCGTCTCTTACGCGTCTTCAACGCTTCATTGACACGGTATTACTATTTCTACTCGGTTTGCCCATAATTATCCACAAAATTAAACTAAATTAAGTTAAATTAAGAAAACAAGTAGGTCTACTAAATATAATTATATAAGGAGTGTTCCAATTAAAAGTTATATCTATACTCTTTTATTAAGGCTCAATTGATTGGGATAAACCGTTAAATGGTGTAGTAAGTATTTTTGTGATATCTTATGGAAGATAAGTTTCTTTTTAGTGGAAAAGATAATTTTATTGTTACGATCTAATTCAGAGTTTTTGATATTTTCGAAAGACTATAAATGTAAAATAGTCAACGACTGTGCGTCCCTTCTATCCAACGTGAGAGTTGTTTTCTTATTAAAGTCAAACAAACACAAGCTAACAAATGCTAGATTAGTATTATTATTTTAATATTTCCATTGCGCACATTACGAGGCAATTCATCTTAGGTTACAACGTCATTACTGTTTCCACATTATTTGCGTGTATGTATAAATATAATGAGTTGGATAGGCTTCAGTTCTCAAACACTGATAGAGAGACACTAATTAATTACCTAATAAAAAATAGTACAATTTAGCCATGCGCTGTGAGGGAAACAACGCCAAGGCGGCGCTGCTCCTCCTCCTCTTTTCCGCCGCACTATGCGTGGGTCTCACGCACGCCCGTACGGTACCCGACCCGTCGTCGCCGGAACTCCTCTCCGACGGAGGCCCTGCCGACAACCGCCTGAGACTCCCCTCCTCCGCCGCCGGAGAAGAAACGAACGGCAGCTGCGAGCAGACGTACGGTTTCATGCCGTGCACCACCACCGCCCTGGGCAACACCTTCTTGATCGTGGCCTACGGTTACCTTCTTTACCTCGCCGCCACGTACCTCTCCGCCGGGAGCGAGCTCTTGCTCGAGATTGTCGGGCCGGGTATCGTCGGCGGGCTTTTTTTGCCCATGCTCGGCGCCCTCCCCGACGCACTGCTCATCCTCGGTAAGTACAATTACATTCATACTCCGTTCTTTCCATTTTAATAAGTATAATATATTATGTTTCACTACAAGAATTTATTTATGTACCTAACCTCTTTATTCGGGTTTCAACTGAATTACCTACCGAGTCTGAAGCACGTAAGAACTAAGAATCGTTAGGTCAAAGGTCAATTGTAATAAGAGTGTTGTTTTCCCCTCATTACCATCCTCCCTACTGTGGGTAGTGTTTCTGGGCTTTTTCTAGTCTTCTTGCCCATCAACCAACCAATCTTAACTTTATTTTTTTCCCTAATTCCCCAATTTAATAAAATGCAACTTTGAACTAAGGCATTTCTTCATCACACTGACAACACTATACTTTCATTACAGTCTCAGGTTTGTCTGGGAGCAAAGAAACAGCTCAAAGTCAGGTCTCAGTAGGAATGGGACTCTTGGCAGGTTCGACGGTGATGCTTATTACCACAATTTGGGGAACATGCGTAATCGTCGGGAAATGCAACATCGAAGACAACCTCGCTAAGGACTCTCAAGACACTAACGGCTTCAGCTTAACTCGTAAATAAGCTCTCAAACCCACACTTAACATATCATATGCTATTTCCTCCTATCACCAATTGGTTTTTTAGGAAGGACCTTTCATTCTCAATATTTGAGTAAGCTCTTCGTTTAACTCCGTGTATTCGATTGTTCCTCTGCAGACTCTGGCGTTAGCACTGACGTATGGACGAGCTACGCGGGAATTATAATGGCCGTCTCCTTAATACCGTTCCTCATCGTCCAGTTGCCGCAGATCCTCCATTCGAATTCTGGGAGGCATTTGGCCGTGTTGATAAGCCTCATGGTCTCCGTCCTACTGCTCGTCTCCTACTGCATTTACCAGGTTCTCCAGCCTCGGGTTCAGAGGAGGCGCCTCGCCTATGCCAAGCACAAGCACGTGATTTCCGGGATCTTGAAGCACCTCAAGAAGCGTGCCCTCGGGAAACTATACGCTGAGGACGGAAGGGTAAACGAGGAAGTGTTGAAAAAGTAAATCCCGCTTATCCATTTTCCCGACCTTTCAGTATGTTATTATTTCAGTTCTGTAATTTGGGGGTGGCACTATACGGACAGTGAATTTAAGGGGTTGCGTTACACAGGACAATAGCGATCAAAATTAATTAATTTTGCGACATTTTAGGCCGGAACGAATTCTAGGGTATGGCGTATGTCGATAAAATTGCTTAATTTTGAAAGCTATTATCGGTATAATGTCACTCATAAATTCCACGTCCTTATGACGTCGTCCACTAAATTACAAGACCGAAAAAATAATTAACTCTTATTTTGCTTTTTAAAGCAAGTGTAAATATCTAACGTCCGTTGCCTCTTTCGTAAAAAAGGTTGTTCAATGTGATCGACGAGAACGAGGACGGATACCTCTCCCGCTCGGAGCTCAGAGCCCTAGTGGTGGGAATTCAGTTCGGCGAAGTAAGCTTAGACGCGAACGAAGCCGTGGAGAAGCTGATGAACGAGTTCGACACCTCACGCGATGAGAAGGTCGACTTGGCCGAGTTCGTTGCGGGAATTAGCAAGTGGCTCGGAGAGGCTAAGGCTTATTCGAGCGAGTCCTACGCAGCCGCTAACTCGATGAAGTACATCGACGAATTCCACACGGTACGCTTGTCGTTCTTTTTTTACTGCGTACGTACGTACGCTAAAAAATAAAAGAAAAAGGAGTAATCTTTCTTTGCAGCAAACGAAGAGGGAGCACGACCTTCTGGGCGAGCAGGGCGACGAGGTGGCCGAGGGCGTCGAAGATCCCAAATCGGTCACCGTTAAAGCCGTCCTACTGCTGATCCTCGGAACGGCGATTGCAGCTGTGTTCGCAGATCCTTTGGTCGACGCCGTCGATAATTTCTCGAGCGCTACGAATATCCCGGCGTTCTTCATATCCTTCGTAGCGCTTCCCCTGGCGACAAACTCGAGCGAGGCGGTCTCTGCTATCATCTTCGCAAGCCGAAAGAAGATAAGATCTGCTTCTCTGACGTTTTCTGAGGTAAGAAGATTTATTGAATGGTTTCTTACCAAAATGGGCTCGATTTTATCCGACTCGCTTTCCTCTCTTTTTCTTTTCTCAAGCTTTACGGGGCGGTGACGATGAACAATGTACTGTGCCTATCGGTTTTCTTGGCGCTTGTCTACGTTAGAGGATTGGTTTGGGACTTTTCTTCGGAGGTTTTGGTGATAATCATCGTCTGCCTTGTAATGGGAATCTTCGCCAGCGTTCGAACGACTTTCCCGCTGTGGACTTCCTTATTGGCTTTACTTCTCTATCCATTCTCTCTGGCACTTGTCTACGTTCTCGACTATGTACTTGGCTGGTCCTAAGCGCTCTTCAACTAGTTTTTTCCTTTTTCTTCCTTTTTTCGGGATTGTAACGTGACGCTGTAACTCTGTTATTCTAAAGACAGTAGTTTACTGATATAATCCTCAGCTAACAGCATTATGGGCCACAGCAATCGAGCATTCATATATTCTTGCAAGAATACGATATTGAAAACCGTCGCAAGGTTAAGTACAGTGATGTAATACGATCTAACCTCATAACGAACGAAGAGCATTCGTATACGGGTGGGAAATTCTAGTACTTCCTTTTTCTGACCTTGAAATTGGAGGAACGAATCACATCGTCGTCGGCGAGTAGAGTTTCGGTGAGAATCGAAAGTGAGTCTGGCTTAGTGAAGTAGGTGAAGAGAAGGTAAATACCATCCATGTAAGTGTTGGTTTCTCCAGCCTTGTTCTTCTTCCTTATGCTGTAGGCGAGTGGAATCACTCCTCTGTTGAAGACTTCTACGTACATTCCACCGCCCGCCACGAGCAACTGCAGCAGCAAATACGATTTTTCTTTTATTGGATATCAATTCGAAGCTAAATTTCGAACACTTGCGATTGCGATGACTGCCCACCAAATCAAACCTCAAATTTTACGAAAGCCCAATCGATTGCTTACCTCTTCGTACTTCTGCGTAAAAGCTAGGCGCTCGTCTTCGGACATGTCCGGCCTCAATACGACCATGGTCTCGTACTTCCTCAGCCCCGGAGGACACTGTGGCTCGTCCTTATCCTCGGCGTCCAATAAACCCGACCCGGGTGGAGGTGAATCGGTGCCGTCTAAGCCTCTGTCGAAGAACGTCAGGTCAAAATCTGCTCTGGCCTTGGAGTTAATCCTTAAAATTCTTCGTGGAGTTTTGAAGCTCTTTATGTTGAAGCAATGTGCACTGAGCTGATGGGTTGAAGAGCTGAGGATTGGGCGATTGGGTGGTTTCGAGAGGGCGAGAGCTGAAGACGACGACGCCATTTTTTTGTGTGTCGATCGATGATGAAGGTGATGGATAAGATGGGGAAGAGCGTAACAGCGATTTAAGTTGCTTCGAAGAAAGTTGCTATTCGAACAATCGCGACTTTTTTTTGTGGGACGACTCCCTCCCAAGCTATGATATTTTATACTGGTCTTTGGGCCTCGTGCCCACTTCATGATATTGAGCTCAACCCAACAAGAAATCAGGCTCTATTCAAATAAGACATCAATAATCAAATTAAGCATTTTCTGATGTTATTTTTTTCATTGTGGATTACGTAAGGTCTTATTTGAGAATTGATCTACCTAGGGTTGTCAACGGGGCGGGTTCGGGGCGGGGATCCAATCCCCGTCCCCGTCCCCGTCCCCGCGAGGCAAACGGGGACAAAATCGTAATCCGTGGACGGGGCGGGGAACGGGGCGGGGATATCTGTGGGGAAAAATGTTTCCCCGTCCCCGCCCCGCGGGGGTGGAATAGCGGGGATTCCCCGCCCTATGCGGGGCAGATCCCCGCGGGGATGGGGAATCCCCGCCCCATTGACAAGCCTAGCTACCCAAGCAGAAGAACTATAATCAGCAGCCGTGGGAAAGAACGACTTGATAGTATCAGCAATGGAGTCAGAACCCATCTGCGCAGAGGGCAAAAAGTTGAAAGCTTGCGCATTTAAATCACTTGTTTTTCCCTTTTAAAACCAATCTCGGCACGGCAGTTTTCTTGAATCTCATCTCCTTGTTCGTTATTGCAACCCAATGGGTGCCACGGTGTCAGCTGAGCAAGCTCGTCTATGGAAGCTTTAGCCTTTTTTATGAGCCAATCTACGGCTTTACTCGGCCTATGACTTGGACTATCTCGCCGGATATTTTTCTGCCGTTTCTCTGCTGACCTAACCTTGACGACGACGGCGGCGATGGCGATGGGTGGCGGCGGTGCTTTTGGAGGTGGCTTTTGTTCTCCCATTTTGGGTTGAGAGGGTGACGCATGTTCCACCACATTTTTACACCACGTAAAATGGGTCCTTTAACCTAAAAAATTCTTAAACAGGGCCTGAATTCGAAATCAAACCCTTAAAGGGGCCTGATTTCGAATTGACCCTTTCTTTTTTGCTTCATTTTTTAAACAAACAACGCCATTAATTTGTATCATTGCAATTATTGGTTTGTTTTCTAATGTACATGCAACTTGGCTTTGAAAGTTGACAAATCTAGTTCATCAAATGAAAAGCTTGCCGTTAATATGGAGTTTAAGCTTGATTTTGAGTAGTTTTTAGTTCTTCCTATTTTAGTTTTGAAGAGCTTTTTCTTTCAGCTTTTGTTTCCTCTTGTGGGAACTTTGTCTCCTTTATTAGGTGTGTTCTGTCCTCTTTATGAGGTGTTTGTGTCTCATTTCGTAGGGGTTTGTTGTCCTCTTTATGAGGTGTCTTTCTCTCTGGCATTTGTGATGTGTCCAGAGGGCTTGCGGGCTGTTTAGCCCGTTGTACTTGTTTTATTCGTAATAGCAAGTTATCGTTTGGAAAAAAAAAATCAAAAGCTTGCCGTACAAAAAATCTTACAACTCGGTGAGACATTCTAACCATTTAATATATATTTTCGATAAACTTATTATCTATGTTAATACAAGTATTGTGCCATTATAAATAAATTATTTTAGATGGATTAAAAGAGACGAACCATAATGTCACCCTCGGGAGAACATCCTCCCGTTTTTATATTTCTCTCTTTCTACATCACTCCCACGTTATTAATGATGCAGTAATGTAAAATTTCTGCTTACGATCATTATTAGAACATAAAGAATAAACTGTACATCGAAATGTTCAATTGAGACTACTTTAAGTTCGTCTCAGTTGAATGAGGTATGTCAACCAATGAAAATAAAATTACTAAGAAGATTCCATCTTGGAATAGAAACTTGCGAGGGACTTTGAGAATTCAGAGTAAGTCCACTTTCATGCGTGAGCTCTCAAAGCTTCTTTTGTCACTTTCATTTGTCCGTCTCAAACCTTAACCCTTCTCAACTGTCACATATACATCTCAACTCGATGTTATGTTAGGCATGTAAGATTTCATAATATTGGAATTTTTGTATTATCATCCAAAATGCTTTTAGACCAAAAAAGAAGAAAAAGAATTGAGGAGAAAAACTAAAGAAGAGGAGAAACACATCATATCCACATAAGAATCGACTCCAGTCCAGATAAGCGGAATATCACAACAGATTTTCCAACCAAAAGAAAAGGAAAAGGAAAAAAAATTACGAAAACCTAATTTTTACCGCCAAAAAATCCCACCAATGCTCCGTTCTGGTCCACTACTTCACCTCAAGCCCTTCGCAATCCACGACCCGACCCGTAGCCTCCACGTCAGAGTTTCGGTTACTCGGTCGGCGCTGCCGGGAAGGTATGATGGCCGAGTTCTTCGCCCCGCCAGACGTGTACTTGCAGCTAATCTTCTTCGAAGATTATGCAAATTTCAGTTTTCAGTTCGATGCAGTGTAAGAAGCGAAGCCGATGATATCGATGTGGAGCTTTTCCGTCTGCTGGATTTATTGCCCGAGGAAATGAGGCGGAGAGTGGGCGAACATCCTGAGCTGAGAGATTTAATTGAGGTGGTGATGGATTTGGGTCGGAAACCACTGGCGAGGTTTCCTTCCGGCGATTTTGTGCTGTCAGATCATCCTATCACCGTCGATGATATAAGATACGCCACTTCGCAGGTAGGTGTGTGGATGACTTGATACGAAGCTGAAATGAATTCTTGTTGATGGTGCGTCTTTCAGGTTGGTGATTTTGCTGTTGACAATCGAGCTGGAATCAGCAGAACTTTGCATCGCATTAGCGCTATTAGAAACCGAAAAGGTGCTATCATTGGTTTAACATGCCGAGTTGGTCGTGCAGTGTCTGGAAGTGCCAACATGTTGCGAGATTTAGTGAAGGACGGCGGATCGTTGTTACTGATTGGTCCTCCTGGGGTGGGAAAAACTACTATTATAAGGTTATAACTTTGTTTTAACTGATCATTAAATCTTGTTTTGTTATTTGTTGTGATCACTCCTCACTTTAGTGAAGCAAAATGATGATTTGTTCTAATAGAAATATCATATTAAGCTAATTTGCTTAATGATGCCGAACTACATCTGTGTGTTCCTTTTTCCAAGGGATATTGCTCGTATGCTGGCAAATGAGTACGAGAAGCGTGTAATGATTGTTGACACCTCAAATGAAATTGGTGGCGATGGAGACATACCTCATGCAGGAATCGGCAATGCCCGTCGGATGCAAGTTCCACATACGGATATGCAACACAAGGTTTTTTTTTTTTTTTTTCCCAAATCCCAGCGTTTTAACTAATGAAGTAAGATTGAACTTTTGTGTTTATTCTGGGTGTGACTTGGAGGCAGAGGTATTGCGGATGTTATAGTTGGTGTCTCCTTTCACCACTCTCTGTGCCAATTATTTAGCAAATTCATATGAGCATTCTGAGGAGTATTATGTTGTCTTGCTGGTCTTTGATTAATTGTCCAGGTACTCATAGAAGCTGTTGAAAATCATATGCCACAAGTAATTGTAATTGATGAAATTGGCACAAAGCTTGAAGCTGCTGCAGCGAGTACTATTGCACAACGAGGAATTCAACTAGTTGCAACTGCCCATGGAGTAACCATTGAGAATTTAGTCATGAATCCTTCTTTAGAGATGCTCGTAGGAGGTGTACAGGTACATATTTACAATTTGGCTGCAATATGACTGCTCATGTAGATCTCAATGTATACATCAAATGCGACTGCGTGTTATAGATTATAGACTTACCCTGTGTATAAATGCACATCTGCACGTTCTAATCTCCTTAGTGTATTACATGATACCACTATCGAGCTAGTTATGGTGCATATCTTACTCTTCCCAATGCTTTTTGGCCTCTGAGCATATCTCAACGTAGGTTCATACGGCCAGGATTCCTTAGTGACAGAATTTTCGTCAATTAGTTTCGCTATGAGAAGCAATTGCTGAAGGAACAGAAACAATAAAAGAAAACATACTTTGTTGGAAGATGAAAAAAATGTAGCTTTTAAGTATCCCCCTATGCAAAGGGTTATTTGCACTTGAAATTTTATAAATTGGTTCTTGTGTGTTGCTGAAGAAGCGGTTTACTTTTGTATTGTTCCAATATTGTCAGAGTGTGACCTTAGGAGATGAAGAGGCAAGTCGGAGAGGTGTTCAAAAAACAGTACTGGAGAGGAAAGGACCTTCGACTTTTTCTAGTGGAGTGGAGATAATTTCGAAAGCAGAACTGCGAGTTCATTTTAATCTAGAAGCGACAGTAGATTCTATACTTTTGGGTTTGACTTCTTTCTTCTGCGCTTCTATTTTTTCTTTTGTTTTCTCCACATTTCAAAACGTCGTCATCCCATCTTGAGGCACATCCTTGCATTCGTTGTCCTTGTGTAGGCCGACACCCGAGATTTGAGGTGCGTAAGATCAATCAGGGTCCAACAGAAGATTACCAGCCTGAATCTCTCAGTTGTGAGATATCTCAGGCAGTAGGTGAAAGCAAGATTGAACATAAATGTGATGTCAGCAATGATAGCCTTTCTTGTGAACTTGGTTCAGAAGAGGGTTCTTTTGAAGATGAGGATTCTCTTTCTCTGTTTCTTTATGGGGTAAGGAGCAGCACCTTTGATTCATCTTCACATGGTTTCACCTTGTTTTCACTTTTCGTATGACTTGTCTGAAAATTTAGCATTCACTTTTTGCTAAGGTGTATAATCATCAGTTTGAGAATGCTTACTTTATATCTTATTTATAGTTTACTGTGAGCATTAAGTATGCAATTACAATTTACGTATTGTTCCTCGTAAGTATTGCATTGTGAATTTATAAGGAAGCCGGTATTGTAGATATCGGAGGCAAGCATATTACAAGGTGTGAAACAGTTGAAGACTAATGAAAAAATAGTATTCACAGACAACATCAGTGAAGCAGATGCATTGTTAGCACTTCAGTCCAAGCTAAAGAAAAATCCTCGTCTTCAAGCTGCCACCAGATCTCATGGCATTCCTACTTATATATGTAAGGTAAATGCATAATTCTTTTGTTACCATATCTGTGAATTGTGAAGTAGAAAAATAACTCTGCCAAACTTTCCTAGTGGCACCAGGAGTAAAAAGTTAAATCTGATTCATTCTCGACATATCTTGTGAAAGTACTTATTGCCCTACTTTCTTTTCTTCAGACAAATTCTTCGGCTCAGGTCAACAAGACCGTAGAGGCTTTGATGACCGACTACGCTGATAATTTTGAATTTTACGAATCTGATACTAAGGAAACTGAGTCAGAGAAAATCGATGCTTTAGAGGTAGTGCACTTCTTTTATTTCTTCGAAATTCATGACATGAATGTGACATTTCCTCTGTGTATGTGGATTAATTCAGTGCTTTTATTCTACTTGATGCTGGGAAGGGGTAGATACTAGATACTATTTATATCTTTGTATTGCGACTTATGTTAAACAATGTTAGAAAAGCAACTGGTAGTTATTTTTCTTGGCAATTTGCTCTGAAGTATCTTTTATTCTTGAAATTATACCAAGTTGCATTTATTTGAACATTTGATTCAGCCAGTTAGTTACCCATGATTGATTGATAGATTAAACCATGCGACCATGCAAGTTTGAGTTATTGCATTATAAACCATTCTATTGTAGAATTGAGACATTTCTTCTTTTTCTCCCAAATTATGTCCGAAGGAGACAAGAATCGCTATTGAGCAAACAGTAATTCCGAAAGGGGAGCCAGTGGAACTGCTTCCTCGCTCGTCTAACATACTGTTGCTACAGAAAGATCTCATTCGTAAATACAATCTTAGGTCGGAACGAGTTCTTTCTGAGATTGGAGTACGGTTAAGAATTCTCCCTATGCAGAGTTCCGTAGACGAAGATTTTTCTGACAATGATGATGGAGATGATGATACTACTGAATTTGTTGCATTGAACGGGTTAAAAGATGAAACAAATGGCTCTGCTTTTACCGTTGATAGATTACCAATCCTTCCAGATTAAATATGTTCTTGGAGTTAAACAAAGGCCGAATGGACAGCAGGTACGTTGTATATCATTATTTCAATAATTTAATCTGCTTTATGTATAATTGGTTGCAATAGATGAACAGAGTTATTTGGTAGTGTCATAGAACTTCTCCATTTTTCTCCTCTGTTACATTGGTAGTGATAAACAGAGTTAGAAAACTGAAGTTCAAAAATGTTTCTTCATGGATCCGTTTATGTACATACCATAACAAACTGAAGGAGACAGTCGTTCTTTTACTACCCACCTGTCTTTTTGTTCTAATATGAAGAATGGAGTTCTTATTATCCTTGTTATGTAGAGCTTAGAGTCTATTGATTAATGAAATGCAGCTGCCGAAAGCTATATAAATTACTAGATAGTAAGATGATGGTTGTAAAGTTAGTGTCCCATGTCGTAATGGGATTTTGTATTATCGTTGGATAACTTTTTAGGTGGGGATGTAGATGTCCACATCAGAACTTGTTTAGCTTCTGCACTTTTTCAACGGTAACTAGTCATCTTTGGGTTTCTCGATTTGAGAATCAACGTAGTCGCATATTGGAAAAGCTTTTATTAATTTAGTGCCCATTGAGCATAAGCACTCGCTAGTCGCTATCGTTTCAGCTAATCATCTTTCATGGGAAACTATATTTTATACCATGGCTTATCTCAACTTGGCGGTCAACCTTTTTTATCCATCAAATGTGTGATCTGTTAGCTGTCATCCAATACTATATTGCTTTCTTTGCTCTATTTTCTGTTCCTTTTGTTCCGTTTATAGCTTATTATCATATGATGACTTGGAAAACAGAGAGAATAATGCCATTATCTTCTTGAATATACAGTATGTATAATATAGGCTAGCATAGGTATTAGCATCAGGATGGATCTGCATTTAGGTCATTTGCAAGTATCTTTAGAGAATAAAATAGTTTTAAACTTAGGCAACCATCTTAGATGTGCCTTTTTGCGTGTCTTATACCAATTATGAGTCCTGAAATTGGAGTGTGTTGCTTTGCTCCAATAGCCCAAAAGCATTAGGACACAGGACAAAAATGCCTCCGATTCTAGTTGTAGACATGGAAAAGCTAATTTATAGTAGGAAATGCTTATGTTTGTTTCGACCCTTTACATGCAACCCTTCGTATTAAATTTATAGGTTGCCATTAGTAATACAGTAAAGAGATGCTCTGGCTCTTCAGAAACCCATTGAGAAAGATTGCAGATTCTTGATTCTAAGCCAATAATTGTCTTTCGTGACATCACCAGTTCGATGCATGAAGTCCAAATAAAAATGACCTGTCACACTTTTACTTCCTAGGCAAAGAAAAGTTTCATATAGCTAGGCAAAAAGAGTTGAGTACGATTATTCCTTTGGGGGGGGGGGGGGGGGGGGGCAATCTTAGTAAAGATTAACCGATTATTTGTGTGAGTGACTGATGAACTATGTGTGATAGTGTGTATCAGAATGACGTTTACCAAAAGCTAGAATATGAACTAAATAGCGATGATTATTGACATATACGATGATAATGTTAATTGCGTACTCACTGGGGGAGCTCGTTATTGCAACTAACGTGACTAATATTAATATTTGTCTAAATCTATACTCGGAAAGAACGATAAGAACTTCTTATTGCATATGGTTTGTTCCTTTCTCAGACGAAGAGGAGGAGACGGCTCAAGGCCGCAAAAGGAAACGAAATCTGCGTCGACGTTTTGAAGGCAAAATGGCAATGATAGGATTACCATAACAAGAATGATATACAACATGTATGTAAGTTAATAATCTGACACTAATGAATGACCAGCTTATCAAGTAATTTAATTTTCCTGGTAGTGTCACTCACTTTCTTTGTTTATTTGATTGCATAGCATCCCACTCCATCATCTTTAGTGGAATGCATACTGGAGAATTTGTTTTGTGTATTGCAATTAACTTATTTTAATTGTGCACATTGGTTACATGGGAGCTCTCAGTGTTTATATATGCATCTAAAACCCTCGACACACTTGACATACAATTCCCTCACTACAACAAAGAAATCCTAGTACAAATTTAATAAAGTCGAGCACTCATGGGTTGTAGATTTAACTTGTTCTCTTGCTTCTTCATCTTGGCTATGTTTGTACTATGTTCTGTTTCGACAATAGAAGGACGTGCGTTGATTGAGAATGGTAGAGAAATTATCAATGAGAGCTTGAGAAGGAAAGAAATTGCCGGAAATTGGTACGTTGATAACCGTGTTAGTCCCGGCGGACCCGACCCGAAACACCATTGATGCCGATTTGAATATCTATGGGCTTTGAAAATGAAATAAAACGAAACAAGAATGTCGTTATGCGAGGGAGGAGAGATCTATAATATATACTTCTCTTACGATTTAGTAGATGCTTTTTTTGCTGTTTATTTTTTTTTCTTTCATGGTTTTTGTTTGTTGAGTAGGTTCCTTCGTTTACGTTAAAATAATCGAACTACGGACGGCCAGCTTAATAAAATAGAGATTAATAAAATTCAGGTGGGTGCCCTTTGAGAATAATAATATGAAGATTAAGGGAGAAGGTTGTTTTTGTTAATTACGTTGTGATGGAGACTTGGTGCACCAACTACCAAGCGACTGCTTTCTTAAGGAGACAATCAATAAACGAAATCCCAATTGGTGGTTACTATTATATATTTGACAATAAAACTAACACAAACAAAGTGTGAAGGCTTTCCTTATTGGTGTTGTCTTATTTTATTCATTAATATGTGTGTGCGTGTGAACAATAAAAATTTACGAAAATGTCAAATCACAGGCATAAATTGACTTCACTAAAGAAAATAAAGAATGATTTTATCGCAATGGAATTACCGGGCCATGGATTATAGGACAAATAATACTCCCTCTACTCTAAAAAGAAAGTCGTTCTATATATCTTTTTTTCTAAAAATCAAGTCATTTGGTATTTTCAAAAAATATATATGTGTAAATTTTCAAAATTGCCCCCATATTAAATAACAAAACAAGGTTCAATACATGGCAGATAATTAATGAGGGTATAACAGACATTTGAACACATGTCTTAATATGTGCGAAAATTTCTGAAACGACTTTCTTTTTTAGAACGGATGGAGCATTAAAAAAGGTTAACTCGCCTAACAATCATATCTCATAACGGTCAACGACATAATAATTTGTTATCTTTCTGCCTTTCTAATTCTTCTTCTACTGAAACTTGGACAGCCTTAGCATCTCCGACGTGTCGTTCAACGAATTCATCCAATTGCAGATAATTTGGGTCATCCTTCACAGATAGACATTTAACATGTATTTACTACTCGTATTTATTATCTCTCGATGCCTTTTTGTTATTATTATTCCTTGGTAGACATTTTCATGTGTGTAGTGCGTTCCCATGACTTTATAGGCTTTTATCTAATAGGATGATGATCACCAATTCCAATGCTGATTCATCAAGCAGACAAAGACGATAAGCCCTTCAAATAATCATAACAAGCCAATTTTCATCTTCATTCAATTCCCAACATGAATAATAATCTCCACTCTGATAATATGCATCAATTACGAGATTTGACTTACGAGAAACGTGGCTTTTATCCACAATGTTTATCTTTACTAACATACATCTAAATCTAATACGGCACCTATTTTTAGTTCCATCAAATAGGTGGTCAATGTTGAAATGTAACATCGCCAGATATCCCATAATATAAATATATCTTTCTGCGTGTGTGGTGTGAATTGTGATGCTGTAAGTTGAATTTTAAAATGCGAGATTTCATTCAACAAACCATCATTTTTTCACGATATACCAAAAGTAAAATTCATCTTATATACATACACGTCAGAAAGATTTGAAACTTTTCACAGCATCGCTCAAAAAACTCTGAAATTTTATGAGTGTGATAGGCAAGTAAAAGAGGGTATAAAAGAGACACCTTTACCTCTTTTTAATATATCTATACCTTCATATGAAAAAATGCCGTGGTCTGCATGTTCGTATAGATTTAACTAGAATATATTTTTGGCGTATCGGCAATATAATATTATTCAGGTGATGGGTTCCAATGGCGATCGATGCTATAATTAATTGGTGGAATAAAGTGTTATTTGTCTATTACGAATTGGCGTCGTCTTAATCTTGATGACGACTTAAAGAACAGATAATGACTAGACAAGAACTAATATCAACGGCGCTAATCGACACTTGTTCACACAAAAGAATGAAAGCCCACCAACAACATAGCAGTATTATGCGTATGGACTTCTTTTTTATCTTCTTTCATTTTTTTTTTCCTTCTAAGAACAGCAAAGATTTTAAGATCTTCGTAAAGAAAAGAGATTAGGACAAAACATGCTTTAGATTTGATTGCATTATCCACATCGACAGTTTATCTTTATGATCTTCGCATTACAATCCCACTTATTTGTCCCTTCTCGCTTGCATTTTTGCATATATATAGATGTGCCAATTCAACGAATATCAAAGACACCGAATATATCTCTATTCACTTTCTCGCGGTAATAAACCTCAACATGAAACAAGAAAGAATAATGTTTGCTGATGTGATCTTAAAGCTTTTATTACTTACTATGGTAATAATGACTTCGGTGTGTATCGATGGTTTCGACGTGAGTTTGGCTCATCACCGCAAATTCTTGGCCAGCCATGAAGAATCTCCGAGAAGCTCGCAACACATTTTGCATAAATTAGGGTTTGATGAATCGAAATTGGAATTTTATCGAAGAAGAGCTATTATGTTGGACGCAGGGACGACCCGAGTTGCGCCCGGCGGGCCCGACCCTCAGCACCATTCTGAGCCGCCTTTGTCCTAAACTTAATCCATGTGTGTGATCTTCTCTATTATTATTACTATTTTTTTGTTCTCTAATTTCGAATTGAATCTTATCTTCGATCATTGTTTGCGTTTTCATTATTTCTTCATAGGTGATTTTCTTTCTTTGCCTCCTTCGTTGGTCACAATTAGCATATGCATGGAACAATTTCTAATATTATATAGGATTATTGGCCATGCAGGAAATATATTGCATTTAACGCATGCTAGTATATGAATCACACCCGAGTACGTGTGTCCAATTCATAAGTATATGGTTTTATTTATAGTTAAAAAGTATGTGATATTATGATTAATTCTAAAAGGAATATATTGAAATATCAGGATTTAACTAAACCCTAAAATTAAATAAAAATTAAGGGACTAAATTATAAATTGCACATCATAATTACAAATCAAATTGTGAAAGCAGTTACTCTAACATGATCTCCCTTGATAATATATAGAGAGATGAGGAATTTTATGGTGCTCACCTTATGTGAGCACCTTACGTGGGCACCTGTCGATGTGGCACTGATTCATGCCACGTCGACATGCCACATCAACGTTAGATGATAAATAACACTAATTAACACATTCTAGGGGTCATTGATCGACATATCGGACAATGATGTCGCACGTTATGCGCACAGATCAATACCACATAGCGGATGCCACATAACGCGTAAACATGTCACATCATCATCCGATATGTCGATCAATGACCCCTGGAATGTGTTGATTAGTGTTATTTATCATCTAACGTTGATGTGGCATGTCGACGTGGCACGAATCAGTGCCCACGTAAGGTGCTCACATAAGGTGAGCACCATAAAATCCCTAATAGATAGATATACCTTAGCAATTTTTACTCGATGAAGTATTTGTCAACTCAACCTCGTAGTGAAGCAAATCCCAATAGGTTTATTTGTTGGGCCTCCACCAATGGGTGACACAAAGAGAATATATATTTTTTATATCTAACAAATGAACCATTTCATTATCACAAAATTCCGACAAGTAACATCCACCCATATGCTAGCAAAGCAACGACGCCTTCCAGGAAATGTGTTCGTGGCTAGTAAATAGAATTAGGATGAGATTTTAATTATTTGAAATATATTTACTCTTTTAATTATAAGGAAAATTGCACATCGATATATGTGGCACCTTATCTTAAATTCTCTACAAATTTGACAAAACTAACATGTTTGGGATGAGATTATGGGTCTCCATGACTGAACATAAATGTGGAAATAACGTGACCATTCGGTTCAAATTAATTACTACACCTTTTTTCCTCTGCAAAGTCTTAATTCACATGAAGTTGTCGCAAAACTCATTATAATGGTCATTATGCAGACAAAACACGAACTCACATGCAAAGCTCAACTGTATCTCGACTAAAAATCTCATCTTAAATATATATGTATATATATACAATATTGGAATTAACATTTTGGCTTTTTTCGACGACAACAAAACAAAGGTAAGGTAATTGGTGAGAATATGTCAACAGTCTCTATCAAAATGGGCTTTCTGGCTTACGCCAATGGGCTTCACGTGGCACTATCAGATATAACATAAAGGCCCACTTTTCAAGAATTTTGCCTATTTATGATAATAATATTTGAATATTATATGATTGTGACGTTCGAAAATCGTAACTATTTAATTCAATGAAGATAAAATAACTATATGTTTAAACTTGAGTGCTTGTTTGGTTGATAGGTTTATATTTAGGAGGATTGAATTAAGTAAGGGTTTATATAAAATAATAAATGCGTATAAATAAAATGCGTGTTTGGTTAGTGTGTTTAAAACACATGTGGGGAGGTGTGTTTATTTAAACCCGTCTGCATGGGTTTAGTATGGTTTATATAAACTCGTGGTTTAGATAAACCCATGAACCAAACAGTCTGAGATGTCTTAAATCCACCTTTAAAATTATTAACTCCTCAAACCAAACAACCACTTAAACTTTCTCTATCGGAAAGTGGTAATGGCTGCGACAATACATATACAGAACGTTAGATAGAACGCTAAAAAAAAAAAAGCAAAAATCAAATTAGAAACAGCGAAGCCAATCGCAATAAAAAAACAGGCACATGGATACAAAATGATTTCAAATGGGTTATATATCATATTTGCAGAAGCGAAAGAAAAGGTACGTGACTTTTGGAAACTTGTTTGAGCTATTTTGTGAAACTATTCTTTCTTTCCATCGCCAAGTTTTTGTCTATGGTATATATAGGAAGCATCCTATGCATCCCCATGATATGTTTGAATCTAAAACAGTGTTAAATTAACATTATATACATATCGTGTAAATAAAATAAATACCATTGCTTACAACACTTTTCTATCACACAAACAAACGAAATAAAAAGAAAACTGGAAATTAAAGAAAAGAAAAAGAAACAAATAGTCGAAAGTGCTACATTGTATGGTTCATCTTATTTTAACTTCACTATGTCGTAATTTCGATAACTTTAATCTGATTAATTTACTTCCATGTGACTGTCACGTGCTTCATTTCTAGCCACTTCTCTATGTTCCTTATCCACTAGCAACAGTTGCACCTTCGAAATTTCTATTGTAGATCAACTATGCATGCATGCATAGCATATATATATTATACGAAAAAGCCTAATAGGTTATTTTCTTACATATATAGTAAAACAAATAAACCTTAATCATTCATATATGGCTCTCTCCTAACCAAGAAATCAAAGTATTATCCATTTCTCTCTCGTTCTTCCGCGAGGGACATGGTGGGATTCACATGCCCTAATCGTATCCTTACTATTTTATTTAAAATACGTTCTCTTACAACTCTGATTATTCCCATTTTCGAGACATTCTTAATTAAATAATCTTCATAAGTAAGTACACTTAGTTTCATGTGATTAAACCTAGCCTAACACAAAGCTCTAGCTTTTAGCTTCTTAACTTTCTGTGGGCTGACTGACAGACTGGATTGTTAAGTATTTTTCAATCATATGATATATTTGGATTTTTTTAAAATATTTTCTTAATCAGGAAACTATTTGATAAGTATATCTTCACATGATATGGCATAATATATACAGGTGGTGACCTATAGTTGCGGTGAGTTCTTTTCGAATTAAGTGAAGCATATTGAACCTTCCCTAGGAGATATACTTACCTTTTACCTCTTTTCTTAATAAATATTATTATCAAAAGGAAGCAATATTTAACTATTAATAAATACTCCTACTATTTTCATAATTAACAGTTCCAATCTTAAAGGTTGTTGCCCACTTCTAATAAATATCGTAATCTGTCACCATTTAACTAAGGCTGTATTGTACCCTACTTTAGAAATCCAGCTGTCGCTGACGTGTCTATCTATTTTCTGAAGGCGTCCTATTCTGACGTGGCAGCTAACGTTATAACCATCACTGTAGCTCCGTCAGATCAGCCGTTAATATCCGACGAACTTTAATTAACGGCGTAACGTCGCCCCTCCGTTTGCTTAGCTGGACGCCAATTGCCAAATGTAAATGGACCAGCCTGTGTATGGTTAGAATTATGTGTGAGAATTTGTCTTTTGAAAATTAGTTATTGAAGTATTTATAGAAAAATTTATAAGTGGAAAAATATATTACGAATTAGCATATGAATAGGCACGTCATTCCAACTCCCGTGATGTATGATTTTAGTCGATGAATATTGTACATGTGAGGCTGTGATGTTGACTTAATTATGTTATAAACCAAATTATGAATGTTTTTCTAGTTTTAAACATGTCAATATTTATTGGCCCACAGGTCGGATGACATATTGACACGTTCTAAGGTATATGTATATATTATACATATTTATTCGGTTTTCTTTATAGTTCTGAGAATAAAGATTAAACATGATCTATGAATTCGATATAGATTTAATTTGGAACATGTCGTGTCACGCTGTGCCACGTCATGCGATGACCTAGTCAACTTGCTTCCATGAGTGTGTATATATATTTTATATATATATATATATATATTATATTCAAAGACATGATTGTGTCATTTATTTCACAGCCCCACAGCAATGAAAATACATTATTTTGCTACTTTAAGGCATATATCCGATTGTTTGATTTCGTACGCAAAGTGTAGATGCACTTGAATATCTAAAATGAATCACAAGCAACTTAATTGATCTAAACACATCATGTAATGGTCAAAATTACATATCTTTTCTTTTTCACATAAGAAAACATAATTTATTCTTTAATTTTTAGAAAGGAAACAAAAAGCTTTGCTTTATTTCTTTCAACTCTTGTTATAAATTCTACCACCTCCGAAGGATGATAATGAACTTGGCGTATGTCACGGAAACAGACAAACATAAGTATATTGTGCCAAAAAATGAGAAAAGAAAAATCGATCCCATTAAAATTACTTTCCCACATGCATAAAATATATTTGGATCACTTAGATTTATTTATTTTTGACTAATTTTTCATTAAATTTATTTCCAATATCTAATTGCAAATGTCATTTATTACATTTGACCGTCACACGCGGACAGAATCCTCAATAATAGGACAACTTTTGATTAAATCAAAACTTTTAAATTAAATGAAATCATCACAATCCGAACACACATACCAGATAAAAATCAGACAGTATTAATCATTTCATCTTTAATAAAAAAAATGCAAATTCATTAAAGGTCTCCCTTAATTTAAACGCGGAATATTATCATCACATCACCAATTTTTCAACACCACTCTACATGTTCGTGAATAGACAAATTTACCCTTACGTTATCTTAACTAGGTAAAAAAGAGTAGAACGGCTACATACGCCCACATCAATGGGAGTGGGGATGAATTCTATAAACACCCCAATATGTTCACCTGTTTCCACTAAAATAAAAATGAAAAACACACTAATTTTACAATAAATAAAGGCCAATTCTCAACAATAAATTATAGGGACTTTTAAAGTTCAGGACTCCGGTTAAGTTTCATTTAGAGTTCAGGACATTATCAGAAAATTTAAGGGTTAAGGACTCGATACACTTAAGTGTTTTTCAGTAACACTTCACGAACCTGCAGTAACACTTCGTGGACCTGTACCACTTCATTGTTCTGCAGTACCATTTCATCATTATGTAGTACCACTTAATTGTTTGCCTTACCATTTTATCGTTTTGCAGTACGACTGTTCTAAAATGACACAAAACTATCATCCGATACCAGTTCATATACACTGTATAACACCAGGTCCTTATCTCTAAATTTCATCCAAATCGGGTCCTGAACCATAAAAAATTTCCTATATGGTCCTGAACCAACATTTTTTGGGATATGACACGTAACTACACCTAAGTTATAATATCAAAGACAGGGAAAGGTGTGGGAATGCGGGTGATAAGAGTAATTACAAAAGAGAGATGCTGTCTCGTGACGCAGCAGATGAAGGTGAGAAGACAAAAAAAATAATGATAAAAGAAAATTATGAACATTTCCTTGTCATAAATATTAATTTAAAAAAGTTTCTTTTATGTTTTCCCCTTTTTCTCCCTATTGCCTGTCAAAAGCCCTTTCATTTCCTCTCTCTCACTTGTAATAATAAATTCTCACATTCATTGTTCTCTCTATCTCTACTGCTGCTTCTTCCTTCTTCATCACCTCTTCTACATTCACGAGATCCCCATCTCTAAGAGAGACTCTCTTTTCCTTCTATTCCTTCGGCTCACCGCCGAAGAACCGCCGCGCACCCCATTCTACATTAGTTTCTATAAAGCTCACGACAGTAGATTTTGTGTCCTGCGTGCGCTGGTGCGTGTTTCGAGAAAAATGTCGTCGTCGGAATCGATTAAAGCCTTGACGGATCGGTTAAAAATGGCGTCAATTGGAGGCGGCGAAGACAACGACGGCAACAAACCGGACTTTAAGGAACTCGACCTTGGCTCGCCGATTTCTACCCTCCGGCCTACGCGAACCGGCGGTTCAGCTCCTTCCCTGACGACGGCAACCCGAACGCCTACCCCTACGAGCAGCAGCTCCAGCTCAACCGGGTCGGTCTCGGGTCGGCTAGACCGAGCCGGGATGCCCAGGAAACCCGAATCGAGTCCCAACAGACATTCCGGCGAGCTGACCTCCGATGACTCTCCTTCGCGGCTGACTCGGGCGGCGAAGCAAGGCCACGCTCGCTCCAAGTCCAGCTGCTCAAATGGATCGGTTCTCTCTGGGTCGGGTATCTCCTCCGCCTCTTCGTCGCCGCAGGTCAACGTTCTTCCGACGGGGAACATTATTCCGACGGGTCGGATCCTGAAGACGGGAATGGCGACGTCTCGGGTCCCCAAGACGGACGTTCTCGGGTCTGGATCTGTGAATTACGGTCACGGAAGCATAATCCGTGGAGGAATCGGGTCAGGGTCGGGTGGGTCGAAACCCGAGCTTCAGTCTCCAGCTAAGAGGACTGGGCAGGAGTACTCCAACGATGCTGAAGAGTGGAAGAGGATGGGCAATGAGAGTTACATGAACAATAAGTTTAAAGATGCTTTGGGTTATTACGATAAAGCGATCTCTTTATCTCCAAGAAATGCTGCTTATAGGTTCAACAAATCGGCTGCTTTGATGGGTTTGAAGAGGTTGGCTGAAGCTGTTAAGGAGTGTGAAGAAGCCATTAGATTGGATCCGAGCTATGTGAAGGCCCATCATCGATTAGGCTCATTGTTTCTTAGGTGAGTTCTTGATTGGGATCTCGGTTTAACTTTGTTTGTTTTCTCCTCTCAAAGATTGAAACTTGACGGAGAACAGGGAAATGTTTGATCTTTGATGTGACTTGGGTATTTTCAATTAGTTGCAATGTAGGTTAATTCAGGTACATTTCGACGGTTCTTGATGCCCATTTGTTGAACTGGGATTCTTGATGTAGTTTTACTTGATGATCAATGCTATCTATGATTGTGCGTAGTTTTTATCAATGTTACCCTATTTAAAATCTTGGTTGAAAACCTTGTTTGATCTTGATTGCTGTTTACTTTCGCTGGCTTGCTCTGCTTTGTTTAGTTTGTTCTGTGTAAAGGCAACTCTTATTTCTTGTCACATTAAGACGGGCCACCACTTTGTACGATGTTTTTGTACTTTGGTTTGTTGTGGTCTCCTTGTAAGCTCTGTAGCGATGGGGATCGCAGAGCATCATCATTGCAGACAACTTGTTTGTTTCTCGCCTCATTAATCCTCCGTAAAAACAATGTCGATTAGGTTGAGGGCCAATCATATTGATGTGTTATGATTTGTCTTTCTTCTAACATTGGCAGTTTAGGACAGATTGAAAATGCCCGAACTCACATTTGTCTTCAAGGGCATCCACCCGACCCCATAGAGCTTCAAAAGCTTCAAAACGTCGAAAAACACCTTACAAAGTGTTTCGATTGCCGAAGAGTGGGAGATTGGAAAAGCATGCTTAGGGCAGTTGATGCTGCTATCTCCTGTGGAGTCGATTCTTCACCTCAGGTCTGTCAAATATTCATTGATATCCCTTCAAAATTCTTCGATTGTTTTTTAAAGTTCTCTTACATACTTCGTTTAAACTTCGAAACTACAGCTCTTTGCATGTCGGGCTGAAGCCCTTCTAAAGCTACATCGAATCGAAGATGCCTTCTCCTCTCTCCCAACTTCTCACGGCCTTCACCATTCTCCTTCAAAAATATTCGGAATGCTTTTCGATGCTTACCCCTTTCTTGTCCGAGCCCAGGTGGAATTGACAATGGGAAGGTAAAAGCTTGAACCTTTTGCAAGTCTCTAGCTTTGCATGGTTGCAAAAGAACACCATTTTTTTTTTAAATGTTAGCGATGAACGAATACGCAGGTTCGAAGATGCTATAACAGCTATCGAAAAAGCTAGGCAAATCGACCCTCACAATCCCGAAATTGCCATCCACCATAACAACGTGAAATTAGTCGGGCGGGCTCGGGCCCGAGGGAACGAGCTTTTCAAATCGGAGAGGTTCACCGAGGCTTCGATTGCTTACGGTGATGGCTTAAGGCTCGACCCCATTAACCCAGTTTTGTACTGTAATAGGGCCGCTTGTTGGTTTAGGCTCGGCGAGTTCGAGCGCTCTTTGAACGATTGCGACCAAGCCCTTCGTTTGCAGCCTAATTACACGAAAGCCTTACTTCGAAGAGCTGCCTCTTATAGCAAGGTATGAGATTCATATGAGTTAAAGATTGAATTTTTATGATGAAGGTGTGGGATTGAGCATATTGGATTCTCTTATTACATGGGTCAGCTCGAGCGTTGGGCAGAGGCAGTTAGGGATTACGAGGTTTTAAGAAGGGAACTTCCCAACGACGAAGCAATTGCTGAGTCGCATTTCCATGCGCAAGTTGCGCTGAAGAAATTGCGCGGAGGAGAGCTTCATAACATGAAATTCGGCGGGGGAGTTGAGTCTGTTTCAAGCCTCGGGCAGTTTAGAGCTGCAATTTCTTCGAATGGTACGTCACATATAAGCATGCGTATGTATATGTTTTTGTATGTTCTTCTCGTCGTTAATTTTTCTTTCTTGATTAACGACTGTATGCCTGAAAAATTTTATTACAGGTGCATCTGTCGTCCATTTCATGACAGCTTCGAGCGCTGAATGCAAAGAGATTTCGCCATTTCTGAGCACGCTTTGCACCAAATATCCCTCCGTGAACTTTCTCAAGGTATGCAAATACAAATAGCCGCTATAAATTAACACACAAATGGGACAATGAATTTTATTAATTTTGTCGTCTGATTTTGAAATCGAAGGTGGACATCGAGGAGACTCCCGAGATTGCACAGTCCCAGAATGTAAGAATAGTTCCAACGTTCAAAATTTACAAGAAAGGGGAGCGCGTGAAGGAAATGGTATGCCCAAGTCCTCAGGTTTTAGAATCTTCGGTGAGGCATTACGATATTTAGTGTCATATTGCTCTTCGCTGAGGAAATCAAAGATCGGTGACCTCCATGACAGAGTTAAGTGAAGCAGTTATTACATCATAGTCACATAGTGAGAGCCATCTGAGACTTTTTTTTTTGGGGTCGTATTCATTCATTCTTCTGATTGCATCGTTGGTCGATTTTCGATGGAAAAAATTTAGCGAAAAAACAGAGGTAAAGACTAGAGAGATGAGATTATAATTGGGTTTTTTTCTTTTTTTTTTTTTGTCTGAATTTCTTGGTCTGTACATGTATATACATGTCAATGGTACATTACATAGGAAGACATTTCTACAGGCATGGAAGGGACATAGTGAATTGTGGTTACCTATTTTTGTGTTGAAATAGTGAAATAAGGATGACTTCGCTTTGATCTTTGTTAGTTATTGAGAATTTTCTTTATTTTTATTATTAATATTAATATGCCAAACCAGAGTTTGATTCGTTATTTGTGGCCTATTTCTTTAAACATCTTTCCTGAGTTGTCTGAGGAGTTCGTTGAGGGCATTTAATGACTGTGTCTGATTTAGTCGTCCTATACTAACTGATGAGTGATGACTACAAATATTTTTTTTTCTCAGAATATTTTTTAACCTTTTCGTTTGATTTGAATTTTCTTTGGATAGTGCCTATTTACCTCCTCTATTTCATACTACGTTAAATTTTATTTTCTATACATTCTCCAAAGCAATTTTGTGGACCATACACTGATTGAATAATAGCACAGCACATCCCTCTCTTGGTGGAAAGTTTTGTAGTTCTTACGTTTCTTCTTTGCCCAAAAATCAACATGTAAGCATTAAATATCCTCAAACTCCCAAACAACCCCACTAACGTTAATAAATAAGAGAAAAAATATTCCGATTTGTACGGCGAAAACAAATAAAATTTGGTGGAAAATTAAAATTCTAAGATTCATGCATTTAATTCGAGCTTCTTTGCTGACTGACAGTCATGGGGAGATGGAGATGGGACTTAATTGTTTTATCGCACATATATATTAAGCCATTTTATTTCTTTTTTATATTATAATTTGTTAGAATCTTGAGATTTTTCTTTTACTTTTTCCCATGATAACGTTCACGTTTAGGACCACTTGCGAATTTCTTTGTCCAAACTACTACACTACAGTAGCTTCGAAACTGTGTCGTTTAGCACGAATTTACGTAGATAGATATCCACAGACACAGATCATAAGGAAAGCTGAAGAAAAAGGGGACCAAAGTAAACAGTTAATAAAATAAGGCCACTAATTAGAGAACGTTATAACTGGGAGATTGATGAAGGGGGTTTTAATTAAATAATAATAAAAAAAACAATCATTATCAAAATAAACATCAAATGAAAACTATTAATAAAACAGCAATTTTCGTACTCTGGGAATACGAGTTACCAGGAATACGAGTTACTACTCCAAAAGTGTACTTTTTGATTCTTCAGAATTAAGCTTTGCGGGTCCAAAAGTGTTTATTTTCTCAAACTCACGAATCACTCACTTTTCAAGTAACTCGTATTCCTGGAATACGAGTTACTCTTTTCTTTTTCTTTTTTCTTTTTAATTTTAACTTATTTTATATTATTAATAATAAAATCCACCAAATCATAAAATCATCGTTATCTCATGTAACATATATAATAAAAATCCATAAACGCATCTAAATTACTGTTTGTTTCGCGACGATTAAAATGGCATGCATATCTTATATTTTTCGAATATCAGAAATATATTAAAAAAGAAAAGTGTAACTCGTATTCCTTGAAAAGCCATGTCATGCCAGCGTGGAGTAGTAACTCGTATTCCTGGAATACGAGTTAGTAACTCGTACTCCCAGAGTACGAAAATTGTTGTTTTATTAATAGTTTTCATTTGATGTTTATTTTGATAATGATTGTTTTTTATTATTATTTAATTAAAAACCCCATTGATGAATGTAAAGAGAAAAGACAAATTAATGAGTGGTGTAATATTTAATGCCATGGCAGTGTTGTGTCGCTTCTCTATAAAATCTATCCACATCTGTAACAATGTGAACTTTATCTCACGTAATGACACAGTGTAGATAGATTTTTGTAATAATGCAAGATATATATGTATATATTATATTACAATTTATATATAGCCGTTACATAGTGACTCTTTTTGGCGAATCTATTATATCTTAGAGGAAATTTACACAGTTTGCTTACCAGCCCAACAACATACATATATAAATCATAAAATCATCACCTTGTTTCCCAGCAATTGGTAGAATAAATAGCAAAAAATGTAAATATTATCGCTCACCTATATAATATTTTTATCATAAGCTATTAGATAGAGTTAAAAGAGAATATCTCCCGATTAAAGACGAGGGAATATGATCAGTCCGTGATCTTGCATGCAAACGTCTTTTCAAAAGATTCAACATAATCATATATTATTTTCCCCCTATTCACCAGTTCATATTTATTTTTTTTTACTTCTTTAGGGGGTTAAAAAGTATTTTTGTTTGGTTTTTTGATTCTTGCGTTAAATAGCTTGTCGTGGCATCTTGTGCTCATCGATAATTCAGACGTAAATTTACACGAGGGATTTATCAATAGTTATACATAAAGGTACATACTGAAGTTGATATGACCTTTCAAGCGTAACCTTTTCAAATTTCACAAAGGAAGAACGAAAGGTTAGAAATGAGTTGACCGGTCAAAGATCTGTTTGTTTCAGCAAGAAAAGTACGGTGATAGGAACCAATTTGGGCCTTTTATGGGTCTAACAAGTTGTTACACGAAGCCCATTAAAGGACCAAATAGGTTACCATATTTGTAACATTGCACATCCTTCCTTGGATATCATTTGTTACATTGCAAATCCATTTATTTCTCTTACATACCTTGTGAATTCCAAGCCATATGTAAAAGGAAATTCATTTTACACGTCACCAACAAAAAACTGAAAAAGAACAACCCTTGAGCTGAGCTTGCTTCAATTCAAATGAACCCTTTCTTTAATATTCTCAGTCAGTCTTCAATTCAACGAAATCCCAGAAATTCCCTCCTCGAGACATACGGCGAAGAAGCCACAGTTTTAGCGCAAGAATCGCTCTCTTCGTCGTGTACAATACTGTAATTCGAACTGCTGACTTTCCTGTAATAACAGAGCTCATCGCTGGTATAATTATACTCTTGCTGAGTTTTCCCCAGCCCACTAACCACTAAGTTGCCCTTCACAAGCATACTTCCCTGACCACTCTGCAAATTCTTGAGCCAACTCTTCGAAGCAATCCCAGAATCAGACCAACTCCTCCTTGTCGTCTTATCGTCGAATTCCAAGGTCACGTTAGTCACAGAAACGTACGATCCATTGCCCTTATCTATGCTGTCCGAATACAGCTTAATCCCGAACTTCTTGTAAGAAGACTCCGCAGAGGGGATAACGGAGGATTTCGTAGCGTTCGACTCTACGCTGGTATTGAAATGAATAACCTGATCCAAAATCTGCATATTCCCTTCGTTTCCAATCGCCATAACGTTGCCGTACTTCAATTCTTGGATCGATTTGCTCCAGATATTCCCCAGAGAGGATTCGAGAACTCCGCTGTAACTTACTGACCTAGAAACGTTCGTCAAGAACGTTCCATCGAAACCCGTAAAGTTCGTAAGAAGGGTTAGAGAAAGGGGCGAAACATCGTACTGTAATAACTTCCCCTTCGTAGCTGCGCTTTTCTTGTCCAGCCAAAGATGCAAGTTTGCGTCGATGTACCAAACGTTTAAGGCGTTCGTAACGCTGAAACCGATCTTATGGCCCTTCCCATCCAAGAACTTGCCCAGCAAAGGCGTAATTTCGATGTCGTACGAAGGAAGGTCGAAAGATCCAATCCCAGTAATGGGCCTCCATAGCAGAGGATTCGCCCCGCCCGTGTAAATTACTGTAAAGGGCCAAACTGCGCCTACGACTAAGCTGTCCAAACTTACGACAACCTCTCTAAACGGTCCATTCCCAGCCACGTCGGTCAGGTTATTAGCGGAGATATACTCGTTAGGGTAATTCCCAAACCAAAACTCGTCGTTTTCGTGAAAAGATACGTACACTTCAAGCACGGCTCTGTACGCATTCCTAGGAAACGTGAACTCCTTCGAATAGGCAACTTCAGTCGAGTTTATTACCTCGAACCACAAACCATCGTTTAATGGCAGTGGCCTCGATACAGGGATTATCAGATCAGCTCCCAACTCAGGGGAATAAGCTTCATTACCATGAGGATAGAAATGGAAGGTAAGATTAACATGGTACACGCCAGTGTAAGTACTATCCACAAGATTCCCCAAATAAACGGCGAGAACCTGAATCTGATCCCTCAAGAGCAGAGAAGAGTACCTCGTAACGTCTTTCTCGACGGTCCAAACAATCCCAGTAGCTCTGGGCTCCGCCGTGCAGCTACGGAGGAGCTCGACGCCGGCCAGCCAAACGCCGAAGATTCTGTCAAATTGCCGGCCTTTAGACGTGGCTTTCCACTCGAGGACGATTCTGGAGAAGCCCTTCGGCGACGGGCAGCTCTGCGAGGAGGGTTTCGTGTAATTTGCGAGGACCGGAGGTTTGCCGTAGGTGTAGGCGAAGCTGTGGGTTAGGACCGTAACTGAGCAGGGTTTGACGTTGGGGTGTGGTATGGGTTTGGTGACTTCGAAGTAGGTGGTTGGTTGGGTAATGGCGGCGGCGGTAGGGGTGGGATCGGAGTGGAGGGTGGTGGTCCGGCGGAGCGGCGCGGCGGAGAGGTGCGGCGCGCGGTGGATGAGGGCGGCGGTGGTTATGAGGAAGAGGAGGGCGGCGAGTGCCGTCGGCGGCATGGTGGCGATGGTAATGGCCGTGAGAGGAAGAAAGAGTATGGATTGGGGAAAGATTCGTTAAAAACGAGTATCCATGGATGCTTTGGAGGTGAAATCGATGAGATTTTTTGTCATTGTATTGTGAAATGCTTTGGATCTTGGAGTAGAGGGAGGAGTGAAGATTGTCCAAGATTTTTGTTATACTTTGACATAATTGCTTTTATGTTGAGGAAAATTATTTAATCTCATGACTGATGACACTCTGCTCACGTAATTGTTTTTAGGTAGGTGGATTATTTTTCAAAAACTTATGGAATACTTTATTATTCCTTGGGCTATCTATTAAGGAATTTAGATTTCGATCGAAGTATTCCCTTAATAAATTACTACGAAAATTCATTCAATGACATTTATTAAAAAAAAGTCTGCTTTTACATCATATCCGGGAAGTTTTAAATTAAAATGCAATGATATACGTAATGTGGTAAAATCAAATTAGAATTGAATAAAAAATCACCATTGTAAAATTCTTATAAGAAAATAAGATGAGATAATTAAAGAAAGATATATTATTCTTGTGCCCACTGGACTGTAAATCAACCATATCCAAACAGGAATAAACCGACATCGTTTTGCTTGGATATTTATTCCGTGTCAAAGCTTCAAAATCAGGTCTAAATTCACAATATCGAAAGAAAAGGGAAAGGAAAGGACGAATCAATTGGAAGGAAGAAATGGCAGGAATATCGCAGGACTGGGAGCCCGTAGTTATCCGCAAGAAAGCGCCGACCTCGGCGGCTCGCAAGGACGAGAAGGCAGTCAACGCCGCTCGCCGTACCGGAGCTGATCGATCGAAACCATAAGAAAATGTTGTTACTCGTTTTGCCTTTTTGGGTTTTTCATCCGATCGTGTTAATTCTGCTTATGTTTTTTTGTTTATATTTCGAATCATTTCCTGTTGTTTGCACGAATTTCCTTTTATTTATATGTGATTTTTTGGATTATCGAAGCTTGGTATCGGAGCTTACGGTGGGTTGTGGAGTTTTATATGCTCTTCGTGCCCGGAATTTGTCATGCCTGATGTTGGTTTTGATTGTTGTTAATATGCCTGTGAATCTTCTGAGACGATTGACTTCGAAGCTAGGGTGTTGGTATGAAATTCATCCGATCATGTCTTCTATGGTATTGTGCTTGGTGTACTTGATGAGATAAACTTCGTCTAAGAGCATAAGAACTTCACTTGTGTAAAGTATTATCAAGATTTGATACGCCGTACAGCTCTAATTTTTTCCTTTTTGTAATATTTCTGCTCGTTTACGACTTGTTTGGTGGATGCCAAACTCTTAGCTCTTTCGACGTCTGTTACAGTTCTATGTGCAGTTGATTGAACTTAATACTATGTGGTATGCAGCAAATGCGGGTACAAACAAGGCTGCTTCAAGCGGCACCTCCTTGAATACCAGGAAGCTTGACGAAGACACGGAGAACTTGGCTCGTATGTTGAATTTCTCGTGTTTATTTGATTTCATTGAGCTGCAAACCCTCGTATTGAGTCTCTGTCATGATATATATGAGCGTGATCCGTTTGATCTGTGATTCTCCACATAGGCTGTTCATTTATTCCATATTCACATCGGTATCATCTGTCATGATATATCTGAGCATGATGATCCTCTTCATTATATAGTTGCATTCTCTTTATAAACATCCACCTATTTTGTTCATTTTACCTCAGATGAGAAGGTCCCAACAGAACTTAAGAAGGCCATAATGCAAGCTCGAATGGATAAGAAGCTTACACAAGCTCAGCTAGCTCAGGTAACAAACAACTTAGAAATGTCTCGCTGTCGTACTTTTTTTTTCCTCTATCTTGCTCTGTTCTTTTTCCAAGCCCATATGAGGACTTTTGTTCTTTTGGCAGATCATAAATGAGAAGCCTCAGATAATTCAAGAATATGAATCTGGCAAAGCTATACCCAATCAGCAGATCATTTCTAAACTTGAAAGGGCCCTCGGAGCAAAGCTGCGTGGGAAAGAAATGAAGTATGCTCGCTCGGTCGCATGTCGTTGGTACGATGATTGTAAGCATCTCCTATGAATGAAAAACGGTTGAAGACACTTTTTCCTTTCCTTGTCAACTTGTCGTCGTTCGAATGGGCTTTGGCCGGCTTATGATGTTTGCTTGAGATACATTGATCTGTGCTTGATAATAAAAGTCTGCTAATACATTATCCACAAACAGTCCTAGTGCGACTGACGATCTCATTCTCTAACTTTGAAGAAGAGTAGAAAAAATCGAACATGTACGGAATGAAGTTTGAATTTAATTCGGATTAGTTTATTCGAACTGATGGGGATTTGATACAATTATGAGGGATATGGATGGCCCAAATAGGCCCAATGAATACTTTAGACAGCCCAGTGAGCCCATTTAAAACAGAATTACGTAATTTACTTTGCCATTGACTTCAGTGTTCTTTCTGCTTCATAGTTCAGCTCAGCCTTTCCTTGGCCATCCCTAAATTTATTCCCAAAGTTAATACTAATATGATATGAAAGAAACCCACAAACGTTCTTCTTTGAGCGGAACGCAGGATAAATGCACCAAATCTGCAGTGTACCGTCAGCTTCGTTTCATCTCACTCTAGCATCGCCTTTACGCGAGAGAAGCTGAAGAAAAGATATCATCCCTTTGTGTTTCCCAGCTTTTTCTGAACATCATAAAGCAACAAAGGCTAGCTTTCTTCGTTTTTCGAGCTTTTTCTTTTGGTTTCATTTCGCACGGTATTTAGGAGAAACCATGAATTCGTCCGTTTTCTTCCTCATTTTGCTGTGCCCTTTAATCTTCTGCGTCTTCAACTTCGAAGCTCAAGCTGCACCTGCTGGTACGGACCGTGTGCTCCTTTTTTTCCACCATAATTATTATTAATCTATTTTTCTTTATACGGCGAATGTAATTTTTTAGGGCCGCTGATAAAGCACTTGTCATCGCTCGTGAAGTGGAGTAGATCCTCGCCGAGAGCATCTCATCAATCAGGTAACAACGGCCAATGTTCTGTAGTTTCTTAACTGAAATTCCCCTTTCTTTTCACTCATTCCATGTGAATGCCTATCTTTCTTGAGTTTCTATACATGCTTTGGTTTTCTGGCTGATTTATGTGGATTGAGATTTAGTGCATCTTTACATGTGTTTTATTATGTCCTTTGTGTAGATGCTACTGCAATTCAATTCGAAGATGGATATTTGGTCGAGACCGTGGTTGAAGGGAATGACCTAGGGATGATTCCATATTCCATCCGCGTTTCCCATGATGGAGAGCTCTTTGCGGTGGATGCTATTAATAGCAACATCGTACGAATCACACCACCACTTTCCCAATGTGAGGCTCTTTTCTTGATGTTCTTGATCAAGTTCCAGCAATTCCAAAGGATTTTCCTTTTTTTAGCTGATTTGTGAAGTTAACTAGCTGAAACAAGATGATATTACGCATGAGCTAAGATCAGTATCTGATGTTTCATTTAAGTCTCTCTTAACCTATCGAGATTCTCACATTGGTGATCTCAGTTTATGAAATGACGATACTCCAATTTTCAATGTGAATCCTCCAATGTGTGTTATTGGCTGTTGTTGAACTCATACGAGCCCAATGCGTTGCGTCCACTTGGGATGGAATCCACAATTTACAGTAACAAAATTTTGACGCAGATCGTCACTAAAACTGTACTATTTCTTTTATTACTTTGCATTGATAATCAAATGTAGTGCTTCGTTCTATTCCGTTATTTTATGCAGATAGCAGAGCGAGATTGGTCGCAGGATCATTTCAGGGACACACGGGACATGTTGATGGAAAGCCAACCGAGGTTAGATTCAATCACCCGAAGGGAGTTACTATGGACGATAAAGGAAACATCTACGTCGCTGACACGTCAAATCTCGCCATCAGAAAAATCGGAGAAGCAGGTTCTTTTTTGAGAAAATATCGTCGATTTATCACGTATTGTTATTCGAAAGTTACGCTTGTCGATAATCAGAAGCACGTTGACTTACCAGGCGTGACGACTATCGCTGGAGGGAAATCAAACATTCCAGGGTACAGCGACGGGCCGAGCGAAGATGCGAAGTTTTCGAGCGACTTTGACGTTGTGTACGTTAGGCCCACTTGCTCGCTCTTAGTCATCGATAGAGGCAACGCTGCTATTCGAAGGATTTCCCTTAACAGAGAAGACTGCGTCTACGAAAATAGCTCTGTTTCTATGGCAGGTCCGAGTTTCTTTTTCTGCTTCTAATCGTTTTTGCTTAGGTAAGCGACGGAAGTATACGAATTACAAACAAAAAGTTGTATTTGCTATTTATCTGAGCAGATCTGCTAATGGTTGTGGGCGCCATCTTAGTCGGATATGTTTCTTGCACGCTTCAGCAAGGATTTGGCTCCTCATTTTTCTCAAACACCGTACGTCTTTCCCTATTTTCCTTCGCCTTTGTGATTGATTTCTGCCTTCGCCGTATATATTGATTGACATCCCAGATATTTTCTCGCTTATCTGATTACGTATGACTGTAGGAGCAAGGTGAAGGCAAACTCGATGCTTCATCAGACACGAGGGAAACACCGAAAACTACAGCCAACGAAGAACAAGAAGCTAAATGGCCATCGTTTGGACAACTAATATGGGACCTCTCCAAATTTTCCATGGAATCGTTAACTGGGATTCTCCTTCAGTTCAGCCCATCGCGCCTCAAGGGCAAAATGGTCAGAAAGGACGGGCTCACGCCATTGAAAGATTCCCTAGTCATGCCCGAAGACGAAGCTCAACCTCCATCCTCGGGTCTGAAGTCGAGGGCCCCAAATCCCTCGTCCGAAGCCAGACAGACGACCCAGGGCCCGCCATTTCCTAGCGATAGGTTCTCTGAAGCCAAAACTCCTAAAATCAGATCTTCGAGCGTCAAAGATCCATCTTTTTCGTCAACCAAACACAGATCGTCGAAAAGGCAGGAGTACACCGAGTATTATGGCTCGAGCGAGGCTCCTCAGGCGAGGCCAAAGAGCCATAAGGAGAGGTCGAAGCATCGTCGTGGAGAGTCGAGCTTTGGAACTTTGGGTTTGGACACGAAGCCTGGGGAAGTCAAGGCGAACAGCTACGAAAGTGGAAAGTACGATGGCTTCAACTTTAGGGGCAAGTATGGCGATTCGTATCGCTACGATTAGCAGAGTTAGTTTTAGGGCTGTGTTTGTCTTTCACTTTTTTCCCCTCCTAAATGTGCGACTCTTTCCATCATTTTTGTCAGAAAAACGAAGGTTTGGAACTTGTGTTGGGCTCGTTAGGCATGACCTTATTATCTGCCATTTCCTAGTTTTTTCTTGTAAAAGTCGTTACCATGGAAATGACATGAGAACTGAGTGTAAAAAGTACTCCCTCTGTCCCAAACGGTCATGGACATTTGGGGTATGGCACGATATTTAAGAAATTCAATATTTTAATAATAAGTACAACTAAAAGGTACAAAGGTGTATATTTTAACATGTCTTTTAAGAGTATTTATATTATTATATTGATTGTTCATGGTAGTTTTTTACTAGAAAAGGAAATGTCCAAAACGATTTGGGATGCCCGATATAGTAAAATGTCCAAAACGTTTGAACGGCGGGAGTAATAAAATGCTGTTCGACAAACAGAAAGATAAATAAGAAATATCAATGAAGCATGGGAAGAGAAAGCCCATCACCGTCTACTCTCTTAACATATAGTTTACTACGCCTAATACAGACAGCAGCGACATGTCACGCCCTCACAAGTCTAGGTCCGTGACAGACAGCAGTATTATAACCACTGCACAGAGAAAAACAGAAAATAAAGTAGTGCTATTGCCCACCACCATTCTTGATTATTATCTCATTTTCTTTTTCACGAACACAAATTCTTGTCTCTCTCTGAAGCCTTTCTTTGAGAGTGAGAGAGAGAGATGAGTTTGTGGGCTGTTTTAGTTCTGAGCTTTCTATTCATTTTCCGAAGAGTTGGTTCATCAAATGCAGGGGAAAACTGCGATGTATTTCGAGGAAGTTGGGTTCTAAGCAGACCACCATCGTCATCTTCGCCTCGTCCGCTCTACAACTATTCATCTTGTCCGTTCATTCAGAGAGAGTTCAATTGCCTGAGAAATGGACGGCCAGATGAGATGTACCTTAAGTACACCTGGCAACCCCATGGCTGCAACCTTCCGAGGTATGTATCTAATGCATATATACGTTGAGCAATGGAGATATGTAACCTCATTTCATAAATTAATAAATGAACAGTATTGATGGGCAACTGACAATTTTGTTACTTTACAGTTGTCAAATTTTAATCAATGTTAAGTGTGGTATATCATGTTTTATAAAAAGAAATCATGCTGCACGAAGCACAAGGATAACTCCTAGAAATCGAAGAAAACAAAAATGCTTGAAAGAAAGATTAGTGCGTTTGTCATTAAAAAATTCTGACATGGATTCTGTGTGTGGGACAATAATTAATGATATTATACAACCAAGTTATCAAAAGGGGTCACGGGGATTTCTCTTGTTTCAAGGCTCAGATCCCATGGGGCTCGTTTGATATCAGTGTTTAGGGATTACATGGGTATAAGTTATTTGTGTATAGCTATACAAGGATTTTGTTGATGTTGTGTTTTAACATGTTTGATATGAGTGTATTAATTATTTGTGTAATGATATAAATTGTGTTTGATAGATGTGTTTGAGATGTGTATAGGTGTGTATGGATTAGTGATACACACCCCATAACCACCTTAAAGGTGGGTATGGATATACAAGGCCTATAACCAAAAACCTTGTAATAGACGTGTATAGTCATACAAGGCATGTATGGCTATACACAGATATCAAACACGACACAACTTACTCATACACATCCCATACACACCCATACACACCCATACATACTTATCAAACAAGCCCCATGATGTTATTTGCCGGTAACTCATCAGGTCTATTCTATGTAATAATTCTTGAAAATTCAAATTGAACAGCTTCGACGGAGCTGAGTTGCTGAGAAGATACGAAGGAAAGAGCATAATGTTCGTCGGCGATTCGCTCAGCAGAAATCAGTGGCAGTCATTGCTTTGCATGCTCTACACCGCCGTTCCTCAAACCAAGTACACCGAAACTGCCCTTGGTGAAGTTTCCCTATTCACTTTCGAGGTTTAGTTTAGCATAGCATCGATATTCTTCTCTTTTCGTAGATTTTACATTCGAGATTCTGATATGGAGACCCTTTTCATTACATCGCAGGACTTTGATGTAAAGATAATGCTCGATCACACCGTATACCTCGTGGACATCGTGAGAGAATCGAAAGGACGAATCTTGAAATTAGACTCGATCAATGGCGCAAAGAGATGGAAAGGTATCGACGTGCTGATCTTCAACACTTGGCATTGGTGGAACCGCCGAGGCCCTTCTCAGCCGTATAAGATGCATTTCCACGAAACGCAGAGTAAAACTTCTTCGAACGTACTTACGATCGTAAAGATTGAGTCTTTACGTCGTTTTTGCAGGTGGGACTACATCGAATTCGAAGGCCAATACTACAAAGACATGGATAGGGTCGTCGCCTTCGGTCGAGCGCTGGCCACTTGGGCGAAATGGGTCGAGGCCAACGTCGATCCTTCCAAGACCAAAGTTCTCTTTCAGGGAATATCTCCCTCCCATTACAAGTTGAGTTTCTTCTTAAATTTCTTGTTTCTGACGTCGTAAGAAAAAACAAACTTACTGTGATTTCTAACAGTGGAAGCTCATGGGACGAACCGAGCGCCAAGACTTGCTTAGGGCAGAAACAGCCTTTCCCAGGGTCGGTTTATCCCGGCGGTTTGCCTTACGCCTTAACCGTTCTCAAGGGAGTTTTGAGATCGATGACTGTTGGGGTGACTTTATTGGACGTAACTGAGCTTTCGCTTCTGAGGAAAGACGGCCATCCTTCGATTTACGGACTGGGCGGTGACGTGGCGATGGACTGCAGCCATTGGTGTTTGCCTGGTGTGCCTGATACTTGGAATCAGATTCTTTACAGCCTCATTCTTTAAGGTTATGAACTTTGTAAAATTAAATTGTCAAATTATTCTCAGCAATTCACAGACAGATGATGGGAAGTAACCAAGGGATTCTTTGAATCTGAATATCTTAGTAGTAAGGATTAGATTAAATACAACAAACACCCCAGAGGTTCACTTCACATTACATTACATTACAACAGTACAAAGGCTGATTTGGCTTGTAAATAAAAAGCAACCTTAAAACTGCCTTCTTCGCTTCGACGTGTTAGAACGAGGGTGGTTGTAGTAGTGATGTGGCGAGCTAACGTCGGGGACAAAAACAGGGTAATCAGATGATGTGATATCTCCGCGATTTTTAGGCCACCTTAGCCCCGAAGCTGTCGGGGGCGATGGGATTATTTCGGGGACTGCCCAGAAAGAGTCTTGGATGAGTCCATCCATGCAATCTATGACGTCGAATTCCCCAGCAGCTGTACGAAGTGTCTGAGAGCTATCTGAATCTCCTAACAGCTTACCATTGTCGGCCTGTAAGATACGTTTTTTGTTTTCTTTGAAGAATTAGTACAAATTCACGGCGTTCGAAGGCTGTTAAAGAGAGGCAGGCGAACTATCTACACATCATCGTACCTTCGATGAGGTATTGCTGATGTGATTGTACGTAGGGCAAAAATCTTCAAGACCGAAAAAATCGTCCAGCTGGGCCCACGGAGGAACTCCGCCGCCGCCTCCGTTGGCAGAAAGTATTTCCTCGTTTCCACTCGTTTGGACGGGCAGAGTGGCGATGTTCTTGCTGGTGTCGACGTTGTTTTCTTTGTTAGAAGGGCTGATTTCTGATGTGGGAACGAAGTGGTTTTCTTCTTTTTCGTCGATTTTGTTGTTTTCTTTCGCCGAAGAAGACGAAGGCACGGCTTCTGCGGATTCGAGGCCTACCTTGACGCCCGTAAGTAAGAACCTCTGATGGGCTGAGACCAAAGTGTTCGCCGTGTGAATCGATACGTCGCATTCCCTGCAAAGAAGAGCTCGATCTTCGACGCAGAAGAAGTAACCGAATCTCTCCTGCGCAGATTAAGGCACACATTTGACAATCAAGAGCAGAAGAAGCTTACTCTTACTACACTACACAGTGTAAGAAAAGCTAGACATATGCATGGCAAGTCAAGCTTCTAAAGGGAGCTATCTAAAATTATTCATACTTAAGAATATTCTAAACTTTGCTTAAAATATCAAGAAAAAGTTCAGCGCAGCAAGTTGGGGAAAGATCACGTTGCCTACTAAAAACACCGTAGCCACTAAATAATAAAATATATATTCTGCCGCGAAATGAAATATCTTTCTGATAAATATCTCATTCCACTTGTACTCCACTCCAACGAGAAAGAAACATCAAATTAACTATTCGTGACAACATATTCTTCCCACAAGCACGAAACAAAAAAGAATACAAAAGTCATTCATGGGTAAGTTCACGCTAGACTCTAACTGTTCCAAGAACGCTGAAGAAATCCCATCTGATGAAAATAAACAGAGAACGGACTATGAAAAGCAAAAAAAGACGATCTTTCTTTTTTTTTTCAGCTGTACTAAAACCTGACAAATATCGCACTTGGGCATGTGCGAAGAAGAGGTAGAAAGAGGAACCCTTTGGTGTTTACTAGCCAACTTGTTCGCCGTATGCACTTTCTGATCACAAGCCCAACACAGAGCTGCTTCATCCGCACAGCACAAAACGTTCGCTTCTGAGCTTTCGCACACGTTGCACTGAATCTTCATCCTTTCTTCTCTTTCTTCTAACAGTTTATTCAGAATTATCAGGAGACAGAAGAAACAATGGCGGCGATGAGGAGATATATAGAGAGAGAGAGGGAGATATAGAGAGAGAAGTAGAGAGGAAGTCGTGTTCTTTCTCCGAAGGAGGAGAAATGTGGCAATAAGGAAGAGATGTGCAACTTGAGAGGGTTTAAGAATTGTCCAGCTGTAAAAGAATTTTCTCGTTTTTCTTTTCTTTTCTTTATCGTTTTGATAATTAAACGTAAAAACAATTATCATATACATTACATCAACTAAATTAAACTGAATTGCGATGGATTTTTTAAATATAATTGTATTGGGTAGATATTTCTTTATAGTTGCGTTGCGCATGGAAGAAACTGAAACTTTCAACTACTTGTAATTAAATCGCAAAACTCAACCTAAGGGTAACCACAATGGTGTTTTATAGGTGTGTCATATTTGCTTATTTGGCACTTTATATGACACCACACCATTGTGGATGTGTCATGAGTATGACATTGTGTCATATTTATGACACAGTGTTATAGGAATTAAAAGGAGAGAGAAGGTTAGAGAAAGAAAAAGAAATTATTTATTTATAGTTGTGGGTCCGTGTTATAGTTGTGTTATTATTGTGAAAAAAGTAGAATAAAAGTGTTCTAGAATAAAATATAGAAAAATATAGTGAAAAGCTGATGTGGCAGTATTATGGGTGTGTTATTGTTGTGGACACCCTAATTTAGGCAAGGTAACGAACGGATTTGTGAATTAAATGCATTAGGTGGTAGAATTAATTAGATATTTATGAGGCCCCATACGAAATTGTACACAAGAAAAGTTATGATTTTTATCCAACGATTATTAACGAGTAAAGGCTCCATATAATATTTCATGCCTCAAATATCGTCGGGTTAATATGTCGAGCTCTTGATTAGGCATATATTTCCTTTTTCTTTCTTTATTGAGGATTTAAATAAATAACAACACATAGGATGCAACAAAACAAGATCCGACCCGAAACGCTAGTGTATAGTATAATAGAGCGATATTTATTATCCGATTCGCATAAATAAAAACCCAATTTGCAGGTAAGACAATCACCGCAAAGCCCAACCCAAACACAAAACTGTATTACTCCCTGTGTCCAAAATGGTCTTTTGGGATATGTCCCGTTTTTTAAAGAAACTGAATATTTAATAATATAATACAATTAAAAGGTATAAAATTGTATATTTTGACACGTCTTTTAAGAATATTTAATATTATTGTATTAATTGTTCGTGATACTTTTTTACTATAAAAAGAATTTGTACAAAAGGAATGGGACGTCCGATAGTAAAATGCGTAAAATGATTTGGGACGGAGGGATATCTTCTTATTTATTCTTTTGTTTGGTGTTCATAATTATCGGTAAATTATAAAACTATCATTCGATTTTAGAGCCATGGCGAGTTTACTATAGTCGGGTTTACCCAATCCAACCGTGGTTAGTTTGATCCGATATTCGGTCAAACCTTCCG
This sequence comes from Craterostigma plantagineum, assembly GCA_027422505.1. Taxonomy (NCBI): domain Eukaryota; kingdom Viridiplantae; phylum Streptophyta; class Magnoliopsida; order Lamiales; family Linderniaceae; genus Craterostigma; species Craterostigma plantagineum. The sequence continues at coordinate 23,659,510 of JAPQWV010000010.1, read as the reverse complement.
AATTAGATCCGATTCATATGCACAACGAACGGTGCCCCAACCCACAAACCAAACCTAGAAAAAAAAATCTCCGACCAATAACCCATTTTGTGTTCGTTCGGATCTCCGAACAGATTCTTCGGATTACCGTCAAAGTCGATATCATCACTCGGAGGAGGTATGTCTTTTCTCGTGTAGGTTCGACCCGATTTTGAACCGTCGCACCTCAATTTCGGGACTGAATTCTCTGTTGTAGATCCGTTTGTATGCGATTTTTTTCTTTTTTTACGTGTTAATTTTGAATTTTGTAGCCATGTCAATGTAGCTTTTGGTACTGTAGGAGCGAAGGTTCTGAACTTTTTCTGCTATGATATTACATATGATGCGTTTATAATAAATCGGTGTTTTGTGCGTATGCTGGTGTTAAATCGGTGGTGTGATTAAAGTGCTATTTTTTTTTTTCATGTTTGGTTGCTAAAAAAAAGCATAACCTTGCAATTTGGTTGATTTGTCTGTAATGAACGGCAATGGTGATCGTTTTATTGCCAGTTGCCTCAGTCAATTAGGATGTGAAAAAATTAGATGTAGAATATTTTACAAAATCATTTTGTGCAGGATATATGCCTTACATAGTTCTTCATTCTCATTATGCAGATTAAATATCCATGCCATGGAAGTATCCCATGAGACCCCTGTAAAGCAACCGAAGAGGTTGACATCAGTGGTGTGGAATCACTTTGAAAGGGTAAAGAATGCAGATATGCTCTACGCCGTCTGTCTGCACTGCAAAAAGAGACTATGTGGTTCTAGTAACAGTGGTACAACCCACTTAAGGAATCATCTATTACGATGTTTGAAGCGATCGAATTTCGATGTTTCTCAGATACTGTCTGCAAAGAGGAAGAGGAAAGATAGTATCCTTTCTCCAAGCATGCTTGGTCAGAGTTCCCTTACTATGAATGGGAAAAACATTAGTTACGAAGCGTTGAAACAAAAGGATGACTTCATCAGCCCTGTGCCTCTTAAAATTGAGTCTGATCAAAGGAGAGAGGAAATGATCCATCTGAGCAATATGGCAGCTGCTAAATTCGATCAAGAGCGCAGTCATTTGGATCTCGCCCGAATGATTATGCTACATGGTTATCCACTGGCCATGGTGGATCATCCTGGGTTCAAAGTATTTGTCAAGAATCTGCAGCCCATGTTTGAGATTAACTACAGTACCATCGAGGCGAACTGCATGAATATCTTTTCCAAGGAAAAACAAAAGATTTATGAGACACTCCAGAGTTTGCATGGCAGAATCAACTTGGCCATTGACATATGGGGTTCTGCAGAGAACTCTGACTACATATGCATTACTGCTAATTATGTCGATGAGGAGTGGAGGCTACAGACGAAGATGCTTAATTTTGTGTCATTGAGTCCATCGTACACTGATGATATACTCGCAGAATCTGTGATTAAGAGTTTGACCAGCTGGTCAATAGACCGTAAGTTGTTCTCCATGACGTTTGACGACTGTTCTTCCCGTGATATCATGGTCTTCAGAATTAAGGAATGGCTATCTCAAAATCGACCTCTTTTAAAGAACGGGGAGCTATTTGACATGCATTGCATTGCTCATCTTTCGAAATCTGTTGTTCAAGAGATCTTGGGAGCTTATGGGGGCTTGATACATAAAATCCGTGAGAGCATAAAGCATGTTACTAGTACCCAAGCCATCCTAGGAAAATTTAACGAACTTTCTCAACAGGCAGGGATAAATACCGATAGACACCTAACTATTGACTGCAAAATGCAGTGGAATACAACGCAGATGATGCTTGAAGCTGCATTACATTACAGGCTTGCCTTTTCTCAGCTGCTAGATAACGATCCCGCCTACTTAACACCCTTATCCGAGACTGAGTGGGGATGGGCCAGTGCTGTTTCAAGTTACATGAAGGTTCTTCTTGAATTTACCAATGTTTTTGTGGGACATAGACGCCCAACTTCTAATATAGCTTTCGCGGAGTTATGCGATCTGCACATGAAACTAAACCAGTGGTGTAATAAGAGTGATGATGATTATCTTAACTCTGTGGCTTTGCGGATGAAGAGCAAGTTTGACACATACTGGAACAAGTGTAGCCTTGCTGTAGCCATAGCTGCGATCCTTGATCCTCGCTATAAAATGAAGCTGGTGGAGTATTATTACCTTCAGATTTACGGTGATGATGCTACAGATCAAATAAAAGAAGTAGGCGATGGTCTTAGAGAGCTTTTCACCGAATATTCCATGGGCGCACATTTACTCGACCCAGACTCTGCTTGGCCTGGGAGCATGCCTAGTAGTAGCAGCAGCAATAATGGAGATAAGCTCGAGGGCTTTGATAGGTTTCTCTGCCAAACTTCTCAGAGTCAGAGCATTTCATCGGATCTAGACAAGTACCTTGAGGAACCTGTTTTTCCTCGTAATTATGATTTTAACATATTAAATTGGTGGAAAGTTCACACTCCAAGATATCCTGTCTTATCTATGATGGCGTGCGATATGCTATCCATTCCATTGTCGACTCTTGGACCTGAAGTAGCATTCAGCAATGGTGGTCGAGTGCTTGAACAGCAGCTGACTTCACTAACTCCAGATATTAGAGAAGCCTTGTTATGTGGACAAAATTGGCTGAAATCGGAACAAGGTATTGAGAATCATTCTTATCATATTATCATGATTTCTGGATTATCTATCACTGCTCATTTATGTCTCCAGGTACAACAAGCATGCCCCTCCTCAGCAGTCCTTGATATGAATTCTTCTGCAGAAGCAAGCTCTCATAATAAAGGTATGTTTATGTATGTTGTGTATTTATCATTTTCCAATGCCAAATATGAAATATCTAGAAAATAACCGTGAGCTGATTAACATAATTGATACTCTTTAATAAATCTTGAAACTTCTCGTAATCCATTTTTCCCTCTTTCAAAATGTAGATTTGATATACGAAGAAGATGATGATTGTGGGCATTGGTTGGTTATAGCTTGGAGAAGTTCTCTGAACTTTTGAACCCTCGCAATTGGTTTATGTATATATTGTTATTCCATCAGCTCAGTTGAATAATCTTTTACTTTCTTTCGAATTCTAGATTATGTTTTTATGTTGAGGAATACCATTGGTTCACTTCACTTAGCGATTAATAGTAATTGTTGATCTTTCTCTGTTAGTTCAGTATTTGTTAAAAAACTTCATATTTTTCTTTTCTTTTTAATAGGTGTTTAATTCATCTCGTTCATTTTCTCATCTTTTATGTTACAAAAAAACTAATTTATGTGCATTCTGAGTTTTTTCTTCTATATTTTAGTTAGGTGGTTCAAAAAAGAAAAGACAACCACATCACTTCTTTTTTGTTATTATTATAATTTGATAGTGCATGTCCGCATCAACATGCAAATCTTCATGCACTAAGCCTAACTCGGATAAGTTTGTCGACAAAACTTCGTTCATGCATGCATAATATATTTGAAAAATCTCACCATGGCAATGATCCTAATAATTATGTCGACGTTGGCTGTCATTTTGTAATATTAAGGTGTATATTATGTTCCACCTTTTTATGGCACGTAAACTATTCTTTCGTTCATCAAGTTTGCCAATGTTAGTAGAATATATTCGGCCCTATTAACATAGTAAATTCAAGTTATAATATGTTATCTTAAGAGTCATTATAGTTAACCTATTATCAGAGAAAGAGATAGCGAGAGTGTGAGAGAAAAGGTAAGTATTCTTAAATTGCTTCAAAACACTTGGTGAATTATAATTTTCGAGACTTTTCTTACATTAATCCTTATTAGGTTTCTTATACAATAAGTAAGTTCAACGCACGTAAAAGTATAATAATCTAATCGGAGTTGTCTTGACAAAAGTGAAGGGACATGCTTTTTAGGAAATGAAGCAAAGGTGTTCTCTTCGCGAATGGGCATGGAAAATGAATAGTATTACATAAATGGAAAAACGATTTTCGTGATGGGTTGTGAATTGTGATTTATGAACTCAATATCTTCATTAAAATGTTTATATTAATCATAAAATTGGAAAACTTAGTGGTTGATCCAAAAAAAAAAAAAGAAGAGGAAAAATGAAAATAAAAATAAAAAAGAAAATCCTATAAAGACAGGTCAATAGAATAAATTCCCACTTTATCTATAACAGCTAAAAAAGTAGATTATATTCCATCATGCATCCCTCGTCTATCTACCCTCTCAGAAAAAGTTAGATTTCAAGTGATACACACATTCATTTCTTAAAATCCCGTCGGGCCCCATTAACCAAGATTGTAATATGTATACATACAATTATTTATGGAACCAAAATATGGTAAGATCAATGGTAAATTAATTAATAATCAAGGCGCTAATGAAAAGTTAATCATTCGTACAATCATATGCAAAAAAGTTTATATCAATTTTTAATAAGAGGGTGTTCATATTCCTCCATGAGTTGGAATACATATAACGCGAGTGAGTTTAAAGCTTTCCATAGAATATATGTTATCGACAAAAAAGAAGCATGACGTCAGCATTATTATATATACATATATGTGTATCTCTATGTTAAAAAGCTCTCATCAGATCTCTCTTTTGATATATTCCCAGCTTTCTTCTCGAGAACTCTTAGTCTCCTCACAACCACTAAAAGCCATATTTACCTGAAGGAGAGAAAAAAAAAGGCAAAAACCCTCCAATAATGTTTTTTGATGGAGGAGCGTGACGTCAGCGTTCTTCTCTTCTACAAATTTCCAGGTTTATTTCACTTAATCTTCTTCTTCAACATATGTTGTGCTACATCTGATTTATATACATATGTCTTGTGTGTATGTGTAGCGTTTTTAATATCGTTCGGAAAAGTTTATCTTCTATGGATCTCTCGTAGTATGTATTTCTGATGCATATGATATGGTGTTCATATTAATATCATATGCTGGCATATATTATTTAAACTACATTACTCGGAGCGTAATAATATGTATATGGTGTATAACGGAATGTTTTGAAATATTAATATAAAAAGGTATAATATATAAGATGATATGACCGTAGTTTGCCTAGCATATATTGGATCGTAAGCTTGATTTGAAGCACTTGAGTTCGATGAAAGATAGAAGCAGGAAAATATGATGTTATATCAGATCTTTTTCTGAAAATATTCTGATTATGTATTATATATGTTATATGTTAAAAATTCGTTTAAAACCCTAATAAAGTAGGTTGTCGTTTCGAATTCGATTATTTCGAATCTTATTATGAGTGCGTGCCCTAAAGATTTTTTTGCTTTGGTCAAATAATGATACGAAAAGCTTGTGGTATACATTTGTTGAGTTTTTTTTTATAACTTATTCTATGTATATTGAAAAACAGTCAAAGATTTCATATTGGAAGTGAATCTAAATTATTTGCAACTAACTTTATCCTATAGGTCTTAATCATTTTGCTTTACATATTTTCTTTGGATTGCAAGGAAAATGTGGTTCTTATAGCCGACAATATGTATTATACAACATAACAAGATGTTTATATGATTAAAAATCGTCAAAACAAATATTATATAGTTGGATATACATATATCTAATCCAGATATTGCTATCAATCATATTATGCAAGTAACGAATTATTGGAAACCAGTAAGGTCATTGTGCCGAGCGTTTTTTTATTGTTTTGAGAAAATTAGATATGGTATGTGGATTTTATTTTATGTAGGAGAAATATATATAGAATTTATTTATTTCGAATATTTTCGTTATGGACTTGGAAATCCCTATTAAGATATGTCAACTGACAGATGCGAAGATCTTCACATGTCTATATTCGCATAGGACCACTAACTAACGTCACATATTATTTTTAATATAACCAAAAAACTCATTTCCGTACTACAAGATGTAAAATCGAAGTATTGTTCGTAGATCAACAAATCTTAGTGGACTTGTGACACACACACATATATATATATATATATAAGAATTTTATTTTGTTCACCTTACGTGGGCACCTATCGATGTGGCACTGGTTCGTGCCATCTCAAATCAAAATTAGATGATACATGACACTAATTAACACATTCTAGGGGTCATTGATCCACATCTGTCATCTAATTTTGATTTGACATGTTGACATGGCACGAATCAATGCCACATCGATAGGTGCTCACATAATGTGACCACCATAAAATTCCTATATATATAAGCAAAAATTTAGGGGAAGATAAAATGCCAAATTGTTGAATATATGACTATAGCGGCATTACTTCATGCTATCCTCACGTGTGTATAATATTTCAATTTGCATTATTGATGTTAGTACTCAGTAAAGTTTGAAAAAAAAAAAACAAATAATAGAAGAAATTGAACCAATACTTCAAGTCGGGCCCACCTATCAAATTCGTTATAGAAGAAACCTAAACCTCCTAATTCAGTTGAAGATATGCATACATGCATACACTTGAGAGCAGAGCAGAGCTATCGACAGATCCTTATATAACTGTTCGTGGATTGCTTTCTGCTTCGATGATTCTTTCTTTAGAGCCATTTGTAGAAAAAATCATCGAGTTTCCTCAAGTTTTGGCGCGCGAAGTACTTCTTAAGCGCCGACGATTCACAGTGCGTGCAATGTGTTCGAGTAAATCGCATGTCTTTTGTTCTTTTTTGGCGATTACTTGTTCGTTTATCTTCTATTAATCTAATGAAAATGCAGGCTAATTTCTCTCTGCAACTATTGAATCCCATCATCAAACCCCAGCTTTTGAGTTCATATTGCGATAGTAATACATAATGCCTGGGAGCAAGTTCGATAGCTCGCAAATTCCCAGCACTAGAGTGGGAAGGCTTTTACGGGACAGAGAGCTGAGGAGAAGTGAACATGATGATAACCCATCGGAGATATCTTCTTCGTATGTCGATCAGCACGTGCCAAGAGCTCAACATTCGGCCAACGAAGCACGTGAAAACCCCACTAGCGATAGGCAGATAAGGCAGAGATTGCTCGTCATCGCAAATCGACTACCGGTTTCTGCAGTGAGGCAGGCCGAAGATTCTTGGAACCTCGTCTTAAGTACTGGCGGCTTAGTGAGTGCCCTTCTTGGTAAGAAACATTTTTAGTTTACTGTTGAGTCATTGCTGAGCATATTGGTGGGTGTTTGTCGTTTTGCCAACGAAATTAGTACTCATGCGTTTATTTACGTTCAGGCGTGAAGGAGGTTGACGTTCGATGGATCGGTTGGGCTGGCGTGAATGTGCCCGATGAAATTGGACGGCAGACACTCACCATAGCCCTGGACGAAAAGGTTGAAGAAAAAAAGTTCCCAAATTTGTAGTAGCTTCAATATCGAAAACTCTGATTTCTTGAAATTCCCTTTTCAAATGAGTGCCTTTCTTGGCTCAATGTAGAGGTGTGTCCCCGTGTTTCTTGACGATGAGATTGTGAATCAGTACTACAATGGCTACTGCAACAAGATACTGTGGCCCATGTTCCATTACCTTGGCCTTCCTCAAGAAGAACGACTGTCAACTACGAAGAGCTTTCAGTCTCAGTTTGCTGCTTATAGAAAGGCAAATCAAATGTTCGCCGACGTTGTCAATGGAGTCTACGAAGAGGGAGACGTCGTTTGGTGCCATGATTACCACCTTATGTTCCTACCCAAGTTCTTGAAGGAGCATAACAGCGATATGAAGGTTGGGTGGTTTCTTCACACTCCTTTCCCTTCTTCAGAAATTTACAGAATGCTCCCTTCTCGGACTGAGCTTTTGCGGGCAGTATTAGCAGCTGACTTGGTCGGGTAATAATGTGCTTTTTAAATCACAAGGAAAAAACATTAATGTCCCATTGCCTTCTTTCTTTCCTTCACTTCAGATTCTTTCTTTTCTTTTTTCAGTTTCCACACATATGATTATGCAAGGCATTTTGTGAGTGCTTGTACTCGTATTCTTGGGCTCGAAGGTACGCCCGAAGGAGTAGAAGATCAAGGGAAGCTTACTAGAGTTGCTGCAGTATGTTGTTCGCATATGTTTGTCCATGAATGCCCTTACATCAACATAGTTACTAAGTCTTTACTATTGAGTGTAGTTCCCAGTAGGAATCGACTCGGAAAGGTTCATCCGCGCCCTTGAGGTTCCTCAGGTGCAACAAAACATCGAAGAACTCAAAGAACGTTTCGCTGGAAGAAAGGTTTTAGCTATGGCCTTTTGTCTCTTTCACCACTCTCTGTTTGAGGAATGGTTTAATTTGTCAAACACTTTTTCCTTTCCATGTGATGATTTATACAGGTCATGCTTGGCATTGATCGCCTTGATATGATTAAAGGAATCCCACAGAAGATATTAGCATTCGAGAAGTTTCTGGAAGATAATCCAAGCTGGCGCAATAAGGTGGTTTTGCTTCAAATCGCCGTGCCGACAAGAACAGATGTTCCTGAATGTATGTTTTATGGTTTACAGTATTACATTTGTTATCTTCTGTATCTTTTTTTCCCCAATAAAGTTTGCCATTTGCTGTGAACAGATCAAAAGCTTACGAGACAGGTTCATGAAATTGTCGGGCGGATCAATGGAAGATTTGGAACCTTGACTACTGTTCCAATTCATCACTTGGTTCATATTTTTTCCTGTTACTTCCCAGAATTTGAGATGAGACTATATTATCCTTCTTGTTTCATTTTTAATTTGAAATGTTCTTTTTATCAAATACAGGATCGTTCGATCGACTTCTACGGCTTATGTGCAATATATGCCATCACAGGTAGTGTGTGTCTGTTGTGTGCATAACCTTTGCTAAAATCCCAAATGCACCAACTACTTTGCTACTTTTGTATGATTGAATTCGTCAGACGTAGCGCTCATCACATCTTTGAGGGATGGAATGAATCTCGTCAGCTACGAGTATGTGGCATGCCAAGACGCCAGGAAAGGAGTTCTCATCCTCAGTGAAGTGAGCACCATCCTTGCGAAGAATAAAACGAACATACTATTTAACAACTCTATATTTCGTTATATTGATTTGCTGTCCACTTAACCATTTGATATTATAATGTTACTTTTTGATTCAATAGTTTGCTGGAGCAGCGCAGTCTCTTGGAGCGGGTTCGATCCTCGTAAATCCTTGGAACATCACGGAAGTTGCCTCTGCTATAGGCCAGGCTTTGAACATGCACCCGGACGAAAGAGAGAAGCGTCACCGTCACAACTTCAAGCACGTAACTCAGCATACTTCTCAGCAATGGGCTGAGTTCTTCATAAGGTCTGATATAATTTGTTTGGAAAATAGTATCGGGGCCTTCAAAGTTGTTGAATTGTTGGAATCTGTTGTTTTCTTCAGCGAGTTGAACGCAACAGTTATGGAAGCCCAACAGAGGATGAAGAAGAATCCGCCGCATCTTGTCTTTAACGACGCGATCAACTGCTATATCGAGTCTAAGAATCGGTTGGTCATATTGGTGTGTATCAATGTCTCAGCTCAGACATGTACATATTATCATTTAAAAGGGCCTCTCATTTTCGTCTCATTTTTTTCTTACAGGGCTTTAACGCTACACTAACCGAATGGACCGATGCTCAGATCAGAGAAATGGAACTCAAGCTTCACCCCAACGTAAAAGCCCCTCTTTCTCTGCTTTGCAGCGACCCTAATACGACTGTCGTGGTGCTTAGTGGAAGCGAAAGAAGCGTCTTGGATGATGTAAAACCCTTCTATATTAGGAACGATTTCTAATAGCAGTCGAACAATAAACAGAAACAATGGTTTTGTTAACAGAATTTTGGAGAGTACGACGACTTGTGGTTGGCTGCTGAGAACGGTATGTTCCTACGGTCCACGAAAGGCGAGTGGATGAGTACTATGCCTGAGCTCTTGAACATGGATTGGGTCGGCAGTGTTAAGGTAATATGCTTTGCCATTCATATACATAATATTTTAGGATCTACTCGATTTACGGGCGACTTTTACGTCACAGCACGTATTTGAGTACTTCACGGAAAGAACACCGAGGTCGCAATTCGAGCGTCGAGAGACCTCCCTCGTGTGGAACTACAAATTCTCAGGTTAGTTCGCTAAGTTAGTTTCTTTTCTCGTCTGCTCCGTCTCTTAACTGTCGAAAATTTCTTGTTTTGTTATTAGACGTAGAATTCGGAAGGTTGCAAGCTAGAGACATGCTTCAGCATCTATGGACCGGCCCGTTCTCAAACCTAGCCATCGATGTCGTCCAGGGTAGCCGCTCCGTCGAGGTTCGAGCCGTCGGCGTGACCAAGGTTCGAAAAACACTTGAGCTACACCTTCCATTTTCTTTTTTCTTTTTTTCTTTTTTTTTTTAAAAAAAAACACATCCTCTTAATCTACATACAGGGAGCTGCGATCGACCGTATCGTGGCGGAGATATTTCACAGCCGAGAGATATGCAGTCCCATAGACTACGTCCTATGCATCGGTCATTTCATGGGAAAGGTTAGAGTAGAGTAGAGTAGAGCGAAAAAAGTTCAAATATTAAGGCAATGAGTAGTTGGTCGAAAAACAAAGTTATTCGTAATTACAGGACGAGGACGTATTCACATTCTTCGAGCCCGAGCTTCCCGCGGGCCCAGCGATGAGTAGGGCCCATCAGCCGAATAGGGACGAAGAGTATTACAGTTCTTCGTGGAACGTCCTCGACCTGAAGAATGAGAACTACTTCTCTTGCACTGTGAGTAGAGTTCGAACACACGCTCGTTACCTTCTGAGCTCGTCGGAGGACGTCGTCGCTTTCTTGAACGAGATGATGACGAGGGCCGCCGCGAGCTCTTCTTCTTCTTCTTCTTCTTCTTCTTCTTATCAGTTTAGTCTTAACTAGTTAGTTGGTGTGTGTGTATGTTAGTTACTGAATGAATCTTTCTGTTCCAAAGTCAGGCAAGTGCTTTGCTTTTGTTCAGTCTCTGTGCCTCACTGGTTGTATAGTATCACTGAATGAATGAAGGTGTTCTTCCTACTTTAACATCAATGCAGTGGTTTTCTTCAGACTCTGCCCCTGTTTTCCTTTTTTTTTTGTGTTTGCTTAAACCATCTGGGCTTAATTGTTGGTGGTTTTGTTTTTTTGTTTTTGTCACGAGAGTTTTCTCTTTGGCTCCATTTGAGCTTTTTAATTAGGCTACTTGGCCTTGTAAATCTTTTCGACATCCATGGAAAAGCTAACAGTTAAAAAAACTGAATTTAACGGCTCGTAAGTGCTAAATTTGGGATTGACTGCTCGTAACGGTTAAATTTGAGATTGAATGTTGTTAGTAAGGCTAAATTTGAGATTAATTGCTCGTTATGGCTAAAATTTTTAGAATGTTTATTATGGCTAAGACTAATTTGTCGTAATTTTGTAGTTACCGGATATTGGATATTTGAACAGAATTATCACATTATGGATGTTATTATTCGTCGGTGCTCGTTAGTTGTTTGGTTCATAAAGTCACCTCAACATAAATTAAGGTACATATAAACATTAAGTATTCGTAAGCTCCCTCCGTGACGAACCAACCATGTCCTCAACAATGATTCAACCTCGTTGTTCCCTTAGTAGCTTTTACGGGCGAAGACTTTCAAGAACTCCATCCGCACTTGCACCAAACGTCTTCAAAATCCCATACTACAAGCTTCACCGCAGGAATCTTCAGCTCCATGAGAATCCCATCTGCGCCATCTCACCGAAGGGAAATCAGATTCGAAGACCGAGGTCGAAACTTCTCTGCGGCAATACGTCGAACACTGGGACTTCAAAGGAAAAGAGCTTGCTCGAATCAGTCAGCGAGGCTGTGTCGACTGCATTTCCAGTGTGGGTTGCTCTCGGCTGCTTATTTGGACTTCTAAGGCCGGGGTCTTTCAATTGGATGAGTCCCAGATTGACTGTGATGGGAATCACGGTCACCATGCTTGGGATGGGCATGACGCTGACTTTTGATGATCTCAGAGATGCTTTGGCTATGCCCAAGGAGTTGCTGGCTGGTTTCGTCTTGCAGTACTCGGTAAATTATGGATGGGAAAAAAACGCAACCTTTATGACTTAGTTGAGCGTTGTCTGTTTGTGTTTTGCGGGCTATTGAGTTATTCTTGGTGCTGGAGTTGTTTCAGTTGATGCATATATGCTCAGTTCCATAATTTAAACATATTGGATGGTGATAGTTTAGAGATTGTTCTTTTCTAGTTCTTTGCTTAAAGCATTTTGTTTGTGCTTCGAGGGAAAGATGGTTGGGGAATGCTGAGCAAAACTGTTTGTTTTTTTTGCATTAGGAAACTATTCAGTTGTAAGCTGATAGGTTCTGTGTACGTAGTTATAGACGGACTTAAGAATAGAGATCTTTTGGCAAAAACATGCTTTTGTCATACATTTATCAACAAATTTTTGGTGGAAAGCTTGGAAATATATGTAAGTAATGTAGCTCTGTATTTTTACTGCTTGTTTGGAATTGTGTCAGGTCATGCCATTGTCTGCATTTGCCGTGAGCAAGCTCTTAAATTTGCCGTCTTATTACGCCGCTGGCTTGATCTTAGTTGGATGCTGTCCCGGTGGTACATGATCTTTAAATTTGTTTCCTGTTTATCTGTTTTTCTGTTAACCTTCTCTCTGTATGTAAAACGAGTCTTTTTTATTGCATCCTTTCAGGTACAGCCAGTAATATAGTCACATACATTGCACGGTATGTTAGAACAAAAACCCTTTTTTCTAGTTCTATCGTCCATCTTCCATAGAAGCAGAAAACGTCGTCTTAATCGTCTGCATTCTGCAGTGGAAATGTTGCTTTATCCGTGTTAATGACTGCTGCAAGTACCATCTCTGCCGTGGTAGGTTCTCTCTTTTACGGCTTCATTAGGTCATTCCTTATTTTCTCATATTTGTAGCGATGTGAACTTCTTGCACCTCGAGTGCTCGCATGTGGGATGATTAAGGCTAAACAGATGGACAACAAAAACCATTCAGAAGTCTCATCTTTAATCAAAAACTGACAATGAAACGAGCACTTCAACTACTCGTATGCATTCATGAAACCATATCTCACTTTACTCGTACGTTTTTCATCACAGATTATGACCCCTTTCCTCACGGCAAAGCTTGCTGGGCAGTATGTCAGCGTTGACGCCATCGGTCTGTTCATGTCGACTTTGCAGGTTTGTCTTCGCCCTTCCTCTTCACGCAGAACCGCGAACCGATCATTCTCTAAAATTACGAAATATATGTACGTATTTCTTATAGGTGGTGCTTCTCCCAGTCCTAGCCGGTGCATTCCTCAACCAATATTTCCCGAGGCTCGTCAAGATCGTTACCCCCTTAATGCCACCCGTCGCCGTGCTGACCGTTGCAGTCTTGTGTGGAAACGCAATCGCTCGGAGCTCTTCGGATATACTGATGTCTGGCCACCAAGTGGTGATAGCCGCCGCCCTTCTTCATGCTTCTGGCTTCTTCTTCGGTTACTTCCTCTCGAGAATTCTCAGGCTCGACGTTTCGTCCTCGAGAACAATTTCCATCGAGGTTGGAATGCAGGTAAAGAAGACGAAGTTTTCCCGATATAGGATATTACATTCTTTCTTGTTTTTTTTTTCTTTTCTCTTTTCGTTGTAGAACTCGGTGCTCGGGGTTGTGCTTGCCACTCAGCATTTTGGGAATCCATTAACGGCGGTTCCTTGTGCTGTTTCTAGCGTTTGCCACTCCATTTTCGGGAGTTTGCTGGCGGGAATTTGGAGAAGAAGCATACCCAGTGATGATAAAGCTACCAACCAAGAAGATTGAGTAGAAGAACACATGCTTTTCTCAGCACTTCAAGTGTACTTTTGTATGTTTTTGAAGTGTTTTGAGTTGCTTTGGGGCTTCATATATTGCTTGTTTGTGTATCTTTGAATATTAATATAATAGTAATGCAATAATCTTTAATTTCCGGGGGACTTTACATATAAATATTCATTTGCGTAAAAATTTGTAGTTCAATAACACTGCCAGTAATTTTTTATATGTAAGTACCTGTTAAAATAATTTTTTTGATGCACCCCTAGTATGCCATATAATATATTTCATTTGCGTAAAAATTTGTAGTTCAATACACTGTCAGTAATTTTTTATATGTAAGTACCTATTAAAATAATTTTTTTATCCACCCCTGGTATGCCATATAATATATTTAGCTACCATATAACAACGTATTGTGGTACGTAATACGTTGAGAAAATGGTAAGTCATATAGCACATTAAAGTACCAAATAGAAATCGTATAGGGTATGGCATAAGCGCGTGACGTGTTACGCAATACACACATAAAAAGGTACGGGACTGAGCAACTGGTACAAACAGTAAGACGGGTACCTATAAAAAATTCTTGTATTGATTTGTAAATTTTTTATTCAATTAGATATTTTTCTATATATGTAACTAATTTCAAAACCTATTTATGGTAAAAAAATAAAAAAGTGATCTTGGACGGAATCAAATCATATCTCGTCTACTACTACACTACAACCTCGTACGTAGAGTGAGCTAAGCCAGCACTACACACGTAAGCCTTTTCGTCCTTTTGCCCTATTGGGTTTGATCGTCGCAGGTTCAATTGAGCTGTGATGCGAAAACTTTGTCTTGCATCGTCGATTTTTGGAAAATCTTGATATCTGTGACTTTTAGGGTCCGAGAAAATAGAAGGTGGCACTGCAAAGATTAGTTTTTTTTTTTTCATCTTCTAATTTCTCCTATTTCGTTGATCATCGCCCTTCCGTGTTTTATACTTGGACATTGATGCTGAGAAGAAGCTGTATGCGCTAGCTTTCCCACGCTGAAAAAACAAATACATTATTAGGCGTTGGTCAAATCATGGGTTCTTTAGCTTCCCTAACGAACATGGGCGGTCTGAATATCGTCTCGCCGGGCAAAAATTGCGACGAAAACATAGATTTGGTCGAAAGGGTCTCTTTCAATTACTCCCGAGGACGCAGTTTTAAAGGCGTTTCGTTTGCCATCAAGCGATGGAGGTACGTCGGTTTTTGTAGATATTCGCTGAAAACTAGCTTTAAAGGCGCCGATCCGTTCCTTATCAGAGCTTCTTCGAAGCCCATTTTCGAGCCTAAGACCGACGATGAGAGCAAAGCGAACGGCGAGGGCAGAAGAAGGGCGATGGATTCGTTAGGCGAGGCGTTGGAGAAGTCCGAGAAGCTTGCAACTGCTGGTAAGAAAGTGAACGTTTCGCCCGTAGCGAAGCCATGGACGAACGAATCAGCTACCCGAAGAAATGGTAATAAGCCTGCGAATTCCTCAGAAAGTGGAACTCGCAAGACGAAGACAATGAAGAGCGTTTGGAGGAGGGGAGATCCCATTTCTTCCGTGCAAAAGGTTGTCACTAACGAGCCCAAGAAGCTACAAACCGAAACACTAGGGCAAGTCTTGAATAGCTCTGAATCTGTGGTTGATGACAAGGCTGATGGAGGAAAACGGTCTTTCACCGAGAAGAAATTCGCACCTAAAAAGGCGTTGATCGATCCTCCCATTGCACAAGACGGTTTTGCCCCTAAGAAACCTGCAGGAAGAGGCCCTCTTCGTCGAAAAGAGAAGGTTAAACCTGGGAAAGGTCAACGGCATGGAAAACGTAAGAAGGGAAAGATTAGTCACCCGGGACAGTGGAGAAGAAAATTTGACGGCAGCGAAAGCGATAATGATGAAGATATCGAAGATGAAGACGTACTAGCAGAAGTGAGCGCTTCATTCCCAGTCGTTTCTTCGCCAAGGAAGGGAAGAAAATGGAGTAAGAAGAGCAGAAGGGCCGCCAGGCGAAAGGCGGCTAAGGATTCTGCGCCTACGAAGGTCGAAATAATGGAGGTCGAAGAAGATGGGATGCTGACCGAAGAGTTGGCCTTCAACTTGGCCGTAGGCGAAGGCGCGATTCTCGGGTTTCTGTACTCCAAGGGAATCAAGCCCGACGGCGTGCAGAAGCTGAGTAGAGAAATGGTGAAGATGGTCTGCAAACAGTACGATGTCGAAGTCCTCGACGCTTCGCTGGCGAATAAGTTGGAGGAAATGGCGAAGAAGAAGTCGATCCTCGACGAAGACGACTTGGATAAGCTCGAAGATCGCCCGCCCGTGTTGACCATCATGGGCCATGTTGACCATGGAAAGGTTAATGCTAACTACGTCGACGTTATTTTCTTACCTCCGAAAAATCAAGCTAATGCTTTTCGCACACTTTCTTCTTTCTGCAGACGACCCTTTTGGACTACATAAGAAAGAGTAAGGTAACGGTGACGAAAATCTCATTTTTACGGACAATCTTGGCAATGGTAGCAAAAAAAAGCGTATCTAAATTTCGATGTAATTTATAGGTTGCAGCTGGCGAGGCTGGCGGGATAACGCAGGGAATTGGGGCTTACACAGTTCAAGTGCCTTTCGATGGGAAGAAGAAGACCTGCGTTTTTCTCGATACCCCAGGGCACGAGGTCGTCTTTCTTTCTAAGCTTACGAAAAAGGCCCTTCCTTTTCCATACATTTCGTTGTAATCCCGCAAATTATTTCCGTAGGCTTTCGGGGCGATGAGGGCACGAGGAGCAAGAGTCACAGACATTGCCATCATTGTAGTTGCAGCTGATGACGGAATTAAGCCTCAAACGAATGAGGCCATTGCTCATGCAAAAGCTGCCGAGGTTCCAATCATAGTAGCTATAAACAAGGTATGCAAAGACGTACCTTTGAAGAACACAAATAGCGTAATCTGCGATGAATTGTTTTTTTGGCGTACGACGTGTAGATTGATAAGGAAGGAGCTAATCCCGATAGAGTCATGGAAGAGCTTTCGTCGCTTGGTTTAATGGCTGAAGATTGGGGCGGTGACACACCTATGGTTAAGGTATAGCAAAAGCGTAAACCCTAGAAAGAAAAAAAAAAGAAAGCAAAGCTAGCTTCGATTCTAACTTGTGTTCGATTTTACGCAGGTGAGCGCTCTTAAAGGGGAGAACGTCGATTCTTTGTTGGAAACTGTCATGCTCGTCGCAGAGGTAGCTTGCGTAAAATACTTTTTTCGCCGTTTTCATTTTTTTTTCTACAATTTTACGAATCGTTCAAACGTTGTCTTGAAAAAGTTAGAAGAGCTCAAGGCAAATCCCAATAGGAATGCCAAAGGGACGGCGATCGAAGCTGGCCTTAGTAAATCCCAGGGGCCCGTCGCCACTTTCATCGTCCAAAATGGGACCCTTAAGAAAGGAGACGTCGTAGTTTGCGGCGAGGCCTATGGAAAGGTTGATATAAACGAATGCGCCTTTGCCATTCCTTTTTTTTTTGCGCTTCTGCTTTCGATCCTTTGCGAAATTTTTTTCAGGTGAGGGCTCTATTCGACGATAACGGGAAACAGATTAACGAAGCGGGGCCGTCCATCCCAGTCCAGGTTAACATATCCCGCCCTTTTACGCACTTAAAAAATCTCACCTTTAGCAGTCTCTCTCACTTTGAATAGTTATACGTTAGATAAGTGGCTTGAGCGGCGTTCCCTTGGCCGGCGACGAGTTTGAGGTCGTTCGTTCTGTCGAAACCGCTCGGGAAAAAGCAGAGGAACGAGCGGAGCATCTGAGAAACGAACGCCTGACGGCGAAGGCGGGCGACGGAATGGTTACGCTTTCGTCTTTAGCGAGGGGGCTCGACCATCACCAACTCAACGTCGTGCTGAAGGTCGATCTTCAGGTAAGAAATGAAAGAAAAATCCCTAGCACGTAAAATGAGAACGTTTCTCGAATGCGTCGATTATCGCAGGGCTCGATCGAGGCGGTGAGGCAATCCTTGGAGATCCTCCCGCAGGACAACGTCGCGCTCAAATTCTTACTACAAGCCACGGGAGACGTGAGCAAAGGCGACATCGACCTCGCCTCGGCGAGCGAGGCGATTGTATTCGGCTTCAACGTAAAAGCGCCCGGCTCGGTTAGGACCTACGCGGAGAAGAAAGGCGTGGAGATTAGATTGTATAGGGTTATCTACGAACTCATCGACGACGTTCGAAATGCCATGGAAGGACTATTGGGTCCTATCGAGGTAAAGAAAAGAAAAGGGGGGACGCTCGCCGAAATTTTTTTTCGTCCTCGTTTTGATTTATTTTTTGGGCAGGAACAAGTTTCGATCGGTTCGGCGGAAGTTAGGGCCGTGTTTAGGAGTGGGAGTGGTCGTGCCGCCGGTTGTATGGTGACGGAGGGAAAATTAGTTATAGCTTGCAGAATTCGTGTAATGAGAAAGGGCAAACAAGTTTACGTCGGAAATCTTACGTCCTTAAAACGAATCAAGGAGAACGTCGAAGAGGTCCAAATCTCTCTCGAACGAGATCCTTTTCTAAACTAAAATATACAGCTGATATATATCTCTCTCTCTCTGTATCTACAGGTAAATGCGGGACTAGAATGTGGGATTGGGATCGAAGGTTACGAAGATTGGGAAGAAGGCGATGCGATCGAAGCTTTTAAATCGGTGCAGAAGAAGCAAACGCTCGAAGGAGCGTCTGCTTCGGTATCTGCTGCACTTGAAGGATTACAACTGTAGAGTGACAGAGAGAGAGACGAGAAAAAGAAAGACTGCAAAAGCTATGCAACATCTCATGTAAACTGATAATCTGCGTTGTTGCTCTTACACAGATTAATTTCTCTCTCGCGTGTTAGCATGAAGAAGGTTTAATATGATGCAAGAGGATTTAATAATCAATTAATCTTCTATAAACTACAAGCAATTGTTGACTGGGAAGAGAAGAAGAGCTTACAACCATTTTAACGATATTCCTTTTCGTCCAAAGGCGTCTCAGAGCAAGGAGAAGGCGACGACTCGTCGCCGCTGGCAGCTTCCCTCGCGTCGACCAACATCGATATGACTTCTCTCATGGTCGGCCTGTTCGCCGGCGAAGAGCTGGTGCAGAAGAGCGCGATCTTCAGAACCAGAGACATCTCGCCGACCGTCTTCTCCTCGCTCAGATCCACGCGCCGGTCGAGGACGTCGGCCACGCTCTCAAACCTCTGCAAGGATTTTCTCACGCAAGTCACGAGGTCGCCGCCTTGCTCCAACGGCTGCACCGGCGATTTCCCCGTCACCAGCTCCAGTAGAACCACGCCGAAGCTGTAGATGTCGCACTTCTCCGTCACCTTCATCGTGTAAGCGTATTCTGCGACGGAGGAGAGAGAAAGAGATCGACGGCGTTGACTGAAAGAGTAAGAAACTTATAGGGAAAAAAAAGTGCTAATAAAATGACAATAGATTACTATTTACCGGGAGCGATGTATCCGTAAGAACCGGCGACGGCGGACATGGATTTCGACAGGGGAAAGTCGATGAGCTTCGCCAGCCCGAAATCGCCGACGTGGGCTTCGAAGAGCTCGTCGAGCAGAATGTTGTTCGACTTTATGTCGCGGTGGATGATCCGAGGCTTGCAGTCGTCGTGGAGATAGCGCAGTCCCTCGGCGGCGCCGAGCGCAATTTTGTACCGCAAGTTCCAATTTAGGGCGCGGGCGGTTTCGTCATTGTGCAGCATTTCGCCGAGGCTGCCGTTCTCCATGTACTCGTACAAGATTAAATTGCTGTCCTGATGGCAGCAGAAGCCGTACAGCTTGACGATGTTCTTGTGCCTGATTGTGCCGAGGGTCGAAATCTCCGCCCTGAAGCTGTCGTCGGCGCCGGCGCCTTCGTTTCGGGACTTCAACCTTTTTATGCCGAGCACGTCGCCGTTGGCCATGACAGCCCTGTACACCGTCCCACAAGCTCCCTTCCCTACGACGGCGCCGTCTGAAAAGTTCCCAGTCGCTTGGACAATATCGTGGTAAGTCAGCCCTTCTTTAGGACAGTAATAGCTCTCGACATCGTCGGCGCTGTTCAAACTCTCTTTATCTTGAGAAGCGAGCGAAAGCCTCTGCCTCCTCATAACCCAGCAAACAGCGAAAATAAAAGTCAGAGAGATGGTTCCGATGCAAAGCGAAACGATGCTGACGATCATATCTTTCGAAGAAGAGCCGCCCTTCCTCTGACCTTGGGTTCTGCGCCAGGCCGGCGGCGTACCGCAGTTGTCTGAATCCGAACCAAAAGCGCACAAGCCTTTGTTCCCATAGAAGTTGCTGGCGTCCATTTTCCTGAACATGGGCGTGTCTGGGACGGCTCCAACTAGGTTGTTGTTCGATAGGTTGCACTCGAAGAGGCTCCTCATTTCGCCTATCGCATTAGGGATTTCGCCGCTGAGGTCGTTGTCGTTCAAGTAGAGAGATTCGAGCATCTGCAGATTTCCAAGACTGGTCGGGATCGAGCCCGTTAGGTTGTTGTGGCTGAGGTTTAAAGCTATCTGAAGCGCGCCGAGCTGACCCAATTCGAAAGGGATCTGCCCTGAGAATAAGTTCCCTCCCATTTGCAGTTCGGTCAGACGTGCCAAACTGCCCAGCGATCCCGGGATTTTTTCGGTCAGCCTGTTGTCTGATATCTTCAGCAGTTCCAGCTTTACGAGAATCCCCATGCCTTCGGGGATCGGACCAGAAATGTAGTTGTTGCTGAGGTCGAGCCTTTCGAGGTTCAGACAGCTGCACAGCTCTCTAGGAATGGCCCCGAACAGCCTGTTCGAAGAGACGTTGAAAGCTGCGAGCTTCTTCAGCTTCCCTATCTCCCTCGGGATATTACCGATGAAGTGGTTGTGCGAGAGAATCAACCTTTCGATGTTTGAGAAGTTCCCGATCTCGGAAGGTAAGAGCCCCGTGAATCGATTCTGATGAAGCTCGAGGGCGGAGAGACGCTTCAGCTTCGTGAACTCCACGCTTAAGCTTCCAGTGAGCAAGTTGTCGCCCAGCATGAGCTGATCGAGGGATTCGCAAGTCTTCAGACCGTAAGGGACGTTGCCGGACAACCTGTTTGATCCCAAGCTTAGGAAGGTCAGCGTCCGAAACTTGCATATGTCCGAAGGTATGGTGCCCGTGAAGTCGTTCTTCGAAAGATCGAGGACGGTGAGATTACTGTTAGAACCAAGAAGAGGAGGAATCGTCCCGCTCAGGTGATTGTCGAAGAGCTGCAAATCTCTCAAGAACGGGAGGTTCTGAAACTCCAACGGGATGATGCCCGTCAGATTATTCATGGAAAGATCGAATTTTGTCAGCTCCCTCAGCCCGCCGAGCTCCTTCGGGATACTCCCCTGAAGGCGATTCTCGAAGAGATAAAGCAGCCTGAGGTAGGACAGCCGTCCGAGGTTTTTCGGGATGAAACCGGACAGACGATTCTCAGACAGATCAATCTCGGCTGCGTTCGAACAGTTTGTCAGCTCGACGGGAATGGTACCGTTGAACTGATTGGTGTAAAGGTACAACCTTTTCAGCTGGGACAGCTTCCCAATCTCCTTTGGAATGGCTCCGAAGAACCTATTCCCATTCAAGGCCAGCACTTCCAGGCTGGTGAAATTACCAATCTGGGGCGGGATTTCGCCCGAGAAGAGGTTGTTCCAAAGGACCAAAGTGGTGAGGGACTTAATCTTCTGAAGCTCGTAAGGGAATGGACCTTCCAGCCTATTCTCGGCCAAGCCTAAAGTCACCAAGCTCTCACATTCTGCTGTTTCTACAGGCAAAGGGCCCGTTAGGTCGTTTCGACCAGCTCTTACGATCCTCAAGCTCTTCATTTTCCCGATGGACGAAGGTATGAATCCAGTCAGGTTGTTGCTGTATATTACGAGCTCCTCGAGCGAAGTCATCTTCCCTATGTCATCGGGGATTTCTCCGAAGATGTAGTTCTCGCAGAGGTAGAGCTGTTTTAAGGATGTAATGCCGCAGATTTGAGCTGGGAATTCGCTGTGCAGCCTATTCGTGCAAAGGTCTAAGATTTGCAAGCCATGGAAACAGCCGAAATCTTCGGGGATTGAGCCCGATATGAAGTTTCTTGACATATTGAGTTCCTTTAGGTGAGGAAGTTTGCAGATTGTCGAGGATAATGAGCCAGAGAGATTGAAGTTGCTGAGGTTTACGGATAGAACCTTACGGTTTGGAGTGCATTTCACCCCGACCCAATCGCAAGGCGTGGAATCTAAAGCGTTCCAGTTTTTAAGGTTGTTAGAATGATCATTGAGTGTGTTTTTGAAGTCCAAGAGGATGGTCCCTTCCTCGTTTAAGGAATGGACAAGGACAAGTATGGAGCTGAAGAGTACAGTTAGTCGAAGGTTGCCATGGCTTCCCATGTTTCAGCTTCGATCGAAGAAGTATTACAGGAAATCAAGAAAAGACCACCAAGCTATACACAGTTCTTCAAGACATCAGTGACCATGTAAGAATAATTCAAGAAACAGGGCAAAGAGTGGAACTTACAGAGACAGGAGCTTTCAGGAAATTGCAAGCACACCATTAACCCCAGAAAAAATTAAGGCTAAGGTTGAGGAAAAAGGGCTTGGCTGAGCCAATCAGGACAGTTTCTTGAACAAAGAAAAATCAAACTTGCATATGAATAAAAAGGGGAAGACTGAGAAAACGGTACGTGTCTGTTTTTGTGGAATTTGATGGCCTAGCCTTGAAAGAAGATATAGGAAGGAAAAAAGAAAAGGGTGGTGACTGATTGAACAGGGCAAGAGGCTTGAGATGAACCATGGAAGTCACAATCTGAAGCAGGATTATAGAGTCAACTGTCTAGAAATAAAAAGAAAGCAGTGATGGTCGTGGAGAATGATAGAATTGAAGCGTCTGTATATTTGCATGTGAGCTTGTTTCTCTTTGAGTGCTTCCCTTCTGAGCCCTCCACACAAATATCCTCCTCAACTTTTTCCTTTTCCTTTTCCCCTTTCTTTCCATAGCATCATCATTTTCAGCTCATATGCCCTCGCTCGATTATTGCCTGAGAAATTATGACTTAATCAGTTGACGTGAGGACTTTATGACATACTAAGATCGAGTTATGGGTGTAACTAAGCTCTGAGTTTGGGTATAATCCTATGGAGAAGTACGAAATAAAGGCTTTGGTGGATTTCTACTATGTATAATGTCACGTATGCCCCCAAAATGATGCCTAAGATAGAGATGGGACGTGAGGATACTAGGATTGCAATCTTTGCACCATTTTCTTCAATGGGCCTCAAAATATGGAGAGAGAGAGAGAGAGAGAGAGAGAGAGAGAGAGGGGGGCAAGTCATTTACGATTATTTGGGGTTATGGGATGTTACGTTTTGTTGTTTTCATTGAAAGAAAAAGGTGGTCTAGAATGTGATGATTTGCATGAAGACGGTAATGAAATTAGGTGGGCTTGTAGTGGGGGAGAAGCTGATGAGTTGGAGCTTATCTCTTTTTCTTTTTTTTTTTCAATAAGGCATGCTAAGCTATGTCATGTAATTATAATGTAATGTTGCCTACTTTTTATTATTTGTCTCGTTGGGTTTGGCAACCTTTGGAAAATGCTGTGCACGGGTAAAATTGTATCTTGTGACGGAATTGACTAATTATCTTTTATATATTGTAAAATTTAATGTCCTCTCGTGCCTACTAGTTATGACTATTATTACTATCAATTATTACTTTGGGATAGGCATGGAGTTTATTTCGTGGGTTTATTTAAGGCAACGTATGGTCGGCTTGTTTGTGGCGTTGAGTATTTTGACTTTGTTAAATAAATATCCGGGCGTGTGCGTTTCTCAAATTAATAGAATATTTTGCAAGTCAATAATTGCGAAAAGTTTAAATGATTATAATGGGCCGTCATGGGTTAACGGGTCTACCAAACTTTTGCTCTAATCTAGCCCATCCATTTATATTATATTACTCCCTCCGTCCCAAACCATTTTGGACATTTTACTAAATCGGACGTCCCACATCTTTTGGACATTTCCTTAATTAGCAAAAAAACTATCGCAAACAATCAATATAATAATATTAAATATTCTTAAAAGGCGTGCCAAAATATACACTTTTTTACCTTTTCATCATACTATATTATTAAAATAGTCAGTTTCTTAATTCCCGTGCCAACTCCCAAATGTCCAAAACCATTTGGACAAAGGGAGTATATAATTGGTGATGGGTGAATACAAACTGCCCCAATTTGGTATGTAAATTATTTGCAATTTAGTCCCGTATTTATAATTTAATTAATTAAGTAATTTTCGTATCGCTTCTAATTTTTTAATTTTACTGTACTTATGCCTCTAAAATTAAGTTTCTTTTTATATAATTGAAATTTATATTTCATCTTAAACAGTAGAAATTGTTATTTAAAATTAAAAATAAATTAATATAATTATATTTTAAGCACACACATCGAATTGTGCAAGAAAGTACTAGTGTATATAAAGAATAATATTTTTTGAATTTCCTCTCGTCACATGTTTCTCATTAGTCAAGCTAGGCAAGCGGTTTGACTACATGGTAATTTTATCGAACTCATCTTAGTCTTGTTAACGATCAATTAAAAATAATTTATTTCCCGTTTATGAGTAAGTAAAGGTATACTTATCTTGAGCAATCACCCACAGAAATCCGTTGTAGTCTAGTTGGTTAGGATACTCGGCTCTCACCCGAGAGACCCGGGTTCAAGTCCCGGCAACGGAAACTTTAATTTTCATTTTTACCATTTTAATTCCTTTTTCTTTTTGTTCTTATTATTTATTCACTTTAAGAAATAGCTTACTTAGACTTCTAGAAGGTAGTTGCGTCATTCGAGTTGGATGTATACGGAAGAGCTGGGAAAAATTGAAATTTGATTCTCACTCTTAATATGACTGACATCGGATGTAGTTAATGAAATTTACTACATTCCCACTTATGAGCTCATAAATGTAGTTTTTATTTCTTTAATTTGATCCTATCCGTTATAGTAGCTCAATAATTTCATTGAAACTGAGATAAGGAAGTGAAGAAACTCCAATCCAACAAAATTAAGGCAGTTTGGCGATTTATGAAAGCCATATCCTCTCTGCTGCACTCTCTTGTTTGTGCATGTTTGTTGTGTATTTCATTTCATATATAGTTAGTGTTCACTTTCTATCTTCTTAAATAATAGCAACGGGGAAGGAAAAAAAAAAGAAGGATTGAGAAAAGGCCAAAAGCCACATGTTAGCTCCTTCAATGAACCACTTGTGACCATCTGCTTTCACCAAGTTAATGTTTTGGAAGAAAAAAACCCCTTTGAAGAAGAAATATTTCGTCTTTACATCACAGTCTCTTCCTTTCCCAAACTTCATCATAGTTTTCTTGCATTTTGTTATTCCTCGGCCTTTATCGTTTTCCACATTCTATAAAGAGTGTTTTTTTTAAGCCCTCCTTAAGGAAAGAGAGATCAGAACCTTTTTCTAATCGTCTTGCAAAATCTTGGCCTTCTTTTAGTTCTTCTTTGTATCTTTCTATTTGTGGGTTCCTTTTCTTGATCCCATGGCAGCTAGATCAGAGGCCTCCGGCGAGTCTCCGGCGAGTAAAGTCGAGCCCCGCGGTGACGCCGAGGCCGACGAGGCCCTTTTATCATCAACGAAGCACACTATGCTCGCCGGCGAAAAGATTGCCGAGAAAAATGAGGATAATAATCCTTACTATGAAGAAACAGCTGGTGCCACACACTGTGTTAAGAACACCGATGCAAAACCCGAAGCTGATTCGAAATCAGAACTCCAAATGAAGCTCGTTCGCATGCTGAAGGAGCTTAAGCTGAATCCCTTGGCCAAGGAGTTCGTTCCTTCATCGTATCACCATGGCCCGGCGGGTTCTTACAGCTTTATACTTTTCAACAGCACCGTGGAAGATGATGGTCATTTGGGTTATCGCAGGGTACAGTTTCAGTTCCTACATTACAGTTCTCTTGTTCTGTTTGATTGCTTGCCTTTTCTGTTGCTGATGCTGTATTGATGTTAGCTTTTAAGGGATTAGTTGTATGATATCTTGAGCTCTTGGGATAAAATATGGTCTTTCTTGAGTAATAAATGCTGCATTTTTTGTGCTTGGTATTGATCAGAGATGGATCGACTACAACCATGGCAGGAAGAGAACTCAGAGAGAAGATACTGTTCGAAGAACTGTGTATGTATCTGACATAGACCACAATGTAAGTAAAAAGAATGATTGAGTAACATTACCTTCGCCATAATTTTTACACAATTCAAACTAATCTATGTTTCTTACCCTTGATGTAAGGTCACCGAGGAGCAGCTTGCAATATTGTTTAGCGGAGTTGGGCAGGTAAATTCTCTTCTTTTACTCTAATGAATGTCTTAAAGACACTTTTCTTGGCATAATGAACCAACTCATGGTTGTCGATTAATTTAACTGTAAAGGTCGTTGATTGTCGTGTCTGCGGCGATCCACGTTCCCGCCTTCGCTTTGCTTTCGTAGAATTTGCCGATGAGTGTAAGTTAAAAATGTAGTTAGTTCTATCTTACATAGGAGGCCACAGCACATTCATCTTAATGCGTTTCCTTATTCATCGCACAGATTCTGCTAAAATTGCGCTTAGCCTCTCTGGGACGCTCTTAGGCTTCTCTCAGCTGAAGGTTTCACCTTCGAAAACCGCCATTCTTCCAGTGAACCCAACTTATCTTCCGAGGGTACCCAAAAAATTGATCTTTTCTTAGTTTAATTTCTGCTCATTTTGACATCAAAATCAAAATCTATGATTTCATTGCTTACGTGCAGTCAGAAGATGAGCGGGAGATGTGTGCGAGGACAGTTTACTGTACAAATATCGATAAGATGGTGCGGCCCCATCGCCATTTCACTCGATGATTCGAAAAAAAAAAGGTTACGCGCTTAACGAAACGAATATGTTTACGCTTATTACATAATTTCTCGAGCAGGTTTCTCAAGCTGATGTGAGAACTTTCTTCGAAACAAGATGTGGTGAGGTATGTATGTTACATATCAAAGCAATTCAAACTTTCTGCAATTCTGAAACTACGGCTCATTTAATTGGATTTAATCTCGACGTTCGTAGGTTTCTCGCCTGAGGCTGTTAGGAGATCGCATGCACTCCACTAGGATCGCTTTCGTCGAGTTTTTCATGGTATGCTTTTCTTTCTTACCATATGGAAACGTTACGAAAATCATGCAAGAATTCGATTTTTTCTTGAACTTATCATCTCTCAACACTTTTGCAGGCCGAGAGTGCGATATTGGCTCTCGATTGTTGCGGAGAGCTTCTCGGATCAAAGTATATCAGGTTTGTATTGTATTACTCTGAGGTTAAAAAAAACTCACACAGCATTAGAAGTTGAGCAATTTTCTGATGAATTATAAACTTTTCTTCTTTAGGGTGAGCCCCTCGAAGACGCCCGTGAGGCCTCGGCTTGCCCGCCCAGGGATTTAATGTAATAATCTTACGAGTCTGAGATTCCTCGTACGTAATGTGATACGAAGTCGACGTTCTATTTGCTTCTCTGTTTTTCAGCTTTGTATGCCCGAGGATGGCTAACTCTCTTGGCGTTTGTATTAATCTATACATATAACCCCAAAAAAAAAACTATTATTTGCTTTTTTTAGGCTTATTTTATTGGCCCAATAAACACGTATTCATTTGCATGTTCCATTGTTCTTGCCCTTACAATACAAGCTTCCCAACAAAACTCCAATTTCCAGGCGAAAAATAGCCGCTAAAAAAATTTGCAGGTGACGCCAAGGGCAAAATGCCATCCCAATCGTGGCATTGAAAGACGTTTTATGATGAAATTGTGATTCGTCTGATGAACATTTTCTTGAATTCTGGCGAAGAGTTCGTTTGATTGTTCTTATTACACTCATGGCAAGAAATCAAATATTTTGATCAAATAACCAGAGAGAGATCCGCAAGAAAACTGCAATCGTCGGATCAATAACCCAAGGTTTCTCTGCTTATCGTCGAGGTAATTTTTCGGATCTTGTTTGATCTCGAGGACAGCTTGACCCGATCCGTTTCTTGAAATTCGGGTTTTTTTTGTCGCTCTTACACTGTTCCTTCTCTGTTTTCTAATGGGGGTTTCTCTCATGATACAACAAAAGTTAGTAGAAATTTTCAGCTGAAATATAATATATATATATATATTGTTTTATACATGCATGCTGTAAAAGCACGTACACAACACTACGTGCTCACCATTGCCTTTTTAGCCAAGTCAAAATCTTAGTGCTTCACCTCTAACCCTGTTTATATCTGCAATAAATAACATACAATCAATCTCCAATTCAATTTCTAGTTACAGAAAAAAAAAAAGGAAAAGGAAAAGAAAAAGAAAATGACTTCTCCAGTGAACCACCACCACCACCACAGCCGCTCGGGCTTGTCGAACATGCGCAGTAGACCTCAGCAAGACACCAAAGCCGCGGCTCAACGGCTGGCTCGAGTCATGGCTACTCAGCAACAACCCGACGAAGAGGAAGAAGAAGACGAATTCTTGTACGATTTCGAGCCCGCCGCTCCGTCCCCTAGCTTGGGCTTAGCCGGCCTAAGACCGTCTCGAAACCACGTAAGAACTATATAATTTTTATTACAAATCAATTTTTTTTCGGTCGAAGTTCGACTTTCGTTAAAATCTTCCCAGCCAACCTCCTCCTCGGCGAGGACGACGAACTTAGGCGTTCGGCCCTCTTCTTCCTCGTCGTCAGCCTCGTTGGAGCAAAAGCAGACCGCTCGGGCCCACTCTCCGTACGGACTAAGACAAACGGCTCGAACGCCTCCTAAGGTCGTAGAACCTTCAGAGGAACCGCAGCAGTCCCCGCCCGCCCGTTCGGCCCGTAGCCGACCCGCCCAATCGCGCTCCTCCGTAATTGAGTACGTGGACCCCACCGAAGAGGCCGAAGAAGAGGAAGCAGCAGAAGAGGTCATGGCCCAGCCGTTGCCGCCGCCGGCGGCGGCTCAGTCTGTTCGATCGGGCGGTTCGATGCTCCAGCCGTCGCGGTCGAGGATCGCGGTCGAGCCGGTCAGGCCGGTGCGGTCGTCTCGGTCCATGGAGTTCGCCGAGGAAGCCGTCGAAGCAGAAGCAAGGAGAGGTCCTCCTTCTTCGGAGCATCAGCCTGTCGGTGCGAGCCATTCGAGGAGCGGCTCGGTGGCTTGGTCGAGCTTAAGGGTCAGGACGGCTCTGCCCATGGTGCCACATGGGGTTAGGACGGTTCCCTCGGGGACGCCCGTGGACGGTCAGAGCAATAAAGGGAAGGATAAGAGGTAACTCAGGCTATTTTTTGTTCGGTTTTACGTCTTTTTTTTTCGATTTTCGAGTAGTCGTTACGTTTTTTTACAGGCTATCGTTGGATTTCGGGACTTTTAAGTACCAGGAGCCTACGCTGCAGCAGTCTTCTTCTGCTTTGCAGGACGAGGTTCGAAACTCGCCGTGTATGACAGAAAATTTTCTTAACAGTTGTTGAAAAATGGTCTTTTTCTTCTGTGCAGCTTGACATGCTTCAGGAAGAAAACGAAAGCCTGGTCGAAAAGGTGTGATACTGAATTGAATCTCTTCTGTATGCAATAACTTCACACTTTGGATGATTTAGTGAGTAATATTGATCGAATATGTCGCTCTTTTATTTGAATTTGCAGCTTCGTCTAGCCGAGGAAAGGTGCGAGGAAGCAGAGTCGAGGACTAGACAGCTCGAAAAACAGGTTATACTGCTTTCTTACGCTGAAACTAAAACGGAATGAAAAAACGGGCTTGAGGTAATATTCATAACAGTCTTACTCTTGCTCCATTTTCTATTTAGATTGCATCATTAGGAGAAGGAGTTTCCTTGGAAGCCCGCCTTTTGAGCAGGAAAGAAGCAGATCTTCAGAAAAGAGAGGTTTATTTACGTCCCGACGATGATTATAACTAAAAATAATTCGCCTTTTTTTTCACGGAGATCATATTTTAGTTGCATCTCTTACATTCAGGCCGCCCTTAAGCTCGCTTCACAAACCTACGGCGGAAGCAGCGAAGAAATCGCAGCTCTTAGAGCAGAAGCTGAGGTACGTAGTTTATAGCACACCGACGTCTAAGAATCTGTTTTTTCTTCGACTTTTGTTGAATAATTTCTTGGACCAAATCTAAGGCTGCGAGAAACGAAGCTACGTCGGCGTTAGACCAACTTCGCGACACTGAGGACGAAGTCGGGTCGCTTCGAATCGTAACGCAGAGAATGATATTAACTCGAGAAGAAATGGTGACAATTCAATAATAACTTTCCAAATTTCACCCTTCAAAGTCTTTCATCGTGTTTTCACTTCGTCCTTACTTATGTGATCGTCGTCAGCTTCTTACAATCTTAGGAAGAAGTCGTCCTCAAGAGGTGTTGGCTCGCTCGATATTGGAGCCTATGCCTTAAGCACGGTTAGCTTTAATCGAACCGTAAGTTTCAGTTTCACGTTTTCTAACACGACGTTATTATTGCAGGCGTTCACGGGGAAATAGCCAAGGCGAGGAACGAATATTGGTCGTCTTTTGCTCCGCGACCCGTGGAGATCATAATGGCTGCCGGTCGAAAGGCGAAATATGACGCTTCTTCGACTTGTAATAATACGATTGCTTAACAGTTCGACTATTTTTTACGCCTTTTTTTGCGAAAATTTCTAGGTAATAGTTGGGGATATTTCTAGTTAGTAATGACCTGGAGGAAAGGGAGAGTGCTTTGCGCGACGATTATAACGGAAATTCGAGGAGAGTTAACGTCGAAAGCATGCTTTTAGTCGAAAAAGGTCTCCGAGAATTAACGCTGCTTAAGGTTGAGGACGCAGTCGCCGTGTCGATGGCGCAAAAGCGTCGGCCGAGTGTTGTGAAACTGAATGGTATATTTTCAAATTTCATTTGCAGAAAAGAATAATAATTTTCTTTGTGAAAAATGATGATGAAAAACTTTCTCAACTGTTGTGTTTTTGCAGATGAACTGAAGCTACCAGCCCAGGAAGGGAACAATTTCACTGAAGCATTTGGTAAACTACTATTTTCACATAAATTTTGATCTGAGTTCAGATATATATCTTGCAATTATGGATGGTTCAATGTAAACATCTATTTGGTTTTTTTTCTTCTCCTGTTAAGAACTAAATCAAGAGGAGTGTGAAGATGTGCTGCTCAAGCAGGTATATATCTACCCCATGCATTCATATATTATGTTAAAGGTATGAGATTTTTTCTTGATATTAATTATATTTTCTCTCTTAGGCTTGGCTGTTATATTTCTGGCGAAGAGCCAAAAACCATGGAATAGAATCTGACGTATGCGATGAGAGACTGAGATTCTGGATAGATCAATCAAATAATAAAAGAACACCCAATTCCCACGATGCAGTTGATGGTATTTAACGTCTTTATTACACTTATGTCTTAATTAGTTGAATTTCTTTTGTATCTATGTAATATTTATTTTATTTGCATGCGACAGTGGAGCGTGGTCTCATGGAACTGCGTAAGCTAGCGATTGAGACAAAGTTATGGGAAGAATCTCGCAGGTTGATCGATAGCAGCGAGAAAACCCTGTTAGAGATTGAATATCAAATTATGGACTGATTTTATATTTTCATCATTCATTTACATTACTATTCGTGGATTCAAGGAACCATGGTTGAATGCCGTACAAGCAATGATATGCTTGAAAACCATAATCGATAAATATTATTTATTTAATTATGTAACGCTGGTAAATTTCTTAGTTTCTAAAAGCAATAAGAATGGACCGAGTCACTAAAGCATATCTGATATGTCAAAGAGCCATTCCGATGGTAATTTTTTTTTTAATCTTAAAACCTATGTTCAAATAAAAAAAATTGAGTTTATATACTATACCTTACAATAATATCAAAATGAGATGCCTCGAACTTATTTAGGTGCAAACAAGTTAGATTGGTTAAACTGTTTCCAATCACGAAAACCTAAGTTGTTGGAGGAAATATACGTCTAAACCAAGTACAAGTTAGGTATGTCTAAATATTCTTTATTGTCGCAGACCTTGAAGATTTCATCTTAGTGATTGAAACGAATTGAATATATGAGTGATAGTAGATTTCGGATAAGTTGATATGGTAAGTTTCATTAGAATAGTTCAAATTTCAAACTCATAATATAAATGCATTAGATACGAGGTACACACAACCTCCTCAACCAATTGGATAAACTAATCATGTACCTATTTGGTTTTATATTGCAAGCTGCAAAAAATAGTATACACCATACAGATCTTTACGGGATATAAAATATTTAATGGTGCTAGAAATATTATATAGGCATCGCATTATGTTCATGTTTCAATAGACAATTATAAATATCTTGGTTAAGCGAATGATGATACATATATCGACAATATCTCATAGTCATGTCAACTCGATTGCTTGCAATTTTTGTCTTAGTTAAATTAAATGATAATCATCTTTTTTTTTTTTTTTGGTAAAGAATGATAATCATCTTTTAACGTCTATTTACTTTGAAAGGATATTGTGCTTATTACATCCGATAATATTTTATAGCTGGCGTGACATGATGGACAATCGTCCAGGACTATTTTATTCACTTCAGATTGTAAGTAACAAAATTAACTTACAAATAAAATTATATTTTCAGTTACTATATTGTAAAAAAGTCAAAACCTAAAAAGGTTGGATAAATACTCTATTTGCTTTTTATTTAGATATTTTGACAACTCAAAAGCTTCAGTTTGTTGAATCTAATGGATGGGTTTTCTATCATTTTGTCTTCCTATCAATGGAAAGTTTTTAATGCACAGTATCATAACAAAAACGTAATCAATAATTTGATTCCCTAGCATATCCATTATCTAATCAGGTTAAATAGAATTTTACCTATATACCATGCTAAAAAAAATATTAGAAGGTTATAATAAACTGAATTCAATCGTCTAAACTTTCACATGTGGGATTCTCAACGTATAAATTAAGGTATTATAACTATTGTATAACCCTTCCATGGGATTCCTTTCGGCTTCACGACTCCACCCCCTTTTGTTTCTTTCCTATTTATTCTCCACGCAAGAATTCAGAAATACGAAAAAAAAAAGTAAATTAATAAGAGTGACATTAATGAGAAATCATATTATTCTTTGGTCATTATTGGAGCGTTACAAATAAACTGTAATTTATTTATCGTCTATGAAAAAGATAAGTACGAAAGCAAAGGAGAATATGAAGCGATTGTCAAACAAAATGAAACACTATCATCATCAACAGAGAAAGCTCTGATATTGTATTTTCTTGTTTCTCCTCTTTCACCTTTTAAGTCTCATAAATCACAATCTCTGACCTCTCCTCAGGCATAGCGCGTACTTACTTTTATCTGAATTATATGACTGAAAGAAGAGCGCGTCATACCTCTGCTATTTCTCTTTTACAGATTCCTTTTCAAGTTCAGCTCACGCAAATCCCTGTTCGCTTCGTCTTTGTTTGATTTCTTCTTTTGGGGGTTCGATTTGGTTGGTTTCTTCCTCTATTGGGTTCCTCTTTTTATTGATACAGTGTTCGTTTTTTGCACTATTATTACCGTATTTTCCCGATTTGCAGGTTTGATTCGTTCGTTATTGTACGCAAACTACCCTCAGCTGAGAGCCTTCATTGTGAGACTGTCAACAAGAATCTGACTGGGCGCTGCTGAAAATCTCGTTGAGATTTGTGAAACAGTGAATCTTTGTGGTTCTTCTCAAATAGCAAGATTGGAGCTTCTTTTTTTCTTTCTATATTGAATTGATTTTATGGGTAATAAATTGGGGAGAAGAAGGCAGGTGGTGGATGACAAGTACACTAGGCCTCAAGGGTTGTACCAACACAAAGACGTGGATCATAAGAAGCTTAGGAAGCTGATTCTTGATTCAAAGCTTGCGCCTTGTTACCCTGGGGATGATGAATTCGAGAATGACCTTGAAGAATGTCCCATTTGTTTCTTGGTCCGTTCTCTGTCTTCCATCCTCATTTGCCCTTTTGCTTGTAATCTTTTGCTAAGCACAGCCCATCTAAACCTTAGTGCGTAATAGAAATGGAGTGATGCTTAAGAGATGCCCGAAACTTTTCTACTTGATCAAGATTTGAGATAATTGAGTATTTAGAGCTGTTCTTTCTGATGGTTTCACATGGATTTTGTTAATCCCATTGAGATATTAGTTAGTTGAGCAGCTGAGCTATCTCCAACCTACTTTATACTTTGAGAAGCACATTTTTAATCCATGTTGTAGTATTAATTTGATTCTGCCTTTCTTGATCACAGTATTATCCAAGTCTTAATCGTTCGAGATGCTGCATGAAAGGCATATGTACGGGTAAACGTTCTGACTTGGTCATATTTCGTTCGCTTTTCATTGCATGATTTTCCCTATGTTTTGTGTTTAAATCTATGTCCCTTTGTTCTTTCAGAGTGCTTTCTACAGATGAAGACCCCCAATTCTACTCGGCCTACACAGTATCCTCTGTAACACGTGGCAACATTTGTCATCATCACTAGTTTGTGTAGAAGTAGATTTCCATTTTTTATCATTTCAAAGTTCTCTAGTTTCCTCTCAACTGGGAAATAGGTGTCCATTCTGCAAAACTTTGAACTACGCCGTAGAGTATCGAGGTGTTAAGACCAAGGAGGAAAAGGGCTTAGAGCAAATTGTGAGTGACTTGATAGATTATCCATGCGATTACTCTACTATACATATCCTTATTACCTGCTTACGTTTTGCATCTATTCGTAGGAAGAACAACGTGTGATAGAAGCTAAGATTAGAATGAGGCAGCAAGAACTTCAGGACGAAGAGGATAGAACACTCAGGCGAAGAGAAAGTGCTTCGAGCAGTGTTAGAAATCCCACCGCAGCAGATTTTTGCTCGACTAGAGGTAAAATCACAATCTCACAGTCGTTCGCTCGCCAGGTTTTATATCGTGTTTAAAGTTTTATCTTTTCTTCTAATTTCTTACTACCTTTATCTGCAGCATCATCTTTTGCTTCTGCTATTGAAGGTGAAGATAATGCCTCGCCTGCCACTGCTTCGACAATCCGACAAGGCAGCCCACCACACCATGGGCAAAACAGGTATATATAATTACCCCCTCTAACACTTGCTCGAACTTTTTCGATAACGCGATATAATCTCAACTTTTGACAAACGTATAAAATTCAATTATCTCAGTCTTCTGTGTACTTTACTGCCTCAGGGGCGATGAGTTTGACAAGGATCTTGAGGACATGATGGTCATGGAAGCTATATACCTGTCTATGCAGGTACTTTTCATGGATGCGTTCCCCAGCCCATATATTGAAAAAGTGTAGAATACGTAGAGAATATTTTTTTACGGGGCTACTTGCATCTATATATGCTTGATATGGCGAAAATTTCAGAAGCTTGGTTTATTCGTTCAATCTTTCGTGAAAATATTGAATTTTTTCACGTATGTTGTTCGTAATAGGAATATGGGGGAAGGCATCAACAAGATCAAACTTATCCCGATGAATATTACAAGGCTTCATCAGGAAATTACGGCCCCTCATCGCCCTCAAACGAACGCATTTCCGACTCATACAAAATCATGCCTAGCAGCAGCAGCATCAGCTACTCAAACATGAGCTTGCAAGAATCTGATCGTTACTATCCCACCGAAACTTCTGAAGTCCATCGATGGGTCGATCGAAGTTCTGCTGAGGTTGGAGGAGGAATTAGCTACGGAGGATCTGAGAACGGCGGCCCCTTTGAAATATTCCCTCGAGAAGAAGATGCGTTGGGTGGGCCCATTGCTCCCGAGAGTTTCGAGGAACAGATGATGCTTGCTATGGCAGTTTCATTAGCTGAGGCTCGTTCTAGGGCTTAGTACTCCCCAGTGTTTGCTTGGCATTTGAAAAGCGATTGGTTGTTGCCATAACCATCATCTCAGTTACGGAGGCAAAAAAAACTGATGGAGAAGATGATGAATGTATATAAAAACTCTGGGAAAAAGGAAGAACCTCATTTCATTATTGCTGCACATTTAGCTTCAACGTGTGCTTGATTTGGATACTCTGTTCTTCATATAATTGATTTGGCTCGGATTATTTAGTTTATTTGCATGTCATCTTTGTTAATTGCAGGCAGAAGTTGCGCTTTTTTTCATACGAATTTTGTAGTACCAGCGCATCTCTGATCGGAATGAATCCATTGATAAAATGACATTACAGTGGACATTATTTTTTTTTTTCCCCTATGATTTACTACCGTATAGTTGGTAAGATCGGATGAAGTGAAACTTAACTACGATGTTTCTAATTGTTTCTAAAATGTTACTACGCCTTTCGAAACTCACCACCGAGCCATCAATGCATCGCTGAAAATCACAGAACGACCACCAAACGAAAAAACCTCAATTTATTTAATATCTCCTCCTCCCACTACTTACCTAGAAAATAAAAAAAGGAGCAAAAAATACCGCGCCAAACTCACCCCATATATATAAAATATATTTCATTTCAACAACACATCGAACCATGACTTTTCTCTTCATTTCCCAACAACAAAGCCCCATCTCAGTCTCCTACTAACTCCACCTTTGCCAAGCACTCTCATTTAATATCAAACCCTAATAAACGCTACCTTAGCAAACAACGGCAAGCTCCTCGAAAACCCTCAAAAGAACAAAAATTCTAAGCTATTTAGTAAGTGAATAATAAGAAAAGAAAAAGGAAGAATCTAAATGGTATAAAAATAAAAAATAAAGTTTCCGTTGCCGGGACTTGAACCCGGGTCTCTCGGGTGAGAGCCGAGTATCCTAACCAACTAGACTACAACGGATTTGCACGTACATCCAACAAAGTGCTCTTACAAAAAATGTTGGGCGTAACGAAGCCCAATCAAAGCATAGATATTAGATCTTAGTTAAAGAACATTTGTATTTTGTATATTTGTATTTTTATAGGTTACGAAACTTTCGCGGCTTGTTACAACAAATACATTAGTCATAATTCATAATGCTACCTAATCAAACCATACGTACGGTCATGCATACGGAGACAGACAAACCCATTCCCACTCGAAAATAAAATAAAAATAAAAATACAAATATGTATACATATATATATATCATGAAGCCGCAATTTTCTCAAAGAGGCCCAATCTATTATCCGCCAACTTAGAGCTGTAAACCGAAACCTTGTATTCGTACCAAGTGAACTCCTCGTACAAGCTGTCCTCTTCTCCCCGCAATAACAGCGACGGCAACGGCGCTATCTTCTCGCTCAGCGGCGGACCTCCAAAGTACACCATCGAAAGCCTCGACTTCGACGCATTCGTCACCACTCTATGCCTCACGCTCTTAAACCTACCGTTCGTCATCACCTTGAGGTAAGACAGAGACACGCGACGACTTAATTTGACGGAGTCAAACCTAGGAAACAAACTTCGAACTAGAATTAACTGGAAAGAAAGGTAAAATTCAAAGTCGTCGCCGTTACTTTTACCTGCAACGCATCGCCGACGATGACGAAGAAGGAATCTTGGTCGGGCGGGATTGAAACCCAATGCCCATCTCTCAGAGCTATCTGAAGTCCATGAGCGTCGTTCGATCTCAGGACAGAGATGATCTGCGGATCCGTGTGTTCGCCGAAGCCTATCTTATTGTCTTCTTCTTCTTCTTCGTCTTCCTTCGATCCTTCTTTTTCGGGCAGCAGTGGGTAGTGATTTAGTCTGAAAACAGAGTCGCTTTCCTCGTCCATTAACAGCTTGCTGAAGGAGTTTCTGGGCTGAATCTTCAGCCCATCTGCGAGCATTTCGAGGACTTGGCAGGCCATCTTCTTCACCGATTTTGTGTAGTCGTTCACGGCAGACCTGAATTTTTCCGAGGCTTCGCCGAAGACCGGCGACAGCCTATGGTAGTCGCCGTCGTCGTCGGTGGTTAAGAGAAGGTACTCGACCCAACCCGCGTCGCCGTTCCGACCAATCCTCTTGCTGCCGTACCCGAAGGGACGAGGCGGGCCGGCGCGTTCCTTGTGGGAGGAGGGAAGGTTGAAGAAATCGACGGCGAGGTTTTCCAGGCGGTGGACGAACTCGGCGGGGACGCCGTGGTTTACGACCTTGAAGAAACCGAAGTCGTCGCAGGCGTCGACGAGGTGCGCTTTTGATTCTTCGGGGCGAGAGAGGTCTATTAGTGGGACGATGGTTTGGGAATCGATGCGCGGAATGATGTCGTTGGTGGGCTTAGAGAGTACGACCATTTCTTTTTATTTTTACTTATATTTTTTGTGGGTGATTTTTATTACGAGGTGTTTGTATAGGAGGAAGAATGTGAAGAAAGGGAGAGATTTGTTACAAGTTGCGGGTGTTTTTGCTGTAGTGATGCGAAGAGTTGTGAGTTGCTTCGCTATTTATAGGCCATTTGTAGAGAGAGGAAGAGGGAGAGGGAGTTGGCGCTATATTGATTTTGTGAAATTAAATAAAATCGTTTATGTTTGGGAAGTCGTTGATGTGACATTAATGCCGTGTTCTAAAAAATGGGGTGGACCGAACCATTAATATGGATACCAATGGACATTGTTTTACGTAAATAGGAAAATTGGTGGTGTTTGTTTTGGTGATCAGCATCAGGGTGATAATAATATCATCGTAATGTGAGAATCAATGTGATATATTATGACCGTGTTTGTCGTAAATAGGAAAAGGGGTGTTTGTTTCTGGTGATCCAGCATCACGATGATACTAGCATCATCGTAATGTGAGTATTGATCTGTATCAAGGTGATATATTATCTATGTTTGTTTTGGGGTGATATTTCATTTAGCATATCAATGTGATATTGGAATATTGTGTTTGATTAATGTGATGTGTGGATTGATATTGCATACATGGCATATCTAACCCTACGTATACCATATAGGTAATGTGAATTAATATGTGTATGTTGAGATGATATTTTACGTAACAATGATCAATATTCTAGTATTGAGTTTAAAATTTTTTAAAGCATTAATTATATGTCTATTATATAATTATCAATACTACTATCAATTTTTAATTATTAAATATGTTCTTAAGATTTAAAATAGTTAGTTATATAATTTTAAATATGAACAAGGGTATATAAGGAATAAATGTTAAAATATCATGGGTAATATTGTCCAAGTAAAAATTCCAAATATCACTTCATCACCGTAATGATGGATCGCCTAGCTTTTTGTGATCGATCTAAAAGTTGGAATATCACCCCACATTGATCACATATCCTTCATTACGGTGATGATTCATCACCTACGAAAAACAAATACAGTACTGACGAGGTGAGTATAGATCACGATGATGTTTTGGAAGATCACTTCGAAACAAACTACCCTGTGTAAATATAATAACGACTACCCTCCAACGACGAAAAATAATTTTGATTTCATGACTAGAAGTCTATGTAAAAAGTTTGGACTAAGTGAATGGAGAAACAAATCTATTAGAATGAGGGTTGCATTATTACTTCTATTTCTATAATTCGATTGGGATTTACTTTAAACCATGCCGCAATTTCTCCATCGCGATCCAACCTTTGCCCTCATTGGGTAGGTATGGATAAGATGCTTACCTATTCTTTTTTTCTTTTCAATAAACGTGAGAGAAATCATTTATAGAGCAGCCAAGCATTAAAGTTACAATATCTACCCGATAAGAAAATAAGGAATATTGTTATATATAGAGAGAGTCCCATCCCATCCAATAGATACTCATTAGACGTCACGTTAAGGTAAGATGAATATATAAGATAATAATGTAGATTCAATGCACCTTACCCAAGAATCACATTATATTTACATGTACATAAAATATAAGTAACCTACAGAAATAGCATCACTTTTCTTTTACATACATGACTGCAAGAAATAACTCGAACATAGACTGTAATGTAATGACCCAATTTCGTCAGAGTTGTTATTGGTTACGATTCCTCAGCGATCGTATATACACACAGTAGACAGTACTTCTCCCGCAGTTTTACGTACACGTGCATTAAATTTAATATTTCGTATTGTACGCATATATTCATAAAATTAAATTTCGAATTGACATGCCAATTCAAAAGATGAGTTAATCGAAGAGCCTGACGTCAAATCGTGGCCCAAGTCTGAGTAACTTAGTGGGCCCAACTATAATATCTCGGCCCACTGAGGTGTGTGGGGCCCGCACGGTGAGTTTCCCGTTCCTTAATCGCGGAGCCGACATTCTTAAATATTTATAGATTGATTTATAACCTCTTCAACATATTTTTATGATAATTATGATATTATTTATACAAGATTATGTTGAACATAAATTTTATAAAATTAGAAAGGGATGCACTCACTAGCGATTAACCGTTAGGAAAAGTCGCCCTTAACATGATATCAGGGCTTAGGGCTGCGTTTAGTTGCCGTATAAGAACACAATTTTATCTCAAGATTATAATATTGATATTTATATGAGTTATGTGTTTCACTTTGCAATATTAACACCACCATATTTTATTGATCAACTGGAATTAGTTGCCGTATAAGAACAGAATTTTATCTCAAGATTATAATATTGATATTTATATGAGTTATCTGTTCACTTTGCAATATTAACACCACCATATTTTATTGATCAACTGGAAAAAAGAGTCCACCAATCTCCGTCCAGGAAGAAAGATAATTATCTTGTTTAGTTTCCAAGCACAAATTTTTTTTTATCTTGGTATTATTGGTAAAATTACAAAATTAACCTTTCTATCATCAACACATAGGTTACAAAAATAATTATTATTCTGAACATCGAAAAGCATAAGGTACACATATAATTTCGATCACCATGAAACAAGGAATAAATTGGTGTTTTTTATTTAGTTTTATCATATAAATCATATGAAATAAATACGATATATAATTTGGTGGTATGAGGGTATTTAGTCATTTAAGATAAATTATCTTGGTTGGATAATAATCTCACCCACACTTACAAGAAAAAATATATTGTCAACTTTTATACTAGACAAAAATAACCATGTCTTGGCTTATCTCACTTTTTTCTCACCAACTAAACGCAGCCTAGGGATCCACAGGTCTTGGGTACGGATCACCGCGACCACTCATTTATGAGATTTTCATGCCTAAGTCTAGATAATAAAGAAATCAGCCTAAACGTGAAGGAGCGTGTTGGAAATAAATTATAAATATTGCACCCTTGAGGACTTAACCTTTTAGAAAATGCGATCGCGTAATAGATTACTCAATTGATTAATGTTTAGTTATCTTTAATACTGACTCCTCACGTCTAGAAACACGCAAGTGCCACGTTACACATGCCCACTCGTATTGAGCATTTAATGTGAGGATTAATCAAAAAAGAAAGTGGGGAAGAATTTATAAAGTGCACGAGAGCTCAGAAAATAATTCGAAGGATTTGGGAAATTATTTTTTAATGCTTTACTTGACGGGAAGGTTCTTAAAAAGAAAAAAGAAAAACCCCACCAAAGAGTTCAACTTTTGCACCACCATGTCTATATCAGAAAGACTATGAAGTGTTGTTGAGTTAATCTTGAAAGTTGATTGATTGGTGCTGCAAACTATTCTTTTATGGTCCAAATTCAATAGAAGTTGAGTCAATGATGAGCCCCATGTCCTTGGCGGAATCAACGTATACATAATATTTGACAGTTTGGGGCTCCTCGATTTTATTTGGTGGAATTTTATTTTTCATTATTATTTAATTTCTGTAATGAAAGCAACTTGTTAACTGTGGCTTAGATAAGGTAGCTGCACAGAATATGGGCAGTGTGGCGTTGAAAGTTTCTCATATGGTCACATGAGCTATATTATTAGGAGCTTTATTTGTTTTCTTCTTATTTCAAGATTAATATTATGTAGTGCCAAGTGATTCATACATGAAACTTACAATACAAAATAATGATATGAGGAGATTATTAGAGACATTAGTGGTGAAGTCAAAGATGAAAATCTTGAGGATATGATTTATATTCACATTTGTTTGGTGGTGCCCATCTCTTTCCTTGACCAATATGCATTAGAACCGTGTAAATTTATTTATGTACAACTCAACAATAGTCAACGGTCAAATAATATATATTTTCCAACAGCTTATAAGTTTTGCACATGTAGTAAAACATTAAAGTAAAAAGTTAATGTATCTAAGTTGGAAAAGTGGCACAACCTTCTTTCTTCTATATATTTTTTTTTCAATAGTTGTAAGAATTCAGTTCCCACAGTTCGGCGACTCAAAAAGAGTTTTCGAGGATAAGAGATGTGTCTCATTTCATATATCGTATCGGCTTTTCTTATGTTATTTTTTTTTTCGTAGTGAAGTGATTCTTATCTTGTAGACGACCCTACGATTATGATTTAAATCGGGTCAAATCAATACAATAATATAATAACAACTTACAAGTAATTAAAAAGTAGTAAACTTAAAAAGCGGACCCGGTAATTGGGCTTTAAAAATGGGCTTTTAGAGCCCCAGAAATTTCCTCAAACCAGTAAAATAAATTCTTAGACCAATAAAATAAAAATGAATAATTTTAGTTTATTTGAAAGCAGAAAGGAGCACCCAATTAATGGGAACTAGTATCATTGCCGTTGGGACACAATATAGGTGTGCATAAAGTAAAAATGTATTAGTAATATTAAATAACAATTACTAAAAATACAAGGTGGTTAGTGATTTCATATTTTTTTATTTACATATACTATTATATAATTGGTGAGGGGTGGATACAAACAGTCAATTCCAAATTGATTTTGTCCGTAATTTTTAATTAATAAAACAATTTTCTATCCTATTTAAAGTAAACAATAAATAAAAAAATTATTGTACGAAAATATAGCAACCCAATTCATCCACTACCACTACGTAACGCTTAATATTTAAATTATTAAAAACTATTATTTTAAATCTAATTATTGGCTGCACGTGTG
Organism: Craterostigma plantagineum; assembly: GCA_027422505.1. Classification (NCBI taxonomy): domain Eukaryota; kingdom Viridiplantae; phylum Streptophyta; class Magnoliopsida; order Lamiales; family Linderniaceae; genus Craterostigma; species Craterostigma plantagineum. The sequence continues at coordinate 23,616,790 of JAPQWV010000010.1, read as the reverse complement.
TGAGATTGTTGCAGGATAGCTAGTGTTAATTATTAATTTGAGAAATATTCTGATTGACGGATCACAAAATTGAGCGATTTTTAACTCGGGCTGAACATTAGAAGAGCATAGATAACTAACAAGCATTTAGTTGAACTTTTCCAATAAATTGACTGAATTACCTACGCCTTAGATTTTATTGCAGGCCAAAACTTCCTCTTCAGACTTCGAATTCTATAATACTAATAGTAATATATATTCCTTCAACACTTAAACATATGGACCATTAATTGTCAATATGTCCTATTTTGATCAATATTGTTATGATATTTACACACAGGACACCGAAAGAATATATACTACAGGTCAAGAAGATCAATAATAACTATGCAATAAAAGTCCATATGGTCCTCCCCCAATAGGAGATAATAGCTAAAAATTCCACGAGGCCATATTCCACAAAACAAATAATTCACTACTATTCGCATTATTACATCTTTGTTACAAATCATCCAGCCTAGCTTTAAATCCTCAAAAAATACACTTGCAACCCCATCAAAACCCAATTAGTTAAATTGAGGACTTAGTAGTTGCCTATATTTGAGTCCATTTGACTAGTAAACTAATAACACAAAGACACGTACTATTTTAACCCAACATATCATATAGGATATTTCACACTTTACCAATTAATGGTAAACCTCTCTCCACTTGCACATTTTGTAAGAACCTCGGGCTAAAACGTAAATCCGAAAAGTGAGGGCTGCATTTGCAATTAATAGTCTTCAATACGTCGCGAGGTGCAGTACAAATTTCGTTCACCATCAGCTTCACGACGCAGTACAAATCGATGTTATAGTACCTAATAATATCCCATCAATAATTAATTGCCCTTTCCATGTTTAACCACTGCCATGATTCCAAAAACCTACACATCGACTTGTATAAATCCCCCAAAACCAAACCCATAAAAACGATGTCTTTGAGGTTATCTTGTTGCTCCCTTCATGTCTCGCTCCTGCCTCCTCACCCTCACCCTCCTCCTTCTCTCCGCCGCCTTGGCCGCCGCACACGGCGGAGGTCACGGCGGAGACGATGACTCAGACGCCGATGCGACCACTCCTCCTTCGTCGGAGCCCATTAACCTGAGGTCGCGCTCACTGATCTTGGTGAAGATATGGTGCTTGATCATCGTGTTTGCGAGCACTTTTATCGGTGGGATGTCCCCTTATTTCATGAGGTGGAACGAGGGCTTTTTGGTAATTGGCACGCAGTTCGCCGGCGGCGTGTTCTTGGCCACGGCGCTTATGCACTTCTTGAGCGACGCCGATGAGACTTTCGGCGATTTGACGAGCGTGCAGTATCCCTTTGCGTTTATGTTGGCCTGCGCTGGGTATTTGTTGACCATGTTGGCCGATTGCGTCGTTGGCTATTTCTACGGCAAGTCCGGCGATGTTAGAAACGGCGACGGCGGTAATAGCCATACTAATGCCGATGTTGAGGTTCAAGGTTAGTAGTTTTTGTATTCTTCGTAGCTCATCCCCTTTGATTTGGCTTTGCAATAAAGTAACGATTTGAAAAAGGAAAAAGAACGATCTTTTGTCCAAAGTTTTGAACTTTGTAGCCCAACATTCAGGATGCATTTCTCAGCAGTGTCATCAATTTAGATCGTAAATGCTTCAATTGAAACAAGGGATTTCCATTTTAGGATATGTTGATGTTTGAATTCTTGTCATTGTTTATGTCCCGTTTGCTCGACGTGTTATAATTTAAAGCCAATCTTTATCAGTTTCTTTGGCCAATGAGCTTGTTCGTTGCTCGATTGTGTGGTTATTTAATTGCGTTTCGATTAAGCATTGACCTTCAAAGCTTTCTATCCTTATTGAAGCTGATAAAAATTGAAATGATTGGGGAATCAGAATCTTCTTTTTTTTTTTTTATCATCGGAATCTTTCTTTCTGTTTTCCATCACCGAATCTTCTTTAATCATGTGCAGACTGGCAAATTGGAATGTCTTGACTTGATTTTTCGATCCATAAAGAAGAACCTTTCTATCATTAATTGACTGTATACTTTATGGTTGAACATTAGTTCACTTACCTCTCTTATTTTCTATCCTCGAACTACCAAATTCACTTCTTTGTAGTGAACTTGCTTTAAGCAATACACAGCTGCTTGAAAAGATATCCAAGTATAAAGTAAACAAGTCATTTGGTTAAAGATTCTTGTTCAATTGTCCCTTTTGTTAGCTGCATATTACTACCATACTTAAAGCTCATATTTTTTTGTCACAATTAACATGCAAAAATGGTAACCATGGTTTCCTTTCGCCACTGTTTTCGTACAGAGAACGCCCACATCTCCGATGGGAATCACAACCCTCTGCCTTCCAAGCTACACGTAAGAAAGAGACGCATCTAACTAAACTCTGCTCAACAAAGGAAAAACTAACACTTTTTCTTGAAATTTCCTCTTTTTCAGGACAGGAAAAGCGAACCCCACTCCTCAAAGCCCTCCCTCCCCACTACAACCTCTTTCGGGGACAACGTACTACTCATCTCAGCGCTATGCTTCCACTCGGTATTCGAAGGGATAGCCATAGGCGTCGCCCAGACAAAGTCAGACGCCTGGCGAGCTCTGTGGACCGTTTCATTACACAAAGTCTTCGCAGCCGTCGCCATGGGCATAGCCCTCCTTAGGATGATCCCTAATCGTCCCTTACTTTCTTGCATGGCTTACGCCTTTGCCTTCGCCATTTCGAGCCCCATAGGAGTGGCTATTGGGATAGTGATCGACGCCACCACCCAGGGCAAGGTGGCCGATTGGATTTTTGCAGTTTCGATGGGTTTGGCTTGTGGGGTTTTTATATACGTTTCGATCAACCATTTGCTGTCGTCGTCGGCGGCGGCCAGGAAGGAGGCGGTAGGCGGTGGCCGTCGGAGTTATGGGTTCTTGGCGGTGGTGTTGGGCGTTGGGGTTATTGCTGTTGTTATGATATGGGATACTTAGGTTTGTTTTGTTCCTTTCTTTCTCTCTTATTTTTGGGCAAGATTTGATTTTGGACTTGGGGAAGTTGTTATATGTACCAAGTATATTTCTCAATTGATGTATTGAGAGAAATAATTGAGGTGCAAGTTGGAAAAACGTACTGTGAATTATTCACGTTTCTAACAGTAATCCACGAAATAATGGCGGAAATAAGAACACGCTTGTCTTCACAAACTACGTTGAAGGATAGACTAGAATAGAATACAAGATATTCCGATTGAGGGGCATATCGGTCATTTCAAGCTAAGGAAAAGGAAGCAGAATTACCTTTCCGCGAAAGCCTCGACCAAAGAATCCAACCCAAGCAAAAGCTTAGTTACAGAAGACGGCAATGTCCGTGAGCTCAATTTCAGCTCTTCAAGCTCCGTGAAAAAAGCTTAGTTACAAGATGTGTCCTTATACCTTAGAATCCAATCTTTTGTGGCGGATATCTCTTATTTTTTTGGAATTTTAGGTGGGGGAAAAGCAATATAAAGCTTCAATTTGATGGATGCTTCAATTGCATCCAATCGCTATCTGTTGAGCCCATCGGAGAACACCTTCTTCAGCTCATCGCGTCTGTTATTCCTTCGTAGGAATCCGATTTTTCGCAAAACTCCATCAAGATACCCCTCAGGAACCCTAGGATGCAACATATGGTGTGCCCCTCCTCACAACTCCGCGATATGTTTGTTAAACCCCAATACATCACCTCGTTTTCGATCACATTCCGTGAGAAAAACTTACTGTAGGAATAGCAGTTGGGATACTGGTTTTACTTTTAGCAAGTATGGGAATAGTAATGGTGCTGGTAGTAATCATGGAAACAGTAATGCGCTTAATTTAATTCTAAGGAGGGGTTTGGCTATTACGGTGTGTGTGATTTTGGTGTTGAATTGCCGAAGAGTATTTGCGGCATCAGAGGGCGTTGTAATATGGGAAAGAAGTGTTTCGGTGTGGAGAGGTTGGTGGCCGAAGGTTTTGCAGGTTTTGACCGTTTTTAGGGAGCAGGGTTTGGTGCTTGCAGCGTTATTAGGGCTTTCAGCATTTTTCTCAATGGCCGAGACTTCAATTACGACGCTCTGGCCTTGGAAGGTGATATTTTCATTAGATCGTGGCTGGTTTAGACTTTTGATATGGTTTGTGCAAGTGTTGATACCTACACCTTTGCTAGTTGATAGTGCATGTTTGGGCTGTTTTGTATTTCAAATGAGTAGTACTACAAGTGTGTTTTACGATATTATTGAATCCTCGTCTTTCGAGGTAGAAGTGGCGCTTATTTTCTCATCTCTTTGTAATGTAAGCATCATATAAGAAAAGGCGTCGAATGTTCCTCTGTGAAATGCTGTCAAAAATAATCTGTAGATTCTGTACATCTCTCAATCTAAGTTCTGTTAGGTTTTAGATGTCCCGGTCTTGGAAGATTATTCTATAGAACTTTAAAAAGAACTACGATGTTGAGTTGTGATGATGAAAGCAGGTGAGAGAGTTGGCTGAAAAAGAGCCTGCTGAAAATGGCGTGTTCAAAATGCTGCGGAATGATGTTACTCGCTTTCTGACAACTATCTTGATCGGCACCACGTACTGCTCTTGTATCTACATTCTCCATATGTTGTTTCTTCGGTTTGAACATCTACGTGTTCTTATGGCATAATATTTGCGTGCCCAGTGTGGTGAATATTGGCGCTACAGCTTTAGTAACCGAAGCTGCGACAGAAATATTTGGTGAAGCTGGTGTCAGTGCGGCTACTGGGGTTATGACTGTACGTTGATAATTCCTACCTCATGTTTGTAATGTGAATTAATCCTTTCCAAAAATTGATTAGAAATGCGTTTGCATGTTTTTAGTCAAGTGGGACGTAACCGAATATAGATCAGAACAGTTTGCATATGCTTTTTTGTAAATTAGATTAGGACACGGCCGATTCTGTAGAATCCTTCTATTGCTATCTCATGTATTCCACTGTTCCTTGGCAATAGGTTGCTATTCTGCTTCTCACTGAAATTACTCCAAAAAGTATAGCAGTTCACAATGCCACTGAGGTTGCTAGATTTGTGGTAAGTCTCTTAGCGCTATTTTCTCTGAGATACGCTGGTTCATCTCGTCTTTTCGTAAGAAAAATCAGATAACTAACTCTGGCAAGATTCTTACTTCTTTCTGAACTTCTAATTTTGATGGCTTTAGGTCAGGCCAGTCGCATGGCTCTCTCTGATACTATATCCCGTGGGAAGAATTGTGACCTATCTGTCAATGGGAATGCTCAAACTGCTTGGATTAAAAGGGAAAAGGTGTGGTAGTCATAATATATCTTCTATGTTTGGTTATCCTTAAACTGCCAACTCTCATTCGCTTATGTAAGCGTGCTCAGCGTGCCGTTTAGAAATTAGCAGTCTTTATTCTCATAAACTGTTCCTGATTATTTTACCTTGTGTATGAATAGTGAACCATATGTGACTGAAGATGAACTAAAGTTGATGCTACGGGGAGCAGAGTTAAGTGGAGCAATCGAGGAGGAAGAGCAGGTAATGAAGCAGTTAAACCCTTCAGATGCGATAGGTATCTGTTTCGTCATGCTTGTGATATATCCTTCTTTCCCAAAGAGTGTAGCCTGACAAGCTAAGATGGGCTGTTCTTCTACAGGATATGATAGAAAACGTGTTGGAGATAAAAGACACACATGTTAGAGAGGTGATGACACCTCTAGTTGATGTGGTTGCCATAGATGCCGGTGCAACACTTGTAGATTTCCATAATTCTTGGGTTGAACATCAATATTCCAGGTCTGCGTTTCTCATGAGCAATATATACTTGCAATGATAGATCCTAGAATAAAATCCAATTCTGCTTATAGGGTACCTGTATTTGAGGAGCGTATCGACAACATTGTTGGCATTGCTTATGCTATGGATCTTCTTGATTTTGTGCAAAAGGTCCCCAATCTCTGAACACCATCATCTAATAAGCACGCTATTCCTCTCTCTGTATATATACATAATTCTAATGTTACATAAAACATCTCATAACATGCAGAATTGTGTTCTGTTTGGTTTTGAAGGGGGAGCTTTTAGAAAGTTCGAAGGTGGGAGACATGGCACACAAACCAGCATATTTTGTTCCTGGTAATCAGGACTTCGCCGCCAACTTTGATTTCTTTTGACATTACTGAATGAGAACCTATGATTTATCATTCAGTGCTTGGGTTTTTCTTTTCCAAGGACTGCATAAAAATTCTGAATATGTGTACAGCATATATCACATGTATAATAGTCTTGCGTTAACATGAACCTTCTGTGCTGATTCTTCAAATCCATGACCAACCTGCAGATTCGATGTCCGTATGGAATCTTCTTAGAGAGTTCCGCATTCGAAAGGTGCACATGGCAGTTGTTCTCAACGAATATGGAGGAACTGTTGGTGTAAGCTTTTCTTCCATATTTCAACAATGAACGTGGTGCCTAATATCACAGGGTGAAAGTTTCTTTTCTATCTGCCCAAATTTGGGGGTTGTCATTAATTTCTTTTTTCTTCCAACAGATAGTGACACTTGAAGATGTGGTTGAAGAAATCGTTGGGGAAATTTACGACGAACATGATTCGAAGGTAGGGTCATCCACTTATAGTTACCCGATTCTGAAAGAGGCTGATTCTGACTTCTGTATTTGTTCTATTTCAGGAGGAAATACAGAAGAAAACTGGTTATATTGTCATGCGAGCTGAGGGCATATACGATGTGGATGCTAACACATCAATCGATCAGCTCTCCGAAGATCTCAATATCAAAATGCCCGAGGTTTGAATTTACTGAAAATGCAGAATTCTCTCTTTCAACATGAAGTATTTATTTATCAACTGTAACTCACTTGCCAATGATGTTCTTGCAAACAAATGCAGGGCCACCAATATGAAACAGTGTCGGGGTTCGTCTGCGAGGCATTTGGGTACATCCCAAGAACGGGCGAAACCGTTAAAGTTATACTCGAAAGAGAGAATCGAGAAGATCGTGCTGATTATAACGACACCGAGCAAGAAGACAACAACGAAAAAACTCAGATATTTAAGCTCGAGGTGCTTGCTGTTTGTACTCAACTTAAGTCCCGTGTATTATATTGTTTCCTTAACGAATATATCGCTTGATTTCAATGCAGATACTAGCGGGGAATGCGAGGAAAGTTAGCTCTGTTCGCTTCGAAAGGGTTAACGGTGATGAGTCATCATCTGAGACAAAGGACATAGCTAGACTGGTTCCAAAAATTAGGAAAAGAAAGTCTAACAGCAACAGCGATGATGATGAATCAGAGAGTGGTGAGGGTAATGGAGAAGTAGTCCAATCTCCTCATGAAATATCCAATGATCATGTAATGTCCCTAAAGGAGGAGGACCAACTTGATCAAGCGACGAAACAGTAGTAGTTTTTTTTTTTTTCTTTTTAATTTTATTTGTAAACAACAATAGTTGTATCAGTCACCTGCTTGATCCCAGAAGCAAAGATGGATATGAGGAAAAATTTTGTATAGACATGTTCGTTTATTAGCCAGCGCAAATAAATTTTCTGTTCGCTTAACATCATCTAATAATAAGTAAATGGCGAATTGCAATGGAGATGACACTTTCTGTAACTGAGAATCCAAAAAAGTTTGAATCGAAAGTTTTACATTTCGCGTATAATATATTGATTACATCAACATACATGCATAACTACCACTGATAAATGATGATGAATCAGCTAAGGAAGCACTTTGAGGTTGCTTGCAACAACAGCATATTGGATGTAAATGGGCTGGGAAGGTCATTCATTCAAGAAAGGGAAAGAGTATGCCAGCCATGGCCATGTATTGCATCACTACTCAGTATACACGATCTACATGAAGAAAAAGACAGCCACAGCGAGCATTCACAATCAATAAACCATTGAATCGATCAGAGAAGGCACAAAGACAAAACCATCAGATACCTATGAAAAAGCTTTGCTTTCAAATTTCATCATATTTTTCATTCGCATCAAACAGATTAGGAGGATGGGGTCAGACCGACGTGCAAATATAACCAATGTTCAGCAAAGCAACAATGAATGGAATTGCCTCTGAAAACTAATCGATGTGTCCTTCAACATATCCCAAATACACAGCAAAGAGTAGAAAAGAAAAAGAAGCAGACTCGTCGAATAGCCATTCATCCGTGAAGAGTTCACAAAAAATAATCAACCAACGAATCCACTCACATGAGTTCAAACGAAGACTCCATTTTCAGCTTTACCAACTAGGAACGTGGTTAGGTATCTGACCTTTCTTCAACACAGAGAGAGCATGCTCGGCAGTATCGATAAGATCTTCGATATTGTGGATCGATGTCTCCTCAGAACCCACCAAGAATATGGCTCGAACCTCTGCCTTCTTCGCCAACCTCGCAGCTAAATTTAGCTGCAAATTAGGTGAATTCAGGCCCCTCAATATCTGACGGTACAAACACAGAACTCTGCTCCTATTCTTCGCCAAGTCTTCAGCTGTGGCCCAAATCAAACCCTTCGACATAACGCTCTCAAAATCACCCGCCCTCTCCCAATAATATAGCAAGCTCAGACCTTCGGTAAACAAAATTGCAATTTTCGAAACCCTAGATTTCCATTTCCGGCGTACCTGCAAATGTGTGCATATTATTCATATAAAACCGTACCCTTTTATCGGTTGAAATCGACTCTTCCACGATATCTGTATTGTCTCACTGTCTCGCTTTGTTGAAAATGATTATCATGAATATGATATAGTACATATTAAACTGATCATCATAAAATAAAAATAAATTGAATCTGTTTAGTTATTTTTTATTATATAAATCACGTTAAATAACGATGATTTTATGATTTTGGTAGACTGTATGATTAAAATTTTATTAATAAATAAAAGAATAAATTTTGTGAACAATTAAGATTTAGAATTGGATCAGCATGTCATTTGGGACATGGAGTGGAGTGGATATTATTTATGAGGTAGATGATTTCATGCTTTATTTTAGTATAAATAAATTAGTTTTTTAACTCAACTATCTATAATTATTCATTAATAACATAATTTAAAAAATTATTTAAGATATTGGATAAAATGATGATGCTTATGTATGTATGACAGCGGATGGTTTTCAATATTTTTATATTTATTCAATTTGTTAATTTTTTATTGGATAGGAGACAACACTTACAAGATATATAAGATACCACGATTAGGGGTGTTCAAATGGGTTATTTTTCGGTGTTCGGGTTATTCGGTTTGGGTTATTCGGGTTTTTGACAGTTGAGATAACCACCCGCAATCCAAACCGAAACCAATTAACTATTTGGTTCTCGGGTTATTCGGTTTTCGGGTTAAGTGGTTTGGTTATGAAAAAAACCAATTAAGACTAGGTCCAGTAGACTCAATTAGGTAATCTCAATCGAAGAGCATGGGCGAAGATCCGCAGAAGCGTATCGTGGCGGATGCGTACGACTACGATAACGACCGCTGATGGGCCGATTACTGGTCGAGCGTTTTGATTCCGCCGCATACGTGGTCACACAAGGACGTCGTCAGGCGCTTCAAGCACAAGTTCTATCATCGTTACATCGTAAAGCGAAACTCTTCTTCTTTCCCTTCGATTAAGTTTATTCGTGTGGTGTTGATTATGGGTACCTTTCTTTGGAATCATGATTTTTTGGGGCAAGTTTATTGCCAACGAATTCTAGCAGCCCACTCACTCAGCGCAGACATCACAACAATCTTCATCGTCCTCTGCTTCGAATGCTAACTCCCGCCACTCGCCATCGTAATTCGGGTTTGTTAGCCTTAACTTCTAACTGATTTGTGTTTTCTTCTAGTTGCTAGACTTGAATGATGAATCTACTTCTCTTGTTGGTGTTCGATCGATCATCGATGCGCCCAATCAGTACTATTTATTATGATTTATGTCTTCTAATTAAAATTATAGAGTAAAATATTTTATTTCTATATAGAAATAATTATGTTATTCGGGTTTCGGGTGTGCCCCAAATTTTTTCATCCCACCCGATACCCGAACCATTACCCCATTTAATAATTCGGATGACCCAATTAGCCACCCGATCCCCGAATTAACCAAACCAAATAAGCCAATTTAGTTTGGTTCGGGTGGGTTAATTGGGTTACCCAAATAATGAACACCCCTAACCACGATAAGGTAATGTTGCCAGTTACCGTCATCTATTTTGTTTATGTCTCTGTTTAGTTTTGTATTTATGTTATGAACAAACTCTATTTATAGTCGATATTCTTAAGAATAAAATAGTATTATACGACCTGGTTCCTTTTGTGGTCAGCCTAATGAGTCTTTTTCCAAGCGTAGTTTTCTCCAAATGTTTATTATAGTTGATTAAGTTTTCGGATCAGTAAGATTTAGTCTTTAACTTTTATTGTATTTAGCTCTTACTATAATTGATCGCCTCTATCTTATTTATATATATAGCTCTCTCTTAACGTACAATGTACTCCGACACGTGCACCACCACTTCCTTTCCTATACTACCATGTCCCAGCCAACATATCCGCCGTTCCACCACCGCCAAAGATCCTCCGACACTTCGTCACGTGTCCCAATCGGCGCCACCGCTTCGCCGCCTATATCTCCGACGACCCACCACCACTTACCCAGGATACACCTCGCTCCAGCGCCGGTTACCGCCATGCTTCAACCAGTATCATCTCCGCCCATCAACGACCACCACCGCCGCCGACCATTCGAAGCACATCTCACTCCGCCCGTATCTCCACCGACGGCCAACTACTGCCGCCTCCTATCTGAAGATCAACGGTCTACTTGGCTACCACCACAGAGCCCATTGTCGGCTATGTCTTGTACTGCAATCTCGTCCAAAAATAATATTAATAATAATACTTCAAACGTGCTTATTAATGGAGGCTGCAATAATATTACTCGATCGAATATTTGTCGGTACTTCGCCGAGGGGAGGTGCAAACACGGTAAGAAATGCTGGTACAGTCATGAAATCACAGAGCTTGACCGACTAAGTCGTGAAATCGCGGAGCTTTTGAGATCACAGAGAGGCAACTCAGTTCCCATAGCAACTTTGCCTGCGCTGTACAAAGACATGTACGGCAAAGATTTGGAAGCCCAAGTGAATTTGACTGATAGACAAAGGCACGATATCCTTGTTTATGTCTTGACCACACTTCTACTCCCCATCAAGAGCATCACAGTCGTGGATGAGTTCGTGTGCATGTAATGATTACTTTGATCTTTATATATGCATAATGTTTATCTTTTTAGGGTTATGCACTTTTTTTTTTATTTTAATCATTTTATAGGTCTCATGGAGATCGGTCCATCGTATCAGCAAACGGAGGCAAAGGTAGCAGCAAACTGGGACCAGTCGTCAAAGATTCGCCACAGATTTACATTACTTTTTCACCCGAGAGCAGATTTACCAGGGAAGACATTTCTGGGTACTTTAGGTGATGCTATTACGATTTCTCAGTTAATTCGTTATTTTCGTTGGTACAATGTTTTATGTAGAAATGTGTCTTCTTTTTATTCGCAGTATATATGGGAGGGTTACGGATGTACGAATCCCCGAGTGGAAGTATGGTTACGTGGAATTCGAAAGCGTGGACTGTGCAAAATTGGCCTTGGAAGATTCGAGGCATAAAAAGCACATGTTAGGTGAATTTCCTATATATGTAAAGCCAGACAGAGCAAAACTTACGAACGAGCATAATATCGATAGATTCGAGCACAAGGCAGAGTTACAAGGAGGTAATAATAAGATATATCACCCAATTCATGATAAATAAATATTAGCGTGGCTTCTCATTATTGATTTGTGCTTTCACCGTCTGTGAAGTTATGTGCTTATATAGATAAGGACTTCTTATCATTGTTTATTTACTTATATTATTCACTTGTCCAAATTCTAGGTTCGAAATTGCGTGCGTGCCAATGCCAATGCCAACCAACGGAAAATGGGCCTGGCTTTAGTCTTTACAGTTATACACATGGTTATAGTATATATATATATATATATATATATATATATTGAAGTATTTTTCGTCCTCTATTAATTGTTGTATATCTAATATTTTCATTTGATTTTGCGTCAGGTCAATTTCCATTTGCTGCAAGCAGTGTAAACGGCAGGTACGCCGACGTTGGCTCCACTTCAGGCGCTAAAAATAACACTGACCAAGACGGGTAATTTTTCTAGATAGAATTATATATATGTTTATAATATCGAGTTTGTTTCATTTTCTTGGTTTTCTACAGTAACAAAGAAACCGATCCTCCCAATACTCGGTAGAACTTTCGGCGGTGCGAGAATATTCCTCCCAATAATGTATATAGCGTGAAGAAACATAATTAGTACTAGGTTTTATGGACCTATCAAAGTGATGCTGCAAGAAAGGACATATAACATTGGTTATCTATTACAAGATCGAAGGATACTATGCAAGGGAAACTACACATCCGTACATTTACAAAGTTGACGCTGTCTGTCTGATTGTAGCACAATTGTGAAAGTCTGTAAAATCGAGTCCAGTATCAAAATAATTCTTTCATGGACTATTTAGAAGAGTTTTCAATTCTCCGCTGAAATTCACCGGCAAGAAAATGGACTTGTTTACACTCGGTGTCCACACTAATATATTAGCTTATGTTGGGTGTCAAACCACTTATGAGTGCTTTATAAGCCTGTGTACTAACTCCCTGTTGGTAAATGGTAATTGATTTTAGAAAGAAACTTTACAAGCTTATACGAGCTTGGAGTTGGGGTGGAATTGTTGGCAAGACACATGGGTTATAGTGCTGGCAGGACACATGGTTTTGATAACCATTGTTCTCAACCCATTTGCATCGAAGTCTCAAGAATGGTGGACTTTACAATATATATATAGATAATATAATATGATGGATGACTCTACAATATATAATATATACTAATATTAAGAGTTTGCCTATAAATAGCAACGAACGAAGGCAACATAAAAAAAGAAAGAAAAAAATAGAGGGTTTATTCGGTATTTGCTCTGGTCATAAAGATAAGTATTGAGTGTTTTCTCCTTTACAGATTGAGAGGTTGTAACCCCTACTTTTACTCCATTAATAAAATTTCTACCTCGCCTGGAGTTTTTTACCCCGATTCAAAAAGGGATTTTTCCACGTAAATTCCCATGTCTTTTTACTTTTACTCTGTCCATTTTACAACAAGGATGGGACCTGAAAATCCCTACAGCTTACTAGGGGAAAAAACTAACAAAAAGGGAAAAGCAATAAACCCGAGAGATGAAAATGTAAACTAGCTTTAATCCGACCAAATCAAAACCTTTCATTACTAGAGATTTTTGCCTCTAAAATCCTTCGCAAGAGGAACTCCAAAATAAGCCCGTTGTTAGTTTCAACATCAATATTTCAGCTCACTTACTTCCGTTGTCCAAAAGCGAGGGCACGTCTAACTTAACTCGAACGCATAAAAACTCCGCTCACCACCCTCACTAACAGGCCCAGATAATAAGTGAAGTTCGTCACCTCCTTTCGTATTTCTTTGCGAAATCCTTGAGCAGCAAACTCTGACGAAAGTCCAAGTATTTATCCACGCTAGTGCCAGCCCATTGCTGGCAAAAGCACTCATCTGTTGGAACGAACGAACTCAAAGGAAACGGCCCTTTAGGGGCTTTCTTCAGTGAAACCAAGAAACGGTGTCGAGGCCTGATTCTCTGGTCCAAGGATAAGCTCAGGTACATTGGGTATTTGCTCAGAGAGTGGACCTCGTTTTTCAGTTCATTGACTAGGTACATGTACTTGGGCTTCAGATTGCCTTCCAATGATAAAGAGAACACCTATAAAAGGATATACACATGAGAAATCCATTGCCCGGACAAAAAACCAAATTAGAGAGTTGAGGGCTTATAGTGTTCAAGTTCACACACCTGTGTGATGCTGGTTAGAACTTTCAGTATATCGGAGTTGCGCATACCAATACTGCGCAAGAAATTGATTCGGGGGAGTAGACCAGATTCGATGCCATAGTGTAAGATCTGAGGATGTTTTCTGACCATTTTCACGATGCTCTGTCTAGGGGCTCCCAGCTCTTTCATCAAGAAGTTGAGACGAGTGTTCCACGAGTTGTCGATCCGTTGAACTAGGATTTGAGGACTTAACTGCACGACTTTGCTCAGATCATTCCTCTGTATTCCTATTTCGTCCAGTAAATATTTAACCGTGGGTTTCAAGGAGCCCTCGACGCTGTAAGAGAATAGCGAGGGAGTGGAGGTGATGATCTGTCCTATTCTTGAATCTGGAATGCCCAAGCTAACGAGAAAGGAGACATGGGACTTGAGATTGCTTTCCACGGTGTACTCCAATATCTGAGGCTGTCTCAAAATGATCTTTTTGACGTCTCTCTGCTTGACACCAACGCTCACCAGGTAGTCCAGTCGTTCTTTCACGGCTTCAACGTTTATCTGAAGCGACGGCATATGCCTTTCGTACATTTGGATGAAGTGAGATTCCTTGAGTCCAAAAGTGCTCAGGTAATCGAGGAGCGGAAAATATCTTTCATCTAAGTCTATCTCTTCCACCAAACGACTAAATCTGCCCTCGGCGGAGATTTCGGATTTCTGTAATAATCAGGCAACTAAATCAGAGGACAGGACAGCATGCTAAAAATGCTTCAACGAAGCTACCACGACTATTCATACCTCTTCATTTGAAGAGCTGATGATGTTTGTTTTCACGGAGCCCTTGTAAGAACTGTTCTTATCTTTCTTATCTACAGTGAGTCGGCCATTTTTCGGAGAAGATTTGGCCTGTCTATATACTGATCTTGAAAATTTGATGTCCAATCCGTCTACCGAGGGTCTGTGTCTCCCTGTTTATGAGATATGATCATTGAACTTTCCTATTATGCGCAGGATATACTTTATGAGCTAAGATTAGATTTGACGTTTACCTTCAACTTCACTCGTTGAGATCTTTGATTTCAACCGCTGTCTATCAGCCTCGGAAAGTTCAATATCATCGAGCTCCTCCTGAAAAATCAACCACATTCAAGGAAGGGAGCTCGAATGCGAAGCAACTCGGAACAAATTTCAGCAAAATTCGCGGGAAGTTCAGCCAACACAATCATAGCAAAATATGCCGACATTTACAAAACATTCAGAGACGGAACACTTACATCGGATGACCAATCATCTCCGCCTTCCTCTTGACCATCGTTACCGTCGTCGTCGTCGTCACTGCCGCCGCCTTCTTCGTCATCAGTATCGTACGGAGAAATCGCTTGGCCGTGCCTCGACCGACGGTTCGACTTCAAAATCTTCGCGCTGGAATGAGACGACACAACTCGAGTTCTGCACACTCGACTCCTTCCGCCGCCGACGCGGCCTTTGATCCTTATAATCAGACTTGAAAACTGCGAAGAATCGTGGAAGCATAGCGCGCAGTGGTTTGCAGCGTATAGAGACAAAGCAGCCATTCTTTTAATGTAAAGAATAAAGAATATCCTATACCGATATGCTCTAAAACCCTAAGCCATATCGAATTTTTTAGCTCAAATAAATAAATTAAAAGAGTAAGCTCATCAAACAACCTTATCTTTTTCTTGTCATCTTGTGAAGTGAACTGTGAACCCATTGCGCTTTGTTTTATTTCTCTGGTGTGTGTTTAGCTGAGGGTCAAAATACTATAAATCAAATAACGTAACGTTGTTGTACATCACATACTAAAATCGACAAACGATGTCGTGTGAATAGGAAATAAAATAATGCATTAGTAAAACGTTGTTAATGGGCCAGAAGGCCCATTAAGTAAGCCCAACAAAGAATTCATGGGCCCACACATGAACAAGTCGACGTGGATTCATCTGAGCGATGCCTTCTCCTCTCCGATGGCCACTTGTTAAATCAAGCTCTCACAGCCGAAAATACATTAAAAATAAAAATCCAAGTAAAAGAGAAGCGACCGAGGAGATGAATGCTGCTACTGCCACTCCAATGTTTTCTGCAGTTCAAGCAGTAAATCCTTCTTCTTCAGCTCCGACGCGGCGTGGATGCTTACGTCATTCGTCGAGTTCGATCAACAGAAGGAGGCGATTGAATTTTAGCGTCAAAGCTGTGGATGACGTTTCAGCAGTTATTTCCGACAAGGCGCAGACTGAAATCACTTGGCAGATCGTTATCGGTGCTATAGGTATCCGATTTGATAATGCAGAAAATATGATCCGCCCTTTTTAATTAAATTTCTTTTATTTTTAAATTTTAAGATTTCATGTGCTGCAGCTGGCGTTACGCCGTTTGTGGTGGCTGGAATTGAATTCAGCAAGAGAATCGTAAGTCCTTGACTGCTCTCACTGTATAAGTTATGGGACGTTACCATGGTAAACAGGTGAGGTTGGTTGGGTCACCTCCGGTTCAAACCGTTTAATAAAAGGGTTGAAAACTTTAACCTTGACATGACCTGTTTACTTAAATATGTTGAAAAATCAACCAAAACCCAACCTGCTTTAGCCCTAATCCAACCTGCCAAACCGCCAACCCGTTTAAAACAAAAAAGAACTAATGCAATTTTTTTTTTAAATACCATGTGTGAGCGTGAGAGTGGATAGAGAATTAGGATTAATCATTTTATTTATTATTTATGTTAATAATAGTTTAATAATATATATTATTCGGGTTAAATGGGTTGATTGCGGGTTGATTTTGGGTTGAAATTCGAGCCCTAACCTAACCCACTTAATAATTGTGTTGGGTTCGGGTTTACCAATTTACGCAAACATGTCAAAATGCTAACCTTAACCTGTTATTTTCGGGTGCGGTTTGTTTTGGGTTAGCGGGTCGGATCGATTTTTAACAGCGCTACTATACGTCCATACAAACATACATACATATATTTGAAGAATTGTGAACAATTTGTAGGTTGCGCAAAGAAAGTGTGAAGTCTGCAAAGGATCAGGGCTCGTTTTGAGGGACAGTAAGTACTATTTTCGCTGCCCCAGATGTGGTATGGAAGGATAGGAAAGACTGATTTCTTGTCTATTTTAATCTGGTTTTCCAATTAAAAATAAAAAAAAGATTCTTATAAAATATAACAAGAATGGTTTTTTTTTTATATGTTTACCATCACAATGTGTATGCAGGTGGGTTTTTACCTTGGCAGTCGTGGAGGAGATTCTTTACTGGTTAGCCGATGAAAAAGACGGCTGTATATTTAATTCACGTATAAGATGATAATATTAGCTGAAAATGTTCACACTTCTTGTATATTTACTTCAGCCCGGTGTCTTCTCCAACGGATAATATTTTCTCTTTTGTTGTTCTATACAGTTAAACAATAACAAAAACTAAAAGCATTCCAAAAAATAAACAAACATATAATAAGTTAAGGTGATGCGCATGGTATTTGCAAGAGAGCGTAGATTTTTTTAAGTCCGATGACTTGAAACAATAAATTACAGGAAAAGCTCAAATCCTATGTACTACAACAGTAGAGTAGTAGCAAGATAAAGTCATAATTTGAGTAAAGCTTATTATGTCCTTTTGACAGTTTTTCAGAATCTGCCATAACCCATAGGGATCTGAGAATGCTGAAGAACAATCATACCAGGATTGCTCTGAGCGATTTGGCTTCTTCCTGCCTCGTTATACAGATTTGGGGAACTTATATTCTTCTCGGAGATATTATTACTACTCATTCCAACCCCAAGATCAAGACTGATCGAATTGCTGGTCTCATTCAATTGGCCTCTCATAGAGCTGTATGCCACGGCTGAAGACGAAGGTTCGTGGGCGTTGGCGTTCTTCCCAATTGGGACATCATGGTTGTGCTTACCCTCGTAAGTTGTAATGACTGCTTTAGGGTCGTGAGATGCTCTCTCGACGTGTTTTCTCACTGGGCATCCTGCGAAAGTGCACTTGTAATAACTCCTGCATTGTAACCAAACCGAACAGATTTACTATGAGCCAAGCCAGCCGCCCTCATCTGGGAGCTTGTAACCTTTGTTTCTTTTTGTTTAAGAATTTGAAATGGCGACGATTAGTCATTACATACCTAGGATTTGGATTGCCTCGGACAACTTTCTGGCCATACTTGCGCCATCTATACCCATCGTCCAGTATATCGACCTCACTCACAGTTTGAACGACCACTCTTGGTTCGCGAATGGGCTTAACGACGGGCGTGATGTCAGTATCCTCCTCTAATCTCCTGCTCGGATGATTTATTTAAGAGATACGAATCATGCTTTAAAGATATTAGGAATAAGAAAAACAGTTCAATGGAGAAACCTTCGCTTAAGATAAGGGTCGTCTTCGATATTGTCGTTGGTGCTCTGATACATCGAAGCTGAAACATCGCCGCCGTCGTTGATTGCTTGAAGAGGCGACAGCGCAGGAGAGCCATTCTGCTCAATGCTGTTGGCATTCATTTTATCTTCAACAACAACAACAACAAAAAGAAATTTAAGCATATTAACAATAGGAGAATATCAACAAATAGAACTAAACTACACCAAAGTATCTAAAATGCCTGACAAATCAGGGCGGCTAGAACTGTAGTATATAGGTACACGTCGCTTTCACCTATTCATTACTTTCTACAAGAGCAACTCAAATTTCAATCAGAAAATAGTTCAGAAATCAGGGAACTTACCCATTTGACTGGCAAAAGAGAGGTCCTTGTCCGATATATCTTCTTGAATAGAAGAAAGTGCCCCAGGATTGTTCCTCCGTGCTGGTTGAGGTTTCGGGTGATCGTGTGAGCCCTTGTAGATGATTTCCGTGATCTGTCCACTGGGAGAGCGTTCGAATATCTTCTTCACCTCACAGTTAGGATATGTGCACTTGTAATAACTTCGCGGAAACTCGCTTCCTTTAACCAGTTTCTGGCCATATTTCCGCCAGTTATACCCATCATCTGATGTTCTATCAACTGGGGCTAAAGTTATGCTATCTTTGTTCTCAGAATATGAAGCTTGAGCACCAAAGTCTGACTGTCCCCCTCTACCCTCATTTGATTTGTCGCTATTACAAAATAATGGATCATGCATAGTTGAAGATGCTGATGGTTGCAAATGAAACTGATCTTGATGAATGATTTGCGCATTTCGATTTGACCCTGCATGATTCTTTCAAGAAAGCGGACAAGTTTAACATCTATATTGATCGGATACCGTTTTAAATATTTGAAGGAAAAAGTTTCATTTAGTCACAAACATCTAAATGACTTCTAAACCAAAAATAATTACATGACAGCCAATGGATATCCACACTTCAACAAGATTCAGCGTTATGGAAGATAGAAGAGTAAACAACTAACTTACGCTAGTTTGTAGATTCTTTGAGAGACAGAAATAATCTCAAAGCAGACTTTAACATTCATCTTACCGTCGAGTTGGGACGTGGCAATCCCGATGTAGAGCTAGTTCCAGTGTGAAACCTAAACTCAAAACTGCCAGTTATTGTTTCATCAGTGCTGCTGTTATTCAAACAAGGTCTCTCCATCGAAGGCATCACCATTCCACACGAGCTTTGCATTGACTGATGGTTGAAGAAGGAACCGGTGGTGGGAGAAGGCTCGGCCTGCAAAAAGAGGTTTCTAAAGGGTCTCAGCTACTAGACGACACCATGAAAAGTTTGAAATATACAATTCGACAATGATTGTTATCATCCTATCTCTTTCCACTAGAAGCGAAAACGCCAACCATATCGCTCTAATAAGACAAAAAGCCCCGCATTTATAGATGAGGTTCATCCTTCACTACGAATTGGAGTATATTAATATCTGCTAAAACGAAAAGGCTTTGGATGCTATGGGAACAAACATAATGGAATAAACCCTTTCCAATGTTTCATCTAGAAGCCCAAGTATTAGAAAATGTCTTCCCTCCCCGGAATAACACCAAAGATGCTCTGTAGTTACTTTACCAATAAATAGCTTCTTCAACACACCTGATTTTATTATTAAGAAATACACAATTTTTAAAAGTAAAACTGTTGATCTTATTCATCATTTGGCTGTTGCTAAGATGATTAGTTCGCGGGATCGAGAGGCCACATGTTTAGGGGAAGGACAGAAGGCTAGGAAAACAATTCCATTAATATAATATTAAAAAAACTCCAATCAATAGGTAGCTAAAACTCCATAAAGGGGCACATGTATTATTCACTCCACCGTATATATTCTTCGAAAACTAAACATCAGAGAAATGACAGCCAATAACAATAGTTGGAAGAATCAAACATCAAATAAGCATTGAATTCGACTCCTAGTTAAACACCACGATTAAGTTCTGACTTCATTACCTCCAAATATATACCAACCCACGGCCCTTATTGATTAAAAGAATAGGTATGGAAAATCATACATGAAAAGTTGTATTACCGTACATCTATAGCTCCTCTACCTTAATTTCAGAAATATCGGTCACAACAAAAATAATGCTTTGGTATTCAACTGAAGGATGAGATGGAAAATCCACAGACAGAAACCTAATTAAGCAATCTGCAAGCTCAGTCAGCTCATTTCCAAACAAGCTCTAAAATTTGAAATCAGAAACTCAACACTAACAATAGCAATTAAGTAACTTCAGCAGAAAAATCAGTGAATTACAATTTACACTAACAAAATCCAGGCGTCACTGCAACAGTACAATCTGCCTCAATAAACAAACACTTAGGTATCCGATTCGAATCTGAATCTAGCTCACCAAGTGAAGACACAACGCACCGCCAACTCACTAACCATTAAAGAAAAAGAGCGAACAACAGAGAAACACATACCCATTAGCTAATGGAAACAGAATCAAAACTTTTAAACGCGAAAAAAAATAAGAAAACAGACACGCACACACACACACGCACATAATAGCACACATCGTGAAAGACGAATATAACCTTCATGTTAGATAGAAGAACCGGAGACTCGAGAAACGAAGTCGGGCTGAGTCCAGGCGGAATCGTGATGCAAGCCGACCTCGAGATCGGAAGCTTCGCCGGAGACATGAGGCGGTACTTAGCTCCGCCGACCGATCCGTTCACGCCGGAAGCGTCGGCTTCGTGATTTGATGAGGAAGGTGGACTTGCATTGTGTGACTGAGATAGCGAGCTTTCCTCCATGATTGATGTGTTTTAGAGAGAGAGAGAGAGAGAGAGGAATGATGTGTTCGATTGGGATTTAGATTGGCCGCGCAGGGGTAGTTTAGTAATCAAACAGATGCAGAGAGTATCTTCTACAGATAGGGATGGGAAGGAAGGGAAGGAATTTATTTTTACGTTGTTGACTTCATCAGGTTTTCTGCCGTGGAGGATGGGAAGTCGCCATAAAATATAGCAAGTCGACTTATTCAAATTAAAATAAGGTGAAACTTCGCTTAAATCCCTATTAGTAAAACTTCCTATAACTCCCTTGTCAGAAAAATATATCACGACCCCATTTGTACCAGGTTCTTCAGTTACGCCGGACCTTTCTATGTTTGTATGTGTACACAATACATGATATAATGTCCCTAAATGTGTTGTTACGGCGTACCTAATGTGTGATATATGGTGTATCATTTTCTCAATGTATGACGTACCACAATACTTTGATATAGTGCACCTAAATGTGTTGCATGGTGTACCTGCAGCGGAATGGGTACCTATCGGAAAAAAATATTCTAGGTATTTAAGTGATATATTTCTCTGACAAGGGAGTTACGTGATAGAAAGTTTTGCTAAATAGGAATTAACTGAAAGTCTACTTCAAATAATATCGAATATATATGTATATATAAACATGAAACGAGCCCATAGTCCTTATGGTACAATTAGGGCTCCATTGTAGATATAGACAACGACGAAACAAGTCAATACAAAATGCAGGAAAATCTATCACCATAAGCAACAACCTTGCAACCAATGCAAAATGTTTTTCTACCATATATCAACCAAAAAGAAAAAAAGATTAAACCTTTGCCAGTCGAAACAACACAAGCAAATATCTCCACATATATACCTCTTTCTCATTGTGGATAGTACGGCGGATGATGGTACTGAGAAGCAATATCAGAACCTCTGTAACCATCGCTACCGTAATAAACAGTTTGTTGCTGCGCGTGAATTTCCGTACTATAAGGATTCGACGCAGATGGCTGGTTAGGGTTCGTCGCATAATACCCGCCCACGTGGGCCCCGCCCGACCCATATGGATCCGAGGCCAACCCATAAGCCAAACGGGTCGAACCGAGTTGAGGGGCGTTGCTGTAATTTGGAAAAAGATTAGCCCTACTGACGGGGAAGGGTTTAGAACGAACGTCTCTTCTCAGCGTCGACGGGCCAGAAGATGGTCTGAAACGTTTGCTGTTTCCGTTTTGCTTTGTCTGCCATGGCGGGTTTTTCGAGGCTGGCCTTTTCTTCTTGTCGGTCTTTCCTTTCTCCAGCTTCTCGAGTCGGGTCAGCAGTTCGCCTTTTGGGTACTGAGATTCGAGGTCGTGGTCGTCGATGAATTTGATCACCGACTTTAGAGCGTTGATTTCTTTCAGCGCACTGGCGTTCTGCACGCCAATGTAAAATATAGAGCAAATTCAACGATAAAGAGGGCCAATCACAACTGAAATCAGCAGAGCGTATCCCTTTCAAGAATGCCAAGGAGTATAAAGTAATACCGCTGATTTAGAAGAGCTCTCCCCCTTTTTACGAGCTTGTCGTTGATCGGTTTTCTTTGATTCCGACAGATAATCTTTCAAAAGGGGAACCGGAGAGAACTCGTCTGTGATCGAGAATTCTAGGACGAATCTGAGTGCCAATAGTTGTTTGCCATCATTGATAAGTCTCTTCACAATATCTGCATAAATTACATGTGTTCCATATCAAACTTGGAACAAAAAATGACAATGAAAGCACAAGAAACCATCCAGGTTCATCAATAAACGATTCAACATGATCACGTAAGCATATTAAAACATAAAAGCACAAAACTTTGGCTAAATATCGAGAAGAAGAAAAGTTGTACTTCTTCGCTTCACCCACACAGCACATAGTGAGCAAGAACACCCACAAATCCCCAATATAATCTGTTCCATCCAATATCGAAATATAGGAAAAGGAAACACAACCCTGCTCTAAAAGCACATAACACAACAACACTAAAGCGGCAAACAAGATTGCACAAACACGCAAAAGAAAATAAAAAAAGAAGTCCAAATATAACTCACCTGAAACCCTGTCCTGAATCCCAAGCCTCCGACACAAGTGCATTGCTTGGCGAAACTTACCAACTTCGACCACAAAATCGACCACTTCATCTTCGCTACTCACACCACAACCTAACAAATTATAAGCAGCAACCAAGTGCAAAAATGCAAGCCTCTCCAAACCTTCTTCTCCGTGAACATTACCACCGTTTTGGCTATCACAATTCCAAATCTTCTCTTTCCACACAACGGCTATATAGGCCGCCCTCGACATACACTCTCGGCCAGCTTCTAACCCAGTCCCCATAAATTCCTCTAACAAGACGACACAAGCCCTTCTTACTCTCGCATCAGTCGAACCAACCTCCCAAAACCCATCCAAAGCGTCGAGAACCATGGAAGCTGCGTCGGGGCAATGTTTAAACGCGTCTGCTAGCTCAACCCTAATCGAGGCCCTGTCTTTGGGACGTTGGATAATGTACTCACGGAGACCCAACCCATCGTTTTTCTCGCAGAGGGACTTTAATTCTGGTCTGGCCGGGACTTCGGTAAGGATCGGGTCTTCTTTCAATTTGACGACTTCCGAATTGCGGTTCTCGTCCTGAATTTGAGATCGAATGTGGGATAAACTTTGAGTAAGGTGCGTCTGATAGGATGTAATATAGGAATCAAGATCCGACCATGTGAAATTCAGCGTGGGGTGAGATGAAAAGGATCGAAGATTCTCATATGCGTCCTTTAGGTTTTCCTTTTTGGCTTCGACGAGCTTCATTGCGTCTTCGATCGATTTTAGAGTCGCCGGCGTCATTTTGGCGTTCGTATCGGTGAAATTACGCAGGTGACATTTGTTACAGAGATGATAGATTAGAAATCGAAAGGACGAAGAGGAGAGTAATAATGGGCCTAAGGTCCGTAAGTCACTTGGGCCTAATGGACTAGGCCCACTTACGTAATTAAACTTATTATAATCATAATTTCTTTTTTGGTTTTTTTCTTTTTTTTTTTTTCTGTCACCGCAATCTTTGGATTCTTTCGTTACAAGCGGAAGAAAGCACCCGGAAAATACTGAGCAAAATGGTAAAATTGGTCAGAAAGTGAAGAACAAAAGCAACTTTATGTCTCTAAGTATAATATAAAATGTTTAAGATGATATTAAATATTACTTCCTCTATCCATTTAATTCTTTCCAAAGATTAGCAGACACGGAGATTAAGAAATTACATTATTTTAATATTATAGTACACTTTTAAGGTATGGAGAGAAAAAACTTATTAGTGGGCACGAAATTTAAGAAGTCTTTTTTAATATAAATGGTGTAATTAGTTTAATTATTGGAATTGTTTTACCAAAAATGAAAATAGGAAGAATTATGTAAGACGTCCGAAATAGAAAGATTAGAAGAAATAAGTGGGACGGAGTTAAGTACATTGATTTAGTAACGGTGCAAAGCTAGAAAATCTGAGAGGAATGACTTCGAAAAGACACAAGAGGAATAAGTTCATACTAAGACAAGGGACTAAAAACCATCTATACATTCCTTGTTCTTAGGAAAAGACACTGTAAATCAAATCAATTTTGCTCCATTTTGCGCCAAGAAAATGGAAACCGATCAACCTGTCAAAGACCTACAATGGCTTCTGCAAGTGATAACTTCCAACGACAGCGATCTCCACACCATCTCTTTTCATCTATCTCAGCCAACAACTTCAGCCTCTTACCAAGAAACAGAAAGCTCAATCATCGTACGTTTCGATCAAGACAGCCTCTCAAAGTTCTCCGAGCTCCTCGAATCAGCCTCAAGAACAACCCATCCATGTCTGAGAAACCTAGAGTTTCACACGGTGAAATGGGATTCAAACCTAGTTAAGAATCTATGTTGTCTCATTGCAAACAACCCAGGAATCGCCCGCCTCGCATTCGAACGAAATGAGTTCGACGCCGACTGTTTGAAGCAGTTTTCGGAGCTCTTAAGGAAAAACGACAGCGTTAAAGAAATAAAGCTGTCTGAATCACGCATCGGTTGGCAAGGAGCTTCTCTGTTAGCTATGGCTCTCAAGGAAAACGCAGCGTTACAAGAGCTTCATATATTGGAAGACTCGCTCGGTTCCTACGGAGCAGAAGAACTATCTGCAATGATCGAAGCCAACACTTCCTTAAAGCTTCTGAAAATTTCGGACTCGAAGCCCATCGTCTCCGTGCCTATAATCTCAGCTGTCTTGGCCAGAAACAGAACGATGGACGTCCACATATCGAGCGGAAAGACGAGCTCTGAAGTCGTCGAGTTTCTGCACCGAGAATCCACTCTAAAGCTGTACAACCTCGGAATCTCAAGCCTGTGCCATATCACGCACTCGCTCGGCCTGAATTCGACGGTTAAAAGGCTCGATATGTCTGGTCTGAAGCTTAAATCGAGGTGGGCTAAGGAGTTTCGCCACGTCATCGAACAGAATCGGACGCTGAAAGAGGTTGTCTTGGCCGAGGCATGTCTGAAGGACAAGGCAGTTGTGTACGTTTCTGCTGGGCTATTCAAGAATAAGAGCTTGGAGAAGCTTTGCCTCCATGGAAATCGCTTCGGGGCCGTAGGCGTTGAGCACTTGCTGTGTCCCTTGAGCAGATTCTCGGCCTTGCAGAGTCAGGCCAATACAACCTTAAAGTTCGTAACTTTGGGAGGGAAGAAGGCGAAGATTGGAAGAGAAGGGCTAACGGCTATTCTTCAGATGCTGAAGAGCAATCAGAGCTTGACTTACTTGGGAATATACGAAGACGATAGCTTGAAACCTGGCGATATCGTGAGGATGTTCGAGAGTTTGCAGAGAAACGAAAGCTTAAGGTCCTTATCTCTTCAGGGCTGTAAAGGAGTACGAGGCGATCGATTGCTCGAAGTTATAACAGAAACCCTAAGCATAAATCCTTGGATCGAAGAGATCGATCTTGAAAGAACTCCACTTCAGCTCTCGGGAGAAACCGAAGGGATACATCGAATGCTGTCCGAAAGGGAAAAGACCGAAGTAGAAGATGAGGTCGATTACCTTAAAGACATGCCTTTGGTCGTTCCTAAAGCATGTCGGGTTTTCCTCTGTGGCCAAGATCATGCTGGTAAGAACGAACAAACTGTAGATATATGCTCCATGAAGTCTGTATTTTCTTACATTGAGTCCCATGAAATCTCCGTCCAGGCAAACGTACGTTGGCCAATTCCATCGCACACAGCTTTTCGACCTCGAAAGCACTGTCGCCATATTTGGATCAAGTGAGAACTCTGCTGAATCCTATCGAGCAAGCCCTCGAAAAACCCGCGATCAAAATTAGAACTTTCGCAGACGGAGAAACTAAAATCTCGCTATGGAACTTCGGGGGACAAACCGATTTCGTTCCCCTGCACAAGCTCATATTCCCAGGCCCAAGCAGTGCAAATCTTTTCCTGATCGTATCGAGTTTGTTCAAGAGACAGAGCAACAGAGAGCTGAAAACCCCCGCCGAAGTAGAAGAGGACCTTCAGCAATGGCTTAAATTCATCGTATCAAACTCAAGGCGTGCGGTTCAGCAGTGTATTCTGCCCAGCGTGGCCATAGTCCTTACCCATTACGACATGATTTCGAACAAGCAGCTTTCTGACGACAGTTTTCAGACAACCTTTCAGAAGCTAAAAGATAAGTTTGAGGGCTTAGTTCAGTTTCATCCAACTGCGTTCACAGTCGACGCTCGATCGCCAGCCTCGGTGAGCAGACTCAGCCATCACATACGAATAACAAGCAGGGATGTGCTCGAAAGGGTACCTAGGATTTATCAAATCTGTAATGACACGGCGAAGACGCTGTCAGAATGGAGGGATGAAAATCGATGCAGGCCCGTAATGAGGTGGAGGGAGTACGAGGAAATTTGCCAGGCGAAGATTCCATACCTGAGAATATGCTCAAGGCACGACGATCGTGGGAAGGTCGACTCAAGGAGGAGAGGGATGGCTTCTAATCTTCACAGCATCGGTGAACTGATGTACTTCGAAGGCTCGGGAATCTTGATCTTGGACTTCGAATGGTTCTTCGGCGAGATGATTATTCGGCTGACTAAACTTGAGGTTAAGAGGCAGCTGAGCTCGGCTGAGAAGAACGGATTCATACATAGAAAGGACTTGGAGCAGATCTTGAGAGAAAGCTCTGTTTTCGAGTGTTTGGAAGCTTCCGACATCATAAACATGATGTTGAAACTCGAACTGTGCTTCGAACAAGATCCATCGAACTCGAACTCCTCGCCTTTCTTCGTGCCCTCTTTGTTAGAAGACGGGCGGTGGAAACCTCAGAAATGGCCCGCGCAAACTCACGACTGTAATTACGTCGGCAGACGCCTTCAGTGCAACGACTCGAGCCACCTATTTCTCTCGCCGAGCTTCTTCCCTAAGATACAGGCGAGTTAAGTTTCTTTCCTAATTACGTCACCAACGAAAAAATAGTACTAACAAACTTTAAAAAAATATTTTTTCCAGGCGCATTTGCACGACAAGGTGAGCGGCCTAACGAACCAACACGGAGCAGCGTCCATAACCCTCGAGAAGCACCTCATCTCAATAAGCACGAACGGCGTAAACATCCGCGTCGAGCACGGAGGGCAATTCGGTAATTTCGTAGACGCGCTGGCCTGCTCGACGAAGACTCGAACCGAGATGCTCACTCTCTTACAAAACCTCGTCCTTAAATCAATACATAACATATGTAGTACCGACGAAACCCTACTACTGACCGAAAACGCCATTCGTTCAGACTGTGTAAGAACCCTAATTCCTCCGAGGCTCAGAAAGGACCAATGCGTCCCTCTTCACAAGCTAAAGCAGGCCATCCTCTCCGTCCCCGCCGACGACATCTACGAGTACCAACACACCTGGGATTCCGTAATAGACTCTTCGGGAAAAACCGTCCTAAACCCTAGCTTCGATTTCGCCCGTGATTTACTCTCGGACGAAGACTTTCGAGAGGTTCTTCGCCATCGATACAGCGACCTGTACAACCTCGCCGTGGAGCTCGAAATCCCCAACGAAGAATCGTCGGCGGGCTCGATCGATCCTTCGATGGAAGGCATAGCGAAAGGCGTCGAATCCATCCTTCGCAAGCTGGACGCCATCCACCAAGAGATTCGAGACGTCCGTCGAGAAATCCAAGGGCTGAGGCAGTACGAGCACAGGCTGTTGACCGAGCTCGACCGAAAAGTCAACTTCTTGGTCAACTTCAGCTTCGAAATCGAGGAGAGAAAGGCGCCCAACATGTTCTACTTCGTATCCACGGCTAGCCAGCCGAGGAGGCTCATCACCAGCATCTTCCCGGGCGTGTCGGCCCTTACCCTGCACATGCTGTGCGAGTTCAGGCACGAGCTACACGTGGTCCCGGGCCAGGCCGGGCTCGGGCTAGTCCAGGTGGACGGGCCCGCGGCTAGGTGCTTGGCTCCTTACACGAAGAAGTTCATGAAGATACTTACCTTCGCTCTGAAGATTGGGGCCCACCTGGCGGCGGGCATGGGCGGGTTGATACCCGATTTGGGGCGGGAGGTGGCTCAGTTGACCGAATCGCCCTTCCTCTACGGGGCCGCGGCGGCTGGCTTGCTGGCTGGGACTGCGGCGGCTAGGGGTGGCGGCTCGGCTGGCTCGAGGGAGCTCGGGGAGGAGCTCGCGGCAGCTCAGCAGTGGTTGTTGGACTTCTTGAGGGATCGTGGGTGTTTGTCGGGAAAGGACATAGCTGAGAGGTTTGGGCTGTGGAGGGTTAGGTATAGGGTTGATGGTAAGATTGCTTGGATTTGTAAGATGCATATGCATGCAAGGGGACATGAAATTGTTCAGGTCCCAATCTGAAAAATGTCTTCTTTTTTTTTTTTCCTCATCTGTACATTTCATCGATCTTGAGCTGTTTTCTTAATGGTAAGGAAAGGGTTGGAATCACAAGCAAGGAAGGTAGTAAATCAGCAAACAAGTAGTATTACAACACACCAGCAAGACAGAGATTAAGAACTATATCCTAAGATTTAAGAGCAACATAGGATCAAAAGTCAAAGTAAAGCATCAGTCTTTTTTGTACTCTAAATGACACTACTTAAAAAAGAGTAGTTCTAGTGCTTCCATTAGTTCATCAGAAGAAGGCCCTGCTTCCATAGAACACGCGGGGGCCCGGGTTCTTGCCAGGCCCGTCGGTTTTCTTATCCGAACTAGAATTTCCCGAGCTCGCGGGCCCAGAATCGAAGTCCATGGGGAGTTTCATCTTGGCCAGAGACTCCGTAAACTGCTGCATGCTTTTCATGTACATGTCGACTATCTCCTCTTGAACCACCGTAGGCCCAATCTCGACGTTCACGGTAGTCAAAGTAGTCTGCTTCTTCTTCGCAGAAGCATCGCCCCCATTATCACCGTCGTCCTTAGCCTGCGAAGCATGTTTCTCATCGAAAGATTCGAAGCTCAGGGGATTCGAAGCAGACGAAGTCCCATTCGTCGAGACAGTGCTGGTGGGAGGAGAATCGACCTTCAGGGACGAGTCTGAAGCTGCTCGCTTGTCATCATTCTCAGTATCCTCCGAAGTAACAAAGCTCTCCGAACAGTTCGATTCCAAAGTAGGGCATGGCATAGCAAAGTACTCCTCAACCATGCATTGATCCTCATTCGCGACCCGCGGGTCGGGAAATTCGATCTTGTCCAAATCGCCCGAAATGGGCTCGATCGATTCAGTTTCAGCCGTCCCCACAGACGGCGTAGTAATTGGAATGACTTCGGGGAGCGTCCCGAGGTAAGCCACCGACAAGTGCACGAATCCCGCCGGAGAATGGAAGAGATCGGTCGAAGCTGTCCATCTTTCCATTTCGAAGGAGGATTTCAGACAGGGGCACCAAGGCGAATCCGAGGAGCTGATCTTCGAGGTAGTTTCTAACCCTACTCAGCATCCACACCTCGCATTTCAGGGAGGCGTCGGCCCTGCGAATGCTCAGGCGAAGGGTCTCGTCGAAGATTGGATTTCTGCCGCCGCCGTTGACGATTTTCGTGGACACGGTTTTCTCGGGATCGCAGGTGAGGGAGAGCTTTGCGTAGACGTCTTGCTTTTGGTAGATGCAGATGTTGTGTATGTCCCTGGCTCGGCGAATGCACACCTCTAAAGCGCCGATGGGTTCTTCTTCTTCTTCTGATTTCTTGTTTCTTTGGGAGTCGATTTCTCGGGACAGAAAATCGTGGTTGTTTACGCCTTTCTTTTCGGGCTCGGGGAAAAGGGGAGAGCTTTTCAGGGGCGATACGATCGATTGAGGGGAATCCATGACTGCGGTAAGAAAAAGAATCAATTATGAAACAGCCTAAGGTAGAAATGATAAAGCAGTCATTATGTAGCTTCAAACAAAAGGAGGTGAACATAGATACATCAGCAAAACTAGTCAGCACATATCCTTATCCTGGGGAAAAAATTCAAGAACCAAACAGCGAGCGTATGAGCTACTAAATCCACCCCAACATCTACATAGAAGCAAGTTCAAGAACAGAAATCTCTAAAAAGAGTTCGCTATAGCGATTAGTAACATGTACACACCTTATCTCACACGCGTGTCTAGAAATCAACTTGGGAGGACAGAACTGAACCCATAAATGAAACCTCAAGAAAGTAAAGGAGAAAAGCTTAAAAAGCAAAGAAACTCTCAACCACAACAGTTTCACGATACTTCATTATCTCCAACTTCGCCTTTTTCTCCCTCTTACCTGATGAAACAGATAAAGTTGTCTTTTTTCTTTTACGAAAAACGAGGAAAG
Organism: Craterostigma plantagineum; assembly: GCA_027422505.1. Lineage (NCBI taxonomy): Eukaryota > Viridiplantae > Streptophyta > Magnoliopsida > Lamiales > Linderniaceae > Craterostigma > Craterostigma plantagineum. The sequence continues at coordinate 23,585,845 of JAPQWV010000010.1, read as the reverse complement.
CAGATCAGTAACGGAACAGTACACACGCAACAAGAAGAGGAAGGAATAATCAGAAGATATAATTGCTACATCACGGGATTGGAGATTGTCTCTACTTTATAAAGCGATGGGAAAATATAAATGTTCAATAATTGGAATTTTATAATCTTTGATAATCTCTGAGGCCATCCCTTTAGTGGGGTTCTTGAAATTATTCAACATGGTTACACAATGTGTCGGTCTTGTGTTGGTCGGATTTGCCTTTCAGCAACGTGGGGTGTCACGTATTGCTGTAAAGGTTGTACCTTTACTGCTATGATGGCTTCACACTATGTTTTGGGCAGTACATCTACGCGCCTACTTGCTTTTCTTTCTTATTTCTTGATCTCAAAAAAATATATTTGTTTGAACAAATTTTACTGAAATTCCGCAAGTTTGTATTCTAATCGTAAATTTTGTAACGACATTGCATTAAAGAAATTTTTTAAAAAGAAATGGATTAGAATTACCTCTTGGCTATTTTGGTCGTATTCTGTATAATTTCAAGGAGGGGCCCTTAAGGATTTGAACGAATCACATCATTAAACTCGTTTTTCTATAAAGTCCAATTGTCAATTGTCTTTTACCAGCAATCTTTTGAAAACTTTTCCGCATTCATCGTGACATTCGTTTCTGGAAAATATTGACCATACATTGTAACATTAAACAAATCTTTGATTAATTTGAAGATCAAAATGTGATCTTTGTATTAGAACCTTCTCCTCGTCTCTGTTTGTCCAATGCATAACAAGCAACAGTCATGGCTGCTATATGGAAACAATGCACATGAAATCTTGCAAGAAAAAAATCAAGAATTTGAGTAGTTCTCATACACACATTACATACTCAAAACAAAAGGCGAAAAATTAGAAAGAATCCCATTTACTTATTGTAGTCGTCTCCACGGATCTGCTTTATTCGGCCCATGATATATTCTCGGCGAGCTTTGAGCCGAGCTTGTTGAGGAGCAATGTTTACGTACGAAAGATGCAAACCGTACCCAAACAAAGAGCAACCAAAGAGGAAAACTGCAAAAGTTGCCGCCATCTTCTTAGGCGTTGCTTCAAAGCACACCACCATCACGACTGACTACGATGCTAGATAACATCATCGAATCGTTATCGTTCGAATCGTTTATTGAAATCGCATCGCTTTCATGAATCAAAATTTACAGCACTAGCTCGGCGAGTATCCAAACAATCCATCCATGCCAAACTAGGAAAGGATAAAGCAATTGAAAACGACAGAGACTCGCAGGGCTAAACTTTAACCCCCTCTCATAGTATCAGTCCCAAATGAACGAGTTATCACGTTTTCGTTTTAGATATGCCATTTTTCATCCCACAGAAGTGAGTCAAATGACTTGAATTGTTAGAGGTCAAAATATGGGGATTCTATGAAATAGAGTTCTTGTAAGGTTTAAAGCTTTAAATTTTACAACAACTCGTCACAACAAAAAAAGATATGCACAAAGGGATCACAGTTCAAGTATGTACAGCGAACACCAATGGATTAACAATGACTGATCGAATAAATTAAGCAATACAACGCAGCAAAGGGCAACTGGTTCTTAAATCGGCGGAGGTCCAATGGAGAAAAACGAGTATAGATCAATTTTTCCCAATCTGATTTAGCAACTTAACAACTCCCATAATATCGACCGCATAATAGTGAAGAAAGATTGCGCAAAAATCAGAGAAAGCAGGCATATTCTTCAGGCAATCTAAAAAAAATATTATGCAAAACGTGGATCATAACAACCGAGCTATCAATCACATCGAGGAAGACGAACACACAATGTCCTACCTCGACTGTGAATTATATGGAGGATCAGAACAGTGGTTTCCTGCCTCACATATGGGATCCTCGGCTATGTGGCAAGGAGACGAAGTGGGCTGCTGAGAGAGAGAGAGAGAGAGAGAGCAATTAGAAAGATGAAATTGGGCTATTGATGTGAATTGTATAAGCTAATAGGGGTTGCACAGATAAATGGGCCGCAATTTTAAGCCCAATATGTTCATAAAATACTATGTATTTGGCCAGTGCTTAGACTACCATCTTCTCTCTCTCTCTCTCTCTCTCTCTCTCTCTCTCTCTCTCTCTCTCTCTCTCCCTCTCCCTCCCTCCCTCCCTCTCCCTCCCTCCCTCCCTCCCTCCCTCCCTCCCTCTCTCTCTCTCTCTCTCTCTCTCTCTCTCTCTCTCTCTCTCTCTCTCTCTCACACAAGTCTCAGTTTGGTTTTTCTCATTTGGATATTAGGTTGGTTGCCAGCGCCTCTTTCTTCTCTCCCCCCCTTCTCTCTAACCCAAACCCTAAAACCTCTCCAGCCGCCACCTCCCTCTCCCCCTCCTCCCCTTCCTCCCCTCCTCCATTAATGGAGGTAGGGGAGACATGGAGGTAGGGGGAGCTCTTTTCTTTTCTTTTCTTTTCTTTCGTGAGTCTGCTTTGATTTAAAAAAAAAAAAAAAAAGTATCGCCTACCCCCACCGCCTCCATCAACGCTGCCACCACGGCGCCACCACCGTCCCGCCACCGCGCCACCACCATGCCTCCACTGCGCCAGACTCCTCCGGCTGCCGGTCGCCTCTTTCGGATGCCGCTGCCGGCAGCCCCGCAACCCCCGCACCGCTCGCCGCTCGCCGACAGCCGACCGCCGACCGCCGACTGTCGCGCCACACCTCACTATCGTCCACCCGCGAGTCTCCCGTGGGGAGCTCGTTTCTCCGGCCATTAGGTCGGGAGCTTTTTCTCCCGTTGTGGAGCCATTTCTCCCTTGTGGAGCCTCTTCCGATGAAGACGATAACCTCGAGTCGTTGGACAAAAATAATGTAGAGTACCGTAGATTTGGATTAATAACTTTTTCTGTCGTATGTTCTATAGATTTTTGGTCCAAGTTCGAGGTTTATTTCGTTTTCTGTCGGCTTGTTGTTTTGTTTTCGTGTTGCATTGCTCCTTGTGAGCCTTTGTTTCTCTACCGGATACTGAGTTACCGGAGAGACCCTTTGGGCTTTTTAGCCCCTGTATCTTTTGTTTATTAATACAAGCTATCGTTTCCGAAAAAAAAAAAGATATTAGGTTGGTTGCCATTTCTCCACTTGATAATGACTTCCCTTATTCTCACACTATTCTTCAAAATAGTTGGCAAACAAGAGGAATCCTGGATAGGATACCCAAGTCATTCAATCGGATAATTAGATAAGTTGTAACCAGTTTATAAACTTGTGCACGCTCGCGACGCGAGCCTACGAGTTTGAACTTTATTTATTCCCAACAAGAAATGCATTCCCCAAAGTACGAATACATGTGGATCCATCCACCTGTAAACAAATGTTGATTTCGCGCAACGTACAACTAAAGATATTCCCGATAAAAAATAGGAAGAATAAAAAAGAAAGAAAAATCATCGCCATGCCGACCCGAACCAGCAGCTCTCCCGCGACGTCAGCCAATCGACCCCCCGAGCTCCCCTCCTCACGTGTAATAATAAGAACTCGTCCCAAGCCACCGACCGTGTAATAAGAGTGATGTGGACTCAACTAAGATGGGCCGAGAAAAGCAAAGAATAAAGAGAGGCCCAACAAAGCCCAAGAAGAAGAAGGGCCCATAGTGAAGTACAAGCCTAGGAAGAAGGACCTGCAGGGATCTGACGGGCATAAGTCTTGACCGGACAAAAGAAAAGGAACCATTGTGTATAAAGGCGCAGGAACAGTGAAAAGGAAGAAAGCCAGTTGCAGGAACGCGTGTCGCCTTATAACAGGGAGACATCACTGAGCACCTCACTGCAGCTGTCACAGAAGTCATTCCATCACTCAGTCAGTCATCTTTCCTAAGCACCCTAGGTGGTACGTCCCCCGGAAATCCTGGGATATTACTTGGGAAGGCCATTGGGAGCTGCTATAAAAGGAGAGACTTGGCCATTTCTCAAAGGATCGATTCTCATTTTTTAACACCTTCTCACACACGACAACACCCAGAAATCTCTCTTTCTCACTGTGATAATTCCCTTCCACAAGATCTTTAACATATATGAGCGAAAGCGAGTTATGAGTGTGTAAATCTTCCAAGTATAGTGAAAACCCGTTTTAGAGCCCCCGTGGACGTAGGATCTGCAAAGATCCGAACCACGTAAATTCGTGTGTTATTTCGTTTACGTCTTCAAGCAGGTCCCCCGATTTCCAAACACATTCAAACAGGTCCCCCATGTTCCCAACGCATCCAAATAGGTCCCTGACGTACCAAATATGCTCCCGGACAGGTCCCCAATGCGTCAAACAGGTCCCCCGATACGCCCCAATGTCCCAAGCACGTCCCAGACGAGTCCCCAATGCCCCAAACAGGCCCCCATCACGTCCCCATCGTAAAAACAGCACCTTATGCCCTTAAAACTTCCAATATTCATTCCCCGGCTATATAAATTCCTTTTCCCACATATATAAATTTTGTTGATTGGGTTTGCCCCATATCAAATGGCGCCGTCTGTGGGAATTTCCGAGTTGAAGGCGTGAGTAAGTCTTACTGCTACAGTGTGAAGTTGTGCGAAGATTTGCTGTTTCTCTTCTCTCTCCTGCTCTGTTGGGGCAAAGCGAAACATGCAAGACGTCAATGGAGGAAGGTTTGTCCATATCGAAGAACTGCCAAACGCGTTGAGGAACAGCCATAACCTGAAAGACAATCCCGAAATGAGGGAGAGGAGCAAGATGGTCAAAACGAGGTACTAGAACACCCACGGGGGACCTCCGCCAGCTCCGCTAGTGAACCGCCCGATAACATGAAGGGATCCGGAAGCCCTAGAAGAAGGGAAAAAGGCTGCCACGCTTGGAAAAAAGGGAAGCCAGTGCCACAACCTCACCACAGGGAACCCTGGGGATCTCTGCCAACAGTCCCATGAAGATTCACACCACTAGGCAGATCCAAAAGACATCCTGACACCAGCCTGGGGACCTCCCATGATGAGGGGATCTTTAGCCGAAACTCTAGGACCCTTTAGATTTTAGTTTCATTTATATACCATATGATAATATGACCTCAATACTAACAATTGTTGTCCCTTGGAGGATAAAATTGAACGACTCATTCTGGCGGCAAATCTGAAGAAGGTCACTGATCATGGCCTAGAGCAAGATCCGAAGGTGGGTGAGGAGGAGCCTGTAGGAACTGGGCAAACTAAAGGCAGATGACGTCCACCTCTTCCAGGTGAAGACCAGTTCCAGTCAGGACTCATGCCCCTGTCATAGTAGGAGCGCAAGGCACTGGGAACTTCAATGGCCAACAGAGCCCGAATAATACACCTGAGCATCTCAAGGACTTAGAGTCCAGCTCCAGAATTGCGTGCAAAGGTCAGAGTGACCTCAAATCCCAGCCCCCCGAAGCTCCCCCTTCGGCACCTAAAAGCCCAGCTCCCCGCTGGCACGAAGACCCGAAGCTCCTCGGGACCTTCCAGCTCCACGCTGGCTAGAAGACCTGAAGCTCCCCCTTCAGGACCTAAAGACCAGCTCCGCGCTGGCACGAAGACCCGAAGCTCCGAATTCGGGACCTTCCAGCTCCCCGCTGGCTAGAAGACCTGAAGCTCCCCCTTCAGGACCTAAAGCCCAGCTCCGCGCTGGCACGAAGACCCGAAGCTCTGAATCCGGGGCCTTCCAGCTCCACGCTGGCTAGAAGACCTGAAGCTCCCCCTTCGGGACCTAAAAGCCCAGTTCCGCGCTGGCAAGAAGACCCGAAGCTCCCCCTTCGGGACCTAATAGCCCAGCTCCGCGCTGGCGAGAAGACTCGAAGTTCCCCCCTTCGGGACCTAAAAGCCCAGCTCCGCGCTGGCAAGAGGACCCGAACTCCCCCTTCGGGACGTAGAAGCCCAGCTCCGCGCTGGTGCGAAGACCCAAGGCTGCGCCATCAAAACCTCCCCAGCACGCGAAGGTCTGAAACGCCGCGTTCGGGATCTCCTCAGTTCCTCGCTGGCATGAAGATCCGGAGCTCCACCTTTCTGGACCTAAAAACCTGGCTATGCGCTGGCAGAGGACCTAAGAAGCTAGCTCCCCACTGACAGAAGGCTTAGAAAACCTAGCCCACGAAGGCCCGAGTTCCGATATGCGGGATCATAGGGACTAGCTCCGCACCGTAGGTGAAGACATGATTCATATGCGAAATCTCCAAGCCCAGTTCTACTCTCAAATGACGACAAAGCCAAGCTCCTCACTAGCATGCGAAGGTCCGTAGGACCTAGAAGGCAGCTCCACGCTGGCGTCCAAAGACTCGCGAACATACAAGCCAAGCTCCATGTTGGCACGTGAAACCTAGAAGCCAGCTCCACGCCAACGCCTGAAGATCTGCAAGAGATAAATGCCCTATTCCACGCGGGCACATGAGGATCAATTGGAGACATCCCGACTGATAAGGCCCTTAGCCAAGACCTCAGGGCCCTCTAGATCTCATTCTCTATTATATATTATTTTATCGTGATAAACATATGCACCGCACTAACAATTGCTATTATTTGAAGGATATGATCGAGACGTTTATCCCAGGATACCTGAAAGAGGCGCTAGCCGCATCAGCAAACATGATTTGAAGGTGATTGATAAGGAGTCTTAGGGATCTAGGCCACATAAAGGACTTAAAGGCTAGCTTCGTGCTGATATATGAAGATCTGTGGGACCTCAGACCCAGCTCCCCACTGGTATACGAAGTTCCTCGGGAGATCCTGCCCAACCCCTCACTATCATGTGAAGGTCCCCAGAACCGAAGGTCCAGCTCCGCGCTAGCACGAAGACCCGAAGCTCCGCCTTCGGAACCTAAAAGACCAGTTCTGGGCTGGAAAAATCCAAAGCACCCCATTCGGGAACCCTCAGCTCCGCGCTGGCATAAAGACTCGAAGCTCCGCGTTCGGGACATCCTAGCCCTTTGCCAACGCCCTCAGGCAACATAAGCCCAGCTCCTCGCCGACACAAAGATCCTGGGCACCTAAGGCAAGATCCGTGCTGGCGTACGAAGATCCGCAAAGGTCAAAGTCAGCTCCGTACTGACGTACGAAGGCTCAATCTCTTTGCCGTAGATCTATAAGCCCAGCTCCTCGCTGGCATGAAGAGACTCAATCATCCAATAGGGATCTTCAGAGACAAGCGCCGCACCAGAAACGAAGGAAATGCGAGATGAACAACCTGACTCCATGATGAAGTATGAAAGGTCCACTTGATAGATCGGGACGTATGACCCTATCTCTCCACTGCGTAAGGAAAGCCACCAAGGGGATTTGCGAAGACCAACTCCAAACAAAGACACGCGTTATAAGTATGGGATCTCCAAGTCCCACGCCTTGGTTGCATGCGAAGATTCGCCCTTAGGGACCTCTGAACTAAGATGCTCCTAGATCCTCTAAACCAAGATGCTCCACTAGTAAAAACATCGATCCTTCTGTTAGGGATCTACTATATCAGCTCCATGAAAGATTCGGGATGCTCCTATGTGAAAAGCCTTTTCATCCACAAAGAGGACGAGGACCTCCACCCATACATCAACAGGTCTAATATTGCAGCCCTGGAAGCACCCACCGCCGTTTTCTCCATCAAAGAAGTACTCTGAACGATGGTCTCCGCAACCGGGATTTCGTCATGGAGCTCATCGGGACCTCCATGAAGCTATTATGCCGGGAGGACAGTTACCGTAACTCGATTGGAAGTAAGATAGCCAGTAAAGAGAAGCTGGCCACCGTAGCTGACAGGAAGAAACGAGCGAGAAACACGAGCACCGCCAACCGCCTCGACTTCACAATAGGGAGCCGTCGGGGCCTTTCCACAGGGTCCTACGGAACTCTCATCAATACTCAAACAAGATGGAGGGAGTCCTGATTATCAAGGAGACATTCCATGACAAAAAGGCTCTTGGCCGGAGCTCCAGGGCCATCTAAATCTCATCTTTATTTACATTCTCGATATCATATTAAATACATATATCATACTAATAATTAATATCATATGAAGGATGAAATCAAAGGGCCCATCCTAACGGAGCGTCGGAGGAAGTTCGTAGGCCGTGGCCTCGACCAAGTTGTGAAGGAGCTCCGGGCAAGGTGGATCCCAACCTCCAAAAGAGCCCAAAATTGTACACCTGAGCAGGCCAAGATCTCAAGCTCCGTAGATCATGGGAGATTGTTGGCCGTGGTGGCAAACATATCGCCGAGAAAAGAAGTAGGGGGATCTATGCCTAATAAAGGCAGACAACCCCCACTTCCTCCAAATAAGGTCACGTCCATCCAGAGCCTCTATCCTCACTGTTGTGGGAAGACCAAACAAAGAAGGAGGTGGAACACATATGGCTAGACCACATAACGATGCCTGGGCCAAAGACATGGGAAGTCTGACCTCCAGAAATACAACCAATGGAAGAAATCGCGTCGAGAAAGAGCCCATTCGATGGCGGAGGGATCAACGAAGATTCTGACGAGGTGACGCAAATGATGTTATGGCAGCAACAAAAGGAAGCCACATGTCGAGGAAATGGGAGATCAGAGGATGAAAATAGAAGGAAAGGGGCCTATAGCTTACAACAAGAACTAGTCAAGGAGCTGATGGGATGTCTACAAAAATGCGGACCCATTCGCATATAAGTGGAGTTTGCCCGGATATCGCCACATATCATCTTACCAAGAAGTCGACCCACCAAATAGAAGCTCTGACTGTACGGAGCTGAAGAGCCCAGATCCTAAAAGAAAGTAGACAAGATTTTCCAAGCAGGCCATGTCCAAGAAATCCGGCTCCCTGCATAGCTGGCTAAAAAAGAAATGGAAAGCGGAGGGGATGCAATGACCTCAGGGACTTGAGCAAAGCGCGTCTTAGTGATCATTATCCATTACCCCGAGTGAATCAGTTGGTGGACTCCACTCTGGGTGTAAGGTCCCCAGTGCCATGAACGCCTACCAGGGGATCTAGGAGGTCCAGAGGCCAGTAGGGAGGATTAGTGGCTCTCAGCCGGGAAGAGTCTCATTCTTCAAAATGTTACGAAAGAGCAAGGAGCACGAAGAGGCGAGTGGGCGCTATATTTCTCCATTGAGGTGTCAGCTCCATCTTACTAAAGAAAGAAGGGACCTCCCAAAAGCCGACCTACTTTGTGAAGGTGCTGTCGAAGGATGAAACCAGGCGATATGTCGACCATAGCTACGTGGGAGAATAGTGAATGCACTATCAGGCTAGGGGAGTGCGACGTGGAAGCCAGACAATGAACGTGCAGACCCTCTTCGACGTTGTGCTTGAAACCACCGAAGGACCACAGAAGCAGCGATGGGAGGTGCACGCATACGGATCTAAGACTTCCCATAGATTTCGACGTTGTGCTTGAAACCACCGAAGGACCACAGAAGCAGCGATGGGAGGTGCACGCATACGGATCTAAGACTTCCCATAGATCCGGAGCAGAGGTCCTTATCATTAGCCTGATAGGAGAGGAGCTCCGTCCCGTCACTACCTTCAAATTCCCGGCCCAAGAATGATTCTGAACACGAAGCCTTAATTTCCGGGGGATTGCGAAGGAAACAGGAGCATGGGACGTCGTTTGATTTCTAGATTCACAATCGTAGTACGAGCGAAGTGGAACTATGAAAGGAAGGGCGGGAAGATGATCGAATATGCAAAAAGCACGATAAAGGAACTAACAACCAAGTTTGATTGTTGCGATCATGCAGGTCCCAAGAAAGGAAAGCCACAAAGTTGATTACTTGGCCGAAGTGCCGAGCTTGGGTTCGACCATCAGAGAGGATGGCATCACCAATCTCGCAGTAGAAAAACAGAAGGCAGGGAAATATGTGAAAGCGTCGAAAGAAGGCACCATGGGAGGACCTCTGTCCCGAAGGTCCTGAAAGGCACGGGATTGAAAGGCAAAAAGGGATATGTAGGAGATTGTAAGTCCCTGACGAAAAGAATGATAAGAACGAGCTATTGATGGCCTACCATAATCGCGGACCTTGAAATCAAGTCCCAAGGGAGGTCCTAGGGGAAAAATCAATGAGGAACCACGAAGGAAATCGAAGAGGGCACAGCTCCACCTGGTGGCAGAAGCTCCGCCAACATCCGAGACATGATCCCCTATAAAGGTCCTAATATTAGATAAGTACAAATTGGTTGACGACTTGATCTAATCTTCCAAGACGTATAAGGTAGCTCCACACGATACATTAAGATCCCGCCTCAAGGGATCTATGAGCATCTTCGCACAAGAAGTACGGATTCATCTGTGCCAAACCATTAAGCTCCGCGCTTAGGACCTCTAAGTCCCGCCTCGTGTTGGCATGCATAAGGTCCTTTTTCCCCAGAGTCTTCAAGCCTTGCTTCGTGCTGGCATGAATGACCTTTGACATCAACGACCTTCGGGTCCGCGACGTGCAATGATACCAAGGGTCGACGGACCTGCGGCGTACAAAGACATCAAAGGCCCAGTGCCTGCGACGTGAAATGATACCAAGGGTCGACGGACCTGCGGCGTACAAAGACATCAAAGGCTCAGTGCCTGCGACGTGAAACGATGCCAAAGACCGACGGGTCGGCGGTGTACCCGACATCAAAGGCCACAGGTCTGCGACGTGAACGATGCCCACAAGGGTGTACAAGATGCCACCGCCGACGGGCTGTGGTGTACAGGACATCAAAGGTCCCCAGTAAGACCTGCGACGTGAATAGGTACCTCAGCGAAGCTGGCGCTATAACCAGGGTAAAACGGTGGGAGTAAATCCCCATTTAGGACCTACGGGTCTATATTACTGGATTCGCTAAGGACAAAGAGAGCCTAGCGCCATGTGACACCCGAGGACAATGACGACGGTCATTGCAACCAAGGGCGTGAATTCGTACCTGGCTTACGAATTGAATAGCTAACGCTATTAACCCTGACACAGTAATGATGTTCCCAGAAACATCCATCAGGTCCCGCAAAAGAAAACATAATACAAGGAGGAAGGGAACTCCGATGAAACCTACGTGCATGGGGAGTTAAGCTCCCCCAAGTCCTTACCAGCGTATCCCAAAAGGAAAAAATGACATAATACTTCTTACAGGCCATCATCACCCTGAAAAGGGCAAAAGGGAACTCGGAGATACGTACAGCAGGACCTAGGGACCTCCATACAAGTGCAAAGGCTCAAAGAGGAGCTCCGCCATCAGGTCCTCGCCAGGGGAGTTAAGCTCCCCTAAAACATCGCAGGTCCTAGGATGCCCCAGGGAGCAAGAAGCCATGAACAATGGGACCTGAGGATCTCCTCCAATGCTTGTAGAAGAACTCCGCCATTAGGGCCCTGCCGAGGTAGTTAAGCTCCCACGAAGCATTGCAGTAAGCAAAGTTTCCTGAGGAGCTGGGAACGACGAGATAGCAGCATGGTCCATGACCTCTACGTGCTTATCGGCAGTTGGAATTCGAAAGTGAGGATCCTCGCGTAACTAGGGATCTATCTAAAAGCACGAAGTCCCTCAAGGAAAAAGGACATTCCGAAGTACGCTGGCGCCAATATTCAGTCAGGAACTTCCGCCCAACAGTGGTGGACAGATGGCGCTGCTGGTAAAATCACGAAGTTCCAGCCTTCACGTCCTACAAGTGGGGAACTACGTCCTTCACCATGCAGTCATAAAGAAGCATTCCATTTCTCCATTCCGTTGGCAAAGAAGCTCTATAGCTCCTTTTTACGATGTTCCATGAGTGTGGCGCTCTCCTACTTTTCTTTCTCAGGGGAGCTCCGCAGCTCATTCCTATAATGCCGTAGGACCTCTACCTACTCCCTCACGACGTCAACCCAGGAACGAGAGTCCTCGAGAGCTTGATGATCTCATTCAAAACACTCGAAGAAATACGAAGTCCTTCAAAAAGAGGAGGCCCCAGGGAGCTAGAAGCAATGTGCGGTAGGACCTGAGGATCTTCTCCAAGGCTTGTAGAGGAGCTCCGCCATCAGGTCCCTATCAGGTCCCTCCCGGTCCCGAGGACGACGGATGGAACGGCGACTATAAAACATAAGGAAGAAGGAGCTCCAACGGAGACGCTAAACACAGGGGAATTGTGCTCCCTAAAACATTGCAAGAGCAGGGCTCTCCGAAGAAAATGCATTGGGAGTTCGGAGATATCAGCGCCGCCGGGAGCTAGAGCTAAGGATTCAAGGGAACCTGCAGATCCCCGGGTAGCATTCGAGAGAAAGAAGGTTCTGACGAGCAGATATGGCTCCGACCCTGTATCGTCCCCTAATATAATGTCGCGTTAAAGGTGTGAATTCCCTCAGAAAAGGGAAGTCCTTCAGGTAAGCTTGGTGCAGGTCCTCGGTTAGGTCCTCTAGGAACTCCCTTCCAACCACCATGGACGGGAATGCTGCTGAGAGAAGCAGGTACCTTCAGCCACTTCCCCCCACCATCTAGGCAGCCCACTCTTCCTTCTCCTTAGCGAAGGAGCTCCGCAGCTCCTCTTCGCACTATTCCACGAGCAGTGTGTGCTCCTGCCTTTCTTTGTTCCAGGGAGCTCCGCAGTTCCCTCTCGCGCTACTCCACTAACTTGGCACGTCCCACCTCCACCTTTTTGCAACCCAAATTCAATTCCCAGGCTACTTCCGTTGGCTGCCAACAGCTCGACCGCTAAGATCCCTACAGATCCCCAAAAGAGGCTCAGCACTTCGCCTCCTGGAGAATGGAGTAAAGGATTTCCCCTCTTTCGCTTTTTCTTTATAAACTTATTGATGAAGTTGTCTTCCTTTTGACACCTGAGGCAGGGCTGTAATGAGAACTTCTTGAGCTCCCAGAAGAGGAGGAACTAAAGAAACATCCTCCATTTCTATGGAGGGAGGAATCTCCTCGTGGATATCCTTAGCCACCATGACGTGAAGGAGCAAGGGAGCTACAGAACATACGCTGAAGAACTGGGGAACTGGTTCCCCTCTCCACACTGGCCAGCAGACATATCATGAGGACATCATAACTGCGCCAGGAACCCAAGACACTGCCCGGACCTTAAACCACTCATAAAGGCGTGTCCCTCCAAGAAATAATTACGGCAGGTCTCTAATAAGGAGGTAGGCCCATCTTTCTATTTTACTCTAATTCACTTTTGTCCCAAAAGTCAAATTAGAGTAGGGGAGTGGTTGATGTGGACTCAACTAAGATGGGCCGAGAAAAGCAAAGAATAAAGAGAGGCCCAACAAAGCCCAAGAAGAAGAAGGGCCCATAGTGAAGTACAAGCCTAGGAAGAAGGACCTGCAGGGATCTGACGGGCATAAGTCTTGACCGGACAAAAGAAAAGGAACCATTGTGTATAAAGGCGCAGGAACAGTGAAAAGGAAGAAAGCCAGTTGCAGGGACGCGTGTCGCCTTATAACAGGGAGACATCACTGAGCACCTCACTGCAGCTGTCACAGAAGTCATTCCATCACTCAGTCAGTCATCTTTCCTAAGCACCCTAGGTGGTACGTCCCCCGGAAATCCTGGGATATTACTTGGGAAGGCCATTGGAAGCTGCTATAAAAGGAGAGACTTGGCCATTTCTCAAAGGATCGATTCTCATTTTTTAACACCTTCTCACACACGACAACACCCAGAAATCTCTCTTTCTCACTGTGATAATTCCCTTCCACAAGATCTTTAACATATATGAGCGAAAGCGAGTTATGAGTGTGTAAATCTTCCAAGTATAGTGAAAACCCGTTTTAGAGCCCCCGTGGACGTAGGATCTGCAAAGATCCGAACCACGTAAATCCGTGTGTTATTTCGTTTACGTCTTCAAGCAGGTCCCCCGATTTCCAAACACATTCAAACAGGTCCCCCATGTTCCCAACGCATCCAAATAGGTCCCTGACGTACCAAATATGCTCCCGGACAGGTCCCCAATGCGTCAAACAGGTCCCCCGATACGCCCCAATGTCCCAAGCACGTCCCAGACGAGTCCCCAATGCCCCAAACAGGCCCCCATCACGTCCCCATCGTAAAAACAGCACCTTATGCCCTTAAAAACTTCCAATATTCATTCCCCGGCTATATAAATTCCTTTTCCCACATATATAAATTTTGTTGATTGGGTTTGCCCCATATCAAAGAGGAACATCAGCAGGCTCCAACTTACTGATCATCGTCTCGCCTCCGTACTACAAAAATCATCGAAAGAAAAAGCATATTATCATCGTCAACATCCGACGCCCCTCAATATCCCTGCCAACCTCTCGACTACCGCCCTCGGGTCCGCGCGGGACCCGTCCAAGTAGATGGGTTCGTACTCCAATCCCTTCCACGCCGCGATCAGAGCAAAGTGTGGCCTTCTGTACTCGCTGCTGACGACCTCCAAAACGACCGTTTCCCGACCCGCCGACACCATATGGGTCAGGCCCGCCCCGTGGGCCCCCACGATGACGTCCGCGTCCCCGATGGCCCGAACCTGCTCCTTCATGGGCATGTGCGCGAAAATCCCGTCGACCACGTTCACCCTGCACGTCACGTGGGTTGGGGCCCACGTCCTGACGTAGTCGAACACTTCTTGCTCGTTGCTGAGCCTCGTCTGAACCTTACCGCCGTGCCTAGGATGGGCTAAGTAGTCCTCTCGCCTGACGAAGAGCACGTTTCGAACCGCCGGCCTTCGGTGGTTTCTGTCCAATGGGGGAAGTTCGAAGGAAGCTCTGATCATTTCGCCGAACTCTGATATTCGGGCCGTTTTTGAGTAGTCGGGCTTTTTCCATAGGTCGTGGGAGGGAGCGCCTCGGCAGTTGATTTTTTCGGTGACTCCCTTGAAGAGGGCGGTTTCGTATCCCAAAGGAGAGAGGACGACGTGCCTGAAGCAAACGGGGTTGGTGAGGTTCTTGGCGTATGTGACGCTTGAGAACAAAGCTCGCCATGTTTCCTCCAATTGGGTCTGTTTTTTTTTTTTCTTTCTGGTGTCAGTATTTCCTCGTAGGTTGAGAAAGAATGACAGAATTTTTTTGCAGAAAATTTACCTCGCAGTGACCGTCGACGAAGATCAAATGGGGACGATTAGGCAAGCCAGCGACCCTAGAAGCAACGTATGCGCTGTACCAATCTGTGACAGTGTGGAATACGTTGGCGTACTCGAATCGAGTGACTAAGAGCGTTGGCTCTTCGATCCACTGTAATGATTGGAAAAATCAGACACTGAATGAGATTTATTACAACAAGCTAGAGTTTGGGTTCAAGAAACTAATTAAGGTTTTTTTGCAAATCAAGCTCAGAAAAGAATAGAATCTGTGGAGAAACTAGGTTATCTGTTTAAGTACATTGTAGAATTTAGTACCAGATTCTGTAATTCAGTTGGCAAAAAAGATGAATCCTAGTAATTAAATGTATTCCATAAAGTAAGAACATAGGGATGCACTTCAACTTAATGCATTAACTACTACATCTGAATCACAATCCTTTTCTTCTTTACCAAGATCAAGCATGCACAGCCTTAGACTGCTCACAATTTCTCACCAAAACTATATCTAGAGAAAGATTTTGACACAATTCAAACAGATTGTCCAATATGAAACCGTAGAAGCGCAATGTCCTAATCTGTTCAAACATAAAGAACGTCAAAATCCACACCAAATTTCAGAACTTCACCTTAGACAACACAAACTCAGACAAGCAAACACATCAATTAAACCACCAAAGAGCAGAACTTAACAATGTAACTGACCTCAGAGCAGCTAAAATCGTCACGGCCAACCAACCTCATCGAACCGATCAAGCCCCTCATCGTATGCCTATCGACAGCCCCTTGAGGGACATACCTATTCAAGAACTCATCATCAACCAATTTCTCCCCAATTCTCGATCTTTCGACATCACCATCAACTTCAATCTCAAAAGCCCCATCCTCAAACCTAGGCAGCTCCTCATTCTCATCTCTCCCAATCACGCTCTCAATCTTCTCACCACCTCTCGACATCAATATCTTATCGGGCACCATCCTAACTCCACCGCCTTCACAAACCGAAGACCTCAGAGTCTCACTGTACGAACACCGAAACCACCCTCCGCGGCCCAATTTCCGGCGAATTTCCGAGGTGGGCCTCTTCAATGGTTCCGCGATTTCGGTGAATCCATTGCCGAAATAGGCCTCGCACGAACGGAAGGATACCTTCGAATTCTCATGCGTCCAAGGGAGGTGAGAGGGCAATATGGGCCACGGCTTCAGCGTAAGCTGCCGGCGCTGAGCCGGTTCGTAGCGTCGGACGATCCGCCCTGACGGCAGCTCCGTTCGGTCGTCGCGGTGGTGATGAGAAGAGAGGTAGATGTACAGAGAGATTAAATTTAAAGCGAAGAGAGATAGCAGTAGCTTCAGCGTCTTATTGCTCATGTTTTTGTACAGTGCAAGCAAGCTCTGACGACAAAATCTTCCGAGGATCACTGCGTTGAGAGTGTGTCCTTGTGATGTTTTCGATGAAGAGCTTCTGAGGGTAAAGATTAGATCACAAGGAAGGACCTTCTTCAGGTTTGAGCTGATCAATTTAGTATATATGTATAGGCGACTAAAAAAGTAATTTTAACTACGTTGCGCCTTTAATTAGTTGGAATACAAAAAAGGGAAAAATTAAAAAAATGAGTCACTCGATTTTGGGTCACTATAGAAGTTTGCCAGTTACAAAACTAAGTCACTATTCACTAAGTATGTAGTAACAAAATTGGGTTACTGACCTCTTTTTTCTTATTATATACATACTTAGTGAACCAAATATGTAATTATAAACATATTTAGTGACCTGGTTTTGTTATTATATACATACTTAGTGACCTAGTTTTGTAACTAGTGACCCAGTTTTGTTACATACGTACTTAGTTACCTAATTTTGTAACTTGCAAACATAGTGACTCGAAATAAAAAAATGGTATACTTAGTGATCCAATTTTATAATTTTGCCTAAAAGAATTACTATATGTGTTACTATAAGGTTGCAAACGAATCGAATCTAGTCGAATACCACCATATTCTATTTGTATTCTTTTATTTTCCGAATATTCATATTCATATTCTTTTATTATTCAAATACTAAAATTGATTCATATTCTATTGGATAATATATTCGATTATATTTGCGAATATTCGAATATTCGGATACGAATAACTTCTCTTTCAGAAAACTATTTTAAGAAAACAAATCAAGCAAAAAAGTACGTAGTTGATAAAAATACGGTTACGACATAAAAAGAAAAACACAGAAAAATATATCATTAGGTTATCCAACACATCATACGAAAGCACAAAAAAATTGATTAATTATAAGAAAATAAAAATGAACTTACATATGTCATAATAGGCTTATTGATTCCGTGAAGTTGTCGGATCCAATCTGCTTCACATATCAAGACTTGTACCGTATAAGAAGATAACTTAGCACGATAAGGATCTAAAACTCGGGTCCCAGCACTAAACGTAGCCTCTGATGCCACTGTGCTAACAGGAATAACTAAAACATCGCGAGCCAATTTTGACAAAAACATTAAACTTCAATTCTTGAGATTTTCATCAAGCCAATGCATCAAAATCAGAAGGAACGTCCCCATATTGGTTTCTAAACCCCCTTCCTCTAAGTAAATATCTAACCCGTCTTAATAGGCCCATCAACAACAGTGTTCAAATATTCATCAAACAATGATAAACTAGAAGGTACCAACTTTCCTCTAGAAGTGGAGCTCGTAGTAGAAGAAGAAAAACTCGCATCGGGCATAGAAGATGAACTTTTCCGGGATTTCAGATTATCCTCTTCGACATATTCAAAGTAAAGATCATACGATGCATCTCGAACCTTCGAATATTTGCACGTGCATCGACATCACTATATATTTTGTTGAAAGCAAATTCGAATAACCTCATTTTAAACCTGGGATCAATCGTCTAGGGCTTTTGCGTTACTTTTAATTGTTTATTAGCTTAACTAATTAAGTCATGTGGACTTTTCTTTGGGTCATATATATTCTTTTAAGTATTTCATTCATATTAATGTTAATTTAACCCAAGTATTTATAATCTATATATGATTTAATATATATTGTATTATTCGAATCGAATATTCTAAAATAAAAAAATTCGAATCGAATATTGACATATTGTATTCTTATTCGAAAATTATTCGAATTGGAAAAAAATATTCGTATTCGGATTTAATATTCTAATATTTCGAATCCAAATCTTAAATTTGGAATCGAATTTAAAATCGAACAAAAAGATTCGATTCATTTGCAACCCTAGTTTCGGTTTATTTATACTATTTGAATAGTCTTAGCTATTAAATGCATCATAAATGGTTACATTTCCTTTCCAAGAAAGTAATATAATGTCAAATGTTACGGAGGGGTTTACCTTTTCGTGGAATCTCTTGATAAATACTCATTATCAAACTAAGGGTATGTATTGTATGTATTTAAATATATAAGCTTTTACTTCATATTGAATTAAACAATTATAAATCAGTGTAAAACTCCCTAATAACCAAAGAGACCAAGCGATTGAGATCTCCAATGCTTAGCCTTCTCGAACCCATTACTAAAACTCTCATAATCTTCAATGGCTCGATCAATCTCATCTTGACTGTTCATCACAAACGGACCGTACTGAACCATGGGCTCGCCGATCGGCTCGCCGGCCACGAGAACGAACCTAAGCACCTTCGCCGACGACCTATTGCGAGCCACCAGCCCATCGCCGTGCCCGAGGATCAGCAGGTGGTGGGCGGCGACGGCGGCCGATTTCGAAATCCCAAAAATGCCCTCGCCCTCCAAGACGTAGGCGAACGCATTCCACGAGCTCGGAATGGGCTGCCGGACTTTCGAACCGGGCTCGACGGTGAAGTCCAAGTACATGGTGGGCGTCGCCGTGCGTATGGGTGACGTGGCACCCATGGCTTCGCCGGCGATGACTCTGACGTGTACGCCGCCGCTAGTTGCCTCTGCGATTTCGTCCCTCGTCATTTCTTGGTAGCTGGGCTCTATCCTAAAACGATAAAAGTTCCCAACTTATTTTTTATGACTTGATAAAAAAGATTGGATTTTTGTTTAATATATGTGATTTACATTTTATATTTAGAGGGGAGATTGATCC
The DNA here is from genome assembly GCA_027422505.1 of Craterostigma plantagineum. Lineage (NCBI taxonomy): Eukaryota > Viridiplantae > Streptophyta > Magnoliopsida > Lamiales > Linderniaceae > Craterostigma > Craterostigma plantagineum. The sequence continues at coordinate 23,566,804 of JAPQWV010000010.1, read as the reverse complement.
ATAATTGAAGGCCCTTTTGAGTTCCCTGGGCGGTAGGCATCTCTGAGTGGACAATGCCTTTCCCAGCAGTCATCCATTGAACGTCGCCTTCTTCTATCGTTCCTTTGTGGCCTTCGAAGTCTTCGTGCGTCACGGCACCCTATATATATAATATATGTATATATTTATATTAAATGAAATTAATAGGTAGGAATGCGATATTGAATTACCTGAAGCATGTAGGTTACAGTTTGGAATCCTGCCAAGAAAATTTATGAAAACCATTTTACTTACACTCTTAAATTAAAATCAATGGCGGTTCTTTGTCTTAATCTAACGAAACTAACCTCTGTGAGGGTGGTCGGGAAATCCAGCGGGTGCAGTAACTGTCAATAACGGTAATAATAATCAGAAGGAGAATATAAAAATATAATCTTCTTTGTCAATGAAATAAAAAACACACAAAGATTACCGACCCACCTGCAAATTCGTCGAGAACGATGAAGGGATCGAAGTACCTCAGCTCAAACCTGAAATATATATATTGATGAATAAATACGATTAAAACAAAGAAAACGTAACGCTTGACATGTATCTAATAATTAAGATTTGCTTATGACTTATGAGATTAATAACCTTCCAATGCTTCTTCTGACAGTGGCGCCAACGCCTTCGCTTTGAGGCCTTGCTAGAAATTTTCTTACCACTGGCCGAGGCTCTATTACAACGCCGGACGACATTCTTTTTTTTGTTTATTTATGTTTTTAATTTCTGAGTTTCTTATGCAAATGAACTTATGCAGTGGATCTGCTTTATATAACAGTAGTGGAAGAGGAAGTTGAGAACTTGAAATTACAGAGAGTTTGATTTTAGATGGAAGGAAGAAGTGGGGCCCACGTTTGCAAAAGGTTCCTTGGGATACAGGCACTTGGAATTTAGTTTCCATGTGGTCTTTCCATGCATCATCACGACGTCTGCATGACGTCATCTCCCTCGATCTTTTTACCTCGTTTGACTTTGTCCTCGCGTAGTTAAATGATATCTATTTCGTTAGACATAATTCATTATTGTGCACATATATGTTTCATCTCTCTTGCAATGCTTTTACTATGTTTAACTCTAACATCGACGTATTTGACAGCTTCATATTTATATACCAGATTGTAAGCATAATTGTAACGTCTATCCTATTCTCTAAGCGACAAGGACTAAAGATAATACTCCCAATCTTAACTAATATGAAACTCCAAACATACAAGCGGTTGCTATGCGTAATTTAATAAAGAATTTATGACACCCAAGAGGTCAAATTAATTACATATAATGAACTCATCATAGTGAAAGCATGATCACATCACACATGAGGAGGACTGCACATAGATAAATATATCCAGAGAAATATTAATAGATTTGACTTATCACATATGTATTATTACCCCTACGTATTGCTTAGGGCTGCGGTGGCGTATAAGAATGTTATAATTTAACACTTTGACCAAAACTTAGCATAGATGAGCTTGAGATGAGACCAGCAATACGTCATCACGTAATAAAGTGAAAGCTAATAAAATTTGGAATCATGGTGGAAGTTTAACGAACGTGTTAGACCATAAATCGTAGATAACGAATGAATGGCTTCTTCGCCTTGGGTGCATTTACAATGATGTTAGCATGATAGGTGTAACCCTTGGCCATTATGGTAAAATATGCTCTAATATATAACGTAACTGGCCAACTCATATTTGTTATGAAAAATGATTACAAGATGAAGTATTATGAACAAAATCTATTAAGCTGAATTTTTTTTTTGAAATAAAGCTAAAGGCCCAATTGAAGTTTGGCCCAGTTAGAACTCCAAGCACGAACGAACACGTTGGCTGAGTATACAGAGATATAATTAATTCCATCATTCATCCAATCCAAATCCAGTCACCCCCTTTGGAAACACTGAAGATTTGAGAAGGAGAGCTGAAATTCGTTCGGACGACGTAGGATCTGAGGTGCGTCCATGAGTCGGCATGATTTTTGGATGTGTTCTTATTCTTATCAATGTAAAAACAGTTGCTTTTCATAGATATTAAATCTCTTCCGATCGCTGTGACGCCTTAATTTTTGTTGATCAGCGAACTGAATTTCGGTAAAAATGACGAAGTTTGGCAGGTTAAACGAAGCGTGACTTAGTAACTTTGAATTGGAGGCATGGGGTTTTTGGTAACGACCTTGATATTTGTAGTCGTGGGGGTGATTGCATCTCTGTGCGCCAGAATCTGCTGCAATCGAGGGCCATCTACTAATCTGTATGTGAAATGTTGGAGTTTTTTTTTTTCTATTACTCCGTGTGACTTCATTCAACAAGTCCAAGCTTAGACACGTTCCTTATATTGGACAATTTGTTCTGAGGAAATGGCTTTCTTGTACGAATTTGATGTCTTAATCTGCTTCATTGCCTCTTCTGTATTGGAAGGTAGAATAAGACTACTTCGATGATGATTTTTTTTCTTTCCAACTATGCAGGTTACATCTGACACTGATTATTACTGCAACTGTGTGCTGTTGGATGATGTAAGATTGCTTCCTTTGTCTATGTACATGCTATCAACTGTGTCTATCTTCTTTCTGTAGGATCAAATGGTCTTTCAACCTTATTACTCGATCTAGTGGGTTCTTTCTTGAGCATCATAAGATAGTTTGAACCGTGCTTGGCATCTCAGAACTTGGTCAATCCTATGTTTCTTTGGTTTTATCTCCCTTAAGATCCATAGTACCCTACTTTATCGTATCCAGCTAACTAGTATCGCTGCTGTTTGTGTGACTGGGAAATGCTCATTGTGCAGCAGAACGAGAACAGATTGGTGTTTACGAGCACGTATTGGTTTTGTTCTTTTTCGTATCGAAATTCACCATTTTTATCATGTTTGTTTTTGTTCATATGCAGGTGGGCAATAGTGTATCTGTCACAGATGAACCCTCTGATTGTTCCCATCTTGAATGAAACTGAGTGAGGTGTTTTAATACAATGAGCAGTTTCAATCCTTGTTTGAAACAGGGAGGACTTTGACATTCCTCAAGTAATGATGCACTTAGCACGAGAACCTTTTTGGTCCCATATTTGTTGTATGTATTGTTCTATTAATTGAAGCAAAGTATAATTAACTAACTGCTTCCTCAACCATGAATCTCTAAAGGTTGCCATCTTCTTTCACTAATCATTTACAACTAATTAAGGTTGTGATGCTACTCTGTGCTTCTTGTTAATTTTGTAATTCACGACTATTATGCCAATGCAAGTTATATTTGGGTCTGAAGTTTGAAAACTGAATTTTTAGCTTCGACACATATCAATCACTACACAAGTCATGAAAGAGATAACATTTGTCGGTAAGAAACGGCTCAGTTAGAATCTTGCAATAATACGGATATCGATGATGGGGAAAGATGGCAAGAATCGATCAACATAAAAAAAAAAAAAAAAAGGCATATGAATCTACGGACTCATATCATATGTTCGCAATCTCTGGAAATTCTTTCACCTTTATTACAAGTGGAACTTGATTGAGCGTAGGAAATTGGGAAAAAGAAAACAAAAAGAAAAAGGATGATTAGCGTCTCCGTAAATTAGATGTTTAATCCCCGCTTGTACGTCGCCGCGACGTCGGCCGGCGACTGTGTCCAGTGAGGCGTAGCTCGTACGACGTCGTTTCTGTCTCCTCACTCTAAAATATTATTAAAATGCTGAAGTCACTTAAATGGTGTCTTGTTTATTCCCGTAATAAAAGCACTCAATTTTTATTTACTTTAAGAGAAAATTATGTGTATTATACACTGGAATTCGTGTGGTTACGTGTTACAAGTGAAACGTTACTATACAATATATATTGTAATAGAAAACTGAAAATATGAAAAACCCTCTTATGATTCCCTCCGTAATCAAAGACGAACGAATTTAATGATTCTTAACGAATAATTACGGTATTTGCGTAGCTCACCGATCTATTTCAATCACAAATATATCTTTATTTTTCACCTTGATTTCCGTTTCCATAACGATATTTCGTAATCCCATTCCCAATCACAGCAAACAAAATAAAAATACGCGCAATATAAACACACGTAGTTTTCGGCAAGAAGAGAGATTTTCACCACAAACAAAAAAAAGACTCAATTATGCTACCCAATCCTCCAACTCCTCTTCCGACCATTATTCCACGACAACGAAGTAGTAAGAAGAGAAAGGTCTGCATAATCATGTGCATCGCAACCCTAATCACAATCGTCATCTCCTTGATAATACTAATCCTCGCCTTCACCGTCTTCAAGCCCAAAGATCCCATAATTGCAGTAAACTCCATAGCCATCGACGACTTCTCCTTCTCCATCGACGTACCAAAGCTTCAGGTCCACCTAAACCTAACCCTCACGACCAACGTCGCGGTGACGAATCCAAATCGGGTCGGGTTCGAATACGCAGACAGCACGGCCCTTCTCAAGTACAGAGGAGACGTCGTCGGCGAGGCTTTGGTCGCCGGCGGGAAGGTCGGCGCACGTGGGACGACGGACATGGACGTGGTTCTGATGCTGATGGCCGATCGCCTGGCTTCTGATTCTGAGTTTTATTCAGACGCTTTGTCGGGGAAGTTAGGGTTTCAGAGCTTCGTTAGGGTTCCTGGGAAAGTGCGTGTGGTGTTTGATATTCATGTCGTGGCTTATGCTGTCTGTGATTTGGAGATTGGTGTCTTAACGAGGAGTGTCTTGAGTCAGACTTGTAGATATAAGACTAAGCTGTAGTTAGGAGTGTGAAATGAATGAATAAATTTTTGCATTTTGAACTTTTATTGGGGCTTATAAGTTATAACTATTACAAAAAAGGCACACGTGATTATATCCTACCACTTCTCTAACTTAGGGTTTACAACTGAATTTACGTGGGATTGTTAATTTACACGCTTGTGTTGATTAACCATTTAAACTTTATCAATCCTAATAGTATGACTTTTTTATCATGCAACTGTGTCGATAGATCTCATTGGCTTATAGGTATAGGTCTCAAGATTACAGATGAATTTACCCGTCACAACACATGTGATTTCGCTATAAACTTATTTGAAAACTCTTTTTGTTTTATCGATTTTATTTTCAACTTCGTACCACCGTTTATTACCGTGGGCCATTTCATTGTAGATAAGATTTTGTAGAAACGCATGTGTTTCAACTACTATTGTACCATGGGCCCATTTCCTTGTAGATAAGATTTGTAGATGCATGTGGAATGAGGCAACCCTACGTAGTAATGATATTTCAAGACAAGCTTTTTATGATACTCGATCTATAAAATGTAATCATAGGTATACATAATGTACTAGAGTCGAGATCAAGACTTAAAAAGTTTTTCGAACAAGTTACAGATGAAAGTGTGTTGCTCTTTGCGTGAACAAAGAATGTTCTGAAGTCATTACTATGTCGGATGTTGGGATAGAGATACATCGAACAGTATCATTCAAATCTTATAAGTGGTGGATAATATAGGCTTAATAGTTACATGTGACTTAGGGTTTCTTTAATTATTATAGCCTCAAATTCGGACGAACAATGTTATTACGTTGTTTTCTCTATGTATTTCGAGTAGTATGGCAATTTAGACGTCGAATCCAGCATACATTAATCAAATATGTGTAAAGATATAACATATAATTACGTGCCACAAGGCCTTGAAATGATGGCTGCTCAATCAAAAGTCCAAAGAGGATATTCTTCAACAGCAAGTTAAATTAATTGCAAGCATTAATCATCATAAGATGGAAAACTGTGAGTATTTCCAAGAACACATGCAATGAGCGGATAGGGTCTATGATACCTAGCGATATACATCGTTGAATTAAATTAACTAGAAAATTTTATTATTTTTATCGGTTATCTATTCTACAAGCCATCGCCCACATTTGATTTCTTGCCTTATAAATCCACAACCAAAGTTGAAATGCTTCACCAATTAGAGGAATTATGTTCCCAGTGTGACCTATCTGCACATCCATTGAATTTTTAACTGGTGCGATAGTGATGGGGTATTTATGTTATATAGTACATCAAAATTGAATAAAAAAGTATTGGGATTTTGTTCGTATTATATGTCGATTTATCAGCTCTCTTTGTATGTCTCGTCTCTTTCAAATAAGTGGAATAATGATAACATTATGTAAAATGCATGACGTTCACTACTCATAGGCAGAGATGTTAAGCTTTCGACACAATAATTCATCAACTAAAGATAGATTATGCAATTTTCAGTTTAAGAGTCGTTGGTTAGTGGCGACAAACTTTAAAAACCGGGTAATAAGAGATAATAACAGTAATAAAAAAATGTGTATATTTTAATTAATAAAATGTGTATATGGAATGGGTTACTATATAAGAATAAGAATATATATTTCGTAACTTAAAAACCAAATATCGTTTACTCGACATTTTCTATAGGAAAACCTTAAGCACAATAATGATGGTTTGCTTTAAGTTAGAACATGTGAGATTCTTTTGACCAAGTTACGTATGTACTCAGTTTTGAGCAAAAGCACGATATACGACCAGAAAGACAATTTTGAAAAAGAGAGTTTGAACTCATTTTATGTAATTATAGACTTTAGAGGTGTCTTGTCTTATTGTTATATACTGACTATTTCAATTTCGACAAGTGCTAGTAAAAATACATATTTTTTTCAACATAATTTAAGAAGTTAATGCATGACATTTATATATAAATGCATATTTCAATTTCCGACGTTGGTCTTTGACTTCAACAATAAGGGGTCGAGTACATAAAAAATAAACAGCACTAATTACATAATTACTCAACTTTTTCATAGATATTGTTAGCGTCAAATAGTATAAATTTCACGTGACGCAGCGACTTTTGCGGCTAATTGTTTTGGGTTTGCCTTTTACTGAGTTAAGTGAATATCGACTATACACTTATTCAGTGAAAGCCCGACGAAGAAAGATAAATTCAAAAGAACATAATTCGACTGGAAATATTGCATATGTGAATATTAATATACTCTCATTTGCTGTCTTTATATGGAATACTGCTTTTCTGTTGGTTTGCATGGATTAGGTGAAGCCCCTGATTTATGCTGCCTTAGAAGAACATGGTCGTCATCATTTAATTTAATCACCTTTTTAATTAATTGATAATTCTTGACATTCTCTCAATTTTCAAAAGAGTATCGTCATCATCATTGTCGAATCCAATTAAAATTCATTCAAGCCAGTTAGTCGGCTTTATTAATCTACTGATTCCACTAAAGACATTTTGACCCGAATAATTCAAAAAAGTATGACATGATTAAGACCATAAATCAATATTAGCAATTTTATTTTCCCCGTTGTTTTCGTATATTTGGTGATTATAAAAAAATATATATTATTGTACACGTAGTCATGATTCGTCTTTCTAATTAAAGACCTTAGTAAGGTTCAAAGAGAATTAGTTACTTAATCATGATATATATATCCCAATTTGGTTTTGCGGTTGGTTAGTTGGATGCGTCGACAAGCTTTGGACCCACACCATAAATCTTTAACCTTTTTTAAATGATTTAAAATATATGACAAACTATAAATACACATATTAAGAAAATGCGAATTAGTGAAATTACTTCCCTAGTTCGGCAATTTACAATCGAATTCATTCTCAAACTCAAACGCATTCTCAATTCTTGTCCAACAAACAAACCAATTCTCAAACTCAAAAGGTCATTATTGTAATATTCTCTTATACTTCTTTTTTTCATATTACCCATTTAATTTACAATTTTACAAATTAAACCACATTGTTATTTTAATTCGATTAGAAAAAATAATGTCAGAAAATTAATAGTAAATCAATACTTTTTCATATAAAAAACACAGAAAAAAATTATTCAATAACAACATGAGTCCTTTTATATACTTTTATTTATTTTTATTTTTTTATATGGGTAATTTAATAATTAAAATAAAAATATATTGTAGTTTTTAAAACATCAAAAACGCATCTTTTGGGGTATCTTATTCTGAAAAGTATACATGCGTTTTAAAAAACATGAGAGAGAAGATGGAAACGCATTTTGTGTTTGCGTTTGGTGTACGGTTGAAGAACTTTTAGTATACATCTTGGTTTCTCATGTATGGATTGGAGTACAATTAGCATTAAACATATCTATCCGTTCATGTAATAAATTTGCGTGGAGATATTACATGAAAATCCGGCGTCAATCTTGTGCCTGCTTTTTCTCGAATTTGCATGTTAGGCCCCTCTTTTAGTTCCACGATATTTAACCGATCTTTCCTTCAAATAAAATAAGTTATAATTTACAATTAGCTAATTTACTATCAAATGGTTACTTTTTCTCTTTTTCAGACCACACTCACTTCCTTTTTCCCCCTATATATAACACCAACTACAAGTGTTCTTACATCTCTCACTCAACACCTCAGTAATTAATCCAATCGTTGGACTTAAGTTATATATCTGTATAGATACATAATATCCAAAAGATCGATATGTCTCCTACAGCTGATAACGTTGTAGTTTCGAAGACTAAGCTTGAACGAATGCTGAGTATGAAAGGAGGCAAAGGAGAAGATAGTTATGCCAACAACTCTCAGGCTCAGGTAATATATATATAGGATGTAAAATCAGTGATCGATCATCCTCAGATAACACTTTTTTTTTCTCCTGTGTGTGTGTGTTTCATGTTAGAATTCACAAAAAAAATTGACATAAATTGTTTTCGTAGGCTCAACATGCAAGATCGATGCTACACCTCTTAACCGAAACCCTAGACATCATCAGCCTTAACCCAACGCCGTCGGCGACCACCTTCGTCGTGGCTGACCTCGGCTGCTCTTGCGGCGGAAACACCATACAGACGGTGGAAGTGATCGTCAGCCACATGAAGAAGCGTTACATGGCTGAAGGGTTGTTAGAGCCGCCGTCATATTCGCCGGAGTTCATGGCCTATTTCTCCGATCTCCCTTCGAACGACTTCAACACCCTTTTTCAGCTTCTGCCGCCTTACGGCGCCGGCGACACCATGGAGGAGTGCTTGAAGGCGGCGGATGGCGGCCGTGATTACTTCGTCGCCGGAGTTCCTGGGTCGTTCTATAGGAGGTTGTTCCCGGAGAAATATGTGGATGTGTTTTACTCTGCGTTTTCTCTGCACTGGCTTTCTCAGGTATATTATATATATGGTTACAGTACATTTATTACATTAAAGTATGTATTTCATCTTTCCTCAACTAACCATACCATTAAAGAAGATTTTGCCAATCTCATAAAAAATGCCCGACAAACGTAATCTATTATTTTTGGGTTAAAAAAACTTTGCAACACTTTATCAAGAAAGAAAAGGTCAAAAGCTCTGAAAAATGGTCCCTGGTTTATTCTAAAGTACTTTCTGGACTTCATCTCTTTCTTGTCTGTGTGACAAAAGACACCATGATAAAAGGCTATATGTCCGTTGTCGTCTTCTCATAAGATATTAACTGAATTCATTACATATTGTATACTTTCTCACTTACTTCAGGTGCCAGATGTGGTGTTAGACAAAAGATCGACTGCATACAACAAGGGAAGGATATTCATCCACGGTTCGAATGAGATCACAGCAAATGCATACAAGAAACAGTTTCAAATCGATTTGGCAGCTTTCTTAAGATCGAGATCCAAGGAGATGAAGAAAGGTGGTTCAATGTTCTTGGTCTGCCTTGGAAGAACATGTTCGGACCCTTCCGACCAAGGTGGTGCTGGTCTTCTCTTCGGTACTCATTTTCAAGATGCTTGGGAAGATCTTGTCAAAGAGGTAATAATAATAGATTATTTACTCAAAGATTAATATAAGATGGTTCTTTTTTTATTTTCTCTCAAGATAAAAATACTCGACATAATACGACTACCCCATGTGGAGTTAAATAAATGACGGGAAGTCATCAAGAATGGTCCATTTGCATATATGAACATGTATTCATTACATCTTTTGTCTCTTAAAGTTGTTCATCACGCATCGATAACATATTCCCACACAAGACACAAGCTGAATCAAGACATTCAATTGTCATAAATCACCAACCCATGATGAAGCATCATTTAGTTTGCCTTCATCATATCCAAGTATACATATATATAATTATGTAAAAGCCCATCATTTTAGTACAGCTCACCTCATGGGCAAGCTTATCCAAACCCTAATAATAATAATCACAAACTACTGATTCTAACAACCTTTTGTCATTAGGGACTAATCACAAGCGAAAAGCGAGACAACTTCAACATCCCAGTTTTCGCCCCGAGCCTCGAAGAATTCAGACAGGTGGTAGAGTCCAATGGATCATTGATAATCAACAAGCTCGAACTTTTCCGAGGTGGGAGCCCTTTGGTGGTGAATGATCCCAGCGATTCGATGGAGATTGGACGTGCCTTGGCAAATAGCTGTCGAAGCGTTAGTGGGGTTTTGGTCGACGCGCAAATTGGAGATCAGCTCAGCGATGAGCTCTTCGCCCGCGTGGCAAAGAGAGCCATGAGAAACGCCAAGGAGTTGCTAGAGAAGCTTCAGTTCTTTCACATTGTTGCTTCGCTTTCTCTAGCTTAATCTAATAAGCGGTAACATATTATAATGTGCTTCTTAAATTGTGACGGAATAAGTAGTAGTTTGGTGTTTATATATGGTGTTTAATGACGTGACCGTTTTGCTTTTATGTGCAATTTCTGACCGATGGTGATTAGTTGTTTCGTGTGAGATGTTTCAACTGTGTTTTGTAAGTCATCTTATCAAGTCTGAAGAATTATTTGATCTTCATTCTATATATACGAGAAGCACCTTAATTAATCAAGAGGGAAAAATAAACTTTTATTAACATCACAAACCTAATTGTAAGGTATAACAGCAGACTATGTTGGGAAGCGTTCTAAGAGCATCTTCAAACCACGGCATAAAAGTATAAGTTGCTATAGTGCTTTTACTCCAGTACTCTATTTTGTGCGCTAGTTTTCATTCTAACCATTAACTCTATTTTACACTAAAAATTAAATTCCTATATATTACTATCATAATTAATTTTTTAAACTTCATTAAATAAAATTAAAAAGTCAATATGTTATAATTATTAATATTCAAAAATAAATAAATTATAAAATTAGCATAAAATGGCAAATATCAATAAATAAAAGAAAAATTAATATTATTTTTACTTTTATTATTATAATAATAATATATCAAATATTTTAAATATAATAAAATATATTTAATCAAATAAATATAAATAAATAGAACTAAAATTATTTTTGTGTTGAAAATTGTATTTACTCTAGAACTAGAGTTTCTCTGCTAATCAACACAATATTTGTTTTAAATATAGTAGAAACATACTTTATTTTGGTATTTTACCCAAAATAAATTATCTACTGGTTTTACTATAAGGATTTGTGGTTGTTTTAACGCTAAAAATACACTTTCGGCGTTTATTACCACGTGCGAAAAAAGGCCAAATTATTATTTTAGGTCACTAAGTATACATGTTTTTGTTTTTGGGTCACTATGTTTGATAATTATAAAAGTAGGTCACTAACTATATATATCAAAACAAATTTGGGTCATCCTTTCATTTTTGCGTCACTAAGTATACATGTTTTCGAATTTGGGTCACTATGTTTTTATGAATGCGAAAATGGATTTAATAGAGCAACCTAAAAACTTAAAGCACATATACTTAGTGACTCAATTAGTGACCAAAAAATGAGAGCGTGACCCAAATTTGTTTTAACATACATAGTTAGTGACCTATTTTTGCAATTATCAAACATAATGACCCAAAAAAGAAAACATGTGACTTAGTGACCTAAAATTATATTTTGGCCTGCGAAAAATAAGTCACACGGGATATGAGTTTCGCCTTATTGTCATACCTCAATCTCAAACACCTCAGCCACTGGTGATCTGAAGCTCACTTTCTTCTTCGATTCCATCCCATGATGATGAACGAAAGAATCATTCTGCAGTAGCACCCTCGCTTTCCTTTACCAACAATCTTCATCGATTTCTCTGAAGATTCAAACAAGAACTCTTCTTGTTTCTTGTATCCATCGAGAGAGGGATGAATCTTTCTTGAAGGCAACTTATTAGGACCATGATGCACATCTTCGAAACCTGGGGAGTTATTCATCAAGTCTTGGAAAGTCGCATTCTCGGAGGGTGGTTTTTCGTTCTTGCAAATTTGAAGCTGCTGTAATGACTTCTTTAGAACTTTCTCCTTCTCCCAAAAGCTTCCAAAACATTTCATGACCGAAGATGTTGGCCTATTACCTTCGTATCTTCTCTGATTCGATCTTTGATGTTCGCCTTGGCGGAACAAAGCCACACAGAGTCATCATACCCATTGTCTGAAATCTTTTATTCTTTATTTTGTTTCGATTTTCGCTTTCAGTGAATTGCAGAGATGATAGTATTGCTTTCTGAAGCTTGAGGTGATGATTATAAATAATAAATATTAAAAGGGATGTCGTTTGGCTTGTTACTGAACGACGATTCCTTAGAGGAAAAATGCTGTGTCTTATTTGCAAGTCAAGAAAGAAATGGGATCAAATGAAGATTTGAAAGCATTGATAGTACCGTTGAGGGATATGAATTATCAGCGTGGATTCAATTTTATCTTATTACATCGACGAATGTGATTGTTTTTATTGCATTTGTTTGAACTCAAAAAAGATAGCCGTAACTTGGAAAACAACGCATATGTTGTTACAAGGTTGTCTTGGATTTTATGAAGAGCGGAGCCAAAAAAACAATGCTGTCCTAAGCTTGTTCGTTGTTTCTTGGATATGGACTCATGGACAAAGATGCTTCAAGAAAGATCGGTTTTTTTCCAGTCGAGAAAAAACCCAATTCGAAGAGCATTCATAAAAGGGATCAACCCTCAATACAAGACAAGACAAGACAGTTTGTGTGTGAAGAGGAGAGAATATTACGTCAGTTGACGAATAAAAATGAGATAATTAATTGGGGCAAAAGCGCTCCTATTGTAAATAGAAGGCGCGAGTTAGTTAAGTCCCGCTTTTAACGTTAGTATCTAACTCGATTGATCCAAAGCAATTACAACATTAATTAAACTCGAATTCCTTACATAGAGCTGTCCTTAATTGTTCCAAGACATTTCCCTCAAATTAATGAATCTCCAAAAGAGGAAATCCCAGTTGTTGGATGTTTATTCCAAAAATCTGTGAAAAAAAGGTATTCTGATCAGTCTATTTTTTTATATTCGGCATTATGATCCAAGAATTTTTTATCCTAGTTATGAATCTAATCATTTCATAATTATAAGTGTTAGAAATCAATACAATGTAGATCAGATCTAGTGAAACTTCATGCATTCTTGCGGCCTTTGTACGTAATGCATAGCATGCTGATCTAGTTTTTTCGTTCTCATCTGATTTATAGCCCAGGTTTTCATTAATAGACGGATAATTAGTCTTCATCTTTTTTCAATCGATGATATTACTTTTTGTTTATATTTTTCAGGCAATTCAGAAACATGCAGAGAGAACTCAGCCTACCCTTACGGCCATCAACGCCTACTCGAGCTCGTCACAGAAAACGTTCTCGATCATTAGAGGTAATTCAATATTATCAGTTCTTAATAAATCTAAAACGAAAGGATCGACGAAGGGAGTCATCGATGACTAGGGTTCACGTAAATTCTTTCTTACAAGGTTTTCCCCGATGTAAGCAAAATAAATGGAGGAGGAAATCTGCTCATTAACGACCAAAACAAGTACAAGTCGATGTGGATTCGTACGTATTCATCTCTATGGATGCTCGGCGGGGTTTTGTTGATTCTTTACATGGGCCATCTCTACATATGTGCAATGGTAGTAATCATACAAATCTTCATGGCTTCTGAGCTTTTTCATCTGCGTAGAAGACAACACGAAGATAAGAAGCTTCCAGGATTTTGGCTCATTAGCTGGTAAGAACGAATATTCAAACAAACAAAAGTCCTTTCTTTTTTCGTTTGTAAGGTTAAAGTTTTGATCTTTCTTGAGATTATTGCAGGTATTTTTTCTTCACGGCGATGCTTTACGTATATGGTCGTATTCTGAGTCAGCAGTTAGTGAACACAGTGGCTTCAGATAAATTCTCTTACAGATTTATCAACGGAGGCCTAATCAAGTATCACATGGTCATCTGTTATTTTATGTACATCGCAGGTTAAATTACTTTCTTCTAATCCTCATATGTTGTTGTCGATTATGCCTAAGAATCGTTTAATTACTAAGCTTAGATCGAAATTGCAGGACTAGTGTGGTTCATTCTTACATTGAAGAAGAAGATGTATCAGTATCAGTTCGGGCAGTATGCATGGACACACATGATTCTTTTCGTGGTTTTCACACAGTCTTCTTTCGCTGTTGCTAATATTTTCGAAGGAATATTCTGGTAAGTTTTCGATATCATTTTCTTTCAGCTAAAACTAAGCACAGTTTTGGTAATACTTTTAGCTTTTTATTCCTATCTAGGTTTATACTTCCAGCATCTCTTATAGCAGTGAACGATGTAGCAGCTTATCTATTCGGTTTTTTCTTTGGGAAAACGCCTCTTATCAAGCTGTCTCCGAAGAAGACATGGGAGGGGTTTATAGGAGGATCTTTTGCTACTGTAATATCTGCATTTGTGGTAACTACAATGAAGATCAATCTTCTTTCAGTTTCTTGTCCAAAGCTAACAGCAGATCTTCAACTCTTTTCTGAAGCTTGCTGATGTTCTGGGCCAGTTTCAATGGATGACATGTCCAAGAAAAGTAACCTCCATTCAAGCTATATCTATGTTAAACATTTGAATATATTGACAGAAAAGAGTATTTTAAATTTCAACTCAAAATAAACTAACGATTTTCTTTTTCTTGATTAAAAATATATACCTGCTATATATGCTAGGATCTATCGACGGGGTGGCTTCAATGTGATCCAGGGCGGCTGTTCAAGCCTGAGTATTTTTCTTTTCCTCAATGGGTGATTTTCTACACTTTATGCATCGCCATTTTTCTTTCCTATTCATAGAAACAAGTAAAGCCCCATAAATTGAAGAAAAATGACGATTAAAGATTTCATTTTTCTCACGATGAATATATATAGTTCCCTTGGAAAGGTGCGTCTGTATTGCCAGTACAATGGCATGCTATGTGGCTTGGACTCTTCGCATCAGTAATTGCACCTTTCGGTGGCTTCTTTGCCAGTGGCTTGAAGAGAGCCTTCAAAATCAAGGTCCAAATTCACCATATAAATATATTCCGAGAATTAATTCTGTTCATAAACCTCCTCCTCTTCCCAGGATTTTGGTGATAGCATTCCTGGACATGGTGGCTTCACAGATCGAATGGATTGCCAGGTATATATATGTATTAAATGATATGATTCACTTTCTTTCAAAGATCCTCACATTCTTAAGGTGTTATCTGCAGATGGTGATGTCTATTTTCGCCTACATTTACTTCCAATCCTTCGTCCTACCTCCGACTAACTCAGTAGACATGATCTTGGATCAGGTCCTTTCTTACAACCACCGTATATTCCGTGGTGAAACTCGAATAGAACTATATGATTTGTTATTTAC
Organism: Craterostigma plantagineum; assembly: GCA_027422505.1. Lineage (NCBI taxonomy): Eukaryota > Viridiplantae > Streptophyta > Magnoliopsida > Lamiales > Linderniaceae > Craterostigma > Craterostigma plantagineum. Next base: position 23,551,193 of record JAPQWV010000010.1, on the reverse strand, counting down.
CCTCTGCAGTTTATAAGAGAGCTCTCCCTCGAAGACCAGAAAAGACTGTTTGAGATGCTCGGTCGAATGATCAAGGAACAGCACTAGATCATAGCAAAAGATTATTAAAATACTTTTATAACAGAGGGTTAACAGCAGGTCCCATTTTTCTTACATTGTTCTGAGTCTTATGTGTGTCCTTCACACTCACCAATTCGAATCAGGTCTCCTATCAATCTATATGCAGTCTTTTTTAGAGCCTCATATCTATATCTCATACCCCCACGCAGAGAGAAAAAGTAATACAATAAATCAAGAAATGCCTATCGTCTTCCCAAGAAGCCAAAGAACCAGAGACAGCTCTATACCGAATATCGTGTGAAGCGAAGTACGATCCAGCATGAACCCGTATATCGTAATCCCCGCCCTATTGTTCTCAAAGTAAGTCACTGCATCGTTCCATCAAAAGCCGTCCATTTCTTACTTAGATCAAATTCAAGAATCAAGTAAAAGCAGTTGAGCAGCAAAAAAAAAAAAAGAAGAAACGTGCATACCTATGGCCTGTCTTTTCTGAAACGATATCGTGCTGTGCGTGTATGAAGGAACCAGCTTAGTGTTGTCCAGCTCATCTTCCTCGTCGCCGACATCATCTGTATCAGAGGAGCCATTGCTGAGAATATGCTCTTGGGCGGGCGTCTCTGCTTCTGCTGTGTCGAAAGAGTCGATGGTTGCACACACGTGCCACTTGGCTGCTAGGCTTGTGACCGCCTGGGCTTTGTGGGTGATCCTCGTGGCGCTTCTCAAGAGTATCATGAGCCCGGCAAGGAGACTCACTGAGCACAGCTGTTTCAGACATAAACACAAACACCTTGTTTACATCCAAACTTGAAAACTGAATAGAATCTCAAACGAGCAGATATACCGCGAGCTCTCCAGCGTGGAACACGTTGATGTCTGCGTTGTGACGAGTCGTCATGAGGAGGGAAGCGAATTGGCTAACGGTGATGGCCACCAAGGAACTGAGTATGAACGCACGGTACCTATGGCTTATGATCCTCAGATGCCTACGTATCCTCAGGTGTTCCTTGAGGACTGATTGGACGTCTGAATCGACTTGAAAAACCATGGCGAAGTCCTGGATGCGAAGGATCTGCAGGTGGCAGATGAGGCGAAAGAGGATGCATACGAGGAAGAAGACTACTGTTCGATAAAACCACGAACACAGTTCGAGGATGCAAGCGACTGCGTTGCTTAGGACAACGTTTCCTAAGAAGGGAATTCTCGTCCCGCCTGAGCTGTACCACCAGATTTTGTAGGCGCTCTCGGCGGCGAAACAGGGGAGGACGAATATGAATAGGATTTTCAGCGATCTCTGCAATTTCAGACATCAGTCAACTTTTCTGCAACTATCGATAAAAGAGGGGGAAATATCGATTCGATTTCAACGAAATTGAAGAAACCTTACGTTGAATTGCAGGGTGTAGCCTTGCCTGACGGTCTCGCTCTCGTCTCTGAGCTTGTCGAAGAATAAGAACCTCCTCAGACCGTATTTCCTAACGAAGGCCGACAGGCAGAGGAAGGAGATGGCCGCGACGCCGCTCAGCGACAGCTGTGCGACGGCGTCGTACGGCCTGCTGTGCCTTCCGTCGCAGGTGCTCCATTTGCACGCGAGGACGAAGTGCGAGACCATGGGCACGGCGATCGCGAGCGTGAGGAACACGACCCACGACAGGCACGTGGTGGAGAGGCTCGATTGGTCGACGCACATCCATTTCAGCCACGCGCGGAACGTGTGCAGCTCGTCCTGGGCGTGGGAGATGCAGCGGGAGAACGCGGCGGCGCGTGCTTTGCCGCCGGCCGATGGGTCCTTAAGCAATTTCTCTTCCGACATATCTCTGGAGGCGAATGGAATCAATCGATCAATCAGTCAGTGAAATGATTTATGGGAACGATCTTCGATATGATGAGTTGATATCATGTGGGCGGGGGACGAAATGTGAGGCTGTTTATATGCATGACATTGATACGAATGTATATAGTTTGTGTGCGTAATTTGTGGTTAATAAATACTTATTACGATAATGATTGATAGAGAGACAGTTGTATGTGACTCTGAGGTTCATCCATCTTTACTAAAGTATCGTTTCGACTTTTGCTTGTAATATAAATAAATATAATGATAGATGCATATGAGTCATACATCAATATTTATTTTTGAGTGGGTGGGTTTGAATTAGGTTCGAACAAGAGCCAACGAGGACACGCTGAGTGGAAGAGAAGTGCCATGGTCGTACACGTTACATGCGATCGGCAAAATATTCCTAGAAATACAAAATATACAATTACAACTATAACAACACATTACATTAAAGAAATTCACCGACTTATTTAAAAGTAATATTTTGATAGTACGAGTCGATGTATCTTTGAATTTTAATTCAAACATCTAAAATCACGGTGAAAATTAGTGGAAAAAGAAAATATGTGATGTTCCTAGTCCGCTGCTGCTAAAACACGGTGGAGTGCAACAATCTATTTATAAGTCTGAGTTTGTGATTGCTTTGCTATACATTTAGGTTTGATATTTCATTCTAACACTAATTGGAGTATAAGATAATACTTTCAACTGATTATGATGAAACTTCAATCAAAGAAACTAACGACAAGAGGCAGCAGCCAACATTACAAACTATACTGGCAAATGCAGTGCAGCAACATATGATATCACCATGAAAATCCATAATAATACAATAACAAACTAACAGAGATCTACAAAAACCACTTAGGTATCAAATGCCTTGTTCACACCATCATCCTATGATTGCTGGAAAATTCTTCTATATAGAAGCTGATATGTTCCTCTGATAAAAGGGACAGCATAGCAAAGCAAAAAAAAAAAAAAATGCAGTTGTCGAACCGTTATCTGGTAAAGAAGATGACGACAAATGATCTAACGAATTAACGAACTCAGCAAAACCCAATCAAGTCAGACTCGCAAAGCATTGGTCGTATCCAAGAAAAAGTCACAATTATAGCGTGGATTTTCACATCACCAAAAGAACACCGAAGCAAATGCGCGCACGTACCATATTACAAGAAACAGATTCTCACACGTGTTGATCTCTTGTGTTGCATAGAGAAGACTACAGCAACGGTTTACCGAACTAACGAACTTTCAAATGTAATGGCGCCATTTCAGATTCACAATGCATTCACCAGCGAGACTAATCAAGATCACCATATCAACGCCATATCCAAGAAAATCTTCGAATTTAACTGGGCAAACAAACGTTCTTCAGGGCACAAGATCATGTCATGTATATGTCGGGATTACGAGATAAGATCCCACATTATGTAGGCTAAACATGATATGAGAAATGATTCTACAGATAGCTCTGCTACGCTATACATGAATTTATCACATGAACATAGACACAAATCGGCACAAAACACACAACATAGTCAAGCATTATGATCCCCATAGATAAAAAAGAAAACAGGTAGATTTCTCTGTGATAGAGAAGCCATTGATGTCTCTGTTTCTTTCTCCCTCTCTCTCTCTCGTTCTAATTTATGTCCAAGAATTAGAAATAAAAAAGATTCAAAGGGTAGCATCTAAAGCCTGAGCTCACACGCAAGCTCATCAGCTTCACACTCTTCCATGGGATCAACGTTAAGATCAAATCCCAAAGGCTGCTTCTTTTCAAGCGCAGAAGCTACCTCACAAACTTCAGCATCTCCCACCACAGTCGACGAAGAGTCGCAATCGCTGCCACAATCACCGCCCGCCTTTTCCAGCTTCGGCCTCTGCAGCCCAATCGGCGCCTCCACCGCCGGGGAAGACCGACCCACGCGCCAACTAACTGAATCCAAAGTGCTGCTCATCCCACTCGAAGTCGGCCTAGCCATCGAACCACTGCCGCCGCCGCCGTCGCTGCAGTCATTACAGTCGTTCGCACGGGCGGCGCCCAATCGGGAATTCACGAGGAGGAGGACGAAGTCGTCCTCGGGCGGTGGGGGGAGGTTGGTCTTGGCCTTGGGCCCGCGAAAAAACCTAGCCGCCGCATCGTAGGCTAGGGCGGCGTCTCTGGCGGTGTTGTAGGTGCCGAGCCAGACGCGAGCCCTTTTGTGCGGGTCTCTGATCTCCGCGGCGTACCGTCCCCACTGTCTCTTGCGCACGCCGCGGTACCTGATTTCTTCCGATTCGACGGCGGCGGAAGGTGGTTGTTCTGGTACATTTGCGGCTCCTCCTCTTCCACGGCGCATCGTTAAGCAGCAAATTAATTTGTAATAATAATATTGAGATCTTTTGCTAATTTACTTGATCTGTGAATCCTCCGCCTCTCTGAGCTGGGGAAGAGGAGAGAAACGAGCTGATTAAGAAGCAAACATCTCTGATTTCAAGACGGAGAAAATGGGACAAAAATACAGTGAGAAAGACGATGAGGTGAGGTGGGTGTGTTTTTTTCTTTTCCTTTTTTTCTTTTTTACATTTTACTTTTTCGTTTTTCTCCTCCACTCACGGCTCACTCTATTTTTCCATGGCACGTTGTAGTTTAATTGTACCTTTCAGTAAAAATCAAATAAGATTGAGTTCCGCAAAGTAAAGTTGACAAAAAATATTGAAGCTTTTTATTTATTACGTTTGAATACGTTACTAGTAACAATAAGAGGGGAAAAGCCATATTGGCCTGTTAGGTTATTTAAATTTTTATTTATGAAAATTAGCATAGTCCTAAGTTCCTAACATAACATGTTGCAAGCAAAGAAGAGATAATATTCCTCCGAAAAGAAAAAAGAGATAATACTAAAGGAACATTTGGTGTTGTATTACGCTACATCAAAAATCACGAATGAAACTCTACAGGAAATCTGGAAGGAAAAAAATTAGTTTGAATAACACATAAATAAATGTATCTATATGTTATAAGATTCTTCCGGTTCCGAGTTCTCTCAATCAGTAGCCGCTAGGGAAAATGCAGCTACCAAACTCTGCAATAGAACAAAATTATTAAAGAGGTAATTTACGGGCAAACAAATGGTTAGATTAATAAAAGGGAAATTCATAAATAATTAAATATGATAAACTAAAAAAAAAAAAAAAACTCACTTGGCTGCTGTGTGACGACATAAGCCGCGCCACCGAAATAGCAGCTCCCACGCGCCCTCATCTTCGCCTGGTAATAACTGTTGAACGCGTACGACGCGTGAGCCACAACCGTGTCGGGATCGTGACACGTGGCGCCGTCCTCGATCGGACGGCAGTCGGCTCCTCCCTCGCCGCAAGCGTACTCCATCGCCTCCCTCAGCCTCTCCTCCCCAACATTCCCACTCGCCACGCACCACGTGCCGCCGCCGGTGCTCCTTCCGCCGGCCGGACCGAACGGCACGTCGTACACCTTCAATCCGTCGGGGTAGAATAGGCCGTAGTTCCTCTCCGACGCCGGCCCAAACTTCCCGTCCTCGTTGAACAGCGCGAACAGATACACGCCGAGCGGAAACGAAGGCTTCAGCGGCGTCCCGCCGTTTTTACCGTCGAGCACCCTCCTCGCCAAGTTGCCGTTGTACCTCGCCGCATTTTCCTTACTCGCGCCCGCCTCGCCGCCGTCGCCGCGCGACGGCCACCCCGTCTCCGACACGACGATCCTCACGTCGCCGAACCCCAGCTTGTCCATAGCGCTGTAAACGGCGTCGATTTGCGCTTCCAACATGCTCGCGTAGGCGAGGCCGGTTTTCCGATCGGCGCCGCCGCCGTCGCCGTCGCCCAGGGCGTAGTCGAGCGGTACGACGTCGGCGTGGGCGGAGTAGGCGAAGAAGGGATAGGCGTTGACCATCATGTAAGACTCTGACCTTCTGAGAAAACCCAACACTGGCTTGACCGCCGGTTCGATCAGCTCCGGTCGGAACGAACCGGCGGACGGCGGGTAGGAGTCTTCCAGGCAGGAGAGAGCCACCGGCGAGGAGACCTTAATCGACGACGAGAGGTTGAATTTAACGAGCGAATCGTACACGTTCTGCATCGCCGGCACGAGGAACGAGGTGGTGTTGTTGGGGTCGACGAAGACTTCGTTGCCGACGGCGATGGCTTCGACGGCGGAGGCGTATGGGAGGACGCTGGTTTGCACCCACTTGTCTGCGAACGATGGGCTGGCGGCGGCGGCGGAGAGGTTTTCGTTGGGCAAGGCTGCGACGACTGAGATTCCGGCGCCAGCTAGTGCTGATAGAACGGAGGAGTCTGAATCGTAGAGTTTGACTCTGGTGATGTTCTGTGACAGGAGGAGCTTGACGACTTGGGACGGCGGAGGGAGGTCGTCGGCGGTACGGCCGTAGTTGATTCCGACGAATGAGGATTCGCCGGCGGCGGCGGAGAAGAGGAGGAGGAGGATGGCAGTGAAGAGTGTGTGTTGCGTTTCCATGGTGTGATGTGATAGATTTCCGAAGATTTTGTTGATAAATTAATGTTTTAGGTCACAAGTAATTTGAGTTTCAGTGTTCATATATAGTATAGATAGAGAGATAGTGTGGTGGTAAGAAAGAAGTGAAAGGTCGATTTGGATCATGTATGTTGTCAGACTTTTGTTTGATTCTCTAACGTTCATAATATGTCTACTATTCATTAAGTTCAAGACTGCAAATGATGGATCAGATGAAAATATATCTGAACTTATGAGATGACAATAAAAAAAAAATGTGAACTTAAAAGTGTAATGTGAACGTTGGAGATTATATATTTGCCAGCGAAGCAATAATGAATCGTTACTATTGTTGTCCAACAATAATGTACGGTAGCTAGTCGCTGCTGTAACGGCATCATTTATTATCATCCATGAATAATGGGATTTATTACTGTTTTTCAATCAATAATTATAATTATTAAATTTAACCATCCTTGGCCCAATGGGCCGATCTAATCGATAGGGCCAGTCTGGGCCCGAAGAACCCTAAGACTACAATGGTGTGGCTCACCAATCGTGCGGTTTAGATTTTTTATATGGGCCCCACACCATTTAGAGGCCTATGCCATACCATAACATAGTTCCTTTCCAAGATCAATTATTTCTTCATGGGCTAAAATAAAGGTTGATGATAATAATGTTAATGTTTTGATTCTCATCGTACATATGTTGAATCTTGCCAAGTTAAAAGAAAAAGTTGTTAGTCCGATGAATTTTAATATCGACTGTCAAATTGAGTGTTAAGACAAATCAATTGTGATTTTAGTAGTAAATATTAAGCCTTGCGTTTCGTATAGGCGCACTTTGTCTCTCATTTTGACTCATTCAAACGTTTCTTTTTTGTCTTAATTGAATCGGCGCAATATAAAACAAGAGCCATTAGGAGTGAAGGATGATAGTAAAGAAAAAATAAATTGGAATTAAGTGTAATTGTTAATAAAATAAGACATATTGGCTCTGGGGGATTTTTAAATTCCATGATTACTAGGCGTTGTTTAAATACAAAATACAATGCTCGGTCACCGGCGGCTCATGACCATCAAAACACGCATGAAATCATCTGTCCCACAAAACATGTCCCCTCTATGTCCCAAAATGATCAGATCCGTTAAAATCTGAAGGTTCACTAAATTTCTTTTTTTATTTATTAATTCTTTTAATCCTACAGTCCACCAAATCATAAAATCATCGTTATTTCATGAGATTTATATGATAAAAATAAATACACATCCAATTTATTCCTTGTCTTATGATGATCGATTTGATATCCATATCATATATTTTTCGATAATCATAAAAGTCAATTTTAAAGGAGTGTGACAAGAAATGAGACAGAGATTATGAGACAGATGATTTCAACCGATCAAAACATTATATGTTTTGCTCAGCTTTTTCCTTAATAACATTTAAGTTCAAGGATTAAGAAGTAGGCGTACAAGTCAAATGATGCAAAGTCATTGTAATACATAATTAAATATGATAAAATAATTAATGGCTTGTAGTATGGGATCGGATCATCCTAGACTTGCGGATCCACGAGCTATGTATAATTTCACATATTTTTAATTTATTATTGAAATAGTACACAAAGTGATGGGGAAAGATCACCATAATACGCTCATCACCCAGTAAATAAATACGGATTGTTTCGAAATAAAATAAATAAAATAAAGAGCCTAACCACGCGATGAAAAAGATTGATCATAAGATTCTCCCGTCATCATTTAAAATTTTATACAAGTGTAATTAGTCAAAATTATATATATAATTACATGCGATAAACCTTGTCCGATAACTCCACCAAACGGCAGACGTGCCTTAACTTATGCGATCTTGATTGTGATATTCCGACTAATCAACGGCATGCTTTGTTTAATATTTATAATCTATATTATCTTTCTATTTTATTAAGCTCCTTCCCCTTAGAGTAACCGTCACATGTCAATTTGTTGTGTCAATTTGTGTGTCAATTTTTGAATTAATAATAATAAAAATAATAAACAACTTTCTAACTTCTAAGTAGGCCAAATCACGTTCTTCCAAAAAAAAATATGCTCACTCCAAAAAAAACTACCTACTCTATTTTTAGGAGAACACATATTTTTTAAACTAAATATAAAAATCAAACTTCAAACAAAAACCACTCAATGTTATCAATTTCTATTTTCATGCACACACATAGGGTGTGCCACCTATACTAGTATTTTATTAAGGCTCAGGCGGCCAGGCCTAGGTTAAACCGTCATAATTGGTCTGCCAATTTTTTTAAAAAGTAACAAAATATTAATATAAATTGTAAAAAACCACCCACTACCTTTTCCTGTAAATCTAAATTTAGTACGTAGTTTTATATTCTCATTTTTACCCCTCTAATGAATTACTATTTACATTAATTTTATAATAATGATTCTTCTATTTATAAATATAATATGATATATATGTATATGCAGACGCATTTGAGCGTGCAAGAACTATTAGTATAAGATTAGTTGTCTTCGTTGGGACATCGTTATTTTGTTTCGTGTTAGGTCGTGTGTTTATGTCCATTAATCAAAGGCTAATTAATATTCGCAATAATGGACAAAGTTGAGAAATTGTTTTCCCATCCCAGTGCCTAAATCGTAGTATATGAAACTTGGCTCATCTAGAAATATTTTTTGACTTATTTACACCAAATATTTTGAGAACATAACTAATTGAATTTAATATTATAACTGATAAAGCATATTATCATATATTAATTAATTGACATGCTTTTTAAGGGTAACCACAATGCTGGTTTATGAGTGTGTCATATTTGCTTATTTGGCACTTTATATGACACACCACCATTGTGGATGTGTCATGAGTATGACATTGTGTCATATTTATGACACAGTGTTATAGGAATTAAAAGGAAAGAGAAAGTGAGAGAAAGAAAAAAAATTATTTATTTATAATTCTGGGTCCGTGTTATAGTAGTGTTATTATTGTGAAAAAAGTAGAATAAAAGTGTTATAGAATAAAATATAAAAAATATTGTGAAAAGCTGATGTGGCAGTATTATGGGTGTGTTATTGTTGTGGACACCCTAATAATTTGTTAGAGCCATGCATTTTGAATTTTGATGTATGCTAATTAGATCAAAGCCATGTATGTGCGTAAAATTTATACGACACCTACTTAGCCTATGACCAAGCCCCGCGTGACATTTGACTTTTAGGAATCTTAAAATAAATTACGTATTCGAAAAGTATTAACAAATCAAAGTAATTATCATCATAGGGTAAAGGCCAAAAGTTGAAAAAAGAAAAGTATTCCATACATTTCTTCTCAAGCAATTCTTTACCTCATTTCAAAGCCTCTCATAAGCCATAGCCAACTGGGCCACATGAACAGAATGTAATAAAATACATCAAAACAATGTCGAACAAGAATGTCCAGGTAACTAACCCTCGGAAATTATTAAAAAATGTTAAATAAATACACATGATGCATGAAGCCTCACAAATAATATCAGAACAGTCTCTAGTCTCCAACGATCGCCGGCTTCGTATAATATTACGAAAAGTACTTATTCCTAAATTTAGTTCCATAAACATGCACAGAAAGTCATAAGAGAAAAACAAAAAAAAAAAATGGAGAAGGAAGCTAAGAGATTTATCTTCAGCTCAACTCCTATCGTTTTGCTCCTTTTGTTCCCTTTGCTTTGCGTTGCCATCGATCTTTTCTGGGGAGACAGAATCCAGTTCGATCAATGTAAGACTAATCTTTGTCCTCTTCTCTTCCCATCTCTTTGAGCAAATATTCATCTTACTTGAAATTATTGCAGGGCTTCAATACTTGACAATCCCAGGTCATAGAGGTGCTAACAGAACGCTTGAAGATGAAGTATTCTTCAGCTCTCACTTAACAAGGCTTGTCAGAGGTCTGTGAAAAAACTCTCAAACTTCGATTTCCTTCCTCTAATCTTTCTATATTTTATCATATGATCATATTCTTGAAAAAAAAAAAAAAATAGGCGACGATCGAAGGGCTCTCCAAGAAACAGGCTTTGCCTGCGACAGATCATCGACCCATTCAATCGTCTGCGTCTCCACCAAACACGTAATAATCAACACGAAAAATATGACCGTTTACGTCCCTTCCAAGAATCATGATCAACACACGGCGAACAATCAAGAAATTATTACAGTCGTCAGACCCTACGCCAGGCAAGAAGACGAGCTCAAAGTCATCACGCCAGTCAGCATCATCCAATCCGCCGCCGCCGCCGTCGACCGCCGCCGCTGCGACCACACCCACCGCGTCCCAGCCGTCGTATTCTCCTCAGGCAGCACCGGCAACGTCTTCCACGAAATGAACGAGATAATAATCCCTCTCTACATCACCACGAAGCAGTTTCAGTCGAGGGTTCAGTTCATCCTCGAAGACTTCAAACCCACGTTCATGTCCAAGTACGGAAAAGTCGTGGCCCACCTCTCCGATTACCCAATCATAAATCCCAGCCTAAACAGGACCACCCACTGTTTCCCCGCCGGCGCCGCCGTCGGCCTAAGGTACCACGACAACCTCGCCCTGAACGCCGGCGAAATCCCAGGCGGCTACTCCATGCCCAATTTCAGACAGTTCCTCAGGCGAGCGTACGGCCTGAGGTACGCCCACGTGTCTCAGATGAAGCGTCAGCCGCCGAGGCTGATGCTTCTGTCGCGGACGAACACTCGCAGGTTTCTGAACGAGGAAGAGATGATCGAGCTAATGAAGGAAATAGGGTTTCAGGTCGCGGTAATAAAGAGGTCGAAGGTTGCCTCGGATTTGGACAAGTTTTCGAGGATGATAAACTCGTGCTCGGTGCTCGTCGGAGCTCACGGGGCGGGGCTGACGAACGAGATCTTCTTGCCGGACGGCGGCGTGATGATTCAGGTGGAGCTTTTGGGAACTGAGTGGGCTTCGAACACTTACTACGGTGACACGGCGAGGGCGATGGGCGTCAGGTATCTGAGGTATAAGATCAGGAAGGAGGAGAGTTCGCTGGCGAAGCTCTATGGGATGAATCACACGGTGGTGAACGACGAGGCGTATCTGTACGGACACGGCGGTTATAGGGCGGCGAGGACGGTTTATCTTGACCAGCAGAACGTGAGGGTTGACCTTGAGAGGTTCAGAGGCGTGCTTGTCGAAGCTTTTAGTATTGTTACGGATTTTGATCAGAGGTGAAGAAGAAAAAGGTTTATTTAATCTTTGTTTTTGTGTAAATTTTGCATTTTGGGGTAAAAATGAAGGAAAAATTGTTAATCTAAAATGGTTGTTTAGGAAATTAGCGGGCACATTTTTTTTCCTACAAATTGTTTGATTTTTGTGATTGGTTTCTTTGTACTAAATATGGCAAGGTCTAAGAAAAGAATATTACAATTTGGCATTAGATCTTCTATTTCACCGGGTATTCTAAATCAATATTATGTGTATTTCTCTCTAAGTTTATCAAAATTATATATTTCTTTTTTTTTTGGTTTAAACATTCGGTGTAATGATATAGGTGAACGCTATTTAAGGTGTTTAAACACTTGGTAGGGTGTGTAACGATTTTTTTTTTTAAGTTGGAATACATATTAGAACACCTAGTGGAATAAAGGATCTCGTACAATTACAATTTACCTTTTCTTTAGAACTCCTTCAATGAAGATTAATGTTGCAGTTGATAGTTGTGTTATGTGGGGATATCGAAGAAAGATGTATAATTTACATTGGAGGTAGAATAAAAATAATAACACTGAGTATGTAGTTATTTATAGTTTTGAGTTATCAGACCAACATTATAAGTCATCTCAAACAACGAGGGGGGTGACTTGTGTAGTATAATATAATAAATTCAAAAGATAATAGAAAATACACATATCGATATCAGGCTAATAGAAAGGACTTATTATTATTTGTTAATTCGAAGTAGTTCCATGCCTCAGCCTGATAATGAAATTCTAACAACATGGTTTGGCTCGAAATAAAATAATCTTCGAAGTTTCTTATTTTAAAATCCGCAACGTCTTTCTTGTTTTATATTGATTCTTGACACATATGATGGTGATTTGCTAAAGTCAATCCAATCTTACATAGCCAAATAATGTCAATAGTTATATATCATCAAAGATAAGCGTAACGAATACACAGAAGCGTGCAAGTTATTGCATGAGATCATGTAAGAATAGAAGATTTGATTAAATCGACAGACGGTCCTAAAAAAAATCCAAATCCAAAATTTCGACTAAAAAAATAAGAAAAAAAATTCTAGATGCTTAGTTGCAGTGAAGAAAGAGATACCTTCCTTCACTCCTACATTGAAAAAGTCGCATCCCCCAAGTTTGAATAATCCAATCTTTGCCAGTTTGCAATACTAATATTTTATTTTTGTGATTTTTCTAAACTCCTAAATTACCGTGCAAGAACATGTATGGCCGATCATCTCCTTCATTAATCTATAGTTGACTAATGGGAAAAGAGCCCAGAGTGATAGTTTGCCGTGTGACGCCATGGATTTTCCTGCTTCTTCTTCCTCTGCTCTATGTAGATATACATTGGGGAAACATAATTCGATTCGATCAACGTATGACGCCATCATATATATACGCAGACATTATACCTAAAGATTTGATACATGACTTCATTTTGAAATTGCAGGCTTACACTACATCTCAAGCTCCCAATCTTCTGTTTACAGCATCAGAGAAGCTGCCGTCGAAAATAAGCATGATGATGACTTCCATATTCTTTTATCAGCGCTTGTCAAAGGTATAGCTTTTTCATATATCCTTCACAATTCAAAGCTATTGTAATAGTACTATGCTTCATCTGTCCCTTAATATGATGTAATAAATAAAAAACAGAAGATCAAGAAAATTACAAGTCCAAAGGGTTCGCTTGTACCTTAGAAGTCTACTCCAAGTACTGCGTAGCCAATCGAAACATCTCAATCGACATGAAGACGATGGAAATCGAAGTCTTTTCCAATCGCTCCATCGAAGAGATCGTAATAAAGCCCTACGCAAGGCAAGAAGACGAAGCCCTCCTTCAAAGGGTCACGCAAGTCAAAATATTACAAGGCGGCGCTAATAATAATAATATCGAGAAGAACAATCGAACTAAGAGCTGCGATTATCACCACGACGCCCCAGCCGTCGTCTTTTCCTCGAGCGGTTTCGTTGGGAACGTTTTCCACGAAATGAACGAAATAATAATCCCTCTCTACATAACGTCGAGGCCCTTCAAATCTCGCGTCGTTTTCGTCTTGGGAGACTACAATCCCAAGTTCGTCGAAAAATACAAGAAGATCCTAAATGGGCTGACCTCGTACGAAATAATCAACCCTTCGGTCGACGAGAGCGTCCACTGTTTCCCCGGGGGCGTTGTGGGCCTCAAGTTTCACGGGCACTTGTCCGTGAACTCGAGCGACGTCCCGCTAGGGCAAACGATGGGCGATTTTAGGGTTTTTCTGAGGAATTCGTTGGGCCTAAAGTACGCTGACGTGGCGGAGATTAGGGCAAGTCGGCCTAGGCTGATGTTCTTGTCTAGGAGGACGACTCGAAGGATCATCAACGAGGACGAGGTTGTCTCCATGTTGAGAGAGCTAGGGTTTCACGTTGTAGTAGTTGCTAGGGCGAAGGTAATTTCTAATTTGAATTTATTCGCCCGGTTAATTAACTCGTGTAGTGTGTTCGTAAGCACGCACGGGGCGGGTTTGACGAACGAGATATTTCTGCCCGACGGGGCGGTGATGGTTCAAATCGATTTGATCGGGCTCGAATGGGCGGGCGAGGCTTACTATGGGGGCCCGGCCCGTGACATGGGGGTTAGGTATTTGAGGTACCGGGTCGACCCGGCCGAGAGTTCTCTGTCGCGGGTTTTCGGGTCGACGGATCATATCGTTATTCGTGACCCGAAGTGGCTGCCCGTCGAGGCGGGCAAGGAGGTTTATCTCAACGGTCAGAATGTGAGGATTAATGTGTCTCGGTTTAGGGAGACCATGGTTGAAGCTATGAGTTACGTTGTTGGGGGATTGGATTTATAGGATGAGAAAGAAATCTCCCTAACATGAAGCAACTAATTTTGTTCGTATGTTTTCTTTTTTCAACAAATTTCTAGATGATTTTGTATATTTTCTTATCTTTTGAATGGTGTTCTTGATTTCTACATCGCTACGCGGTACACCAAATTAAACTCGTTTGTATTCTCCAAAGTTGACCAACTCTAGTGTAAGTACTATAGAGCATTTAATCCCAAATTCCAATAGATAATACATGCTTGAACAGTACTTAAAAGCAATATAATAATTCTTCTTGTCAATTTTAATATCCAATTTTTTCTGCAGTCGAGATTTCACAGTCATATGAATCACGCCACAAATTACGAATGGAATATTAATTTTAATATACTTTACAATGAATACGAAAACCAAAGATATATCATCACATGGACCTCTGACTGTTTGGTGTGAATTATAGCAAGCATACTTTGGACTTATTACATATTGTCTTCTTTAGTAGCGCTGCATATGTTTTCTTTACTCTCCATGGAAAAGAGTAGCAGAAGGAAGCTGGTTTCTGTCTCGCCTCGAATCCTATTTTTCCTCGTCGTCCTCGTCCTTATTTGTACGGAATATCTCCGCCAGAATAATAAGATCAACATCGACTCCTGTAAAGTTCTATAGCTATTAATCAAACAAAATTTTCGAACATTTCAAACTATTTTTTCTTTTACTTACATAATGTCTGAATATAATTACAGGGCTGCAGCAATGCTCCACCTCTCAAACATATGACGATGAGCATTCAGCCTTTCACCCTCTCCTAGCCCAGCTTGTCCGAGGTTAGTTAGTCCATCATTTCCTCTTATTTATTTTATTTCGTACTTTTTTTTTTCTTAAAAAAAGGGGTCAATTTTCGTTCATGCCCGTGGGGCCTGAATTTAGAATTTAGACTTTGTCAGGAAAAATTTAGTTTTAAGGACCTTATTTCTGCAGTACCACTCCATTGTCATGCAGTAACACTTCATTGCTCTGCAGTACCACTTCATTATTACGCAGTACCACTTCATTGTTTCTGCAGTATTAATGAAGTGGTAATGCAGAACAATGAAGTTGTGCAGAAATCGGATCTTTAAAACTAAATTTTATACTGACAGGTCATGAATTCGATTTAAAAACCTAAAGGGGGCCTGAAACGTAATACACCAAAAAAAACAGGAAAGGACCTAAGAGAGCTCGAAAGGACGGGCTACGCCTGCAACGTAGCCGAAAACTCGATCGTCTGCCTATCGAACCGAAGGGTCCATATCCAAACGAGCAACAACCTAACCATCTTCGAGCCGTCGACTTGCAAAAGCCAACCCGAAACGAGCCTAAAACCCTACGCCCTGCAAAAGGACAAATACCTCCTCCAATACATCTCCGAGGCCAAAATCCTTCACGGAATCCCTAATCCACCCCCTTGCAAATACGCCCACCAAGTCCCCGCCGTGATCTTCTCCACGGGCATTTCCGGAAATATCTTCCACGAATTCAACGACGTAATAATCCCGCTCTTCATCACCACGAGGCACTTTAACTCTAGGGTTCAATTCATCATCCAAGACTTTAGCCCTACGTTCGTCTCCAAGTTTAATAAAATCCTATCCCGACTCTCCGATTACGACATCATCGACCCGAGCTCTAATAACCTAAGTGGGACCCACTGTTTCCCGGGAATGATCTTAGGACTCAACTACCACGACAACCTCGCGCTGAACCCCAACGAAATCCCGGGAAATCGCACCACAGAAGAGTTCAGGAAATTCCTTATGAATGCATACAACCTAAAATTCTCGCACGCCTACCAAATAAAGAAGCCGAATCTACTCCTCGTATCGAGGGAGAAGTCGAGGAGGTTCCTCAACGAGGGCGAAATGGTCAAAGCCATGAAGGAGCTGGGCTTCCGCGTGGTGACGGCGGGGGCGAAGGAAGCGTCGAATTTGGACGCGTTTTCGAAGGTTGTGAATTCTTGTAACGTTCTTGTCGGGGCCCACGGGGCGGGTCTGACGAACGAGCTGTTCTTGGCCGACGGTTCGGTTACGGTTCAGGTCGAGCCGCTGGGGCTCGAGTGGGCGGCTTGGAACTATTACGGGTCGACGGCTCGTGGGATGAACGTAAGGTACATTAGGTATAAGGTGGGGCCCGAGGAGAGCACGCTGTTGGAAAAGTACGGGCGTAACCATTCGGTTATTACGGACCCGACGTCTGTCTACGCGAAGGGGTACAGAGCGGTTAAGGCGGTTTATATAGACGGACAAGATTTGACGGTTAATATGGTTAGGTTTAGGAAGGTTTTGAGGGAAGCTCTTCGAATGGTTAAGGTTGCTCATCCTTAGGTTGTAATTGGGAAATCTATGAATTATGATGGTTAATAGCGATTTCTAAGGAGTGTGGATATTTTTGTGTGGCAACTGGTTTTTTCCCCCCAATAAGCAAAGCAGAAGCTGTCGAGTTTGTCATCTCTTTTTCTTTCGGGGCTTCCGTTTACACTTCGTAGAGACCATGGCTTGGCAACTATTCTCATCTCTTCAATTTTGAACTTGCCATGTAATTTTGTGACTATTTTTTTGGGCCGGGCTACAAGGCCCATTAAAGCCCATAAGAGTCAGGCCCGAGAGTTATTGGGATATTGACAAATGACGATAGAATCATTTCGGTAGTTTACTAATTTGTATTCCTACTTATACTGCCCTCTCTCTCTATCTCTCTCTCAAAGTTTCGATAGGGAAGATTCTACACTACCATAGGTTATAGAGGAGGGGGAAAAGGAAGAAAAGCTAAATTTGTTTCTTCAATCAAACGTTTATTGGCGGATCCTACGTAAGAATTGTTCCCTTTCTTGGGATAATGTAAATAATTCTTGATCACATGCAATTGGTATATCATGAAGGAACTACTAGTACCTCCTTCATCCCAATATATTATGTTGTGTGTCTGTGATTTCTTCTATAGTTTGATTTGCTTCTAGACTAACATTCGATTGAAGAGAAGAAAAAGCAAAAGAAAAAGAAAAAGATGAATCCAGTCATCGACTCATTATACGTAGGATTACTTGCTTTAATTTCAAAATTCACATTATAGCATTAATGATGTTAGCCATACAACACGTAATTCATGCTCCGCCTTTACATCAACATACAACTCTTCGAAGTTTGGGTTTTTCGATTGTTATTTATGCAAGATCATTAATTAACAAAAGATTACCTACTTTATTGAGCTTCGCTGATATGAAAAAACAATTTCTAGAAGATATGTATTGGAGTGTTAAGGCCGAACGTAAATGTGGCCTACTAGACAATTGGCTACTCACCATTTGTTTTGCAATTTAGATTGGATTTGGATAACATCATTTTGGTGTTTAGTGGACATGTGGAATGGAAATATATACATATTATTTAATTTATTTTAAGTAATGGTGGTTGGTGATTACTTTAATACTGATATGAATCAAAGATTTTGCTTGAAGATCACGATGGTATAAGAGATAGGCATGCGATATTGTTGAATGAACTTGATATAGATGGGACCAGATCTCGTGTCTCACTTTTTTGTGCCACTTTTTGTGCTACTTTTCAATAACTTCACTAAACATTGTTTCGATTAGTGTTAAAACACCTGTAAATAACATTATATCATAAATACTATTATACCAAATGCTAATACAAAAGAGAAATTATATAAAACCTATAATTATGATAGCGAAAAATATATGATATATTGAAAAGTATGATAGAAAAATCTACATTATATTGATTCTTTTTTGTGTTTTAGCATTTGGTATAATAGTATTTACGATCTAATATCGTTTAGGGGTGTTTTAACACTAATCGGAACAATGTAGTAATGTTTTCGAAAATTGACATAAAAAATGTTACAAGAAAGTGGGACGCAGGAGGCCGAAGGCGCGCCACGCCAATAGTCTGGGAATTCATTAACATCTATGATGAAAATGTTAAGAAACCGGCACTTCAACAATAAATGACACAAAATCGTGTTCTTCCAATGCGACACCGCAAAGTTGTCTGTAGTTGGTGACAAGTGAGGGCGTCTACTTTTTTATTTTTAATTTTTTTCTTTCCATTGCCTTCTTACTTACACGAACTGTCGGCAAAGATTCAAGGAGTTGTTTCTTGGTTCTTTTTTTATCTTCGTTTATGCGGACACGTGGTTCTTGCTGATTTACTATAACTCAAAACAAATTGTGATTTTGGAAGAATACGATATATTACAAAAAAATTAATATTTCTCCTTTAGATTTAATCTAGGATATGGAAATAAATCCATGATGGGGGTCCCACACACAATGGATAAAAATCACTAAGTAATATGCGGATGTTGGACGTGATGTTGGGTTAACACTCACTCTCACTTTTAACGCACAGCGGAATAGTAAGAACTTAGCGACGAAATGAAACGAACACACGCAATGTTTTTATGCAGCAAGTCAAATAACTTGCTGCGAATCCACTATAAAGATGGATTACAAACTATCACGAAAAGATAGTTTAAAACTAGTCTAGCAAAAACCTACGAATCAATAAAGAATTCAGCAACTGCTAGACTACAAAGAAAAACTCTTTCAAGGAATATTCTCTCTCAGATATGCTCTCACTTTCGCTCTGTGTTCGTCCTCCCAAAGTCCGTATGTTCAACGGTTAAGTCCTCTCGACTTATATACTCCTTCGACTTGTGAGAGACTTGTTCCAACGTCTTAGCAACTTCCCACAACGTCCACTAACGTCCACTAAGTGTATTTGGACAGTTAGTGACCGTTGCAGCTCGACTTGGTCAGCTTGGGTTGCTCAGTCTTCACTTGTTCTCCAAGCTTCCTATTTTTAGTATGCTTCACTCCTATTTTCACTCTAGCTCTTCTACACTTCTTCCACGCGGTTTGATCGGTTCAATCCCTTGATTAAGTCCTGCAAAACACTAGAAAAATTCCACGTCATCAATTAAATAGGTTTTGGGCATGAAAGATAAAACTAGGAAAGGGAACATTCTCGGCCAACTGATGTTGACTAGAATGTTACCCAACATTGTTTCAGTTGAAAGCTCAACATCAACAATCTCCCCCTTTTTATCTTTCTTCCCAAAACCAATGCAGAAGCTATCCTTAGTAATCCTCCCCCTGAAGGCAACATCCACTCAACCGCAAACAAAACAAAAATGGTTAGTGTTAGAAAGAGAATAGCACAAAAAAAACTATTCAATGTACTAAAGAAAATTAGTACACGCCTTAGAGGTCCTGAAACAAACATCTGCAAAACAAAACAAGGAAAAATAGACATGGTCCAAATCAAATCAAACACAGGAACATAAGAAGCAGACATGCACACACAAGCATAAATCAAAAATGCGCATGCACAAACATCGATGTCTAAGTGTTTAGACTGTCGATGGGTTCTTCCACTTCAGCTCCTTTCTGACCTTCAGCTCCTTCATCTTGTTCATCTCCCCTCGCTTGCTCTCCGCCCGCACTTTGCCCTTCTTCACTCGGTCCTGCTCGATCCTCAGTCCTCTGCTCAGCTCTGGTTGCTTCTGCCCTATCTCCCCCTTTTTGGAAGAAATGAGACTTCTCAACGCATCCCTTTGAGCCACCAACGCTGCGATGGACTCGTCAAGGGCTCTAAGTGCCTGTTCTGCCACAGATGTTGCCCCAACATCTTGGTCAACATCATGCTCAGGGTTGCGCCAGGGCAGATCTACTACTCTGCCAGAGTCTGCCAAATGACTTGGCTGGACAGGATACGGGCTCCTCTGAGTGATTACCGAGTCTCGCCGTGTGGGTTGGAATCCACCTTGTAGAAGTACTCCGTATATGATCGAGGGATAAGGGAGAACCCCCTTCCCTATCTTCTCAGCTTGGTTGGACATATTGTCCAGAATGTACTTCCCCCAGTTAATAGGCAGATTTTGACCAAGGGCAAACAACAAATGCGCCATGGTCTCAGTCACCCTGACCTCATTAGAAGTAGGCAGCCAACTACATACCCCAATTTTAAACAAGACCGAATATAGGGATGTAAGAGCACTACCCGCACAGTTTCCTACCCACTTGGACACTCTACCCCCGGTAATAAACCTAACCACAACATCATTATCATATTCATACCCCATTTCTACCTCAGGAGTACGAAGAAATCGATTTATAGCACTAGCCGACATGTCATAAAGACTCCCCCTCAGAAAAACCTTCCCATATTTCTTAGACTCAACCTCAGCCACATTAAAGAACAAGTTAGTATATACCTCTCGGACGACACTGTCACAGTACGTCCCCAAGCTCGTCACCATGTGCCCGAGATGCCGTGACTCCAGGAATTGCATCACGCCGTACTTCCTGAAGCTCACTTCGTCCACGACCCGCTCCACCCTAAAGAGTCTCTGACTCAGGGAACTCCACAGTTGCTCGTTGGCTGGGCGGTAAAATTTGCGGCTGGGCAATGGATTCTCCCAATCCGAGTCTTCCAATGTTGGGTCAACATCAGACTCAACATTCCCTTCAGTGACTGGCACAGGGGAGACATCTCGGTGGCTTTCGGCTTGTTGAGGTGCACTTTCAGTCCTCGCTCTCTTCGCTGGCTTGTCATCACTTTCCATGGGACGTTTGCCCGCGCGCTTCTCCACCCTTTTCCTCAAAGACTCCAGGGTCTCAGCTAGTTCAGCCTCGTCATCGTCGTTGCTCTCTGGCTGGTCTGATGCTGTAAAGGACTCCGAGTCTGAGGATGGCGTCTCTCCCCCTGAAGGTTTGAAGTCTTCATCAGAGATCTCCGAGTCGACGCTGTCATAAGTGGTGGAGTCGACGACCGTGTCAATCGAGTCGCTGGAAAGATCGATGGGGTCATCGGCGTTGGAAGTTGGGTTCATCGCTCGTCTGATACGCCCGCTTCGTCGCTTCGTCACAGGAGCAGAAGTCTTGGCCTGGGATTTGCCCTTCTTCTTCTTGGAAGTTTCTGGCCGAGACTTCTTCGTCTTTGGGGCAGTCGCAGTCGCCGGAATCAAGCTTGGAGCGCCAGGTAAGGCGTCGTGGCAGCTTGCGACGGCGGAGGAGGAACAGACGGCGGCGCTGGAACGTAAATTGCGCCTCCCACCAAGCTAGTTTGGACTGGCCGTGACTGGAATGGTGTCGCACCGACTGGCACATTCGCAAAAGTGAAAAGCGGTGGCGGAATCGTCTGTCTGGGAGCGACAGTGGCCGGAAAAACTGGGTCTGTGGAAACAGGGATTTCCACCGTCTGAGAGTTCGGCGCTGTCGGCTCTTCACCTCCAATTGGAGCTCCAGATTCAGGAATTGTTCCAGATACGCTCGGCGGCGCGTCATCCTTGCGGTTTCTTCGCCGTTTTTGGAGTGATTGGAGACTGATGCTCAGAGGCACGTCGTCGTTACTTTCTTGGCTTGGCATCGTCACTGGAGTTTCTTCGCTAGGGTTCGCCGTCTGTGGGTCTTGCTGTGGCACTTCTGTGATTTGCGGTGGTGGAGCTTGTTCTTCGGCGGTTTGAGACTGTGGTCTGACTGGCCTGAGTGGCTGGAATGGCCAGTGTAGACCACGATTTCCATGGGACCTGGAATTACTTGCAGAGGGACTGGATGCACAGGGTTAGAAGCGAATGTTGGGTCAACATTCGGTTGAGATGATGAATCCGACATGATTTCAGCAAGAAACAGTGAATCAAGGTCGAAAATGAAAACCATAAGAACTGAGATGGAAGAGAGACGATTTTTCAGAGAAAAGTAACTGTGATAGGAAGAGATCGAAGTAGAGCAAGTGGAACGATATGACAGTTAAATAAAATCATATAATCCACCACACTTAAGTCGACCTAGTCACAACGGTCACTGTAGCAGTTTTTAAGCTAATCATGGAGTTAATGGACATAAAAGTAACCGTTGAGCAAAGGGGAAAAACCGCATGAATTGGATAAGTCCACACTAAGTCATGATTTTTCAAAACATGAAGCTAAAAATAGTAAATGACTAACCCAATTACACGAGCACATAGGAGCAAGTTTGAGACTAAGTCATGCGAGTAAATAGGGAGCATTTCAGACCACGTTTCTACCAAAACGACCACTAAGTCAAAAGTCAAGGTAGAATCAAGATATACTAACCGTTTGAGCGACTTCGATGAGCACATAGAGACAAGTGTAACACGCTGTTCTTCGAAACTTCTAATGCAAATCTGAGATATTTCTAAAATAGACACACAAGACTAACAAAAACAGTACTAAAGACAGACACGAATAAAGACGAAAGCACAAAATATAGCAATATCAAACTGATAGTCACATATGTTGCCCTAACATTTGACTCAACATTCTAATTCCGTAATCCTAGACTTATCTGCTTAATCCTTCTCAAAATCAGTTCCCTTTATTCTACCCTTTCACCTCACATATCCAACCGAAATTTTGCACTGCCCTTATACCCTCAGCCTCAAGGTTCGGATTTTTGTCGCATAGTATACATCGTCACCGCGAATGCCGTGTAGCTAAGGAATCTTATTACCAAATACCTATATCTAGCTGAGAGTTTATGAGCATGCTAATACACAAAAAGGATTGGTTTTTAGTCGCAAAGAGTACATCGTCACAGCGAATGCCGTGTACCTAGGGACGTATTACCAAGAGCCTTTAAAAGAGGGATCGGGTTCATTTAGGGACCAACCAAGAAGAATCAAGTCATTTCACAGGAAAAACAGAACAGAATATCAAACCAAACATTAAAACTGTAACTATCAAATTCGACATATGCTATGTTGATCCAAATGTTGGACCAACATTTAAACTAACATGTGCAAACCTATGGATTTCTTCAGGTCCGAAAACCTTTCAGAATCCAATGCTTTCGTAAAAATGTCTGCTAACTGATTCTTAGTGTCTATATGCTCAATGCGGACTAACTCTTTTTCAACCATATCTCTCAGAAAATGATGCCTAATATCTATATGCTTCGTTCGTGAGTGTTGAATAGGATTCCTAGAGATGTTAATGGCACTAAGGTTATCACAATACATGAGAACGGATTTGCACTCTAAACCATAGTCACATAACATGCTATTCAACCACAATAACTGGGTACAACAACTTCCTGCAGCTACGTACTCAGATTCAGCAGTAGATAACGACACACAATTTTGCTTCTTACTATACCATGCAACCAAGTTATTACCTAGGAAGAAACAGCCGCCACTTGTACTCTTGCGGTCATCTTCGTCACCTGCCCAGTCAGCATCGCTATAGCCTACAAGACTCAAATTAGTGTCTTTGGAAAACCATAGTCCTAGGCTACACGATCCACTCACATAACGAAGTATTCGCTTAACAGCATTAAGATGAGTCATTTTAGGTTCAGATTGATACCTAGCACATACGCAAACACTATACATAATGTCAGGTCTACTCGCAGACAAGTACAGTAAGCTACCTATCATCGAACGATACAATGTTGGGTCAACATTCTGCCCAACATCGTCTTTACTTACCTTTTGCGTACTGCCCATGGGAGTTTTCATTACCTTCGCCGTGTCCAGTCCGAACTTCTTTACTGTGTTCTTTGCGTACTTCTCTTGGGACATAAAGATCCCATCACTACTTTGCTTAATCTGCAAACCTAGAAAAAAGGTTAGTTCGCCAATCATTGACATCTCAAAAGTAGTGTTCATCGCCTGCACAAACTGGTCTAAAAGAAATTGTGAGCTCGAGCCAAAAACAATGTCATCAACATATACTTGAGCAATTAATATCTCGGATCCAACCCTTTTAACAAAAAGTGTTCGATCCGCCTCACCTCGAGTGAAACCGAACTCAAGTAAGAATGTTGCTAACCTTGCGTACCACGCTCGAGGGGCTTGCTTCAACCCGTACAATGCTTTCTGCAGCTTAAAAACATGGTTAGGATAATGGGGATCTTCAAACCCTTTAGGCTGTTCGACATAGATATCCTTATCAATGTACCCATTCAAGAAAGCACCCTTAACATCCATTTGGTGTAATGTAATGTTAAGCCAACATGCAATAGCTAACAAAAGTCTAATCGACTCTAACCTAGCAACGGGAGCAAACGTCTCATCAAAATCTATCCCTTCAACCTGCGTGTAACCCTGAGCTACTAAACGTGCTTTGTTTCTAACAACCCTACCAAGTTCATCAGATTTATTTTTAAAGATCCACTTCGTGCCTATGACATTAATGTCTTTCGGCCGTGGGACTAAGGTCCAAACTTGGTTTTTCTCAAACTGCAAGAGTTCCTCTTGCATTGCATTTATCCAGAAATTATCCTTAAGAGCTTCGTGGACATTCTTAGGTTCTAATGCAGAAACAAAACAATTAAAACGTACCTCAGAGTATACCGTGTTCAAGCATACATTCCTTACCATAGACTTGTAATCCTTTCGTGGTTTGACTCTGGTCTTTCTTCCTTCGTTGACATCTCCAATAATCAGATCAGTGGGATGATCTTTCTGTATCTTGGCTGGCGGATCTCGTCGAACTTCGCTGGGACCAGCTTCAACATTCGGTTCTGGCTCAGATGTTGAGTCCAATGTTGGCTCAACATTGTCATCCGCTGGCTCCTCTGGTTCGTTACCCGCTTGAATAATATCTGCAATATCAACTTTTTATGGCTGGATCTACTCCTGTTCCACTTAGCAAATGTTTCGTCGGCCTCATTGACTCGCTTTTGAAGCATGTCTATCTCCATGTCCTTCCTTGTCAATGCAGCTTCCAACTTGTTCATGCCGTCCATCAAGCCCTCAATGACCTTTTCATTTTTCTCATTTTCCTCGGCTAACACTTTCACCGCGGTACGGAGTTGTGAGTTGTTTGCCTTTTCTAATTCGTATTGCGTGGACAGCAGCTTAAAGGCATCTTCACCATCCTCGGTTTCAGGTTCTGTTTCATCACAACTCAAAGACCATCAAGACAGTTTGAATCATCATAATCAAAAATAATATGTTTTACCGATGTTGAGTCAGATGTTGGCTCAACATCAGTTACCGCTGTAAGTCCGATCTGCTGATCTTCATCATCTTCTTCGTCAGAAAAAGACTGGATGATTACTGATGATTGTCTAGGCTCTTCCTCATCTTCTCCATCTTCGTCGTCTGACAGATCGATCAACATAACCTTACCACCGCGTTTGCGAATCGTGTTTGCACACTCATTTGCAAAATGGCCCCAACCTTGGCATTCATAACATCTGGTTGACTCATAGTTGATGTTCTTCTTTGCCTTTCCGTCTGGCCTCCCTAACGGCTTTCGTTTAGGGAACGGAGGGGCAGAAGATGGTTCTGCCTTGGCATTTTGGCCTTTTCTGAATGTTGGGCCAACATTTTGCACAACATTCTTCTTCTTGAAATACTTCGCAAATTTCTTTACGACCATGGCCATATCTTCTTCGTTACTGGGGTCAATCTCGATCAGATCCTTGGATGGCTGGGTGACCAGTGCGAGACTCTTACCACGAGCGGCCCTCTTTTGAACTTCAAGATTGGTTTCAAAATTCTTCAAAATGTTCATCAAGACGTTGAAGTCCATGGTGGCTAGGTTGTGTGATTCCTCGATCGCTGAAACCTTCACATTGAATTTTTCAGTTAGTGTACGAATAGCTTTGGAATTTAATACCTTGTTCGACAGAGGATCTCCTAGGCTGGCACACTCGCTGGAAATGGTTAAGAGCTTTCCAAAGTACGTCGTGATGTCCTCGTCTTCCTTCATTCTGATGTTCTCGAATTGACTGTGGAGAAGGCGTAGCTTGGTTTCACGCACGGTTGTGTCACCTTCACAGTACCTCTCAAGCAGATCCCATGCGTTCTTAGCCGTTGTACAATTCTGGATTATCTTGAACATAAAGATATCCACCGTAGAGAAGATAGCGTTGAGTGCCTTGTCATTGAACTCCGCAAGGCTTCGCTCGGCTACTGTCCAAATCTCGACCGGCTTGTCAACGACCTCTCCATCTGCATCAGGTTCTGTCCTTGGTGGAGTATACCCGTGAAGTACTGCTTCCCATGCACGCACGTCAATCGACTTGATGCACTGACGCACCCGGACCTTCCAATACGCGTAGTTGGTGCCGTCAAGAACAGGGACTTTGCCGATGTTGTTTGAACTGGTAATATCCATTGTAGAGGATGTTAAGCGCTTAGTAACGTCAAGCGTAGGCTCTGATACCACTTTGATGGGGGTCCCACACACAATGGATAAAAATCACTAAGTAATATGCGGATGTTGGACGTGATGTTGGGTTAACACTCACTCTCACTTTTAACGCACAGCGGAATAGTAAGAACTTAGCGACGAAATGAAACGAACACACACGATGTTTTTATGCAGCAAGTCAAATAACTTGCTGCGAATCCACTATAAAGATGGATTACAAACTATCACGAAAAGATAGTTTAAAACTAGTCTAGCAAAAACCTACGAATCAATAAAGAATTCAGCAACTGCTAGACTACAAAGAAAACTCTTTCAAGGAATATTCTCTCTCAGATATGCTCTCACTTTCGCTCTGTGTTCGTCCTCCCAAAGTCCGTATGTTCAACGGTTAAGTCTTCTCGACTTATATACTCCTTCGACTTGTGAGAGACTTGTTCCAACGTCTTAGCAACTTCCCACAACGTCCACTAAGTGTATTTGGACAGTTAGTGACCGTTGCAGCTCGACTTGGTCAGCTTGGGTTGCTCAGTCTTCACTTGTTCTCCAAGCTTCCTATTTTTAGTATGCTTCACTCCTATTTTCACTCTAGCTCTTCTACACTTCTTCCACGCGGTTTGATCGGTTCAATCCCTTGATTAAGTCCTGCAAAACACTAGAAAAATTCCACGTCATCAATTAAATAGGTTTTGGGCATGAAAGATAAAACTAGGAAAGGGAACATTCTCGGCCAACTGATGTTGACTAGAATGTTACCCAACATTGTTTCAGTTGAAAGCTCAACATCAACAATCCAACTAACTTGGAATATTATCATATCACTCAACTCGATTCCCCATTCGTTTGTCCTATTCCATGTACCACTACTAACGCGACATAGAGATCATACTTTGATCTTTCATTTGTTACAAAAAAAAAGAAAATTAAGTAAATACAAACCTTTTTCATCTTTCTATTTCATTAATCGCCTTAGACCTCGTGGGCTAGAATCTTTATGGACTAACTACTAGGGTTTTCCGATGATGTCCCGTAAATTCCGGCGTGGTTTTCCGACACGGTAAGGATTTCGTAAGCAAGTGTTTGATCAGAAATCCCACCGATCGGTGGAGTGCGAAAGAGCTTTTGTGCCATAGCTGCTTCTACGACGATGGGATTGAGGAAACTGAGTTTACCAGGAAGATTTCTCCGACGGGTGTCATGGATCGAGGTGTTTGGGACGATATAGCAGAGGGATTCGAACTCGAAGAAGGTTCGATTGACATCGATTTGCTTTCCCAGGATTCTTCTTTAGAAGGTAGATTTATGGGGTTGATAGTGAGGAGTTGTCGCGGTGTATTTCTTGATTGGGATGACGAGGATGGAGACATTGAGTGGGTTAATGTGAGGGAAAGCTTTGAGGTTGAAGATGATGGAATGAAGCGATAGGATATTCCATTTGTTGAAGATGATCAAGAACTGATTATTGAAGGAGGAGGAGAAGGTGTACACTTCTCGAGTTCTGCGGGCCAAGAAGTTGGGAGCCGTGACCGTATGGATCCAGAAAAAGACTTTAACCTTGATTGAATTAATTAAGGCGATAAACTAAAGCAGCGGAAATAGAAAGCATACCTGAGAATTCCATAGCGTTCGTAGTGAGAACTGGGTATGTGGATCTTCCAAGTACGCGTACGTGAAACCTTTAGCTTGGGGAAGATGGGTACCCCAAAATCCTTAGACGGCAGTCGGTAGGGTTTTACGAGAGCGACGGCTGTGTGTTTCGTTGTACAGCACTTAGGGACCACACCCATATTTATAGATGTCATAATGGGCTGGCCCGTAAATAACCCCATCAGATATTCACGTTCCAGCCCCAGGAATTCTACACAAATATTAATTAACCCCACACATCTTATTTAATTGCAACAGACCCCTTAAATTTAATTGAGTGATCACCGAATGGGTCTTTTAACTTAATTACAATATTTGGCATACGACTAATACCACAATACATGTACGTCTACATGCCCGAACGTTAATTGTGCTAGAATTACATAGTCGAATAGTCTCAACCTAACAATTTTTGCCGTCGAGGATTTGTTGTTTGATTCTTTTTCCGATGTATTAGTTAGTATTATTGGCGGGGGTAATGATGTCCTGAAAGAAGTATCAACAATTGAAAGGATTTAATAGAAAAACTCTATCTTTTTTCTGCTCACAAGCCTATGTCCATCGACAATCAATGCCAGAAAAAAGGCAGAATTCGTTCAATTACCATTATTACAAACTAATAGATAAAGAACAAGCTTACGCAAACGCCACCGATAGGTAATAATTGTTCGTCACAACACACTAATAAAGAAGCACATAAGACATTCATAAAGGACAACTAGAACTCAAAAAGAGAAAAAAAAAAAAAAAGAATTGTTTTTATTACTACTGCTACTACACTGGCAAGTGGCAACTGAAACTATTTGGGGAAGAGATCATGGCGTTTCTCCACCACTTCCGCCGCCGGCCGAGTCCGCCCCACCGTGAACCTCATGGTCCGTCACGTGGCTGAAGACCACCTCGCGGAAAACCACCTCCACCGCCAGCGCCACCACCAAAACGAGCATCGATACCCATTCCACGGCCCACCCCGACATTAATTCCGGCGTCAAAACCGCCGCAGCCTCCGCCGCTCGCTCCTAAGCCCGGCCTGCTGAAACGGGGAAATGGGCTCCCATTCTCTTCGTCTGAATCGTCGTCTAGTAGTTTTCTTGCGTGGGCGATTTTGGTCGTGGAAAGGGCTAAGACGAAGAGGAGTGCGATGAACTTGGGAGATATTTCTTTTCTCAGGCTATTCTTTTTTAGGATTCACTAATTAGTTTAGTTGGTTCGCTTATGTTGTTCGAAGTTAAAATGGTGGCGGGGTTTATGTAGAGGTTTGTTAACGAAGACGACAAACAAGTATCGAGTTGAAGACGAAGAGAATTATAAGAAATTAATTCAATAGAAATGAAAAAAAGAACACCATTGGGAAACTGCAAAATGAAAATCAGTTTAATTTGTATATGATGCGCAGATGTCGTAATTAAATTAATTTGGAATCCTTACACTGCAGAGACTTTGTATTGTATTCTTGTGTTATATTATATACGTTCAGGTGAAAACCATGCAAGTTTTTTCCTTTCCAACAGTTCATTACCAAGGCTTTGTTTTCTGTGTACAGTACAGACATTCATTTTCTTGCCGGAAGAGTAACTACACGAGGAATCGATACTCTAATAACTAGGGGTGTTCATTATTCGGGTGACCCAATTAACCCACCCGAACCGAACTGAATTCGGCTTATTTGGTTCGGTTAATTCGGGGATCGGGTGGTTAATTGGGTCACCCGAATTATTAAACGGGGAAATGGTTTGGGTATTGGGTGGGATAAAAAAAATCGGGGCACCCCCGAAACCCGAATATCATAATTATTTTTTTAACATAGATATTAATAATAGAAATAATACTAATTGGGCCTACCTAAAAAATATATAAATCATATAAAACTAATACAATTGGGCCTACCTTAAAATTATAAATCATATAAATATAATACTTTATACTATATGGACCTAGGGTAACGATCTCACACCATCGATCTCACACCATCATCACCACTCCATTCAACAACATCAGAACACCTAACGCCATCAACATCACCATTCACCAACACCAGAACACCCAACCAACACCATATTCCTCTTTTGCCGAAACTGCTACCATCTCTCAAGACCCAACCGAAACCAACACCTACAATCGCTGCCACCAATCACCAGTCAACACCCACGGGAATCGCATGGCACCATAGAACAAAGGATGTCAGAACCCGTGATTGTGGAGGCCGGGGACAAGGACATGGACTTGGACAGACAGCAAACTGAAATGCCGATTGAGGAAAAGCCAAAGAGAACTCGAGCTTCTAAGAAAAGATCGAAGGTATGGGCACATTTCACTTCATTTACGAGTGAGAGTGGTGAGGAGAAAAGTAAGTGCCGATATTGTGGAAGAGAGTATTTATCGTCAACTAGGACACATGGAACTAGCACTCTTTTAGGCCATCTGAAAGTTTGTGTTTCATATTCTGGGAATAAGTCTGATAGTCAAACTCAGTTAGCTCTTAGAGATGGGGGGAGGACGGAAAAGTTAATTTAATTGCTTGGAAGTTTGACCAGCTAGCAGTTAGGAAGGCACTATCGCAGATGATTATCGTGGATGAGCTTCCGTTCAAATTAGTGGATGGAAAAGGGTTTAGGCATTTTGTCAGTGCGTGTCAACCTTCATTTCAATTTCCTTCTAGGGTGACTGTGGCTAGGGATGTTTACAGTTTTTATTTGGAAGAAAAGAAGAAAGTGATGGCTCAAATTAAAGAAAATATTGGCCGGGTTTGTTTAACCACGGACACTTGGACATCTATACAAAAAATCAACTACATGTGTCTTACTGCTCATTTTGTGGATAACAATTGGAAGTTGCAAAAGAAGGTGCTGAATTTTAAGCCTATATCAAGTCATAGGGGAAACGACATTGGAAAGTCAATTGAGTTGTGTTTGGTTGATTGGGGAATTGATAATGTCTTTACTATTACTGTCGATAATGCCAGTGCGAATGATGTTGCTGTTGCGTATTTGAGATCACAATTTGAGCGTTATGATAAGTGTATCTTGGGAGGAAAGTGGTTGCATATTCGTTGTGTTGCGCATATCATGAATCTAATTGTTCAAGATGGTTTAAGTTCTATTAGGACGTCTGTTGAATGTGTTAGGGCTGCCGTTAAGTATGTAAAACAATCTCCACAGCGAATTAAGAAGTTTAAACAATTTGCGGAAATTGAGAAGTGTTCTAGCACCAAGAATCTTGTTCTAGATGTCCCTACAAGGTGGAACTCAACCTATTTGATGTTGGAAACAGCTCAGGTTTATGAAAGGGCGTTCAAAAGATATGCTATGGATCAGTCAGATTTTAGAGATGATTTGCAAAAGACAGGGGTGCCGAGTGCGGCTGATTGGGAAAAGGTGAGAAAATTGGCTGGTTTTCTTTCTCATTTTTATGAGTTGACTTTGAAGGTTTCAGGGACGAAATATGTGACTGCTCATTCATTCTTAGATGATATCACTTGTATAGATGTGCTTTTGAAGAAGTGTCTCAGTGAAAGTGATGATTTTAATCTTGTTGACATGGCTGAATTGATGAAGGTTAAGTTCGACAAGTATTATGGGAAGATTGAGAAATTTAATATGCTTGTCTTTGTTGCCTCGTTGCTTGATCCGAGGAATAAGTTTGCATACATGGAGATTATGTTCAATGATGTTTATGGAAAAATAGAGGGCTCGAGTATGCTTACATTAGTTAAAGATGCTGCTTATGAGATATTTGATGATTACGTGAGAATTCATGCCCCTACCGTTGTTGCTCCTCTCAATGGATCATTTTCTACTACATCTTCAACCGCATCATTGGGAAAAGAAATTCACCAGTAGCCATGCAACCATCAAAAGTTTTGAAAGATAGGTTTAGAATGGAGATGAAAAGGAGAAAAGAAGAGAGTGGTACGATGGAATCAAAATCTGAATTGGATAAGTATTTAAAAGAGGAAGTTGAGGAAGAATATGATGGTTTTGATATATTGGATTGGTGGAAGGTTAATAGTCCAAGGTTTCCTATTTTATCTTTGATTGCTCGAGATGTTTTGGCAATTCCAATATCTACCGTTGCTTCTGAATCTGTTTTTAGTACAAGTGGAAGGGTCTTAGATGCATTTAGGAGCTCTTTAACTCCTAGGGTGGTTCAAGCGCTTATTTGTTGCCAAGATTGGTTTCGTTCAAACTCCACCGTGGAAGAAAATGAAGATAATTATTATCTTCAACAGTTAGAAGAAGGTGATTTAAAAATTTGTCTTTTGTCACTTTTTTAAACATAGATTTTTTGTTAATGTGAGAATCTTTATTGTTTCTAACAGAATTGGAGGATGGCAAGTTGAAATGAATATTGAAGAAGTTTTCTTTCATTCAAGATGGATGCTAAGTAAGTTTTTCATTTTGTTATCGATCTTATAACATTTTGCGGTTGATTTTTGTTACTTATATTGCATTTGTAATAATTTGTAGGATGGAAGGATTTTGTTGAACGTGAAGGATGCTTTGAGTTTTGAACAATCGTGTCGTATGAATGTTGTTTGTTATTGTGTAACTTTTGTGATGGATTGTGTTATGAATATTTAGACCACCAAGCTTGTAACTTGTTAATTGGTTTTTACATAACCAAACCATTTAACCCGAAAACCGAATAACCCGAAAACCAAATAGTTAAATGGTTTTGGTTTGGTTTGCGGGTGGTTGTCTCAATTGTCAAAAACCCGAATAACCCAAACCGAATAACCCGAACACCGAAAATTAACCCATTTGAACACCCCTACTAATAACGGCCCACGTAGGGCTTTTAATTAATAAAAGAAAAGCAATTGTCTAGTGACGATTAAAGCATGACCTGAATTAAATACCCATTTTAGAAGGTTAAAATAAACATTTGTTCTGAAAAAACATGTATTTTTCTATTACATATTTCACTACCAGAAAGGTTTGTGCGGTGATAGCTCTCATTTAGGAGATTTGGAAAAATTATAAAAATGGGTCACTAAGTGTCCCAATTTTTTTTATTTTGGGTCACTATGTTTGTCTATCACAAAACTAGATCACTAAGTATATATATAGTAACAAAATTGGGTCACTGACCTCCTTTTCTTATTATATACATATTTAGTGATCTAAATTTGTAACTATGTACATACGTAATGACTTAGTTTTGTTACTATATACATATCTGTGACCTAATTCTGTAACTAGTGACCCAATTTTGTTACTATATACATACTTAGTGACCTAATTTTGTAACTAGTAAACATCATAGTGATCCAAAATAAAAAAATGCTATACTTGGGGACTAATTTTTATAAGGGAATTGCTATTCACCGCCCCCTTTTTCCTAAGTTACCGCCCCCTAAAGGGCTTAAAAATGACCTTTTTGCCCTTATGTTATTTAAATTAATTTAAAAAGAAAAAACTATAATAAACAGTAAAAATTTCTATTTAAAGTCCTTCACCACACAACAGTTTTCAAATCATACATCCAGATCAGAGCAAAAAACAGAGAAAATTCAAATCGCAATGGATCGTCGACAAGGACAGGGAAAGGAAAAGGGGGGTGTTCGCACGACTGGTAAGAAAATTCATTCGTACGTAGATAGATTGTCGAAAACGGGTCGGAAAAGGCAGAAAAACGGTCGATCGAAGGCAGTTTACGGGCGAAACACGGTGCGGCCGAAGCATTTTTTCGGCCGGCCAAGTCGCAGCCGAAACAGGATTTCGGTTGTTTGAGTGGCGGCCGAAATCATGTTTCGGCCGCGACTTCGCCGGCCGAGAAATGCTTCGGCCGCGCGTGTTATGGCCGAAAACGTTCATCGGTCGGAATCTGTCCGGCCGAGATCTCGTTTTGGTCGGAACTGCGCCGACTGAAATCATGTTTCGGTCGGCACTGTTCCGGCCGAAAATCGTGATCGGCTCTATTTTTTTTTAAGTAAATATCTAATTGCAGGCCAAGGGTGGGAAGTCCCTACTCAGGGGGGAGCAGATCCCCCCCCCCCCCCCCGGGGAGGGATCTGGAGAGCGTCACACGAGGACGCGGGGCGTTGATGCATCCGTTCGTAGAGAGCGGGAGGAGGAGAGGCGGCAGCGAACGGCTGCTTCCCATTCCGTCTATGCGGATCACGATCCGCAGGCGGATGATGACGTGCCGGCCGATGCAGCGTCGTTTCAGTCGTCGGACGACGATGTGATACCGGCCTCCTCAGGTAATTCCCTTATCCAGTATAAACTGACTTGCGATGTCGCGTCTTAATATGCGTAAAAATGTTAAATTCGTGACTGGGTTATTCGTAAAAAATGAAATAGGGAGCAAGCGCTCCAGGGTGGTGGATGATGATTCCTGGAGGGTGCAGGGGCCACAGCCCGGTGGTCCAGAGGATGGCGAGGTGATCCCTAGTTATCTGGGGCACATTGCGCCACGCATCTGGATGGGTGAGGAGGAGCGGCCCCTGCTGAAGTGCGAGCAGCGGCCTTTAGTGCTTCGTTCGCTTAAGCAGTGGTACGCCCAATTGCCGCCGGAGACGCAGAGCCGGATCGATGGCACGGGGCTTAGGCACCTAACAGATGCCATGGTGGGTCACTTGGATCAGCCTCTTCTTTGCGCTTTTGTGGAGTGCTGGCAGCCCGACACGAACACCTTTCACATGCCATTCGGGGAGATGACGATCATGCTCCACGACGTGGAGTAGATCCTGGGTATCGCCATCGACGGGGCGACGGTACCGGACACCCCGGACGTCGGCGATGGACAGATCGCGGCGAGGGAGATTATGGGCGTCTCCGCAGACGAGCTGAGGGCATCTTGGAGAGGCGGTGGGGTTGCATCGAAAGACGTGATGCAGGTGATGCGGGGGGATCGGCCGGCGGGGTTCCAGGGCATCGCTTGGTTGTGGATTCTTTTGGGGTCGACGTTGTTCGTCGACAAGAGCGGGACCCGTGTGAATCCCGACATCATGCACGAGTTCTACCGCTCCTTCGCCTCTGCCAGCCAGTATTCGTGGGGTTCGGCCGCTCTTGCTTATCTCTATCGCCAGCTTGGACTCGCAAGCAGAGCGGAAATCGAGGGGTGTTGCTGGGTGCCTCTCGCTACTCCAGGCGTGGATCTACGAGTACTTCTCATGCTTCCGCCCACATCGTCTCCCCCATCATGTGGAGCCTGGCTAGGCACGATCACGCATGTGGGCTGTATCGTTCTCCTCGAGAACATCTAATCAATTTTTTTGTACCATATTTCTTATGCGACGAAATAATCACCTCGAAACCAAGAGCAATAGCAACACCTTTCGCCCAGTTAATGGCTTCCAAGTCGGTCGTAAATCGTCCTCCTTCGCGAAAATACTCACTGTAATCTACCCCGTCGCCGATAAAATCCTCCAGGATGTGGACATCGCTCTCGTCGTCTGAAAAAAAAAAACTCAGCCAAACCAAGATTTCGGCCCGTTGTAGAGGCAGCCGAAGTCAGATTTCGGCCCTGCATGTGCGGGCCGAAATCGTGTTTCGGCCGTCGCTGTTCCGGACAGAACAGGATTTCGGCCAGAACAGATCTAACCGAAGTAGGATTTCGACTCGCACTGTAACAACCGAACAATAATTTCGGCTGTGCAGTTTAGAATGGAAACATAATTTCGGCCCCCACACAGCCCGGCCGAAATCGTGCTTCGGCCGGACCATGTGGGGGCCGAAATTATGTTTCGGCTGTGACGATTTTTTAAATCGAAGCCGATCGATGTTCGATAATTCATCTAAGTACGAACGAATTTTACGACAATTTGCTTACCAGTCGTGCCAATAGACTCTTTCCTTTGCCCTTTCCCTTTTCCGAAAAACGTTTCATTGCGATTTGAGTTTTTTTTGTTATGTTTGAGTGTATGATTGCGATATGGAAATGTTGTATGGAAAAAGACATTAAATAGAAATTTATATTCAAAAGGGCAAAATAGTCTTTTTTTCAGCCCTTTAGGGGGCGGTGGTTAGGAAAAAGGCGGCGGTGAATAGTAATCCAGTTTTTATAATTTTGCATTAGGTGAGCGTCCGACCGAAGATCTGAAGTTTTTTCCGAATAAGTATAAGTCTATCACTATTATTATTATTAGGTATTACAATACTAGTATTATATGTAAATATATATATGCTGTTATTAGGCCTAGTATCATAATAAATCCACAGGCGTACGTAGTTGGAGTCTTGGAGACGTCCAACTGTTAATGCCCAGCATTAATTATTGAGCAGTTGAGAGC
Source organism: Craterostigma plantagineum (assembly GCA_027422505.1). Classification (NCBI taxonomy): domain Eukaryota; kingdom Viridiplantae; phylum Streptophyta; class Magnoliopsida; order Lamiales; family Linderniaceae; genus Craterostigma; species Craterostigma plantagineum. The sequence goes on along the minus strand of JAPQWV010000010.1, from coordinate 23,514,685 downwards.
CGAGCGACGGCCATTTTCTTTAAAATATATGTATAGCTAAAGAAAGACCAACCTAAATTGTGCGGTAGTAAAACTTACAATGTGATTCGAGTATATTTATCAACTTTGAAATAAAAAGACGACAGACACCTACCTAACAAACATCTCGCAAGCACACATACTACTTACTACAAGACAAAAAAAAAAAAAAACCAAACCGTGAAAAGATCCTCAAAATATATTACTTTCTGTTTCTTTTAACTCGCTGTTTCATGGTCGTTTTGTTTAGAAGGAAGAAAAGGAGGATCGAACCTGCGAAAGACCCTATAAGCAGATATTACAGCAAATACCAAGAAACAACAAACTCCAACGACGTGGAGGAAAACGGCCGTCTTCAACCTATTGCAGAAGCTTCCATAGGAGACGCAGGCTTCGCTCCACGTCACCGTTTGGTCGCCATTGTAGGCCAAGTAAAGAAACTCTACTTGGGCAGCCATTGATGTCACCATTAAGTAAGCTAATACCTGCAAAAGGGATGAGATAAAATATGTGCGATTGATTTTTTATATTATTGGAAGCTAAGGGGCAGTTCGTCATTTAAAACTCTGGGGACCCATCTTGCAATGACAACTCATATTCAAACTTAGATCTTTCTCTGTCTTCTTTTTTTTCTTTTCCTTTATTACAATAGAGCAGTGAAGATTGACGGCGACTGATCGTTAGTTGATGATCTCAACCATATACTCTACTAACTGGTCCAAAATGCTGTTCAAGTTTTCTCACTTTGCTCGTCTATCTTTTTTTTAAAGATCTATATCAGCCAAAATCGTAACTTTCCGAGACACACACGAAAACTAAATAGTAATAATAATCATAATAATAAAGATAATGTTAATTAACCTGGTCAGCGACGAAGAAGATCCATGCTTTAGACACCAAGCAACTGAGCCATGAGCAAACAGCAGAAAACAGTACATATCCAGCAGAAATAGCACTAAGGAATACCATGTATCTGAAACAATGAAAAGAAGACATCCTTTTAAACTGAACATATACTTTCATAACAGAGAGAGAGGGAGAGAGGGAGAGAGGGAGAGAGAGAGAGAGAGAGAGAGAGAGAGAGAGAGAGAGAGAGAGAGCTCACTTGAGCCCAGTGAGATTCTTGAACTCCAACTTGCCGTAATCAGCGTTGTCTTGCTCGTTTGTGGCGGCAACCCATATAGTTGCAATACTGAATGGAATCACAAACAACCTCAGCGAGAAATCAAAGATTTGGATGTTAGAAGCATCCTTCCCAAGAAATCCCATGTTGTAAAAACCTTCTCAAACTCCTCTCGCTTGTTGCGCATAAACACTGAAGATAATATGGGATGAAGAAATGAACTATGGAGAAATTGCGGTCAGGATTGGGGTATTTAGATGGTGCTAAAGGGATAACTTAGTGGAAAGAATGTGGTTGATTGATAATGATATACACTTCTTTTTAGGGTGTTGGTGAGCTTCAAGAACACTTCGAGAGAGAGAGAGAGAGAGAGAGAGAGAGAGAGAGAGAGAGAGATTTTGTGATAGTGGGAAATCGAGTAACAACAACTACGTGGTGGGGCTTTAACGTTTAATCTTAAGAGATTAATAATTTTTTTGCTTGGATTGGAAAATTATGGATTCATGTGAATGCGACAACCCAACCACTAGAGTGTTAGCATGTGTCCTATTCCTTAATGAGTTGATATAATTAGATGTAATAGTAATGCCCAAGTTATGAGCAACTAAACAAATCAACATTTTTTTTATATAGGTCATAGGGACCGAGTAAGGCCTTCCTCAATGCTAGGTTTTGTGATGAGTAGGAGAGAGAAAAAACATGTAATATAGAGGCTTTTTGCATTGTGAGGTGCTGTAGGTTTTTTGAGAGGTTTAGTAGAATAAACCTGGGTTTTTTGGATATACGTGCCAGCTTTTAATATATATTTATAAAAATATGAAAAAATAGATATTGGAAAAAAATTTAATATATAAATAATACATTATGTGATGTGATGGTTTTTTTAATACTTTATCCTATACTAATATTAGTTTATTTGTTAATTTTTTATTTTTTACGAACAAAAAGTTTAATGTGTTAAAATGTTTATTTCTTTTATATTTCAAATAAATAAATAATATTTTTTATTATGTAACGAATTTTTTATTAAATATAAAAATTAAATAATATGAAATATAATTATTATAAATTATTTCGAAAATTAGATAAATAAAATTGGTTAATTAAATAAAATTAAATGAAATTAAAGAGGGTCCCCAAAAAACCTACTTTTTGGGTTTTGTGGTTGGGGAGGAATTTTGTTTTGGATGTAGAGGTTTTTTACTTTTGAGGTAGCGCAGACGTGGCACACAAAAAACCTACCTTTTTGGGTACACCATTGAAGAAGGCCTAATGACGTTCAAAGAAAAAAAACGTATGCATTATTTTATGATGCGTTGGATAAGCAATTTTATATATAATGGAGAAAGTGATGGTTGAAAATTTTATTGTGGTGCATTAAACAGAGAAAAGGCATAGTTGTTGGGAAGCCTAGATGGTGTTATTGTATTCCTTGGTGACATGCCCTAAAAGGCATGGCGGGCTTTTGTAATAATCATAAACCATGTTAGAAGACAACACATATTAAGGAAATTTTGTGATTAATCCTTGTCACCATTGAAAGATCCAACCTTTAGAAAAAGGAAAGAAAAAGGAACATAATGTACAAATTCTCTTGATCGTTTTTGGAGGTGATGACTGATGAATATTGAATATTGTCTGTCGCTAAGTCCCATATAACAGACAAAATGGTTATCGAGCATGATTCGGTGGCAAAATGACAATTGACTATTGTCCAGTGACAAAATATCAATGCAATTTTTATCACAATCCTAAGTGAAGTTCAAGATTTTGGGCCAATTTTTGGATTTTTAACACATATACTGGTAGAGAAACACATTATTTCACATCGTTATTGGCTCATTAATTTACGGGCTTTAATCGGGCCCAAATGTGGTACAATTTTGTATTAAATGTACATCAAATAAATTGTCGGCCTTGTTACATTTATTAAGTTCACTACATAATGAAATAGCTTCAAATCAAAATAGCAAATATGAGTACACTGTGATGTAAACTACAGCTCATATAGTTATCATGTGTCGATCTGTCGAACGTGATAGCTCAAAGGGGCGGATCTACATGGTGGCCCGAAGGGGCCACGGCCCCCCGAAAATTTTCGAAATTTTGAGTATTATGTATCTATTATATAGCTTTTATAGGTAAATATAAAGACTTTAAAATGCATTGCCTTAAATTGATTGGTAAGTTAGTGATTTGACAGGGTTAAATTGACTTGGTGGAGGTGGTTCACTTCAATTCGGCCTCCGTTTCTTCATTTTTAACTTTCTACCCTTTTTTTTCACTTTCCATCTTTAACAATCTTTTCTTTTTTCGCTCTTTCTTTGTTTATTGTCCCCTCTATCTAAGAATTTTAATTCTTTAAATATTTAACTATTTCATATTTTTTACTTATATTATTTTTAACAAATTAATCAATCAAAGCTTTAACAAATACAATGTCTGTTTTTTCATAGTAATACTCAGTGTATTAAGTTTTTATTTTTGATCTAATTAAATTTCTTTTTGAGTTTTTCTAGTTCTTCTCATTATCTTTCCTCTTCTATTTTAGTTATATCATATTATTATGAAATTATTATTATATCATACAAATAAGAAGCTAGTGAGATCTCATATCACTCTTAGAAATATTATTATTGTGAATTGTCGTCGTTAGAGCTCCGACAATGTTATTATTGATGTCTTTTAATATTGACATTTTTGTTGATTGTATTAAATTTGGTCGTGATTTAATATGTTCGAACAAAAAAGTCTAGTCCTAAGGGTGCAAACGAACCGAGCTCGAGCTGGCTTGTTCACAATCGCGATGAGCTTCGAGCCCACTGGGCTCGTTCCACGTCGAGCCCTTATCGAGCCAACAATTTGACTACACCCCCATTAAAAATTTTCTAGATCCGCCTATGGAAGGCAACGGGCCGGGTATGGGTCAGGTTTGGCTGGACCCGGGACACGACCTGATTCTTTTCTAGCGGACCCGGGACCTGTCCCGCCCGGCCCCGGTCTGGACCGACCCCGCCTCGGGCTGGAGCCTAGCGAACCGGATCTAACCCGCCAGACCCGGATATATTGATTTTTTCTTTTTTTTTAAAGATAAAATAGATAAGTGCGTTGCTTGAAACTCAAACCCATGAACTTTACCCTTATAATCAAGCCTCTACAACCAGGCGAACAAATCCTTTATTGATAATATTAACAATAACACTATATAACTTTAATTACGAAATGAATTATAATATATATATTTTTGGGGCGGGTATCAGGGCGGGTTTCGGGGCGGGTTTGGTCAGAATCGGGACCCGCCCGGACCCGGCTGGGTAGAAGAATTCAAATCCATTACACATCTCATAACCGATTATTTTTAAAATACCCGGCCCATTAGCCGCCCGGTCCCGCCCCATTGCCATCCCTAGATCCGCCCCTAATCATATATACAAGGTTGTATATTGAAAATATACAACGATATACAAAAGATATTCGGACAATAGATATAAATGATCGGATTGAGGAGCTACTCTATGCATGCATGCATGAAGATATTAGGTGTAAGTTATAATTAAAGAAGCTCCATTCTTTTCCTCGTCAGCCGCCCACGGATATGAAATGATTCCAAACTATGGCACCTGGTTTTGCAAAATTAATTAATGTTCTTTATAAAATTCGAAACAATTCTCTCAATAAATGGATGAAAACGATGGACATCGAATATATATCTATCTGTATCTATCTATCTATCTATCTATATATATTTACGTCGGCTTGAAATTGTGTTAGTATCTAAACTTGCTTACAACTATAATTGCAATCAGGAAAATTAATGATAATAATACTAATCGCAATTTAGATTATTCTAGGCATTATATTTCTTCATCTTTTGGAAGAGTCAACTTTTAGTTGAGCTACCTTTGATTTGTACGAACTTTATTGTCACTACCAAAAACTTGCTAATAATAACTGCATAAATCGTCACCTTAATCTCTACTTGAAAATATTGTAAAAAGTTGACTTAAAAGTGAGTTTGATATTCTATGCCTCTATTCGACTAATTATTTCAAACAATATTAAGCACAAGTCTATAAATTTAGTAAGAACTCGTGCAATTCCGTTGAATAAAAGATAAAAAAGATCTCTGTAATTAATTAGAGTGGTCACTCGTAAACATTTGGAATAAACCTATGGTAATTGCAAATATTGACTAAAGAAACTAATTTGATTAATTATGCTCAATCATCAAATTAATTGACAAGTTTTTTTTTGTGTGTGTGTGTGTTAGAGCATAAATATAAATCTGGATTTTTATTATGAACCCAACGAGATATAAAAGTTCATTAAATGATGTTTTATGCGACTAATTGCGTTTCATGTTGATGCCTAATAACGTCATTCCAAATAAACAAATAGTATACCAATAATATTTCAACTCGGCATGCTTAATGACAACATTATCAAGATCCTTCCTTTTTCATTATAAAATTTGATCGGTGCCGATATTGTTTTATATACTTTAATTTGATACACCTAATGCCAAGGAGCAAGAGAACCTCAATGAAAGAATCTGAAATTGATTAACACGAAATATGAGTAGCATTTATTATAATATTTTTTTGTTTGAGATAAAATCAATTCCTCGTGATGGTCCGTTCTACTCTACTAATCAATCGCTAACCAACTAAAATAATATTAAATTTGTTTTCGACAGTAAATTTAATTAATTACTATTAGTATAGTATATTGGCATGCCGCATGCACGTGTGTGGTAGCTCTTCCCTCATAATAACTCAAACCAATACTTAAATGCTCCTTTCTCCGCTGGCTTTTCTATAAATGCTCCAATGCCCTATTGAGCCGCAGATATTTTCAATACAATCCTTTACTTTCTTTCTCTTCTTAATTTCTCTTACAATCACTCTATCTCTCTCTCTCTCAAACAATCTGATAACCATGGGTTGTTCTCAAATAAAGAGGCTGTTGTTGGAGTTTATGAACATATGAGAGATTGATTGAAGCTTGTAGAGAAAAGGAAAATGAAGGAGATAAGTTGTAATCTTTTTAACTTAGAACATCATCATTCATAGGGTTTTATCATACATTCATACATAACATATATTCTTACCATACATGATACATCACTTATATAGATGCTATATGACTAAAGTTTCTACCATAAGCCATGCTTTATCTAATCATAACACACAACATGGCATGGTAGACAAGGCCATATCAAACCATAACTTGGACCATGCTTTACTAGCCTAACACTCCTAAAAGCATGTTCACCCATTACTTTCAAAAAGTAGTACTAAACATTATCATATCATTAAGAAAATATTATCATATATTAATATTTTAACACTCCTCCTTAATATTTTCTTAATGACGCTTAGCGACACTTAGCATTTGAGTCTTCCTTTGCGCAATGGCTTCATCGTCGTATTGGCATATTGATCACATGAACGACATTGGCCGAGTTTTACCTTACCATTCTTTTTAGCTCGTCGAGTGGCATGAGACTTGATCTCGACATATTTGGTTCCTTCATTTGCGGCGGAATCATCGTGAACGAAAGGCTTTGGCTTCGGCGTGCTCCTCCTCATTTTAGACCTCTTTAAGGGATTGAGCGCCAAACGTTGAATTTGAAAATTTCCGTACATCGCCATCTCCTCCTTTATCGCATGTTCCCGTTCATCATGCTTCATTACTTCTTCTACCAAGGAAGGTTCTAGCTTAACATACATGCATTTTTCATACGCCATAGACGGGTCGAGAGGTGAGTCATCTTCATCATGTGAAACAAGGTTGACATCTTCACATAGCTCGTTGAACTTCATAGGAAAGCTTTTTTGGATCATAGCCACTTTAGCAAAAACTACATCATCCGGATCATAAACAACACATGTGTTGCCTTTGAATAGAAGAGAGTATCCTCTTTCCATCATTTTTGAAACACTCAAAAGATTGTGAGTTAAATGAGGAACAAAGAGAACATCGGGAATGTACTTTGTACCTCGCATAGTGTTGACCGGTATCGAACCTTTTCCTTCGGCTTGAATGGCCTTGCCATTTCCTAGTCGAACCATCGTCTTGATGGATTTGTCCAAGCTCGCAAACATCTTCTCATTGTTGCACATGTGGCTCGTGCAACCACTATCAATGAGCCAAGCTTGCTCATCTTTTGCTTCGGGCATAGCCATAAAAAGGTATTCTTTAGCTTCTTCTTGATCATCGGAAATGTTGGCTTGTTGTGGTTGAATGTTGGCTTGTTTCTTTAGCCGGCAATTCCTCTCAACATGCCCCATTTTCTTACAAAAGTTGCACCGAATTGCGCCTTTTTCCTTGTACCAACAATCACTTTCGACGTGGTTGTTTCGAAAGCATATTTTGCACGATCGGGCCAACTTTGCTTTGTATTTAAAATTTTGAGCACCTTCATCATCATCATCCTTGCCTTCATCTTGGCTTGTGCCTTCTTTTACTTGTTGTTTCCCTTTCATCCTCATTCTAAAGGCCGGAAAAGCTCCTTCGGTTGCATCTTCTTCTCTCATATTTGCACGTTGCTCTTGAGTTTGAAGCTTGCTAATGAGCTCGGCCACGGATAGAGTCTTGAGGTCGCATGATTCTTCGATAGCCGAGATTTTTGCCTCAAATTTTGAAGGTAGACTTATCATCATCTTTTCCACCACCTTTGCATCGTTGAACTCTTCTCCCGTTAACCTTATTTTGTTAACGATGTCTAAGAGTTTGGAAGAATACTCCTTGACCGAGTCTCCGTCCTTCATCTTCAACATTTCAAACTCTCTTTTTAGAGTTAAGAGTTTGATGCTCTTGACACGATCGCTTCCTTCAAACTCTTCCTTCAACTTATCCCAAGCCTCTTTCGGATTTTCACAAGTCATGATTCTTGTGAAGATCGTATCGGAGAGAGCCGAGTGCAAACATGTAAGAGCTCGAGGCTTCTTAGCCATGTCTTCTTCATGTTTCTTCATTTGAGCAATGGTTGGGTTTGCTCGTAAGGCCGGTGGTTCTTCGTCACTTTCCACCACATTCCATAGGCATAGCGCTTTCAAGTACGCCTTCATCTTGATCGCCCAAATGTGGTAGTTTTCGCCATTGAACACCGGAGGCCCCGTGCTTAGAGAGTTGCTCGCCATATCAGTCGCTTTATTCTACGGTGTAAATTTTTTTTTTAACTCACAAGTCCCTCAAGAATATAGCTCTGATACCATGTTGGAGTTTATGAACATATGAGAGATTGATTGAAGCTTGTAGAGAAAAGGAAAATGAAGGAGATAAGTTGTAATCTTTTTAACTTAGAACATCATCATTCATAGGGTTTTATCATACATTCATACATAACATATATTCTTACCATACATGATACATCACTTATATAGATGCTATATGACTAAAGTTTCTACCATAAGCCATGCTTTATCTAATCATAACACACAACATGGCATGGTAGACAAGGCCATATCAAACCATAACTTGGACCATGCTTTACTAGCCTAACACTCCTAAAAGCATGTTCACCCATTACTTTCAAAAAGTAGTACTAAACATTATCATATCATTAAGAAAATATTATCATATATTAATATTTTAACAGCTGTTTTCCAACGTTTGTTCGTGGCTACTAACACAAGTGATTAGGGTTTCTCGATCTTGGATCGTCTTGACGCTTCTCAAGAATATTGTGATCGCTCTACTCACCTGCATTTTTGCTCTAGGTATGTGTCACGCTTTATTTTTCCGACTGTACTTTTCTTACTCGAATCCATTTAACTTTTATGGATTTTTTTGTTAAATCATCAAAAGTAGTTAAAATATTTTATGTATATATAGGTGGAGCCATCGTGGGAGTGATAAGTGGTGCACTGAAAGGGCAAACCACAGAAACTGGAATTCTTCGCGGCGTTGGCGTTGGTGCAGTTGCAGGCGCAATCACAGCCGTCCAATTGATGGACCTTGTAATAAATGGAGAGCCATTTTCCAAGGTAACAAAATAATAATAATAACAAAAGATTAATGTACAGTCTCCGTGATCGGAAAAAAGAAAGAATGAAATATAGTTGCATGATTGTTACTATTAATGTGACGATATGTACAAGTCCTATGCTCTGATTTAATACGGCGTCAGAGTAACTCGACCCCACCCCACTAAATTTCTAGGATGATGAGAATACCATTCAACATTTTACTATTTATCATATGTATGCATCCCCACTCGATTCCCTTATTATCCCATCTTAAATATGTGATATGTCAAAATTGAATTTTTGTTAATATTATTATTATACAGGTCGCACTTATATGCAGTTTGGTTAATGGGAAGATATTTATGGAATGGGTAAGTCCTGCGGTGCTCAAAGCTTATCAATGGCAGGTAACCGTACGTCACATTTATTCTAAATAAATACGATATGTTAACTATTAGATGAGCTAACTGAATAATTGCGTAACACCCTTTTAATGATCGTATATCAGATAAGCACAATGGAAACTGCTGCTTTGATGGAAATCTCGGACATATTCGAAGTCAACACTTGCAGAGGATTGGGCCACGATGCAATACAAGAATTGCCTGTGTTTGAGTTCTGTAATAATGGCGGCGAAGCTTCTCTTGATGTTAGCTGTGCTATTTGCTTACAAGAAATGAAAGAAGGCGAATCGATGAGGCGATTGATTGGCTGTAGCCATTATTTCCACCTTCACTGTATAGACGAATGGCTCATTCGACAAGGGACTTGCCCTGTTTGCAGAACAGACGTTTGAGATGAGAAGCCATTTTCATGAATAAATATATATATATATATATATAATATTTTGCTGTGTAAGTGAGAAAGAGTATGTGTCCTGAGAAAGATAATGAGGACCTCTCTTTTCCTTTTGCTGTATGAAGGTATCACCGTGTTTTGTTTATTACTACAAAGCTGTTAATGAAGAATGAAGCGAGTGTGTTATGAAATGTATCGATCTTGCATGTTAAGTATTATATTAATATTTGTTTTGTTTTGTTTTGCTTTTTTCTTTTGTTATTATAAGGGTCGACGTCCGTGTGTAATAATGAAGGAAGCATAAATGAGGTATCCTACATAGATATTCTGATCGTCACGTTTCCGATGGTGTAGTTAATGTGTAGTCTAAGGATAGCGATGATTTGATTGATACGAAGATATATATATTATCTTAAGTCGCTTTTCGTATTATTCTTAATCAATGTTGATGTATGGTTTTTTTGGATATATGATGTCCATAATTACACCCAAATTTTGGGTCGACCATCGACTTTTTGTGATTTTAATTTTCGTCCTTAAGTTTTGCATGGTTCACGATTGCTTATTAATTCAAACGCCAAGCCCAATGTAATATGTACTGAATCCGTTAATACAAGAGACTAGAGGCCCAATATATTCATAATATCCGACCAGTTCTTTAAGTCAAATCCTTTGACCGATCGAAGGACGATATCTAAGAATAATACTCCACATGGACCTTGAATCAGAATTATTTTACTAAACCTCGTTTCGAAGTGTTGCTTTAAATAGATAGAAATACAATCTTTATTGTATTACATCAAACAATTACATATTTATATGTAATATTCGGCTTGCATAGCCGCTTTCATACCTAGTTTTGACTAATCGGATTCCTTGGCAAGCTCTCATACACACGACGTGGCACGTTAAAAGCTGACGTGTACGACTCAGTAATCAATCAGGCTCGATTTTTAATTATTGTGCAATAAAATATAGATATTACCTAATCTATTAAGAACTTCAGTATTAGTTTATCAAAAGATTAACTTGAGGTTGCGTGGCAAAGAGATAAGTTTGAAAGCAGTAAAAATCTCAACAACAACTTGGCAACGAATCTTGAAGTACATTTGACATGGTATTCTTCTCAATCTCAGTTCAATTCAAACCGTCGTATTATAGTTGCTAACCTTAAATAATAAAATATATATTCAATTATTGATCTTCTATACACCAAACCAGGCGTTGATCCATATCCCAAATAGTTGCATACAAGGTGATACAATCCAGAGACACGTTGGGACAAGCCCTAATATAAATATATATGTGTAATAACTCTTCCCACAAGCAAGTAGATTATTAAAAGAATTCAAGAATTTTAAATTTTAATATTTGAGTTGAATATTTTAATTTGAACAAGTCCGACAGGGCAGGAATCCCATCAGCTTCCTAGTCCCTACCTATATATGTATGTATATATATATATATATATATATCTTTAAAGCTATACCTTCATCTTCTTTCATCAAATCGTCTAACACAACATACACATTAATAGCAGACAGACACGCGCCCCCCGCGCGTAAGCATGGGAAACTGCATCAAGAAGGAATCTTCCGTGGAACCCGACGACGACGAAGGGTGGGTATCCTCAGTCGGGTCGGGTCAAACCAGTTCGTCGGCTACTGCAGAGAACGACGTCGATTATTATTACAAGGAAGAGAGAAAGAGGCTTATTGAGACAGACGAAGGAGGTTTCATGGATTCGTCGTCATCTTCAGATCATCATCGTCATCAAGAGGTGAGGATTAAGGTGACGAAGAAGCAGTTGGAACGCCTGCTTAAGAAGGCCGAGGCGGAGGGCCTTTCCCTGCAGCAAGTCTTGGCCGAGCTTATGGCGGCGAACGGCGGCGGCGACGGCGATGGTCTGTTTGAGAAGAGTCGGCAGTCGTGGAGGCCCGCTCTGCATAGCATAGCCGAGTGAATAAGGACGACGATGATTCAGGGGTAGTTTGGTCATTTCGTGCCTTTGTGTATGTGTAGATTTTTCTCCACCGATAGGTGGTTTTTGGTAGAAATTTTCGGATTCAGATTTTCTGTCCCACTTTGTTCCATTTTTTGTCCCGCAGTACGGATTCTTGACAAGTGTCCGATGGGTTCAGATTTCCTCTCTTTTGGTTTTATTTTAATTTATAATTTCCTAAACATATGAGATTCTTTTGGTTTTTGATCCATTTAAATTTATATGATATAGTCAAATAAACATATCTAATTTGTTATTTATTTGGTTACGACCATAAGATATACATATCTTATATTTTTCAATATTTATAAATATTATTTTATTTGTATATTATAAAACATTGCACAGTTGAGACTAGGTGACCCGGTCCCGAAATTTTGTATCCTTGTTTAGTTATAGTTTGATTTTTTTTATGGACGTAAATAGAAATTTATTTTTGAGAGTAAAACTATTTTCTTCAAGAAAAATAGGTTTGGGCTTTTATATAACTTTAATTTGGTACGATATAAAAGAGATAACTTACAATTTACAAAGGCCCCCCAAATAACCGAAACTAAGCTCTCTGCAAAATATCTTAGAGAAGTGCAATTTTAGAAAAAGAATAAAAATATCACAATTTCATCAATTTTATGGCGAAATTACATTAGCAGCACAACGCCTACTAACATTAATTTTAACCGCGTCTGAACGGCGCTTTGTCATAAGTGAATATGGCCACGTCATCATCTATTAATGTAAATTTGGGGAATATTTCATTCTACTGTTAATTAATAAAATTACCTTTCTTTGAGCCTTCATACGATTCCTAGGGTTTAAATAGAAGAGAAAACTTTAGTAAAAGTAAATCTGATTAGCTTAATTTTCTAGACTTATTCTTTCTTTTGGTGGTGGGAATTCAATTTCAAGGGTTTCTTAAGGTACAAATCTTCTCATGGCCGAATTAATTATTTTCTCTGAATTTCGTCTTTATCAATTTGTTTGATACCTGTGGGGGTACTTGTTGGGTTTTTGTTGTTGTTGTTGTTGTAAGGGCATTGAATTCCTGTTTATCGTTTTGGCGAGATATTTTCTGGCCTTTATTTTTAAAAAAAAAAATTTGTTTGGTTGTTGGCTGAGATTTATGGTGTTTAATTTGCTTTGTGCATGACCTGGTTGCTTTTGTTTGAAGAGGTGGAGATTTAACTCCCCTGGGAATCTAATTAATTTGGTTTTTCAGCTTTGTTGTGGTGATAAGAAAAAGTTTGTGTGTTTAATGATCTGAAGAACTTTAGGTACTGCTGTTAAGACTATTAGATTCTCGTAAGTTGGGAAGATTTGGCTACAATTTTGCTGTGTGATGTGTGAATTGACTATTTGTACTTGGTAGTGATCAGATTAATAGAATTCTCATTCCGTGCTACGTAAAGCATGTCGTTAGTATAGAATCGGAAATTTGAACAGCATTTGCTAATCTTGCCATGCACCAAATAGCTGGATCCCTGTTTTTAATGTCAACTTAGCAATATAAAAGTTTGAATTTTCCGAAAGTATGTTTCCTAGGTGTTTGAAATATGACGTTGCATGTGGATTGAGTTTTTTTTAAATATGATACTGGAGAATATTTCTTGGACCAGAATCAATTAGTATTCGATAGGTGAGGACTCTCTGGAATGGGATCTTTTAAGATTGTAATAATCCAATCCAATGATACTTATTCGCAGGCAGAATGAGATTAGGAAACCTGAAGACTTCATCATAGGATTTAAATTCTACTTGTCAGACGTTTTCTCATTATTTTTCAATTGAAGGAAACAGGTTTCTCTTGTAGGATTGTAATTTCTTCAGCACTGTGTTGTTTCATAAGCTAAAAGAATAACTAGGAATGAAATTCACATTGTTCCGGTTTCTTATGCAACTCACCACTTTGTTCACAAAAATCATATCAAATCTTGTCTCGGTTTTGCTTAAGCAAGACGAGATTTTGATAATTGTTTCAGGGAAAAATAATGTGTAAGCCCTAGTATTTCGAGATGAACAAAAAAGAAATTGGATGTGTTTCTGAGCTTTGAGATACAACACAATAATGATGCTTTTGAATTAGGTGCCATAAATGCTTGTCTTGTAGTTATACTGGATGCAGTTGTTAAACTTTCTGGTGCTGTTTCATAGTTATTGCATTTTACCTTACAGCATCTTCGGTGCATTATATTAATTACGCAGTGAGGCTCTTTTAAACATCTATATAAATTCGACCCATCTTTGTGAATATAATCATACTTGTTCTTCCAGGGGAAAAGATGGTTTTCTCGTGCTGGTTTACTTCCCTGTTTGTAAGTTAAGTCTGCTGAGTTCTGTATGCTTCGAACAATCTGATTACATACTTGCTAACATTGTCTAGCTTACCTTTTGAGAAATCTTTGGTAGTCAAATGTTTGTCGTTTAGAATCATAACTGCGTTCCCTTTAATTGGGCTTTCTGACTCCGTTTTTCCTTTCTTTTTCTTTTTACAGTTTGTCGGTAGCACGTTTTTTAATTTTCCGAATAACAACCTTCCGAATTCGACTTCTTATGGAGATGTTACCCTGCCTCAGTGTTTCTGTTTGTTGCTGCGATGATGTCTGGCAGCTCTGAGGGCTTCTTTTGTCTTGTGTTCCCAAGAATTTACTGATCTCTATGGAACATCTAAACAAATTGCCTTATGTTTGTTAGAATCGAGCCTTGGGAAATTGAAAATTCTCAAAGTTTTGGGACTTTTTCTCGTGTTCTTTTTACAGTTTGTACATTGCAGGTGAGAAATCTACACGGTCACTGTTCTTAGAAAGTGAAAGGAAACTTACAATCCCTAAAAAATGGATCCAAACAATCAGATCGAAAGCTCGGGCAGCGGCGTTCCCCTGAAGAGAAAGCGCGGCCGCCCTCGTAAAGACCCTAACCTGAAGCACAGTGGAAGACCTCAAATCCCGCCAGGTTTCGAAGCATCACAACAGCAAAACCCTCCTCAGACAGCAACTGCTGCTTCGCCCGATCCCATGGTCGGCCAACCCGTGAATGGCGTAATCGAAGCCTCTTTCGACGGCGGTTATCTCCTCTCGGTCAAAATAGGGAACTCAAACGCCAGCCTAAGAGGAGTTCTTTTCAAGCCAGGACAGTACGTCCCCGTCACCACAGAAAACGACATTGCGCCCCACGTACCAATGATCAGAAGAGAAGCCGGCGGCGGAGGTTTTTCGGCCGAGCCACAAAGTTCTTCCCGCGGTCAGAAACTTGCCGTCCAAAGAGCGGGCACGAAGCACAGGCATAGTAATCAGACGCATGCGAATGCTGTCCCCGTTATACACCAGCCTGGGAATTTTCAAGTTGGGGTCGGAATCGTCGACAGCGATGACAGAGACGTTCATATGGTCGAGCCCATCTCGATGCTTCCGCCCGATCGAATCGTGCCCGTGACCCAGCTTTTTTCGGCGGTGCAAACTCAAGCAAATGGCTCGTTGAGTGATGGGAAGAGCTCTGAAGATGGGCAAGCTGGGAAGTCGAAGACGGTGGCATCTGCTGCCAGCGTTGATACCACTGAGTCTTCGCATTTTTCGGATTTTAACGTCGAGAATGGTAAGCAGGCGTCGAAATCTTCTGGAGATTCGGGGTTTGTTTTCTCCAAGCAAGACGTTGGGAGTTCTGACGTGCCTTTTTCGAAGGATTCGGGCGCTTTTTCTGCTGACCTCAGCGTGAATTTTCCAGCAAATCCGTCGCAAGGTTTTAGCGTTGCTACGCCTTTCTTGAGCTATGGAACGGGAAGGATGACCGATCTCTTACAGGTAAGTCGAAAGGCTTCCACGCCTACCCGAACCGTCTTGTTTAAGTTTGAGTGACTTCATTTGCCATATCGTTGAATTGTTTCTTTCCATTTACGTACTTAGGCTGTCCAAGAAAACGTAAGAGATTCAGCCTTGCATGTAGCTGAACAGCCACCGTCTGTGTCCAATGTTGAGATTCGCGGGACAATGGCTTCAGAAACTGATCGACTAAAAAAGGCTGGCGATCCATGAAGGAAAAAGACAATGCGTTTGCTCGACTGAGACAAACAACCGGTGAAACTGAATATCTTCGTTAGCTGTTATAATCCCCTGTTCCTATCCGGGAAATACTGTTCATTGAGTTGAAAAAAAAACTTGTTTTTCTTGTTGCGAATTTAGTACTAGGAGCAAATCTTTGTCTGGAAACTTTATGAACCCGAGTTGCTGTATTTCGTGTTTTCTCCCCCATCAAGAATTACTTCTTCTACTTCAAATCTTTATGTTTTTTTTTTCGTACGAATACAAAGGCAACGTTAAACGTTACGACAGCGCCCAAATCGAAACCTGCTACGGCTTTCTAATGGAAACACATGAGGTTAACTACGCTTACAGTAAGAGGGAACGATGTTTGGACGGTAGACAAAGGTTTTGATGGCGTGAGAATATCCCGAGGGATGATTGTAACCGAACTTGACGCCTGAGCTGTTCTCTGCGAGCCTCTTACATCGACGGTGAAAACTGCTGATGGGTCGGGCCAAGCAAGCGCTCCATCTTTCGCTCTCGGGCATAGTCTCAGCCACATTGTATATACCGTTCGAGTCTGTGAAGGCTTGGTAGTTTAGGACTTCGCCCGACTTCGTTATGCATAGGACTGCCACCTCAGCACCTACACACACAGTAGTAGTTCAAGAAATTTCACCATTTTTCCAGAGGTTCAAGAGAACCCTTGTTCTCACTTGCTAGACAACATGAATAGCTCTTTCTTAAGCAGGAAATAAAGATTCTAAGCCATCGTCTCAGCTGAAATGAAACATAGTACGCTAATCAGTTCCCACTCGCACGGTCAAATGTCAGCATGGTAACATCAATAAGTACTGGAAATAGCGAGAAAGAAGGAAAAACAGAGATTACTCTCCACAGTCTCCAATTGATGATCAATAGCAGCAAGATCGATAATAATCGTAGGGGATAATCGAAGTGTAAAAGGGCAATTGAATTGAATTGAACTGAATCTTGCCTTGTAAAACGTGGTCTTCGGGACCGATCGAAGAGTCGCCGCAGACATCACACACAACTCTGCCGTGGATTTCGCCCGTCCATGAATTCACGCCGTCAGCCGTCAATAGAATCGCCGTGAAATAGAATATCGCAGCGGCGATCGCTCTGCAATTGGACTCCATTTTTCGTTGAGACGAGGTTTCTCTGCTGTCAGGTTGTATTCGATTAGCTGGTTTTAACTGGCCGACATCAGCATTTTAACTGCCATTTCACGCCCCTATAATTATCATTTAGGGTGAGTTTGGTAGGCGGAAATCGACACGGAAAAGAAAAGAAAAATGTGGTGCTACGCATCGAATTATTGTACATTACGGTTCACGTGTAGTACAACCACAAGTTTTTTTTCTTTTCCACGTCGAAATCCACAAATCAAACGGAGCCTTAGAACATCTCCAACGCAACACATAAAAATACAGGTAATAATATTACACAATAATACAGTTATTACAGTGCTTTTACCTCAATACATAAACTCTATTTTCTACACTAGTTTTCACTCCAACCCATTAACTCTATTTTACACTAAAAAACAAATTCCTATATATTATTATTATCATAATTGACTTATTAAACTTTATTTTATAAAATTAAAAGTCAATATATTTAAAAATTAAATAAATGATCAAATTAGCATATTATTTAATTTTATTTTTTATATTAAATGAAATTATATTATTTTTAATTTTATTATTATAATAGTTTATTAAAATATTTTAAAAATAATAAAATATGTATTACTAAATAAATATAATAAATAGAAATAAACTCTACTTTTGTGTTAAGAATTGTGCGTACTCTAGATCTAGAGTTTCTCTGCTGATCCACACAATATTGTGCTAAATATAGAATCCCATTGGGATAGAATCGTACTCTATTTTTGTGTTTTTACACAAATTAAAGTATCCGTTGGAGATGCTCTTATGATTCTGACCCTCTTGGCAAAAAATTTAGTTTAAGGAGCCATTTTTCAACAGTACCACTTCTTTGCTCTTGCACACCAGTATGTTTGAAATTTTATAACACAAAACCATAATCCGGTACCAGTTTATGATCATTTGATACCAGTTTATTTGCAGTACCACTTCATTGCTCTGACATACCAGTACGTTGAAAGTTTGTAACACAAAACGACCATCTATACCAGTTCATATATCTTTTATACCACTTTTTTACACCACACAAAATGGGTCCTTTAACCTAAAAAATTCTCAAACAGGGCCTAAATTCAAAATCAAACGCTTAATGGGACCTGATTTCGAATTGACCCTTTTTTCCTTCGTTTTTCTAAATACCAAAATTCCTTTTTCTTTTTTCTCGTTTCTTTTTCTGTTTTCAGCTATCAGTTTGTTTTATTTGATCAAATTTAAAATAAACAAATTCAAATCCACTCGATGGCACTTAACGAAAAATTACAAATCATAAAATTTAATTTATCCCAAGCCATTGATCAAATTTTGTCAAAAGGAAACTTCACTTGATTTGCCATAGCTAACTCAAAAGTCCAAAATATAACGAATTCCCACGTTCTTGCAAGAATTAGAAGTTCAGGACAGCTATTTTACATATGACGTCGAAATTGATTTGCGTTTCCATTACATAATGACCAATGCAGCAATAATGAGGCGGTGGGTGCATATGCTTTGATTTCTTGATGTGACTTTTGTCAAACTCCAATCATTTAACCATTGTTGTTAATGAAAGCGCCATATGCATTGATTTTTCCATTGCAAGGACAAAACCTTACGAGGAGCTCTGTTGAGGAACGATAAAAAAGGTCAGTCCTTTGTTGACGTAATCAATGTTGACGCAGACAAAAACCTTTCTCTGCATTGGCTTCGAAAAAGAAAAAAAAAAATAGAAAGAGAAGAGATCTTAGATTCCTTTTGCTACACTTGATTCACCTCAAGGACTTGCATCTATCTATATATGACACATAGACGCAGATATGGTTCAGACAGTAGAATCAATCTATAAGGGCTTGGCATAACAATGAATGTCTCACCTCAAAGCCATCCTCACATTGCCCGTCGACAAAAAAGGAACAACTCAGAGAAAAATGGCTAAATTTGTGCCCTTTTAGCATCAGCTTTCAAGCTTCTGTAGCTGAACTTGGAATAAGGGTTCACTTTAATATCGTTGCCTTCCTTAGCTACTTCGATCGTAGAACACATGCTAGGGATAAGCCTATTCCTCCCTCCCTTCTTCTTATTCGCGGGCAAGGAGATCACCTTCTCGAGCTTGACCCTCGAAAATCCCCTCAAAGAAGAAGACTTTTCGAGCTTATTATTAACCCTAGGTAGCTCTCCGCTCGTCTCAAGCCTGGCAAAGTAGTCGATTTCTTGCATGATGAGCGATCCAACGGACCCTTTCGTTCCTATGGCAATAGGGTTTTGGGATTTTACGAATAACTTGTTGGGAGTTTCTGATATTTGCACGACTTGCTTTACGTAGACAGAAGAGGGTTGGAGAGGGATGGTGGCTTTCTGGGCTTGATGCATTCTTTTCTCGTGTTTGTGTGTTTTTTTTTGTGTGTTTTCTTGGTGTGAGTGATGAGGTTATTATAAATTTGTGAATGATAATTGAGATAGGTTTGAGGTGGAGGAGTGGAGTGGTCACTAGATTCATGTGCATGCAGTTAATTAGCTCATATTTAAAGCCTTCTTTCACCATTCCTTCTAACCACTTTGAAAGCTGTTTTTCATTGGCTTTAAAGGCTAAGGTAAAAGTAGAGTGGAGCTGAGTTTATTGATGTGAAGCCCCTATAACTCTAACCAACGCCTTTAGGGAATTTATGTATAAATTTTCCCCTTCTTATTTGCTTCTGGTGATAAAATTTGGAATTTGTGTTTCATTCTATGCAAAAGGGCATTACATATTTGTTCAAAAATAGTCGGTTTTTTCTTAAAAAAAGAGAGAGAAAATTGAAAGAATATATATAGTACATGAGTAGTTCAAATATGTCATGAAAAGCATATGATGGTGTGGTGTGAGTCATCATGTGAAGTCGATGTTGATTTGCATGAACACGATTAATATGCTATATAGTATTGTGTGTTACACTATTCAATCAGATTTTAGATTTTCATATATGATGTTTATCGAATTGAAGAACATAGTAATGGTTTAGGCTTTTGAAGGGTTTGAAATAAATTAATCGTTTTAGGAATTTGTTCCTCAATTTTAATAGGAGGTTTCGATTTAATGTGATGATGCTGGGCCTTGATGTGATGATGCTGGGCCAAGATATCAGGTATATATTGATGTTACGTAGGCCGAGCTATATATACATAAAATAATCAAAAAAAAATATAAAATAATAATTTAAAGTTCCAAACTAAAAAATGATATATCAGAGCCAGGTTTCGATCCTGGGACCTGTGGGTTATGGGCCCACCACGCTTCCGCTGCGCCACTCTGATTATTTTGATAAATAATGGATTATAAATCATTTTGGATTTGTTGTTCTTTTGGCACAAATTAGATTGGTTTGCTATTTACTAATTTAATTGAAAGAATCTGCTTCGACTTGGCGGATAAAGGAAGAAGCTTGTGTCTTGTATTTTTTTTGCCTGGATCTTATTTATTGCAAAATGATGCACTATATTAGTTTTTCCTTTTTTTTTGGTTATCGAAGTTCGATTCTTGTTCTTTATTTCTTCTTCTTTTTTTTTTCATTTTTATTTTACTCTTGGTTTATCTTTCTTTTATTTTGTGTGATTTACCTTGATGGTTAATCAATATCAACACATAAAACTGAATTAAAACAAATCCCAAATACCTATAGACAAAGTCACAGCATTAAATTCAAACATGATATAGTCCATCAAACGACAATCCATAAATTAAGAAATATTAATTAAAAAAAAAAAGAAAACAGAAAACACTTTTTTTCTTCTCCTCAGCGCACTCACCTCGGCTCAGACCAAGTGAACCGCCAAGAGCACGAAACTCAACACAGCCACAGAAACCGCCGAATAAAACCCTCCGCCGCTCGAACGCCTACCTCCGCCGTTCCTCTTCGGAAACTGATGCGGAAGCGCGCACTCTTCTCCGTCGAAGAAAACCTTCGTCGGAAAACCGTCGCCCCTCACCACCTCAATCCCCGGCGTATTCTTCTTCGTGAAGGACATCACCGTCTGCTGCTTACCCGGCACCCTCGGATCCCTCTCTGGGTGGGCCCCATCCACCTCGGCGACCAAATAGTTCAGACCGGGCAAACCCTGCATAAAAATGGTGTTGTTGGGCCGAGACAGCCTCGTACCGTTGAAGGAGTACGACTTCTCAAACCCTAGGAACGCCTTCTTCATCTCCACCGCCGCGAACCAATCGACGAACGGCATCTCCTCCCAGTTGAAGAGCGTTATCCTCGACGTCCACCCCGTCTTATAATCGGAGTCGATGTGCCAATTTATGCTCACCCCACAGTTATCCGGGCAGGGCAGTTTCTTAGGCACGGCTTGGTGCTTCAGCTTCGCGTACGCCAGCGCCTTAATCGTACGGTTCTCGAAAGGCACCAAAAGCGCGTCCGACGGCAGAGGCATAGGCGCCGCGTTCCTATCGCACCGAGACTCTCCCTCGCCGCACCCACAGGCGCACGTGTTGCAGGGAACCACCGCGTCGGCGTAGTACGCCGAGAAGGAGACGCAGCACTTGGCCTCCTTGGGCTTTGGGTGGGTCATGTTGCACGTGACCTTCCACGTGGCGACGGCGGCCGTGGTGGCGTCTATTCCGCTCGGATCTGGGAACTGCGAGGGGTCCACGCGCACCGGCGGGCCGCACTTGTAGCTAGGGTTCAGCCGCCCTTGGATCTTCCAATTCTGGGGCGGATTGAGCGCCGTACGGTTCAGATCCGGCGGAAGCTTGAAGACCTCCAGCTGAAAAATAGCCCTCGCCTTGGTCTCGTTCATGGTCTTGGGCAGAAGCGTGCCGTTCTTACAGCAGTAGGGAAGCCGCCCTACGTTGTCGTCGTTCTCCTTCTCAGGGGGAAGGTCGGCGATGGTGGGCTTCTTCTGACAGCTCATGGCGTTGGAGAAGTCGAAGTCCTTGTAGTAACGTCCCTGTGGGCCGTAGATGCACTCCGACGGGTCTTCTTGTGCGTGTAGGCGCCCCTCATGTCGTAGATGAATTCGTTCCTCATCCATTCCCAGGTTAGGTTCCACTGGTCTAAGCGGCCCAAAGGGTGGTTGTTGTCTATGGTGACTTGAGCTAAGTATTTGTTGTCGTACGCTTTTAGGACGTCGTAGGTGAAGTCGAGGTCGCCGAACTGCCGCGGCAAGAACTTGGTCTTTAGGTTCTTGTTCTTGTACTTGGGATCCTTTCTGCAGCACACGTGCATGTAGCTACCTGCAAGAACGAACACGAAAACTTCCATCATTCCCAAATCGTAAATTATCGGGTATTCTTGCCCTGCCTTAATTTTTTTTTTTTGTCGTGTGTATATTAGGGTGCTGATGTTATAACCATATTTTGATGTTGCGATGTAGGACAATACGTTTCGAAATTGAAGCTATTTGAGAACAACTAAATAAACTTTTGGAAGTTTCGGGATAGTAAGCTTCAAATTGAAGCAATTGGATAAAGCCGAATTGCAATCCCTAACTTATGCCTGCTATCAAATTGCTTTTAATTTTGAAGCTTACTCCTTTTCAGTTACCGTGTCCTCAAATTGTTACAATTTCGAAGCATAATGTCGTAAAATTGTTTCGTAGCGTCAACGAACGGAAAGTGCACTAACCGTGCTTCGTGGCGGCGGGACATTTGTAGCCATCGTTCACGAGCTTGATATTCTTAGGCATCGGCGTTCCCTTATCGGCGACCCCAAAAACCGTCCCCTTGAGCCCGACCTGAACCTGCATCTGGGAGTAGTCCGAGGCCGTCTCTATGGCGGTCTTGAGATCGGCCTGCGGGTACCCCGCGAGGACCGTCCCGTTGATCCCGACCCTCACCGGGAACCCTTCCCCGTCCACCACCACGGCCCCGTCGGCCGATATCAGCAGCTCCCTGTGCTGGAACCCGACGAACACCTGCCACGACTTGAGCTCCGCGGACCCCGTGTTGAGGACCGTCACCGTCGACTGGAAGGACCAAGCCTGGGCCGACACGTTCTTCACGAAGGGATACTCCTTCTCCCGCCCTTGGAAGTTGTACGACACGAATATCCCGTCGCAGCGCTCGATCTCCGCCGGCGGGGCGGATTGGGTCGACAGGCCGAGGCCCGCGTCGTAGTCCTGGGCGTTGCAGAATAGAAGGGAGGAGACGACGATGGCGGCCCATGGTAGGGCGATCCACGGTTTCCTCATGCTCGATTTCTTGACCATGGTTAAGAAAAATAAATGGTGTGTCTTTTTGTTTTGTTTGGGATGATCAGATCACCAGCCGTTGCCCCCCGTGGAAGAGGAGACACGGTGCATTAGATATGAATTAGAAAGGAAAGGTGATAGATGATAGATTTGATGAAAAGAATAGGCGCAAACGTAATAAAACGAATGTTTAGTAAATGATTTTAGGACACGGATACTTTCTAGGAGACGAGGACCCTATATTTAAAAATGGCTCTTACCTGCCTCTGCTTCTTCCGATTGTAAGGGAGAGGCTTTTCATTTATTTTTTACATTACATGCATGCATGGATAGATAGATCCTCTTATTATTACATCGCACCCCTAAATCACAAATTTATTACACTACAGTCCTTCGGTGTAAGCCACGCCTGCGGAAGACAGCCACTCTCCGCCCTGAATGAGCTCCTTCACGGTGAACTTTGCGGCTTCGTTCTTATCGGTGATGACGTGGTAGCCCGGCCAGCTCACCCTCTTGCTCGTCCCGGCGCCGGGCCCACGGTTTGCGTACTCACCGTAGTAGAGCGTATTCAGAGCAAAGTCGCCGCTCCACGGGGCCCACCCCGACGGGTCGATGACGTCGTCTATGAACGACTGCATCACCACCGTCCGAGAGTACTCCTTCCAAGGCCGTCCTAGGTAGGACTTCACCGAGGCTTTCGAAGGATGTAAGTCCGCGCTGGGCGTCACGTAACAGTCCTGGATCGAAGTCCCGGTGTTTTGGTTCGGGTCGGTCCTCCCTTGGGCCGTCACCTGCGTACAAATTATATGTGTTTGGCGGTCGATTATTCGAGTATTGGAAAAAAGAAATGCGGACCATGTTTTTCTGATTGGCCCCGGGCTTGCGGGGAATGAGGTAGCACTTTTGGAAGACGACTGCGGCGTTGCCGAAGATGAAGTCTACGGTGCCCGTGATGTTGCACTCGCGGTAGAACTGACGGAGCGAGTGGGTGTAGAGCGTGTCCTGATAGGCGTCGATTTTGCATCGGTTGATGACCGATTTGTCCGCGCCGACGCGCAGTGCGACGGCCTGGTGCTTCTCGGGTCCCGCCGTGTTTTGGATCCATAGGTCCTGAAGGATTACCGACTCGCCCACGGCGGCTGCACGTTTTATTTTCAAGAATGTACTACGTTAGTTGGAGTAGCTGATATTTTAAATTTCGCCTTTTGTTCATAATTGGTGAACATGTCAATATCATGTTTACTAAATAGTGAGAAATCTTTAAGTTCCATTTTCCTCGTTTCGGATTGTCTCTGTCTGTGCCATAACGATGTTCCACCTACCATTTTCCGAAAGTGTTAAACTCAGTTAACCAGGTGTACACGTTCGGTTGGTGGAACACCGATATGGAACGATATGGAACAGAGATCCAACCTACATTTTTCTTATAATATTCATGAATTTATTCTATAAAGTGACTCCTAATAAACCCAACTTAGTGGGATTCTTTCATAATGATCGCGTTTAAAAAATCTAACAAAGTTGGGTTTTAATGGTAATATGACCCAATCTTTAGTGGGACCAAAAAAAAAAAAAAACAAAGAATCAAAACTTACCAAGAGTGGCCGAATTGAACGTCGTCGACCCATCGACGACGTTAAGGCTGCCGGTGATAATCGTCGAGCCCATTCCATCTCCGACGATCATCAGATTCTTCTTGCCCTTCCCAACTTCGACGTTCTCCTTGTACGTTCCCTTCTTGACGTAAATCACATACCTACTCTTACCCTTGTTCGGCGACGCCGCAATAGCTTCCGCCACCGTCTTGTAGTTGCCGGACCCATCCTTCGCCACCACCAAATCCGCCTTGATCTCATTCCCCGACCTCTCTAGCAGCCGGCGGTCCCTCGCCGTGACCCAAGACGGCAGCTTTCCCCTCAAAGACGACCCAACCATTTCATCGCACGGCGGCTCGGAATCGGCCGCCGCCAGCAAGGCCAGCGACGCCTTAGCCCTCGAAATCAAGTCCTCGACGACCGTCCCCATCGTTTCCCTTGCAGCCGAGTCGAGCCCATCGGAGCAGGCGACGTGGTTGGTTAGGACCGCGCTGAGCCACGCCTGAGCGTCGGCTACCTTATGAGCTTCCATGGACGCCAGGACAAGGTCCATAGACTGGTCCATGAGCTCGACGCAGTCGGCTAGTGGGCCCCGGTGGTTCGGTGGGTGGTTCAGCTTGGTCTGAAGCCGATGGGTTCGTGAGATCGCGGCGTTTATGAGGTGGGTCTGCTTGGCCAAGAACTTGCGCAGTAAGGTGATGGCGTCGGGGGAAATTACCTCTTTGGGGCTGACCTCGGAGAGGAGACTGTGGCACGTGGCGGGGTCTTGAGCTCTTTGGCACACGTGCGAGAGGGTTGTCGTTGCTTGGCTTTCTTTGAGTGTGTTTGTGAGGAGGAGAAACGATGAAGTGAGGATGAGTGCGAAGAATGTTGTTGTGAGTATGATTATCTTGAGAGAGGTTTTACTCTCCTTTGGAGTGTTGAGGAACGGTTGGTTTTGTGTATCCATGGCTGATTTTGTGTTCTTACACTCGGAAAAAAGAGTGACTTGTGTTGTAGTATCGGTTACATGGAAGGTCAGCTTTATAAAGTTGGAGAAGAATGTCTATTATTATTATTATTGTTGTTATTTTTTTTTCTTATTTATTGACACGTGAAGGGGTCTATTCATTGATAGTATGTACAACCACTATGATAATTGATATCTACGATGGGAATTGGCGCATATGCGCGCATTAGATTTGTCCCGTGATATTTAAAGATCACATGGTCACAGTAGAGAACTTTATCATCGTGCGTTCGCATGAAATGATTGCTAGCACTGAATATATTAAAATATGAAAAGGTCGGGCATTTTCTTTCCAATTCAATAATGGTGCTATCTCAAAGATGTGGTGGTCGTATCGTACGTAGTCATCAAGGATGGTTTTGTTTATCTGACTAATATAATATCTAGGAGATTGGATTTCGATCAATTTTTCATGATGAAAGTGTTGTTATAATGTAATTCAACGTCATTACCTTGATCCTCGACACGAATCCAACATCAATTACTTAAGAGTTGAATTTGAAATTTTAATTTATCGATTGGAGCCACCAAACGTAACTTTTATATTCATCTTATACCTATTAAGAATATCGAGTACTGATTGACTGATTCATCAAGTTATAGATGATCATTTCAATTGGCTAATTCTGAGTTATACACCCAACCCACGTGGCTAAATTAAATAATCTGGATAAGACAAAAAAATATGGACAAGGACCCATTTTGAGATATCGTACTTCATTGTATAGATTTTTATTTTAAGGTTGCATTAAGATGATCAAACTGCTTTTGTTTTATATTCAAATATCCATGCTGTATTACTTCCTTTATTTTCAGGCACACCACGGTCCACATGCATATACTGCAGTTGTCTCTGTCGTGATGGTCCTATATGCTAATACAATATATAATAAATAAATAATGTTAATGGAGTAGCTGTTTATCTATATCATATCTTTATATATATCAACAATCTTCACGTTCACATTGTGTCATCAATGCGCATTAAAATTACTACTAAATTTTGGCGCGGTGGCCGTTGGCGAATGGTTTTCTTCAGCATTACTATTACGGTCTATTTATTGAGGAACATTATTCCTTTCGCATTTCTGCTTAAATAGTGAAGTATATACTTCGAGATTAATCCAAGACTTGATACAACTTTTTATGTAATTCCGTCAATGCAACTTTTTTATGTCGATCTTACGTTAGAAAATCGATGAAATAATATACTTTCTCCGGTTAATATAATTAATATTCGTAATAGATTCGTATATCCATGATATGTCAGTAATTTAATGTAATTATATCCGATATATGTATAATAGATGCTATCTTAATCTAAATCGTTTAATCAGTATATCAATCATGGATATTTTCGCAAAAATGGTAAATCGTTTATATCTTGTTAAAACTGACATACCGATTATATACACCCAATTTTCACCGACCCAAGAACACAATCAATTTAGGACTGAGGAGTTAGCTGCTGACTGAATCGAGCTAATGACGAGGGTTACAGTTGGCGGCGAGACCGTCGTGGGTCCTATAACGCTTCAAGAAAGAGGGAATACTGGGTTACGAATCGATTACGGGAAGACGAGCGACCCATTCACGCCGTCGTTTTCAATTTCATTGATTCGCGTTACGGAAGCGCTTTCGCCGCAGCTGGTGGAAATCGCGCAAGTCGTCGGATATGCTCCTCAAATTTAGCGCTCCATTGTTTTTTCTATGTATGGGAATGGTTGCTCATTGCGGCGGATAGAATTATGTGATGCAATCCGAGAAGAATTTCTGATTTAATTTTTAGTAATTCTGTTTGTTGGCTTGTCAGGTGACTGCGTGCCTGTGCCTGGATGGTGGTATCATAAGTGTGCTTGACTTCTACGTTGACGATGAAAAAGTAAGGAATTTTATTTGTGATGAAAAGAGGTAATATTTTTTAATGGATGTAATTTCGTACTGGATATGGTGCTTGCTTTCCATTTAGATCAGAAAGATAGTCTTTTTGCACCGTGAGCCGGGCTGGCTTGTAATGTTGATGGAACTCCATTTTAGTGGCTTGATACTGACAGCCGAAACATATATAAGGTGTATATCTCTCTTGATTTTTGTTGGCTGTCTTATGGATTCTTTCCATGAAGTGTTACTTTAATTTCAATTGCCCTCCTAAATTCGTAATTGCAGAGTTTCGATTGGTGATGGTGACTCAATCAGTGAAATTGGAACACAACCGTTGGCGTCATGCCTTGTCATATCAGCAAGCAAAGTGAGATTCTTGTGAACTATTTCTCTTATCCATACCATTGTAATGCAAATATCGTTGCTGTTGTTGAAACTTGAAAGCATAGAGTGTTACATATTGCCAATGTGATACCAGCAAGTAGGATGATTGGTGATTAGTTGCCAATGTGATACCAGCAAGTAGGATGATTGGTGATTACTTGTCAATATTTACATGAATGGACTTTCTTTAATGAAAACGAATTGCAGAACTTTGGAATGTGCATACTGGTGTATGCATTTTGACATTTGCCAGTGGCCAAGTGTGGTATATACATTTTCTACCATTGATGAACTCTCCTCCCGCCTTTGATGCCTGCTCTTTCTTTTTGTGTGTGTTCAATATAATCATTAGTATTCCGCATTTTAAGTTCGAAATCTAAATTTTCGTGATTGTTAATGTATCCATCGATGTGTCAATTATATATCAAATTTCATTTTTGAAGTTTTATATGGATATCTCGATCATCAATATTTTACTATGTATTACGATATCGATAAATAATTTTCATTATACGTTTTTATGAAAATTTAATAATATATATATATATCCAATTCAAGGCCACAACTCAGAATCAATTAGGGTTTACGAGTCAGCTGCTAATCTAATAGAGCTAATGTCGAGGGTTCCAGTTGGTGCAAAGGCCGCCGTGGCTCCTATAACGCCTTCAAGTAGGGAATACAGGGTTACGAATCGATTACGAGAAGGCGAACGACCTATTTATGCCGTCGTTTTCAATTTTATCTCCTCACGTTACCGAAGCGCTTTCGCCACAGCTGGCGGAAATCGCGTAAGTCCTCTTTGATGCTCTTCAATTTTACCGCTCTTTTTTTTCTGTCAGGGAATCGTTGTTCGTTGCTGTGGATAGAATTTTGTGATTACTCTGATGAGAAGAATGACTATTTGTTTAGAAGTCTATTTTGTTTGTGGGGTTGTCAGGTGACTGTGTACGAATGCCTTGATTTTGGTGTCATAGATGTGCTGCAGTCCTACATTGACGAGAATGTAAGGAAACTTCATTTGTGATGAAAAAAGTAATGGTTTTTTTATTGGAGTATAATCTCAAACTTCACATGATGTATGCTTTCCATATGCGGCATCAGAAAGATGAGTCTTTTTACACCGTGAGTTGGGCTTGCGACGTTTATGGAACACCATTTTTAGTGGCTGGAGGGCTTAATGGTATACTTTCAGTCACTGATACTGGTGGCACTGAAAGGATATCTAAGGTGTATATATCTCATGATTATTGTAGGCTTGTTGTATCATTTCTTTCTATGAAGTGTTTAGTTAACTGCAATTTTCCCTCATAATTCGTATTTGTAGAGCTTAGTAGGCCATGGTGACGCAATCAATGAAATTCGAACGCAACTGCTGAAACCATCCCTTGTCATGTCAGCAAGCAAAGTGAGGTTCTTCTGATCTCTTTCCCTTAACTGTACCAGGGTAATGTGAATATCAATGCTGTTGTTGAAATTTGGAACCTGAAAGCATAGAGAGCTATATATTACCTGTGTGATATTAATACTAGGATGGTTGGTGATTATGTTTCAGAATTTACTTGCACGGGCGTTCTTTAAAGAAATTGAATTGCAGGACGAATCAGTACGCCTTTGGAATGTGCATACTGGGATATGCATCTTGATATTTGCTGGCGCAGGTGGGCATCGCAACGAAGTCCTGAGTATGAGCATTGCCTATTGTTGGTAGAGCCTTCTCTCTTCTCATCTTTGCTGCTTGTTCTTTCTCTTTATGTTCTTCCATGTTCAATCCCCTTCAAATTTAAAAGATACTATTCGTTATATTTCATTGAACAATGAGATTTCCTCTTCATTTTCTGTACATCGGAACATCTATCATTTCTTGGTTTACAACTATGTACAGGACTTCCATCCCTCTGATATTTACCGTTTTGCAAGCTGCGGGATGGATAATACTGTAAAAATCTGGTCAATGAAAGGTAAGGTGCTCCCATTTTTTTCATTTATCTTTCAAGTCCGATAAAGCTATCCATTGTGGGAGATAGTATGATTTGATGTGTTCTATGAGGATTCCCTATATTATTAATATTGGTGCTTGCGGGGTCACACGTGGTCTACCAAAGAATTCATTATACAGTTAAGTTTTTTATCAGTTCATTATATCCTTGATTCTCCTGATTTATATGCATTTTCTCGTATATTACATTTTCTAATGCAAAAGATGAAGCTCTTCCATCATCACTCGACTAATCCTGATTCTCTACAGAATACCAGGCACATGTTGAGGAATCATATGCTTGGACAGGTCCTCCTTCTACGTTTCCCACTAGATACGTGCAGTTTCCAGTGAGTGGCGATCTTTATTGTTCTTCATCTCTTCTCCCTTTTCAATGTATTGCCATGATCGAAGAATCAGTGAGGTGTGTATCAATACTTCAAGCTTTTGTTTTTATTTTCATGTAGGTATGTATAGCATCAGTGCAAACAAATTACATCGACTGCAACAGATGTGGCGATTTCATATTGTCTAAGGTCCTTTTTTTGCGTTTTCGTTCTTTTTTTTTTTTGTTTTAATTCTCGAATCTATGGTATCCTATCCATCTATATACTCTTCATCCTTTTCTACTTCATCCTTTTCTCAGAGTCTTTTTACACCGTGAGTTGGGCTTGCGACGTTGATGGAACACCATTTTTAGTGGCTGGAGGGCTTAATGGTGTACTTCGAGTGATTGATACTGGTGGCAGTGAAAGGATATCTAAGGTTTGTAGAGCTTAGTAGGCCATGATGACGCAATCAATAAAATTCGAACGCAACCGCTGAAACCATCCCTTATCATATCAGCAAGCAAAGTGAGCTTCTTCTGATCTCTTTCCCTTAACTGTACCAGGGGAATGTGAATATCAATGCTGTTGTTGAAATTTGGAACCTGAAAGCATAGAGAGCTATATATTACCTGTGTGATATCAAAACTAGGATGGTGTGTATCAAGACTTCAAGCTTTTGTTTTTATTTTCATGTAGGTATGTATAGCATCAGTGCACACAAATTACGTCGACTGCAACAGATGGATTGGCGATTTCATTTTGTCTAAGGTACTTTTTTGCGTTACCGTCTTCTTTTTCTTTTTTTTTTTTTGTAATTCTCGAATCAATTGTATCATATCCATCTATATACTTCATCCTTTTGTTCCTCTCCTCTGCTCAGAGTGTTGGCAGTGAACTTGTACTGTGGGAACCGAAAATCGACCAACAGTCCCTTGGAGAGGTTAGTTTGCATCCTCTGATTCTTTCAGTTGATTTTTCCATTTCTTTTTAAAGATTTTGGGATCATATTCAACATTGCATGGCATTACTACCTCACCTTCTTTCCGTTCAGGGTACATTCGTCATTCTTCAGAAGCATCAGATCCCAAAATGTGACCTCTCGTTTATCAAATTTTCATGCGATTTCAACTACAAGATGGCAACAGTAGGTAATGCCATCACATTCTTCCAAATAATAATCCCTATAAACTAAACCATAACTGAGTCCTTTTCGAACACGTCGTTGTTTAGGTAATAGGGAAGGGGAGATTTACGCATGGGATGTTCAGTCAAGTGCTTCTGTCCCCGTCGCAAGGTGCGCTTTACGAATGATGTTCTTTTGTGAAGCATTTTTTTTTTTTTTGCCTCTACTGACTATTTTCCTCTTTTTGTTTCTGTTATTTTGTGCTCTATTTTTCTGAAGATTATCCCACCAGAGTCAAAGTCAACTATTCGATCGACTGCAACGTCCTTCGATGGAAGGTAAGTAGCTTAATAGATTCTATCTATGTACTGGTCAACGAAATCTTTGACTGACTGTATGTTGGGCGACTACTACTACTGCGCTACAGCACTATTCTCTGCTGCTGTGGAGATGGAACGATTTGGCGCTGGGATGCTGTAGTTTGAAAGCTCTTAAAAAGAGGCTTTTTTTTTTTTATATTTATATGCTCTTTTTTTGCCCTTTGCGGAAAAAAAAAAACTATCTTATTATCTTTAGGACAAGCAAGCAGTTATACAGTACTACCGTTCAACTCCATCACCATCACCATCGTCGTCACTGCTGCTGCTGCTAATAATAATAATAATGGACTTCGCGGTGTAGCAGAAGATGCTAGAAAAAGATTAAAACCGAGTAATATCGCAAACATTAGTTATGGT
Source organism: Craterostigma plantagineum (assembly GCA_027422505.1). Lineage (NCBI taxonomy): Eukaryota > Viridiplantae > Streptophyta > Magnoliopsida > Lamiales > Linderniaceae > Craterostigma > Craterostigma plantagineum. The sequence goes on along the minus strand of JAPQWV010000010.1, from coordinate 23,482,391 downwards.
AGGGCATGATGTATGTAATAAAAAACGGTATAATCATTTTTGGGCCTAACCAAGTAAAGCGCGAGTTATCATGCAACAACCCAAGCTCTGCAAGGAGCAACCTACTACTACTGTGCTGCACTGCAGTCCTACATTGACGACGACGACGATGAGCGAGCCACTTTTACACCGTTCTGAGTTGGGCCTGCTTTCTATGCCATGGTTCTTCTAGAATATTTCAGAAGTTTCCCGCCGGCCCTTGTTGTTGACCAATAAAGACGCCAAATATTTCGCGTTAAGGCGGTTTTTAATTGCCTCGTATAAATAGCGCTGTTCCCAACTATATGCGCATTCTTCAATCCTCCCCAGCAGACAGACAACTACAACAATCAGCGCGGTGTGCGAGATTTATTTGTTTGATTTCGGAGTTTTGCACGTATCTCTCAGCCTCCCACATTCTCAAGGTAAACTAATCCGTACTGTGTTTTTATTAATTGTTGTTTCTGTGGGTTTTATGTCGGAGATATTGGTTGATTCCTGAGCCCTGTTACGTAGATAGACGGTAGATGTTGCCTTCGTTTATTGGATTTATGTCAATTAGGCCGTTGTTTCCACTGGTTTTGCGCGATTGGATTGGATTGATGTGTTGTTCGTCGCAAGTAATAGGGATTTGGGGAGTTTCTTGGGATCGATGGTTTAAATTCCTTGAAATAGCTTAAACTGAAACCATCGCCTCATCGATTTATCTTTCTCAGCAAATTGATAGATTTTTTTTTTTTTTTTTGTCGTGGAATTTGGAACATGTATCTAGGAAATCACGCAGTAGTTCCTACGATCGTTGGTTGATACTTCTAAAAACCTCGAGTTCCAACCTGTATTTGAACAAACTGAGCTGGACTACAATCTTTGTACACTGTGTAAACAGATGCAGATCTTTGTAAAGACTCTTACTGGTAAGACAAGACCATCACCTCGAGGTGGAGACCTCAGACACCATCGACAACGTAAAGGCAAAGATTCAAGACAAGGAAGGCATTCCACCCGACCTACAGAGGAGACTAATCTTCGCTGGAAAGCAGCTCGAAGATGGACGAACCTTAGCCGATTACAACATTCAGAAGGAATCTACCCTCCACTTGGTCCTCCGCCTCCGTGGTGGCATGCAGATATTCGTTAAGACCCTCACTGGGAAGACTATTACACTCGAAGTCGAAAGCTCAGACGCCATCGACAACGTCAAGGCAAAGATCCAAGACAAGGAAGGTATCCCTCCCGACCAGCAAAGGCTGATCTTTGCAGGCAAGCAGCTCGAAGATGGACGAACCTTAGCTGATTACAACTATTGGAATTAAATAAGGAAGAAAGCGCAGACAGCAAAGGATTGAGCAGAGTATCAGCAAAGGAACTGAGCAGAGCATCACATGAGAAATCGTTTTTTTTCTTCTTGTGATACCAATGAAAATACTTTGTTGATTGCAGTGTCTTTTACTTGTCTTGCCATTGAGAATTATCACCAGACTGTGAGAGATTGAGCTGCCTAATGGAGTCGACAAATTACCAAACACTTCGTTCGCAATGGAAATTAGATTCTGAGCTATTAACTTGTGAGGACAGAAGAGCAGATCAGCCTTGAAGTTGTTCTTGATCTTGCTTGATTCAGCGATAGAAGAGTCTATTCTTGATTTCGATTCAGCGATGGAAGCGTGCTTATTTTGCTCTGATACCATAAAGCAATCTTTAATGATCAAGGATGATTTGATCAGTTTGACGAAGAAGTAATCGAAATGAAAGATTTCATTATGAAGTGAAGTATCTGAATACAGTCTACAGATTCGCTAAAACAGCAACTCAAATACAATGCAATTGTAAAATAATAAAGGGGCCCGTAAGTAACAGAATTTACAGAATGGTCCCTGACTAACAAAAACGATTTTTTCTCATGTGATGCTCTGCTCAGTCCCTTTGCTGATAATCTGCTCAATTCCTTTGCTGTCTGCGCTTTCTTCCTTATTTAATTCCAATAACAACATTCAAAAGGAGAGCACTCTTCACCATGTCTTGAGGCTTAGAGGTGGGATGCAGATTTTCGTGAAGACTTTGACGGGGAAGACTATCACAATTGAGGTTGAGAGCTCGGATACCATCGACAACGTGAAGGCGAAGATTCAGGATAAAGAGGGCATTCCGCCCGATCAGCAGAGGTTGATCTTCGCTGGTAAGCAGTTGGAAGATGGGAGAACTCTTGCAGATTATAATATACAAAAAGAGTCTACTCTTCTCTTCACCTCGTTCTTCGTCTGCGTGGCGGTTGCTGAAGATTGTATGTGTAGCATAGTTGTTTGTCTTGTTTGGGGATCAAGCGTTGCTTTTTTATTATTTTTTTTTCTCGTAGTAGTATGTGTTTTAGTGAACTACTTACATTTTTCATAATCTTTGTTGGTTTTCGTTTTCGAGACCAGTAATGGAAGTTTGAGTTCCTCTTTGTAAGATTGATATCTATGTTTTATAGAAGTACATCCAGTACATCACGGTGATCGGTACATCAGAGAGAATTGCCACTGCTAATCTTGGGAATCTTGACCTCCAGGACGACGTCGTTCTTGAGATAAGCTTCAGTTCTTCTCCAATCAGTTTGATCGTTAGGTGGAAGTTCGATTCTTCTAACATAGCCGTGCTCCCACCAACTGCTACTGCACTTCCAATCATCATCTTGGCGACGACGATGATCATTAGGCTTCTTCTTCCTTTCCACGTTGATCTCTAATATCTTTCCACCTTCTATGCAAACTTCAAGGATGACTTTGCTGCTTGGTTCTGCGCTCATATATATTTATATACATACAACTGATGAATTGAAAGAAATCACTATCTATATCATCGCCATAGATGGATTAGATTTGATTAGGTATTCTTACCTGGAAGTTGTGCTTTTAGGACATACTCATCCTCCGTCTGAAACCAATCGACGCTGCGATTCTGCCCCGACGAGGCATTCAACAGAGACTCGGAATCGAACTCCCACAAGGGAAAAGCATCAGAGGGATCGAAGAACTTTCCGAACAGCAAAGGGCTAAACAACGATCCACCGCCCAAGACGTTCGGTGGGCTCATAGAGACGTCTTCTTTCAAGGGATAGCACCATTTTCGCGGGTTTTCTACTTCGAAATGAACATCTATTTTTTCGCAGGCGCTCATCAAATCAAAGCCCAAGGAGGGAGTGAAGGAAGATCAATGACTTATTGGTTCTACTCTTTGCACTTGTACATGCAAATCCTATATTATTGCTGTAGGCAGTCTTTGTCTGATAAAAGATATTGGAGAATATATTCCCTCAGCGAATATATGTAGTGTAGCGTAGCTGTAAAGTGTGTGCCGTGGAGAATGTTTTTATCTTTCGGAGATGCAATGCCATGATGCACCCTCCATTATTATTATATTATTAATTATTATTATTATTAATACTATTATTAGTGTTATTATTACGGACATCTATACCTTATTCAATAAAATTTTTACACATATGTGCGCATGTCAGAAAAATTTACAAATAGGTACCGATATAATTTTTACCAGTTTCTTTAGTCATGCCGTACCTTCCTCTGCGTGTATGGTGTACCTAACATGTTGATATAGGGTACCTAAATGTGTTCGTACGGCGTACCTGTGTTTTAAATAGCGCGTACCTACATGTGCTAATACGGCGTACCATTTTCTATTTATATAGGGTATCCAAATGTGTTGATATACGGTACCGAATGTGTTGTGTGGCGTACCTGCGGTGGATAACCTATCTGCAAAAAATTATTCTGTTAGGTACGTACATATAAAAAAATCCCGACAGAGTACTAAATTACAAGTTCTTTTACATAGGGATATTTATGTGTAAAGATCCGTTACTTGTTAGTTGTTACTATTATGTTATTACATTCCGCCGATGTCAAAACCCAAGGCTTATGGGCTGATTAAATGGGCTGTTATTATTTGGGCCTAATTAATGGGTCATCAAATTTGGCCTCCACTCCATCATTATACTCGTCTCGGTGGCATCAGATAAAATAAATCGAATCAGTTGATACAAGTCAAGATAATAAATTTATAATATGGTGCCCGGACAAAATAATGATCCAACGGCTAAGGACAAAAGACGACCGATCAGCCGTAGATGACGGGCCTACCTACTATGGGCTAAATGCGGGGCCCACATGGACAACCTTCAAATATTACTTGCTCAGCTCACATGGTGGTGCTGTACAGTTCAATCTTTATCATGTAGCAGATATAATGATTTTAATAATATATGTCCCCATATTTAGAAACTAATAAATGAAGACCGAGCACCCAACGAAAGTATCCAACGAGGGAATCTATCATCCATCCAACGATAACGAAATCCCGTGAAAGGTGGGACCAACTATATTTATTTTTTAAATATTTAAAATTCCAAAATAGTCGGCTTCGATCGCCACTGATAATTGGACGGAAATATAATTAAATTTGACTCGGCGAAAAAAAAAAGAGTATGTACTCTTGAAATTTGATACCTACTGCCCAAATATATAAATGTACAGAAACTGCGATCTCAACGATAATGTTCACACTACCAAAAATCTAAAAATACGAAGTAGAAAACTAGGAAATGGGAACAATTCAACTCTTGCTGTTCTTCACAATTTAGGGACTTGTAATTAGTTATTATATTGCTGCATAGGCCTTAGCCTCGATCACAGCCTCCCCATGTCCACCTGAAAATCATAGCCACACAACACAAAAAATCTCGTTAATTATGAGCTAAAAATAAATCTATATAGAAATATAAGAAAGCCCACCACATAAATGAAAATCATAATTTAAAAGAAAACCACCCAAGCCTACAACCATGTTCAATAAATGTGTGGAATTCAAAGAGCCAATGTAGCCAAGTATTTAATTCTAGATAAGGTCTCCAAATTGAATAAGAAATAAATAATCATCCTAAATCGTTTCCCCTAATTATGACATTTTAGCTAAGATCTTCTAAGCCAAAAAAAAAAAAAAACTCTTGGCACAGTACAAATTAACAAAAAACAGAATACAATAATAAGAAAAAGAGAAGCTTACTCTTTGCACTACAATCTTGAGGATCTTCGAACAAAGAGATGGAAAGCTGCTTATGAGCCACTCCTATGTCTATAAGTATGAGGCCCGAGCCCGGGTCGTCGACGATGATGTCCTTCACGGGCAACCATAGAAAAAGCTCTTCTTGGGAAAGTCCTTCCACGCCCGTGAGGCTTCCGTACGTTAGGTTGGCCCGAACTTCGCTCTCATAGAAGGCCATGGTGTCGAATCGGGTCAAACACGGCCCGTCGAGGTAGACTTCTAGAAGGCCCGAAGTGTCCGAGAAGTTGTAAGCTTTGACCTCTTTGGGCAGCAAGCCCGGGGGCAGGCCCATCGACTTCAGAAGGTCGTGGATTGATGACGAGCTTGACGTTGGCAACGATGATGTAATAATAAAGATGGCGAGGGTGGTGATGGCGATGAAGGTTGAGCTTAGATGATGATGAAATCTTTGCCTCGACTTCATTTGTGCGTGTGTGTGTTTGTGTGTGTTTTTTTTAAGGGTCTATTGGTGGTGGTGTGATTTCGAGGGGTTTAAGCTTTAGGGGAGTTTTGGAAAGTGAAGAGTTTGGTGTTTGAGGTGTTTTTTAAATGGGAATATTCGTGGGAATTTACTAGTTTGGACATGCGTATTATTAGGGGTATTGTAGGAATGAAGATTCGAGATTCTCTCGTATGTTGCAAGAATTACGCTTGTAATTCCGCATTTTGGATTTGTATTAATTTTTTACTTATGTTAGAATTGTGCTATTGAAGAATTATGTAACGCCCTCTTATCGTATTACTTCCCTTGTTTTACGTCTTCAAATGTCTAGTCAAGTTCGTTCTAATCGTATTACCTAATTAATATCACGGCCTACCGCGCGATTATTTCATGGAATTGTGTAATAAAATTGGAGAAATGCAATATGCAACACTTTTAACAGAAAAGTAAAATAGATGCTTATAAAAATAAGCTATTAATTACTGAATCGGTAAATAATTATGTCATATCTCTCTACCACTACACCAGTGGTTAAACAAAAGAAACGTAATCCGCGGGGCCATTTCACTGGCAATTCTATAATGCATGCCAGCAACATATTATTGCAATTTGATCATTGGAAAGGCACTAGAAAAATTTATCATTTTCAATGGGTCCATTGACTAATGTTCAGTTTGAATGCAATAAAATATAATGTGAACTGCTGACAAATGATATAAGACAAGAGACAGACAAGTCCAAAAGCTGGTGTATATTTCTTTTATAGAAATTGGTAAGTAAGTCAGCTAAACGAACTATAGGCTTGGGAAAAATCGTTTATTTAAAATTTCATTTAAAAAACTTCCCCAAGGAAAGGGCGTGTGAGTGAATGGGCCAAAACGTTACCTTTTGGTTATGTGTATAAATAATACTAAGATGTCCTTGACGAGTGAGATCGAAGCAGGGGCGGACCCACGTATAGCCTTGGGGGGTCACTTGACCCCCCGGCCAGTGTGAACAATAACTAGTATATGCTGAGGAATTTACGAAAATAGTCTATGGTCTAGTGGATTGACCCCCTGAGTGAAAGATCATGTCAATAATAGATCTAGGGTTCGACCCCCCAAGTTACCCATTTTATCTTATTTTTGAATAAAGGCCATATATCAATTGGGTTGGGCTAAAGTTTGACCCCCCAAGCCCAATGGGCTGGGTCCGCCACTGGATCGAAGTGATGTTCTTGGTCATATCATATGGTCCTAACCAAAGTATTATGAATTATGCCCCCTTTGGGGTATGATTATAATCATGAAGTGAAAACTTTTTCCATAGAAATAGATAATACTTGTAGTAGTAATCTATTATGTAATGTAAGATGAAGACAGCCCATCGGTCACCCTATCCAATTAATGAGTTTGTTGAAGCTTTTCTCTCTTAGAAAATATCTACTGAGAAACTTTTGTGAACTAGCTTCATTGCCGTAGCACCAACCGACACATTTTTTACCCCGTTTTTGCATGCAAAATGAATCCTATAACCATTTTCTTTCTTTTTTTAATAATTCGTAATATTGGTGCCTATTTATCTAAGTGGGACATACCAAAATTAGACGATGGGCTTACGACTATATTAAGTCCATTTCTATAAATGGGCTTTGAATTTAGAAGACATTAAGATCCAATCGATGGAAGGCCCAAACGAATAAGCTGGTGTGACGTGGCAACTTTGTCCTACGTGGCACTATGTCATGGGCTATTCACTGAATGATGACGGCGTGAAAACCCAACGCCACTCTCCCAAAAAAACCACTCGGCTCGGCGACGGTTGAATCCTCGGAAGCGTATGTATTTGCCACCGTGGACAGCAAGCGGATGATCTCTCAGCTGGATTCGTACTTTCTGACTCTACTTTCTGACCTTTAATGTGGAAATTGTTGTTGAAAATTCGCCGTGCTCTTCTGTGAATTGACGATTTATGCTGTTCGATCTTCTTGCGAGACGTTGTTGTCCATGACTGGTGTTGAGGTGATTGTTGTCGCTAGATTGATATGTCAAATTTACTTGAATTTGTCTGTGAAATGGTGGGGCGTGTATGCAGTGATCTACGTTGATGTCATCTTCTTCGCCAAGTTTCATCAGCTGGATTTTTTTCCTTCTTGTTGTGATTTTATGGTTAGCTTGACATGACATTCTATAGTTTGTTTTGAATAGCTTGAATCTGCAATGCATGTTAGGTTGTTCATGGCATTTGAGAGATAGTTGCGTTTGGTCAGGTGAAGCCACGATTCTCAGTCGTGCGAGTGACAAATACTCAAGATTCAGCGACAAAAGCCTGTGCTGACTTGCCCCAAAGCGGCGAGTTAACGCTTTTCCTGTGGCACAGAGGGCTAACTCCTTTCAAACAGTTTCCATGGACGATGACATGGAAGGTGGGAAATTGGGGCCTTACCAGGATAGGCCACGGACTTCCTTGGTATGCGGAGCAAGACTTACACACCTCTGGTTCGTAGCAAATATTTTTTGAGACATGTATTCTCCGTTACAGCATGTAGCTTGAAGGAAGGATGAAGAGATATTCCAGGAAACAAATTATGCTGTGCCCTGCATTAGAGATGTATACATATATATATATATATATATATATATATATGATCTTATTACATATGTTCAAACTGAAAACCTACATCGCTCAACCTATCTTTGCAGTGGTGATTGTTCATCCTTTATGCAATACATGTCAGTTGATTTGTGCAGACATTTCGCATATTTATGCGAATAAATATCCGTGTGCTATTGGTGCTTCTGCTCTTTGGCCTTGGAGCTCTTTTTTATATTGGTGCAAGCACCTCCCCAACTATTGTGTTTGTCTTCTCTGTGCATAATCAGTTTTCTCGTTTCTATATACTTGAATAAGTGGGTGCTTAGGAAGGATGAGGGGCCTCCTGAGATGGTACAGGTATAATCATATTCCTGAGATCACCTTTTCCATGCGGGGACAAACTACATTCCTTACTAATTTTTTCTATGCCTGCTATTCATCCTTTTGTGTTTTTATGAAATATTCTTGCTAATATTGACTTTTTCCTCTAACCCCCCTGTTTTACATGCTTGATGCAGATGCCATACGTGATGGTGCAGAAGGAATCTTCAGGACCCAATACGGAACAATTTCAAAGATGGCTGTTGTTTTACTTGGATTAATAATTCTCAGTATATACCTGTTTCGTAGTACTACTCCTCTCCTCAACAAGAATCTTCTGGCCTGGGGAGGTAAGTATTATAATATTTTGACATAATCCTACATGCTTTCTCTTCCTGCCGTCACAAGGAAAATTTTAAATAGACAAGAGCCGTTGCACTTACGTGAGCACTCCACTTCTGAGATGCAGGACAACATTCGCAATCGGATCTGCAGCACTGGCATCCTTCCTTCTCTTTAGTGCTTATATGGATGAAGTATCTTCAATTGCACATGTACCCTTTGCTCATGTATGTTACGCGGCTTCTTTTGTTTAATCATTGACACGCTACGGTCTATACTGCTTCTACTTGTTAAGCTTTATTGCTTTTGATAGGTTGACATAGCCATCCCCGAAGTTTTCGTCGGTGGATTACTGGGCTCTATGCTTATATTCCTCTTTAGTGCATGGGCCTGTGCTGCTGTTGGCCGAAGCGCACAAGAAGTTGTCAACGGAGTTAGAAGGCAATTCATTGAGAGGCCAGGAATCATGGTGAGCAATGCCACTGTTATATCTCCCAATTCGTTGAAATTTTTCATCGATTAATAATATCTTTTGGGTGTGTTATGAACGACGCTAATCATCATGGCAGGATTACAAGGAGAAGCCAGATTATGGCCGGTGCGTGTCTGTTGTTGCAGCTGCTTCACTAAGAGAGATGGTAAAACCTGGTGCATTGGCAATCATTTCGCCTGTAGCTGTTGGTAAGGACTTTGATTTCTATTTTCCAGCTTTTACCAAAACATCTCCTGGAATATATGTAATTAACATTCATCCTTTGCCATTGCCAACCTTACTCTTTCCCCCTTTTCGCCTGAAACGTATGCAAATAATATGGAGTATAAGCTCTCTTCCTCGGTTCTTTTTTTTTTTTCCTTCCAGGTTTTCTATTTCGGGTATTGGGCTACTATACGGGGCATCCTCTCCGCGGTGCAAAAGTCGTCGCTGCTTCGTTGATGTTCGCAACTGTGTCGGGAATTTTGGTGGCTCTTTTCCTCAACACCGCTGGAGGCGCTTGGGACAATGCAAAGAAGTATATTGAGACCGGCGCTTTGGGAGGCGAAGGGAGTGACTGTCACAAAGCAGCAGTCACTGGGGACACGTTAGTTTTTCGACTTGCTTTCGCCTTTATCATAGTAGAGATTATACTTTTGAAAAGAAGATTAACTAGAAAGATCTGAAAAGTTGATTTGATTAATGTATTTTGTTATTAAGGGTTGGAGATCCATTTAAAGACACGGCAGGGCCATCACTTCATGTGCTAATCAAGATGTTGGCTACTATAACTCTTGTAATGGCTCCAATATTCCTCTGACCTTGTTTTCTTTTTTCTTCCTTTTTTTTTTCCTTATCGAAGTGAGATGAGATGATAAGCTGTAGTTAGTATGCTTAGCCAATGGATTTGATTCTTCGTTTCTCTTTATCTTTTTCCCAATGGGGATTTGAATTTTAATCCTTCAGATTGATCTAAAAGCAAGAGCTTTTTACGAATAGTTTGATAGAGTACAAAGGAACTTAAACAATCGAAGGCTATGTATGCCGTCGTCTTCTGATGGGACTAACTGGCTTTAGCTTGCGGAAAAGAAATACCTATCATCAACAAGCAACGTATATAATATTTAAATACCAAAAAACGTCACAATCGAAGCAGCTATCGAGTTTTCTTATTGGAGAGGAGACTGAGAAGTTCTCAAGCATTAAACAACTATCCATGTGTGTCACTTTCGTCGCGTGAAATTTAATATTTTTTTTAGGATTTGTTGTATTCTCAATAGAATCTTTTGTGTTTCATTACAAGATAACTGGGGTTAGGATTCTTCCATCCAGCAGGTGCAGATCCTCTCAATATAATATCACATATTTACGTTCAACGACCTTGATCTGTGTACGTATATATAATATATATATATATATATATATATTCTGTTTTTGTGTTTTTGTATCTATACTCTTATATTAATTGTGATGGTGAGTTAAAAAATGTTTTTAGTGTATCTATTAACCAATCATAACTTGACAAGTGTATGTCTTTTTTATTTATTAAAATTAATTAATAAAATATCTAATTTAAATTAAAACAAACATAATCACCTACTAACATTTTTCCTTGTATTTTTAGTATTATTATTTCATAAATAAATATACATAATAGTATTTAGCACACACATATGGGTGTGCAAAACTACTAGTATTTATTTACTATTATCTTTCTATTAAGTGAGAGAGGCTTATAGTAACTACTTTCTAATTAATTTGGTGTGTCACTCATAATTACAAATCTACCCATGATATTAGTATATATTATAATTATATCATCAAATCAATTTTCTTATATATAATAAAAGCAATAAAATAACACTTACAATTTAATATAAACATAACTTAAAATATTAATAATATATTTATATTTAAGTGCACATGCATAGAATGTGCACATGTACTAGTCTTAATTATGGACGCTCTACTAAAATAGTGTACCTTATCGTGTATTAGTTGAATTATTCAGGCAATTGACATGGGCAATGTCTGGACGTGACGGGCCAAGACATGAAAAGGACTTCCAATAAGAAATTTAAACGGTCTGCGTTGCAATTTCAGAATACATTTATTTTTATATTTTTACGGGTAAAATGAACTGCATTTTATTCAAATGAGTAGGCATGAAAAACGAGCCAACCTCTATATCCACAATCTAATGAGTTTCGGATGAAACACATAGTATATGTAGTATATTCCAATATGAAATATCTAGTCTATACTGACATTAGAAATAAAATCGCAATAACTTCATGTTCCCCAACCTCTCATTTCTCACCACCAAACATGGCAAAAACAAATCCCGGGAAATATACAGAAAAAGAAAATAATTAAAAAGGAAATTGACACCGAACAGTTCCACTGGGCAAGACGCCTGATGGGCCCACAGGTGGGCCCAATGGGCTTGACGTAAGGCCCGACAGGTTAGAACAAGAATATGTTATCCTCACGTGTGGGTGGGGTTTTCTTTTTCATTTTTAATTATATTTTTATTCAGTCAGTCAAAATTAATAATGTGGCCCCGCACGTGCCGATGTCCAATCAAACGCGACACGTGTGAGGTGACACGCTCTCCTCGCAACCCCATTCAATGGATGGGTTCACTTCACACTGTTGACCATTTCCCGTTGTATTTTGGGGTGTTGTAATATTTGAGGAAATTCGGCAAAAATATTTGTATTTTTTTTATTATTCACCACGTAAATTAATTTCATAAATCAAAGAGTCCAAGTGAATCTGAACAATGATCTCCACCGGAAAGTATAACGACGACCACTTAACGGCCTGTTGATTGGAGACCAATATTTTCTTGTTAATAAAGGATAATGTAGTGTGTGTTTTTTTTTATATAAATGAAGGAATATGCACAAATTTTAAAGCCAAAGAAATCGGATTCGAATATAGAAACATAACTTGGTCAAAATAAAGGATAATGTAGTGTGTGTTCTTTCTTGTCGTGCCTAAATTGGCATTTTATTCTGCGTTTGAACCAATTACAGTCTCAACTACAGATAAATTATTGCATGCCGTCAACTTCCATTTGGCGTACAGTGTCTCGAAAAAGAGAAACCCACTTTGAATTCTTTTTCCGTTATTTACTCTGTTAAGTCTCTATTATCAATCGCATTCAAAGGGCTCTTTGCACAGAGGTCATTACGATAACAATTGTTACATGGAAAATATGGTGAAAAGTAAGTTTCCAACTGTATACATCTGGCAAATTAAATTGTGGGATCCATTTATTCGTATTCGAATATTATTAGAATAAAAGTATTTTTATTCATAGATGATTTGAACGAATCAGAATCGCAAATCCATTCATTTACAATGCTTGCGCGGTGTTGCTCTAAAATGCATTTTCTTCTACTGATGAAATCAGATAATACGGTGGGGCCCACACAAAGATGTGTCTTCATATGAAGACAACAAAGAACAAAGAGTTGCTACTGTTATGTGCACACGTTTCAGAAGAGAAGAGATGGTCCCGTTGCAAACACACACCCTCTCACTTTGGAATTATATTATTTTCCCGTATTTTACGCTTTTCTATATTTACATATGTGGTCCCCGCCGACAAATTTATTTAGAAACTATTGGTTAATTTTCTTTTGAATTCAAACTATTGGTTAGTTAATTATCTAGACTATTATCTACCATATCTATAATATCTATACTCTTTTATTAATTGTAAGGGCACTTAAAAACTGATTTTTTATTCTAATTTGGTATATCAAATTACACCCAAAATTCCTAGCCAATGGACAGTTATTTAATAGAGAATAAGACCCTATCGAAAAACTACCCCGCTACCTCTGTAGTGAATTTTGATTATTTTATTTGATGTGTAAAAAAAAATTGTTCTACAGTTTTTAAAAAATAACTGCGCACAGGTGTTGTGCCGAAGCTAGGGGTGAAAACGAACCAAGCCGCTCGTGAGCTGCTCGCAAGCAGCTCGGTCAAAGCTTGACTCGAGTTCGGTCTGACCAAAGCTCGGTTCGAGCTTGAGTTCGGTTCGTTATTGGTCAAGTCAAACTCAAGCTAGGTAATGTTCGGCTCGACTCGGCTCGAAGCTCGATTAAGTTATATATTAATATTTATAATATATCTCATAAGACATAAATAAGCAGAAAAAATTACTGATTTTGATTTCCACCATTATCAAATAAATCATTTGATCTAAAATTGAATAAAATAGTTACTATAAACTGCACGATGAATGACTGAACATCAAATCGCGTGCTAAATTGTTAAGAAAATGTCAAAAACTCAAAGGTATATATAGGACTTGTAAAATAAACAATGTGTTCATTCACAACTCGCGAGCAGCTCGTGAGCAGCTCGGCTAGGTCAACGCTCGACTCGAGTTCGCGTTGACCAAGCTCGGCTCGAGCTTGAGCTCGGCTCGTTATTATCAAGTCAAACTCAAGCATACCCAGGCTCGGGCTCGGCTCGACTCGTTTTCACCCCTATGCCGAACTATCTAGTAATATATAATTGTCTTGGAATGGATATAAATGGCCACATTGATGTGTAACTTATTTACAATTTATCCCTTATTTGTAATTTAATTAATAATTAAATATTTTCATATCACTCTTAGTTTTTTATTTACTGTACTTATGCCTCTATAACTAAGTTTTAAAAATTATATTTAATCATAAACGTTAAACGTATAATTTTAAAATTAAAATAATCTCAATATAATTATTTTACGCACACACAACGGTGCGCAAAAATGGTAGTACATATAATTCATATTTCTTTTTATCTATTTAATATATTACTAAAACACAATCCAAATATATTTAATTAGTTAAGTAGCATGTTGATGGAAGTTATTAGATATTTAGGACCTTATTACAAAGAACAGTCACGCTTAAATTAGTTATTTCATAAAACATTTTTCATCGGCACCTTAACAAAAAGTCAATTTGAAATCAGGCCCCATTAAGGGTTTGATTTCGAATTCAGGCCCTCTTTGAGAATTTTTTAGGTTAAAAGACCCGTTTTATGTGGTGCAAAAAAGTGGTATGCAAGATATATGAACTGGTATAGAGTTACAAATTTCAACATACTGGTACGTCAGAGCAATGAAGTGGTACTGCAGAAAATAAACTGATATCTGTGATCATAAACTGGTACCGAGTTATGGTTTTATATTACAAAATTTGAACATACTGGTATGAAAGAGCAATGAAGTGGTACTTGCAGAAAATGAGTTCTTAAAACTAAATTTTTTGTCAAGAGGACCTCAATCCTAAATGATAGTTATGTGGGGCCTGAAATGAAAATGCCCCTAACAAAACACATACATAGATGTGGGTTCCGTTGTCTTTTCCTCATTATTTTCTGCTTTTTCATCGGCAATTATATGTGGATACATATAGCTGAGTGCTGTCTAGTAACCATTGGCTTTTATCCGAAATAAAACGAAATAAACCTTGCTAAAATAAAGTTTTTATTAAGGCAGACAAAATCTGAACAAGAATCATCAACACCCTTTATCTGTCGTTTGTACAATCGTTTTCAGACTTCTTTCACATTGTCTTTTACCTCGACTTTACATATATATGTATATGATATATATTAATAATTTGAGTTGTAATATCTTATCATTACTACGAGTGACCCTTTATCACATGCATGTACCATCAGCTGATATTTCATGTACGTGGAACGCTTCCGTTCATACAAGTACACATAGATGGTACTGCCTGAAAATAAATGAACTATGTCAATTATTATTTCTACATGTGCTTGTGCTTGTTTTATATATTGTAAGATAAAGAGAATACCTTCTATGTTACTAAATTTTCTTTTCAATTTGTTATTCCTACTTATATAAATTACAAACATATATATTTCACATGCAAGTAAATGCTATTCGACACGACTAATAATTAAAATAAATCCATGGAAGATCGTGTGGAATGAGGCTAATTAAAAGACAAAAAAACAAAAGCAAAAGCTTCATATAAAAATCTGAAGTCAACAGAAGGGGCCATACATATCCTTTATTGCACAAAATTCGTACGTAGCTTTGATCTCTACTTTTCGTGGCCATATATGAAATTATTTGGATAAGATTTTCCAGTGTCGTGCTTCATGAATAGTAATTATTACCATATACATATTAAACAAATAACATTTATCGGACACTGTGGTTGGGTCTTTTGATTTGATTATTTGAATGTGACATTCCTACCGAAAATATGTCATTTCGTTGGAAAAATGAAACGGAAAATATTAAAGAATATCATCCACTGCTAATATCGATTATTTTTTCATAGTAGTTTAAGATAAATAGTAACGTAAGCAATAGTGCTGAATCATGATTGGTGCGTAAGTCCGTTGACCATTGACCAAAGATAGGATAAAAAAATATAAATGGATTCCGGGTCACCCGGCTTTTTAATATTTAATATGAGTACTTAATGAATTAGTTAAATACGTACACCTAAAGATAACCTTCTTTATGAATTACCATATTAAAGCTTTAGCTTTCCTTGATTCTGAGTTCAATTGTGGAAGACATAAAGTTGGTTTGCTTTTCTTATTTTTAATCATTTTTTCCTAAATTATAAAGCATTTATTGGTTTTCTTGCTCCGATTTTAGTATACATACCACGAGACTTCAGTGTGCAGAAATCCTGCTTGAAATAAGAACGCTAATCGCCACGATTTATGTTATCAAACAGCTGTTGAGATAAGATATTAAAGACATAAGAAAATGAAGAACTGCAGTAAATCTCACTTACTTTTTAGTAGATAATCATATTCAATTTTTTCTTTCAGTGAAATGTATCTAGGGCTCCTTGTATTTATAAATAATAATGAAAATATCCTTTGAAAAACAGTAACTTGTGTCACAATGCAAGATCAACTGCATTTTAATCAAACGACAAATTTTATTTAATTACGAGCCTGGCCCCTAATATTTTACGGTGTTTACGTGTATCACAATCTCAAGAAGCTTTTCTAGGTGTACTATTGTTAAAAACTATCAATAATTTCACGTATAACAACTGATATATATATGTGCGTGCTAGTGTGTGTGAAAGAAATAAGATAGAACGAAGATAATCAGATAAAGACAATATTTTTCCCTCGAACCACGAACTGTTTAATACATATACAACGACTCCCCTAAACATAACAAAATAGATGAAAAAAAAAAGAAAAAAAAGAAAGAAACGGTTAAAAGAAGAAACATACTTGGAAAGAGACAAATTAAGCAGCAACACAGAAAAATGATTGGTTAAAACCTAATAAGGACACCGCAAACTCTCAATGACGACGACGACGACCGATCAATCTGAAGACGAACCACTGTCGGCCCATTCCCTAAGACCAGGGCTACTCCACCTCGGACACTTTGGGCTGTAATAGCTAGCCACAACCCTAGAGTTCAAAAGGTCAACGATGGGCGCAAACTTGACGCACCTCGGCGTTTTGTACTGATTGATCGAAGCTCCCAAGCTGATCGCATAGTCCATCAGCTTATCGAAGGTGCCATCTTCGACGATCTTCACCTCCAGCGGCCCTATGGCGTCGAAGTTACGGTTCTGACGATACACGTTGTCGAGGGACTCTTCCAAGGTAAGGCAGCAGTCCTCGAAAACCGACGGAGGTATGTGGGTCGCCGACGACGACCCGACCCGACTGAGCTCCCAGTAGATGACGTAATGGCCGGGTATGGTGTTCGTGTCGGCGAAGCTAGTGTACTCGGTGAGGCGAGCGCCGAAGGGAACGAGGTGGGCGAGGGCGTTTCGAACTGCGGTTTGAAGCTCTACTTCGTCGGTCTTGTCCGTGTCTATGCTCAGGACTACGTTCTTTCTGCAGACGAAGTTGAACTGAGGTGCGTTGTTCTTGAATCCTGCGACGCGGAGAACGTCGCCCACTCTATACCTATACAGCCCTGCGAACAAATTTCGGCAAGGATTAGTTAGTTGTGATAAAAGCGAAAGAAGAAAGGGAAGAAAATAACTGGGCTTTTCATTTACCAGCGTAAGTAGTGACGACGAGCTCATACTCACGTCCGAGCTCGACGTCGACGAGGTCAACCAGTTCTTGCTGCTCTTTCTCGTTGAGAGATTTAGGGACGACGATGTTACCGTTATCAACTATTCCGTGGTTCCTAGGAACAGGCAAGAACTCGTAGTAACACATGGTGGGGATGAGCGTGTAAGCCACTTCGCCGGGCTTGCAGAGAGGGTTCAAATTGACGCCGAAATAGCACTCCGACGAGGCGTACATTGTGCAGACGAGGGGCAAACCATCGCTGTAGAAATCGAGGATGGGTATGTACTGAGACATGGTGCCGGTCACGATCACGTCTACGTACTTGGTGTTGGGCCAAATCCTTGTAATAATCCCCTGCCAAGACTCCTTCCTACACTCGGACTCGACGAAATCCGCCAGGGTCGGGTCGGGTTTGAGCACCCTCAGAACGGATTCCCTCACGGACTGATCGGTAATGAGAGGGTTAACCGTGCCAGTCCTGATATCGTGGCAGAGAAGGGCGTAGTGCTTCTCCAAGAACCTTATGGCCCGGATAAAACCCGAGGCGAAGACCGCCCCGACCCGCAAGACTTCCTCGTTTTGGCATAGCCCGCATAGCATCTGCGAGTACATGCTCTGGTAGGAGTCGGGGCAGAGGATTGTCTCGTTAGGTGAGGTGTAGTTCGTGTAAGGGTCGTACGGCCTGGCCTTGAAGTGCGAGCTTTTGTAGTAGCTCGTGAGAACGGGTCGGGCCAACAACCCGCCCGGGGTTTTGGTCTCGCATTTGACGAACAGAAAGTACATGCCTTTGCCCTTCTCTAAGCCAGGGACGAACTGGCTCATTACGGGCATCAGAAGGCTGTACAGCAGAGACCTTCTGTCAAGCTCTTCCTCGATCGTAGGCATCACTTTTCTCTCGCCGGCCGACGTCCCAGAACTGCAATTGACAAAAAGAGTTGTTGCATCGCTGTAAGGTAAGAAGAAAAGAAGCCCACATGCAAGAAAGTTTCTTTCTTTTTTTTTTTCCTGAACAAAGATCGTCATCGGTAGCAAAATACTGTAATAAAACCTCGTCAAGAACTCAGAGATGGGCTGAGAGCAAAGTATCTGAGATTTGTCGCCGTTGGCTATGCGATTGATGTCGGGGAGAATGTCCTCGTAGGTGATGACGGGCATTATTTTCTTGAAAGTTTCTCTATCGACTCGGCCGTCGAGCCCATGCCTTTTCAAGTACTCGACGTGGGCGTTTCTGGATAAGATCTCGCCGAGGACACGCCTCTGTACGTCGTCGGCGTTCTTCGTGACGTCTTCGATGTACTCAAGCTTCTTCTTGTTTTTCTCTTCTAGATTATAGGTGTGGGATTCTGCTAGTTTTGGTGCTTCAGGCATGTTTTTGGTATGTATGCGTTTGTCGAGAGAGAAAGAGAATGAGATTGAGGATATTAATGAGAGAGATGGTGAGCGTGGAGAGTTTGTGAGGGGTGAATAGAGATTTATATAGAGGGAGGTTGAGGGTGTTCGGTGGTCCACCATGTTATGTTGTAGTGTTTAAAAGTGTAAAGGAAATTGGTAGGAAAAAAAACCATAACTAGAAAAATAAAATAAAATTGAAAGTTTGCATTGCATATAATGGAAGATGATGTAGTGCATGTTTTTGTACGAGTCTCTTACACATTAAACTCTCATGCCTGCTTGTGACCCATCAAGAAGTGTGCCAAACAACATATGGTTTCCACATGAATTAAAAAAAAAAAAAAAAGGAAGGCAAAAGTCTTTTTATATGGTTTAAAAATAGTTTGGGGGTTCAGATTGGCGTTTATCATAACAATTCTATTCCGTAATCTCTTTAGGTGATAGAAGAAAAATATGCCCATCGTCGTTACATGTCAGAGTATTAATATGCTAAAGTCAATTTCATTGAAAACGGGATCATAAATTAATCCTTAGTAAACACCTATGACGATCGTACAATCCTATAGTTTATTAGCTTTAAACCCCGTAAGTTTGTCCGATTGAGCCATCACACGCTAACTAAAATTAACCACTTTAAACTAATCGAAGTAATAAATTAATTAGGAAAAAAAAAACGTTGGGTGTGTGCTTGTCCCATTCGTACATACAAGACTACGCTATATTTATTATATCAAGACAAAGACTTGTTTATTTAGTGCATAGCGTTGACCGGCGGCAAATGTCCGGTGAAACATATTATTACATGCGTGCTTGTACTTCGGGTGTTTCTCCTAACGCCGGCAAGCTCCGTTTCCCGGTGACACAAATGCCGGCGGCGGATTCTCAATTTTTTACAACTTATTTATTTATTTTTTTAACTTGAATAGGTCATCGAAGTTTTTTTTGCATGAACATATAATCCTCGTGGGCTTTGTACGTTAGCAAGCGACAGCTGTCACAGCTGGCTATTATTAGCCAGATGGAATTTTGCGTCACGTAAATTTTATGTGGAGCTCTTTTTTTCTTGTTACTTCACGCATTCGATGATTATTTATTTGCTAGCTTAATTAATTCTCCTATGATATTAAGATTCCGTGTTTGGTTTTTTTGTTTTTAAATGGCTCGTAAATATTTTCGAATGATGGTTATTGTGTTTTAATTAGGGGGAGGAACGGAGGCGTGGTGGAGCAAGCCAGCTTATATTATTATTCATTAGTCAGCTTTGTTTCACTGTATTAGGTAATAATCTAGAAATAATGCTACAGCGATTTCAACTAGTTTGCCTAACTAATTTGAAAACTCGGTACTAATTTATACTTAATACGCACTTAATTCTGACAATATGTTACCAAAATTAATAAGTCAACAAGAAGAAGATATCGAGGATAGTATGTAGTAATAAAATAAGATTAGTTATGTTCTTTGTCAAAATAGTTTACTCTACAAATCTCGGATCCCAAGAAACGAATTTGTCAATTTTGACTCGTGCATTGTTAAACTGCATTGAATATATTAGTATATGAGTATTTTGTGTTTGAAGAATAATACTTGTCGAACGCATGGTAAAGAAACTAATAGTATAATCAGGTTTGCACAGTGTGTAAATACACATATTCTTGCAATGATAATTGTAGTTTACTCATATTAGAATGGTTAAAAGATTTACCTGTACAATCTTAATTAATTTCTCTATGGCAATTCGCAATTATATATTTTTTAATTTTATAAATTTGACCATGTTTTCTCCCTCGTACTCATGCGGGATCATGGTAGAAATTCATTGGAGATTACTGATTTCAATGTGGTCAATAATGATTTTATTTAATATAATATAGGTTTTTTTTTGTTCCCATAAAGATTTATTGTGATGCATGCTTTATGCTTACTCGAGCACCGTCCCATCCCATCCTCGGTAGTTAATTATATTGTATCTCCAATATATTTTCTTCAAATGGGTTTTACTTTATAAAATGTATATTTCATTCCTTAGTTCAAACGAAATAGATCATTACCATGATTAACTTGCACTTATTACAAGGTTTAATTGAACTTTGGAGACCAATAATATGGTCCCTAGCTCTTTGCTTCCATTTTTGGTGTATCAAGGTAGATATTGCCATTATTACAAGATTTATTCTTCATTTTTTAACGTTAAGACAGGATCCTGTCGTTTAAATTAGCTACCAAACTATAACATACAGCATACTTACAAATATTGTCAAAAAAAAAAAAAAAATTATTGTCATATCCGTAGAAGATAACCCTCTCAAATTAGTCAAACGAGACAAAAGATAGAAGTCATCTACCTCCACTTTCGACTACGTATGAATTGTATGTCCCCTAAAACTTGCTTTTTATATGAACCTTAATAATAACAATCTTTTATTTAATCTTTTTATATGTCGGTATAAGATTGTGGAATTAAATGTCCGCCTTGCTTGTTTTTATCATCTCACTGTTTATAGTGATTTGCCTGTCGGTTAAGTGCTCATAAATAATGTTAGAAAAAATATCAAAACTGTTCATCCCATCTGCAGTAAATTATTGCTGCATAGTATTCCTAGTCAAATTTCAGTTCTATTTAATATCTAAATCAGTTGCTTATCACAACCACTTCTTACTATTTATTCATTTCCTTTTCTATGACATAATATATAATAAATTGAAAGCCGTTCCCTTGCCTGAAATATTTTAATTTGCAACATATATGATTAATTATCGATCAATAAGTTTAAAGGGGCCTATGTGCACGGGCAGTGGCAAGCAATCATCGCTTGGCTGTTGACCACACAAACTTGTTGGTCCTAACACATGCATATAATTATTTTAGCTAAGCTGTTATGTGTATTTATATGTCATCTTAGGTTTAAATACTATATTAATAAACTTAGGGAACTTAAGCATCGACCCGACAACATTATTCACTTGTAAATAAACAAGTTGCGAGTTGCTAACACTATGTATAAGTTGAGAGCTAGGATCTATCGAAATTTCCATAATTTTTTTTATCGACAAACGCTTCTTAAGTTAATTATATATTATAAATTAATTATATACATATATCCTTTGTTGACTCTTCGCTGAGGCCACAAATCACATGGCAACGACAAAAGGGATTCTGATTTCTGTCCCTCACTTTGCAAGGTAAAGATTAAAAGGTTCAAAAAAAAAAAAAGATAGCATTAGTTTAACATAACATCGATCGAAGCTAGAAAAGAAAAGACAAAAGAAACTCATCGTGGCCTAGCATGTAGAAAGGGATAAAAACCATTACGTATATATGGTTGAAAACAATGACAAGATGGATCGATCAAAAGTTGTAATGATTAACCCAAATAGTTTCAACCCTACACAGTGTGGTATTAATTAGTCGCCTTCATTACGATAAATAGCATTCGTAGTTAATCAATCAATCCTATGCCTGATGATTATTATGTTGCTTCATGCTCCCTAATCACACAATTACTCCACAAAGTGATTAGGGTTTTTAAGACAATGGATATGATTGGTTATGAAATTGGAAAAAAAAAGAAAGAAACTTTTTAGGCTTTAAGCCCATCGTGTCTTGTCGCCCCTTGCACGCACCACGGTGGGTCCTACCTATAATAGTGCCCCACTTTGTTAAGTTGAAAGACCCCATTTTTCTCGAACTTACCATTTGTTGCAAGAGAAATGGTCCGTCATAGTTAATAGACATAGATTTATAAGCTTTTGTGGTTGTGTAATGAAAGATGAACCAAGATATGCGGGGAACACATTCATGCAAAAGTTGAAAATAATAATATAAAATTTCAATATTATATTATTAACTTATAAGAGGGGATATAGAAACTTTTGCTTCCTTTTTGTTGTGATGGTCACGTTGCTTGCTGTGACAATGTGTAGTTCAATAGTGCTGTGGAACATTGCTAGATTGGAAAAACTTTTTGAGACACACACACACACGTATGGTGCTATGCTATGAACTGCAATAAAAGTTGATGGGCCCCAATTTATGGGCCCTATGTCGTTGAACAGAAAAAAGTAACCAATAGAAAATGGCCCATTAAATCAATTAGTAGCTGTATTTAAGGCCCAATGTCTTCTGATTTGCTTCCATCACATTAAATGCACATCTTATCCCCCTACTTTTCTCCTCTTATAGGTGCATGCACGTTCTAAGATTAGACCAAGAAAAATAAAAAATAATGTAACTTTATATTTTAAATTTTATATATGAATATCCTATGTTATACATCTAAACTTATAATGAAGATAATACTTTAAGCTATAGAAGGTATCCACGCGCTACGTCACCGTTCACGATCCGACTGTCAAAAACTCCAATATGTATTACTCCCTTCGTCCCGTTATCTTTATCACATATATGGGTGGGCATGCGAATTAAGATAGTATTATTATAATAATATAGTACAATGAAAAGGTTAAAAAGTGTATATTTTGACACGTCTTAAGAATATTTAATATGGTTATACTGATTGTTTGTGATAGTTTTTTTGCTAAATAAGGAAAGGTGATAGAATTATTTGGACGCCCGAAAAGGAAAAATGTGATAAAATTAGCGGGACGGAAGGAGTATAATTTTCAGAAAAGGAAAAAAGAACTCCAAAGGAGTCTAACTCTGATTACCTCCTTTTGCAATAAAACCTATGTAAATTAATAACATTGAGACTACTAAATTTTATTAACTTAAAGAGATATTAATATATCGATAATTTAATATTTTATTAAATAAAAGTAATTTTGTAAATTCAACTATTGTTTAGTTCTGCCAATGGCGAACTGAATCAAATGAGACATGAGTGAGTATATTATCTTCATATTAAATGCAAATATATCATGTACACTATTTTCATAATAACATCATTAATTTCATTTAATGATCTTCTAAATATTTGACATGTTGTTCATAGTAAAGCCGTGAATATTTTTATTTATAATTTTTTTTAGCAATTTACAATTATATTTAATTGTAATACTTTATGAATATTAATTTAGAGTTTTATAGGACCTAATATTTATAAATGAATTTTTCGAAAAAGTATTATCTTATTATCTTATCGAATTTAATATTTCTACAAAAAAGGCCCAAGTCAGGACCACGATATTTTATAAATTTAAAGAGATTATTAATTTATTGAGTTTTTATTGAAGTTTTACTGTTTTCGTAATCGCAAACTAAAGATGTTCGATAGAAAAACGTGGCGCAACCATCCACTTAAGATTTTTGGTACCCAACATCATTTTCAATTGATTTGATTGAATGTGCGATCCAAACGTGACATTGCATTAAATACCAAGAATTCTATCAAATCCCAGCTTAAAATTGCATACGAACTTCTAATGGTACATTATGTACAGCCAGGATTAAAGAAAGACAAAAATACTAGAAAGAAAATATAATTACACAAGTACAAGATGCATCTAAGCAAATAATTCAGAATTTCTCAATACCAATTTCCTTGCAACACAGAAACTTCGCCTTTCCAGCTACAACTAGCTACAACGCAAGGCAAAGTAGGATGAAACTCCACGTCTATACACGCTTGATCATACGCATTAATCTTTTTCAAAAGTTTCGAAGTTTTCGAGTCGTAAAAGTAGATAGACCCATCGGATGACCCAGATACTATTATTTTTCCGTCGCTACTGAAATTGCATTTAATAGGAAAACCTGAAACGCCGTGGCCTTCGTATCTCCTGTACTTGTCAAGCTTGTATGGTGGCTTCGAAGAGAATATCGCAATATAGTTACCGTTTGATTGTGCTATGAAGTATGGCTCGAATGGGTGGTGTTTAATACTCGGGCATGTGTATGCTTCGGTATAAACCTGAGAATTATTATCAATGTGTGAGATTGGAGAGCGAGAGACATACACATGGATATACACGCAGAAATACGATTGAGGAAGGACATGGCAGTTTATTTATTTATTACCTGATTAGAGAGTGGGACTTGTCTTGAAACGTCCCATACGATGATCGAATTCTCACTAAGGTTGGTTCTGGAGACATCGCTCGAGGTAATCAAATTTTTGCCGTCGAGTGTGAATTCTAAGTCGAGGATTGGGCCAAGATTTCTGACGTATTCATGTGCTGCTTTCCCTGACCTTACATCCCATAACTTAAGACCACCTTTTGATCCACCTGAGATGAAGAGGTTGTAGTTCGATGGAGAGAATTTCACTACTTCTACGATCTGATCCTCCTTAAAGGATAGAGTCTCCACTCCCTTTTCGACGTCGATCAACCTCGACGAGCAATCATAGCCACATGAGAGAATGGATAATCCTTGTGGTGACCATTTAACGTCTTTCACTGCCGCTTGGTGAAAGTTGAATATCCGTGCTTGCTTTTTCTTATCACTCCAGACGTTCCATATCGACACAGTATGATCTAACGAGGCTGATGCAAGAAGGTGGGCTGTAAACTAACAGAAAGATTCGATTAGAAATTCTACGACAGATTTTTCTTTAATAAACAACCGACAAACAGCCATGAACTCTATAACGATATGCTTACAATGAGTTTTAGACCATTGCAGAGCATTCACAGGTTTAGAGTGGCCATCGAGTGCCGAAGAAAGTGACTGAGGTGTTGAGTCAAAGGTTGAGCCTCCCTTTTGATGCCTTCTCAATTTCGTCAAGATTCCACGCGGTATATCCGATTCTGAAATGCTTCCCACAACTACGTAGAGAAGAATTTGATGAAATCACCTAATTACATGGCTCTTTGCGGAAGTTCTTAAATTCTTCAAACTGCCTAAATGTTCCAACAAGGAACTACTACAGTTTAATCACCGAGAGGAAACACAGTAATCGCTCAGAAAGCTCACACAGAATTAATAGTTCCATTCCAGTAAGAAAGCTACTAAGAATGTTCGAAATAACTATGCTTGCAACTTCAGCAATAAAAAGAATCTTCAATTGCAGATATTTTAATCTCAAAGCCAGCTTCTAACACTAATTCGTCGTCCAACGCAATCTGAAAAGCAACACCGAACCTTTCGACGAGCTGGAGTAATTCGGATCGGAGCCTTCAGGTTTCGAATTCGGGTCATCCTTAGCTGCGAGCAACGCTCTTTGTCGTTTAGATACATAGCTTCCAGCGATAGGAGTTTCCCTATTAGCGTGAAAAGCGAGTTTCACGGTCCGTGCTGACTCACCGTTCCTAACCCTTTTCGTCGTCCCCGGCGGCGGATATGTGAAGGACTCTGTTAGCGACGGCGCAGTGGCGGTTTTCACCTCGTCATCGGAATCGTCGGAGTACGCCTTCGAAAGAAGATCCATATTTTTGCGAGCTCAAAGTTTCTCTGCCCCCATGGATCTTTCTATGAGTGTTGGGCTTTTATTGGGCCTATAGGCCCAATATAGTTGGTTGTTAATTGTCTAGCTAACTATGTATAGGAGATCAAATGACAAATGTGTAGAAATAAGACTACATATGAGTTACTTAAGCGACGTGTAAACATTTCATAATTTATAAAACTTGATGTGATGAAATCAATCCATCGCGGACACTGACAACGATAGGAAACAGTAACTAATGTAAGAAAAAAATGTATGGTCAAATGTGGCAACGGTATTACGAGTAAAAGTCAAGTCTAGTGATTTGAGAAGCTAGTTAGTCTAAATATTCAATTCTTTATAACTTATTGCCTTTTTAAAAGCTTGCAGTGGTTAATATGTTAAATTTCGTGACGATGTGTTAAACTTGACGTGCTCCTACTTGAATATACCATTTGACTTCTATGGTCGTATCTACGACGAATAGTTGAATTTTTACCGGCTACCTTATTTATATACATATATAATATATGTAATATATACAAAAATGTTATGGTGCTGGTAAGCAACATATTATGTGGTATTTTTATGTGCCATGTCAACATACCAAATCAACACCGACGGGTTCACTAATCCCATGTGTAGGTTATAGATCAATAAAAAATCACATCGTATGCCGACTTGGCGCGTTGATGTGGCTGGTGATATACCCAGGAGCACTAATATAATCGCTAATCTTGTTAAATTATATCATGTTACAAGTTAGCTCACTAGGATTAGTGGGCAAAATATACATTTACATCGCTAAAGCCTAAAATACATCATATATTAGAATGGAACAAGTCCGAACATCTGATCATTGTTTCGTTTCGACAAGACAATTTGAAAAATCCTAGGGTCGTGGAATACTCTTTGAAATAGAGAGGATAGGATGACTAGGCTTATTTTGTTGAAAAATGATCAAAGCATACATTTATTCTAACGTAAACGTCCGTCTTACACAATTACCAAATACATACATATAGCCATCAAAAGAAAAATTCCGATCCAAATTTTTAGCATGAGCTTGACTATATTTGAAATTTAATTTCGTTTGTGTACACACCTCATTCATAAACCAAAAGTCATCGCCTTCGCCATCATTATTCTAATTTGATTTCTAAGGGGGAAAATATAGAAACTTCGAACGACTAGACAATGGCTAAAAGACTTAGCAGCAAACAGTTCATCGCCACCTTCGTCTTCTTCTTCACACCGTCGTTCCTAAAACTCGCCGGCGCAACAGATACGCTAATTCTGAACCAAAGCATAACGGACGGCGAAACGCTGATCTCACCCAGCGGATTATTCGAGCTCGGCTTTTTCAGCCCGAGAAATTCCAAGTACAAGTACGTAGGCATATGGTACAAGAACATCAAACCACTCACAGTCGTTTGGGTAGCCAACAGAGACAACCCACTGACGAACTCATCGGGCGCATCGTTGAAGCTCATCAGCCCAGGAATTTTATCTCTCGCCGACGGTAATAACACCGTTTTCTGGACAACCCACGCGTCAAAGCCGGCGATAAGTCCCACCGCGAAGCTGCTCGACGGCGGCAACCTCATCGTACTGAAAGAATCGAGCGACGGCGGCGACGACATTCCAGAGGATAATTATCTATGGCAGGGCTTCGATTACCCAACCGACACGCTCCTGCCGGGGATGAAGTTCGGTCGGAATCTGGCTACGAACCACGAGGCTTTCATTACATCATGGAAAAGCGCCGACGACCCATCAATGGGTCAGTACAATTACCGCTGTGACCCTACTGGCTATCCTCAGTGAAGACGGTCCCACACACAATGGATAAAAATCACTAAGTAATATACGGATGTTGGACGTGATGTTGGGTTAACACTCACTCTCTCTTTTAAAGCACAGCGGAATAGTAAGAACTTAGCGACGAAATGAAACGAACACACACGATGTTTTTATGCAGCAAGTCAAATAACTTGCTGCGAATCCACTATAAAGATGGATTACAAACTATCACGAAAAGATAGTTCAAAACTAGTCTAGCAAAACCTACGAACCAATAAAAGATTCAGCAAACGCTAGGCTAACAAAAGAAAACTCTTTCAAGAAATATTCTCGCTCAGATATGCTCTCAAATTCACTCTGTGTTCGTCCTCCCAAAGTCCGTCTCTTCAACGGTTAAGTCTTCTCGACTTATATACTTCTTCGACTTGTGAGAGACTTGTTCCAACGGCTTAGCAACTTCCCACAACGTCCACTAACGTCCACTAAGAGTATTTGGACAGTTAGTGACCGTTGCAGCTCGACTTGGTCAGCTTGGGTTGCTCAGTCTTCACTTGTTCTCCAAGCTTCCTATTTTTAGTATGCTTCACTCCTATTTTCGCTCTAGCTCTTCTACACTTCTTCCACGCGGTTTGATCAGTTCAATCCCTTGATTAAGTCCTGCAAAACACTAGAAAAATTCCACGTCATCAATTAAATAGGTTTTGGGCATGAAAGATAAAACTAGGAAAGAGAACATTCTCGGCCAACAGATGTTGACTAGAATGTTACTCAACATAGTTTCAGTTGAATGCTCAACATCAACAATCTCCCCCTTTTTATCTTTCTTCCCAAAACCAATGCAGAAGCTATCCTTAGCAAAAACTCCCCCTGAAGGCAACATCCACTCAACCACAAAACAAAATGGTTAGAGTTAGAAGGAAATCAGAATAGTACTAAAAACTATTCAAAGTACTAAAAAGTTAGTACACGCCTTAGAGGTCCAGAAACGATCTGCAAAAATAAAAATAAAAATAACATGGTCCAAAATAAAAAGCACACATGAAAATAATAAAGAACCAGGCATGCAAACACAAGCAAAATGCGCATGCACAAAAATCGACGCCTAAGTGTTCAGACTGTCGACGGGTTCTTCCCCTTCAGCTCCTGCTTGGCCTTCAGCTCCTTGAACTTGCACTTGCTCACGATCCTCATCTCCGCCTTCTTGTACTTCGGCTTGCACTTCACTCGGCCCTGCCCGATCTTCAGCTCTCTTCTCAGCGCTCGCTTCTGCCCTATTATCTCCCCCTTTTTGGGAAGAAATGATCCTCCTCAAAGCATCCCTTTGAGCCACCAACGCTGCGATGGACTCATCAAGTGCTCTAAGGGCCTGTTCTGCTACAGATGTTGCCCCAACATCTTGGTCAACATCGTCTTCAGGGTTGCGCCAGGGCAGATCTACAACTCTGCCAGAGTCTGCCAAATGACTTGGCTGGACCGGATACGGGCTCCTTTGAGTGATCGATCACTACGTCTCGCCGTGTAGGTTGGAATCCGCCTTGTAGAAGTACTCCGTAGATGATCGAGGGATAAGGGAGAACTCCCTTCCCTTTCTTCTCAGCTTGGTTGGACATATTGTCCAGAATGTACTTCCCCCAATTAATAGGCAAGTTTTGACCAAGGGCAAACAACAAATGCGCCATGGTCTCAGTTACCCTGACCTCATTAGACGTAGGCAGCCAACTACATACCCCAATCTTAAACAAGACCGAATACAGAGATGTAAGAGCACTACCCGCACAGTTTCCTACCCACTTGGACACTCTACCCCCGGTAATAAACCTAACCACAACATCATTATCATATTCATACCCCATTTCTACCTCAGGAGTACGAAGAAATCTATTTATAGCACTGGCCGACATGTCATAAAGACTCCCCCTCAGAAAAACCTTCCCATACTTCTTAGACCCAACCTCAGCTACATTAAAGAAGAGATTAGCATATACCTCTCGGACAACACTGTCACAGTATGTCCCCAAGCTCGTCACCATGTGCCCGAGATGCCTTGACTCCAGGAATTGCATCACGCCGTACTTCCTGAAGCTCACTTCGTCCACGACCCGCTCCACCCTAAAGAGTCTATGACTCAGGGAACTCCACAGCTGCTCGTTGGCTGGGCGGTAAAATTTGCGGCTGGGCAATGGACTCTCCCAATCTGAGTCTTCCAATGTTAGGTCAACATCAGACCCAACATTCCCTTCAGTGACTGGCACAGGGGAGACATCTCGGTGGCTTTCGGCTTGTTGAGGTGCACTTTCAGTCCTCGCTCTCTTCGCTGGCTTGTCATCACTTTCCATGGGTCGTTTGCCCGCGCTCTTCTCCACCCTTTTCCTCAAAGACTCCAGGGTCTCAGCTAGTTCAGCCTCCTCATCGTCGTTGCTCTCTGATTGTTCTGAGGCGGTGAAGGACTCCGAGTCAGAGGGCGGCGTCTCTCCCCCTGAACGTTTGAAGTCCTCATCTGAGAACTCCGAGTCGACGCTGTCATAAGTGGTGGAGTCGACGACAGTGTCAATCGAGTCGCTGGACAGATCGATGGGGTCATCGGCGTTGGAAGTTGGGTTCATCGCTCGTCTGATACGCCCGCTTCGTCGCTTCGTCACAGGAGCAGAAGTCTTGGCCTGGGATTTTCCCTTCTTCTTCTTGGAAGTTTCTGGCCGAGACTTCTTCGTCTTTGGGGCAGTCGCAGTCGTCGGAATTAAGCTTGGAGCGCCAGGTAAAGGCGTCGTGGCAGCTTGCGGCTGTGGAGGAGGAACAGACGGCGGCGCTGGAACGTAAATTGCGCCTCCCACCAAGCTAGTTTGGACTGGCCGTGGCTGGGATGAAGTTGCACCGAGCGGAGCGTCGGCGAAAGTGAAGACCGGTGGCCGAATCGTCTGTCTGGGCGCAACTGGGGCCGGAAAAACTGGGTCTGTTGAAATAGGGGTTTCCACCGTCTGAGAGCTCGGCGCTGTCGGCTCCTCTCCTGCAATTGGGGCTCCAGATTCTGGAATTTCACCAGATGAGCTCGGCGGCGCGTCATCCTTGCGGTTTCTTCGCCGTCTTTGGAGCGCTTGGAGACTGATGCTCAGAGGCACGTCGTCGTCACTGTCTTGGCTTGGCATCGTCACTGGAGTTTCTTGGCTAGGGTTCGCCGTTTGTGGCTCTGTCGTCGTGGGCCGTGGCTCTTCTGTGGTCGGTGGTTGTGGAACTTGTTCTTCGGCGGCCTGCGGTGGTGGTCTGACTGGTCTGAGTGGCTGAAAAGGCCCGGTGTAGACCACGATCTCCATGGGACCTGGAATTACTTGCAGAGGGACTGGAGCAGCAGGGTTAGTGTCGAATGTTGGGTCAACATTCGGTTGAGATGATGAATTCGACATTATTTCAGCAAGAAAAAAATGAATCAAAGTCGAAAAATGAAAACCCTAAGAGCTGAGATGGAAGAGAAAATTGCAGAATGCAGTTTCAGAGTGGTAGAGAACGATGTGGAGCAAGTGGGATGATATGACAAGTTAAATAAAATCATATAATCTACCACTTATAAATCGCACAAGTCACAACGGTCACTGTAGCAGTTTCTTAAGCTAATCATGGAGTTAATGGACATAAATATAACCGTTGAGCATAAGGAGAAAACTGCTTAAATTGGATAAGTTCAATACTAAGTCATGATTATTCAAAAACATGAAGCTAAAATTAGTATATAACCAATCCACTTTCACGAGCACATAGGAGCAAGTTTGAGACTAAGTCATGCGAGTAAATAGGAAGCATTTCAGACCACGTTTCTTACCAAAAAGACCACTAAGTCAAAAGTCAAGGTAGAATCAAGATATACTAACCGTTTGAGCGACTTCGATGAGCACATAGAGACAAGTGTAACACGCTGTTCTTCGAAACTTCTAATGCAAATCTGAGAGATTTCTAAAATAGACACACAAGACTAACAAAACAGTACTAAAGACAGACACGAATAAAGACGAAAGCACAAAATATAGCAATATCAAACTGATAGTCACATATGTTGCCCTAACATTTGACTCAACATTCTAATTCCGTAATCCTAGACTCATCTGCTTAATCCTTCTCAAAATCAGTTCCCTTTATTCTACCCTTTCACCTCACATATCCAACCGAAATTTTGCACTGCCCTTATACCCTCAGCCTCAAGGTTCGGATTTTTGTCGCATAGTATACATCGTCACCGCGAATGCCGTGTACCTAAGGAATCTTATTACCAAATACCTATATCTAGCCGAGAGTTTATGAGCATGCTAATACACAAAAAGGATTGGTTTTTAGTCGCAAAGAGTACATCGTCACAGCGAATGCCGTGTACCTAGGGACGTATTACCAAGAGCCTATAAAAGAGGGATCGGGTTCATTTAGGGACCAATCAAGAAGAATCAAGTCATTTCACAGGAAAACAGAACAGAATATTAAACCAAACATTAAAGCTGTAACAATCAAATTCGACATATGCTATGTTGATCCAAATGTTGGACCAACATTTAAACTAACATGTGCAAACCTATGGATTTCTTCAGGTCCGAAAACCTTTCAGAATCCAATGCTTTCGTAAAAATGTCTGCTAACTGATTCTTAGTGTCTATATGCTCAATGCGGACTAAATCTTTTTCAACCATATCTCTCAGAAAATGATGCCTAATATCTATATGCTTCGTACGAGAATGTTGAATAGGGTTCCTAGAGATGTTAATGGCACTAAGGTTATCACAATACATAAGAACAGATTCGCATTCTAAACCATAGTCACATAACATGCTATTCAACCACAATAACTGGGTACAACAACTACCCGCAGCTACGTACTCAGACTCAGCAGTAGATAACGACACACAATTTTGTTTCTTACTATACCATGCAACCAAGTTGTTACCTAAGAAGAAACAGCCGCCACTTGTACTCTTGCGGTCATCTTCGTCACCTGCCCAGTCAGCATCGCTATAGCCTACAAGACTCAAGTTAGTATCTTTGGAAAACCATAGTCCTAGGCTACACGATCCACTCACATAACGAAGTATTCGCTTAACAGCATTAAGATGTGTCACTTTAGGTTCAGATTGATACCTAGCACATACGCAAACACTATACATTATGTCAGGTCTACTCGCAGACAAGTACAGTAAGCTACCTATCATCGAACGATACAATGTTGGGTCAACATTCTGCCCAACATCGTCCTTACATACCTTTTGCGTACTACCCATGGGAGTTTTCATTACCTTCGCCGTGTCCAGTCCAAATTTCTTTACTGTGTTCTTGGCATACTTCTCTTGGGACATAAAGATCCCATCACTACTTTGCTTAATCTGCAAACCTAGAAAATAAGTTAGTTCGCCAATCATCGACATCTCAAAAGTAGTGTTCATCGCCTGCACAAACTGGTCTAAAAGAACTTGTGAGCTTGAGCCAAAGACAATATCATCAACATACACTTGAGCAATTAAAATCTCGGATCCAACCCTTTTAACAAAAAGTGTTCGATCCGCCTCACCTCGAGTGAAACCGAACTCAAGTAGAAATGTTGCTAATCTTGCGTACCAAGCTCGAGGCGCTTGCTTCAACCCGTACAACGCTTTCTGCAGCTTAAAAACATGGTTAGGATAATGGGGATCTTCGAACCCTTTAGGCTGTTCGACATAGATTTCCTTATCAATATACCCATTCAAGAAAGCACCCTTAACATCCATTTGGTGTAATGTAATGTTAAGCCAACATGCAATAGCTAACAACAGTCTAATCGACTCTAACCTAGCAACGGGAGCAAACGTCTCATCAAAATCTATCCCTTCTACTTGCGTGTAACCCTGAGCTACTAAACGTGCTTTGTTTCTAACAACCCTACCAAGTTCATCCGATTTATTTTTAAAAATCCACTTCGTGCCTATGACATTAATGTCTTTCGGCCGTGGGACTAAGGTCCAAACTTGGTTTTTCGCAAACTGCAAGAGTTCCTCTTGCATGGCATTTATCCAGAAATTATCCTTAAGAGCTTCATGGACATTCTTAGGTTCTAATTCAGAAACAAAACAATTAAACCGTACCTCAGAGTATACTGTGTTCAAGCATACATTCCTTACCATAGTCTTGTAATCCTTTCGTGGTTTGACTCTGGTCTTTCTTCCTTCGTTGACATCTCCAATAATCAGATCAGTGGGATGATCTTTTTGTATCTTGGCTGGCGGATCTCGTCGAACTTCGCTGGGACCAGCTTCAACATTCGGTTCTGGCTCAGATGTTGAGACCAATGTTGGCTCAACATTGTCATCCGCTGGCTCCTCTGGTTCGTTACCCGCTTGAATAATATCTGCAATATCAACTTGAGGAGATATTTTGCTAGGATCAGTAGCATCATCAAACACCACGTTCACTGATTCTTGAACCGATTTCAAACGCAAGTTATAGACACGGTAAGCACGACTATTAGATGAGTAACCTAGAAAGATGCATTTATCACTTTTCGAATCAAACTTGGTCAAATATTCACGATCATTCAGCATATAGCAAAAACAACCAAATACATGAAAGTATTTAACCGTAGGCTTCTTACCATTCAACAATTCATATGAAGTTTTCTTTGTACCATGCCTAAAGAACACACGATTTGAAATGTGACATGCGGTATGCAAAGCTTCAGCCCAAAAACGCTTAGACACATTTTTTGAAAGTAACATAACACGTGCCATTTCTTGAAGTGTCCTATTCTTCCTTTCGGCCACCCCATTTTGTTGGGGCGTCTTAGGAGACGAATATTCATGCACAATGCCTTTCTTATCACAGAATTCATCAAAAAACTGATTCTCAAACTCTCTACCATGGTCAGACCTAATGCGGAAAATAGTAGCACTGAAAATGTTCCTAACCATAGCACAAAAAGTTTTAAAGAAGTCGAATGATTCTGATTTTTCCCTAAGAAAGAAAATCCATGCATATCTAGAGAAGTCATCCACGAGCACATAAGCATATTTCCTACCTCCTATGCTATCAACTTCCATAGGACCCATCAAATCCATGTGAATTAACTGAAAACAGTGAGCAGTTTTAAAATGTTGGGCAGCTTGTTGGTCAACATTATGACTAACATGTGTTTGCTTACCCTTCAAACACGACTCACATACAACCTTACCAAACTCCTTTAGCTTTGGGATGCCTCTGATTGCGTCATGTTTGATAAGTTGCTCCAAGGTTCTGTAGTTGACGTGGCCCAATTTGTAATGCCAAAGCACAGCATCATCCTCGGCCTTTGAAAGTTGGCACACGTCCTTCATACCGGATTTGTCACCAACTAGGTAACAATTGTCGCTAGATCTCTTACCTGCCATTACTAGAACAGAATTTCGGTTAAAAACTTCACAACACTCCTTATTAAACCTTACCTCAAGGTCATCATCACACAGCTGGCTTATGCTGATTAAATTAGCAACAAGCCCGTCGACATGGAGTACGTTGCTAAGCTTGGGAAAATCGGGAACATTCAGTCTGCCTCTGCCGAGAATTCGGCCTTTGGAACCACCTCCGAACGTCACAGATCCACTCCTTAAAGGCGTGTAATCGCTGAGATATTCTTTGGTACCCGTCATATGTCGGGAACACCCGCTATCGAAGTACCATGAGCCTGTAACGTTAGCTCGCAAAGAGGTATACACTACAAGACATTTATCCCCTGATTTCTTAATCCAAGCTTTCTTAGATGATTTAACTACATTCGGTTTGCTAGATTTTGAAGATGCGCCAGCTGAACTCTCCCCAGACACACCTTTCAACACAGATTTCTCAATGTTGACCGATATGTTGGGTAACATTCCAGCCGACATCGATTTCTTTGCAGAAATCTCTCGCTTCAATTTCCAGCAGTATGACCTAACATGACCTAGCTTCTTACAATATTCACACATAAGAGGTTTATCATCACTTTTCAGGGTCACATGCTCGGAACTACTCTTAGGATGAACACTTTCAACTTCGTCATTCACAGACTGAGCTTTAACAAACACAATATTAGGCTTCACATGAGACATGAGATTCGCACTTTCAGACTGACCAGTATATCCTAGACCTTGTTTGCCATAAACACCAAGAGATAATACCTTTTTATGGCTGAACTTACTCCGGTTCCACTTCGCAAAGGTATCGTCGGCTTCATTGACTCGCTTTTGAAGCACGTCTATCTCTCTGTCCTTTCGTGTTAATGCTGCTTCCAACTTGTTCATGCCGTCCATAAGGCCCTCAATGACCTTTTCATTTTTCTCATTTTCCTCGGCTAACACTTTCACCGCGGCACGGAGTTGTGAGTTGTTTGCCTTTTCTAATTCGTATTGCGTGGTCAGCAGCTTAAAGGCATCTTCACCATCCTCAGTTTCAGGTTCTGTTTCATCACAACTCAAAAGACCATCAAGACAGTTTGAATCATCATAATCAAAAATAATATGTTTTACCGATGTTGAGTCAGATGTTGGCTCAACATCAGTTACCGCTGTAAGTCCGATCTGCTGATCTTCATCATCTTCGTCGTCAGAAAAAGACTGGATGATTACTGATGATTGTTTAGGCTCTTCTTCTTCTTCAACATCTTCGTCGTCTGACAGATCGATCCACATGACCTTACCGCCGCGCTTGCGAATAGTGTTTGCACACTCGTTTGCAAAATGGCCCCAACCTTGGCATTCATAACATCTTGTTGACTCGTAGTTGATGTTCTTCTTCGGCTTTCCGTCCAGCCTCCCAAACGGCTTTCGTTTAGGGAACGGAGGAGCTGAAGATGGTTCTGCCTTGGCATTTTGGCCTTTTCTGAATGTTGGGCCAACATTTTGCACAACATTCTTCTTCTTGAAATACTTCGCAAATTTCTTTACGACCATGGCCATGTCTTCTTCGTTACTGGGGTCGATCTCGATCAGATCCTTGGATGGCTGGGTGACCAGTGCGAGACTCTTACCACGAGCGGCCCTCTTTTGAACTTCAAGATTGGTTTCAAAATTCTTCAAAATGTTCATCAAGACGTTGAAGTCCATGGTGGCTAGGTTGTGTGATTCCTCGATCGCTGAAACCTTCACATTGAATTTTTCAGTTAGTGTACGAATAGCTTTGGAATTTAATACCTTGTTCGACAGAGGATCTCCTAGGCTGGCACACTCGCTGGAAATGGTTAAGAGCTTTCCAAAGTACGTCGTGATGTCCTCGTCTTCCTTCATTCTGATGTTCTCGAATTGACTGTGGAGAAGGCGTAGCTTGGTTTCACGCACGGTTGTGTCACCTTCACAGTACCTCTCGAGCAGATCCCACGCATTCTTGGCCGTTGTACAATTCTGGATTATCTTGAACATAAAGATATCCACCGTAGAGAAAATAGCGTTGAGTGCCTTGTCATTGAACTCCGCAAGGCTTCGCTCGGCTACCGACCATTGCTCCACCGGCTTGTCGACGACCTCTCCATCTGCATCAGGTTCTGTCCTTGGAGGAGTATACCCGTGAAGTACTGCTTCCCATGCACGCACGTCAATCGACTTGATGCACTGACGCACCCGGACCTTCCAATACGCGTAGTTGGTGCCGTCAAGAACAGGGACTTTGCCGATGTTGTTTGAACTGGTAATATCCATTGTAGAGGATGTTAAGCGCTTAGTAACGTCAAGCGTAGGCTCTGATACCACTTTGAAGACGGTCCCACACACAATGGATAAAAATCACTAAGTAATATACGGATGTTGGACGTGATGTTGGGTTAACACTCACTCTCTCTTTTAAAGCACAGCGGAATAGTAAGAACTTAGCGACGAAATGAAACGAACACACACGATGTTTTTATGCAGCAAGTCAAATAACTTGCTGCGAATCCACTATAAAGATGGATTACAAACTATCACGAAAAGATAGTTCAAAACTAGTCTAGCAAAACCTACGAACCAATAAAAGATTCAGCAAACGCTAGGCTAACAAAAGAAAACTCTTTCAAGAAATATTCTCGCTCAGATATGCTCTCAAATTCACTCTGTGTTCGTCCTCCCAAAGTCCGTCTCTTCAACGGTTAAGTCTTCTCGACTTATATACTTCTTCGACTTGTGAGAGACTTGTTCCAACGGCTTAGCAACTTCCCACAACGTCCACTAACGTCCACTAAGAGTATTTGGACAGTTAGTGACCGTTGCAGCTCGACTTGGTCAGCTTGGGTTGCTCAGTCTTCACTTGTTCTCCAAGCTTCCTATTTTTAGTATGCTTCACTCCTATTTTCGCTCTAGCTCTTCTACACTTCTTCCACGCGGTTTGATCAGTTCAATCCCTTGATTAAGTCCTGCAAAACACTAGAAAAATTCCACGTCATCAATTAAATAGGTTTTGGGCATGAAAGATAAAACTAGGAAAGAGAACATTCTCGGCCAACAGATGTTGACTAGAATGTTACTCAACATAGTTTCAGTTGAATGCTCAACGCTCAGGGAGTTCTCAAGAACAACGACACAGTTATTTACAGAACGGGGCCATGGAATGGCGAGGGCGACGCTAAGCTCCCAGGATTGAGTAAGAACAATTTCTACATCTACGATGTGGTGATAAACGACAGAGAAGTGTACTATTACTACCAAGTTCAAGATAAATCCTTGGTCACAAGGGTTACCCTCGATTACGACGGCGTCGTACATAGGACGATGTGGATCAATCGGACCCAGGATTGGGTGGTCTACGCCACAGCTCCCGCCGACAACTGCGATGCGTATAAACAGTGCGGCGCTTATGGGATATGCAACGCCGAGGCATCTCCCGTCTGTGGGTGCTTGGACAAGTTCGTCCCAGCTTCTTCCGACGAGTGGAACGCCGCCGACTGGTCAAGTGGCTGCGTGCGGAGGAAACCCTTGAGCTGTTCGACGAGCAGCGACGACGTGGGGTTTCGGGCGTATAAGGACATGAAATTTCCAGATGTAAGAAACTCGTGGCGCAACTCAAGTATGAACCTCGAGGAGTGTAAGGCCAAGTGTTTGATGAATTGCTTGTGTGAGGCTTATGCCAATCTTGATGTGAGAAACGGTGGGAGCGGTTGCCTGCTGTGGTTCGACAGTTTGGTTGATATCAAACAAGTCGATGGGACTGGTCAGTATATTTACATCAGATTGGCTTCTTCTGAATTGGGTAAGTTAGATTAACTGCTGTGTGTGAAAGATTTTTTCTTCGACTTAGTTTGATGATTTCGATATTGTGCAGATTCAGGGAAGAAAAGTATAGTGCTTACGGCGATTTCCATTGCCCTGGCATCCCTTTTTCTCCTATGCCTGAGCATCTTTGTCTTCATCCATAGAAGGATGAAAGCAAATGGAAGAGCAGCTGCTAAACAAGGCAGCAAAGGTAAAATAGTGATGATATTTCCAGTTCTTTCCTTGTTGTTCTAAGGGAAATACAGAGGAATTGTAAATATCGAGGAATTGTACTGTAGCAACTCTATTAGATAGAGGAACGGTTCGAGATGGCCTAAGGTGGTGATAAACTTGTAAAGTATTCACTCGCCATTTAGTTTCAGGGCTTCACGGGGAGAGCCATGATAAAGAAATGGATCTCCCAACATTCAGCTTGGTAACAGTTTTGGAAGCTACCAATGATTTTTCTCCCAATATGAAGCTTGGTGAAGGAGGATTTGGACCCGTGT
This sequence comes from Craterostigma plantagineum, assembly GCA_027422505.1. Lineage (NCBI taxonomy): Eukaryota > Viridiplantae > Streptophyta > Magnoliopsida > Lamiales > Linderniaceae > Craterostigma > Craterostigma plantagineum. Next base: position 23,442,867 of record JAPQWV010000010.1, on the reverse strand, counting down.
ACAAGGTATAAACGAAAACTGCCCTGCAGTTTGATTCAGTAATCGATCAATTCCATTTCGTGTCTTGTTTATAGGGCACGCTGAGGGGCGGGCAAGAAATCGCCGTGAAAAGGCTGTCGAAGACATCCACGCAAGGGCTCGACGAGTTCAAGAACGAAGTCATTTTCATCGCGAAGCTTCAGCACCGAAACCTCGTCAAGCTCCTTGGGTGTTGCATCGAGGGAGACGAAAAACTGCTGGTCTACGAGTACATGCCGAACCAAAGCCTCGACTCATTCATATTCGGTCAGAGAAATGGTACTGAGAATCAACCCATTTAGTTGACATTGAAAAAAATGAGTTCTTTGCCATATTTCGACAGATCCATTGAAGAGCGCAGCACTAGATTGGTCGAAGCGTTTCGATATAATCATTGGCATTGCGCGTGGGATTTTATACCTTCATCAAGATTCGAGGTTGAGGATCATCCACCGCGATCTCAAGGCCAGCAACATACTATTGGACGGCGATATGAAGCCCAAGATTTCAGATTTTGGGACCGCTCGAAGCTTCGGTGGGAACGAAACTGAAGCAAAGACAAGCAGAATCGTGGGAACATAGTCAGTGCATTATATTATTCATTGTTCGGCGTATTAACTTCGATCAAAGAATTTAACGATTCATCGACGATTCGATGCAGTGGATACATGTCGCCTGAATACGCGATCGATGGGCAGTTTTCGACGAAATCAGACGTCTTCAGCTTTGGAGTGATCGTCCTGGAGATCATCAGCGGTAAGAAGAACAGAGGATTTTCCCACGCCGATCACCATCACAACCTCCTCGGCCACGTGGGTCGTCTCAAACTATCTCAAGTTTCCATTTTTTTTTTCTTTCTTTGGAGATGAAATAATCGAATCATGTTATTATTGATCATTTGGGGGCAGGCGTGGATGCTCTATAAAGAAGGAAGGTCCAAGGAATTGGTGAGTAAAGACGTCTTAGGCGAAGCTTGCGGCTTATTAATTGATATCATTCTGAAGACGATACGCGTTGGACTTTTGTGCGTGCAAAAGAATCCTGAAGATAGGCCTAACATATCGTCGGCTATCTTCATGCTTGAGAACGACGCCGTTTTGCCTCAGCCAAGACAACCTGGGTTTTTTCTGGAGAGGGATCTCTGTCGTAGAAACAGTAGCAGTAGGCATTCCACGAATGCCTTCACCATTACAATGCCCGAGGCAAGGTAAGAAATAAACAGATTGGAGATTGGGCTTTTATTGGGCTTGTATTGGGCCTCAGTATAGGCCCATATAGTTGTCAGCTATTTGTAGAGCCAACTATGTGAGAGAAATCAATCAATCCATGATGAAACGAGGAAATGATTAATGTAAGAGAATGGTCAAATATGGCAACGTGGGTATGAGTTAAGTCTATTATAAAAATGACGTGAATATGATATGAAATGATATGATGGCTTGTGAAAGAATGATGTTAATGTCGTTATATAGTAATGTGTGAGTGACTTGATTTAAAAAGTTACCATTTTATTTATACTCACATCGTCTTTATCTGATGGATCATTGAATTTATATCGGCTACAATTTTCCATATATATCCCGCGTAGTCGTAGCAATAATATACTTGCTAATCTTAATATGAGATGAACATATAGATATATAAGATGAACATGAGAGGACTAAATTAAAAATATATATATTCGACATGACCCGAGTATTGTCATATCTTATATATAAATAGAAATGTAGGACTAACATCAAAACTGACACGTGTCCACTTGGTGGGTTATTTACATTTACAATATAAATCAAATAATAAAATCAATAAAACTTTCCACGTTGTGGAATTGCTTTTACCGTCATTAATCTTATATATATATCATCATGTAATATACATATATATATATATTTAAAGGTAGTTTTGTTGTGATGTTGACATGTGTCCCACAATAATAATTATAATAAAAACAAATATAATATTAAAAAAAGGGCCCATTATGGTAGCTTACTAATTAAAATACCTATTTATCTTAGCTTAATTGTTAGTAAACAAACTATTATAAATAGTTAATTGTATTTATATATAATTAACCCCGTGCACTGCACGGGTAATTACTAGTTACTTCCAAATTTAAAAGATATTACTGATTACGTTCAAAAGATATAAATTGCAACAAATATTTTATGGGAAGAAGAACGCATTTTTATTCCAACACGTATGTAATAAAATAATAGTGTTTTGCATGTGATAGCATATGGGGGTAGGTTAGTTTCTTCATGTAGAAACGGTCAACATGGGCAACTCAACTCAACTGCTACGCCTTTGTCTCAATTCACTCAAGTCGAATGAATGTCGCTTATATTTACACCTTCAACATCGAAGACGAGCGATGGAGATGTAAGAAAGACTCAACGATCAATAGTCAGTCAACCCATGACGTGTATTCCCCGCAAAGCTGAGGGCCAACAAAAAGGACGTTGGAACTGTTAAGTTGGTCGACGACACTGCAGTTTCCGGTGCCACTGAGCTGCGCATCGATGGTGAAGGGATAAAATGTTGATGAAGAAATCTAACAGATATTTTTTGTATAAAATAAAACCTCTATAAATTAATACTGTATAAATTAATAAACTCTCTAAAATAATAAAATCTTCCTGTCCCGACTTGGGCCTTTGTAAAAATCGTCAAATTCGATGAGATAATAATATAATAGTTTTTCGGAAATCCCTATAAATATTAGTTCCCATTAAAACTCTAAATTAATAATTCATAAATGATAACTGATAAAATAAGAATCTATTTGTTACTAGATTTTTTGGATTTTCATCCCTAATTTTTTATTTTGCAATAAATAATCCCGATGTCGAGTTCTCTACCTGCAGTAAAAATTGTGAAGGGTTGTCGACATTATGTGTCGCTTAATATCTCCACCCTTCTGAAAGTTAGCTAAACGATACTCCAATGATATCCTGAGAGCATTTGATATTATACCTTGACCAATTTCAAACGATATTTTTCATTAGTTCACACTTTTAAATCGTTTGAGTACATAAATACAACTAATGAAACATATTTGAATTCTTTTATCGCCAATACATTCTACTTCCTCTGTCCCGGCTATTTCTTCCCAAAGATTAGTGGGCACGGAGATTAGGAAACCACATTATTTTAATATTATAGTACACCTTTTAAAGTATGGAGAGAGAAAAGTTATTAGTAGATACGCAAATCAAGAAGACTTTTTTTAATATTAATGGTGTAATTAGCTTAATTAATGGTGTAATTTTTATGGAAATGGGAAGAATTATGTGGGACGCCCGAAATAGAAAGATGAGAAGAAATAAGTGGGACGGGTAATAATATTTGATGTAGTCAGTTTTTTTAGAAAAGTTACACTCATGTGGGTCCCGCCGGCCACTACATTCCGGCGAAGACTTTCGGACACCGGAAAAAAATGAACCGTCGACGTTGACTTTGCAAGCAAGGACAGCTCAATATTTTGCAACAGTGGTCAAGCGAAATCAATCTAAAGAAGGTATATTATACTAAGACAATATTGAAGAAGAAAAAAAGCTTTGAGACTTTGCAGCAATGAGCAGAACATACGCACCGATCGCCTTAGTATTCTTGTCGATCGGAGCAAACGCGTTTTGTGCTGCGCTAGATACGATGAACTCCACCGGCGAGCTTAGAGAAGTCGAAACGTTGATTTCCTCCAATGGAACCTTCGAGCTGGGATTCTTCAGCCCTGGAATCTCCAACGGCAAATACATCGGCATATGGTACAAGAAAATAACGCCTTCGGCGGTTGTTTGGGTGCTAAACAGAGACGATCCACTCATAAACTCATCGGGGGCAGTTTTGAAGATCGTAGAATCAGGAAATTTAGCTCTTGTTGATGGCGACGGTGCTGTTGTATGGTCCACCAACTTCACCTCGAATACTGCACGGAAACCGTTTGTAAAATTGCTCGACTCGGGAAATCTTGTTGTGAAGGACGCAAACGACGAAGGCCCTGAGAATTTTCTCTGGCAGAGCTTCGATCACCCGACTGATACTCTCATAGCAGGCATGAAGCTCGGTCGAAGCCTTACTACAGGGCAGGAAATTCATCTCTCGTCTTGGAGGAGCGCCGATAACCCAGGGACGGGAGATTTTAACTACCGCTTGGAGGCGAATGGATACCCTCAAACGTTTCTCAGAAGAAAATCGGACATAATCTTCAGGGCAGGTCCTTGGAATGGAGCGGGGTTCGGTGGCGTCCCAGGACTGAAAAGGAACGATTATTATGGGATAAGATTGACTTTCGACGCAGAGGAGATTTGGGGTCAGTTCGAGCGCTATGATAGTTCAAGAATTTCACGAATGGTGATAGACCGTAGTGGCATTGCACAACACCTATCTTGGGTCGACCCGACCCAAGGCTGGGTCATATACTTAGCTGCGCCAATGGATAGGTGCGATTCTTACATGGAGTGTGGGCAAAACGCTGTTTGTGCAATGCAGAAAACACCTATTTGTGAATGCTTGGATAAGTTCATCCCAGCTTTTCCTAACGAGTGGGCGGCGGGAATTTGGTCTAATGGATGTGTGAGGAGGACGGCTTTGGGCTGCAAAAGTGATAAGTTTTTGACGTATTCGAATGTGAAAATGCCCGACGCAAGAAACTCGTGGTATAACGTGAGTATGAACATCGAAGAATGTAGACTTGAGTGTTTGGGGAACTGTTCTTGCGAGGCTTACACTACCTTGGATGTAAGAAACGGAAGTGGATGTTTACTTTGGCTTGGGGCTTTGGCTGATATGAAGCAGGTTTATGGATCGGGGCAGGATATCTTTATCAGGGTGGCTTCTTCTGAGCTTGGTAATATATTTCTTCTTCATTTTTCCTTTTCTCTGGTAAAAGTGTTTTTTGAAGGTTGAATTCGAGAAGTTTTTCAGCGCTTACGTTTCTCTGTTATTTAATGCGATGCAGAACACTCGGGATTGAAGAAACGCGAAATACTTATGGGAATGGGAATATCCTTCGGGGCAACGATCATTTTATGCGTAAGTTTGGTGATTCTTTTTATCCAAAGGAGAAAGAAAGCTCAACCAAAACTGGGAAAAGAAGGTATGGAATGCAAAACTCTGCTATCTTTCTGCTGAGTACTGATAACTTTTTTTTAAGCTCGGGCTCGATTCTTTCCACCTTCAGGAAAGCATAGCGAAAAGCTTAACAAGGACGCCAACCTCCCAACGTTCGACTTGTCGACAATATCAAAAGCTACGGATGGTTTTTCTCCCAAGAATCTGCTCGGGGAAGGTGGGTTCGGGCCAGTTTACAAGGTACGATTATCTTTTGATCTAAAAAGTACGTCCTTAGATTCGTTTGGATATATATCGAACGAAAATATTGATTCGTAGGGCATTCTTGAAGATGGAAAAGAGGTTGCTGTCAAACGTCTGTCGGAAACGTCCATGCAAGGGCTCGACGAGTTCGAAAACGAAGTTATTTTCATCGCTAAACTTCAGCATCGAAACCTTGTGAAGCTTCTAGGATGCTACCTTCGAGGAGAAGAGAAGATTCTAATCTACGAATACATGCCTAATAGAAGCCTGGACTCGATCTTATTCGGTAAGAACAACAGCAAGCAGACTTTTTTCGTCTTATTTCGACAAGTAAAGTAAGTTGCCAACTAAAATCGACAGATCCCGTGAAAAGCAAGGCGCTCGACTGGCCGATGCGCTTTCACATAATCATAGGGATCGCCCGAGGGCTGTTATACCTTCACCAAGATTCTCGTCTCAGAATCGTCCATAGAGACCTCAAAGCTAGCAACGTACTTTTAGACGTAGACATGACGCCGAAGATATCAGATTTCGGGCTCGCCCGAAGGTTTAGCGGGAACGAAACTGAAGCTAACACCACGAAAGTCGTGGGCACATTGTAAGTTAATCAGCAACGAACGGCTATACTTTTAGTGCCATCTCACTTGTGATATTTTGATTAGCAGCTCAGATATTTGATGTGATACAGCGGATATATGTCCCCTGAGTATGCGATCGACGGGCTATTCTCATTGAAATCAGACGTCTTCAGCTTTGGAGTCATCGTCCTGGAAATCGTAAGCGGGAAAAGGAACAGAGGATTCATACAATCAGATCACCACCACAACCTTCTTGGCAGAGTAAGTCGAAAGCTCCTCTTCTCAAGATTTCGGGCAAACTGTATAATAATGTAAGAGAATCAAAATCAATCTTCGTAGGCTTGGGTGCTGCACAGCGAAGGGAGATCGGTCGAATTAGTGAACGAAAACATAGATCACGAGCCACGTTTGAACGATGCGCTGAAAGCAATACACGTCGGGCTTTTGTGCGTGCAGAAGAAGCCCGAAGACAGGCCGAATATGTCCGCTGTTATCTTCATGCTTGAGAATGACGTCACGTTGCCTCAGCCTAGACAGCCTGGCTTCTTCGATGACTGTTATCGTTCTTACAGTACGCCTTCGACTAGTTGTTTGACTGGCCATGAATCCACCATTACTATGCCCAGGTAATAAGGAAGGTGTAGTAACAGAGCCAAGAACGCAAAGGTATGCCTTTTTTTTTTATCAAGAAAAAGGAAGGAGTGAGTCTCAGTTGGCAAAAGCAAGTGCCGTGTAGGATGTAATTCACATGGGCTTGTCTTTTTTGTGTTTTTCCCAATTATTTATAGGAATATTAAATGAAAAGGTGTGAACATATTCGCTTCGCCCATACTTATGGCACGTCTCTTCTTTTGAATTCTTTTAAATATTCTTGAAGTTAGGATAGGTTATATGGGATGGGACGTTGATATCTGCAAAGGTGGAAATATTATTGTTATTTTTTGTTCGTTGGACCCAAGATGCATCTAGTGATCGTGGACCATGTGGTATGATATTCACATGGGACGATCTATTATGTGGATGAAAAGTAACGGTGGAACAGAATTAATCTTTTTTCTTAGAATCTAATATTGCATGGATGACGTGACACGTCATCAAGAAACCTCGATACGCATCCTCAGGACCACATTAGCCTCTTGTTCAAAGCTTCGTTTCTTGGTTCGATGTATTTCTTCGTCCGAATGATTTGATCGATCCATTAAATTAATACACAATAAAAATAAGCCACAACCTTCAACTTCAATATCAAGGCCACTCATTTATTAAAAGAAAACTACAGACGCTGTCACGCTATCGTTTCCTCTCTTACAAATCTTCACACTATATATATATATATACACACATATATTCACCACACCACAAACAGACACCTAGCGAAAACGTACGTAGACTTCATTCACTACCGAAGGAAGAAGAAATGTCGACGAAAAAGAATTGCGAGCTATGTAATAAGCCGGCGAGGATGTTCTGCGAATCAGACCAAGCGAGCCTTTGCATTAGCTGCGACGAGATGGTCCACGCGGCCAACTTCTTGGTGGCGAAGCACGCGCGGACGCTCCTCTGCCACGCGTGCGGGTCGCCGACGGCGTGGAGCGCTCAAGGGCCTAAGCTGGGACTCACCGTGTCCGTGTGCCACGGTTGCTGCGACGGTCGCCGGGGCGGTATTACCACCGGCGACGGTGGCCGTAGCAAGGTTGCCGCCGGCGGTGATTTTTCTACCGCATCAACAACTAGTAGCAGCTGTGCGGAGGAGGGTACTGAAGAAGACGACGAACTGTATTCTGATGAAGAAAGTGACGACGATGATGACGATGAAAGCGTTTATGGTAATGAAGAAGGGGAGAATCAGGTGGTTCCATGGTCGGAGGGGGATGCCACGTGGCGAAGCAACGATTCTTCTGATGCAAAGAGGCTTCGTGACTGTGATGATGATGCCTCTGTTGAGTCCGAGGTTTGTTCGCGTAATTTTCTTGGAAGTTCTTTTAATACTTCTTTTCTTACATGGGGTTTGATCTTATGTTTGTTTGTGTAGGACGAAGATGGATGTTGTTCGTCACATAAATCATATGATCTGAGTAACTCATTTCAAGAACTCGATGACGGTGAATCATCTGCGTTAGGGCGGTCACTGAAGATACGAAGAAAGGAATGAAGAAGCTATGTCAACTCCCTCTTTCTGGGAAGGCAGCCATCGTCGACAAGCTACAAAGCTTTCAACAAGAGATTACAAAGCTCAGTGGGATTAACAAAGGCTACGAAATGCGTGTACTAACTAATACTACTACTCTTGAGACATTGAATATACATTCTACCACTGCGCTTAACATCTGCTTCAAGCAGATAAAACTAGAACTAACTACATTAAATCACGTTTCTTTTTCGTGTTTTCTTCGCTTTGTGATGATTTCTTTTGGATTATTCTTTGTTGCTTCTCACGCATTTTCTAATTTAGTACTAGTCCATCATTCAACATTTCCCTAGTTATATTTGTATATGCATAGCAGCATTGGAAAGGTATGGCATGAAGTATGGGCGTAAAAGAGAAACGTGTCAAGTTTAAGGAGTGGTCTACCAAAACTGCAGAAGCATAGAGATTTATTCAAATAACCAAGAAATGAATATACGCGGAACGTACAACAGATCAACCATATGACAGAAGAGTCACAGACGAGGAAACACATCCAAGATACATTAAAGCGACGATTATTACATGGAACTCCACTAACAAACCACTTATAAAATGCCTCGAGCACAAAACAGTATAGAACTGAATGGGCAAAATGAAACATACTCGCGGCATACGCGAAGCTGAGCCGTGAAACCAAGCTACGACGGTCAGGCATCTGTTAGTCATTGAGATTTATAGTAGCTTAAGGTGCAGTGCAGTTGTGCTTCAAAAATTCAAATCAACAGCACTACACTAAAAGCCCCAAAATATCACCGCATAACATATGCACCCCCAATAAGCCCAATAAAAAATAAAATAAGATAATCATGTCATAATCAACCAACCATCTAAAAAATCAAAACTTTCCATACTTCATGTTGACCTCATCTTACTAATGAACACCATTGTGATATCAGCTATCATCTCAGCCCATTGTATATCACAATCTGAATCTAATAGGGACGCCAATAATCAAAGAGGTCACAATTCAACCACAAATTACAAACAAACTCGCACAAATCCTTTAAAGATTAACAATCAAACCGTTACCTTTCTTCTCCTTCATATCCTCGTCCTCATCATTAACATCAGCGGACCCAACAGAAGCAACAGACGTGTGCCCACCAATCACACTGTCCTCATCAGGGAACCTCACCACAACCACAGGACACACGCAATGTCTAACACAGTAATCACTCACACTACCCAATCTCCCATCAGCAGCTTTCTTCGCAGCGCCAAAACCTCTGCTCCCCATAATCACCGCGCTCAATCCCAACCTCTCAACTTCCAGGCAGAGCCTCTCCCTCATATCATGGTCCTTCACTATATGAATCTTAAACGGAATACCAGCATCGGAAAGTGGTCGAGCCAAATCGCCGGCCTTCGACGTGGTGAAGCTATCGAAATCGTCTTCAAGCTTCTGCTGGTCAGCTGGGTCAACGATGTCCACGGATCCCCAATCGGCACCGTAGAGGACGGATGTGGGCCGTACGTGGACCAAGACGACGGCGTCACCCGGTCGTAGATAGTTTCTGACCGCCCACTTCACAGCAAACGCGGATTCATCGGAAAGATCGACGGCAATGCCTATCTTCCTCTGAGCAGACGAGAGCGGCGTTTGAGGAGTCGCAGTTGATGTTTTCCTCGGGGAGGATGTTCGGACTTTAACGGAGGCGATCGGCGGTAGATCGGACAAGGAATCTGAGGGCTGTTGTTGCTGCATTTTTTTTTTTTTTGTGCAATCGCTGTACAGATTAGGGCTTTTGACTCTCTTCTCTTCGTCGTTGACTGAACTCTAGCTCTGAGGAGTTGATTTTAGCCTGCTTGTGAATGAAATCATATTTTAGTGAAATCAAGGGGCATTTCGGCAATTTCAGCGTATTATGGGCTTAATTTGGTGGGCCTGTAATGATTAATGAGGCCCAAGCTCGCTAATAAAACGCTTTTCGAAATTTTCTTTTCCTCAGCTTAATTATTTTTTTATTACAGAAGTTATAGTAGTAGTATAGTATATAGTAAGTACTTTTAGCTGCACAACTGCTTTTACTTTAGTACACAGCCTGCGCCTGCCTATAGTACTAACACTATAACTACTTTATACTATTTATTTTCTATTTTTTTTTAGTTGACTCCCACTTGAGGAAAGTCCTCAGAGATAATCCTCTCTTTCTCAGCTCTTACATGGCAGAAATTAGCTGCCGTGAGGAAATATGCAGCGTCTTTCTTAAATTGATCCACAGAATAGCATTTTAGGGCTTTGAAGTATGTCGATTTATATCTCTCTCTTCAATGTTACACTGTTTGTTCTCCTTTACAGATTCTTGTTTTTTTCTTTTTTCAGAATATATTGGAAAGATCACTAATTCATCATATAAGGCTGAATATGCATGAGTTTGATCACACATAATACCCACACCAAATTCTAAAACTGATGACCTTCATGAGATTTCAATGCAAGAAAGCCCTTCATTGAGAGAGAGAGAGAGAGAGGTTTGAGCCCTAAAGGCTGAGAACATGTTGTAAATGTCCCACAATGTGGAGTTGAAAGCAGTTTAACAACCAAAGAGGCAACAAAAAGCAGTGTCTTTTGTGCTGTAGACAAGAAACTATTTCACACAAATGTGAAAGAGACAAAAGTAGGAAAGACGAAAACTGAAATGAAACTACGGAAAGGAAAAACTGCTAATATGAAAGTTTAAGAGACAGATCAACATCTGCAATTCCACAGCACTTGCGTTGGTAATCACAGCCCTTGGAAGCTTCTTCTAACGAAGATTTCATGTTATTAGTCATCCTCATCATCATCACCATATCATCATCATCTCTCCGCTGATTAGAACGATCATCACTTGTCTTCTTCAGTGATGGGAAAAACTCATACTCCATCAAGATAGTATTGTCATTAGTGTTGTTGTTTCCATCTTCCTTTGATCCCTTGCTGTGGACCGCCAAGACTTCGACGCCCTATAACAGTTTGATCATGCGTTCGCATATCAGTAATAACATCCAGATAAGATCAAGAAAACAAAATCTGCAGGGAATAATAATGATCACGAAAGTGGGCTTTTGTTTGTTGTAAGAATCGGATAAATGTTATATTCATTACTACCTTCTTGAAATTTGTGACAGCATATGAACCAACAACAACAGGCGGCAATGGTGGTATGGATTGAGTTTGCCGACTAAGGCTAATCTTTTCTTGATTATTGATGGCATGTGTTCGATCATTCTCTCCATATGCTAACCCCAAAAACTTACCAGCATCAGCAAAGTTACTGCTCATCTTCTTGAACATGTTATCACCATCAACCCTCTTTTTCTGCAAAAGTCCAATAAAGAATGTCAAGTAGGTCTTCACTAACATGAAGTGAAGAAATGACCGTAATTCTATTTTTATTTATTCTCTTACCTTGCTGCATAGCGTGCAGTGTTCATGAACAACATCATCAATCTCAGAAGAAGGCATACTCCCATTCTTACCAAGAAAGCCAAAACCATTAAACCCTTCCCCGAAAGATCTATGCTGATTGAAACCCAAATGTCCAAACTTCATAGTAGGAAGCTGCGCATTATTCTCTGCTGATGGAGCATTATTACTGGTCATCATCATCATCATCTTCCCCATATTACAGTCAGGAGTAATACTATAGCAATCTTCGATGTTCGTCATTCCCTTCCACCTCTCATGAGCAATCCTCAGCCTCTCGAGCTTCTCCACGCCCATACCTCTTTGCTTTTGCTTTTCATTCTTTGCAGACGATGAAGAACAGCAAGAGTTCTTCAACTTTCTCCTACCATGGCTGCTGCTCCTTCTCACAGATGGAGATGGTTGGTGATTGATGGTTTCTTCTTTGTTATTAGTGAGAAGCGACGATGAGTAAGCGGCCATTCTCTTTGCTGAGTAAAAACGCTTCGTTGTCTTTGGATGAAGAGAGAACAGTAGAGTTGTTATTAGTTTGATATATAGGGCTTTCTATATTATATAGAGAGAGAAGAAAAAAAGGACGCAAGAAAGGGTTTTTAATGTACAGATGGGAAATGCGAAATGTGGGGTGCGTTTTTTCTTGATAAGATTTTTCTTTTTAAAGTGATTTTCCGAATAGATAAGGAAAACGGTTCAATTGTACAGCATGAACATAAGTTCAATTGACATTTTCAATATTTATTTTATTACACTTAGGGGTAATGTGGCAGAGACTGATCGTAAAGTAGAATTTGTTACTAATTTTGGGTTTTACCTATAGCTCGTCTTTGGCATAGGATGTATGAACATTAAAAGCAAGAGATATAAGCCATCATAGAAACTAAGATATGGTCGGCTCGTAATAATTGATATTCGATCTCTTAATCTATTAAAACATATACTACACGTCTAATGCTTTAAATGTCGTTTTCTCCGTGTTATAGCTTTAAAGCAACGTTCCATGTATTTGCAATAAAAATTTCGTCCCATTTTAAGTATCTCCAAAAATTTTCAAATAAGCTCATTAGTATCCTGAATCTTTCTTTTATTATTATTGTTTTTCTGAAGTATCAAACGCGAGTTTTTAAGAATATTAGATGTGAAATAAATTATTGAGAAATACGAAGGAGAGTCAAACTTTAAATACCCCTGAAAAGCCAAATCGTGCACGGATCCCAAAAATAATTCTACCTAAAAGCATGACTGTCCCTCAAAGTAGAAGCTCAATACTCCTCCTATGTCTGCCCAAAATCAACACCAAAATATAGTAAATAAAAACGACATCTTCTAAGAAAATGAAAATCAATAATTTTTTAATATTTAATTTAAAGAAGAAAAGATAAGATTGGTGTTTGTTTCTTTTGGATTTGGCAACAAAGCAAAGGAAGATTTTTTATGATAGGACGGAAGAAACTGTTAGTTTAGGCTTTATGCAGCCATCTGCGAAACCCTAACTACTTCTGGGAAAATCATTGAACTAATCGAATCTCAGTTCAGACTCATATCTGCATTCAACTCTCTCTCTCTCTCTCTCTGTCTCTCTCTTTCTCTCTCTCTGGAGAAAGCCCATCTGAGATTTTGGACAGTTATGTGACATATATATGTGTAAGAATCAGATTCTGTATTGCATTGGCTGTACTCTTCGTAACACCTTTTAGATGCAGATATAAACAAATTTTGGGCATCTCTCTCTCTCTCTCTCTCTCTCTCAAACACACAGACACACACTGAGTGTGTATGTGTTACCCTATGAAATGTGTGCTTTTACTGTTGAAAATGCGACCGTACAATTTCAACTTGCCTTATTACATGAAACACAAACAGAAGTGCCCTATCACCTGCTGCTCAATGTGTTTATATGTACTCACGTTGGGGACATACAATATTTATTATTAGACATTGTCTTGCTATATTGTACAAAAGTATACAATATAAGTAAACATTAATTTTTCTTTTGTATTACGCAAAGAAAAATACATTATATACACAAACCCCTCTTCAATTAAATAAAAAACTACGATCGACGACGATTCATGGGACAACGACGACTGGGAGCAAAGTAAAGGCACGTCGAAGTGCAAACAACTACGGCAAAAGACTTTCCTCCAAATACCAAAGCGACCAAACAAACGAATAGAATGCACTTCAAACAATTACTGTAATAAGACTTGTAATCAACGACCACGCATTTGCTGATCGCATTATTATTCCTTCTGAAAATCTCCCCTACAACCTCGGCCGTGCTAGGCGGAGGTTTGAAGCCTTTAGAGATAATGGGCTCTTTAACTGTCTCCGGCGCCTCGTCGTAACGGCTAGAATTGGACGAAAGAGACAAAGAAGAAGAAGAAGACAGCGAGGATGAGAATATGGAAGATGAAAGGTTCGAACTTGTCCGAGAGTTATTATCTTCTTCATGGGCAGCAGAAATTGATGATGTGAAAGACGAACTTCTCTTTGAAGGAGTTGCTGATGAGGGGCTTTGGTTTCTTGATTGTGGTGATTTTCCGTCTTCTTCGTATGAGTTTTGCCTTGATTTTCTGCTGCGGAGTTTCTTGACCTGAAAAATAACAATGGGATCGATGATTATTAGTCAATATCCCATCTTTTCCATTTTCCCCAAGCATTTTCATCGATGAAGATAAGTCAAGATGAATATTCGGAAAAGACTACCATACAACCGTCGAATGAAAAAGAAAGAAAGAAAGCATACGAGAGATGTCCTAAAGAAGGCAGCTTTGATCGTCGATTGATGGTGACGTGTCATTTTCCGGCGGCCGTGAACCTCTCCGTCGTCGTCGTCGTAGGGAAGGCTTATGGATGATGTTGTCGGAAAATAACTATATGGGCCGTTATCATCGAGCAGATCGAATTCGTCGACTCTAGAGGGCTTAAAGCACTTGAGAAATTTACTTCTTCCCTTGCTTCTCACGGAATTTAAGGTTGTCATTGTTTGTGTCGAACATAAACTCTCGATTAAATGTCTGAAAAACGGAATTATTGAATGAAGTTTCGGGAAAATGAAGTTGAAGTCTCTCTTTTCTCTATCTGATAAGAAATATCAATGGTGGCGCGTATTTAGGAGATAGGATGAGAAAAAGAAGGGGGGACGTGTAGTAGTGTTGCTTATGTTCGTAGAGGGAGATTTGAAAGATGATAAACATGGATAGATAGAGGGGTTAGATCATGGCCAAATTACTTGCTATTTTTGGATTTGATGTTGCAACGTATGTGATTACTAAGGTAGTTTTAAAGAAAATATGGTGTTATTAATAGTCAACGATAATTATATCAAAGATAGTAGTGGGGTGTGTCTGTAATTGGCAGTTATTCTACTCCTTGTTTGAATCGGTAATTAAAATAAGTTAAAAGAACGTTTTAGTCGAACTTCAAGAGTCAAAACGCTTCTGTTTTGGACACTGGTCACAAGGTTGATAAAGGGAACCATGTCTTACTATACGCTTCTGTAATTCTCGCATGAATTTATTTATTCTGCAATTTTGGGTCATTTTAGATAGGCCTGAGCAATGAAAACTGATTTACATCAACTGGACTTTGGCCCATGAACAGTATTAATAAAGATTCCAGGAATAAAAATGTCATCTTTATTTATTACATCCCATCCAAGTTGTCCAAAACCACCGCACACAGCAATATTTTATACAGACAAAAACCTCAAAAACCGTGGGAGTACACTCAACTGTCCGTGTGCCAGAAACAAACGAAATCTCTTATCTTCAAATCTTTATATAAAGAACCTTTGAAATGAAACCCATCATCATACAGTTCACGATAGAATCAGACAAATTCAACATTAGGCAGTCCAAAAGAAGAAAGAATAAGAATGAGTTCAAACAGTAGAGCTTGGTTTGTAGCAGCAAGCGTTTTTGCAGTGGAGGTACTAAAAGATCAGGGCTTTTGCAGATGGAACTACGCCCTCAGAGGGCTACAACAACATGTCAAGTCGAATGTAATAAGGTCGTACAGCACACAAGCCAGGAAGATCTCTTCACCGTGTTCTTCGTCTTCGACTTCGATTTCTTCTTCTGACAAGAATCACAAGTTGAAGGAATCAGAGGAATCTCTTAGAAAAGTTATGTACTTGAGTTGCTGGTGTCCTAATTGATTAGTAAGATGATGATGTAGATATATAGGGGTGTATATATGTATGCATGTAATGTAAGCAAACATCTCTTTATAAAAGATGATTTCAATCAAGTTCCAGTGATCATGTTTGATTTCATGGCAGAACTTGAACCATCTTATGAAATTAAAAAATTAGAAAGCATCGTAATTAGAAAGAATAGCTTCAACTTACATCGATGATGACTGGTGGTGAAGCTATTGTCCTTTTCCATGGTCACGCAATTTAAGCCAACAGATATCATTTGTCTATAGGTGCTTCAAAACCTCCCCCAGAACTAAACCCCATTGAGTCCAATGGCTTCCACCCTGTTTATGTAATTTGAAAACAACATCCACAGTAAAATGATAATAATATTTTATAGGAGTAAGGGAGATCGCGTACAAAAGAAGAGCTGTTCGGTTTAGGGGTGAAAAATGAGCCGAGCCGGCTCGGCAAAAGCAATATACACGCATGATATTAATGTTATATAGGAGTAAGGGAGATCGCGTACAAAAGAAGAGCTGTTCGGTTGTGGGGAGAAGAAGAAACAGTGTTAACCTGGCAATAACGGCGAACGGCTCCCTTAGGGGTCCATCACATGAAAGTTCACTTGTGCTTCCATCGATAAAGTAAAGGTTCCATCAGCAATTATCACCAAATGCCACAATTAATGCTCTGTTGCGTTGATCTGTTATAGAATAGTATTTTGACACAGAATTTTCTTTCGACAGAAGGGAGCAATGACAAATAAAAAGACTAATATAGAAGTTCGAAGCAACAATATAGCACCTCAGATGCATATCCAGCTGTTGCACTTATATTTTCGAGTAATGGCAAAGTGTAGGAAAAGAAGTACGCAACAATTCTAGAAACATAAAATAAAACTCACTTGGCCAGCTCGAAAGTACAGCCTCGTATAGCCGACTTGATAGGTCTCGGGTTGGATATTAAACTGCTGAAGGATGGCAACTGACGTACTTAGAGGATCTTGGCATGCGTTTTTTTCTGAAAGTAGGAACCCATACCTGAAAAGGTCATCATTAACGGGCACATTATTGCTAAAACACATCGTTTTTTTGGAACTAAATGGAATCGCCGCAAACCTCCTTGCGAATTCTTGATGAGGCATTCGGGTTGGTTACCCAGACCTCGAGATCCTAACAACTTCTAAAATCCCGCAACTCTTAAGCTTCTCTAAGACGAGATCTTGCTTGAATTCTCCAGGAATCTGTTTACCGTTAGGCTTTATACAACGAATGAAATGAGGCCTTGTGCTTTCCAGCCACTGCATGAGTTGAAACAGCTGACCCTACAATCGAGCTGCTTCTTCTTCTTTTCCCCAAAGACGTGACGTGACGATACTCACATTCAAAGGAGCCATGTAAAGGAAATACATACGTAGTAGAATTTGGTCAGAAACTTCAAGGGGAAACTGACACAAAGATACAAAGTACTCCAAGGTGTTGAAATTGGAAGTGGTACTTACAAAGATTCTGTGGCTGCACTGCAACCATCAGATTGCTGACCGTACAAGCCATTTATCAGTCTATAGGAGCTTTAATGCAATTATACCCAACTTCTATTGGCACGAGTTTTACATATTTCCATCATTTCCATTATTGACCAAACACTTCTCCACCAGTTCATCGCATAGCCCCAAAGTCATGTCAATATTTCCTTCGTCGTATTTCATATCAGCCAAGGTGGAATATATACTTCTATCAACGGATAACCCCTTCTTTCTCACCTCTTCGAAGATTTCTCCAGCCTCTGCATACTTCTTCCTCTTCATAAAACCTTTAATTAATGCATTATATGCCTCAGCGGTAAGATTATATCCCTTTTGCAGCATTTCCTTTTGCAAATACCACGCTTCCTTCATATTCCTAGATTTACAATGCCCTCGTATCAGTATATTGTAGGTGTTTTCATCAGGAAAAACGCCAGTATCACCACCCATACCACGATATATCTGAGTAGCTGAACGCATGTCATTTCTAATACAGTGTTGCTTTATTAAAGAATTGTAAGTGTTGGCATTAGGCAATATACCTTTCTCCAACATCCACTTTAGAAGCTTTTGACCATCTTCCAACATACCCGACATACAAAACCCGTTCATCAGAACATTGAAAGTAACTGTAGTTGGCTTAATCCCTCTTTTTAGCATATCATGAAGTAGCTGATGTGCCTTGGCCATTTCTCCAGATTTTATATAAGCATCGATCAATATAGTGAATGTAAATGCATCAGGCCATATACTAGCTGCCTCCATGTCTTTCACTAGTTTCAATGCATGTACCATATTCCCAGATCTACATAGGCCATTTAGGAGGGCATTGCACGTGTATACATTGAGAACAAGTCCCTTCTCCTTCATTTCGTAAATGAGTTCATTCGCCGTATCAACTTCACCTTGTTTACAAAGACCGTCGACTAGAGAAGTGTAGGTGACAACATTAGGCATAAGTCCCATCTGAATCATCTCATTGTGCAGAGCAAATGCAGTTGTCATTTCACCGGCCTTGCAATAACCATCAATAAGAGCTGTATAAGTAAACTCATCTGCTTTTAAACCAAAATGAAGCATGTCATGAAAGATTCTATCAGCCTCTGCAATTTCTCCAATCTGACAACGGCCACAAATTAAAGTCGTGTATGTGACAGAATCGGGAAAGATATTTCGACTCCTCATTTCATCGTACATTCTGAATGCAGATGAAACATTACCAGCTTTTCCAAACCCATCGATAAGAGTTGTGTAGACCACATTGTCTGGAAAAACTCCCTGAGAAATCATCTCTTGTAAGACTTTTTCTGCTTCTGCTAAACTGCCAAACTTGCAGAGAAGAAGAATCATGCTGTTAAAGGTAAATGTGTTTGGACTCAAGCCTTTCTTTTGCATGTCCTTGACAAGTTTCAGTACTGATTGGAGATCTCCCAAATCACAATATCCATTAACTACGGTACTGTAGCTTATGGCATCTTGGTCACAGCCTCTTAATTCCATTTGCAAAAGAAGGCTGTGAGCTTCTTTCACATTTCCCAACTGACAAAATACGTGGAGCACTATATTATAGGAAGCAGTATTCCACCTAATACCCATTTCAGAAAACTGAATAAAGAGCTTAAATGACATTCTGGGACCATTCACATCTTTTGACAATCTGGAAAGAAACAGATTGCACGAATCAGTAGATAGAACCAATCCATAGTTAAAAATCTTATCGAGAACCTTTCTTGCATCGTCAAGGCGTCCAATTTCGACAAGAACCTGAAAGAAAATGTCAAAAGCACGAGGATCGGAACCCCAATCCTTGTATGTATAGATTAACTTTTCAAGAAAATGAGAGGCAGAAACACTTCCATCAGAATTTGTCCAAACATCACGAATAAGTTTATGAGCCATTCTCAGATCTTTTGCAGCAACAGCAATCTGAATAATAATGCAACGCGCCTCAATAGATGGTTCTCTTCTGACGCAAGACCAACCATATAAATCCACTACAAGCTTGTAATCGTTTTTTATGTTCATGAGTAGCCAAATGAGATGATCGGGCCTGAATCTGGGTTCGAAAGGTTTTAGAATTCGACGGAAGGGCTCGCGACCACGTTGCTTGATGACGTTTGAGATGTGTAGGACAAAATCAGCATCTCTTATAGAAAGTTTCTTAGGTGAATAATCAGGAAAAGGTCGCTTATTACATGACCCAAAAGAAGAAAACCTTGAAAAGCAGAGAGTTGGTAGACGCCCTATACTTGAACAAGAAAACAATTGCTGACCATAAGTTGAAATGAAGATGCAGCGGCTCATAATCCACAAAGAGATCCATCAATTTGAAGATAAAACTTCCACACGTTCCATTCGTTGTTGGTCTCCTGCAGGCATATAATCATGAAACACCAACTGAAATAAAAGAAGCTAAAGTATTATAGCATTGTTGCAAAACTCGCTCTAGGCGGCCGCCTAGGCGCTCGGCGGGCCTGGGCCGAGGCGAGAACCTCCTAATCGGCCCTTCTGAGCGCCGGAGCCGCCTACACGGCGGCTAGGCCGCCTAGACGCCGAGTTTCCCGAGTTTTAATCCGCCTACTCGTTTGTTGTTACCAAAAAGAAAAACCAATAGATTAAAGAAGACACAGCTGCGCATGCGCATCTCAACTAAATTAAAAAGCGCAAGCTGAACGATCCAATACTCCCACGACTTCTAAAATTCACCCCAGGAAACAAAACATAAAGGCTAGCCAAACAAACATGTCGAAGACGACGAAATAACATCGGCCGTACGAAGATACACTGTACCTGATAGCAGATCGAGCCCGCGCCAGCCACTAACCCAATAGGTATCAGCTAACGAAGATATACTGCGGCAAAATGTCGACGAAGAGGATACAAGTAATCAATAAAGTAGCAAAAGGAATTTGTAACTCAATAGAAAATCCTTGCTTGGTCTACGAACGAACAGCTTCGCCACTTTCATATTGGGCCCTTTGGGCTATTTGTCATGTTACCCTAATTCAGGCCCAATAAAAGCCCAGTAAGGATCAAACCAAGAAAAGATAGATACACTAATCATAGCTCCACAAATGACATACGCGGCTATTTGTTACTCCCTCCGTCCCGCTAATTTTATCAAACTTTTCCATTTCAGGTGTTTCAATAATTTTATCGTATTTCCTTATTTAGCAATATCACAAACAATAAAAAATGTAATAATATTAAATATTCTTAAAGACGTGTTAAAATATACATTTTTTTTACCTTTTCATTGTATTATATTATTATAATAATACCACCTTAATTTGCGTGTCCAACAACTTATGTGATAAAGTTGCTGGGACGGAGGGAGTATTTGATAACAATAATAATGATATTATGAAAAAGGATACTTATCTTCAAATACCCCGGATTTTACTTTGTAATAGTTATATGTTCTCCTTGATGGTTGAGGATGATGTAATGTAAGACGATCGATCTCTTTTGTTATGGGTAATGTAATATAACTTTGAGGAATGGATAAAATGTTGTAATTTACCCAAAATGTCAAAGGCCGAACGAAACGAAATTATTCATGTTAATCTCATGAAAATTGTAAATTAAATTGAGATCTATCAAGAATAAATGTAATATTTTGCCTAGATTTTTGATAAATTTGGATGCATCATATAATATTTGTGTAATGATATACAGAATAAGAAGTAAATGGAAAATAGGTATACCGCCTAATTTCCGCCTGGAAACCGCCTACGACCCGCCCCTACCGGACGCCCGACTATCGCCCAACGAGTTTTGCAAACAATTATTTACAGATATGGGCACTATTATCCAATCTTTCGAACAAGCAGTTCATCGAACACGTAATAAACACAAGGCTTCATATGAAATCAACGGGTACAAAACCCAGCAAGAGGAGATCTCTTCATTTGTAAAATAGCAGAATTAACGAGCAACTTCACTAACACGCAACAAAATTTGATAAAAATCCAATCTTGGAAATGTAATACTCTCTATGCCGTAATCCTCCACCTAACAGCATGCACAACATGTATAGAAGAAAGAGAATCAACAATTCAACTCCATTAGACAAAAGAAAACACGAAAAATTAAATCAAGAAGTAAACGAAGACGGGCACAATTGTACCTGCAGGAGGAGAGCGCTCAACTCTGCTGACTGCTGATGAACCCCAGCTTATTCAGCCCCCCTAAACTTGCTCGACCTGTTAAACTTTGTCGATTTTAATATACTGGTGTCTTTCTGTTATCAAAGGGCCCTAATAGACAGCCCAAATAGATTAGACCTCTAAAGTAATGATGTCAGAATATATACGGTTTGGGAATTGAGTTGCCCACACTTACTAGTTTAGTACATGATATGGCAAACTCTATAAAATTCAAGCTCAATTCTTCCCTTCACACTTCACCACGCTTTCTCTATCACCTTATACAAAACAATGAAACCCAACACTAATAACTTACCCACCACCATTATTATTCCCCTTACAACCAATATCATTACAGTACTCTCTCTACTCCTATCATGATCTCTTCCCTCACTAACCTCCTCACAAACCTGCACGAAAACATGTGGCAAAATCCCGATAAAGTACCCTTTGGAACCGGGCCGGGCTGCGGAGACTGGCGATTCGGGACCTACCTAACATGCAACAACCAACAGCTCACCCTCTCAACCCACACGGGCTGCTACACCGTGACCTCAGTCGACTATACCGAACAAGTAGTTTACGTTTCTGACCCTACCATGTCCACCTGCGACTATACTCAGCCCAGAAAGGGCTTCAACTTGATTGGAACGCTCCCTTCACCCTCAGCATAGATACCGTTTTCGCCCTTTTGGGTTGCTCATATAGCACTTCTTACAACATAGCATATTATTATAAATCGAGTTACTTCCCATATGCGATTCGAAGGGAGGTTCCTCCACTTGTAGCTTGCTATACTCTTGCGAGGCGATGAGTACGCTAATAAGTATTCCTCCTATATCGAGCTGCTGCGTTTATGCACCAGTGAATCTCGTGCCTTCGTTCGAAATGGACTTGGAGAAGCTTCGCAGCACTTCACTCAGCTTTGTATAATGGAACATACGTATAATGGTGGTGGTGAGGAGTATTATTCGTCCAACGTTAATAATGCCGATGGTTCACGGATATGGGATAGGTTCAAGTACAAGTTTAGTTATGACAATTAGTATCCTGCCAACTGCGAGAGATGCGAGAAGAGCGATGGAGTTCGTGCGTACGATGTGATCATGAGTTCGGACATCACTTCGTCTTTCCGTTGTAATTGTCCAGGTGGGTTGAATACGTCTACTGATTGCTTTTATGGAAGGTCGACATGGGGCTATGGATCGAGGATTCTTCCTCCCTGGGATAGCAACACACGTAAATAAACTCTATAATTTTGGAAATGGCTTTTCATTTCGGTTTTGTGGAATTTCTGATTCTGTTAGATGTCTTTGGATTCGCTAGGTGTTTCTGCAATATGCTTCTCCCTGATCGCATGGTTCATCAAATCACCTTATGTGTAGAGCTTGAAGGAAACCTTAATGGTGCTCTTACAGTACTTAGGTACAGAGGCGTACCCAGGATTAATAAGGTGGGGGGCTCTGTCTACATCCGTAAACCTCTTGACTACTTCGATCTTCGTTATAACTGACATTATTTTATAAATGTGAACCTACTTATAGAGATCATTTTGAATTCATCTATGCTCTAATGACCCCTTCATTCATATTTTATCTATACTCATAAAACACACAACTATAATTTTATGAATATTTCAAAAACAGTAAAATTCAATAAGAAAATTAAATAAAAATGCAAGCCAAAAATCAAGCATCTTAAAAAGTGTTAGTCTGGAAATAAAAAACATATGAAAAACTATATAAAAAAGTATAAACAATCATAATAAAAAACATATGAAAAACTATATAAAAAGTATAAACAATCATAATACCTAAATAAATAGTCAAAAAATGACATATACTGTAAGATAAATAAACCTTCAAAATAGCTAAATAACCAATTAAAGGAGCTGTTTAAATGAAATTATAAACAAACTTAGCAATGTATTCGCAATGATGTGCTTGTCGTATTGTGTACTTTTTTGTGGGTTTTTCCTTTTTATTTTTATTTGTCTCCAACTTGATCTCCAAACTTCCTATTTTTAGTATACTCCTTCCCAAAATTCGCTGCAGCTTCCACACTGTTTCCACGCGCTTTGATCCATTCCAATCCTTATCCAAGTCCTGCAATATGCTAAGAAAAGCCACGTAACGCATTTTGGGCATGAGAGATAAAAGTGAAGTTGAACACATTCTCAGACAACAAATGTTGAATTTTGTCCCAACATTGTCAACGTTGAAGTCACAACATTAACACATTAAAATTAGAAAGAATAGCTTCAACTTACATCGATGATGACTGGTGGGGAGCTATTGCCCTTTTCCATGGTCACGCATTTTAAGCCAACAGACATCATTTGTCTAAAGGTGCTTCAAAACCTCCCCCAGAACTAAACCCCATTGAGTCCAATGGCTTCCACCCTGTTTATGCAATTTGAAAACATACACACATCATATTAACGTTATATAGGAGTAAGGGAGACAGCGTAAAAAAGAAGAGCTGTTCGTTTGTGGGGTGAAGAAGAAAGAGTGTTGACCTGGCAATAAACCGCGAAGGGCTCCCTTAGGGGTCCATCACATGAAAGTTCACTTGTGCTTCCATCGATGAAGGTTCCATCAGCAAATATCACCTAATGCCACAATTAATGTTCTGTTGCGTTGATCTTTTATAGAATAATATTTTGACACAGAATTTTCATAGACGAAGGAAGCAAAGACAAATAGAAAGACTAATATAGAAGTTCGAAGCAACAACATAGCACCTCAGATGCATATCCAGCTGTTGCACCTGCTATTGGTTTTGTATAAGAACTAACTGGCGAATTTCTTTGCACAGCCTCACAGAATGCAAGCAACCTCTCACGGCTTCCAAGTTGTACAGCCTTACAATTGTAAAAAGAAAACGACAATTAAGAACGTTTCCTACTATAGTTTACTCAGCAGAAGCACTCAGCTGATGGGTGACAGTGGAGAACATGAAGAAGTTATCAGCAAATTCGATATAAAGTTAAACTAACGAACTTGAACTATGTCATTGCGAGGAACCCGACAACACGGTTGCACTTCATATCCTTGACCCGACATGACTTCAGCAATCAGAAGGCCTCCCTGGTATTATAACTTTACAATGTCGCAACTGTAAAAGTATATGAAAATCGAGAAGGGGGAACAACAAAGCATCCTTTATTTACCTTTATTGCTTCTCCTACCATTTGTGGAGCAAGAAATAAACCCTGGAAAAACAAACGCATAACATCACCAGGCGTTGAGCCACAATCAACTCCTAGACCTGGGGCAGAAAGACGAGCAGCAGCTGCTGCCACCCATTTTTCTTTTCCAGCAACATAGCCACCACATGGTGCGATTGTTCCACCAGGATTTTTTATTAAACTCCCAGCAATTAGATCAGCACCCTACCAACAAGGTGCATGTTGATATATGACTTTTGCTATGCGTTGAATTGTCAAGAATTGGAAGTGGGCCCCACCATGGGTTTTGGAAATCAAAAGTATACTGCTTCGAGATGATTTTTGTGTGCAAGGAAGAAAATTCCATTTTGCTTTTGCTTTATTCACGTTCGTTAGTCAGCGATTTGAGCAGCCTTATTTTTCTTTAATTCACATGACGGAGCAAGGCAGTACTTCGCCTATAAATAGGCCTTATACGATGAAGAGAGAACACACCACATCTGATCTTTCCTCTGATCATTATATATTTCTAGTTTCTTTCTCCTAAGTCGTTGTAGCTGTTTTATATCACGTCAGTATACGTGTTTGTAATCCCTCCACATAATAAAGAAGTTCTACCCTCCGGCCCGTGGACGTAGGTCATTCTGACCGAACCACGTAAATCTCGTGTCACTGTCCAAATTTATTTTTCGTCTCGTTTATTTATTATCGTCATTTTTCGGGCAAATAATTATCGGGGATTTCCGCATATCCTAACAAATTGGTATCAGAGCCAACCCGATTTATTTTTTAGCCACCATGACGATAACAAAAATGTCAATTGAAAAGTTCGACAGAAATGTCAACTTTGCAATGTGGAGTCTCAAGATGGAGGCCATACTCATTCAAGACGGTTGCGAGGTGGCGCTTGAAGGCGCAAAGAAGAAACCAACCGAAATGAAGGACGATCAATTTAGCGAATTGGACAAGAAAGCCAGATCGGCTATTATCTTGAATCTCTCTTACGAGGTTTTACAAGAAGTTGCCACGGAGACGACGGCCATGGGTATGTGGGATGCGTTAAAAGCAATCTACATGAAGAAGACTAAGGAGAACCGGCTTTATTTAAAGCAGAAGCTATACAGTATGAAAATGACGGAAGGTACTTCTATTCTTTCGCATCTTGATAAGTTCGATTCTATCATTATTGATCTGGCGAACGTAGAAGTAAAAGTGACGGATGAAGATCAGGCCATAATATTGTTGTGTTCCCTTCCCTCGTCTTTAAAGCATTTTCGTGACACTATAATATATGGAAAAGATACGATATCGTATTCTAGTGTCAAATCCGCTTTACAATCGAAAGAACAGATAGACAGGGATATTACGGGAGAAACAAGTGGTAGCCAGGCAGAAGGCCTGTTTGCACGGGGAAGACCAGAACGTAGAGACGCTGAAAGTAGCAGATCTAAAGAAAGGTCGAAATCCAGGTACAGAAATAAAGTCTGTAATTTTTGCAAGAAAAAGGGTCACATCAAAGCTGATTGTTTTAAATTAAAAATTAAGGAGAAAAATAATCAGCAATCTAATAAACCCGCCGAAGCTAGTTTAGCTGCTGATGAGAGCGATGGAACTATATTTGTAGCAACTGCAAATATTGTTAGGTCTGAAAATGAGTGGATCTTAGATTCGGGTTGTTCTTACCACATAAGTCGAAGTCGGGACTGTTTTTCCACATATGAAAATTTTGATGGTGGATATGTCTTAATGGGAAATGATGCTCCGTGTAAAGTTGTTGGTAAAGGCACAGTTAGGATCAAGATGTTCGACGGAATCATCCGAACGCTCACAGAAGTCAGACACGTTCCGGATATGAAGAGAAATCTTGTCTCTTTAGGCACACTTGAATCTCAAGGGTGCAGGTTCTCAGGTGAAGGTGGAGTTTTAAAGATTGCCAGAGGTGCCCTTGTCGTGATGAAAGCTTGCAGGTCTGGAAATTTATATGTTTTGCAGGGAACTACTGTTACAGGTTCCGCTGCAGTTTCGACATCCCCGGAGGTTGATACCACGAGATTATGGCATATGCGACTTGGACATATGGGAGAAAAAGGCTTGACGATTTTAAGCAAGCGGGGCCTACTTTGCGGTCAAAGTACTGGTAAGATGGACTTTTGCGAACATTGTATTTTTGGGAAGCAGAAACGAGTCAGCTTCAATTCGCCAGCTGTCCACAGGACGAAAGGTACTTTGGACTATATTCATTCTGATGTATGGGGTCCTTCTCGTGTTCCGTCCAAAGGTGGTGCAAGATATATGTTGACTTTCATTGATGATTTTTCAAGGAAAGTCTGGGTCTATTTTCTTAAACAGAAAAGTGATGTTTTCCTAACATTTAAACAATGGAAAGCTTTGATTGAAAAGCAGACAGGAAAACAGATCAAGCGGTTGCGGACAGATAATGGCTTAGAATTCTGTGGAAGCGAGTTCAACGAATTTTGCAAGAATGAAGGAATTGCTCGACATCACACTGTTCGAATGACGCCTCAACAAAATGGTGTTGCCGAGCGCATGAACCGAACGCTTTTAGAGAGAGCTCGATGTATGATCTCCAATGCTGGGTTGACAAATGATTTTTGGGCTGAAGCTATCGCCGCAGCATGTTATATTGTCAACCGCTCACCGTGTTCACCGATCAATTTCAAGACTCCCGAGGAAGTTTGGTCAGGTACTCCTGCTGATTACTCCAACTTAAGAATATTTGGGTGCCCAGCTTATGTGCACGTAAACGAGGGAAAGTTAGAGCCTAGAGCTAAAAAGTGTATTTTTCTCGGTTACGCTTCAGGGGTGAAAGGATATAGACTATATAATCCTGATCCCAAGTCACCCAAATTTATAATTAGCAGAGATGTTACGTTTGACGAGTCTTCTATGTTACATCCTTCAAAAGAGTCTACTAATCCCTCTAATCAAGAAAAGGAGGATAGTGTACACAGCGAGGTGGAGCTCGAGATCAACAAAGATCATTCAGATGATCCTTCGACGAGTTCAACATATAAGAATGAGCCAGAACCTGATTCAGATCCTGTTGAGGATGAAAGCGTCGAGCAGGAATATTCTATAGCCAGAGATAGACAGAGACGGGAGATTCGACTACCACAGCGGTATGTAAATTTAGTTTCGTACGCTTTATCAGTGGCGCAAGAAACAGGTGGAGGTGGCGAACCTTCTACCTATTCGGAGGCAATTAGCGATGTTAATTCTGATAAGTGGCTGGTAGCGATGAATGAAGAAATGGAGTCTCTGCACAAGAACAGTACTTGGATTCTTGTGCCGCCGCCGCAGAAAAGAAAATAGTCGGATGTAAGTGGGTCTTCAAGAAGAAAGAAGGTTTATCTGGTTCTGACGATGCAAGGTATAAGGCACGATTAGTCGCGAAAGGCTATAGTCAGGTACAAGGTGTTGATTTTAATGACGTATTCTCACCTGTTGTTAGACATAGCTCTATTCGTGTATTACTTGCATTCGTTGCCATGTATGATTTGGAGTTAGAACAGCTTGACGTCAAGACGGCGTTCTTACATGGCGATTTAGATGAACAGATATATATGAAGCAACCTGAGGGCTTTATAGTTGAAGGAAAAGAAGACCAAGTTTGTTTACTGAAGAAATCCTTATATGGATTAAAGCAGTCTCCAAGACAGTGGTATAAACGTTTTGATTCTTTCATGTTGGGTCATGGTTTCTCCAGGAGCAAGTATGATAGTTGTGTTTACTTCCGGAAGTTAAATGACAGTTCGTTCGTTTATCTATTGTTATATGTTGATGACATGCTCATTGCGGCTAAGAATCTTGCAGAAATTCACCAGTTGAAGGCCTTATTGAATGGTGAATTTGAAATGAGGGATTTGGGAGCAGCTAAGAAGATTCTTGGTATGGAGATTAGACGTGATAGAGGAGCTGGTAAGTTACACCTGACCCAGGAAAGTTACCTCAGAAAGGTTTTGGAGAGATTTGGCATGAGCGATGCCAAACCAGTCACTACTCCTCTAGCTAGCCATTTTAGGCTAAGCGCTGCTCAGTCACCATCATCAGATGAGGAAGAAGCGTACATGCACGAGTTCCTTACTCGAGTGCAGTCGGTAGCATTATGTATGCAATGGTATGTACACGTCCTGATATTTCACAGGCTGTTAGTGTTGTTAGCAGGTATATGGCTAATCCAGGGAAAGAACACTGGCAAGCAGTGAAGTGGATTCTCAGATACTTGAAGGGTACTCTAAGCACTTGTTTGGAGTTTGGCAGAAACAGTGATACTCTCGTTGGCTTCGTTGATTCAGATTACGCAGGTGATCTCGATAAACGACGATCTCTTACTGGTTATGTATTTTGTATTGGGGGTTGTGCAGTTAGTTGGAAAGCTACTCTACAACATGTAGTAGCGTTGTCTACTACTGAAGCAGAATACATGGCGATTACTGACGCGATCAAAGAAGCTTTGTGGTCGAAAGGGTTATTCAGCGAATTAACTCAGAATCAGGGAGTTATTACTATTTTCTGCGATAGTCAAAGTGCCATTCATTTGACCAAGGATCAGATGTATCACGAAAGGACTAAACATATTGATGTTAAGTATCATTTTATTCGTGAGATCATTGCAGATAAGAAGGTGTTTATCAAGAAGATTAGCACGAAGGATAATCCTGCGGATTTGTTTACGAAAGCTCTTCCAGTTTCCAAGTTCAAGCATTGCTTGGACTTGATTGGTGTTTTAAAGTTGGTGAACTAGCCCGTCGGGGCTATGGTCGGAGGGAGATAAATATATTCTAAATTAAGATGGAGTAATCTACGGTACCAAAAGTCAAGGTGGAGATTTGTTGATATATGACTTTTGCTATGCGTTGAATTGTCAAGAATTGGAAGTGGGCCCCACCATGGGTTTTGGAAATCAAAAGTATACTGCTTCGAGATGATTTTTGTGTGCAAGGAAGAAAATTCCATTTTGCTTTTGCTTTATTCACGTTCGTTAGTCAGCGATTTGAGCAGCCTTATTTTTCTTTAATTCACATGACGGAGCAAGGCAGTACTTCGCCTATAAATAGGCCTTATACGATGTAGAGAGAACACACCACATCTGATCTTTCCTCTGATCATTATATATTTCTAGTTTCTTTCTCCTAAGTCGTTGTAGCTGTTTTATATCACGTCAGTATACGTGTTTGTAATCCCTCCACATAATAAAGAAGTTCTACCCTCCGGCCCGTGGACGTAGGTCATTCTGACCGAACCACGTAAATCTCGTGTCACTGTCCAAATTTATTTTTCGTCTCGTTTATTTATTATCGTCATTTTTCGGCAAATAATTATCGGGGATTTCCGCATATCCTAACAGTGCATCAATTTAATTTCTCGTGCCGAAGAGCTCGATGAAAGGGATGAACTTCGAATAAAAGGTCAATACTTACTACCTACCACCATAGGAGGTTCAATGGTCTGTGTAAATTCACCGTAGCAGTTATCCACCATTACCAAGCAATTTGGATTTTGCGACTGTAAATGTATTAAGGGAGGATCATTATGGTCGTAAGCTACTGCATGATAAGTTGGAGAGGAAAATACACAAGCAAGAAAGTTGCTTTTTCCTTCAAAATATTATGTATGATATCAAAATGGAGACAGGATAAGCAGTTAGCAGGTTACCTTAATTATATCGATGGCCTTTCCTATTTCGTCTACACTCAAGCTCCGTCTCCATGAATATCCACAAGATCTCTGAATGAGGGCACATTTTGTTTTCGGGATTACAGCAGCCTTTAAAGCAGCCCAGTCAAGACCTCCATCTTCTGCAAGCTACACCAAATCAAAACGAGTCAGAATGATTGAAAAATCTTGAACAGATGTTTCTTTAACCAATAATGCTGACTATAACAAACTTTAAAGGAAGAATAACATACCGGGACTTCTCTGTAATCAATGCCAAAATCTTTCAGAGAACCTAAACCATTCGAATCCCTTATTCCAATTACTTCTTCCAATGTATCATATGGAGCCCCAGCAACTGCAAGAAGCTAATGAAAAATCAACCTTTAGTTATTGCCACAGTTCATAAGTAAAAGGTAGATACCAAAATGTAGAATGACGAAAGTAAGAATATAATTATTCTACCTCATCCCCTGGCCTCAGGAAAGCAAATAACGCACAAGTGATTGCATGCGTACCTGAGAAAAACTGGAAATTCTAGGCACAATAAAAAAAAATTGTCTCATTCTTCAACTCGTGTTAAAAACAACTAAACGAAAATGGTAAAACCTGTCCTCGGACAATTGCAGATTCCGCGCCAAATATCTCAGCGAAGGCTTGATCGAGGGCATCCCTTCCACCAGCCTCCTCGTGACCATACCCAGTGCTACCACCAAAATGCTAATGCATACATCGAAATTAAACATCAAAAACAACGAAAAAAAAAAAAACGCTTCGAAAGAGAAGCTGTTAAACGTCTTCGAAGAAATAAAACCTCACATGAGATCCAACGCGCGAATTCTGGAAAGCTCTGAGCACGCGGGCAGTGTTTCGCGCCACCAAATTGTCCACCGCTCGGAATTCTGAATATAACGATTCCAAAGCTTTCTCCACCTACACCATTCGCCGCAAAGCATTTCCGAAACAAGTGAAAAAACATCACAAATAATCGAAAAGAGAAAAATATTAGTTCATCGGTTGAGCGTGTGGTGCGCTTTTTTACCTCTGGCACAAAAGGCTGTTCCTCGTGGCGCAAAATGTAAGCAGAGCATCGAAATTTTAGCCGGCGGAGAGCTGCAGGCGCACGATAATGCCCGGACACACAGCACAAGCTGAGGCTCGGCAGAGGATAAGCTGACATGGCAGAGGATACTGCTTGAAACTCGACGTTCTCTCTCCCCGCAAGAAGAAAAATTTACTTGGACCTTTCAGCAGCCCATTTCCTCATAATACTGCTTTTCATTTGTAGAAATTTCTTATTTACTTTTTTGATTTACTTTTCGTGTCAGGTACAGCAAAATTGACAGTGTGTGACTGAAGATTTGTAGGTCATGTGTTTAATTCCATGCTCTCCTCAATTTCATCAATAATTTTCTCTTTAAAATTCTTTTACTTTCTCTGTCCCGGCTATTTCTTCCCAAAGATTAGTGAGCACGGAGATTAAGAAACCACATTATTTTAATATAATTGTACACCGAGGTACGGAGAGAGAAAAGTTATTAGTTGACACGCAAATCAAGAAGATTTTTTTAATATTAATGGTGTAATTAGTTTAATTAGTAGGATAATTTTTTACCAAAAATGGAAATGAGAAGAATTATGTGAGACGCCCGAAATAGAAAAATGAGAAGAAATAAGTGGGACGGGGTAGTATTTTAAATAAAACAAGCCACAAACGAAATAATTAACATCGAATATTTGATACAAAAATACATATATATACTACAAGTAAACTTTTTCCAGACAGACCTAACACCTAGCAGCACAGACCGATACGATTCCGTGGGGCCCGCCGGCGCACGGCGCTTATTACAGCGAAACGCCGCTCGAGCCGTTAGACAACGAAAAAATCACACGCATTTTTTCAAAACCTTATGCTTTTCTTCCCCCACCATTTCCGCCGATGCTTGTCGGCCTCGAAGCTCCCATCCTCTGAACCTTAACCTTCGCCTCCCTAAGCCGAACCTTGTAATCCTTCTTCCACGCCTCGAACCGCTGCTTGAGCCTACGAAACTCCTCCACGAGGCCCATCGACGACGAAATTCCCACTTTACCCTCCGTAACTGCCGTAACCTCCTCGTCGAAGTGATTCTTGCGCTCTTCGAACTCCGTCACGAGCGGGCCCACTAGGTCTGACTCCGACGACCCGTTGGCGACCCGACCCTCCAACAGATCCGCACCGCCGTTGGTTAGGAAAGATCGAAAGGGAGTGCTGCTGCAGCTAGGAGAACGAATTCCCGACGAAATGTTCCCTGAATTGTTGTGTTGATTTCTGCTGCTATTTTCGGCGGCGAGGCTTTTCTTAGCAGCAGCTAAGCTGATCTGCGATCGAAACGCAGTGCAGTGATTTTTAGGGGCGGTTATATATATACGACTTGTTGTAAGTATGTTGTGCAGAATTGATGCTCACTTGTAACGATTTGATCTGCTTCTGCCACATGTCCTCCATGGACTTCATCTTTGCTTCGTATTCGAGCCACCGTGTCTCGAACTTCACGACTTGGTCTCTGAGGGCCGTATTTTCCTTTTCTTTTCTCCCGAGCGTTTCTTCGGCCATGTGAACTCTTTTTTCGAGCTCTTCGACGACGGAAGGTAGAAGTTCTGGGGGCAATTCCTGTTCAAAGACACGGCGGAAGGTTTTTATCCTCATGAGGGCAAAACCGTCATTTTCGTTGCACGACATTTGCTTTCGTTATGTAGTACCTTAAGTTCGGAAATCCTCCTACGTTGTCTGTTTTTGCGAGCATTCGGTTGTCCGGGATTCTTTAGTTGGCTGAAATATCTCCTCGCTGACCAACCACGCATTACTGCACAAATATAAACCATGTAAGAAAGTTAGCCGCGTTTTATTTTAGAAAATGTAAGGGGAGACAGAGAGAGATGTTTTACCCGATTGTATCAGTACAACTGCCATCAGTTGCTGGTCTAGATTCCCGCTCACGACCTGCTTGTTCAACCCCAGCAAGATATCGAATTCTTTTCGAGCAATTGCACCGCGAATATCTGAAGGTATGTTAAGTTATTCCGATCAAGTACGAACTTTGCTCTGTGAAAGGAGCAAATTGAGTGAGCGGCTTACATGACTGAATTGTTACGACGCATTTCTTAACTTCGTGGAAATATCGACGTGCACGGTGACCACGGTAGAACTTCTGAACCTCTAGAGTGCCTTGCATGAATTGTTTTCTAATATCTTCCAGGGCGCCAATCTGTTAAGTCAAAAGGTCACTTATATTTTCGAGTAATGGCGAAGTGTAGGAAAAGAAGTACACAACAATATTAGAAACATAAAATAAAACTCACTTGGCCAGCTCGAAAGTACAGCCTCGTATAGCCGACTTGATAGGTCTCGGGTTGGATATTAAACTGCTGAAGGATGGCAACTGACGTACTTAGAGGATCTTGGCATGCGTTTTTTTCTGGAAGTAGGAACCCATACCTGAAAAGGTCATCATTAACGGGCACATTATTGCTAAAGGATCACATCGGGTTTTTTGGAACTAAATGGACAAGAAAATGGAATCGCCGCAAACCTCCTTGCGAATTCTTGATGAGGCATCCGGGTTGGGTACCCAGACCTCGAGATTCTAACAACTTCTAAAATCCCGCAACTCTTAAGCTGCTCTAAGACGAGATCTTGCTTGAATTCTCCAGGAATCTGTTTACAGTTAGGCTTTATACAACGAATGAAATGAGGCCTTGTGCTTTCCAGCCACTGCATGAGTTGAAACAGCTGACCCTACAATGACAGGTGGATGATGCATAAAAATATTGAAAATAAAAAAGATTCCATTCCCATTTTTCCTTCTCTGAAATAATGGAGACCTACCTTAAATTTTGTGGCAACACTTTGCTTCTGACGAGCTAGGACCCCCAAGTTACTAGATGGATTTACTGATTTCTGTGATTCCATGAGTGTTGTGGCGAACAACCGAGGTAACTCATTGCTGCATGAGACGAGAAGTTGAGCAGTCTCAGAGTACAACGGATCTCTATTTTTCTCCAAGAAATCCGCCGTATCATATGTAACCTAAGTAATCAAGCAAAATAAATGCATGGAATATGCAATGGATATGTAGCAATGACAATATAAAATAGAAAGGCGAATGAGACCAGTCTCTTTAATACTGAAGTCTGGCTCAGCGGAACCAAAGTAGCAACAGAAAGTTCAAAGCTGTAGGAAATCTAACCTGTCCAGCGTAGTGGTGAACACTGAATGCCCCACCATGTTCTGCTTTAAAGCACTGATTAGCAGCCAAGTGCTGTTTGAGTTTAGCGGCGAAAGTTAGAGATGTAGCCTTTGGAAAATTTGACTCTTCATCCAATAAAGATATTAGCCCGATAGGTTTCTGTCCAAACACCAGCAAAAACCATAATTATGGAGAAGCAATCGACACAATATAAACATGACAGCAATGTCAAACTGTTCCATTTTTCGACAGCAATCAGGCTTGTGTCAGATGAAGGTTTCTTGATGAGGGAATACAGATGATAATTCAGAAAATAACCTTTCCCAAGATGAATTTAACTTAATTTCTGAATAAACAGAAAATTGGTGTTGATCGGAACATGGGGAAGAGAAAGACCTTTTCAAAGAGATCCAGACAGTCTTGGTTGTCAATATAATCAACTTTTGTCCAGTCAATGCCATCTTGCTCATAGTCCTGAAATAACAGGTTGCATTCAGATATAACACAACATTTCAATTCCAGATGATCCACAGTTATGTTTTCAAGAAAAGCGGCTGACTAGGAATACTGTAATATAAACCCGTGGTTTATTTCTACCTATAAAACCAAATATTTCAGCATGTGTTAAACCTACACTTAAAAAAACTAAACCTATGAACCAAACAAGCCATAAGTGGGGTAAAGCTATATCGACGATATGTAGTTAGAGTCTGTATAAGCTAACGCTTTACCTCTTGCTGCAGTTTGAAGAGATGTCTGTTGAAATGTTGCTGGAGCCTCTCATTAGCATAATTTATGCAAAACTGTTCAAAAACTATTTTTCTGGAGCCAAAGGAGAGAAGTATCAGAAAGAGAAGACAGATATCACCATGATCAGGGAAAACATATCGACTTTACCTTAAATGATTCAAAGCCATAAATATCCAGAATGCTTATGGATCTTCCAGTGTGTCGCTTGCCTGTCCCAAGCGATATATTGAGTTTCTCCACGAGCCAATCGAACAAGCTTGCATAGATAAACTTCGCTAACGAGTCTCTAGCATCAATTGCCTATAAATTATAACAATGAAGAAGTAGTCAGAGATACATGGCTTATCTATTCAAAGCAATCTCCAAAGATTAGTCTCAAGAGAGCAGCGTCTTACGAAACATGTACCTCTTGATGCTTCAGTCTTTTAGCGACCTTATCCTTTCCAGCTTGTATGCTACGTGTTGATAAAGCAAGCATTATGTCCTGACTACTGCATCCCAATAAGCTAGCTGAGTTGGTCACGGCTGTATTAAAAGGGAAAAATTCACGTCAACAATTGAGTTGAAGACAACTAGAGTAACCCTGTTTAGTCTGACACTTATATATCACTTGAGTATATATGAGTACCATTGAAGACGTAAAAGAGGTACCATATCAAGACCTAGCACAGAAAAACTCATGCTCAGTGAAGAAACAACAGTAAAGGAACATAAGGGCTACCTTCATCCGCAACAACTTCTATGTGGTTTTCATTGCCAAGAATAACAAACGAAATATTCCCTAGCCACAACACAGCAGCCAACATCTCAAAGGCGTGCTCCTGGTCATCTTTACAGATTTTAACCATATCCAGGGCATCCTAGTAAGAGAAAACCCGATACAATTAGAATTGTATAATAGAAAACCTCTTACGCTTTAAAAGCATGATAGCTTACAAGCTAATAAGATAAAAAAAAAAAATTCAAATTCAAATGGTGGACTCATGCTAAAGCAGAACAGGGAACAGTTGATGTAGAGGATGACAGAAGAACAAACAAAAGAAGCAGTATATCAGATGAATATGTGTTTGTATATTACCATTAGCATATGAAAGTTTTGAGCATCATCAACCCCATGGATTTCTAAGCAATTACTCTGATTGAGATAATTGTAGTCAGAAGCCTTCTTCAACCTGAATCTTTCTGAGTACAAAAATAATTAAGCGTAAGCACGAGAGGACTCATAGTAGTTGGTGTTTCATAACAAATTTTCAGGACTGCGAAGGAATCAAACCAAAGAATGAGGGAAGTAGAAAAAAAGAATTTGAATGGTACAAAAGAACAGATATGAACAATCCAAAAGCTTTAATACAACTTATGATGGGAATTTTATATCTCGATGGAATGACACGAGAGAAACCGAATCAATGAGCAAAATCAAAAGCAGAAGATGGAGTAAAAAATAAAAAGAACCTCTGATAGCAGGTGGAGCTCCTGCGCAAAGCTGATAAAAAATGTGGGTAGGACCTTTCCCCTTGGGCTAACTGAACAACTCTGGACTGCTCGAATGGAGTAATTGGATGCAGAATGTTATTTCACTACGGACAGTTGCAATAAGCAGAAACTAGAAACCATATATATGCTACTGACCTTTTCAAGAAGAACTACAACATAATTCAGGAACCAACGTTTGATATGCATCACATTTAGAAAAAAAAAGTACATCCATCAGTGCAGGTTTGAAAAGAAGTCAGGAAATGACATGTTTCTCTTTGTTTAAACTGGAAAGAAAGACCGTGCTTACAGGTCTGAATTTGCGCACTGCATATTTTTCCAGTAGCATTGAAGAGGATCTCAAGTAGCTTTCCCTGGAAAATATTGGAATATATTCAAAGCACAACATAAACATCAAATAGCCAAACACAAGATAAATGACGAAATAAGAAAAAAAAAATGAACTTACAAATCTACTGGAGTTGTCATTTCGGGCTGTTTTAGCATTGCCAAATGCCTCAAGAATACAGCTCGTTTGCAGAACATTGTACTCTACACCATCACAACCTCCGCCAAGTGAAGCCAAATAATTCAAAGCTATCTTAGCTGTCTCAGTCTTTCCAGCACCACTTTCTCCACTAAAATTCGTAATAACAAATTAGTGTCTTTATTGGATCATGCTCATACAGCTAGAGTCAGTAACTAAATGCTAGTCAAATAAAGAAACAGAAGGGATCTAATCAAAGAACAAAAGAGGATGGAGAGAATCACATAAACCAACCTTACAATGATACACTGGTTGACTTCTTCTGCAATGTTCACAATTAATAAGATGCTTAGTCAAATTGATAACATATCAATAATGAAGGTATGATTTTAGGTAACAGTATACTACACCAGTCATCATTTCATTGTATGCATTGTCAGCAATAGCATAAACATGAGGGGCATGAAGAAGCTTCTGCCTGTAAGCAGTAATGCACTCGTCCCCATACAACTGAATGTCTTTGAAAGGATTCACAGCCACCAACACGGGGCCCGCTTTACTCTATATTAAACAGGGAGACAAAAGATGATCAGGGAAACCACAAAATAACACAAAATACTGATCACAAACGAAAGACTAATTGCTTCTTACATATATAATGTCTTGAGAATATCTGTAGTGAAGATTGTGAAGAACTGAAGGCTCATTTAAGTAACTAAGTTGAATAAGATCATCCACCCCCTCGAGAATGTCAGGGTTAGCAGGTAAAAGTTCAGGCGTGGGAACAGCCACAACCTATAAACGTAATGACATACATGAATGTTCCGACTCCAATAGAGGGAGAAGAACTCATCACAATCATAAATTTAGTTTTGTAGCAGATCAGAACTAACACTTTTATCTGATAGCAGAACAGAAGTTTTCTCCTCTGAAGTTGATTGTATGATTCCTAATTCCCACTGGCCACTGCGCAACCGACACCAAACTCGGAGCTTCTGAAAATTTAAACTTCAAAAGTTAACAGAAGGGTCAGAATGTATAAATCTCTAACAAAGCCCCAGCCCAGGTAATGGAAGTTTAATCGACCGAAGATTACCATACATGAAGTTTTCATTTCAAGAATGTCCTACAATATTTCGCAATTGGAGCATAAACTAATCCTTTGTTATACCAAGTAAATAAAAAATATACCAAGTACATAGCCAGTAAACTCAAGATTTTCACATCACCTAAACTTATGAAAGCATTACACAAACATGCATAGTAATGTTAGAAAGACTAATTATCATCAACAAGCACAACACAATCACACGACATACCTTTTTAGCAAAATACCCCACATTACCATCCCACTCGGACTCCCTAAATTTTGGAACTTTCCTCGCATCACCATCCTTAACCATAACAACATCATCTTCTGCAATCTCCTGCTTGAACTGCTTTTGATCCATCGCAGCGACAAAATAAGGCGACTCCTCAGGTTCCAATTCCTTGACCCTTTTCCCTCCAAAGCTATTGCGCCGGGATCTTCTTACATCAGGCTTTTTCTTCACATTGCAATTTAAAGAGTTACCACCCAACTCAGCTTCTTCCATCTCAAAGGTCATCGGTAATGGTCGCTTCGTGGAAGGAAGTCGGGCTCGTGAGGTAGGCTTCGGACGTGTCGGAAGAGCTGGGGGCATGTCCTTCGGCTTCTCATTCTCTTCACCACGCTTTAGAGATTCTAACATTTCCTCTAACGAGCTGCGAGCTATCGAACTTGGCGATAAAGACAACATCTTTGTTCCTTTTTCTTTCCTCTCTTTTGCTCAGTTCTTTTCAAGACCTTTAAACTCCCATCCCATCAGGGTCAAGCCAAGGATAGCCTTTGTCCACACCATGCTACGATCAGATGACATTGAACAAATTCATGACCCTAAAACCCCTAGCCCCAATCAATAATCCAAAATCCTTGATCGAATTATCGCAAGCTGAACCAAAATTGTCAGGCAGGCATGAACACGACAATATTAACGCTCCTGCAAAACATGCGCAATATTACCCTTCCATGAAGAGGCAAACGAAATTCCACCACGTAAAACCTTCCGTAAATCAAACTCTTCGGCAGCTAATCTCAAGAAAATTGCGGTTCGCAAACGTTAAGAGCTTCCTACGGAGCTATTCGCAGTTCTTCCCTCAACAAACCCCTTAAAAATACATTAATTGCTCGTACCAGAAACTGGCGTCGTAGTCGTCCTCATTAACATAAAACAACGAAAGAGATTGCACGGTGCTTAATCCTACACGGCAAATTGCAGAGCTCCTTTGGGGAGATTTTAGGAGGTGTTATTTAATAATATTTTTCGATAATGATAATTAAAAAGAAAAAGACACCTGTAAATGGGACCTTGAAGTTTGACATGATTTTTGGGAAGAGCCAAATGTAACGAACCAATTGAGATCTGATAAGGAAATATTTGTAGTTCACTAGTTCTTTAAAGAGTATAGATTTTGAAATTTAAACGTGGAACATAAATAGTCAATTGATTCAATGTGATTGTGCGGCTTGAAATTGGAAATTTGACCAAGGAGAAACAAATGGAATGTTCTTTCGTTAACTAAGTTGAAATAATATCTATTGACATTTAGGCTTCCTCGTATCTATATGGTGTATTAAATAACTATCTTCAATGAATGTCTTATTTGTGATGCGTATAATTAATATTTTACTTGCCTTTTATTTTCTCTTTTAACACATTTATAAACAATTCAAAGTCAAGATTTAGGTTATAATTTATCTATTAAACATTTTTAAATTATATATTTATGCAACTCCATAATTGTTGTTGGGTCTATCTACATAAATTTTATTTTGAGCAAATTATGTTTAAACCCAATTGAGAAAAACTGGGCCAAAATCTGGTTTAGGATTGCAAATTAGGCCGGAATTAATCTTTTTTTTGGGACAAGTTCAGAAAGATGACCACTTTCAATAGGGCAATTAGAAACTGCTTCTAGCAGCACTTCCATGGATGCGTGAGAAGTTATTTTACATAAATTCCCTTCAAAATTTGTATGCAAATGAAGGAAGATGATCTGTACCATGAAAAAAAATCTGCGCAGTATTTGAACCGATAAAATGAATATTTCGTCAAAAAATATAGCAATGTCCCAAAGTAATCTTTGTGAGATAGAGAGAGAGTGACCAATCAAATCCACTCATTTCACTACAAACTATACTAGCACATGAATAAAACAAACCATGGATGGGTAGAGCAAAGCAATTAATCAAGAAATCAATTGGAACCTCGATTGATCATATCCATGTACTGATTCATAGACTCCTGCCTCTGAAGCCTCATCTCTTCGTTGAACTTCTTTATAAACGCTTCGATTCGCCTGTTGAGCTCATCCTTGCCCAGGGACGGCTCTCCTCGGATCTTACCCGACCCGCCGCTGCCCGGCGACTGGTCGTATGAGCGGTTCGCCCGATCGTTGAAAGTCTCCGATTTGGACATCGCCGCCGTCGCCGTCTTCTTCTGCTGCTTCGGCGGCGTCTTGTCTTGTTGACCGTGCCGTTCCCACGTGTCGGATTTCTTCAGGTGTCGGGTCAGGGGAACGGGTCGACCCTCGGTTATGGTCTTCCACGTGCTCTCAAGCGTGTCCTGCCTCTTCGGCTTCGATACCCCAAGAACCGTTTTCACGCCTGCTCAAATTAAATGGATTAGAAACCGAACCGACCCGACGTTAATTAAAGTGAATTAATTAAGGACAGACAAATAATAGACTGCCCGGCCCGGCCCGGCCCGGATCATCTGTATGTTCCTGTAACGGTAACATTTTTTGCCAGCTAATAAATACATCAGGTAATAAATATGTTTTTTGAAAAAAAAAAAGAACAACTGATATTTAATGAAGAGAGGAATTAATTAATTAAGGCATCTCAGATAGTCCACAAAATACCTTCTGGACTCGCTCTGCCGTTCCTACGGTGGCCGAACCTAGCTCTCGCCGGCGGCTTTTCGTCGCCAGAAACAGTCGAATATTCCTTATTGAGCTTAGTCGGCGAAGATTCCCTATCTACTACGTTCACCTTGTAGAAGAATCCGTTCTCCTTGTCGCCAATCGCATCCCTAGCACGAAACGCCGCCGTTTCGTTCTCCTCCAGCTCCGCCGAAATGGCGCCGTCGTGCTTGAACTCTGACGGCGGAGCATTAAAAAACCGTCCTACCCAGACTTTCTGTGCTGATGTCCGAGGTCACCGGCGACGGCGAGACTCGTGGCTGTAATGGCGACGGTGCCACGTCGGATTCGTCCTTGTCGTCGGAGGCGGCGGTGGTGGTGCTGCCGAACTTGGAAGATGCGGCGATCGTGATGATGATGACGTTGATGAGGAGGTACAAGTACGGGGGCCTCAGCCACGAAACGACGCCGTCGTGGAACGCCGAAGCAACCTCGATTAAAATCCGCCGTTGAGAAGTAATACCGAAGCGCAATGGCTGCTGATAGTACCGTGGTGGAGAACAGTACTACGGATTTCAACGATAAAAGCGTTGAAGGTACCATTTCCTTTTTCTCTTCTGAGGAGCGTCGTCGAGACTATTGAAGACTGAAGTAGTGGCTGAGAGAGATCAGATGGGTATTTATGTACGACAACGGATACTTTTATAGAGAAGAAGGGTAGGGGTAGAATGGTAAATACTGTGCTGCTGCTTGGTTGGCATGGCACAACGAGGACACGGCGACACGTGGACATTGCCTACATAGACGCTAATGTTTATCAAATCACAATTTTCCAATTAATTATCCCTTAAAATCGAAAACAAAGGCAACTGAAAAACTAAAATAATCTCATGCGAAATCATTTAAAAGAGTCACTAATGTGCGCCGTTTTAGGATCGGACCCATATGCGTGCAGCTGCTTATCGATAGGAGCACGTGAAGAAACAGCTTGTTTCTTCCACTCAACCGACTCTTCTAAGAAAATCCAATCAAGTTTTCGCAGTTAAATTAAATTCAAAACGTGCCTAAATCACAACTTCAACGTTCAATATAATATGCATATTTGAGACAATGAGATTGTACTTTAATAAATACTGTTGGTCAAAAGTGAAAACCAACATGTCGGTAGGCCATCTCACCAATATCATTGTAACTTCTGGAAAAAAAAAAAGAATCCAACGGAAAGAACAGAAATGGGTATTTTATGCAAGCACAGAATCTGTAAGTTCAAGACAAACCTATAAAAGACATAACAATGCTGTGTGGCCATTCAAACTTTCCTCATTGCTTTGTAAAGAACCCATTCGTCAAAGACGAAAAGTCGTAATCTTTCCCAGGCTGTGAAGAGCCCGGCTTAACCGACGCCGTGGTCTGTTGTTTAGCTCCCAATGGCATACTGCCATTAGTAGCAGCATTGCCCGCCATGGTATATAAGCTGCCGCACACATGCAAGTAATATCGATTGGTCACCACTTCCCAATCTCGTAATTGATCAAAAGTTGCTGAGTTCTACAAATTAAAAAGACTGAAGTACCTGGGAATCGGAAAAGAGTTTCCAGGAGGTTGGGCAGCTACTGTGTTTCCAGGCGCTGACATCGTTATCCCAGGAAATTGGTAGCCAACGTTTGCCCAGTTTTGGTTTGGCGAGTTAGTGCCATTCAAACACGATTGCTTGCTATCTTGGCCTTTAGGCATACCCCCAGATGAATTCATAGCAGCGGCCATTAGAATGGATTGTTGGTGCTGCGCTAGCATTGCAAGTTGTTGGTTGTGGAGAGAGTAGGGAGAAACCATATTCGACTGAAAATCAAGCCAGAGGATATTGTAAAGGTTACTTCGAATAATGGAAAGAGATATGGACACACTGTTTTCAGTTCCCATGTGTAATGTACAAGAAAAGCCATACCTTTTCAAAAAGAGACATGATATCATTTTTAACGTCTTTCCGAGGCTTCTCCAACATCGAATTAGGCATAATTGTTGGAGAGTCCTTGAAGAGATCTTCAATTCCAGATGCCGATTGGGTCTTCGAATCGTCAACTTTGC
Organism: Craterostigma plantagineum; assembly: GCA_027422505.1. Taxonomy (NCBI): domain Eukaryota; kingdom Viridiplantae; phylum Streptophyta; class Magnoliopsida; order Lamiales; family Linderniaceae; genus Craterostigma; species Craterostigma plantagineum. The sequence goes on along the minus strand of JAPQWV010000010.1, from coordinate 23,399,733 downwards.
TGGAGCCAGTTTTCTCTGGTGTTGATGATAATCCATCAGCTGCTGCAAGACGAGTACATAAATACACACATATCAACAAAACCCACCATAAATCACGGACGGCTTAAGGAATAGTAATAACAATGGTCATACACTGAAAACCAGCCCACGTGTTAGCATCGGCAGATGATACCGCACCCTTCATTTCAACAGAATCATCCATGGAAAGCATATTGAAAAGATCGGTAGCATAATCAACCTTAGGAGGACAAACTGCCTCAGCAACTTGCTTTGAAGGTTTGGCCTGTTCAGCGGGCTCTGTTTTCTGATTTGCCTCGTTAGTCACTGATGATGGAGCAGCCTTTTTTGGATCCTTTATAAAATAAACATAAGAAGCATTTGCTACTAAAAATGTCCAATAGTTCTCCTCAGTTTAATTTTAATTGTATAGGAAAAAAAAGTCTATCACACATAATCTTCAAAGGATGTAGGAGACATGGATCGTATTAGATTAGAAACAGCCAGTGAAATTATATCATACTTGTTCTGATCCTTTAGAAGCTGCAGGGACACTATTAATGATTAAATGTTCCTTTGCACTAGGTGCTGGAACACTCTTCCTCTCAATGGAAGAGTTCGCAGAAGTACTAACGTGCCCACGAACATGTCCATCATTTGGGCGTTGCCACTGGACAGAAGCTTTCTCATCTCCGTTCCTGGCAGGTGACTTGATTTTGCCATCCCTCGGTATCCATCTCTTATCATCATACCTAAATTGATGTAGATAATGCGTGTCAAATTCAGCTTAGAAATCTGTTAATACGTAAGTTGAATAACCGAAGACACTGGATTAAGAAACTTGTACTTGGCACGGATAAAATTTTCAATCCCAACTCTGTCATAATTGGGGGGAAGCTCTGCCTCCCAGTAACTGTTCGCCTTCTCGTTCCCCATAGCTACGTTGATGAAAGGAAAATTAAGCACATCTTGAAATAAATAATTCACTGATACATGAAATATGAATTAAATCTAGGGCGAATCTTACATTGAATGAATGCAACCTGTTCAGGAAGCCACGTGTCCAGTGTAGCAGATCTGACCTGCAAAAGACAGAATATATACCAAACACAATGCCACAGGAAACATTACTTGTTATTCATAACTAGGATGTACCTTTGAGATATGCACTCCGAGACTTCTATGGATCCCAGAGCATTGCATACATATGAATATGCCTAAGTTAACACTAGCCCATCGAGGACCTCTGTTTATAAGAATAACATGACGGATGAATGGCAATACATGGAAAATTTATTAGGACACTATCTATCCATCGAAAAAACCTCAGAATAAAACATCACTAACTGGTACGTACTTTGTTTTGCAATCGGCACATTCCCTATTCTCTGGAAGTTTAAGAAGTTCTTCCAATATCTGGAAATATAGAAATCGTTACAGCCGAAAATATAGAGATTTTTACAGACAGCTTGTTCATGAAAGTAGCAAAGTCACATATCTTTCTTATTTCCCAGCACATAGATTATAATAAAAACAAAAACCAACCATCTTCTCATGTGCTTACTGGAGGTAAATTGGAGCTAAAGGCATACTTTGTTAGCTGTAAAATTATGGTGGACGTGCAGCTCTCTCTATTTCGATCATTTATATATATGTATATATTGTCGTGTGTTCCTATTTCTGTTTTCTCAATGTATGTTTCAGCAATCTGACAAAATGGTTCAAGATAGCTCTGCAGCTACACTAGGGGTTTTTCCCAAGCTGCAAGAGACATATGAGCTTTACGTTGGGAATTTTCTACAACTATTCTATTCATGACTTCAAGCCAAATATAATCCATCACCATCATATGCACGCCACCAGTCAAACAAAGGCGACCTCAAATCCAAAACGCAAGCACAAATATCATAAATCAACCAAAAAATCACAGCTTAACTGATCAGAATATCAAGATCGGAGCAAAACGAAACACGAACCAATCCAAAACCATAAAATCTATTGAGAAGGTGAAGGAGACCTTTCGGTGCTTGGCATTGAGCTCCTTCGAAACGTTTGCCTTCCCGTTCATCGTTAGTTACGGAGACGATGAAGATAGGAGAAACGATAATAGACGGCTGAGATCTTCGCCTCTCCCTTCTCCTTCGTCTTCTCCGCGTGGGTAGTCGATTAGATTACGCAATTGGGTGGAGAGAGAATGAGGAGAGTGGTTTTTGTTGCCGGAATTTTTTTATTAAATACATTGTATAATTAACGAGTATTTGCTTGTATTTATCTGTTTATTTATATCCGAAGCAAAAATTCGTAGAGATTAAAATACGTTTATTACAAAAATAATTAATTTAGCATAAGCTTTAAAGGCTCGTAAACTACAAATTCGTTTTTGACTATATTGCGTAATGATATAAGGATGGTAATTCAATTTATGTGGAAGTCTAATTAGCTTTGCACTTACGATGGATGGTAGGAATTGGATTATCAGTGGTGAAAGTTGACTTGACATCGATATTTTTTTGGTCGGCAACCATTGGTTTTATACATTTGCAAAATCAATTCTTAATTTATTATTAATAAATATTGGGTGAACTTAATATTGTTATTGTTATTATTATTATTATTTGAACCCTAACATAACAACACCTCTAATCTATCCCTCTTCTTTCTCGTACATTCATCGTTGCAAATTTACAACCACCGCAAAAGCTTCGTATTCTTCACTCCCTAATCTGAGCTCTACTAAGAGAAAGACAACGATGGCATCAGCATTCACATCGGTGGCGCGGCGAGCGGCGACTCTAGGCGGTCGGCTGTCGGCTCCTAAATCATCGGCTCAAGCCTCAACCCTAATCCAACGGCGTGGCCTCGCCGGCGGAGGCGGTGAGTTTTCATCCCCCTATCCTCCACGTTAGCTCTAAGCTCTATTACCTATCTTCGTAATAATTGCGATCATTTTATGCAGATCATCACGGGCCACCGAAGGTTAACTTCTGGCAAGATCCAATGAGTCCTTCGAAGTGGAAAGAAGAACACGTATGCTTCCTCTCCTTAATCACTTATCCACTTTAATTGTTCTGTGCCCCCTGAACATTCGCTCGTTTGACGAGGCGTGTTGTTCTCAATTATCCTATATGGATTTAAAAAATTTTGCTTGGCAGTTCTGAGCTTGTTGTTTGGTAGTTTGGAACTTAAGTGGAGATTGATCGTTTTTAGCTGAAAATAAGATTGATTTATATGAAGACTCTGTTACTTGCATATTGTTTGATGCTCCAATCAATCGTCCTACCCAAAATTTGGACCATGTTTATACTTTCCATGAGACTCAAAAATGATAAAGTTTGTAGCTTTGTACCTGATTTGTTTGTGTTTCTGCTGATCTAGGATCTGATGCTAAATACAAAAGCTGTGTTTGATGACCAGAAGTTAACACCTCTTCTCCATTTCTGTATTTGCTAAAACATTGACAAATTTTATGGACTGAATGGTTTGATTGTTTGGAAAGGTTCATTTTTCTCCCAAATATCATAAGAACGTCGTGTGATTGCAATATTTATTATCCTGATGCAGTTTGTGATTGTGTCACTCACTGGGTGGGGCGTACTCATTTTTGGAGGGTACAAGTTCTTCACAAGGGGCAAAAACAAGGAAGAGGTGTAAATTTTAGCTTGCCCCATTTCATTTCTCGTTTGCATGTATTCTTTAATATGATTCTAACTTCAAAGCCTCTTTATTTTGCAGAAAGTTGGTGAAGGCACACACTAGTTTGTAGTTTGTTTCTACACCTGGGAATAAAGAGTCGAGGCTGGACCTCTCGAGACACTTTCCATCTCCAAATCTACTTTGAGATTGTCAATTTTCGAACTATTAGCAGTCAAGAAGTCTTTTACGAGGTTCTACGCTGTGTCGTGTGTCATTTTACGATTCCTATTTTCGAACGTCGTATGTTTTCTGACATGGTACAAGAGTTGGGAGTTTCCATTCATAAGCTGCAATGTCTCAAATCCCACAAGACTAACCAAAATACAGTCTTTTTATTACGGAAATGCTGCACAACCATATTATGCAGTAGTCGATCTCAATACTAGACAAGCCCACGAAGAAAAACAAAAGAGACAACAGTTTAGCCTGCTTATGATCATTACAAAGATGGCGCAACGACAAGAATATCACTCTTTCTTCTTACTCGCCGCTTTGTCGGACATTAATCCCTTGCGATAAGGCTCTGCGGTGTACGCATACTGCATCAACAAAGAGAAGAAAACCATTTCCACAATCACCAGAATGTTCTGCAGAGCTTGCTGGAGATGCTCGACGTCCAACCAGAAATGGTTCGATTTGATTATCCCCAACGCCACGAGCACGTCAAGAACGATGCCCTGGTAAGATCGATAATGAATTAGAGCACAGTCAATTGTCCTCAAATTGCTTCATCGATGCTTACTACCCTAAAATTGCAACATCTGATTTAAGGGTCCCCGAATTGCTTCAGTTTCGAAACTTATTGTCTTAAAAAATTTGAAACGCCTTAAGTCAGGTGCCCTGATCGTACCTGCCAGAAGCAGAAGAAGACGATTCCCTTGACGCACAGAAACTTCGCCAGGGGATTGTGCGGAGCCAACTCCTTTGCGAAAACGTGGTAGAACACCACGAGAGAGTACAGAGCCAAAGAAACCGAAACGTTCAATATTATAGTGAACGTCCAGCTAAGCCAACTCGGGTAAATATCGAGGAGCTGAAAAGCTATCATCAGCACAGAGCACACGGGCCTTATGATCACGAATTGGTACGTCCACCACTTCAGAAGCTTTAGGTGTTTGTGGTCAAGGAGAACCGTATGAGGCTGCATCGAACGAACAATTTCAGCTTCTTTTTTTTTTGAAAAAAAATTCCCAGATAGTAAACGAAGTCAGAGAAAAGAGCGTTACCGTGAAAAGGGTCACGGGGAAAGAGTGATGAATTTCGCGCCCCTTAATCTCGTCGGGCACTATGTTCTCGGTGATGGATATTTTCAGGTATGTGTAGAGAAGGCTCAGGAATTTCGCCATGACGAGGGCTTCGTAGCATTCCTTGACGGAATCCAAGAAAGTGAAGAACGTTTCGCTTCCTTTTACGTCCAGAAGGCCGACGTAGGAATCTATGGCGTAGAGCGGAGCCATGAGAACGATGATGACGATGGCTTTTTGCTCCTTCGGCTTCTTCCAAGACATTAAATGCTGGGAAACTAACTGTATCGAGAAGTGAAGGGAAAGGGCGACGCATATTGTCGATCCTATGAGAGTTAGTTGCCCTCGATCCATTTGCAGGTTTCCTGGAGAAAAGAAACGCGACAGCAAACGCCATGAATGATGTAATACCCTTCAAAGATTCCACCTTTTTCTAGAAATTCCGTTTAGTGGGGCAAATTACTGATGCAGTATGTTAAACTTCAAGATTTGCATGCAAAGATCTCATTTTCATTGCATCAATCTATCTCACTGTCAAAAAATCGAGTACCTTAATGAACTTCAAGGTTCTATGAAGAAGAAAAAAGAAAAGACAAAGGACAATATATCAACTTAAAAACACACGGATAGCTCGAGATCTTCTGGGAAATTCAGGAAATAATCAGATCTTAAATCCCACAAACGATTTTCTTAACTTCTGAATCGATCTTCATAACCCCACAAGAAAAGAAAGAAGGCAGCAAACAGAAAAAAGGGACAAGATTTTGCATCGTAAGCTTAAGACTAGAAGTAGACTTACAGGGAGGGTATTAGAGCCTTGATTAGAGAGAACTGACGAAGTTTCCGAGCAAACAAGAGAGGTAAGTTATTGTTGTAGATTTACTCTGTAGACTTGAATTGCACGAGTTGATTAAAATATGCCAAGAATATGTGCGGATGAGATTGGAGCTGTCGTGATTTGGTTCAAGTGGTTAGGTGGCAAATCCAAATGTAAGAAAGTGGAAGCCTCTTAAGATGAATTAAAATAAGTTAAAAAAAGATCGATCAGCTTTTTTCCAAATAACCGTGTCATGTAATTGATCCCAAAAGATCCCTCGATGAAAGCGACACTGCCTTGCTTGCCTCTGTATATTACTACCTCCGTCCCACTTATTTTTTCTCATCTTTCTATTTCAGGCGTCCCTTATAATTCTTCTCATTTCCATTTTGGTAAAAAGTTATTCCAATAATTAAACTAATTACACATTTATATTAAAAAAGATTTCTTAATTTGCGTGCCCACTAATAAGTTTCCTCTCTCCATACCTTAAAAGTGTACATAATATTAAAATAATGTAGTTTTTTAATCTTCGTGCCCACTAATCTTTGGAAAGAATTAGATGGGACAGAGGAAGTATATTTTACTAGTACTTTCTTGCACACACCTGATGTGTGTGCTAATTACATTAAAATTATTTTAAATTTTTATTAATTTTTACTGTTTAAGATGAAATATAAATTCTAAATATATAAAAAGAAACTTAGTTTAGAGGCATAAATACGTAAAATAAAAAAATTAGGGGTGATTATGAAAATTACTTAATTTTGTAAATGAGGGACTAAATTGCTAATAATTTAGCTACCAAATTGGGCAGCTTTATCCACCCTTCACCAATTATAACAGTATAAATAAATGGTATAGATAGTATATATTTTCCTCCCTTTTCTTGTTTCAGTGTTTTATTATCGGCTTTGCTGAGCAAGGCAAGAACAAAGACAATCAAGATCTTCATAGAACATAATCTATCGATAAGATACGATGTGTTTATGAAATAAGAGTGGAGTCATTACGGATTTTGAGGCCAACTTAATGGGCCTCAATGGATTTACGATTTGATGATATTAGTTTGATACAAATGTTTGTATTGGGCTGCAACGTATATATTTATATATTTACTATTAAAACAAACTCTCACACACAATATATAAGTAGAGTGACGTGTAGGAACGATTTTCTAGGTTGAACCTGTACCCATTTTCGCGTTAAGGTTCACGCGGACAAACGTCCGCTCATATTGTGTGTACCCATTAGAAAAAATAAAAGAAAAAAAAAAATCAAGAAATTCCGCCAAGAGACTTGGGTTATCATCGACAGGCAACCTCAGCCCTACTCCATATTCGATCCGATTTTTCTTTTCTTTTTTTTTCTCTACTTTTGCTTCCTTTTGCATTGATCGACGGAATATGGAGAGCGATAAATACTGGAAAGAGTTGAATGTTGCCGTGAGGATAGTCCACCTTGCTTGTAGTCTCTGCGAAAAGGTTCAAAAGCAGCTCGTTTCGTCGAGCGAGGATCAGGTTAAGCGTAAAGACGATGATACCCTCGTGACTATTGCAGGTGTGCTTTCGATTACTGTTTAAGTTTTGATGGTTTCTGAATTGGGTTCTGCTGAGCTGACGAGTTTGTTTAGGTTGATTGTGATTGTTCGGTTAATGGGTTTGAGGGCGATCATCGTTTGGTAGTTTAAGAGGGATGGGATTTCAGTTTTTCTCTCTTTTTTTTTGGAATGTTTGATCGTGACGATAATGCGCATGAATTTCAGCTACTGATCGATCTAAAACCCTTGTGATGTCGATGAATATAACAAGTAAGGTGGTTAGTTTTGGAATCTGATTGATAAGAATATTTTGATATGCTGTTTCTATTTGTACTGAGAATTTTCTTTATGTTGCTGTTCATATCTTGGATCCACAGCTTCGATTAAACTTGAAAAGCTGTCCTAAATTCGCCGTAGTCATCTTCTTTGTCATCATTGTTTTCAGCAATATATCAAGGATTCACTCTCAATTTCAGAACTTGTGTTTACTTTGCAATGCTAAAGCAATGGCTGTTCTGAGTTGGTTATCTTCAATTATGCTCTTCACAATATAGAATAGTAACTTTTGACATTTTATCTGATCACAGAATGCTTCTTCTTCCATAGCTTTTTCTTGATAATCCAATCATCTCTTCATTGCAGATTACAGCGTCCAAGCCACGGTGAGTTGGATGCTTTCCAACTCTTTGGGAAACGTCTCAATCGTCGCTGAAGAAGACATCCAAAGCCTATCGAAGCCAGAATCCTCAACCCTCTTAACCACAGTTGTCCAATCAGTCAACGACTGCTTAGCCGATGCACTGAGATTCGGTCTCCAACCCCCTGAAAACCCACTAACCGCCCCACAAATCCTCGAAGCAATTAACAGCTGCAACTCAACGGGCGGTCCAATGGGCCGACATTGGATCCTCGACCCAGTCGATGGAACGCTGGGCTTCGTTCGTGGCGATCAGTACGCCATCGCTCTTGCACTGATCGATCATGGAAAAGTCGTCCTAGGCGTACTAGGTTGCCCTAACTACCCAGTCAGAGAAGATGGCCTGAACAAATACAGCCAAGGTAATCTAATTGGTAAGAAGAACCTTACTTCTTCCCAAGAGTTGGGATGCGTAATGTACACTAGCAAAGGGAGCGGCAAATCTTGGATGCAACCTTTGCTATGCAGTGAGCAGAGATTCGAATGGCCTCATGGCGCGAAAACCATAAGGGTCTCATCCATCGACAGCCCCGAAATGGCCACCTTTTGTGAGCCCGTCGAGAAACTAACTCCAACCATACGTTCACAGCTGGCGTTGCTAACTCCGTCGGCCTAAGGTGTGGAGGTGTGCAGTATTTATCATCTTCCTTCAATCATATGGAGCTCTTTAATAAGATTCTCATGACTACCCATCTATCAAGAAACAGTTTTTCTTTTGTTACTTATCTGTGTGGAGTAATAGGTGTTTGAATTTCTTGAATAAAAATGCAGGAAAAAGCCATTGCGTGTATACAGCATGGTGAAGTACGCTGCGATAGCTCGAGGGGAAGCAGAGATTTACATGAAGTTTGCAAGCTTGGGATACAAGGAAAAGATATGGGACCATGCGGCTGGTATTCTCCTAGTCGAAGAGGCGGGTGGTGTGGTTACGGATGCTGGGGGACGATCGATTGATTTCTCGAGGGGGATATATTTAGAAGGACTCGATCGAGGGATAGTTGCTTGTTCAGGGATCAAATTGCACGAAAAAATAATAGGGGCCGTTTATGCTAGCTGGGAATCTTCCAACTTATGATAATGAAAAGGGTATTACCGTTCCTTTTTTTCTTTCTTTCTTTGTTACTATTTTTTCGAAGCGAAAGAGGGATCACGTTTAGGAATCGGGCCTTCTTGCATTTCTGGAAATCGGTCGAATGATAGTGCTAACGTTGTCAAGAATATGGGTGCTTTGACATGTGAATTTTGGCTATGTAGTTTTTCAATAAGAACGCAGAAAATTCAGTCTTGTAAGGTATGGAAGACCTTAGTATTACTTACTTAGTTGCTTAGCCTCATTTTCTTGTTTAATGGACAGGCTTTATGTTTCAATGGCGTAGTTGAAGGCCAAGTGTAGTATTCTTGGGAAATCTTTTGTATTTGTCTAAGGTTATTTTGCATCCCCATCTTACTATACTCCCTCCGATTTTTTTTAGGCGTCGTTTAAGGTTTCTGCACTCATATTAAGAAATAAAATAAAATATCTAATATACGCCTAATTAATTGCTTAAGATTATTTAATATATTCCATTTAATAATATTTAAAAGGGTAAAAGTGGAAATATATAATATTTGTCTTGAAATCTGTAAAACGACAACTGATTAGAAACAAAATTAAAGAGCTAAAATGACATGTAAATAAAATGGGATGGAGTATTGATTATATATATTTTTACAAGGTTAGCTGTTTAGTCGTATTTGAATGTGCACAAACGTGGTTTGTCCTTAGGCATTAGACCGTAACAACTACATTAATCACTCTCATGAACTGTCCCTATTCTTGAAAATAATGAAGTTAAAACATAGTGCACCCTTCATATAATCACTCTGCTGATTTATGATTATTAAATAAACATCGTTTTTATCCGTAGAGTATTATCACCATGACAACTTGCGAAAGACGTCGGAGGATTTATTTGCGGCCAACGCCCCACATAATGTTTTCTGTCATTTTGTCACGTTTTTATTAGTTATGTCAATCTCTAATATACGATAAGGAAAAAAAGAAAGTGGTTCAATGTATTGAGATGGGATAGCATTGAAAGTCAAGATACGCGTATCTTCATAGATGCATACCCTCGTTAGTTGCATGTAGGCAAGTATCGTACGTTAATGTGTGGTAATAATAATACAAAAAGATTAGTGAATAGTGATAAATGATAATATTAAGTATAGGTATATTGATGATGAGTGGATGGATCTTTTATCTCCATCAGCACATCATCATCATCATCTACTACTACTTTCCATATTAAGCAAAATGGGAATTAAACGATGCAATAAAGCTTATTTGTACGCTCACCTAAAATAAGTATGGGATTAACGATGATGAATAATTCATGCGATTTAAAAGAGATAATAATGATTCTCTTCTCCAATGGAGAGATGGTCCTAGCTAGCTTGACTAAGGGAAATTATAAAGAAAGCCACTCGTGATTTTATTATTGTCAACAACAAATGCAACCATTAGACTCTCTTAAGTTTGTTTGGCTCTGGCCTTATGAGTTTTATTTGTTAAAATATTATTATTATTGTTATTGTTAGCATTATTAATATTACTGTAAACCCATGATCTAAAACAATATTTAATTAGTGGTTTCTATGATTCAAATTATTCAGAAAAAATATATTTTATAAATTACTTCGAAAACATTGAAGCATCATATTTTGTAACTCATTATGTTTTATAGTGAAATTATTTTTCATTGTTCATGGTCTGTTGCCCAGATTTATTCAGGGTTTCTTTCACATGGCGAATTTATAGTGAGCAATTTGTTGCATATTCCACATTTAATATACACCCTTTTCACCTTTTAATCTTATTTTCTAAAATGGCTTACTTAAAATTTGTATCCCTTCAACACGATTTTTGAATAACTGCGATATTTGTATATATAATGGAGGATTTTAAGGGAAGGTCCTTTCACACACTATATACATGACAGAAAAGGACATCCACATTCTGAATTTATGGGGGCATTAAATCAAGCAAAATTTTGAAGAATATAGAAATTGATAGTTGGCATAAGATCAAATCAAGATAAGAACTTAATTAATTCTTTTGCTAATTTCGATCGAAGCTTTCTGTGATAAAAAGCTCATCACCATTCTTTCACAGAAAGATGATGCTTTGCATTCACATGTGAAAGCTAAATCGGTGAATAAGGGACGGTAACTTTCCCCACATCGGAAAGAAGTATATATTGAATGACTTAATTTAATTCTAATTTAATCATAGCAATTAAAGATTCTTTCTTCAAATCACTTTCGCGTGTGACTATGTCATGTAACCGTATGCTAACAAATTTGTTACATGTCGACTTACATCGAACTCACATATAACGTCACTTTAATAAAACACTGTAAAAAACAAAAAATTTACATAACGCAAATTTCTTTAAATTTTCCCCATGTACAAGATAACACGCCCAAAGACGTGACAATTATTACACCCCAAATTTTAATGCTCAAATCCAAACCAAAACTATAGCTGTTATAATCTTAAAAACACCTCAGTAACAAATCATAAAATAGATCTATATAATCCTACGTAATGCTATACATCACTCGATCTTTGTTGTGTAATTTAAAATCCCTCCCATGCAAACAAAAATTCTCAAAGTAATCCTCTGAGCATCTACTTTCGCTTGCTCCATCAATCGTCGTTCACCCCCACATGCATAATATTCTCATAGCAGTAATTAAAAACAAACTGATAATAAAACCCTTTTTTATTCTTTTTAAAATTATTTTCTTTCCCCGAGATTAAGTATACCAGTTCATCCCATACGTTTGCTGCTGCTGCTGTTGTCTGAAAACCCCATCTCCAATACTTCCCAACATAGGATTCGCTTGCGAAGGCAAATGGTTCATCATCGTTGCTATAGAATTCCCAGCTCGATTATCCTCATCATCGTGATCTCCTCTCTGATCGCAGTTCTCAGACATGAACCTCTTCGTAGGTGGGGATGAGTTCACGTTGGTGTTGTTATTACCTCCTTCGTTGCTGTAATGATTCCAGTATAACCCAGGCAGCGTTCTCTTACCAGAAATCGATAGGTCATGAGGGTTATGTTGAAGCTGATGATGATGGTGGTGGTGGGAAGAAGCACCCATAAGTGTAAGCTGCTGTTGTTGCTGTGCTTTCATGGCTTCATTGCACATTACCTCGTACATATTATTAGTACCATCGCTCTCCATGGTCGTCGACGTCAGCATATTGACGCCGAAGCTCGAACCTTTGAGAAGACTGCTATTTTGCCCGGCGATGGGCATTGCAAGGGTTTGCTGAATCGACCCAATCATATCGTTGAGATCGTGGTGGTGGTGGTCTCTTTCTTGATCCATGGGCCTCTGTGATGCGTTGTTCTTCTTGTATATACGGCATAACACCCAATCGTCAAGCTGTAAGAACAATAATATTGTGTAATAAATTAGTTTGTCAACTAATATATCGAAGAAAATGGGAGAGTATTTGTAAACTGCGGACCGAAAAAAATACCCTTAAAGATCCCTTTTTGTGGCCAACATCGCAAACCAAAGGCCTGGGATTATGAGGTTTGTTGTCTGTAAGTCTGTATTCGTGCATAATCCAACTAGTCTTTATGCCCTTCGGCGGCTTTCCGCCGTAGAAGACGAGGGCCTTCTTCACGCCGACCTTTTGGGTCCCACCCGCCGTCAGAACGGGCTTGTCGGTGCCAGTAGCCTTCCAATAGCCCGAAGTTGCGGCCCGATTCGGCCTTGCACCGTTTGGGTACTTTCTGTCTCTCGGACTGAAAAAGTACCACTCTTGCTCTCCAAATGCAGCCTTAGCTGAGAAAAAAAAAAAAAAGAAAAACCAACCGTGAAAAAACCCAGAAATTTTTATTACATCACACGACTGTTTTTTTTTTTTTTTTCTTTTTTCTACTTACATGGAAGCTCCCACGGATCGAACTTGTAGAGATCGACTTCAGCGATGATAGGTACGGGCAAAGGAATCGACGCCGCCTTTTTCTTGAGATAGTGAACGACGAGTTCTTCGTCGGTGGGGTGGAACCGAAATCCCGGCGGCAGCTGAGGTTGTTGCTGCTGAGAAGCCGTCGATGAATCTGTGCTTTCCATGGTTCGAAGATTCAAACTTTGATGTAATTTTTTATGATATGTATGTATATATATTATGATAATCAAGATTTAATCTTGATGTTCAAAGGTGCAAGGAGGATTATCAGAGAAAGAGAGCATGGCATGGAAGGACAAGGAAGTGTGGGGGAGATGAAGAATATTTTTATATTATGTTTTGGAGTTGGGTGGTAGCAATCTTTTTATATATGGTAGAATAGTATTCACTCCGTCCCAACAACTTTATCACATAAGTTGCTGGACACGCAAATTAAGGTGGCATTATTATAACGTAACATAAAAATGAAAAAGTGTATATTTTGACACGTTTTTAAGAATATTTAATATTATTTATATTGATTGTTTGTGATAGTTTTTTGCTAAATGATAAAATTATTGGGACGCACGAAATGGAAAAGTGTGATAAAATTAGAGAGACGCGGGAGTACTACATTATCTCGCTTGCTGAGCGAGCGAGTAAAAATCGCGTGTGGGCGAGTGCACAGGGTTGCGATAGGAGAACCACAATGCCACGTCAGTAAGGAGGGTAGGAGGGTCTTTTCGCGCTTGGTGTGTTAAGGCAGGCACTTAGGTTATCCCTAGGCGATGATGATGATGATGTAATTAGGAATAGTGAAACTGAAAATTAGGCCATTAATAGACCGACACGAGCGTGATAATGAAGCGAATGAGAGCGTGACACGTGTCATGGTATAGCGTGGGGACCAGCGAAGAAGGCGACGGCACGAGATATTAATGGAATCGAATTTAATTAATATCTAATTGATTTATATATTAGTGAAGATAAGCGTCGAGCGAGTGGATGTAAATGGTCGTAGTAGTCTGATTAGTGTCACGCCTTTTTTTTTTTTTTGCGAGTATTATTACACTTGTCACCATACAGAAATCGAAATAAAATGTATAGTTATTCGGATCTTCGCAAGAAATGCACGTGACTACTACCTTCTGACCAAGATTAATCTAGTGGTGGAGATCAGTTTAACTAATTACTTAGGTAAAATCAGATTTTTTTTCCAGGCCCATGTTAGATAATGTCGAATGTCGATAGAGATATTGTCCTCAATCGATGCGACCCGAATTGTCTCGTTGTTTCTTTAGTGAGTAACAACCTCTCCTTAATTACTTTGTTTCATCTTCCAATCAAAGCTATGTATGTTGTTCAAGAATTTATAGTCGTTAATCATCGATAACCACTTTTTTGATAATGTTCACAAATTACATTAATTGGGCGGTTCAATGATGGATCGAAACCTAGGCGGTGTCAAATCACGTGGACATGCACTAGAATAATTAAGTACCAATTTTTATTGAAAATTTAAAACCGAATGTTTTTAGGACACAAAGTCTACCAAGTTAAATTATATGATTAACACAGCCATTACAGCAACATGGTGACTTCATATATGTGATGTGTGTGTAGCATTAAGACATTGGGCCCCACCGACCATAATGTCTTCCTACGAATTGACCAAACCTCTACGTGTTTTAAGGAATGGTCGCAACTTCTCAACCACCACATTATGACAACCATCGTGCCCTAATTACGTACTAATACAAATTTAAATTGTACCGAAAAATTACACAAAGGTTGGATATGATATCGTTAATGCAGTATAGTACGATAGATTCAATGGAAAAGAGAATTGTGGGAGGTTATAAATTAATGATGCAAAGGTTGCATGTGGGTAGCGTAAGTCAAAGAATTTTAATGAAATGCATATATCGGGTGATAATTGATATAATATGTGCATCAAAACCTAGCGAAAACAATATATGATAAGATAAGGATGGGCATTTAAATAATATCGTTCGGGTCAAATGTGTACTTGTCGCAGTGTCCCTAGCTTAAAAGTGAATCCACGAGTACACATATATTTGAATAAATTATACAGGTACATACATGGACAGTCACACAAAAGCGCATAACATATGGTATATTTACAAAATAATTTAAGTTATATAAAAGGTACTATTAGAGATTGCTAGTCTTATGCGCAGATGTTGCGCCACAAAAAAGGAACATTGGGTTCACATTAGTAACAAATTCTGGCGAAGTCACAATTGCATGACACTTTGATTCTAAATCCGTTTCACATATTTGTCCATTCTTATTACGGTATCACTTGTTGGGCACTATATGCAATAATCTCAGCTTCTCGTCCTATATATATAACATATGTTTGGAATATGAGATAATTAATTTAAAATACTAAGGAAGACATTTTTATTGAAGGAAACGCATGATTCCACGTGCTGATAAACCTAACCCTAAGTCATGTTTCATAGTACATCGCTGTCATTATGTACTAAAATGGGAGTATCCTAGGGTTCACGTTTCGAAGGTTACCAATTGATCTTACTATATTGCGGAAATATAATACGGTAATCTTTTTTATATTAAATCGATTTATTGTTGCAAATTGTAGTCGGTCCATTTGTCCGTCGCTTGGTTGCACTAATTATCAACCTTGTACAATTTTATGGTTCAAAAATTTTAAATATGTCTAATGTACTTATTTACGTATTAAATTTGAATGGAGCATATCTTATTTTATATTTATATATTTTTAATCAATAATAAGTATTGATCCTTTGCTTCTAACTTATGTAATCATGACTAACATTGATATGTTAATGACGTTTTATTGCATATTATTTCCTAAAGAAAATAGAACTGCTACAGTGTCGACTCGCTTCAACAAACTTGATAGATTAGTTGTATATATTAATTATCGACACAAAGTACCATTAACTTATAAACCCAAACCTTTTTTAGTAAACTTTCCCTTTATTTCTAAATAGTTTATTTGTTGAAAAAAAAATAAACATTAAGAAAATTACGTTCATAGAATGAGTCTAAGGCCTATGTGGGTCAAATTCTAATTTGCTTCTTTTCCATGACGAGGATTTTACAAGATTCAAAGTGAAACATCACTCTACAATAGTAGCTTTCTATTGCAGATCAACCTCAAATCGACTGCCTTTATTGTTAAACAAAGTTAAAGCCTTTGTCCGATTTTCCTTAATTATTGCACTACGTATGGGCAAAAAAACAAGTTGCAGTATATTTTCAAAAGAATCCATACCTTTTCTTATTTGTAAATCAACCTCACATTTTGAGACAGATGAATCACCAATTTTCATGGGTAAAACATCGGAAAGCTTATCTCAAAGTCAGTGTAAAAAACCAATTTTCATGGTATGCATGTTATATATACAAATATTACTGAATTTTTTTTTGCCTGAAGTCGATTATCAAATTATCATCTATTAATTATTATACACTCTCTAACCATCTTGAGGTAAAATATAAAATAGGTGGGAGGGTGAAATTAGTGCGTGATAATCCCTATATATATGAATAGTTTTTCGTAAATGCGCTTTACTATTTGTGATGACGTGAAATTGATAACCCATAATTCGAAATCTTTGATTGATTATATTGCTTATCCAATTATGGTAAATAGGGAACAACGTTATCTTGAGATTTGATTTCTTTTAACTATATTAGTTGAAATATGATGAAATTATGCTCCATTAATTCATTGATTGATTTTCATATGCTTATTCTTTTCGAAAATGATGTGCTGAATGACCATATTTTCACCACATATTACTTTTATCTTCCCCTCATTTAAATGGAAGACTTATTTAATATAGAAATTTAATTTCATATTTCATTTATTATCAACCATATGTGGAATTCGTAGTGGGTTGAGCCCAAATCTTGTATCCAAATCCTAATTTTCACAGCCCATTTTCTGAAGTTGCCAGGAAAATAATTTCAATACATGGGGGAATGAGAAGAAATAAAAGAACGTTATCATTGTCTCATTTTATAAGAAAATGTAAGTATTACTGTGACTAATCTAAGTTATAATGTAATCCATATGATCTCTATTTCATAGAACTTTATGCTTCATCCTAAATATGTGGCAACGAACTCATCTTTCTCTGCAATAACGTCCCAATTATTCCAGTAGAAAATGTAAAAAATCTCAATTCATCTATCATTTAGTAAGGTAACATTATAATATATATCTGTCCTACCCTACCAAACATTGTCCTTTCTCAATAATCTAATAAGCCCATACCTCTTGGGGGGGATGAACCTCATTCTATCCACAATTTAAATAAAATATTTCAGAATATTATCGTAGGAAATCTCAGCCACAAAACCTCATTGGTCTTCAATTCCAAAGTGTCATGTAACTCCAAGAAAAGAAATATCATCTTATCCTTACCCAATATTGCATTATTCACTTTTTGTCAAATATCAGACAGCATTCGAACTATATATTTTAGGTAATCTACTAAGCTGTCTCAAGATTTGTGGCAAAAGTAAAGATCTTTCTCAATATCTAAATAGCTTCAGATATATATTTTCTTACAAAAAGATCTCTTTGCAATTCCAATGGCTCTCCAAGCTGCTGCTGCTTTCCTTCCTTCATCATTCTCCATCCACAAAGAGGTCTAGCGATTCTCTAACTATAAAAAAAATACATTTTTTTATTACAACTGTAAATAATGTAAATAACTTTTGAATGTGATCATATTCAGGCAAAGTCTGGTGTATCCTTGAAAGACTCGAGCCTTTTTGGAGTTTCCCTCTCCGAGAAAGCTAAACTTGACTTTATCTCATCTTCCCTTAAAACCAAGGTTAGCTAAAATTACTGCATTGTGTGATGAATGTAGTACATTTGATCAAGAACAGATAAAAAAAAAGAAAGAAAAAAACTTTTTTTTTTCTGGGCAGAGAAATCTCAGCAATGTCCGAGCACAGACAATAGCTACGAGCCCAACCTTCACCCCATCGACAATCCAAGGCAAGAAAACCCTCCGAAAGGGAACTGTAATAATCACCGGCGCCTCGTCGGGCCTGGGCCTGGCCACGGCCAAAGCCCTCGCCGAGACCGGGAAGTGGCACGTCGTGATGGCCTGCCGCGACTTTCTGAAGGCGGAGAAGGCGGCGAAGGGCGTCGGAATGCAGAAGGAGAACTACAGCATCATGCACTTGGACCTCGCCTCCTTCGACAGCGTCAGACAGTTCGCCGACAGTTTCAAGAGGTCGGGCCGGGCCCTCGACGTCTTGGTCTGCAACGCCGCCGTCTATCAGCCCACGGCTAGGGAGCCTTCTTTCACGGCGGAGGGTTTCGAGCTCAGCGTCGGCACCAACCACCTGGGCCACTTCTTGCTCTCGAGGTTGCTCCTCGACGATATGAAGGAGTCTGATTATCCATCGAAGAGGCTCATCATCGTGGGATCGATTACAGGTGAATTTGTCGTGTAATAAAGCTCTTGATTCTTGATTTACGAAAACACAATACTTTTTCTCGGACACTGATTTGCTGCCCTTTTTCCCAGGAAACACGAACACGCTGGCGGGAAACGTACCGCCGAAGGCAAACCTCGGCGACTTGAGGGGGCTGCAAGGCGGCTTGAACGGTCTGAACAGCTCCTCCATGATCGACGGCGGAGACTTCGACGGCGCGAAGGCGTACAAAGACAGCAAAGTCTGCAATATGCTGACGATGCAAGAATTCCACCGGCGATTCCACGAAGAGACGGGCATCACGTTCGCGTCGCTCTACCCAGGCTGCATCGCCACGACTGGGCTGTTCAGGGAGCACATACCCTTGTTCAGGCTCCTCTTTCCCCCGTTTCAGAAGTTCATTACAAAGGGGTACGTGTCCGAAGAAGAAGCTGGGAAAAGGCTCGCACAGGTGAGAATCAAGAACACATAAGAAATTAAAAATCCAATCTTTATTGACTGATTTTGGTGGGTGGATGTATGTAGGTTGTGAGCGATCCAAGCCTTACCAAATCGGGCGTTTATTGGAGTTGGAACAAGGACTCAGCTTCGTTTGAGAATCAGATGTCCCAAGAAGCAAGTGATGCAGACAAGGCGAAGAAGCTTTGGGAGATTAGTGAGAAACTTGTTGGATTGTCTGAGTAGACTTTCGTATCCTTGAAATCTCTTTGTATTGGTTTGTGTTCTTTCTTTGGGAGATTAGTGAGAAACTTGTTGGATTGTCTGAGTAGACTTTCGTAATCTTGAAATCTCTTTGTATCCGAGGGTATTTGCGATGGTTGGCAAGTGTTTTTTAGATTGATTCAGCAGTTTTAATAAATCAATGCCCGAGTTTTGGTGTGTTCTTTATTTGCAAAAAAAAAAAAAGGTTGTCTCCTTCAGCAGTTACGACAAAACCATTCCTTATATTTACATAAACTGGAAATTCAACATGTGATGATCTCTCTCAGTTGCAGCAAGTTTTGAAGTAAACTAGTAAATGCTAATACAGCATAATGAGAAAATCCCAGCTTCGCTTCGTTCTGCTAGTTTTTCCGAATAAATAAGAAACAAAACATATATCGTTCGACGCCCATCGAATGAATTCTCACTGCGTAAGCCTCTGAAGCTCGCTGTGGTCGTCGTTCAGTGTATCGATCAGCAAAGGAGGAGCGTACTGAGCCGTCCCTTGATGTTCGTCCGAGTCTTGGCAGAACGAAAGGATTATCGTGTCGATTGACATCTCCACCACGCTGAAGAATAGGCTCGAAACTATGTACCCAAATCCCCAACAAACCTGAAAAAACGATCGATAACGATGCAATACCACTTCAGTTGCGGGCTGAAAAATGTTACTACAAGAAAATAAACGGTTGTTTACCAGCACGGGAAATAGAGGTGAAGAAATCTTGTTGTGGGCCGACTTATATCTATGAGTGTCCAACATCAAGAACGCGAACAACGCGCTCGTAAGGCTGACGCTTAGCTTCCCGAGAAATAGTATCACATCTCCGATCACATTGACTTTGCCTATGCGAAGTATGTTGCTCATGATAAGCTCCGTTGCCATCTCAGAAGCCTTGAAGAACCCTTTCCCCGTTATCGCAATCTACAAAAAAGACATCATTATCAAATAGTAAGAAGAAAAAAGATTAGAAATTCATGAAATTCTTCTTACCATGATGTAGGCATTTCGATTGACGCACTTCATTACGCAACCTATGCACTTGAGAAAAAACTGCGAAGACTGATGAGCCGCTCTACCCATACGGCTCGTGGGCATGGAATCAACGTTCTTGAGCTTCCTTCGTAGGGCTTCGAGTATGAACCGTATCGACTGAACCGGCGAGACGATCAGCGAGCCGAGTGCAACCGAGCCCAAGCCATATCGAGCCAGCCGTTTCATCGAGGCGAAGACCGGCAAGAACGGTACCTCGGGCTTTAAAAAAAAGAAACCAATACGAGCATCAAGATTTAGTTTTTTCTAATGCATTTCGAAGATTGAATTAGCGGGACCCACCGAAGTTTCGCCTCGAGCCCAATAGTAGGAAGCCACGGAGCCAGCGATGACCGTAGAAGAGCTAGCTCGAACGAACTGAGTGGCCCAATAAGCGCCGAAGAGGTGGAAGAAAATTGCAGCTGTGATGTGAGGAGTGTAGCGTATGCTATAGCCACAGCAGCTACTACAGCTGAGCCTCTTTTCTTTGAGGTCGTAAGCGCAGCAATTTGCCCCGCAATCATTTTGGACAATATTGCCCGAGCTGAAGAGGTGAAGTGCGGCGGAGAGCCAAAACATGAAGAAGATGGCTAAGATTGTGTAAGGTATTACGGGGAAGATTATGAGTGCGTGGACTTCTCCTATGACTTTTGCTGCAACCTAGGATTTCGCAAGAAGAAGATCAGAATTGAAAGAAAGAGAAAAAGAAAAAGTGTTTTTACCTTGAGAACGGATGTAGCCATGATTATGCGGCGGATTACGGCGATTGAGGTTAGAAAGGCGACGATCATTAGGGCTGTCATGAAAACGCAGACAGCGTGTAGATGGTTCAGTTCCTGGATAAAGAAACATTGTTCGTTAGATTCGTGTTAGAATACGACAGAGATTTAACAAACAGTCTGAAAATGAAATGAAAATTTAGTTTGTGCTTACCCTTGCAGATACGTGGTAATATGGGTCGTGCTCACCGATGATTGGCGAAATCGCATCATTACCGATCCATCCAGCTGTTACACGAGGAAATTCTTTCAGAGAAAATCCTAATCTTTATCAAGAATTATGAGGTACTGTAGAGGAATCGACGTGTATATAGAGATGGTTCTAACCTTTCAAGTAGTAGAACATTGTTACAGATATCATCAAGATGTTAAATAGAATAACAGTAATCCACGGCATTCCCGCGACGAAATGGCGAATCATCAAAAGCCATACGATCGATAAAAACAGAGGCAAAAATCCCCCACAGACAAGAAGAACAGGCCAAGATTTTCCAATATCAGCCACATATCTCTGCGAACGTACAATTGGCAGTGTAAAAGAAGCCATCGAAGTAATTAGCAGAGAACAGAATTTAAGAGAAGGTGAATAAAGGCACAACCTTTAGTACCGACGATCGAGAGTTTATCGACCTGTGAATAGCTTTATCAATTGCAATGTCCTCTATAATTTTCACGCCTCCCATTTGCTCCCAGTGCCTCAAGGATACATTTGACGCACGCGCGACGAATTGGCACGTCCAATAAACTGAAAAAACAAAGGTGAAATTAGCAATCCCATTAACCATTTTAAAAAGAAAACGGAAAAAGGTTGATTCTTGGAGCATTTTTTAAAAAAAGATACCATTGACACTTGGAAATACGACTGGATAACAAGGGCCCTGAAGCTGAAGAGAAGTGTTCCTAAGGTCGGGCGTGAGATCAGCATAATAATCATAGTTTCGATCTATCCAAACGTCGACTGAGATACGAATATCGCCCTCGGGGTAATCACAGACCCAATTAAGAGAATCCTCGGATGGGATTGGACAGTCCATCAAGCAAATGCTTCGAGCGTTTGAGAGATCGAACGTGCTTCCTTTGACACCACTTTGGTAAACTTGGTTAGGGTTTAACAAATATTTAAGCTCCAATTCACGAAGATTGGGATCCGCGTGGCGATCTCCACATATGTTTCCCTTGTAGTCCAGCCCATAGTTTAACCTGAACACAGTGTAGATACACAACACAACTAAGTTTATGATAATAGGAGATACTTGTAATGTAACCGACTAGAATTGAAGCATACATAAATGAAGGAAAAGAAAAGAGAATCTGCGGAAAGATAAATTATGTTCCTCTGCTCCATTTAGTTAACCTGTTCTTGCAAGATTTAGGAGTTCCCAGAATCAGATTCAAAGCATTTTAAAAATTGAAAAGAAGAGAAAGTAAAACCCATTAGTAAAGATGCAATTTTTACTAAACAGAAATGCAAAGGGACGACTTCCTTATCATAACGATGAACTAATGTAGCAGATCAAGAACAGCAAAACAGGCGCAACAGTACCAAAAGCAGACAGCTTTAGTTGTTTTTTTTACCTTGAAGGGTCTCCCTGGTTGAAACCGAAGCTAGAGTTGACAATCATTGCAACCCAAAATGCAATAAACATTACAAGGAACGCCAAATCTCTGCATTTTCTGTTGTGCTTGATGATATCTTTGCTTGCACTGCCCATTACACCATTTCCATCGCCAGATGAAGATGGGTACTTACCAATCACTGGACCCAAAGGCCCTCTCATGTTTATCTTTCAATCTGTTTAGCTCTGAAGGCGGCTAAGTGATTTTGTTTTTCTTCGTTCGTATGAGAGAATGTGAAATGTGCTTTGAAGAAAAAGGAAAGTAGAGTGACCCCAGAGAAAGTAGCAGCAGCAGCAGAGTATGAAAGAGACAATAGTATTGCAAGTGGGGTTTATGGGAATAATATTTGTTTTAGCCCCATTTTGCAAGAAAAAATAAAAGCAGCTTTAGTGTCTGTATTTGGACACAGATATTATTAATATTTGAGAGTGTTAGATAGGTTCTTCTAGTAGCTTAATAATTAAATAATCTCTCGTACGCCTGCCTGTAATTAAAGAATCGTATGCAGAGATGGAAATATCATAAAATATTACGAGCTAGATTTAGCAATGCCATTTTCAAAAGAAAATCTACACATCTATCCCAACAAGTTAATGAATATATGGGTAAATCGCATTCATCCAAAATTACAGCTTGGTTTTGCCATTTTAAGGTCTCTAATTAACGATGAGTTTCTTCCCTTCCCAAAAATTCAAACAGATACAATAAACAACATAATGCGTGTATGTGTGTATATCATATATGCCAACTAAATTCAATCCTAGTTATGAGTTATCAGATGAGTTTGAAGAAAGGGATTGAACAAGTCCCAGCCCCAAACTTCATGCGACCAAAGTATGTAATTACTTTCTTTTCTTTTATCAATCTTTAGTTATTTTGTCTTCATCTTCTGGCAATTGGACTTTGGGAGTCGTTATTGTTACCCCAGCTTTTGGACCATTCTGATTTACCTAGAATATGGTAATTGTCATGTAATGGCAGTTCAAAATTACTCAGAATAACGAAAGAACGCATGGTAATATCTTCAAGAAAATCTTCAAAAAGATTACATGAAAAACATTGCTACAAAACATCTCACATGGCAACATCAGGATCCAATCTACGTTGAATAGCAGCAGCTGCCTATAAAATTTAAAGAGAACGTATTCAGACACAGAGATATTAGAGTAATGACTGATGAAGTAAAGGTAAAGAGAGGATTTCCTACCTCAAAGTTACCGAGCTTGTACTGATAAGCCATCTCTTCTCTTAGTTGAGTTTGTTCTTTCATTGCTTGCGCCTAACAAAAATGAAGAAGCACGTGGTAAAGAATGCAGCAGCAAGCAACAGTGGATATATTGCTAAAAATGGTTGATATGAACTAAAAAAAAAAAAAGAAAAGAATGTACCATTCCGCTCTGCATCGAACGCTTGAGCTCTTCCACCTGTTGTTCTTTCTGTTTTTCACGCTCCCTCTGCAATTCTAGCCTGTTTTGTAAGAGATAAACCAAAGAACGACTCAATTCAAATGAGGATATAAATTTATCGGCCATCATCCAATTGATGAAAAGATGATGTCTGATCTATCAAAAAATTCATCGTTGAAGTTTGAAATTTTAGGTTTCCGAAAATTTGCACTATACGACATATACTCAATACTGATTGTCTACTTTGTAAAAGGAATGAAGTGGAGTCCAAGAAGAATATACCTTCGTTGTTCTTCATCATTAAATACAGTACGCTCTGACTCCACGGCTTTAGCATATCCCTTCTTCATATCCTTTTCGATCTTCCGTTGGTAATAAGCATCTAGGTTGTAATACCTGAAACCAGAGATGCTGAAACACTACTCTATTGCAGATACATGCACAGAACACAGAAAAAGTACCAAAGGAAAATGGGTGGGCAAAACATTCACTCTCTCAATGTACTTTAGTTTGTGAAAATTTTCCCTCAATCAAGCAGACAATCATTGGATCGAGCAGATAGTCACCCACAATGCTATACCACACAAGTAGGGCGAAAATGAATAAATACTGTTTTTATATGTATCAGATTCAAATATTACAAGCAAGGGAAACTAGTTCTCACTTTTTAGATGGGAACGTCGCTGTATTATGATCCTCCATGAAACTGCACGCAACAAAAATATTTGGGTCGGGTCATATGATGTAGTAATACGTTTATATGTTTGAAGCTAGTAGATAAAGGAAAGTGGTACTAAATGAACGAAATACAAGAATATCGAACACTACTCTTTGAACAGCTGCTTTTCTTCCCAATTGGGCAGACTTTCCAAGTTCACCTGGACAAGAGAGTAAACATTTTTAAGATTTTAAGGTTTTCCGCAAAGGAATAACCTGTGCGTAGCTGAGGATACAATGCACAGTTGTTAAGTACATATAAACTCCAAGCACCTTAATATAGCAGAAAAATACCTTTTTCACTTCTGCTAGCCAAGCAGTAAACTCTGGTCGCTTATTCCTACAAATTCCGAGTCAATCAAACACCAAGCTAAAACAACAAAGCAGAAACGAAAATGCAAGAAAGAAAGGCCCCAAAAGTGAGTAAGTATCGGCTAAAAACACTTGATTCAAACATATAAAAGAAATTCACAGCATGCTCGAACATACCACATGTCCGTTTCTTTGATGATGCCGTACTTCCCCCACGAATTAGTCACAGCAGTCTTCTTCCCCTTATCTTTCTTCGAATCCTTATCCTTCTTCCTCCTTTTCCTCTTCTTCTCATCTTTCAATCGCTTCTTCCTCTTTTCCCTTTCCCTTTCCTTCTCCTTCTCCCTCCGCCGCTTCTCCTTCCTCTTCCTCTCCCTCTTCCGATCCTTCCTCTCTTCCTCTGAATCCGAATACTCCGATTCCGAACCTGAATCGTAGCTCTCAGACTCGGAATAATCAGAAGACGACTCAGATTCGCTATCCCTCGAACGCCTCCGCTTGGAACCTGAGCTTCGGTGCTTCGACTTCTTGCTTCGTGTCTTCGAACGCCTTTCGGTCTCTGAATCGGAGTCTGGGTCGGGTTCGAATTCGGAATCGGATTCCGATTTGGATTTACGGCTCTTGCTCCGTTCTTTACCCATCGTTGCACTATAATCTGATGGGAAAGACGGTAGCCGAAAAATATATTACACATTTCTGTAAATAGCGACTTTAGTTATTACAACACTGCTATTCCTTTCAGCGATTTTAGCTACATTTGATTTTGAAGCTTGATTCGCAGACCACATTGTCTTAATTCGACCTCGAAATTCAAATTTAAGCATTCATAATCTTTTCTCATCTTACAATGCAACTATTTCGTAGGGTCGATACCGATTATTTTCAAACTTATTTCTCCTTGCGTGTATTTATTTTCGCAATATGTTCATAGATATCCAATGAATGGATCATCAAGAAAAGCATAGAAAACGATGATCCCAGAAAGAATTCATAGAAGGATATTATTTGAAAGTTCGTAATTATCATGGTTATTGTTAATGTTGACTAGCTCAATGTTGACAATCATGTTGAGTCCACATTCCAGTCAACATTGTTGGCTGAGAATTGGTCAACCTTCAGTTTTATCTTTCATGCCCAAAACTTATTTAAATTAATTACGAGGTATTTTCTTAGTATTGTTCAGGTCTTGGATAAGGATAGGAAGAGTTCAAACCGTGTGCAAACAGCATGGATAAGCAGGAACGAAATTTGGAAGAGTGCATACTAAAAATAGGAAGAGTAGAGCACAAGACAAGACCAAGTCATTTGGGACTGTTTAACTCAACTTCCAACGGCCAGTTTGGACAGAGTGGACGTTGAGGACATAGTGGACGTTGAGGAAGTCTTTCAGAAGTCGAAGTACTTATATGGGACTTCATTTGAATCGGAAGGACTAAGCGAGAAACGAGAGCAACACACGAGATACACGAGTCATATCTAGCGAAGCGTACACGAGTCTGAGCGACATATTTCACGAGAGTTCTTTTATATTTTAGCCTAGTTTTGCAAGAGTCTTCTTAGGACTTTCTAGTTTGGTGGATCGTTAGGTTCCATTATTTTCTAGGCTTGATTTACTATCGTTCGATAGTGTTTTTGTAATCCATCGTAATAGTGGAATTTCGCCATGAGGCACGCAGCAAGTTTCTGACTTGCTGCACAAAATTTATATCTCGTGTCTTTACGATTCGTGTCATTACGTTTTCATCGCTGAGTGTTCTGTTTATTCCGCTGTGCGTTCATTGTTGAGAGTAGTGTCGAGTCAACATTAGGTTCAACATATCAGTCTCCAGTTTACTACTTAGCGATTACATCCATTTCGGGACCGACCCGTCTACAAAGTGGTATCAGAGCCTACGCTTGACGTGACTAAGCGCTGAAATCCTCTATAATGGATGTTACGAGTTCAAACTACATCGGCAAAGTCCCAGTTTTAGACGGCACGAATTACGCCTATTGGAAGGTTCGTGTTCGGCAGTGTATCAAATCCATAGACGTGCGAGCATGGGAATCTGTTCTCAACGGATATACCCCACCTCGAACAGCTCCTGACGCTGATGGGGAAGTTGTCGACAAGCCGGTCGAACAATGGACGGCAGCCGAGCGAAGCATAGCAGAGTTCAATGACAAGGCTCTCAACGCCATCTTCTCATCAGTGGACATCTTCATGTTCAAGATCATCCAAAATTGCACTGTGGCGAAGAACGCATGGGATCTGCTTCAAAGATATTGTGAAGGTGACGCAAGTGTGAAAGAAACCAAATTGCGCATTCTCCTCAATCAGTTCGAGAACCTTAGGATGAAGGAGGATGAAGATGTCACCACGTATTTCGGGAAGCTTTTGACGATCTCGAGCGAGTGCGCCAGCCTTGGAGAACCGATCGCAAATAAGGTACTTAATTCTAAAGCCATTCGTACTCTAACTGAGAAATTTAATGTGAAGGTAGCAGCGGTCGAGGAAGCTCATAACTTGGCCAACATGGAGTTCAACACGTTGATGAACATCATGAAGAACTACGAGACCAACCTTGACGTACAAAAAAGGGCATCACGCGGCAAAAGCCTTGCATTGGTCAGTCAACCATCCAAAGATCAAACTGAGGATGAATCAGACGATGAGGAAAATTCGGCCATGCTGGTGAAGAATTTCGCAAAGTTTCTCAAGAAGAAGAAGAATGCTGAGAGAAATGCTGGTCCGACAGTTGGTCCAACATTTAGGAAGGGGCAGAATGTCAAAACTCAACCCTCCTCTGCTCCGCCGTTCTTCAAACGTAAACCAGATGGAAAGAAGAATATTAATTATGATTCAGTTAGATGTCATGCATGCACGGGCTGGGGTCACTACGCTAACGAGTGTGCAAACACACTTCGCAAACGAGGGAAATCATATTGGGTGGAGCTTTCTGACGATGAAGATGATGAGGAGCCACCAAAAACGTCGTCAGTAACCATCCAATCTTTTTCAGACTGTGAAGACGACGAAGATCAACAGATTGGCTTCACTGCGGTAACAGATGTTGATCTGGATGTTGAACCAACATCTGTCTCAGCATCTGAAAAACAGATTATTTTCGATTATGATGACTCAAACTGTTTTGATGGTTTTCTGAGTTCTGATGATGCAGATATAGAAACAGATGATTGTGCAGCGTTGAAGCTACTGTCCGAACAATATGAAATAGAGAAGGCGAAAAATGCGCAACTCAAAGCTGCCGTGAAAGTTCTGTCCGAGGAGATTGAAAAGAACGAAAAGGTGATCGAAGGACTACTTGATGGGATGAACAAAATGGAAGCTGTGCTAACACGGAAGGACAGAGAAATCGACCAGCTACAGAAGCGAGTGGATGAGGCTGACAAGACGTTTGCGAGAATGAACAAGGGTAAATCAACCCTTGAAGAGGTAGTATCTCTTGGTATCTTTAATAAGCAAGGTCTCGGTTTTAATAATCAGCCCTCTTGTGATGTTCCTAAACCCGTGTCACATGTTCACCCCAAAATAGTGCTTGTTAAGGAAAAATCACATGCTTCGACTGATGTTAGTGAACCTACTAAAACCGCGAGTGTTCAGAAGAGTCTTAAGCTTGCTGCTGTTAAGTCTAAGGATAGATCATTTAAATGTCATCACTGCATGCAATCAGGTCATATCAAACCGTTTTGCTGGAAATTGAAGGGGGAGATTTCTGCAAAGAAATCAGTGTCGGCTGAAATGTCGTCCAGCATACCGGTCAACATTGAGCAATCAGTGTTGAAGGAAATGCCTGGAGAGATTTCGGCTGGCTCGCCTTCAAATTCCAATAGTCCAAATACTGCTTTATCATCTAAGAAAGTTTGGATACAGAAATCTGTTCATAAATGCAATGTTGTGTATACCTCCTTGCGAGCTAACGTGACAGGTTCTTGGTACTTCGATAGCGGGTGTTCCCGACATATGACGGGTACCAAGGAGTTTCTAAGCGATTATACGCCTTTAAGCAGCGGATGTGTGACGTTTGGAGGGGGAGCTAAGGGACGGATTCTAGGCCGCGGGAGATTGAATGTGGCGGACTTTCCTAGACTAAGCAATGTTCTTCATGTCGAGGGTCTTGTGGCGAATTTGATTAGCATAAGCCAACTTTGTGACGATGACCTTGAGGTACGTTTTAATAAAGAATGTTGTGAGGTATTTAACAGCGATTGCGTTCGAGTGATGGCAGGGAAAAGGTCAAGTGATAACTGCTACTTAGTCGGCAACAAATCCAACTCGAAGGAAGTATGCCAATTATCCAAGGCCGAAGATGATGTGATTCTTTGGCATCACAAACTGGGGCACGTCAATTACCGAACTCTGGAGCAGCTCATCAAACACGAAGCAATCAGAGGCATACCAAAGCTGAAGGAATTCGGTAAGGTTGTATGTGAGTCATGCTTGAAGGGTAAGCAAGTGCATGCCAGTCATAATGCTGACCCACATTCTGTTCAACATTTTAAAACTGCTCATTGCTTTCAACTTATTCACATGGATTTGATGGGTCCTATGGAAGTAGATAGTATTGGTGGTAGAAAATATGCTTACGTGCTCGTGGATGATTATTCTAGATATGCATGGATATTTTTTCTTAGGGAAAAGTCTGAGTCTTTCGATTTTTTCAAGAAGTTCTGTGCCATGATTAAGAACAACTTTTGTGCTCCTATTTTTCGTATTAGATCAGATCATGGTAGGGAGTTTGATAATCAGTCATTCAATGATTTCTGTGATAAGAAAGGCATTATTCATGAGTTTTCATCTCCTAAGACGCCCCAACAAAATGGGGTGGCCGAAAGGAAGAATAGGACTTTGCAAGAAATGGCTCGTGTTATGTTGCATTCTAGGAATATATCTAAGCGTTTTTGGGCTGAAGCATTGCATACCGCGTGTCATATTTCGAATCGTGTGTTCTTTAGGCATGGTACTAAGAAAACTTCATATGAGTTATTGAATGGGAAAAAGCCGACTGTGAAGTATTTCCATGTTTTTGGATGTTTTTGCTACATGTTGAATGATCGTGAGTATTTGTCCAAGTTTGATTCGAAAAGTGATAAATGCATATTCCTTGGTTACTCTTCGAACAGCCGTGCTTATCGTGTATATCACTTACGCTTGAAGTCTGTTCTGGAATCTGTTAACATAGTATTTGATGATGCTACTGACCTCAGCAGAAGTGCTCCACAAGTTGTTATTACAGACGATGTCAAAGCTGTTGATGAAACAGAGGAGAATGTGGAGGAAAATGTTGAGCCAGCATCTGACTCAGCACCTGAACCTGAACAGAACGATGTAGAAGCCGGACCCAGCGAAGTTCGAAGAGATCCGCCAAGTAAGATTCGAAAGGACCATCCA
This sequence comes from Craterostigma plantagineum, assembly GCA_027422505.1. Lineage (NCBI taxonomy): Eukaryota > Viridiplantae > Streptophyta > Magnoliopsida > Lamiales > Linderniaceae > Craterostigma > Craterostigma plantagineum. The sequence continues at coordinate 23,369,358 of JAPQWV010000010.1, read as the reverse complement.
ACAGACCTTATTATTGGAGATGTAAACGAAGGTAGAAAAACCAGAGACAAGCCGCGTAAGGACTACAAATCGATGGTAAGAAACGTATGCATGAACACCGTATACGCTGAGGTACGCTTTAAGTGTTTTGTTTCTGAATTAGAACCTAAGAATGTCCTTGAAGCTCTCAAGGATAATTATTGGATTAATGCCATGCAAGAGGAACTCTTGCAGTTTGAAAAGAACAAAGTTTGGACCTTAGTACCACGGCCGAAAGACATTAATGTCATAGGCACGAAGTGGATTTTTAAGAATAAGTCTGATGAGCATGGTAGGGTTGTTAGGAACAAGGCTCGTTTAGTAGCTCAGGGATATACGCAAGTAGAAGGGATTGATTTTGATGAGACATTTGCCCCTGTTGCTAGGTTAGAATCTATTAGGCTTTTGTTAGCTATAGCATGTTGGCTCAACATTACCTTACATCAAATGGATGTTAAGGGTGCGTTCTTGAATGGTTATATTGACAAAGAAATTTATGTTGAGCAGCCTAAGGGATTCGAAGACCCCCATTATCCTAACCATGTGTTTAAGTTGCAGAAAGCTTTGTATGGATTGAAGCAAGCGCCCCGAGCATGGTACGCAAGGTTAGCCACCTTTTTGCTTGAGTTTGGTTTCACCCGAGGTGAGGCAGACCGCACTCTCTTTGTGAAAAGAGTCGGGTCTGATATTTTAATTGCTCAGGTGTACGTTGATGATATAGTGTTCGGCTCGAGCTCACCATCTATGTTAGAACAATTTGTGCAGGCGATGAACACTACCTTCGAGATGAGCATGATTGGAGAGCTAACTTATTTTTTAGGATTGCAGATTAAGCAGAGCAGCGACGGAATTTTTATGTCCCAGGAGAAGTATGCGAAGAATACTGTCAAGAAGTTCGGACTGGACACTGCCAAGGTAATGAAAACACCCATGGGTTCTACCCAAAAGGTAAGTAAGGACAATGTGGGACAGAATGTTGACCCAACATTGTATCGCTCTATGATTGGCAGTTTATTATACTTATCTGCAAGCAGACCTGATATAATGTATAGCGTTTGCGTGTGTGCTCGATATCAGTCTGAACCTAAAGTTTCTCATCTTAATGCTGTTAAGCGTATTCTTCGTTACGTGAGTGGATCGTGTAGCCTAGGTTTATGGTTCTCCAAAGATACTAATTTGAGTCTTGTAGGTTATAGCGATGCTGATTGGGCAGGCGACGAGGATGATCGCAAGAGCACAAGTGGCGGCTGTTTCTTCCTAGGTAATAACTTAGTTGCATGGTACAGTAAGAAACAGAACTGTGTGTCTTTATCTACTGCTGAGTCTGAATATGTTGCGGCTGGTAGTTGTTGTACGCAATTATTGTGGTTGAATAGCATGTTATGTGACTATGGGTTAGAGTGCGAATCTGTGCTTATGTTTTGTGATAACCTTAGTGCCATTAACATCTCTAGGAATCCCATCCAACATTCACGTACAAAGCATATAGATATTAGGCATCATTTTCTGAGAGATTTGGTAGAAAAAGAGATAGTGCGCATTGAGCATATAGACACTAAACATCAGTTAGCTGACATTTTCACAAAAGCATTGGATTCTGAAAGGTTTTCGGACCTGAAGAAATCCATAGGTTTGCATCAGTCGGTCTGAATGTTGGTCCAACATTTGGATCAACATAGCATATGTCAGATTAGATTGTTACTGCTTTAATGTTTGATGAAATATTCTGTTCTGTTTTCCTGTGAAATGACATGATTCTTCTTGACTGGTCCCTAAATGAACCCGATCCCTTTTTATAGGCTCTTGGTAATACGTCCCTAGGTACACGGCATTCGCTGTGACGATGTACTCTTTGCGACAAAAAGCCAATCCTTGTTGCGTATAAGCATGCTCATAAACTCTTTGCTAGATATAGGTACTTGGTAATAAGTTTCCGTAGGTACACGGCATTCGCGGTGACGATGTATACTATGCGACAAAAAGCCAAACCTTGAGGCTTAGGGTATAAGGGCAGTGCATGATTTCGGTTAGATTAATAAGGTGAAAGGGTAATAAAGGGAACTGGTTTGGAGAAGAATTGAGCAGAAAAGTCTAGGATTATGGAATTAGAATGTTGAGTCAAATGTTGAGGCAACATTAGTAACAGTCAGTCTGATCGTGCTACATTTTGTTTGCTTTTGTGTTTTACGCTTTAGTTATTAAGCTTGTTTTCGTCAGTATGTTTGTGTCTAGCGTTAGAATCTCTCAGAATTGCATTAGAACTTTTCAAAGAACAGTTTGTTACGCTTGTCTCAAGTGCTCATCATCGACGCTCAAACGGTTAGTCTCGCTCGACCTTACTATGACTTCTGACTTGGTACTTTTGGCTGAATTGTGATCTGATGTGCTTTGATCTTCTCGTGTGACTTAGTCAGACTTACATAATTTTTGTGGCTCCACGTTTTATTTAAGCAGTTTAGGCACGCACTAGATATTCTATTTAGAAAACTGCTCAATTTATTTCAACAGTTATTTTGGTCCACTCTCCCCACGCTTTAATATGTCAGTTGTGACAGTTTTCAATTCCTTTAACTGTTGAAAATATTTTGCTCTGTTTCAGTTTAGTCTGCTCTTGTCACATAACATCTCTCTTCTGCGATTTGAACTTATCCCACTCTGCTCGACATTATCTTGATAAGATTTAGGGTTTGCATCTGTTCTTCATTCCCATTTTTTTCGTGAATCACCTGTGATTTCTCGATGGCTCGCTCACCTCTAAATGAAGCACAGAATGTGGAGTCCGCACCTGAGGAAGTTATTGTCGACGCCACTCCTCTTCAAGCCGTGTTCTTCGCCGCCGACGAGACGACGTCGCCCCCAAATCGCCAAGAAACGCTGGCTGCCCAAGGAATTCCGACCTCAATCGCCGACCCACCGGCCGCCGCGACGCCGACTGAGGCGACAGCAGACCCGAACGAGGACGACATTCCCCTGTGTGCCCTAGTGTCGACTCTGAAGAAACGGGGAAGCAAGAAGAAGAAGGACCGTGTTGAACCACCTCCAAACCCTAGTCCGGTGCCTCCCACTGTGCCGCCGAGCCCTTCGCTGGACGATATCATCGATTCTCAGACCTACGATGCCATTCCAGAAGAGGCAAACACAGATTTAGGGGGAGAATCGCAAGCTGCTCAGGCTGAATCGGAACCCTCTTCTGACAATCTCTTTCCTGCTGATATACCCCTCAGTTCTGTGTTTTCTAGGTTAAAGAAAAGGGCGGGGAAACAACCTGTAGACCCCAATGTTCAATCTTCCAAAAGGGCCAGACGCGCTGACGATGTTCCTGTCCTGAAGAAGATGTGGAACAAAATGCTGGTTCAGCATCAGACCCCACGTTTTCAGAAGATGTAGATGCTGACCCGCCGTCTGACTCTGATTGGGAGATCACTGAGGATCCAAAGAAGTTCTATACAAGCCGAAATGAAGAACTTTGGATGGCCTTACAGTCGAGGACCTTGCGGGTTGAGCGAACAGTAGACCTCCCCAGCTTTCGCAAGTACGGGGTGCTCCAGTTTTTGGAATCGCGCCATCTAGGCAAAGCTGTTAGGTGCCTGGGGACTTTTTGCGACACGGTGGTACGCGAGGTATACGCTAATCTTTCCCCTCGTTTAAATGAGCCTAATTCTATGAAGTTTGGGAAGATTTTTCTGCGAAATCGTGTCTATGAGTTCTCGGCTAGCTTAATCAATGAGTTTCTGGAGACTCCTGAGGTTGAACAGTTTGAGGACAGCGATATTGACGAGGTGGTGAAGTTCATCACTGCGGGCAAGCGGACGAAGTGGGAAACGAATTTTTCCAACACGTATCTAACCTCCCTATACTCAGTCCTGTTTAAGCTTGCAGTGTTCAACTGGCAGCCCACAGCGAATGATAGCCGAGTTACTGAGCAGATGGCACAGCTGCTGTATGCCCTGGGTAACAACCTGCCGATCAACTGGGGAAAGTGGTTCCTAGATATGATTGCTTATCATGCTGAGAAGAAGAGCAAAGGCATTCTGCCATTTCCATCCCTCATCTGGTCCGTGTTGGTGCACAGTGGCTTCGAACCAAGCAGCACAGATTATGTGGAGCATCAGAAGTGCCCCTTCTCCATCACGGCGAACCATCTGACCGGTGTTCACAGAGTGATCGATCTGCCGTGGATAGGAATGCAGAATGCTGAGGAGAATGCTGCCTCCACATCTTCATCCACATCAGATCTGGAAAAGGCCATTCAACGCGCTGATGAATCCATTGCGGCCTTGGTAGCTCATAAGGAGATTTTAATGCAGCTTCTTTCTTCCCAAAAAGGGGGAGATAGAGCAGAAACAGAAGCAGTGGCTGAAGGAGGTGAACGCGCGGATGGGACAGATAAGGGTGCTGAAGAAGTTGGAGCTGAGACGCAGGGGGAGTCGAGCCAAAGCCCAAACGTGTAGACCTGTCTGGTCTTGTCTGGTCTTGTGTGCATGCGCTGATTTTGTGTTTTGTTTGCATGCCTGACAATCTTTTTTCTTTTGCCTGCGTATGTTTTCTTATGTTTTGCAGATTTTCGAACTTGGACCTCCTATCGGCTTGTACTTGGATTAGTATTGATTACTATTCTAGTCTGTTTACTCTAACCATTTTTTAACAGTTTGTGGTTGAGTAAATGTTGCCTTCAGGGGGAGTTTTTGCTATGGCGAAGTTCTGCTAAGGTTTTGGGAAGAAAGATAAAAAGGGGGAGATTGTTAATGTTGACTAGCTCAATGTTGACAATCATGTTGAGTCCACATTCCAGTCAACATTGTTGGCTGAGAATTGGTCAACCTTCAGTTTTATCTTTCATGCCCAAAACTTATTTAAATTAATTACGAGGTATTTTCTTAGTATTGTTCAGGTCTTGGATAAGGATAGGAAGAGTTCAAACCGTGTGCAAACAGCATGGATAAGCAGGAACGAAATTTGGAAGAGTGCATACTAAAAATAGGAAGAGTAGAGCACAAGACAAGACCAAGTCATTTGGGACTGTTTAACTCAACTTCCAACGGCCAGTTTGGACAGAGTGGACGTTGAGGACATAGTGGACGTTGAGGAAGTCTTTCAGAAGTCGAAGTACTTATATGGGACTTCATTTGAATCGGAAGGACTAAGCGAGAAACGAGAGCAACACACGAGATACACGAGTCATATCTAGCGAAGCGTACACGAGTCTGAGCGACATATTTCACGAGAGTTCTTTTATATTTTAGCCTAGTTTTGCAAGAGTCTTCTTAGGACTTTCTAGTTTGGTGGATCGTTAGGTTCCATTATTTTCTAGGCTTGATTTACTATCGTTCGATAGTGTTTTTGTAATCCATCGTAATAGTGGAATTTCGCCATGAGGCACGCAGCAAGTTTCTGACTTGCTGCACAAAATTTATATCTCGTGTCTTTACGATTCGTGTCATTACGTTTTCATCGCTGAGTGTTCTGTTTATTCCGCTGTGCGTTCATTGTTGAGAGTAGTGTCGAGTCAACATTAGGTTCAACATATCAGTCTCCAGTTTACTACTTAGCGATTACATCCATTTCGGGACCGACCCGTCTACAGTTATGTTACATGTTCGGCTTAAAATTGTAAGGAATTTGTTCTATTTGAAATTATGGCACTCTATATGTCAATATCAATGGTAGCGTATGAGTGACGACTAACACGAAAATTCCAAAAAGATATACCAACAAAGGTATACGAAATTCGTGCAATCACACCCATTGTTAATTATATTTGCTAGAGTCCAAAAGATAAGGCATCTTTCAAGAGAAGGAAATAAATCGAGATAAAAGGAAGAGTGTGACGTGAAAATCATTAAGTAAAGTAAGAAAAGAAAAACTCACAAACTCAAATGAGAAATCGATTTCAATTACAAAAAATGGGAAATAATAAGCATGCATCTCATGCATAAAAGTGGATACCAAAGCGACCCTACAAATATCAATTCAAGAATCTCAATTATTTGTTTTATTTCTCAAAGGAACTACATGCATGTAAACGCCTTAGCTTTTCTCCTCCTATAAATGGCAGTCCATTTTCTTACAACAATGAACACATAGCAATCAAAACACAACTAAATCCTCAGCTTCTTGAGTTCACATATATTCATCAACATGTCGGACAAGTGTGGAAACTGCAGCTGCGCTGACAGCAGCCAATGCACGTAAGTATCTCCCAATTAATACCTAAAATCGATTAACCTTAAAAATCTAATTTTTTTGTCTTGTAATTTTTCGATGAATCAAACTGCAGCAAGAAGGGAAACACCTTCGACGTCGTGGAGACGACTGAGAAGATCAGGTTTGAAAATCTCTTATCATAGTATCATTTTTTTAGGGCTGATTAAAAAACGAAGCTAAATAAAATTTAGGTAAAGTTTTCATTCGACGCTTATTATTTAGGTACGTCGAGACTACGGTGATGGCAGCTGAGAACGACGGCGGCTGCAAGTGTGGGGCGAACTGCTCATGCACCACTTGCACTTGTGGCCACTAATAAACCCTAGCTATAAAGAAAACCATGTTATATGTGTCGAGTTATAATGCTATTACAATAAACATGGTTTGAAATATAAGCTTGGTGTAATAATAAAAGTGTGTTGTGGTTTGTGTCATGTACTTCTTCTGCTCTTGATATATAATATACTTAACCTTTTATGGTTATCATTTGTGTAGCTTCTCCTCTCCCTCCGCCTTGATTATTGTAACATGGCGCTTATTAATTTAAAAACCAAGTATAACTCCAAATCAAATGAAAACGCTTACGCTTCGAACTCGATCCAATATATTATATATATAATGCATGCAAAACATCGAATCTCTATATGATTATGTGATTTTATAGTAGATTAAAATCAATATACACTCGCATGTTTCCCATAATAGCTGCATAATAAATAGTTTTACTCACAAAAACAAAAACAAAAAAAAAGAAAGGGAAAAGCAACCGAGCGCAATTGGAACGAGTTATGTTAAATACTACTAGTAGTTATATTTTGCTTAACTAAAAATATATACACATCACGGAGCAAGTCCCAATTAATTAAATGACCCTTTTTGTCTCATACTTCACTCCAATTCGAGTTGTCTCCGTCTTCTCCGTTAACTATGGCACTAATACGCTCCTATAATTGGAGAATCTCCAAATCTAACTTTATTTTTTTCAAACCCTACGTTGATTCAACAATATAATATTCTCAAGAACTTACCGTATAAATAATAATTAAATACTCATCCTGTTTTTTCGATGAGCTTTGGACAACCTTTCGAGCAGTGAAAGTACGGGATCGTAGTATAAGTCGTACGAGGAGAAACTAACTTCCTCAAATGTTACTCCCAATAATAGTTATCATAAAGCTCTTAATTACTTAGATAATACGAATATAAAAGAAAGCTGACAGCTAGAATCGATGTGCCAAAAGCCAACAGATAATGGTGCATGAACTTGTAATAACCCATTAATTTTGAATACAGTGGGTCCCTTGATCTCCAACGAAACATATATATTTTGTAACATTCTAAAATGGTAATATCAAGATAGGCAATGCAACTCGAATCTATTTAAATCAAACCAAAATCAAGATACTGTAAGCTCTAGCATTATTAGGTCGGGAACCATAGGCATTATTTCATTTACAATTTGCTCGACTCGCTCTACACCGTTCGTTTCCTAGATTCTCTATAATGGGAATTTGATTCATTAATTTTTCTAATTATATGCTTAACCTTTTGTAAAGAGATGCATTTGCTATACACATATATATATATTCATCGTTATATCTATATATATGGATAGATGAATATCGTAATTTTTTTCAACTGGGTTGTTGCCGTTGGTTATGAATAATGCCTCAAGCAATTGCACGTTTGTGTGTGGGTCAACCATTCTTTCAAAATGTGTTGATAAAATTTCGGAATTTAATATTTCATGTTCATATATGATGTTATTGGCGGAAAATAGTTTTAAATGATTTGGTATATATATTCTACAGAGTACAGTAGAGTAGTAGAGAGAGAGATAGAGAGAGAGAGAGAGAGAGCTGAAGAGACGACGATGACATCATCATCGCCGAAAAGCATTCACCGCCGGCAAGAGAAAGAACCGGCCAGCAACACAACGCCGCCGCCGCCGGAGACACCAAATAGCAAACCCCAAGATACCAACAACAGCCCATACCCGACGACGTTCGTCCAAGCCGACACCTCAAACTTCAAGCAAGTGGTCCAACTCCTCACCGGCTCGGCGTCGCCGGCGACGGCGAGCAGCAGCTCTATCCCTCCGATCAAATCGACCCCACAGAAGAAGCAGGGCTTCAAGCTCTACGAGCGTCGGAACAGCCTCAAGAACGGCTTCTTGATGATCGCCACAAATAAAGACCACCATTCGTCGCCGCCGCCGCCGCCGCCGTCTCATAATCAAAACCTGGGTTTCAGCTCGCCGCGCGAGCTGCTCTCTCCGAGCATTCTCGATTTTCCTTCCCTAGTGCTCAGCCCTAGAGCGCCGCCTGATTTGAGTGCCGGTGGCGTCTGTAAATCGTCGTCGGAGGAGGCGAGTTCGCCTCCGTTGGATGGAGAGGTGAAGGCTAATATTGCTGAGAAGACGTTTTATTTGCATCTATCGTCTCCGCCGCCGAGGACAGACATTGTAGAGGCGCCGCCGCCGCGACTACTTCCCTTGTTTCCATTGACTTCGCCGCGTGCTTCGGGTTCATCTTCTTGATCAAAAAGTCAACTTAGAGAGAGAGAGAATAAATCCACTTATCATGAAGTCTTGTTTGTATCAATTGAAACGATGCTTTGCTCCATGGATTAATTATATCAGAGAATTGTTTATTTCTTTTATGTTTTTTTTTTTTAACTATGGATAGTTTGTGACTGAACATGGATTTGTTGTAGACTTGTAGTTCGTCGGCAATTGATGGTATGTGCAAGATTCCTTTTCTATTGCGATAAACGTTTCTGTCCTATCTATTAAAAGGATAATCTACAGTAAGAAACAAAGTTAAGAGTTCATCACCATGAATTCAATAATCCGACGGCAACTAAGAGGTCCTTCCATTGATCCATTTTCTCCGTTCAGAATTGGTTGTCATCGCTGCACTGACGCCGCCGTGAATGACAAACGCTCCACCCCATTGCCAGAAATCACGTACAACGCCGACGTGGAGGCTCGAAAAATAGAAAGCCTTCTGAAGATTTACTCCCAGGAACCCATTCAAGTAATTGGAAAGCATCTCGATAAATTCACCGCCACGCTGTCCCAAGATTCGATCTTCCAAGTTTTCAGACGTCACTCTTTCGAATGGAAACCAGCTTACGCATTCTTCACGTGGCTGTGCAGATCGTCGGAGGATTCACTTGGCGTCGCTGTTTATAACGAAGTTCTTGACATTCTAGGAAGATCAAACGGTTTGAAGAATTCCGACAGGTGCTCGACGAAATGTCTCAGAGAGGTAATTTGATGAGTGATGCGACGTATGCTGTTGTTGTTAGAAGATATGCTGCCGACCACAGAGTTGAGGAAGCAATCGAGTTTTTCGACAGGATTAAGGAGTTTGGGCTCAAGCGGGATTTAGAAGCATTTCAAACGCTGTTGCTGTCCCTGTGCAGGTACAAGCACGTCGAAGAAGCCGAGCTCTTTTTCCGCAATAGGAAGGGCGAGTTCACCGATGATGTAAAAACGTGGAACATCGTTTTGAATGGATGGTGTCTTCTGCGTAGTCTGCCCGACGCAAAGAGGTTCTTCAAGGACATTCTTGCATCGAACGTTAAACCCGATAAGTTTACCTATGGAATCTTCATCAACACTCTGTGCAAGAATGGGAAAACTACCACTGCCATGAAATTTCTCAGGGAGATGTGGCAAGTGGGTCATAAACCCGACGTAGCCATCTGCAACAGTGTGATCGACGGGCTGTGTTTCAAGAAAAGAATGCCCGAAGCCTTCGAAATCTTCCACGAGATGAAAAACAGAGGCTGTCAGCCGAACGCTGCTACTTACAACTCGTTCATCAAGCACTTGTGTAAGATCCAAAGGATGGAAAAGGTTTCCGACATGTTGCGTGAGATGGAGGAGATAGGGGGCGATTGTTCGCCTAACGTTCTGACGTTTACTTTTCTGTTAAAGTCAGCGAAGAGACCTGAAGAAGTTGATGGGATACTGCAGAGAATGGAGAAGAAGGGATGCGATATGATTGCAGATACTTACAACTTAGCGCTGAGATTGTTCATGGGGTGGGAAGATTATAAGAGAGTTGAATCCATATGGGATGAGATGCAAAGGAAACGGTTAGGGCCAGATCGAATTTCTTACACAGTTGTCGTTCATGGGTTCTGCAAAAAAGGAATGACGAGCCATGCCTTGAAATATTACGACGAGATGGTTTCGAAAGGGATTGCTCCAGAAAATAGGACCAAGACATTAGTGGAGGAACTGAGCTCATCAAAGCTAAACAAAGTACAAGATATGGGACTTAGAATTAACGGCGATGCTTCAGCTTCTTCACTTAAGCTTTCACGTAAGCAAAATGGGAAACAGCGAAATGGTTCGAATTCCGCAGGTCGATCCACAAGTTCAAGATTTACCAGGAAATAAACAGCACGAGCTAATCAAGAATCTACACAGATCATCTTCAGACAGTGGCTGTAGAAGCTTGGGCAGGGGCGTACCATCCATGGTTGATTTCCACGGCTTTCTTTCTTCGGGCAAGACGAGACTTCCTTCTCGCCCCAGTATTCCGGTGGAGCGATCCCGCCTTGACTGCCTTGTCAATAACAGAGTACGCTTGTCCGATCAGCGTCTCAACGGATAGAATCTCCTCGGGCTTTGCATCAGATTTCTTCATCATAAGCTCGAGAGACTCGAGAACCTGTAAATAAAGAGAGGTTAGTCTGTAAAAGATGCAATGAAATGCATTGCCATTCTTGAACAAGAAACTCTTTAAGAAACAACATCAGCAGAAAGAAAAAATTCTCCAAGAAACTCACATAGTATAACCCAAAACATAATCGCAGGACAGTGGTAATATAATATAACTAACAAGCTAACCTTTTTCATCCGAGTCCTAACTTCAGATTTTTTCGACTTATTATAGAGCCTTCTTTTCTCGGCCTGTCTAGCTCTCTTGGCGGCGGAGTCAGGCTTCTTGTTGGTCTCTGCGGCGGAGACTGTCAGGCGGCGATTTGGGCTCACAGTCAATGGCCTCGGCGACGGTAATCCTACACCACACAATGATCAACTGCGTTCACCTTGAAAACGTGAAAAAGGTAGCCGATAAAACGAAAATGCAGGCAAAAGTTCAGTTCTTTGGACAGATGCAGCAAAACCCTAATGGAAAATCAGCAGAAACAATACAAAAGGGTTAACTGTAAACACGTTTAATCTGAATAGTCTCACCTCTACAGAACAGGCCGAGAGAAGGAGCATTGTTAGATGAGAAGCTCAGAGACTTTGGATTTTTCGCGAGGGAAAGAGAGTTGAGTTTTGAGGTAAGAACGAAGCATGATACGGATTGAGGAGACACTGAAACAGCCATTTTTTAATCTCGGTGCTTTTTTCTGCTTTCTGTAGCTCAACTTTTGAGGTTGTAGTATGGTCGTCAACTGTAATCTCGGCAAGTTCCCCTGTTTCTTGTTTTATCCACCTTATCCCATGTCAATTGTATTTGTATAACGATTAATGCCTTTTTTTTTCATTTAATTAGACACGAATTCAACACATATATTACATACCCCATAGCTAATTAATTATTGGATTAATGAGAAATTGCCCAAGGGCTCGTTCTCTCCTTGAAACCCTTCAGTCTCATGGCAACTTGGCGATTTCCCTCTGTTCGCCGCACTCTGTTTTCAGCTTATCCTCAACTTCAACCCTTATCACCAAGGCAACCTTCGTATCTCAAACCCTTTTGTTTCAGACAATATTTCGTTAAATGCACTTCAATGTCCGTGGACCAATCGACTCCATCCACGTCGACTCCAAAACCCAGCTCAAAGCCGCGTTGGAAGCCGACATGTCTGTACTTCACTCAGGGTAGGTGCACCAAGGTAAACAGAACCTTTATCCCTCCTGAAAAATTCGTTTTTTTTTTTTTTTTGTATATATATGATTTTACTTATGCTAGATTTGCTGGTTTCTTGTAGGAGGATAATGACATGCATCTCCAAAAGTTCAGCCATAGCTGCTCTGTGGCGCTTGAGGATGCTGTTTCTGGGTTGAATAATCTGAAGCGTCAGGAATTCGATTACTTTCTCGTTTTGGATTTGGAGGGCAAAGTTGAGATTTTGGAGTTCCCAGTGCTGCTGTTTGACGTTAAGGCCATGGATGTGAAGGACGTGTTTCACAGGTGAATGCCGTTTAAAAGACTCAAATGCCATTCCTTCATCTTGCATAAATCGATCTTTGTAGGGTGTTTTTATTACTCTTCCGAATAATCTGTTGCTTCTCCTCCTTTTTTCATCATGATTTCAGGTTTGTGAGGCCTACAAAGATGACCGAGGAAAGAACAAACGATTACATCGAAGGCAAGTACGGAGATATTGGAGTGGATCGGTACGTTCTTGCAAATGTTTTCGACCGTTTTGTGGCTCTTTAATATGCTGTAGTACTTCCTCCTGGGCAGTGTGTGGCATGACACTGCTATAAAGTTCGACCAAGTTATCGAAGAATTCGAAATATGGCTTAGTAAGCATAACTTGTGGGGAAAGGAGGTAGGTAGAAATCTACGCCGAGCTGCGTTTGTGACTTGGTAAGAAGTTTGACGCCTATGTTATACGCTGTTAATCACCAAAATCCCTTAACGATGTGAATCTCAACGTGTTTCTTTTTATAGCGGGAATTGGGACTTGAAAACCATAGTTCCCCAGCAGTGCGAAGTGTCGAGGATGAAACTCCCAACGTATTTCATGGAGTGGATCAATCTAAAGGACGTTTATCTGAACTTCTACAACAAAAGGGTGAGCGACACGCAGTTCTTCACCTCCATTCTTCCCTGAATTTCGTTCTTCTGTCTCTTATAGCAGTACCCATAAAAAAATCCGAAGAAGAAAACAACGATAATAGCTCTCGTTTCTTACGTAGGCGCCGGGAATGCTTTCAATGATGAGGCAACTCGGCATAAAACAATTAGGGAGTCACCACCTCGGCGTCGACGATTCGATGAATATCACCAGAGTTTTGCAGCGTATGCTCGTCGACGGCGCTGTTTTGGATATTACAGCGCGGAGAATTCCCGGTTCGCCCGATAGGGTTAAGTTTCTCTTCCATAATCGAATTGTATAGCAGATAGTTCTATGTTATATTCGTCAACTACCTTTGTTGCCTTGGATTTGATTAAGTCTTAGGTTGTGATATGCGAAGATCAAATGATGTGTCAAAGAGTAATATCTGTAACGCCTACATTTTGTTACACTATTTGATGCCATCTTTTCTTGTTTGGCTCATCTCCTATTGAAGTTGCTCTTTTTTTTTCTTTAATGCTTGCTATTATGTAGCCTCAGCATGAATCTCGCCTTAAGTGTACTTTTTCTAGCTAAATCGAAAGGAAAACAAAGATGAGTGATCAAACGTTAATATATATATTATTTTTCTAACATTTCCCTCGTTTTCGGGCAAGCAATATCAGCTTCATGAAAAAAAAAGGGGGAAAAAGGAACAGAGCCCAACTGTAAGTTCATGTGAACTGTTTCATCGCCACAAATTTCTCAAGAACTCTACTTTTCATGAATCTTTAAAAGTTCTTTCTCCGTGCAGTGATCATCAAAAGCAGAGCGCATAACCTAAGCCTTCTGTAGAGATTTACTCGAAGAAGTTATGCTGATTCTTCTGCCATTTCTCTGCAAAACGAAGCAGCAAAAATGTCCGCAAGCTCCTCTCTTTCCTCAGAACCCGAGTTTTCACTGTACAAAGATGCCTACGAATCTGTCAAGAAACATCCAAGTTCTGAGCTGCATGTTAATCCTATTATTACAACAGTGCAACCTCCTAGGAAAACCAACGATGAAAAGCCAGCGGAAAAGGAAAGTATTAGCACCAACGATCGAATCAACAAACTGATCGAGGCCCAAACTTTGTTCAAGGACTTGGCTCCTTCCTTCCCAAGCCAGTTAGATGCAGAAATTGAAGAAGTTCATGATGAGGAGACTGAGTTTTCCATGTCAAAGTTGATCAGACAAGCTTCTCTGAATAGCTCAACTATGGCGACGGCCAAGGCAAAGGTACACACAAACACACACTCGCACACACATAACTAAGACGTAGATGTTCTTCGTCTGTTTACTGTAATAAAACTGTAACAGATTGGGACGCCAATTAGTACAAGCTTGGCTGAAGATGACAAGGATCAAGAAACTGCGAACATGGCTGATCAGCTGAAGATCAATACTATTCCAAAGCCTCGGGCGTTGATAAATAAGCTCAGAACACAGAAGAGCTTGAACGACCTGAAGATTGAAGAGCTCAAGAGCGTAAGAGAGATGGCTGCTAAGAAATCGACGGACGATATTAAGGTGCAGATCAAGTTTTGGGCCAAGGCAGTGGCGTCTAATATGCGCCAGGAAGGTTAATCTTGATTGCTCTTTTGCCCTTTTCTGACATTTAGCATCAGTTAGAAACTTCTAACACAGTGTTGCGTGTCTGTGTGTGTATGTATATCTGTGTACGTATATGTATCTATGGTTATAAACCGTATAAGTTGTTGTAAGTGGCTTGTGTTTCTAATAAGTTTGGTTATTATTGAAGCGGATGTATATTTCTATATGGTAATAACAGAGACGTTATTCTCCAGGTTTTCTCTTTTGATTACTATCCTAGAGCATGTTTGAATGTATTATGTTTGTTTCTGTTTGCGATTTCGAACCTTCGTTACAAATACATCAAGAGATTAAAGAAAATCGATGGAGATAACATAGTACATCAAGATGAACAACAATTTTCGTATGATACTTTTACACCCTTTTTAAGTATACTTTGGATTGTGTTATGATAAGGTGGGACTTGGTTATCTTTTCTTTTCATTATTATTATTATTTTTCCATAAGAATTAATTAGTGCATGAGGCATATGATTTTGAGAAGATGCCAAATTAGTTGGGAAACATTGGGTTGCTTCAACGGAAACCTAAGACGTGGCAGCCAATGAATTTGAAGACATTTTCTCTAACGTGGCGTACTTTCTTTCAAGTGAAATGAAGGAAGATGTGGAAATCATTACAACATTAAGTTGGCAACTCTTTGAGATCATTGGATAATATATGCATTCCCAAGTAGTAATAAAAAGCCACGTTGCAAATGAATTAGAGCTTCACTCAATCGTAGGAGTGAAAAACACGTAACATGATGAATAAAAATATCATCATCACTTCACAAAATTTTCACAATTGAACATAATAACAGTAATCTTCGAGAAAACATAAAAAAAATGAGGCCAATTAGCTCTCTTTGTGGGATATGTAGGGTTGTTAAATCTTTTGATGCGTTGTATTGTAGTGTAGTGTATATGCCTTCTCATTACAAACATATAATTACACGATTATATGTCTAAATGACGACCACTTAACCACAGTCGGATATTAATTAGATGCTTTCACATAGATTTAGGGATAGAGAAAAACAATAACGACATTTTAATTGTATTTGGTTGGCACAACTCACTTCAACAAATCACCCAACGATCTTTACCAAACAAAGATACGATTTTTATGTGCTCACGACGATGTGGAGCATAATTCAGATTTAGGAGGAAGAGACAACAACAATAACGACATGTTAATTGTATTTTGGTTGGTGTAACAAAATGAATGCATATAAATTAAAAAAGTGGAAACTATGATCATGTGAAACATTACTCTTCAAGCATTTGTCAACAAGGCATTAGCGATATTACATTCGACACGTGTTTTAGTTCCCGTTAAAGCAACCTTCAACTCATTAACCAGTCCCCCAACTAATCAATCACAAACTTACATGAAACCAAACATATTTTAAATATGATTATTACAACTCACCACTACTAATATATATACCTATATAAATAAAGCGTACAGAAATAAGCCAAGAGAGTACAAAAAATAAAAAAAGAGACGCTGCAAAACATTCTTTAAATGGATTGGACAAGAGGCCGCGTTTTAGGCCGTGGATCATCAGGCGCCACCGTGTCCACCGCCGCAACTACCCCATACTCCGGCGAGATCTTCGCCGTGAAGTCCGCCGAGATATCTCAGTCGAAGGCCCTACAAAGGGAGCAATCCATTCTTTCCCAACTAAACCATCCCAACATCATACGCTACATAGGCTGCGACGCGAAGGTCGAGCACGGCGGCCAAGCCACGACGTTCAACCTCCTAATGGAATACGCTTCCCAAGGGACGATCATCGAGTCGATTAATCGCCGGCGTGGGGCCTACTCCGACGAGCGGCTGGTCCGCCGATGGACCCATCAGATCGTAAGGGGGCTCGAGTATCTGCACTCGAAGAACATAGTCCACGGCGACATCAAAGGGAGCAACGTGCTTCTGTCGGGGAGCGGCGAAGTCAAGATAGCCGACTTTGGGTGTGCTAAGGCGGCGGACGAGCCGATGGTCGGCGGGACGCCGATGTTTATGGCGCCGGAGGTGTTGGCCGGCGGCGGCGGCGGGTTTCAGAGGTTTGAGGCGGACGTTTGGGCTCTGGGATGCACTGTGATTGAGATGTGTACTGGGAAACCGCTGCGTCGGCGGCGTAGTGGTGAGTTTCAGAGGGTTGAAGTGCCCGAGTTTCCGAGTTTCTTGTCCGATTTGGGCAAAGATTTCTTGGACAAGTGTCTGAGGATGGATCCGAAGGAGAGGTGGTCGGCGAAGGAACTGCTTCGGCACCCTTTTGTGGAAGAATTTGGAGTTCCTTCGCCGTACTGTAATAAATCTCCGACGAGCGTTCTTGATAAGGGATTGTGGAGTTCGGCTGAAGAAGATGAAGACGATGGTGAAATTGATGACGTGGATCTACGAAGCTGTTCGGCGGAGAGGATTAAGGATTTGGTTGAGATTTCAAGAAATGCGAGCTGGGAATTGGATGAGGTTCGTTGTTGGATAGCAGTAAGAGACATTGAAAATGGTGATGATTTTTGTAACAGTAATATTAGGAAAATGTGTGATCTTACAACGCTATGTAATAGTAGTTCGAAAACCCATCGCAGAGGTGATGAGTTGGTATTCAATGAATTTCAGTTTTCATGAAAGTCTTCTGTGTTCTCCCGCCGACGACTGAGTATGCTGCTCTGCTTCGTAGGTTTAGTTTATTACAACATTAATTGCTAAATGAGTCCTTTGAAGTATCGTAATACGATTTGGATCCATTGAGTTTTCATTAAGGCCCACCCGATTGAGGAATGAGGATCTGCATTGGACCTAAACTCGTTTTCCTTCTGTTATGTTTGGGTTTGGGTCAGTTCGAGTAAATTTAAGTGGGTCTTTAAAATCGGCATAACAAATGGTTGATGGATTTTATAATAATTAATAATATTAACATCAAAATAAGGGGAATTACAGAAAATGCCTAATTGTATAGAAAGTTGCAAGTCACTATCATGTCAGTATTTTTTATATGTTGATGTAGGTATCCATTAGAACAAATTTTTTGCATTATGGTATCCGTCCCACCGCAAGGTACGTCATATAACACATTTAGGTACCATAGAGAAACGTATTTTGGTACATAATAGAGTGAGAAATGATACATCATATAGCACATTAAGATGGCGTATAGAAACGATATATGTACCATATAAATGCTTAACACGGTACGTAATACACATATAAAAAGGTACGTCAAGACTGGAAAAATGGTACACACAGTCAAACATATACTTATATAAAAAATTTTCTGACATGGGTACTGACTTGCAATTTTTATGTAAGTAGGTACTTTTCTGTAGATTCACCTCAAAATAATGCCTACAAAGAAAAAGAAAAAAATATTATCATAAAATCATATATCCTCCACTCTGAATTTTTGTTTATATCAAAGAGCACATGACCCACTTGTGGAGGTATTATTTTTTCCTGATTTTATGGGTTTGAAGCAATTACGTAGTTGATAGGGTTTTCCATAGAAATACGCAAAGTAAAGATATATCAGCATACATTGTAAGGAGCGTGAATGGTGCATGCTTCACGTAATTGAGTAACCAGCAAATTAACTATTATTATTTTATTACCTCTGATGCATAAAGTTCCGAAAAACCCTCAAAAGTTTGATCTATATATATCGACAATATATTAAAGACTTCTAAATTTAGAAAAGACGAGTTTCGTGAATATCATTCATTAGTGTTATCTGAATGTTGAAGTAAACACAGGTAATATTACACAATAATACAGTTGCTACAGTGCATTTACCACAACCCATAAACTGTATTTTCTACACTAGTTCTCACTCCAAAGTCCAACCCATTAACTCTATTTTTAGACTAAAAATCAAATTCCTATATATTACTATCATAATTGACATTAAACTTTATTTTATAAAAGTAAAATATCAATATATTTTAATTATTAATATTTAAAAATTAAATAAATGATAAAATTAGCATATTATTTAATTTTATTTTTTTATATTAAATAAAATTATATTAATTTTAGTTTTATTATTATATTAATGTATCAAATATTTTAAATATAATAAAATATGAATAAATATAATAAATAGAATTAAAACTCTATTTTTGTATTAAAAATTGTGCGTACTCTATATCTAGAGTTTCTCTGCTGATCAACACAATATTTGTGTTAATATAGAGTCCCATTGGAGTAGAATCGTACTCTATTTTTGGATTTTACACAAAAATAAAGTGTCCGCCGGAGATGCTGTAAGGAAACTGAAGTAGTTATAGGTAATATTAACAACACAAAAGTAGTCCAAATCACAGACCCAATGAGTTACAGAAAAAGAAAAAATTCACAGACCAAATAAAGTGTCCGCCGGAGATGCTGTAAGGAGACTGAAGTAGTTATAGGTAATATTAACAACACAAAAGTAGTCCAAATCACAGACCCAATGAGTTACAGAAAAAGAAAAAATTCACAGACCAAAGTAAAAAAAACCAAACATGGCCACACTTCGGTCGGAATAACTTCCGATCATACAAATCTATAATTGTCAAGTATTTTGTAAGCTGCCCATAATCTCACCTTATTAAACTGAGAACAATAAAATAAGTCCTTGGAAATCTAAAAGTACATCATCTCAGATTGCAAATACTATTTAATAAATGCTCGGCATGTTATTCCAAAAGCATGATGAGCCGAAGTTCCATTCTTGATTTGCTGACGAGTAGTTATCAGCCGCTGCTGCTGCGGCGGCGGTGTACTCCGAGACGTTGACTTCACCGTCGATCTCATCGGCGGTTGTACCTTTGCCGGTCAAAATCGGCGGCGGCGCATTTTGACCATGTTGTTCTTCGTTACTCCAACCTGGGATGGGAACTGATAGTGGAAAGCTGTCGAGGAGATTCAATAGATCCTCATCGTCCACGCTCGTCTCTTTATTACCTGCAAGAAAATAAAACCTCAGACACGAAAAAAGAAAAAGAAAAAAGAAATAACGAGGTTTCGTTACTGTGATTGAAGCTAATTAGAGAGAAGGGTTTCATTATACTCTCATCATAGTCGCCATTATTGGTCCGAGAATCATCGCCATTTACGAGCCCACCAAAACCTGCTTGCGTCTGCTGGTGAAGCTCGTCGTCTTCCTCGCCGACGGCTGCAATAAAAGACTCCTCATCTGCCACGCCGCCGTGACGAGAGAGTTTCTGGTGAGATTCGCATAGTAATAAATCTTCCAACAAACCGCTTTTATTATTACAAGGAGCCGTCGTCGACGTCATCATTTCGTAGTCCTCCTCCTCGCTATTAGGTGCAGTGGTCGTCGTCTCCATGACGAAGTGATTGTTGCAAGATTCTACCGTGCCGTGAAGAGACGACACAATAGGCGTAGATTGGATTGAAGGCAGCTCTAACATAGAGATCTCAGAACTGTACTGCAGAAGCGAAGGCATGGGCAAGAGATTCAAGCTGCTGCTTCCGTAAAAGGTCGGATTTTGATGAACGAAATGTTGGGAAGAATTGGGCGGCGGAGAGGTGTAAGCGTTGAAGAAACGCAGAGGGTTGTTCGTATTATTACTCTGAGGATTATTGCAAGAGACCATGAGAGGAGAAAGAGAAGAACACTGCGCCGCCGTCGTCGTCGGCGGCGAAGTACTGCTACTGATGAGCTGTATTTCTCGGGGGTAAATCGGTAATCCCGCGCGCTGTCGTCTCTTCAGCCTCGTGTTCCAATAATTCTTGATTTCGTTGTCCGTTCTTCCAGGGAGCTGATGAGGTGTAAGAAAAAAGGTCAGATTTTGATCGATTTATTCTCACGGCGACGATGATGTGATTAAATAATCGATATATAAATATACCTGAACGGCCATGCGAGCCCATTTGTTGCCCATCTTAGCGTGGAGGTGGACGATGAGGTTTTCTTCGTCGGGGGTAAAGGCGCCCTTTTTGAGGTTTGGTCGGAGGTGGTTGGCCCACCGTAGGCGGCAGCTCTTGCCGCCTCTCATCAGGCCGGAGTTTCTCTGAACGGCGTTCCAATTTCCCTCGCCGTGCTTCTTCACGTACTCCACCAAGATCATGTCCTCGGACGTCGTCCATGGACCTTTCTTAAGAGCATGGTGGTGATGATGCTGATGATGCCTTGTGCTTTTTGCAGAATTATCCATAGATTGTTCAATTGGGGCCATATAGCTAGAAAACAACAAAAAAAAAAAAGAACTACTTGTTGGTTTTCTTTGCTGCCTTTCTTCTGATCTTTCCTTATACAACACACACACACACAAACACACTCTATCTTGTTTCTATCAACGGCTGGTTCTTGTGGGCTATTTTTGGAATCGAGAGAGAGAGAGAGAGAGAGAGAGAGAGAGAGAGAGAGAGAGAGAGAGAGAGAGAGAGAGAGAGAGAGAGAGAGAGAGGAAGTGAAGAGGGAAATGGAGAGAGAGAGGGGCCACACACGCATCGTGTCAAAGAGGGGTTTGATCCCATTTATAGGTGAAAGCTTACACTTCGCCTCCGAGTTGGGTGCTCTTCCTTTCAGCAATTATTCCTCGACTAAAATAATTATTATTTCTGTAAGTTTATTTTAATTGTATAAAATGTTTACCTCAATATTAGGGATGATTTCTGCTGATGTGAAAAGGAAATAGGTGATGAAGAGTGCAAGATATTATAAGTATATACGCTGGAAATTGAAATGCTTCGGACACAATTTCAAGGTTTAAAGGAGTTTTGTCCTAATGCACACATCATGATTGTGTTGTGGGTGCATGTTTCTTGTGAGCCCAAATTAAGACAAATTTTCGCGATTCATCATTCTTAGATATCACGTTAATCTTACTTTGTTTTTGACAAGTGTCGGCAAGTGATAATATAAAAATAGCAACGAATAATAGTCATAAATTGATATATTGTGCTACTGTGCATGCTTTCTCACTATTGACCTTAGTTTCTCTCCACTTCATCGGTCAACACAGCTCCAAATCATCGCTACGCATATGTTTCGTAACTTTAGTAGCGATTCTTCTGCTTTTGCTCCTTTCAAAGTAGAGCATGGTTTTCATATAGTAATTAAAGAAGACGAGCAATATTGGACGGACCTAATGATGATGAAGAAAAATGAAATGATATATAGCATAGATAGATCCGTACTTAAAGGGTTCATATTCATTGCCATGCCACTAATGTGCTTCAAATTATACATGTGTTGCAATGTTCGAGGGTTTCCAAGCTTGATTGGTACATGCAAGAACTTGGAGGAAGATTAAGGATAAAAACACAACAGTTGCCAATGCAAGTTTTTTTTATTTCAGTTTTTTCTTTTCTTAATTGCTGTTTTCAACGCCAAGAAACGACACTGTCGTTACTATAATCTTATCAACCACATGCTAAAAAAGCTTATTGTTGATATTTTATTTTCGTGTCCCTACTACGAGAGATTTTTTAATGTCCTCCATTAATGGTAGTCGAGCGATCTCATCTTTCTCCAACAACGCCTATAAATTGAAGCACTTAAGCAAGTAGTAGAGTATATGGCTAGTATTAGTATTAGCATCGTAACAGTTAATAACCTCAGCAGCTTATTACATAAAGCACGAGCATTTGACGAGCCCAAACTTTCAAGCCTTTTTCGCCCGAAAGAATTCCCACAGAAACATAGAAAAGACCTCAAAGGAACTAACACAGTACTCTCATCAACTTCACGTCGTAAAACATTCAACACGCCTCAGAAGGCTATCAATACAGAAGCTCCCACCGAGGTAAGTTCAAGGGGATTCTGTGTGTGTGGAAATCAAAGCGTAGTAGTGCCAAAAAACAATGGAGATTTTTATTTACGAATGTGTGGCAACAATATATGGATGGAAAAATCATTATTCGATATATGACATGTGGTTAATGGCTCTTTCACGCTTGCAAATATGTCGTTATCGATCATGCATGGGCCTTCCTCCATCATTAATATTTTTATTTATTCCATAATTTCGCCTATATATATACACACCAGGCATCCATTTATTTATCGCCTCGTACATTTATCTAAAAGAGCTCTTCACGAAAAAAAAAAAAAAAAAAACCCTCCTCGCAAATTCTCAGCAGCTGGCTATGGCATCCAAGTTCGCCGACACCTCGTACGAAAACTACGTCCCAACCTACGTCATGCTTCAGGTAATAATAATGACTACTTCAGTACATACAATGTCATATCTGTTAAGAATATTTGTTTTAGGTTTGATGTCCACGTGTTAAAGTTTACTATGTGTAGTTAATGGCAGTTGACGATGGATAAGAACCAGTAGTTATTAGGCTTAGTTGACGGTTTACTCTTACTAGTTTTATATGATGTAGATGCAGTTTCATTAGTTGTAGTTCCAACGTTGAATATCAAAAATCTCTCATCTATTATCTTATCATCTTTGCTGCACTTAAATAAAAACTCAACAGTGGTATCAGAGCTTGGTTCATCTTAAGGGACTTGAGAAGATCATGGAAGCCGAAACGAATTTCTCGACGATTGCTCCGCCAGTGTTCGATGGCGTGAACTACCAACACTGGGCAGTACGCATGGAGACATATTTGGAGGCTCTCGATCTCTGGGAAGCAGTGGAAGCAGATTACGAAGTTCCCGAACTTCCCAACAATCCCACGATGGCTCAACTAAAAGCGCACAAAGAAAAGAAGACAAGGAAATCGAAGGCGAAGGCATGCTTATTTGCCGCAGTTTCACCCGCCATTTTCACTCGGATTATGTCTCTGAAATCCGCAAAAGAGATATGGGACTACCTGAAGAGTGAATACGAAGGCGATCAACGAGTCAAAGGAATGCAGATCTTGAATCTTATAAGAGAATTCGAACTTCAAAGAATGGAGAATTCTCAGACGATCAAGGAATATTCCGACAAACTGTTGTCAATCGCTAATAAGGTGAGACTTTACGGTTCTGAATTTACTGATTCGAGAATTGTCGAAAAAATTCTCGTTACAGTTCCTGAAAAATATGAAGCAACCATCATCGCTTTGGAAAATACCAAAGATCTGTCAAAAATCTCCTTGTCCGAATTACTTAGTGCCATGCAAGCACAAGAACAGAGAAGATCGATGAGAGAGAATATACAAAGTGAAGGACTTTTGGCGGCCAGGGAGCAGATACAATCCAAAGCTAAATGGAAGAAGAACAATTTTGGCGAAAACAAGCCATCAACAGACCCCGAGAATGTCAAACAAAGGTATGGAAACCAAAAAAAATCGTATCCTCCCTGCGAACATTGCGGGAAAATGGGTCATCCACCTTTTAGATGTTGGAGAAGGCCCGACGCCGAATGCACCATATGTCATCAGTCCGGACATGAACATGTTATCTGCAAAAAGAAAAATCAGCAGCAACATGAAGTGGCGAAACCCGTTGACACTCAATCGGTTCACCTTGAAGAGGAAGATTATCTTCTCAGGGCCACATGTGTCTCGGACATAGAATCACGCGAAGAGTGGCTTATCGACAGTGGGTGTACAAATCATATGGCATATGATAAGGCGTTATTCCGAGATATGAACAATAATATCACTTCACGAGTTCGTATTGGCGATGGAAAATATATACCGGTTCACGGAAAAGGAACCGTTGCAATTTCAACCAGATCAGGTACGAAGTTAATTTCCGATGTGTTATTTGTCCCTGATATTGATCAAAACCTATTGAGCATCGGACAACTAATGGAGAAAGGCTTCAGCGTTCTCTTCGAAGATGGCTATTGTACGATTAGAGATGCAGGCGCTCGTGATATATTGAAAGTCAAAATGAAGGGAAGAAGTTTTGCT
Organism: Craterostigma plantagineum; assembly: GCA_027422505.1. Classification (NCBI taxonomy): domain Eukaryota; kingdom Viridiplantae; phylum Streptophyta; class Magnoliopsida; order Lamiales; family Linderniaceae; genus Craterostigma; species Craterostigma plantagineum. The sequence continues at coordinate 23,344,933 of JAPQWV010000010.1, read as the reverse complement.
CTAAATCCGAAAGAGGAGCAGATTATTTTTCAGGCCAAAGAAAATATTCTTTCTCTCAAAGCAGCTGATTCTTCTGTCTACGTGGATTCATTTGTTCGCAAGCAAAAGAGAAATCTGTCCACTGATAAGGCTGCTGCATTAAGCAATGTGTTTAAAAAAGGTTCGTCCAAGTCGACTACAGAAGATTTCTTCAAAGATCGCATGCAAAATTATTGTGACGCAAGAAAGGCTAAGAAAAGGCATGTTCGGCGTGCTACAGTGAAGAAAACTGGAATTGATTCATCTTCTGCTGAAGAAAATGAATTGGAAATCAAGTCTCTATTTTTACGAAATCATTATCGGCCGCCAGACGAATCTCCGAAGTTTGATGTTTGCATCACCTAAAACACGGGAGAATGTTAAGAATATTTGTTTTAGGTTTGATGTCCACGTGTTAAAGTTTACTATGTGTAGTTAATGGCAGTTGACGATGGATAAGAACCAGTAGTTATTAGGCTTAGTTGACGGTTTACTCTTACTAGTTTTATATGATGTAGATGCAGTTTCATTAGTTGTAGTTCCAACGTTGAATATCAAAAATCTCTCATCTATTATCTTATCATCTTGGCTGCACTTAAATAAAAACTCAACAATATCATATACATAACCATTTGATATACATTATTTGATACACTTATTGCATAATTATTATTAATTAGCTCGGAATCGTCACTCGGGAAAACGACTTCCCCGGCCAAGAAAAGATAGAGAAGCAGCTAAAGGAGCTAAGGGCCGCCGGGGTGGACGGCGTGATGGTGGACGTATGGTGGGGAATTATCGAGGCAAAAGGCCCAAAGGAATACGAATGGTCTTCTTACAAGAAGCTCTTCGACCTCGTCCGAAGGTGCGGTTTGAGGATCCAAGCCATCATGTCGTTCCACCAGTGCGGAGGCAACGTCGGGGACGCCGTATACATTCCCATTCCCGACTGGGTGCTCGCCGTCTCGGACGAGAATCCCGACGTACTGTACACGAACAGGGCCGGGAATAGGAACCCAGAGTACTTATCCCTCGGGGTCGACCATCAACCTCTGTTCGGCGGCCGAACTGCAGTTGAGGTGTGAAGTACTACACACTTCACCTAAAAGTTTAAGCTTCAAGGGGGTATATCACCTCTTAATTCTATAGATTACATTTTCAACATGTTTTCCCACGTATATGCTGGTGTCCTTGTTATATTGCCCTAAAAGTGTAATTTTCTCAAATAAGTGGTCATGTCGATGCGTCTTTGGTTACTGAACTCTGTGACCATTTTATTAATGATTACTTCATCTAAAAGCTTAGCTTGAAGGGAGTGTGTCAAATTCCTAGCCTGTAAATTAGGTCATTTAATAATTCGATTCATCGATTATTTTATTCTCCTTTTGTGTTTGTTAAAATCCCGACCATTGGGTCGTAGATGTATCGAGATTACATGACGAGCTTCAAGGAGAACATGATGGAGTTTATCGAGGACGGAACCATCATAGACATCGAGGTCGGGATGGGACCCGCCGGCGAGCTCAGGTATCCGTCCTACCCCGAATGTCAAGGATGGAAATTCCCCGGAATCGGCGAATTTCAGGTGATTAATTTAACGAATCGAACGAATACATACCAGTCCGAAAAAAAAAGAGGCACGCACGCCATTATTATTACAATAAACGATCGAAAATAACACGAACAACGTTCATGATTATCTAAGTGTTACGACAAGTACATGAAAGAAGACTTCAAGGAAGCATCGGCCAAGGCGGGCCACCCCGAATGGGACGTCCCCGATGATGCCGGGACGTACAACAACACTCCCGAGGAGACGAGCTTCTTCAAGCCGGGCGGGACCTACACGACCGAGAAAGGGAAGTTCTTCCTCGAATGGTACTCCAACAAGCTCATCCAACACGGCGATCATATTCTCGAAGAGGCCAACGACGTTTTCAAGGGACTCAACGTAACTCTTGCGATCAAAGTAAGTAACTATTCGAACATAGAAATAAGTGTCGCGCTAACGCCAACATTTCAATTTTTTTATTTTCACGAGTTTAATTAATTAGAAAGAAAAGCGTAATTAAATAGGTTTCCGGGATACACTGGTGGTACAAAGACGACAGCCACGCATGCGAGCTGACGTCCGGCTATTACAACCAAAAGGAAAGAGACGGCTACCGTCCCATCGCACGAATGCTTTCGAGGCACTACGCAACGCTGAACTTCACGTGCCTCGAGATGAGAAATTCCGAGCAGTCTGCCGACGCTAAGTCCGCCCCAGAGCAGCTCGTTCAGCAGGTTATATTATACGCATGCAAAAAATGACGTTTGCGCTTTTATTGGTCGATTTTTTTCCTAATACATAGGTTTTGAGCGGCGGATGGACGGAGAACTTAAGGGTGGCGGGCGAGAATGCGCTTTCGAGGTACGACCGCAAAGGGTACAATCAAATGCTTTTGAACGCAAGGCCGACGGGGGTTAGAAAGAACGTTCGAAACAAGCATAACATGGCGGGGGTGACTTACCTACGATTGTCCGACGAGCTTTTGGAGCCTAAGAACTTTAGGATATTCAAGACGTTCGTCGAGAGGATGCACGCCAATTTGGTATATGATGTTTTAGAGCAACTGCCCGGAAAAAAAAAAAAAAAAGAATTCTCATTTGCGATGAATTATTTCGATAGGATTACAAGAGAGAAATAACGGACGTTCCTCCGCTGGAGAAATCGAAGGCAAAGATGCCTATGGACGAGATTTTGGAGGCGACGAAGCCTATCGAACCGTTTCTGTGGGATAAAGAGACTGACTTGAGCGTTGGCGGCGGCGTTTTGGCTGATCTATTGGGAAAGATATTCTTCTTTCTCAACTGAGTTGAGTAGTAATTAACCGTAAAATGAATCGGTTTGGTCTGTTTTTCAGTGAAGTATTTGAGATCAAGCTGATGCATTAGTATTAAGACAAGACACTGCACTTGCAATAATAAATATGATTGGGACAAACATCGTTTTCTGAAAATCTACTACTGTACATTCTCGACACAGAGAGCATACAAAAGATTACGCGCGTACACGTGTCAGATGGTGATCGGCTGTGTCTATGGATACTCTGTATATAGACTTAATAAATGTTTGCGCGTTATCTATTTCATGGTCGGAAAATGGAAACTGATTTTGATCTAATCGTTACCCTCGCCACCACATATAATATATATATATATATATACATATATGTATACACACAGTGATTGTCGAAGACGACATTGTCTGTTCTATCACAAAATTACTATTAAACTATACAAAGTTGATCATATCTCATCTCATCGTATTTTTTTATTTACATGGGTTGTGGAAAATATGTAGTGGTGGCGCTCGTCGCCATGCTTCACCTGCTCTGCTCAAGAGCAGAGTCTCCGCCGCCGTCTCCGTCGGCGTCGCCGTCGCCGACGACGCGAGGTCTGCTTCGAGGAAACCCAGAAATAATGTCGCCAGAGGAGAAAATTATAGCAGAGCGACCTGATAGTTACGATAATAGCAGTCGTCGCGAGAAAGCAGAATCGCCGGAGAGTGAAGAAGAAGAGGAAAAGAACATAGTGAGGCTCCGCCGCCGCCGAGATAAGTCGGTGGTTTGCGGCGGAGTTATAATCGGCGTTCTTGTAACGGTCATTTTCTTAGCTGTCTACAGCTGAGAGAATTACATAACTAGTGTTATTCTCATTAGTGCTATTACAAAACTAGATAACTTTTTCATCCTGTTACAAAACTAATCAACTTTTTCAATTGAATTATTATTATTGTCAGTTTTCACCACAAATCTTTTTAATATTACTACTTTTCACTATAATTATTTCAAATAAGTAAAACAGTTGCTCTTAATTATATTTAACCCCAAAAAGTTTTTTTACTCGGTATTCTTTTTCATTCTCGCCATTTACTATAGGAAAATCAGTCATACATGATATTCTTCATCTTGACATATATATTAAGAAATATTATCTGATGCATTAACAAACAAAAAAAATTCAAGAAAAAAATGTAATAAACCATGGAATATTCAAATAATTATTATTCAACAAAAATCAACTCTAAAGAATTTTGTTCACAACTCATCATCATAGTTTTCCTTGCGGTTTTTTTTTTAAACCTTCGATCTATTTCACATGGATATCTTCGTGATCGCGTACGTCCGACCTTTCTTTCTGGACGTAAATAAGGATTATGTACCAGATGAAAAGGAGCCTTTCAACGCGACTCCTCTAATGGACACTCAAAGTGATAAGAATATGTTGTCTACAGTATCTCAATTCTAAAATCATCTGGAACATATTCACACGGATCGACTTTGAAATATCTAACGGACTTCCTCTAATGGGTGTTATTTCATATTAATTTCTTCGATATACAATCAGTAGTATTTAATTACTAAAACTGAAAAATGAGATTTTATAGTTTATGGAAGTGTTAAAAAAGAATTTGGTTAAAAATATAATTATCGATAACTATGTTGAGAATTTGAAATAATTATAGTGAAAAGTAGTAATATTAAAAAGATTTGTGGTGAAAACTGACAATAATAATACTTAAATTGAAAAAGTAGATTAGTTTTGTAATAGGATGAAAAAAGTTATCTAATTTTGTAATAGTACTATTAAAAATAACACTAGTTATGTAATTCTCTCGTCTACAGCTACATCAGAGTTACGAGGAAAAAGTCGCTTCGTAATCCTCGGATTGTGTGATGATGGGCCTTTCTCAGTTCGTTGAATTTGCATGTTATTTTATGGATCATTTTCAATTCAGGGGCCCACATAACTATCATTTAGAATTCAGGCTTTATTGGCAAAAAATTTAATTTTAAGGACCAATTTTCTGCAAGTACCACTCCATTACTCTTTCATAACAGTATGTTCAAATTTTGTAACACAAAATCATAATTCGGTACTAGTTTATGATTATCAGATACCAATTTATTTTCTGCAGTACCACTTCATTGCTCTGACATACCAGTATGTTGAAACTTATAACACAAAACAATCATTCTATACCAGTTCATTTATCTTTCATACCACTTTTTACACCACACAAAATAGGTCATTTAACCTAAAAAATTCTCAAACAGGGTCTGAATTCGAAATCAAACCCTTAATGGGGCCTGATTTCGAATTGATCCTTATTTTATTTATTTGCAATGATTTGGGCAAAGCTCGATGACATAGATAGATTAGGGGTTGGGTAAGAAAAGGGATTTTGAGAACTATACATGTAACTAACTATATGCTGTTAAATTTTTCTATTTATTTGATTATTCATTAGGAGTGGAATTTACTTTCAATTTTCATGGTTAAATGCCCATACAATTTTCATAGAAAAGTCCACGCAAGTCAAGGCAATACAAGTTTTCATGAGTTTTTCTAAGAATCGCCTGCAGTTGAGGAGGATATATATAGTCGCGAGTTCGTGGTGCGACTTTGCAATGAATTGAACGCGGTTTTTCTTTTTGAAATTGTAATGTAATACTTTTATTTACATAAATAAAAGTGTACACAAGAATTTTAAGTATTGAAATAAGAAATTCAGCCTCTAGTCTGACTTTACATTTAATACTACTCTTCGATCGCGTTCACATACCTTTGGAATTTTCGATGAAAAGCTCATCATATGTTTTTTATTCGATTCGTGTTCACATCAGTTGGTTAAAGACGACGATGGTTAGTGTCACTAAGACTTGACGTTTGCATTCTTGGAGAAAATGAAGAAAATATATTGTTATATTCAAAAGTTTGACTCCGAAATTATTTCACTTAAAGTGAGAGCTAGGGCTTTGACGACAATGGTGGAGTGGATGACATATCGTTGCATGCTAGCAAAAGACAGCCATTTCACAAGGAGACTTGGGAAACAATTTCACTACTATAGTGCTCACGAAAGAACGTTATATTACATGCAATTCAAGATCTTAAATTAAGAAAAATAACAAAAACCATGCATACACAACCAACAACATCCCTCCATGGTCCTTATAGGTTGTAACTTGTTAGTGTATATGGGTTGAATGACTCTTCACCTAAAAGTGTTCGCGGGGCCGGATTTGGGCATGTGCATCCAGGCCTACAGCATAGGGCCACAATTTCGGCCCAGTATATATAGGGCACATTTGTCTCTTTATTTATTTTAAAAACAAATATTTTCTAGCCCATATTCCGTAAATTAACTATGTGGACCTTAAAAGTTATAAAAATATTTTAAAACTAATATTTTCTGGATAATATCCCTTATAAATTAACAAATACGGGCCTTAAAAATTTATAAAAATATGTAAATTTATAATTAGTTATATTTATTTAGGGCTTCTTTATGGTATATGACTGTGCCACCTAAATTGAAAAACCGGCCCTGAGTGTTCGGAGGGGGCATCATTTCATATTTATATGATATGATTATATTAGTTGTTTGGCGTGATAGGCTGAGTTACCTAAGCATTCTTCGTGCATTTCTTCTTTTATGTGATCGCTTTTTCATCAAAACTCATCCTATAATACCTGTCAAGATTACCACATATAGATGAGGCCTTTAATTTGATGCATAGATTTGCATGTAATTAATTACTAATTAATGATGTAATAATTGAAAGACTAAAAGTAGATAGTTTTTGTCATGTGGGATGGGTTGTTGATTAAATGGCAAATTGGATGGAAGTACTGATCTTCTAGAGGGAGTACTAGCTAATTAATACTACGAATCATTTATTCATCGTCCGTCAAAGAAGGCCCGGCCCGGGCCAGTGTAAATGACGTTAGTCGTTGAAAAGTATTCCATGACAAGTACGTAGAGAGAGTATACGATGACCATTATTAAATCCTTGTATCATCACGTGGTTTCCTAGTACCAAGCATTAAAATAACCATGCAACGTTTTCCAGGTCATTTCCCTCTTTGACAGTCTATTGGGAGCTCATCTTCACACGGTTTTGAATTTTTTTGTCGCCTTATTACTTCTCACATGTATATAAAGACTGAAAGGTAGTTGTCTGTCTTCAGCTGGCAATTAATACAAAGCAAGCACAAAGCTTATACAGCTCCTTACTCCATGAATTAACTAAAAAGATCAATAAAAATGGTGAAAGCTCCTTACTTTGACATCAACGGACTGAAGAAAGGTGCCTGGGATGAAGAAGAAGACCTCAAGTTGAAGACTTATGTCCAACTCCATGGCCACGACAACTGGCGACTGGTCCCTATTTTTGCTGGTAATAATAATAACAACACCTCTTCTTTTTCACTTCGAGTCGAAGAAGGATCTAATGATATCGTATATGTATGTGAATTTAATATATGCATAGTGATTAAGCGAGTATATGTTTTCATCTCTTAGAATTTTGGGTCCTCCAGTTATTTTTTCCAAGAAACGAAAACCCTAGTCTAGGTGAACTTATGATCATCTCACAACAGAAAAAGTAGAGTAAGAGTTTTTAGGGTTGTCCGCAAAGTCTTTTTGCCATTTATTCTATTAGTATGAAATCTTGGCAAGTGATGGTAGTATTAAGGAATGATATGATTTCAAATTCATGATTTAGGTCTAAACAGATGTGGGAAGAGCTGCAGGCTTCGGTGGGTGAATTACCTTAGTCCTGACCTCAAACGAGGACGTTTCACCAGACAAGAACACGATCTAATCGTCGAACTGTACAAGAAAATTGGAAGCAGGTAATAAGATCAATGCAAAAGATTCATCTTCTTTTCCAGAACTAATATTGATCTGATCATACATATATGAAGTAACAGTTTCAACTGTTTTCACTTTCAGGTGGTCAACCATTGCTTCTTATTTCCCAGGAAGAACTGATAATGATGTAAAGAACTACTGGCATGGACACATAAAGAAATCTAAGAGTGGTAAACCAAACAAAAAGGCGGCCATCAAAAAGCAAATCGCAAATCAAAAGCCCTCGTCATCATCTGACCATTCTAACATCATCGAATCATCACCACCATCAGATAATCTGAGCGATCCTTGTTTGAAGAACGACGACCCCATCTCTTCTGAAGAAAACAAGACTGAATTATTACCTTATGATGGCCCCATCATCATCAGCAATGATGATGATCATTGGGATGAACCCTTTGGAGATCAGTTAATAACCGAAGCATTTGATTTTGGGATGATATGCCAAGAGATTATTGAGGCGACGAAGACGACTGATGAGCGCATTATTGGTACTGCTGCTAACACTGTAGTAGAAAGTTCCACAGAAGAACATCTCAGTTCATCGCTTGCTTCTTCTTCTTCCTCTTCTTCGTACTCAAATGATGAGTTCGATGGAAACCTTTGGTCATCTTCGGAACTATTTTGGAGTGGGACAACTTATGTTGAACCGAAGTTGGATCTTCCATCATATTCTGAATTTTGGGACACTATGGACATGTTTGAGTTAATTAGTTATGATCGATCAAGGAGGGTCAGAATTGTAATAGCATATGTTTGTTTGCTATAAAACTGTATCATATGTAAGATATGTACTACGAAGCATGAATAATACCAGCTCTATGTGAGCTATAAATCTTGTATTCGTCTCTTTATATATATATATATATATATATTATGTGTGCTTGCTTTGTTTTCTTGGTAAATGATGATATGAGCTTTTTGTTTATATATATTTGTCTCCTTATAGATCTTGTAGATTCACCAAACTACATTTGTTTGGTGTTCTTGAAACGGTATATTTATTGAAATTCGGGCCGGACCTCCGGTAATTTATCCGTTATCGAGGCCCTCGCACATGCGCCACGCGGAGAAGGGGTAGCCGATATAAGCTTGATGGGGTTCCTTCTTAAAACCAATTGGTGTTTAAGAGGAGTGACCCATCGTCTTATAAACCCATTTAATTTACTGTTATCAATCGGTGTGGGACATTTTTAGTCCATTCACACGTGATACTCCAACACTCCTCCCTCACGTGTGAACCCATTTCTTTTTAATCGGACAGGAACGCCAATCTTTTCGGACCCGCCGTAATTTTAATTGAGTCGGATCTACCCGCTCTGATACCATATTGAAATTCGGGCCGGACCTCCGGTAATTTATCCGTTATCGAGGCCCTCGCACATGTGCCACGTGGAGAAGGGGTAGCCGATATAAGCTTGATGGGGTTCCTTCTTAAAACCAATTGGTGTTTAAGAGGAGTGATCCATCGTCTTATAAACCCATTTAATTTATTGTTATCAATCGGTGTGGGACATTTTTAGTCCATTCACACGTGACACTCCAACAATATTTGTGTATTATCCGTAATATATACTGAGGATTCATTGGGAAAAAATCACTTACTGGAAAAATTTAAAAAAAACAAAAAAAAATCCGTCTACTTTGTCATTATGTATATTATTGTCCCTTGTACCAGGTAACCTAAACACGTCTTTTAGAGGAAGGAACGATTCGATGTCTTTGATAAAATTCGTACATTTTTGTATTAATTATCGCACGTCAAAATTGAAACACTAATATACGCACGTGGGATATGTAAAATGATAGTATTTCTAGAAGTATTAAGGTAGAGTGGGAACTCTCGCGTGTTCGCACTTAATTATTTTTGTCTTAATTTGATGCATCTTTTTCAAACTTTATTAACTACTAAAGATGTCGCACTCGATCGGAGTCCCATATAGCCAATTTAATTGGAAATTTAGAGGTATCGTTCTTTTTAAAATAAAAAGGAATAAAAACGAATGAGAATTGATCAAACTGGATTGGCGTCAAGTCAATTATTATATATATCTATATATAATTACGTTGCATGATTTAATAGTATTTTCAACAAAATCATTTTTCTATGGTGTTCATTACAAAATTCCCCTCAAGGAGCTGAGACTAAACATTTGTGGGCCTATGGGCCTTTGAACAACTGAACTTGAGATATGAGACTAATACATTGGCCCAATCGAATTTATTAATAAATCATTAACATCCATGCAATTATTATTATATTTCCTATTAACATTAATACTATTTAATTTTCCTGTTATGACAGGGGTGAGCAAAACCGGATATCCAGTTTTTTCGAATATCTGGATTTCGGATATCAACAACTGATACCCAGTCCTGTTTTAATCGGATATCTGAAAATCGACTATCCGCTTTATTCGGATATTTAAAGCGGATATACGCATCAGTTTTTAAATATATTTTTTCTTCTATCTTCTATATCTTTTTTATTTCTTATCAAAATAAAAAAAAAGTATATTTTTTTCATATAAGATTTTCTATATTTAGTAATTGACCCTATTATGTGAATTTATGATTCAAAATCACATAATGATAATTAACATAATACCATCACATTGTTTTTTTTTAACCTGCATCTCGATGTTTTATGGTTTTTTTTATTTCAATTCTCTATCAAGGTTTTTTGCTATTTTTATATCCGGTATTCATTTTTCGGCTTCATGCTAAAAAATCAATTTTCTTCGATTTTTTGCTATTTTTTTCTTAATGCTATTTTATTTTTTTATTATTTTTTTAATTATAAAATTGGATACCGGATAAAACCCCTATCCTATCCAATCTGGTTTATTCTAAAAAAATCGTCCGATCCGGCTTTTAAAGCCGGATATCCTTTTTTCGGGTTTTGAAACCGGATACGAATCGGAATCCGGTTTTCGGATATTTTTGCTCAACCCTATTTATGAGGCATCACAAAAAACGCCATTTTTTGTCCCTCTAACTGAGACCAGTGTGAAGCAAATTTGAACCTAAAACGTCGACTACGATATAATCCCGACTAATCTTTATTGATCACTATGTATCTTCTCAAGTCCACATATATAATAGAATGAAAGTCGAGAAATTCAGGTAAGATCAACTCATGACCTTTATGTGGAGATATTAATGTAAGATTATGATAACGTCCACACAATGTGTGTGTAGTGTGAGTTGTCGAGAATAATTGAATATATATTAAGCGACATTGGTATCTGCCAAACAAGAGATACATTCAAGAAGAAGACAAACATCCAACCGTGATTCCCTCTCATGCCATGGAACCATGTGATTTACCATTATATAATAAAATTAAATTATGTATCAATATATATAACAAGGCTATTTATGTACTAAGGTTATGCTGCCCAAAAATAATAATTGCATCGCGATCGATGAACTTTTTAAACTACCGCAAACATCAAGACGTGACCAACATACTTTTACACTTGCTCTTGGGAGTTCTTAGAAAAATATACCTCGAGATTTGAACGTAAGGAATATCACTCAAAAGTTATGCGACTTTCATAATTACTTTTTCCTCATTGGAAAAACAAGTCTTACTACTTACTACCCATAGAAATTAATGTAAAGAAATCCCAGTTAATCATATCATTAAATAAGCAAGATTAAAGTGAGATCGATCTTTTCTATCTTAGGTACTAATAAGCTGTAATAACAGCCAAATTGTCTGAAATGTACAGTACGAGTAAATGACAAAAATACCCCCACAACAGCTGTCAATTCAGAATCTCCTCGTCCAATAAACGGACAAACTACGTCTTAAAAAAAGAAGCGGTCAGAATCCAAAGACGACGAGGGGCAAAAGCGTCAAGATAAAGATCACGCCGTTTCCGGCGCCGGACGATTCGTACTTTCCGAACTGTAGGGAATCGACGGCGAGCGGCATGTTCTCCTGGTCGGGGGAGCACGTGGCGTCGTGCGGCGGATGGGCGCTGTACATCACCGCGCGCAGCACGGCGGAGACGGTGGGTATGTACGCCGTCTTGTTACGGGCGAGTAGCCACGTCAGCCCCATGAGCTGGCAGTCTCTGTTCAGCATCTGAGTAGCTCGGTCCTCCACTTTTACTGTTCCGCTTTTGCCCTCGCCCTTCAACTGCATAGAAAGTAACAAGCTCGGTGATGATGTCTTTCTTTATCTTGTTTGCCAAATAGCCAATCAACTGCTGTAATAGGAAGGAGATTGTCCAAGAACGGTAGAAAGATGAAGGGGAAGAAGAAAGCCCATTTGAGAAATATTATAAAAGCCACTACTTTGTTTTAGGTAGGGGGCTGTAGCAGTAGCTTTATAGTCCACCAATTCAATCTCCAAGAAAACCTTTTTCTTTCTTTTTGCCGTTTTCTAAGATATACATTTCGACTTGTTTATACACTTTGTGTTTCATCTTCAAATCTGCTCTTTTGAAGAGGGTTTTCAAGAAAATACCGAACATGAGAAGAAGCCCAATCGTGTGAACAAGAAAGATTATCTTCAACCACATGCAATGAAGATGGAAAGTGAGTGACATTTGGGGGAAAAAAGGCATTGTTTCAGGTAATAAGCTTTTGTTACTAGGAAGAAAAGGTATGGAAAAAGGGTTGTGCGTAAACAAAGGGCAAGAGCAGCGAAGAAATAGATAAATACCCACACTAATAATTGCAGGAAAACAAGCATTTATTGCTTCCCACACGACGAATCAATCATTGAGAAATAAATGTCGAGCAAAAAACCACGCAACTATTACTAACCTTTTCTAGAGCACCGAGGCATTTCGTACACCCAGCGTAGGACGAATTCCTGCAATTCTTCTCCAAGTTCTTCACCGCCGCCGTGGGCGTCGCGTTCCTAAAACCAGCACCGGCGGAGACGTTGAACGCCGCCGGACAGCGCAGAGACGTTATCTGATGAAGCCTTATCCCGCAGAAGCACAGAACGGCGTCGCACGACGCGTTCGGCTGAGGCAGGTGTATGTTCCTCGCCGTCAGAGAGCTCTGAAGGGAGTTGACGCACTTCTGAGAGTCGTCGGGCATCATCGGCAGGTCGTCGCTGTCTTCCGCCGAAGATACGGACCGATTTACCTGAAGAGCCGACCGCGCGTGAGCGGCAAAGAGCCAAGCTGCTAAGACCGGGCAACATCGGCTCCTGTCCAAGTTCCGACCGCAAGCTGCGCCGACGCCGCCGAAGAGCTCGTCGGATAAATCTAGCCGGCAGGGCTGAGACGACTCCGTTTGCGCCGGGAAGGCGGGGACGGTGTTCCCCTGGCTGACGGGTTGGGCCGGCTCGGAGAGTAGGCCGCCGATGGAGGCGCGGCCATGGAGTAGAAAGAAGACAATGGGGATTAGCATCATATGAACAATTGCGTTCTTTGGCATTGAGTTGAGAGGGTTTTACTTCGAATGTTTGATATGATATCTCTCTCTCTTTTTGGGTTGCAACGTATTTTTTATCTTATTCTATCACAGTTGTGTGTTTGGAGAGGAAAAGGCAAAGGGAAGTCTTTCTGTGCTTTTCTTTTTTATGGGGAAATGGTGCGTCTCTTTGAGAGAGAGTGAGGGACTATAGATTTTTTAGTATTATTTTCAATTTTTTTATTTGTGATGGAGAAATAATGTGGATTATACAATTCGAATGTATTTAATTACGTTTGTACATATAGCCTAATTTATTAGTACAATAAATAAGGTTTTATATTATTTGCAAAGACATAAGATAAAACATCTCGGTTGTAGTCTTTGGCATGTGCTACGTCATGTAAGAATAATAAAGTAAGGAATAATGAACTAAATTGTTATTTTAGTATTGTCATTGTAACGCATGTAGTGGGGGCTGTTGTGGAAAATGATATTTATCCAGAATGAATTATTGAGTTGGTGGACTCTTCTGCTTCTGGATATATTATTAACTATGACGAATATAAATGGAAAACATTGGTCAAGAAAGAAATAAATGGTGCACTTTTAGGTATTTGCTCTAATTTTTTGGGAGTGGGTTAGTTGTAATAAAAAAAAAATGATGGGATTGCTTGCTTGTAATAATTATATATAAATTAAATTAAAATCAGTTTATTAATAAGTGATTTATTATAAAAAAAATTAAAATCAGAAAGAAAGAAAGAGGACGGGTGGGATGGGAGAGAAGAATCAGAGAGAAAAAAGGACAAAATGAAAGCGAAATGTTGTCTGGGAATTTTGGCAGCTTCTCATGTCCTTTTCCTTTCTTCACTTCATTCCTCGATCAAATTACATTATTTTTTTTTCCTTCTTTCTCTGCAATCAATTAATTAATGTAAGTAAAATGATTACACGATGTCGTCTCGTGACTCTTGACTTCTGCAAACAAGCGATTTTGTTCGCATTAGCTTGTAAGAAAATTATTTTCTAGCGCTGTATGTACATTGAAAAAATTTACGTGTTATATATAATTATATATTAACTGTCAGCATGTGAAACTTAGATTCGTGCTTTGCTTTAAATGATATCCTACCAAAAAGAAAGCTTATAATCAGAATCGAGAACATCGATATTTTTATTTTAACTCCCGACGAATGCTTCTTTATTTCAAATTTACCAATGAAGATAATAAAAAGCCATTACATGTAAATAAATAGCATCCACGTAACGTAACCTTCTTTTTTTTTATACTGTAACGTAAAATCAATGAACCCCAAAGAACATTTATACAATTATAATCATATAGCATTTGTTTGACCTGGTGCACGACAAATACAAAGCAATTCATGTAATTAGACGACTAAGATTGAGATGAATAGTCAATGAAGTCAAATGATCCAATAATGCTAATTACTCGTCCAATGATAAGTTTCGTGTAAATGGGCTTTTAAATTAACACATGGGCCGAACGTTATCGAGTCATGAACTATATAATCGGCTTACTAATTCAATTTATAGCAATGATATTAGTAATGCACAAGACAATAAAATGAGTGCCTTTTTCTCAAGTGCCGTACATTACTCTATAAAAATCATTGTTTTCTTCATGGGTAAGTTGAAAAAACATCATTGAGAGAAATAAAAATACAAAGCACTTGCATCCCATAAAAATATACACAATTATCAAGCATATAGAAATAATAAAAAAAAACTAAGACGCCAAATATTAAATATCCCAAATTAAAAAAAAAAAAAAGTAATTAATAAAGGAAGGAGCACTCGCAATATGAACATATAAAAGCTGAGTTTATTTATACAACCACTAGCTAAATCTCTTGGCCTTGGCTGCTAAATTATAACACAAGAGAAGTATGTCGGGGGGTTACAGAGCTGAAGACGACTACGATTACCTCTTCAAACTGGTGCTGATCGGAGATTCCGGCGTCGGAAAATCGAATCTCCTCTCGCGATTCGCCAGGAATGAGTTCAGCTTGGAGTCAAAATCGACGATTGGAGTTGAATTCGCGACGCGAACCATTCGTGTCGACGAAAAGGTCATCAAGGCTCAGATTTGGGATACAGCTGGCCAGGAAAGGTGAGTGCTGTTTTGACTCCTTTCGATTTTTTCGGTCCGTTCTGTGCGTTTGTAATTGACGATGCTGTTTGTAGTTCTTTATTGATACCGCGCTTCACCTGCATAGGGTTTAAGTTTTTTTTTTTTCTCATCTTCTGTGGTGAATGGGGATTGTAATGAGTGATGTGCGAATTTTTGCTGTTCTGGACACGGATCGGAGTCGTTACTTGGGATTGGAGACAAGAAAAAATCCAACTAGCTGACTTAGATTAATTTCGAGAGTAGCTAGGATTCTGGCTTTGTCCTTGAGGTTGGCTGTCATGTGGAGATCAAACCTATGGTTGATTTTGGGGGAAAAAGGGAACACAAGCTTCATCTATTTGTCCATCTTAAAAAAAATGATGAGCAAAAATAGCGAAACTGTATGGTTTGCCTTGCCTCTCTGCTATATTTTTTCCTTCCACATTACTTGAGATTTCAACCTTCGATTCTTGTCTGTGCATATCAAGATATCGTGCGATCACCAGCGCTTACTACCGAGGAGCCGTCGGGGCGTTACTCGTTTACGACGTGACCCGCCACGTCACGTTCGAGAACGTGGAGAGATGGTTGAAAGAGCTCAGAGACCACACAGACCAAAACATAGTGATCATGCTCGTAGGGAACAAGGCAGACTTGCGCCATCTCCGCGCCGTCTCAACTGAAGACGGCCAAGCCTTTGCAGAGAGGGAAAAGACGTACTTCATGGAGACATCTGCCCTCGAATCCACAAACGTCGAGCAATCTTTCACTGAAGTACTAACGCAGATTTACCATGTAGTGAGCCGTAAAGCACTCGAAGCTGGCGCTGCTGATGATCCCGCCTCATTACCAAAGGGACAGACGATTAGTGTGGGGAATAAAGACGATGTTTCGGCCGTCAAGAAAGTTGGGTGCTGTTCGGCGTAAAAAGATTGTGCCTTTGGAATCCGAGGTAGCCACAAACATATGCTATAAGCTAATATTGTTCGTTTAGGTTTTTGCCATAGCTTTCTTTCCTTGCAACAGTTTCTATCGTCTCTTTTTGATTGGGATTTTTATGTGTTGTATTTCTAACATTTGCTCTATTCGATTTCAGACATGCATCAGACCATAAGAAAATACATCCTTTCTTCGTATTGTCAGAAAAAGAAAAGAATGTGAGTATGTACAAGCTTTTGTTTTCAAACAGATGCGAAGTGCTTTTCTGAGCAGGAGCAGTCGCAATACATCTTCAAACTATGCACATAAATACAAAACATTCAAGGAAACACGAAGTTCGATTTCTTCACGTTTCAAACAGATTGTTTACGGAAACAAAGCGGTCATCGTATTCATTGCTCTTTGCAGCGCAAGGCCTCGGCTTTGCACACTGGGCAAGTGTTCCTCAAGACGAGCCACTGCTTTATGCAACCTTTGTGGTACTCGTGTCCACAATCCAGCGATGCAATAACGTCCCCATCAGCATATTCGTTCTATAGGGAGAAAAAACCTACATGTTAGTTTTTTCATAATTGGCCCAAGAAAACGAACGTAGAGAAGGATATCATATGCAAAATAGTACCTGGCACACGGCACAGATAATATCTTCGAGCTCGACGCCTGCTACTTCAGATAGTGTGTAATTCCTCGACTTCAAATTGCTTTCAGTGAACTCCTCAGACAAACCAGTGGCAACAAAGCCTATCTCCTCTTCTAGTGCAAGAAGCTCCTAATCGCAAATTTTGCGAAAATTCAGGGACCGTTTATTCATACATAAACATAGAGAGGGAGACTGGGAATTATTACCTCGTACGACATGTCCTCTATGTCCATACGCATCTCATTGTGCTGATCAACAGAACTTTCCGCCGACGCCTCAGCGCCAGTAATATCGAGAATAGCAGTTTCCTACCAATCAAAATTTTTCAACCGTCATAAATATTTGAGAGCAGCAATGTGATGCAAACTGCTAGAGGAACATTACATCTGAACGAAAAAATCTCAATCCTCGGGAGTTCTGATGTCTTTCATTTGCTCCAATAGAAGGTTCCCTAGTATGAGGTCCAAGTAGCCGAACCGCTTGTGACTGAATAGGGGCGACAGACATCAAGCGTCCTTCTGGAACATTCTGGTAAGGATTCATCCCAACGTTCGAAGAACTGAAACTCTGCGAAGGTGCGCCGACTTGTAAAGGGCGGTTGACGCTGTAGCCCATCGAACTTTGCAAGTGCAGAAACGGAGGACGTAGAACAAAGGCAGGGCGCATAAAGCCGTGAGAGTTTTGATTGCTCGGAGCTAATTGATAGCTTTGGAAGCCCAAGTTTTCAGCACGAGTTCCTTCTGCAGCTGCTGGTGAACCATGGGAAGAATCATTTTAATTCTAAAAGAATTCACAAAACGACCCCAGAAATAGGAAAAAAAAAAGGTAAGATTTTGAGGACGATTACCATGCATGTAAGGGAAGTTAGGCGCCGGCGCCCATAAATAAGTACCGATATCGCCATTGCACGAACCAAATGACGTCATATCTGACCAAGGATTGGTGTGCAATGGAAGAAGACTGTTACTACTACCTTGGACTATGGAACTAGCACTGTAAGGTAGATTGGCAGCACCTCGTCCAATCATATCGGGCCCGTTTCTCACGGTTCTTGAAGATTCACCTTCGATAAACGGCGGGCGTAAATTCCCCATATACTCATTGGGAGCAACAAATGGAGCAGCATTTTGAGAACCACCCGAAGAACTAGCCTCGCCTGCATTATTACGACATGGGAGGATTGCTGAAGCAATCTCCAAATTCTTTCTTTTCATTGGATCTTCGTCCATTAGAGCTGTGATCTGGGGGAAATTAACAGCGCCATAATGAGGGCTCGGTAGGCTTAGCCTGACGTTTGCCCCTTGATTTACCTGAATGGGTAATAAATCTCCAGATACTGAGTATGGGCTGTAGTGATTGGATGGTTGGGCGACTGCTAAATCAAGATAGGCGGGTGGGTGCTGAGGTGGCACGCCTCGGTACTGCACCATGTTGTGTAATAAGACATTCTCTCCATGTTCTGGCATGCGATGGAAGTTGAAGTTGTTGGTCGGAGGAATTAATGAGCGTGCGATTGGATGGTTAGGATTATGATGGAAGTTGTTTGGGACGTTTCCGTAGAAGATGGACGGTTCAGATTGTCTACGACTGTGACTTTGATCGTTAGCCTCGGGGTTAAGTAGGTGATTGGAGAACTGTGTGTTCCAATGTCCCATTTTGTAATAGATTCCTATGATCAAGATCAAGACAAGCGAGTATATGAAAGAATCCAAGTGAAATCAAGATTAGAATCTAAAAAACCGAACAACCAAATGGTGCCTCGGTTACTGAATGTTCTCACGCTATCACTTATATATAAAAGCTGCACTTAGGTGACCTTAGTGATCAATTTATCAAACTAAACTAGGATGGTTTTAATTCATTCAAACCACGGTAAAAGCCTGAATATACCTCAACAAAACTCAATGCATATGGTGCCTAAAATCACGTGTAGCATAAATGATCCATAGCTCGATTTTCCGCCAATAAAACATGATCACGCATAATTTCCTTCGCTAGTTTCAGATGAAGTTTATTGTCTATCATCTTTCATGTGTTCATCATTTTATTTTCATTTATCTGCAGAACAACCAAGAAAGGTACCCAAAAAATTCACCCACTCAGAATAAAATCCTAGAATTTAATGATAGCAGCATAGTGACATGAAGATAAACACCTAAGCAATCGTCCTCACAGAAAACACAAGATAAGAAAGAAGACAAACTAAAAATCCAACCTTTTTTATCATGAAAAAGGCAGCTTCAAGCTTCTTGAAACTTCAACGTTTGATGATCGCCTCGTATAAATTAGATTAAATTACTTGACGTACCTGCAAAAAATCAACAAAAAGGGGGAAATCCCTAATCTGAGCATGTATTAGAAGTTAACAGGAATCACCAAAACACCAATCGAATAAAACCCCACAAAAATAAAGAGAAAAAAGGCACACATTGCATGTCTGGAATTTGGCAATGAACAAATTAAAGCCCACAAAATGGCCACAAGCACGGGAAAAAAATAAAACTAAAAAAGTTTCCTATAAAACAATCAACAATAATTACAATTGCCCAGAAGAAAAAAAAAAAAGAATCAAGCAAAAGGAAAGAGAGATGACATACCAGAATATCTGAATTGAAAGGTTGAGAGATAAACTGCGTCTAATTTAGACAGAGAAATGAGAGCTTTAATGGACAATCGCCTGTTAATTGCTGGAAATATACTGTTTTATTTTTATATTTCTTTTTATTCTCACAGAATAGCTGCATATTAAAAATTGACCTTTATGCCCTCACTTGCTTATCAACTTTTCGAGGCGGATAATCCTTTGAAAAAGGTCTTTATGGAAAATCCCCATGCCTCGCGTATAGATTAAAATAAGACAAAAATTATATAAATTTACTCTTCTAAATTGTTATATAATTATCATGGTGTGCTTAAATTACTTGAAACGAACCATTAATTATAGTTGAGAAGTTGCTAATTCATGAAATGTCAACATATACTGTAAAATGTCCATTTGCAAACATAGTTTGCTTCCTCGTAAAACTTGGAACACATTTGTCATAGACAGCCAGCAAATGATGCAATGTAACGCAATACCAAGTACTAATAAAAAAATTTAAATTCATTGCTTCAATGACACCATACATATATTTATATAATAAAATTGCTCTTATCAAAAATTAAAATAAAATGCGCTACGAGGTCTTGTTAGAATTATGGCATTACCCAAATTGTTATCGATCTGCATTTTTCATATTCGCATTCTCCAAAGTATATCCTTCGTCTATGCATCAATGAAGGATTCGGCTTTATTATATTATTTCTTCCAACACCCTTTGAAACGTATATAGAAACATAATATTCCTTTGTGTCTTATTCTTTTTCTACATGCTAAATT
The DNA here is from genome assembly GCA_027422505.1 of Craterostigma plantagineum. NCBI lineage: Eukaryota > Viridiplantae > Streptophyta > Magnoliopsida > Lamiales > Linderniaceae > Craterostigma > Craterostigma plantagineum. Next base: position 23,324,733 of record JAPQWV010000010.1, on the reverse strand, counting down.
TTGTCTCAATTTCTTTATTTTCACGAAGGTTCCAAAGCCTCAAAAGACCTAACAACACTATCGTTCGTACCTACTTGATCTTATTGCTTGCGGTGAAGAATGCAAGAATACTTTGATAAAAAAAAAAACACAAATCGTTTCTTATGGGATGAAGTTGTGCGCTTTCCTCAGTTACTACTTTGCACCTGAGATTAATGCACCACAACCATAGACCAAGAAAGTCAAGCATAGATGATAAAGATGTCAACTTTAACACGATGTTCTACCTTAAAAAATTATAGTATTCGATTGTTAATAATGTGATAGTCATTGGGTTAGTTCTCCTTTGACATTTCCTCCTCCTACAACGTCTTACAATAGCTTAGACTCCTCCATTATCGTACGACGATCAACCACCACATTATTATTACCGTTAGCCCATCTCTTCCCCTGCGTATTCCCCGTTGACCTCGACTTTCCCAAACTAACGGTTGACATCCCCACTCTCATCTTTCGGCTCAGATAGTCAACGCTAGGATCCAACGGCTGGTATTTCATCTCGCTCGCCGTCCCTATCGACTTTGACCTCCCCACTCTGCCGTTCTTTATGCTTCCGCCGCCGCTTCTCGCGGCGTCGACCTCGCCGGCGTCGTCGTCTAGAACCTCGTACTTGACCAGGCAAGCCTCTTCGCCGGCGCACTGCCCTAAATAACCGACGCAGAACTTGGTGGTTGTCCTGGCGGCCATCTTCATCTCCTTACAGACGTTTTTCAGGGTTTCCACCACCTCCTCCATCGACGGCCTCCTCGCCGCCGACGGACTGACGCACCTGACGGCGGTCGCAGCCATCCGACGCACGGCTGCAGCTGCGCCGTCCTCCGGCGGACGGGCCCTCGAATCCAAGATCCCACTCACGTCGCCGGATTTTATCGCCGGAACCGCCCAGTCCACCACCGACGGAGGGCTGTAGTTCATGTCGATTGCGTGCCGGCCGGTGATTATCTCCAGGAGGAGGATGCCGAAGCTGAACACGTCGGACTTCGAGCTGAGATCGTCCGGCGCGAGATAGCTAGGGTCGAGGTAGCCCAAGGTCCCCGCCGGCGGCGTGCACCGCAGCCTCGCGTCTTCCACGTGGCCCATCACGGCCAATCCGAAGTCGCTCAAACGGCAGTTGCGCGACGAATCGATGAGTACGTTGGTGGATTTTATGTCCCTGTGAATTATCGGAGGGTTGTAAGAGTGCAAGAAATGGACCGCCTTGGCGATTTGTAGGGCGTAGCGAGCCCTCTTTGCCCAGCCGAGGGGCTTCGCCGGCGTATGAATCGAGTCGTGCAAAGAGCCGTACGGCATGTACTCGACGACGATCAGTTTCCGGCGGTTTTGATCGGAGCCGAAGCCCAGCAGATTCACTAGGCGAGGGTGTCTGATTCTCGACAGAATCTCCACCTCGTTGTCGGTGGTGGAACTGGTCTGCTTCAGCCTCTTCACGGCGGCGACGAGCTTCGTATGGGGGAATTGGGCTCTGTAGACGTGGCCGTGGCTGCCTTTTCCGAGGAGGTTGTCGGGGGAGAAGCCGTCGGTCGCCGTGAAAAGATCTTCGAATTCAAATTCAGTGATCTTCAAACGCCGCCGCCGCTGGTTCTTGTTCCTCGGCTTTTTGGACAGCAGTTCGAAGTTGTAAGAGTCGCAGGTGGCAACGGCGGATTCAGCGTTGCAAGAGAGATATCCCATGGTGCTTCTTGTGTGGCGATATGAGCTCTTCTTCGACTGTGAGAATTTGTATCGAAGAAGAGAAGAGGAGGAGGGTTCAAGCCCATCAAAGAGAAAGAGAGAGGTGTCTGTAAAGTGTTTGAATTGAAGTATCTTCTTTTGACAGCTTTTTTTTTTACCTTTATTAAAATAAGATTTTCTTGGAATTAGAGCGGTGGGTAATGTGAATAAATTGAAAATAATGAGGTGGGGTGGTGTTATTTATTGTTCGAAATATTGAAGCGGAAAGATGAGAAGTTGGGTAGTGATAGTGAACAAGTGTTAATACTTATATTATTATTATGTAATAAAGTTGAAAGGTGAGAAGTTGGGTGAGTATTGTTTGGGGCATATAAAGGCGTGCAGAGGCGCTTTAATAGAGATGGGGTCAACATGCGTCCTTGGCCTCTGACCAATTTTATCTTTTCTTCAATTGCATCTATTCATATCATATTTGATTTGATCGTTTATTAATTGTATATAGTTAAGCTCGTCAACACTTTTTTTTTTCTATCATGTTGCGCGTTCAATCTGCAAAGAGCTCAAGGAAAGGACAGATACACACATTCTTGATCTGGGAATCCGTTACAAGTACTTTCGGTATGAGTAGAATAGATAGTTATAATAAATACCGAATCATGGGGAGAAGGACCATTGAATAATTATCTAGATGCTTAGATTAGTATATATGGTGTATATCACAAAAATTCAATAGCAATTAATCTGATTTAACACTAATTGCATGTCGAATGCCTTGAGGGGTCCTTCTCTTCATGTCACGAATCTTTTTTTTTTTTTTTTGTGATGTGTATTTGTAATAAAGAGAAAGCTGAGAAGTTGGGTGGTGTTGTTCTATGGATCCGATAAGTATTAAATGCCTGATTTAAATTTCATTAAGGGGTCTTTACACATAAGTACCTATTTGTATAAAAACTTATAATTTAGTACCCTGTCAGGATTTTTTATATGTAGGTACCTAACAGAATAATTTTTTTGCATATAGGTACCCGATCCCCGCAGGTACACCTTACAACACATTTTGGTACCCTATATCAACACATTTGAGTACCCTATATAACAGAAAATGGTACGACGTATGCTACATTTAAGTACGCCCTATGTAACACACATGTATACCGTAGGTACGATGTATGCTACATTTAGGTACCCTATATCAACGTGTTATGGTACGCAATATACACACAGGAAGGTATGGCTGACTAAAGAAACTGGTAAAAATTAAATCGGATAACTATCTGTAAAATTTTCTATGGATACCTATGTGCAATAATTTATTCAATACGGTATTTATGTGTAGATGTATAACTTTCATTAATTTTCAAAGATTGAACACATTGAATCTGATTTGTCCAACAAGTGATTAACCTATCTTTTACATATTAAGGGCCAAGCTTCGGTCTATAGAAAATGGGCCAACTATTACTAGTTTATTCTCTGGGGGGTTAATTAAATAATATCTATATTTGAGGGACTCAATTAGTAGTTTCGGGGGACCGAATACTTCTTAGCAGAGAGACTTTCCTTATTCAAAGCGGCACTTGAGTTTCATTCGGACCCAAATAGTTAGATTGCGATATCCTTACTAAAACACCGAAAGATTCACACAGATGAACCCATACTTGAGCTCAAAATAGAAATTTTCGTTCAGTTTCTTGAACTGCCTGCGTAATAGAGGCGAAAATGGCAATAAAAGCGGAGGCTTTGAAGGCAATTGTTGGGTTTATGGCGTTGAGCTTAGCTGCGTACATAGTGGGCCCACCTTTATACTGGCATTTGAGGGAAGGCTTAGCATCGGCTTCAGCATCAGCTTCATGCCCACCGTGCAACTGCGATTGTGATGATTTGCCACTCATCGCAATTCCTCAGGGTACTGTTACTATTATGTGTTTCGTTTCTGAGTTTGGATCTGCTGTGATCTCTGTGTTCGAGGATTTCATTATGTGTTTTGGGATGTGGGATTTGATTATTTTGGTACCAAAATCATAATTCGGTGTGTTTTCATTTGTACTTCTATATTCTTGATGGAGGGAAGGAATTACTGAGATGTAAGATCTTTTCTCTGGATAAAATTTGCATGAGCTATTTACTCTGTACTGCTTTGTGTTACTCTGATCACAATGGGATACATCTGTAACCATTTCCGCGTGTATTTTCTTCAATTACTCGAACTCGGTAATTATGCGCTGATGACCGTTTGCTTATTACAAACTAAACTACATATTTGCAATGAATTTTCTGTGTTCCATCTTTTATCTGCATCATCCATAGACAGATTCCATATGTTAAAGGACTTGTTTTGTGCATCTTTGCAGGACTGAATAATGCAACCTCTGCTGGTAAGCAGCTGTGTATTGTTTGATCTTTTATTTCTGATATATATACTATTCTTTTACCATTTACTTCTATTTCTATATATTCCTCACACCTCACAGACTGCGCTAAGCTCGAACCCGACGTCAGCGAGGATACGCAGAAGAACTTCATCGAGCTATTATCCGAGGAGTTAAAGCTGAGAGAAGCAGAATCTTCAGAAAACCAACAGCGGGCCAACATGGCTCTTCTCGAGGCCAAGAAGTTGACTTCTCAGTATCAGAAAGAAGCAGACAAGTGCAACTCGGGCATGGAGACTTGCGAGGCAGCGAGGGAAAAAGCTGAAGCTGCTTTAGCTGAACAGAAAAAAGTTACTGCTATATGGGAGCTGAGAGCCAGGCAAAGAGGTTGGAAAGAAGGTGTATCCATTTCTTGATCCTTCTTATTGGCCTTTTCTATACAATCTATGCTCCCTGTATTAGATTTTGTTTGAAACCCTAATGAAGAACCGAATCGTTTTCCAAAATTGTGAGGCATCGGTGATAATGTCGAAGGGCAACGCTTGTTTTGTTATGATGGTAGCTGAGAGCAAGCATCAGTAACTGCTGTACCGTGTAAGAATACAACGGTGAGGATAATATGTTTGTTGGCTTGGATTACTACACAGCATGTTTCTTTAATTACCATATAATGAATACAAAACTTTTCAAGTGAAAAAGCAACAGAGACACAAGGAATGGCCTGAACTCTATTGAAAACTGACGCTATGTATACACTCAGCAGCACTCTACAAATTGTAATAGGCTCTTAGATGACAAAATAGCATCACACCAATTCATCACATACTAAGGAACTCAAATACCAATTCGTCGAACAAAACTGACTCCAACTCACTGCAAACAATACTAATACCTTGCTCGAATTCAAGCCATTCATCGACTGCTTTCTCGGACAGATCTTGGGTCTTTGCTTTCTCTTGACAGGTTAGAATCCTCCATAGCTCATCTTCAACCTTGTCGCGTCTTAAGGAAGAAAAGAACTTACTTTTCATAGGAGTTCCGCCGACATGAAAGTTTATGTCAAGATTGAAAGTACTCGCCAGCCCAGAGTTAATTCTGTCGAAGAGAAGGCGTCTGTGGTTTTTACCGAAAGACGTCTGCTTGCCATATTTCATCTCCAACGCCTCGAACAATGATGGGCTGATTGGACATTCGAGAGAATGCCATGTGTTGAAATCCATGTACGGCTCTGAGCCGAAGATTCTTGATTCGTCCAAAACGTCAACCATGTAAGAGTAGTCTTTACTTTCATGATCGCCGAACCATTGTTTCATTTTTGTGTCGTCTGCAATGAGGCTGGCTAATGTATGATCTGCGTCCTCTTCATCAGAAACGACAATTTCAGATTCTTCAGAAAATGTTTCGTCCAATTCGATGTTAAAAGACTGAAGCAACTTCCAAAGATCTGCGAGTTACAAAGTTCACGAATCTTGTCAAGAATGGAAACATTAAGTCGGTGGGAAGAAATGCAGTTTGGGGTGTGAAAATAGTTACCTTCATGGTCAAATTGTTTGAATCCCGCTGAAGTTTGTAGGTCTAGGACAGAAGTAGGACTTGGCTGATGATTTCCATTCAACTCATCCATAAATTTTGGAGCAGATGATTTGTACTTCTTCATATAAGCTGATTCTCCATTGTGGGATCCATTCATGGATTGCTGATGTCACAGGTAAACAGATGTGCCGTAAAACGAGGAAGAAAATGTCTCATAGAGAATCAATTAATGTGGAATACACAAACATGAGAGATAGCTAGGAGACAAACCTCTTCGTTGCCAACTTCCGAAGCATTAAAAGAACGTCCACTGTCCTTCGACGACATAGCAACATCCGATTCTGAACAAATCGAACCATAGTTTCCATGTTGATCTACTTTGGATGCTTCTAAGCCGACAAATGAATCATCACATTCACAATGGGAAACTTCAGGATTATCAACATTTTCTCTACTTTCTTGGAAACCATTCCCAACGTTTCCCGGTATCCACACATCCTTAAATTTGGTGAAAAGATCTCTTCCGCTCAAGCTTCTACTCAAAGTTCGAGAACAAGCGACACAATTATGCTTGGAATAAGTATCACATCGTTCTTCACTTTTAGGCCTCGAATGATCTCCTTGCTCTTTGTATCTTCTGTAATCCCACTTCAAATCTTGAAGAACGTCCCTTACCTTCTTCATTGGCTTTGGATCAAACGAACTAACCGAATAAGGGAGATGACAACGGTTATCAATCATCTGCAACTGAGAATTCAAGGGCATACTCATGTATTCATTACAAGGGGAATCATGCCCGGCTTTCTCCCGACATCTTAGGACATTAATCTTCGTCGATTCCTCGCCTTTTTTACTCGGTACCTTTCGATCATCACGGCATTTTCCAGACAACGACTCCAACAATGGATTGTTTGAATGTGTAGAGCGTCTCTCGTGTACGTTCGTCTTATTAGTTCCACCATTTTCTCGTGATAATCGTTTACTGGAAAGTGAACTTTCTCGCCTACGACCTAAGGACATAGTTTTAAAAATGTACGCATCGGATAACACTCTTTCCTTTCCATGTGAGGATCGCTTAGCCTTCGGGCATAACTTGTCCATATCGATAAGTGCAGCCATTACACTATCAGCTTCGTTCGTTTCCCATCTCATTTGAGAATCTCCCATTTAGAATTAACTTCTGCTGTGAAACATTATCATCAAAAGATGTAAGACATCGATCATAACGAAGAAAGCAGCAGAAGTTGAATAAGTAAAGAACATAATCATCAAATTCGCATAACACTAACAAAGCACAATCAGAAGTCTTGAACAAGCCCAGTAATCTCTAACAATGTACTCAGATGAAACATCCAAAATTCCGATCAAGAAGCGATAATTGAACAAAGCTCTCACCATCGAACAAAATGAACAGTCGAAAAACACCACCAATAGTACTTACCGAGAAACCGCCGATGCTAAAGCGCCACACGCCGGCGGCGATTGGAACCGTTCAGCAGCCTTTTGATCCGTGCTGCTTGCTACTACTGTTTTGTTGCAACTCTGTTTGGGCGTCGATCAATTTTCTTGATTCTCAGAGAAAATCTATTTATTCAATGACCCAACGCAAGACAGTAAACCCCACGCGCCTACATCAATGCAGTCAACGCGCCGTTTGCGCCAAAATCTCATTCCTGCGAAATTAATGAACAAATTAAAAAAAAAAAAAAAAAAAAAGCAATCGGCATAATAGTGACAAAGGAGTAGTATAGTATTAGTTCGTGTGTCACTATCACGCACTATATTTCGCGATTCAAATAAATGTTCATAATATCACATATATAATATTATACACACGGCAATGTTGACCATTACATTACCTTACTAGACATGCCATTTTTTCTCGAAAAAATAAACCATAGACGTCAATTACATGGTTGAACTAACATAATAACGATGAAAAAATGTTTTCTTCGAGGTAAGATGCTCTTCTCTGTTGCTTTAGGCTTCAACTATGTTTGTATTTGAATTGCAAAATGTAAAATCTTTCCATATCATACAACAGAACTAATACTACTCTTACAACGTCAGCCAGCCTCATGATTGACATGAAAGAAAGATATAGATATAATAGGAAAAAGAACGAAAAGCATATCAATGATGATGATTCAATAATATAACAGTCATTCGATTCATCAAAATCCTTGCTTTCAGCTCCCTAAAACAGTTCTTGAATTGGTGCTCGTCGCCAAAGCAACTGAAGAAGGGAATATGGATACAAGAACAGCTTCGCTGCTCACGGCTTTGGCAGAATTAGCAGCTGCATCTTCTAAACGCTTCCAGATTGTTTCACGCCTTTTGAGCATTTCGTCTTCCTTCATTACATCTTCCTCGTACTTCGCCAAGCACTCGTCGAAGAACAGAGGATCGATGTCCGAAAATACCTTACGAACGTTCAGCGTCAGATTCTGAACAGCCTGGTTCCAATGACCGCGTGCGTTTCTCTCTAGAGAGGGAAAAATTATGGGGAGTATCGCCCTTTGGTTCGTAGTAATCAGATTTCTTATGTGGTCATTGTTCCATAGCAAAAGGGCTCGCTCTGCCACCTGTCAATGCCCAATTGGATCGAGATAGTTATAAGTAAAGTGCTAGAGATGTAATAATATGTCCCAATTTTCGCCCAATCGTTGCATGAAAGAATAGGAACACGTGGGGTTATCGGTGAATTCGTTGGACAACTAGCATATGATGCGAAAGTCAATTGTGGTAAAAATTCCATGATATAAAGAGAATGGCGATCAAGAAAAACGTAGAAGTATGAGAAAATGACAAAAGCACCTGAAAATGTGAGCTGTTAAGACAGCGGGCAATCTTATGGAACAAAGGGACCATGAAACGTTGGAAATCAGCGGCCTGCGTTGCTTCCAAGACTTCCTCGAGTTCGCCGAGAAACAGACTTTCCTTAGAACTGTTAGTCAAAGGCCAGTACTTGAGAAGACCACGGATAACCGTTTCAGACAGCTTAAAGTCTTTCTCCACGAACTGAGTGATGCAATAAGACAACTGCTGATGATAAGCAGACAAGCATTTCGGTTTGTGAAGGGGAATCAATGCACGTATTAGGAAAAGCTTGTGTTCCTCCTTCAATGGCAGAGCGAAACCGTTGATTATACTTCCCAATATCTCCAAGAGCTCCGCAATCCCGTTGTGCCTTTCTGTCTCGAAAACGAACTGATAGAAAACGTTGTTGATGGCTTTTCTTATGAATGGCCTGTGCACCATAAACTTCCCATATATACGATGCAGTATAGTCTTTAAGTACTCCCTCTCTCTCTGATCCTCCGAGTCAAATAAGTCCAGCAATTTGAGCACAAAAGAATGATCAACGTACCTCTTTGCAAGCTTCGCATCGGTCTCCGAGGAAGTTACGAATCTCAGCAAGAATTCGTACACAATTTGAAGGTGTGGCCAAGAAAGTTCCATGGTGGGTTCATCTTCCTCAGGATCGTACACTTCGCCCATCATCTTACCATTAGAAGAAGGTAATGTCCTAAACAAGTTTGCACACACCATTTTGGTAATCTCTTGCATTGCGGCCTCGTTGAATTTAGTATTCACCGAAGAGATGTAGTCGACCAGTTCGAGCAGTAATCTTCTCTTTGCATCTTTTTCGTTTAGGTTTGACGTTGGGTCGGTGAAATCGAACACAATCGAACATAAATTCAACTTCTGAATAAAGAGATTCTGCCTTTCAGAGGTAGGGACGTCCCTCAAACTTGGCAACGACTCGCTTGCAGCAACGTAATTTACCATTGTGGGTCCCATTACCGTTACTGAGATTCTTGAATCTTCTTGGGGATTCGAGATTCTTAACTGCCCACCGTTAGTATTAGCATGAACCGCGTAACTGTACGAATTTGAATTCAGAGAGACAACATTTGTGGCATCATTACTGTTTGATAGCTTAGATGATTGCTTCCGCGGAAGCTTCCCGAATATTTGCTTGATCATCTTCCTCCAAAAGGCGAAAAAGTAATGATAGGAACAAGTATCAATAATCTAACCCGCAAAAAATAATAATAATTGCATTCCAAAATCATGCATTCCACAGAAGCAAACAAGCGGAGCTTAACCGACAACAAAGTCTATGCCTTTTGAGTTGATTAACTCAATTCAACTGATTTACATTTTGTACCAAAATCAGAACATGTGAGCCAACTTACAGAGATTTCAATGCGGCCCGGGAAAAACTAATGAATGGGTTTCTCCTTGTGTGCTCCGAGCATCGACATTTCATCTAAGGTTTCCTCATGCGACGGCTTGATTGGCAGAGATGAAATTCCATGGGTTCTCAAAATTGATTTTGAAAACCCTAATTTCGGATGAGGGGATTAGATTGGGTTCAGTTCAGACGACGAAAGCTTTTTTAGTATTTTATTGAAATAAACCAAGTGTATTTTATTGCTTCGGAAATCGGATATTTCGATTGTACATGTACACGCTGACCTGTAAATTCATAGTAATAGTAAACTAACTAATACTTGTTTTATCCTTTATTCTAAATTAGAAAAGACATTGAAAAAGACTAATTTAGCCGTGACCAATGGCAACGTAGAGGTATGACGTGTACGAATCCCATTGGTTGAATACACGTAAAGCACAAACCCATCCTCTGCTACGATGGGAAATTTCATCCCCACGGAAACAGCATATAAATGTAGGAGGAGCTAAAAGTGTAAAGGACTTGGGCATAATTTGTTTTGTTCTGATCTTTTGTTCCATCGCTTGTTCGCCGAGCTAAGCAATGCTTAAATCTCGATCCGTTCCACTTCTGTTAGTTTCGCTGATTCTTGTAGAGCTTATTGGGAATTTCGGTGGTGTGGATGCATTGTATGGTCCCTCATCGCCTGTTGTGCAGCTGAATCCTAATAATTTCAAGTCCAAGGTGCGATCTTTGTTCAGATACTCCGTAATGGGCAAGTGATTATGTGTTGAGATATTTGTTTCTTGATCTACGTCCATTGAATTACTACGTTGTCAGCTCGTTCATTTGCATTTTATGATGCTGTAAATTAGTATGCGCTTTGAATTTAGCTGCTGTTAGTCTAACAGAGCAAACTGAGTACAAAGGGTAGAGTAATCCGAAACACCATGTATGATTAGAAGATTGAACATAATTGCAGGTTCTCAATTCAAATGGCGTAGTCTTGGTTGAGTTTTTCGCTCCCTGGTGTGGTCATTGTCAAGCTTTAACTCCCGCCTGGGAGAAAGCCGCTAATGTCTTGAAAGGTGTTGCAACTGTGGCAGCACTTGACGCAGATGCTCATCAGTCACTTGCACAGGTGTGGTTCAGGAGAATGGTTTGATTTTTTATTCGGTGTTCAATAGCTTGTTAGCTTACAAAATTCAGCTGATGGAGACAGTTTTTCTTCTGCAAACTAGTCCATTGAATAATTCAAGGAGGATGTGTGTTTTGCAGGAATATGGTATTAGAGGTTTTCCTACCATTAAGATCTTTTCTCCTGGAAAAGCACCTGTAGATTATCAAGGTGCCAGGGATTCCAAGCCCATTGTTGAGTATGCACTGAAGGAGGTAAAGACTTATACCCCCTTAGCGCCTTGTAGTTTTCCTTGTTTATGTTTTATGGTTGCAAAATTTTCTGCTCGGAAATATAGACTCTTCACTAAATTTTAGTTATATTCTGCCTGATTTGTTTTCATGATCATGCGATGAAATAATAAGAAATGGATAAACAACACTGAATTTATCATGTTTTGTAGATCAAAGCACTCCTAAAGGAGCGTTTGAATGGAAAATTTACCGACGGGTCAAGCTCGAGCCCGAAGTCAGAAACCAGCGCATCGATTGAGCTGAACTCACGGAATTTTGATGAATCGGTTATCAAAAGTAAAGACATCTGGATTGTGGAGTTCTTTGCTCCTTGGTAAGCCATCTTCAGAAGTCTACCCTGCAAAATAATTGACACTCAATTAAGTTTTGCTCAGTAATAGCTCTAATTGGTGTTGGTTTTTAGAAGATCACTGGAATTTGAAGATCACAAGCCATTCGTGATAAATCTGTTGATCCTTTTGAACTATCCTTTTGTTGGAATTGATAGCACATAAATTAAGACATATTTCTTATTTTTTCCATAAAGGTGTGGTCACTGCAAGAAGCTTGCTCCCGAGTGGAAGAAGGCAGCAAACAATCTCAAGGGCAAGGTTAAATTCGGCCATGTCGACTGCGACTCAGAGAAGGTCTGTTCCTATTCAATTTTCTCAAGCCTGCTTGAGCCGTCAATTTCCTCTGTTCTATAAGTGATCGACATGTTAACAGTCGAAGGTTTTCAGTCTCTGATGAGCAGATTCAACGTGCAAGGATTTCCGACCATCTTGGTGTTCGGAGCTGACAAAGACAGCCCTTTCACATACGAAGGTGCCCGGTCAGCATCTGCTATAGAATCATTTGCTCTTGAGCAGCTTGAAACAAACACCGCCCCGCCTGAAGTCACAGAACTGACTAGCCCGGTTAGATTTTCTCTCTCTTTTTCTCTCATGCACATCAGTGCTCTTACTAGCACAGTCAAATCATATACACGATTAACGAAACTCTTAATCATATGTAGGAAGTTTTAGAAGAGAAATGTGGTTCAGCTGCCATATGCTTCATTTCGTTTCTCCCCGACATTCTTGACACTAAGGCCGAGGGTAGAAACAGGTACCTCGAGCTTTTGCTCTCGGTCGCAGAGAAGTTCAGAAAGAATCCCTACAGGCAAGAAAGAAAAAATGCCCTTTACTTAAACATTTGAAACAGTGACTATTTCCCGGAGAAAGCATTCTCTCTTGACATAATAATAAAACGCTGCAGCTATCTCTGGGTTGCTGCTGGTAAGCAGCCCGACCTTGAAAACCGAGTAGGAGTTGGAGGCTATGGTTATCCAGCCATGGTTGCCCTCAATCTGAAGAAGAAGGCTTACGCACCATTAAAGAGCGCATTCGAGCTTGAGCACGTCGTGTAAGCAAGTTCTTTTTTAAAAACCTTATAAACGACGCCGTGTATGCGTATGTATTGTGATGAGTCTCTGTGTGTTTTGTTTGTGTGTTCAGTGAGTTTGTGAAAGAAGCTGGGCGCGGTGGAAAGGGCAATCTTCCAATGGAGAAGAGCCCCGAGATTGTGAAGACTGAAGCGTGGGATGGTAAAGACGGAGAAGTCGTCGAAGAAGAGGAATTTTCGCTCGATGAACTTATGGCAGATTAAGTATTAGAGTTAATAATATGCCTACCTCAGGATATGAGTTTGAGCTTTTAGTTTCTTGAATTCTTCACTACAGCTTTCAACATTTGGACAAGCACTTGAATTATTACGAACAGTTTTGATGTGAAAAGGTTTGCTCATCTTGTTTATGATGGATGCGACAAATGTTTTCCTAATTCAAGTTTCATCTCCAAGAATTTTCAATGTCAAAATTATGGTGGTCACTTATATTTTGATATTTAGGTATCGTAGTAATAGTTTCTTCTTCTACATGTTAAATGACTGGAGTTCTGAAAACTCGAAGAACGAACGCTGAACGGAACCATAGTGTGTATTAAAGAACGCATCATTTTTACATCTATACATGATATTTACGACTAAAAATAAAATAACTAGAAATGATAATGATACATTATAGGCTAAAGCTTGTCAAAAACAAAATATATATATATATATATATGTATGTTAGGATTGACACATTACATGACTTCTTTGCTAAAATCCACCATGTTACCGACAACCTTTTCGATTATCAAATCATTCAATCTAAACAAACTAACAGGCACTCGCACATGCTTGCTAAGGAAAATCTTGGCATCTTTTTTGTCCTTAAGCTGAGAGCTATCATCGGTGATGTTATTAAAATTGGTTAGAAGAGATTTCTTTCCAAGTCTGAAATAGCGTCTTGCTCACGGGGAAAACAATCGCTAAATTTCAAGAAACAAGTCGACCTCAGCCGCGTTTTGCCATTCCATTGTCATGCAATTTATTACTTTTGGAATTTCGTACCACAAATATTGCAAGAGATTAGATTTGCCCCCACACACACAGCTTCGTTCTTTTTGGAGTTTAATACAATAGTCATTCTTCGTGTGGTCCGACACATAATTAGTGGGATGATCACACTTGTCTAGCTAGATTTTGATCTAGGCCCATAGCTGGTTCACAATATATAGACATAAAAAACTACAAAAAAAAGGGTATGTTTTAATTTAGGTCTAGTAACAAGTTTAATTTAAGATTAGGACCTTGTCAGGAAAAACTTTACTTTAAAGAACCCAATTTCTTTAAAATTTAGAGATAAGGACCTGGCTTAAAAAGTGTTATAAAAGTTACATGAACTGGTATAAAATGATGGTTTTGTGTTACAAACTTTCGACATACTGTAGTTCAGAACAATGAAGTGGTACTGCAGAAATGAACTGATATCGGATGATCATTAATTGGTACCACCACCAGATGATCGTTTTGTGTTACAAAATTTCAACATATTGTTATTTCAGAGCAATGAAGTGGTACGGTAGAAATCGAATCCTTAAATGAAATATTTTTTCTAACAGAGCCTGAATCCTAAACGAAACTTCTTGCGGGCTCAAATGAAAATACCCTAAAAAACGAGTCTTGAAAATCTAGGGTTTCTGTTCATTCATAATAATATGTACTGCGAAGTCAAATCTCAACTCAAAAATACACCTAGGCTAGCTGCAACGTTATCATATTAATCTGAAAATCTAGACAGGCCTTTTCCGTAACCCTTTCCCCTATATAAGACGCAAGGTAGTACATTACACTATTACAAAACAATCATATCAAAAGATCTAATAATCATGGGCAAGTACTTCACCACTTTACAAGCCCTAATCATCATCTTCTTCCTCAACTTCGTAGCTTCTCTTCTTACATCTCTTGCATGCCCAGACTGCCCCCCATACCCCACCCCACCAACCAAACCGCCCGCCGTCAAACCTCCGGCGGTCAAACCTCCCGCCGTGCCAAAGCTACCTCCGATTACACCAAGCCCGCCTAGTGAAACCCCATGTCCCCCACCGCCCGCCGCTCCCGTCAAACCACCCATCGTCAAACCGCCCGTCAAACCGCCGGTGGTAAAACCGCCTGCCGTCAAACCGCCGGTGGTAAAACCGCCTGCCGTCAAACCTCCGGCCGTGCCAAAGCTACCTCCCATTATCATACGCCCTCCGATCACACCAGGCCCGCCTAGTGAGACCCCATGTCCCCCACCGCCCGCCGTAATAAAACCTCCCGTCAAACCACCCATCGTCAAACCGCCGGTGGTAAAACCGCCCGTGAAACCACCCTCCGTTCCAAAGTCACCTCCCATTATCGTACACCCACCGACCACACCTAAACCTCCAATCGTGGTGACGCCGCCGATCATACCAAGCCCGCCTGAAGAACCCCCTTGCCCGCCGCCGCCGGCGCCAAAGGGAACGTGCCCCATAGACACGTTGAAGCTCAACGCGTGCGTCGACGTTTTGGGCGGTTTGATACACGTAGGGATAGGCAGCAGCGCTAAGGAGAAGTGCTGCCCAGTGCTCGAAGGTTTGGTGGATTTGGACGCTGCTCTGTGCCTATGCACGACGATCAAGGCGAAGGTACTCAACGTCAACGTATTGATTCCCATTGCCTTGGAAGTTCTCATCGAGTGTGGAAAAGCTCCGCCCCCTCTTGGATTTCAGTGCCCTGCTTGAAAACAAGGATCGCTTACGCTATTGGAAGTTGGAATGGAATCTTGTGTTTTTTCGATCGTTGCAATAAGTATCCCTAAGGGATAGTGTTTTCTTACGACGGAGAAGGTTGCAATAAGAAGGTTGTTTTTTTTTGTTTTTTTTTATATATATGTTTTGTGTTCAATGTGTTATGTTGTTCAAGTGCTGGAATCGGCCTGTGAGTTTTGTTTGTTCTTTGTGTTGCCTTCTTTTCCACCGCGCTTCTATATTAATATTATTTTATGTTGGATATCAAAGATTCGAATAATTCAATTAAAACTAAGCTATTTTAGGCTCTAAACCGCCGCAAGTTATGGTGGATTTCAAAAGAGGTTCACTTTCAAATTTTCTTATCTTTTTGAGGACTCTTATTTTATATTCTACTTATTATATCTTTTATTTTATTAAATGTAGTAGGAGCTCAAAAAAAAAATCAATTTATGCATGGTGGCAGTGATTTCCCAGCTAGATGTGTTCTAGACCGTAAATTATTCTATATATATCTTTTAATGTACCTTGTTTTTTTTCGACAATTTCTCTGCTATTTTCCCCATGCTCATCGATATATGAGATAATTAAACACTTGCGACTCTGCATATCGTCACGTGAAAGTACGACAAAGCCCGATAATGTAAGAATTCTGACGCTTAGCCAAAGCCAAAGCCCGCCACACATTGCTCGATCGAAACGATCACAATCATCGTTCTTTATCCTCTTAGCTCAGCCATCCATTATAATCGTCTTTTCTCCATTAAGAATAATAATACTTGCACAATAGACAGGAAAATTTATAGAACAAACAAATTCCCTTACAAGAAAAGAAAAAAAGAAAAAAGATGAGCAAGTACTACGAGTTGGTGTTCATTCCATCGCCGGGAATCAGCCACATGGCGGCCACCGTAGAGATGGCCAAGCACCTCCTCCAAAGGGACCAAAGGCTACTCATCACAGTCCTCATAATGAAGTTCCCAAACGACACCGTCACCGACGAGTACACCCAAGGCGTCTCCTCGGAGGCCGCCGCCGCCGCCGGCCGCCTGCGCTTCACCAAGCTGCCCGTCTTGGAAAAGCGAGACAACGTCGGCGTGACGTACTTGTTCGAATACATAGACAGCCAAATCCCACACGTCAGAGAACTCCTCTCGAACCTCGCTGAAGAGTCTCCCAACTCGGATTCCAAGCTGTCCGGCCTCGTCCTCGACATGTTCTGCACAAAGTTCATCGACGTGGCCAACGAATTCGAAATTCCCAGCTACAGCTTCTTCACTTCCGGGGCGTGTGGGCTCGGCGTTTTCGACTACTTGGTAAAGTTGAAGTTCGAGCAGAACCAAGAACTCACGCAGTTCAGAGATTCAGGCGTCGAACTGTCCATCCCATGTTTTTCTAGGCCTGTCCCTGCTAAGATCTTGCCTAACGTGTTCATACAAGAAGGTCCCATAGCCGCCGCGTTCTTGGGCTACGTCAAGAGGCTGAAGGAGACCAAAGGCATAATGATCAACACCTTTTACGAGCTCGAAACCTTCGCCATAGATTCCCTCCAAGCCGACGGTTCGAGCCCCACCAAAGTCTACCCAGTGGGGCCCATCCTAAGCTCGAACCACGACAAACGGAAAGGCCGAGAAAAGGAAGCCGAGGTAATAGAATGGCTCGAAGGCCAGCCGGAAAAATCCGTCGTCTTCTTGTGCTTTGGGTCCATGGGAAGCTTCGACAAAGATCAGGTGAAGGAGATCGCCGCCGCGCTGGAAAGGAGCGGCCAGAGGTTCTTGTGGTCGCTGAGAAAGCCTGGGGCTAAAGGCAAGGCCTTTCAGTTTCCGACAGAGTACGAGGATTTCGGTGAAGTCCTGCCCGAGGGTTTCTTGGAGAGGACGAACGGCGTCGGAAAGCTGATCGGCTGGGCCCCACAGATGGCGGTCTTGGCCCACAGATCCGTGGGCGGATTCGTGTCGCACTGCGGATGGAATTCGACCCTCGAAAGCATATGGGCCGGCGTGCCCATAGCTACGTTTCCTCTTTACGCTGAGCAGCAGCAGAATGCTTTTTTGCTGGTGAAGGAGCTTGGGATCGCCGAGGAGGTGAGGATTGATTACAAGACGGATCTGAGGGGCGAGGCGCCGCCGGAGATTGTGGGGTCGGAGGTGATTGAGGCGGCGATTGTACGGCTGATGAGGGGCGAGGAGGAGAGCGGTGTGAGGAGGAAGGTGATGGAGTTGAAGGAGAAGAGTAGGTTGGCTTTGATGGAGGGTGGTTCGTCGTTTAAGGCTCAGAATCTTTTTATTGAGGATGTAATAAAGAACATAGGTTGACTATGAAGTAAGTTTGTGGCAAGTACATGTAGTGAAGCAAGTCTGTGTTTCTTTAGCTGCTGTTTGTGTGTGTGTGTGTATATGTGTGTGTGTGTGTTGGACTTTTGCTTTGGATCGTTTTCAATTTCAGGCAATTAATTACTCTTATCTTTGGTATTTAGTGTGTATGTATGTTTTCTACGTATGTACATTAAAAATCATATATCCGACGTCACAAGAATATACCATCCAAACATATCCAATTTGCTCTTCTTTCCAACGTAGTTTTCTTTCCAACGTAGTTGATTCTGAGTTAAGCAGTGTTGACCTGCAATTGTTTCAATAAGAGTAAAATGGAAGTCCTATTAATATAGCCGAAGGAAGACCTTTAGAATGAATAGATACACTCTCAACAAATTTTGTTCATTCGTTGACTATGAATCTAATCTGTTAATGTAATTTCACTAGTTCATTCAAATTAAATTATTTAATTCATTCAGATGAATATAAGAAGTCAAATGTATCCCATTTAATTGAGTCAATGAATCTATTAAATTCCGTAAACCAATCTTGTTCAATTCAGTCGAATCAAATTAACGAAAAGAATTTTTTTATTTTATTCAATGAATTCAACCGATACTCATTGAACCAGGTTAAACGAATTCCAATTAACATTCATCCTCTTAAATATATTACTTTTATTTAAAACATAGTCAATAGTACTATCGTGGTACAACAAGAAAAGTGGAAAGTACCAAGCAAGTCCAAAAAATAAAGAAATTTGGTTGATGTGCTATGAGAAATATAAGATAATATTAATCTTATACTATCCAAATTTGTTCCAACCCAAAGCGATAGGGAAACAAAACAAAAATGATTCTCCATTTCATTAATATATGGTCTATAACTTTCTGAAATCTTTCTCAACAGTGTCATCGCTCGACAAAATTGGCTTCCCCAACGTGGAACACCAATTGTCAAATTTACTATTAGCTAGTCTTAGTCGTCAACGAACAAGAGAAGAGGAGAAGACGCCATGAAATCTTTATTATTACTATTATTTCATTTATCATATCAACTGCAAATTATCACATAGACGACGAACATCACAAGACAGAAATAGAACTTAAAACACTCGCATGTTCTTTACCTTCATCACAAACTCAACTACACGCTCACAATATCATCGACCCAACGTCCAAAGTACTCATAAGAAGAGCCACCATCCACCATAGCCACCCTACTCTTCTCCTTCAAAGCACTCACCTTAACCCTAATCTCATCACTGCCCAAATCCATCAGCTCTCTGACAGCCTTCTCAATCTTGTCCGATCCCACAATCACTTTCCCATTGTTCCTAAAATCCATCTTAACCTCGACGGCAATCCCAAACTCCTTCACCAGCAAGAAAGCGTTGAGCTGCTGCTCGGCGGTCAGGGGCCAAGCAGCCATGGGCACGCCGCACCATAAGCTCTCCAAAGTAGAGTTCCAACCGCAGTGAGACACAAAGCCGCCCACCGCTCTGTGGGACAGAACTGCTACTTGCGGGGCCCACCCGATGATCTTCCCTACCCCTTCGGTCCTGTCCAAAAACCCCAACGGCAGAACTTCTCCAGGGTTTTCGTATTCTCCGGCGACTTCGACGTGTTCCAGAGCCGGCGGCTTTCTCAGCGACCACAGAAACCTATGCCCGCTTTTCTCCAAAGCCACGGCGACCTCCTTCACTTGCTCCGGCGAGAGAGAGCCGTTGCTGCCGAAGCAGATGTAGACCACCGAAGAATCTGGCTGGGAATCGAGCCAGGAGACGATTCCTCTGTGCTTTTCGTTGTTCGCCGGGCTCTCTTCTTTTCTGTCGACGTGGAGGATGGGTCCGACGGGGTAGACCGGCGGGATTCCGGCGTCGTCGGCCAGCGAATCGATGGCGCGGGTCTCGAATTCGAGGAAGGTGTTGACGATGATACCTTTGGCTTTTCTGAGCTTCCTAGCCATGTCTATAAAGCCTGGGTTTTCTTCTTGGAAGAAGAGATCGGGCCATAGCTTAGCTGGGACGGGGTTGGCGTAGGTAGGCACAGATAGCTCGAAATCCATGCCTTCGTATTCCTTCAGACTCTTCTTCTTCTCGCCGTCGGCGAACTCCTGTAGGCGGAGCAAGAACCCTAATCCCGCCGAGCCGCTGGTGAAGAACACGTAAGTAGGGAGGCTGAACTCGTCGGCGACGTCGAGCATGGCGGCGCAGAACATGTCTACGACGAATCCGCCGATTTTCTTCGAGTTCTTGAGGGCCTCAGCCACGTGTGCTCTGACTGGGCCCGTCTGGTTTTGGAACAGGCTTGGGCCGCCGTCCTCGCCGTCTTGGGAGGCGGCGGGCTCGTCCTCCGACGGCGGAAGCTCTAGGAAGCTTATTCTGGGATTGGTTGAGGAGTTGCTCTCTATGAAGGATCTGAGCTTAGCGTCGATGTGGAACTGCTTTACTATGAGGAAGGTGACGGAGAGGGTTTTGTTTCTTTCGGTTAGAAGGTTAGCCACCTGAAGAAATGATGTGAGGTGGCTTATCATTAGGAAAGGGATGAAAATCAACTCCTTTTCTTGGGTCGTTGCAGACATTTTTTGTTCTTTTTTGCCGTATGTTGGATCTTTTCTAAGACTCGTCTTTTTCGGGTATTCCGAGGTTTAGTGTCTTCATTAAGGTGGTTTGGACTATGGTGTTTATATAGGAAAAAAATTTGACAGTCATATCTTGGTGAGTTACTATACTACTCATTACGGATGGATAGGAGCGTCACTTTCCAGATTTACTCGAGTGGGTCCCATCACAATATCTGAACAGTACTTTGTGTCTATGTTGTACGAATGGCTTCTAGAAGGCAGCGGTCTTCTAGAAGGTAGGGTAATAATAAGCAGATCTTCTTTGGGCTTACAAGCCCATCTCTAACACTCCAAGCTTTAGCAAAAGTAAAAAAGAGAAACTGAAAACCTTCTAGAGTGGTTGGCTTCAATATTGATCAATCTATAATCATATTCCATGTATAAAAAGATATGTTTTAAAGTTTATACCTAAACTTCAAAGAACGTGGGAAGTAATAATCGTTTGCTTTAAAATATTAGCTATATTAATGAATATGATGATCACGTGAATCGTGATGCTCTTTCTAGTGAAAGATTCTTCATGGCTCCGTATTTTATATTTAATGTTTGTCCAATGGTCTATCATTCTCCCGGTTGAGATCCTCTATTCCACTTTTTGTATTCCACTCCGTATTCCAACGAACGAAAATCGTTACACCTCCCCCCGACAAGTGTTAAAACACACGTAAACATCATTACACCTATGAATTTCATTATAACAAGTGTTTAAACAAAAAAGACCTCATTATTACGTATTTTTCTATTTTAATATATAATACAATTTTTTCTACTCCATATTAGAAAAATACGTAATAATGAGGTTTTTTTTTTTGTTTAAACACTCGTTATAATGAAATTCATAGGTGTATTGATGTTTACGTGTGTTTTAACACTTGTCGGGAGGAGGTGTAACGATTTTTATTCGTTGGAATACGAAGTGAAATACAGAAAGTGGAATAGAGGATCTCAACCGTCATTCTCCACCGTTGCTTTTTCCAAAGTCCAATGTCTAAACTCTAAAGCAAGACTTTAATTTTCCATTAATTTAGATGGTACTTGGTACTCGTCCTTTTATGTAGTGGGACCAATCTGTCATTGACTTATGAAACAACTATGCCTCGACAAAACAATAACACAGAATAGAAAAGAAACAACACAAAAAAAACCATCATCTTCTTCACTACTAATCACACAAAAGCCACCATCTTAACCAATAATCTTCACAAACATCATTAACACAATTATTTATTTGTTTCAAGACCCACAATTACATATTTATTTCAAGACCCACAAATTATTTATTTATTACACGTTCAAAACTAACTGGTCAATCCATTTTCCCAAGAACTCGTAAGACGAACCACCTTCCAGCACGGCGGCTCTGCTCATCTCCTTCAACGCCGCCACCTTAGCCCTAATCCCCTCGTTCTCCGGCGAACCCATCAGTTCCCTCACCGCCCTCTCGATCTTCTCCGAGCAAACGATCACGCCGCTGCCTTTCCGATAATCCATCTTAATCTCCACGGCGACCTCGTACTCCCTGACAAGCTGAAAAGCGTTCACCTGCTGGTCGGAGAACAGCGGCCACGCCGCCATGGGAACGCCGCACCATATGCTCTCCAACACGGAGTTCCAACCGCAGTGCGACACGAAGCCGCCGACCGCCCTGTGCGAAAGCACGGCCATCTGTGGGGCCCACCCAATGATCTTACCGATGCCGCGAGTCCTGTCCAGAAACCCCAAGGGAAGAACTTCTCCGAGGTCTTCGTATTCTCCGAGGAAGTCGATGGCCTCCTTGCACGGCGGCTTTCTCAGGGACCAAAGAAACCTATGTCCGCTGTTTTCTAAAGCTACGGCGATCTCCTTAAGCTGGGCCGGCTCGAAGCAACCGGCGCTGCCGAAGCAGATGTACACCACCGACGAGTCGGGCTGGTCGTCGAGCCATGCGACGATTTCTCTCTGCTTTTGCATGTTCTCTTTGCTCTCTTCTCTCTCTACGTGGAGTATAGGTCCGACGGGGTAAACCGGCGGGATTTGTACGTCGGCGGCGAGCGATTCGACGGCGCGAGTTTCGAGTTCGAAAAAGGTGTTGACGATGATCCCTTTTGCCTTTCTGAACTTCCTAGCCATCTCTAAAAAGCCGGCGTCGTCTTCGAAGATCAGGTCAGGCCAAAGCGTAGCTGGGATAGGATTGAGATGGGTAGGCACAGATATCTCGAAATCCGAGCCCTCGTACTCCTTCAGATTCTTCTTCTTCTTACCGTCGGCGAACGCCTGGAGATTCAACCACAGGCCCAGCCCAGAAGCGCTGCATATGAAGAACAGGTAAGTAGGAACGCCAAACTCGTCGGCGACGTCGACCATGTCGGCGCAGAGCATCATGTCGACGACTAGCCCGCCGATCTTTTTCTTGGGCTTATCATGAGCCGCCGCCGCCGCCGCCATTTTTTCTGCCACGTGGTCCCTCACGAGGCCCTTTTGGCTGTCGATCAGGTTTCTGACGGCGGTTCTTGGATCGGCCATGAGTTTTTGGAAGGTGGGCTCGCCTGGCTCGAGTTCGACGAAGGTTATTCTTGGGTTGTTGATGGACGAATTCTTGATGAACAGACTGACTGGGCCGTTCTTGGGAAGCTTCATGATGAGGAAGGTTATGGCTAGGTTTTGGTCTCTTTGTGTTAGGAGGTTAGCCACTTGAATCGTCGGTACGAGGTGGCTGAGCATTGTGAGGGGTACGAAGATTAGCTCTGTTTCTTGGGCAGTTGCAGACATCCTCTCTCTCTATTGCAATTTGCAGGAGAAATGAAATCTCAAGGAAGAAGATACGTTGGTTGTGCTTCGTTTGTATGGAACTGATGTATACTTATTTATGACGGGACATTTAATGGCGCCGAATCAAATAGTAGTAATATTTATTTGTCCGAATGTATATAATATTACAAGAGTTGTGCTTGGGTGGGACTGACTGAAGGTCGTGAAGCGCATGAAAGTTGAAAACATTTACCATAAATTAATTATTCCTCCATGTCCCAAATATCTGAAATTTTGTGGTTCAAATATTTTCGATTATAGTTATTAATTCCTTTAATTCTATATTCTATCAAATTATAAAGTTATTATTATTTCATGTAATTTATAAGATAAAAATAAATAATTACATCCAATTTATTCTTTGATTTATGATGATCAATTTGATGTCTATATCGTGTAACTTTCTTTCGATAATCATAAGAATGGGACGTGAAATGTGGGATAGATTTTGGGACAGATGACGTAAACCGGTCGTGATGCATGCCAAAGTGATTTAAAAAATGGTGCATGCTTGCTCGTGAGCCTTACGCAAAACGAGTATTAATTTAATAAACTTATATTAATTGTTATTAGATATAGCCTGCTATTTCAGGCGATCGAGCTAAGGCGAAAGAGACCATCTCACATAGTCAAATAGAAGCAATCAGTGCGAGAGAAAAAATAGTAAGAGCGAAGTGACGGATATTTTTTCCGAATATAATATGAAATATTGATGATTTTCTCCCGCACTAGGTTTATAAGTACTTTATTTTGCTATAATGAATTCTTGCTACGTGTCCTGGTTTTAACACCTATCGCACACGTGACAGTGATGGTACTACAAATGTCTCCGACTATCCGTCAATCACGTGTCGTTTATACACGTGTCGTGCGTCATTGCATGGGTTAAGCCCTGGCCACAAAAATGATAAATTAAATTAATCATCGAAAACAAGGAATAAATTGAAGGTGTTTTTATTTTTATCATTTAGATAACGTGAAATAACGACGATTCTATGAGTTGGTAGAATATATGATTAAAAGAATTAATAAATAAAAAAGAAATTTTTGCACACCGTCAGATTTAAAATTCAACGAATCTGATTATTTGGGACATAAAATGGCACATGAGTGGTGGGATTTCATGCGCACGAATGAAGAAGCAAAATAATTCACACAACGACGTAGACACACCATAGCTTTAGCCTTTATTGTAAGGTCATCAGCCAAAGAACTGACCAAATAGGCAAATACTAACTCCGTCCCATTATTTTTATCACATATGTTGGTGGGCACGGATATTAAGGTGGTACTATTATAATAATATCGTACAATGAAAAGGTAATAAAGTGTATATTTTGACACGTCTTTTAAGAATATTTAATATTATTATATTGAATTGTTTGTGATTTTTTTGCTAAATAAGGAAAGGTGATAAAATTAGTGGGACGCCCGAAATGGCAAAATGTGATAAAATTAGTGGGACGGAGGTAGTATTAATTATGTGAGTTGTCCACTAAAAGGCCTAGCACACTTTTCGAACTCCTCTGTAAACCACACCAATTTATCATTACAAGAGTAGTAGAGTAATGCAACTTTCTCAAAGTGAATACGCATTCATTACCCCACTACACGGGCGAACTACCACATGAAAAACCAACCAAAAGTTTGCTAAGAAAGCCTTACACCACACACAATACTATGTAATAGCTGAACAAATATCATACCCTCATTACTATGCTACATATTCATTACACAACACTTGAAACATAAAAAAAAAAAAAAGGAAAAGCTTTGGCCACTCACTCGCCAACAATCAAATGTGATGCCTACTACTTCTTCTCCCCAATATCGTAATACTCGTCGTATTCATCGTAATACTCTTCTTCCTCGGACTCGTAATAGTAATCGTCGTCATCGTCCTCGTCGTCATCATCATCATCACCGCCGTTGGTCAACATACGGTTCGATTGCTGACCAGTTAGGCGCTCTTGAATTCGATCTCTAATGGCTGTTCCCTGAGGAACGAAAAAGGCCCAGCAAAGTAATGACCAGTTAGATTACATAAATCGTTCGATGATCGTTAACCATGAAAAGAAAAGTGCATGTCGAGCTAACTCACCATCTGATGACAACGTTCCTCAAACATCTCGAGGAAACCAGCGACCCAACGATCGGCATTTTCGACCCACATATTACGGTGGACCCCAGCAGTTTTAGCAACGGTTTGTATCTGAAAGACGGGTACAAATTTATTAAATGCTAAACAATTGTCACTGATTGCTACCATAGAGACGTATAGAAACTACAACTCAAAGAAATACACGAAAACAAACGTGCGCTCTTGTAGGCCAAGCAAGTTGTGGTATAAGATATTTATAGTGGGAATATTTCATAACAAGATACTCACCTTCTCTCCCACTTTTTCTTGCTGCTCCTTGACTTTCTCTTGCAACTTCTTTAGCCCCATATTAACCCTTAATCGCTTCTCCTGAACATCAATCACCATGAGAACATGTCACAAGTTAATCAGATGTTATGGAACCTACAAGAAGTGTGGAGGGGCTTAATGGCAGCTCAAATAGATACAATACATTTTGCAATCATACCTTAACATAGCTAAGATTAAGCTCTTTTCTTGAGTAGCCACGGTCCAGATTGCGCATCACATATTGGTTATAGTCCTTCACTATCCGCATTATGATGTCAGATGTTGATATTCCATCAGTTCTTTTAGTCTCTTTAAATTTTCCTGCAGCTTTGACCTATAAGATGATTTAGCATCACTATAACTTTATCAAAGAACAGAGAATACAGATCAGCCTTTTTTAGGATTAGAACTTACAAATTCATAAACATCCTTTCCAGCTCCACTTGTATCAGCATACCTGCATAAAGGATCACGTTAGGCGTAAGTTTTCAGTGTTACAAATTAAATATCACGTGTCAACCTGAAATATGTTATTCAGCCTAGATCAGAGCATAACTTATACCAATAATACTCCATTGAGTTTTATGGAAACTTTCCTCAACTTATTTAGCCATCGAGCTAACATCAACCATTCATCCATTTTCACAGGAACGAATCGCATTCAATTGCAAACCAAGTCCAGTTGCCAGATTATTACTGCTACAAGAAATAAATATTTGCATATAGGAAAATCTTACGGAAGAGCATCATGTGCCACGTAGTCGATTTTATGCTTGTCGAGAAATTCTTGATTGATAACCCATGGAGCATCAGGAATAACCTCGTCAACCCACCTGTTGATAATGGGGGCGCCGTATCTTAGTAATATAATCAAAAGGCATACGCTCTATTGCAATCTAAAACGTTACTACAACTTACATCACACTAGCTCAATTGAAACATGGTACATGAACACAACGAGATTGGATGACAAATGCAAATTAACATACGAAGCTGCCAAAGTACTGAGAGAAAGAAATCACACTTGCAATGGCGGAGGGACTCGTATCGCTCCTCTGCAGTCATAACGGTCTTCCCTTTGTACTTATGTGTGACCTCGTCATTGCAGCACCCGACCAGCAAACATGTGTTGGGGAACCTTAACATTGACAAAAGCATCAATATGTAAGAGAATCAATCAACACCAACCATTATCGACATATAAAAAGCACATACAAACAGAGCAAAAGAAACAAGAGCTACAACAAATCAAGCCGTAGCAACATTTTCAACTTTTAGAAGCTATATTCCCAAAACGATTTCAAAGATCATTCGACAAGATATTTAATAAATCCACCCATCAAAGACGTTTAAGATCAAAAACAAAACCGGCAGAATAGCGATCACAATCAACAAAACGCCACAATAAAAGACCATCGAGCAGTAAAACTAGAAAAAACTACAAGAAAAAGGGCATCGAATTACAGTTTCTTAGCTTGTTCGAGGGAACGAGCGTGGCCGAAATGGAACAGATCGTAGATTCCATCGGCGTACACACGAACCGGCCGATCCAATGGCGGGGAATTCTCAGTAACGTCACCGTTTCCAACGATGCTCTCACCCATCGCCGAATGTTTTCCCTCGTCTGTGCTGTGCTGTGGGTGCGCGTCGATCCCTGATTTTGGTATTTATTTGCTTTCGTCAATTTAAATTAAATCCCATATAACTGAATAAAATAAAGATTCTATTAAATGCAAACGAAATCTCGCCAGATATACAAACATCGACGGTTCACATTCCGTCTCACCCAACGCGTATGTCGCAATCGTGCCGACTGGTAATATATTTCGGACGGTGTTTGTACGAATAATATTGCTTTTTTTTCTTTCAACTGAATTTAATATTCCAATTACTGAAATATCCAATTACTGAAATATCGGCATCTAATTTATTAATACTTTGCATAGACTAGTGTGCCCACTAGGACCACATATTTTTTGCTGAGAGTATTTAACAATATAAGTGTTAAATACTTTGGTGACATTAAAGCAGAGACGTCTCTATTTTTGTGTTCTATACAAAAATAAAGACCCGTTTGAAATACGTCGAGATGCTCTATTCGTCAAGCTAGCAACTCGCAAAATATATATGTATGTGAAAAAGACGAAAATAACTCCAAGACAACAAAAAGAAAAAGAAAAAGAGGCAGCCTTCGCCAAACAAGAAAGACTAATCAAACTGTAATTAAGAAAACGACAAACCATCAAATATCTCAAACATATACGGTAGACATTAAAGAGTGAAAGCAATGAAAGTGCTAAGTCAGTTGATCTCAGAAAAGGGAAGTTCATCAATTACATAAGGAAATGAGCCAAAATCAAGAAGAAGATATGGACTTCGCTTAAATTAGGGATAACGGCTATAATGCCTATTCTATAACTAGCCTAAATAGTAGGTCAATCTTGTACGTGAACGTGTATGCAATAGAAACAAGTTACAATTATCATTCATATTAGAATCTCATCATATAGTAATCTCAAAATCATTCGATCGCTAACTGTTATTCATGCATGCGAGGCCGCGGCGATCTTATTACATTAAGGCAGCCACAAACTATCACCCATCCCATGCATCGTTTGTTCTTGATTTATTACCGCTAATTGACTTGGGTCATATGGCACTTGAAATCCACTCGCCGGAGAATTTATCAGACGTCGTTGAGTGAAATCAATGCTTGCGCTGATCTTTGGTCGAGGATTCCACACGGTGGTGGAAGAACTTGGGTGGGTCCCACCGGTGAATCTCTGCACCATGGCTTTGAAGTTTGCCTTGTCGATGTTTAAGATGGTGGTTGGGGTTCGTCGGGAAACCCTACAACGTTTTCGAATAATGGGATTCTTTGACGACGACATGGGAAGACGACCTTGATTTTCTTGTAATGATAATAAGCTTCTGTTGTTTTCAAGGACTGTGGTGGGATAAGAAGAGCCTTCTACGGTGGTGGTAATAGAATTGTTTTCGTTGAGAATCGTGTTTATGATTTGGTCCTCGTAGTCGTAATGGAATTGTTGAGGTGTCCAAACGTTATTATGGATAGTAGGGTTTTCTGACATGGTGTGTAATGAAGAAGAGTAATATACTAAGAGCTTGAATTAAAGAGGGGATGGAATTAAATGATGTGAGATTGATTTGATTTATAATGTCATAGGAAGTCTCGTTTAAGTCTTGGTCGTCTTTTTTTAAGTTACTCAACTAGGCTAGACTTGGTCTTTGATTTTTTTTTTCCCTTCATTTTATTATATACATATACACACACACATAAGATCTTTTACTTTATATGTTTGTGTTTGTTTGCTTAACACGACGTAGGTTAAGGACTAATCTTTCACTAACGTAATTTTTATCTTTTTCAATGTTTGGTTGTTGTTAGCAGTCAAAACTCAAAAGTCATCAGCAATAGCATTTGGATAGGGTTTCTAGAAGTTCAAAGTGCTAGTTTGCTTCAAGGAAGCAAACTAACCGAAATAATTCCGTACATGTAGAAAAGAGTATAGAGACAATGGATGATTAGATTATTGCCTAATGAAAAGGTAATTATAATTTGATTTTGCAAAGGGCTGTTCATTCGGTTAAAACCGGACCGAACCGAATGTTCAACAATTTTGTAACTGAATACCGAACCAAACTTAATCGGTTCGGTTCGGTAAAAACCGAATTCTTATTCGATATTTTCGGTTATCGACCGAAAAACCGAAATAAAAACGAATTAAGTTTTGAGGAAAAATAATACTATAATACGAAAACCGAATATATTAATTAATTTATTAAAATATATTATATATATTTAATAAATTTTTTAAATTTCGGTTTTTCCGATTTTTATTCGGTTAACCGAATTACTAAAACCGAAAAAACCGAAATTTTCGATTTTCTAGTTTTAAGAATCAAATCGGTTCGGTTCGGTTCATACCGAATTTTCGATTTTCGGTCGGTAATTCGGTTAACCTGACGGTTGAACACCCCTAATATATATAACTGGGCAACCCATCACTAAATTAAAGAGCTTAGTCCCATCTTGATGAACTGATTGATTGTCTTGTTTAATTATATGGACATGTTTCATTCCATATATATCATTCCTCCGCCCGCATTAATTTGGCCAAATTATTAAAATAGGTCGCTAACTATGCCTCTCGTGTTTTTTAGGTCACTAAGTTTCGTAATTGCAAACTTAGGTCACTAAGTATCGTTATCGATTTTTTTAAGGTCACTAAATTTCGCAATTGCAAACTTAGGTCACTAAGTATCGTTATCGATTTTTTTTAGGTCACTAAGTTTCGTAATTGCAAATTTAGGTCACTAAGTATCGTTATCGATTTTTTTGGCCTAAACTTAGTGACCTAAATTTGCAATTACGAAACTTAGTGACCTAAAAAAAATCAATAACGATACTTAGTGACCTAAGTTTGCAATTGCGAAACTTAGTGACCTAAAAAAAATCGATCACGATACTTAGTGACCTAAGTTTGCAATTGCGAAACTTAGTGACCTAAAAAACACGAGAGGCATAGTTAGCGACCTATTTTAATAATTCGGCCCATTAATTATTAGGAATATTCTTTATTACAATTATATTCCTTATGTAATCTCTAAAACGTTAACAGCTACTGAGATGAACATGCCCATTCTCCAAAGTAAATGGTTCAAGGATAGCTAGCTAGCTATTATATGTGCTATTTTGAAAAGATGGATGACTAAAACAAAAGTGACAACGTGTTTTTGCGTTAGTTGAAAAGAATTGATCGGTTTCCTCGTCAAGTTTTGACTGGTTCCTAATATTCGAGAATATGTTGCAGATAGGTCAATTAATTTGAATGAGTAAACATTAATTTGAACAAGAATTCTTGGACATTGAAGATGGAGTTCCTCCAACTTTCGCTAAATTCGATTGTACCTTGGTAAATTTATCTTTATGGCACGAAATAATTTTTTTCTCCAAGTTTGTTCGTCTATTGGAGATACGATTATCTACTGCATAGGACAAAACTGATTTTTGCAGAAATGAAATATACCCAATCAATCATTGTTCTTTATAACAAGTTGAGATTGAGAGATTATTAGTTCCTTGGTCTCATCATCGGATGAAGAAAGAACAATGTCATGTGTTAATGTGGGGCTCTCAAGTGCGTTCTTTGTCAAGAAAACACCCAATGATTTTCTTTTCTGAAGGGACAACTGATCCAAGGGGTCCTAATTCTAACACGTTTCGAAAAGAAAAAATAATAAAATATATATTTAGAAAAAATAAAATAAAATTGAGGTCTGTGGACATAGAGAAGCCAGGCAACTCGGAATTAGGTTTGCATAATATTTAATAATATTATCTTTTCAATCACCGACCCCATCTTTTTCTATAGCCTATATTGCGGAGGAGGCATCATAAAGATCGAGATGCACAAGTTTGGGTAATTAATTGAATTCTCTCTCCCATACATAAGAATACATTTATGTATCCAAAATTTAGCATATTATGGGATCCGCACTTATAAATATATATATATATATATTTCTTAATCTTAGTTGAATATAATTTAAATTGATAGGTTAATTACATTATGTTTTCTCTTGTGAATGAATATACGTAACTACATCTTGAAAAAAGTAATATATTTTTCTGCTAGTAGAGCCGATGATTTAGTTGCTTTTATTGTTTTAAAAAGAATAGCATATCTAAAATAGTAGAAAATTAAGATCACAAATTTGATCAAAAAAGTACATGGAAATATTAGAAAATAAAGGTCACAAATTTGATCAAGAAAGTACATGGATTTCGATTCACGATTTATGATCAACTATCTCTATCACTAATTTAAGAGGATGTTAATGTATTGCTAGGAAAAAATGAACGAAAAACTAAATTATTTCGACAAACAAAATTATACTTCATCCAAATAATATATTTTCTGAAAACAAATAATAATGACCATACCAGCTTAATCAATTGATCCAAACGCAAATAAAAAAAAAAGTCGTCTTTGATTCTCACTTTTCACGTCAACCTCCAAACTGATTTATATTTTAACCACCAAATTGATAATTATTTAGCAACACTGCTAAACATTAAACTAATTCAATTATTGAACTAAAGAATATGATATTATTTTATCGTTATATCTACAACTAGTAAGTACTCTGTGCATCATTATCTATTTTAAAAATCACCATCTCTCCCCAAAAAGAAGCAAACAAAACCAACCCTCTCATAACGAACCACATCACCCATAAAAAATATTAATGCTAAAGGTTGCAGACGATGTGAAGCTTAGCTTTTTTACGGATTTTACCTCTCGGTTAGGGTAGCGGAGAGTCTCTCTGTCCGCTTTGAGGCCCTTGTTGTTGTTCGATCAGAAGATTAATTGGAAGGTTTGAAGAAGCGGAGAAGAAGATCGATCTATCTGTGATTGGAGACTAGGGTTTTTTTTTTCTCCCCCCTTCTCCTATAGATCAGTATTCTCGCAAATCATGGATGGATCTAATTGGAAATATCTGGATGAGTTCAGTCAGCCTCTTCCCTGCTCAAGCAACAAAGGTTTGCAGCTGGATTTAAGCTTCTTTGACCCCCCCTTTTTTGAGCTAGTTGCGTTACTTGTTACGACTTGAATTTAGATCCTTATCT
Source organism: Craterostigma plantagineum (assembly GCA_027422505.1). Taxonomy (NCBI): domain Eukaryota; kingdom Viridiplantae; phylum Streptophyta; class Magnoliopsida; order Lamiales; family Linderniaceae; genus Craterostigma; species Craterostigma plantagineum. The sequence goes on along the minus strand of JAPQWV010000010.1, from coordinate 23,292,600 downwards.
GTTTTCTTTTTCTTTTTTTTGTGTTGGTTGGTTGAAATAAAAGGGTCACCTTTGTTGGATGCAGATGGTGCTCGGTTTGATGCGTCCCAGTACGATTTTTTTGGGAAGGGTGCAGTGGATGAGGTGGAATTGGGTGGTTTCGAGGACGAAGATGAGGGTGGTTCCCTAGTTGGTGCTGGATTTGGAAGCGAGGATGAGTTGAAGGAGTACCATTTGTTTGAGAAACACGAGGTATACCCCTTAACTTGGTTCTAAAGTTATTAGGGATGGATTATAATCTGGTAATAGCTGTCCTGGAAGGTCGTTCTCTTTTGTATAATCTAACTTGATGAGATGAAGAATTACATTCCTTGATATCTAGATTCCACTTTTTTGTTTATTGAGGTGTAGATACAATTCAAAGTTGCTGTGGGCACTTTACTTTTGCTGGTGTTGTGATAAAAGGATCATATTTTTGTGACTCTGCTTTCTGTCTAGTCTTTATTTCATAAGTTTGCTTGAATTTGACCATTTCATTGCGTATTCCAATCTGACATTTTGCTCGCCTCTCCTCCAGGTCTCTGGATTAGGGTCACTTTCAGATCTTGATGATCTGGCTACAACATTTGCAAATGTGAGCACCAAAGAGACGCATTATCATTTATCGATTGTAGCCTTCACTACCACCCCAATTTTGAATGTCATTGTTCTCAGACTAGCCATAATTATATTTTGAGTATATAACCAACTAACGTTATTACTCTTTATGCTCAGCTAAACAGGTCTGTTTCTGGTCCAAGACATCCCGGAGTTATCGGTGATCGATCTGGATCTCTTTCTAGGGAAAGTGAGTTCGTTTTGCTGTATAAATTTTATCATCGATTCGATCTTTCTACATCTTAATACAAGCATGCAAACAATCCCATTTAATTGGTGTTTTGAAAGCGCTGAAACTGGCTATCTTATTGACATGAAATTGTTGCCAGGTTCATCTGTAACAGAGAGAGCACGAGATGCCGATATTCCTGATTGGATTAATCATCATATGTCTGACAATGAAACTTACGGGGAAAACAAGAGATGGTCATCACAGCCACGTCACTCTTCAGTGAACCTTTCCGAATCGAAACCATTATACCGAACAGTTTCATACCCTGAGCAATCACAACAGCTCCATCACTGTGCAAGCGAGCCCATTTTGGTCCCTAAATCATCCTTCACTTCCTTACATCAACAGATGCCGCCCAACATCTCTCATCATCGGAGTCTGTCCTCCATCCCTGGTGGACCTCAATATTCCTTTTCCACGGGAAATACTTCTCCGTTGCCTAATCCTACCTATGATTCAAATGGGTTGTCTCGTGGAACTCCCTATGGCTCGAATATGCTACATTCAACTTCCCCTGGCATTTCTCACAACATTCGACTTCAGAACCAGTGGAGCAACCACGCGGGCCTTCTTCATGGTGACCAATCCATTCTTTTGAATGACGTTTTGCAGCATAATTATCAGAATGGGATGTTTCCATCGCAGCTGATGTCCCGACACCAACAGCAGAGGCTGCACCTCTCAGTCCAACCATCTTTGGCCCATCTATCTTTGCTGCAGCCTCAGATGTTCAACTCTTTTCCTTCTCCAGCACATTTTAACAAACAGGGATTTGCTGACAGAAGAAAGTCAAAATCGAAATCATCACAAAAGGGTAAAAATTCTGTAAGATTCTCCGACCAAGGATCCGACGCCGGCATCAACAGAAGCGACAGCAACGTGCCTCAGTTCATATCAAAGCACATGACTACCGAAGATATTGAGAGCATTCTCAAAGTACAACAATCTGCAACCCATGGGAACGACCCATATGTCGTGGACTATTACCACCAAGGTTGCCTTGCGAAAAAAACTGCTGAATCAGGATCGAAGTTCCGCTTTTGCCCCTCCAACCAGAAAGAGCAAACCTCACGATCCCGCAACAGCTTGGATTCACAGCCCCACTTGCAAGTCGATTCTTTTGGAAAAGTTTGCTTTTCCTCGATTCGTAGGCCCCTCCCTCTCTTTCAATCAGACCCTCCGCCCTTTGCCTGCGGAGATGGACGCAGCGCCGAGCAGAGATTCTCCGAAAGGCGTCTAGAAAAGGAGCCGATGCTAGCAGCTCGAGTGATAATCGAGGATGGGCTCTGCCTCCTCCTCGACGTAGACGACATTGACCGCCTCTTACAGTTCACTCAGCCCCAGGATGGTGGAAGCCATCTAAGGCGCAAGAGGCACACGCTTTTAGAAGGATTAGCCACATCCCTTCAGCTGGTCGACCCCTTGGGAAAAAGTGGAAATACTACTGGGCTTTCGCCTAAAGATGACATAGTGTTTCTGAGGGTAATCTCTGTCTCCAAAGGTCGGAAACTCATTTCAAGGTTCATCAGACTTCTCCTACCGGGCACCGAGCTTGTCAGAATAGTTTGTATGGCTGTGTTTCGCCATTTGAGATTCGTTTTTGGAGGCCTCCCCTCTGATTCAGAGGCGGCAGGCACCGTCACAGACCTGGCAAAGGCAGTCTCTCTGCGCGTAAGTAGTATGGATCTCAACTCGTTAAGTGCTTGCCTTGCTGCTGTAGTTTGCTCCTCAGAACAGCCTCCCCTTCGACCGATTGGGAGTTCTGCTGGCGATGGTGCTTCTACGATCCTTAAGGCCGTTCTTGACAGAGCGACGGCACTGCTTAATAGTCCTCACTCTCCCAACAATTTCACTGTGGCTAACCCTGCTCTGTGGCAGGCTTCGTTTGCTGCCTTCTTCGGTCTGCTGACGAATTACTGTGTTAGCAAATATGACAGCATAGTGAACTCATTGATGTCTCGAAGCTCTCCCCCTAGCATGGAGGGCTCGGAGCCTCCTCGAGCTGTGAGCTGGGAGATGCCTGTAGAGCTTCTACGTGCTAGTCTGCCTCACACAGATGAGAATCAAAAGAAGATGTTGCTGAATTTTGCTCAACGATCGATGCCCATGTCTGCTTTTAATGCTCATGATGGAGGTTTAGGACAGGTAAGTCCTGAATCGGTCAGAGGTTAGCTGAGCTGATCTTGATGATCGTTGATCGCCGCTTAAGAGCTAATTGCTCTGATTTGAAAGATCACTCTCCCTACGATCTGTTTTTTTTTTTTTTTGTCGTTCTTTTGCTTTGCTTCAGGTAGTTTTGAGGACACCACGAAGATGGGGGGAATGTGGCCCGCTGAACATAAAGAGGCAGAATTTTTATTTGCCTGAAACCTTTTAGTTCTCTGTTGTCTCTGTTTTCGCAGTACTTGTTCAAGTTTTTACATATTGAATATGCTCATCACTGCTGCCTTTTTCTTTGCTTGTGAAAGGCTTTTGTCGTAGAATTTGTATCGTGTGGAAAGCTCTTGAATGCTTGTTTTTTTATTTAGTCAAGAGAGCTTAACCTAGTGACACTACGTCTTTGTTGTGGGATGATTTTTAATAATTCCATTCCATGTACTGTTGTTGTTGATCAACCGTTATTTAAACTTGAGACTTGGTTATAATTATTACAAGAACTTCATCGCCTCGCGTTGGCAGAGGAAGAGGGAACTGTTTAAGGAAGAAAATGGAGCTCTTTAGTAAATTGTAGTATAATTTTTTCTTTCTTTGCGTGATAATATCTAGAGATAATAAAACCTTTAAGCAAAAATGCAGAAAAAAACAAGAAAGTTCAGTTTATATGACGACAAGATGATGATGAGTTCCCTCGCTGATTTCGTGACTCTACTTAGCATAAAACATGAATATCACGATATACGTAGTCACACACATCGAATTCCATGAGATGTAGTTTCTTTTCATCACACACATATACACATACACAAACACGATGCATCTCAAGCACATTGACGTAAGGAAAAAAAAAATGATGATTGTTAGTTTATTGAAGAAGTTATGTAAGAATATGGGGAAGAAGAAGAAGAAGATGAAATCCTGCAAAACAGACACCGAGCGTCAGATGAATTCAAAACCACCACCTCATGCTATTCGATGCGACGACCTTTTCCTACCTCCGAAAAAGAAGAAAAGAAGTTTCGAGGAAATAAACGTTGCCGTCGACAGTGTTCTTGTTGGATATCAGATAGCAGCACAAAGGCATTTCACCATGAGGCCTAACATTTTCATTTGACTAAATCTAATACTTCTTCCAAATTTTATACTAAATGTATGCCGTGGTGTCACAGCAGTTTGTTTTTCTGAGTTAAAATATGCTTCTTTGCTGAGGTTTATTCATGTCAATGGTCTACCATTGAAGCTGAAATTCAAGCAAGACAAGTCATCCGCTAGCAAAAGTTCGAATAGCATATACTAACATGAAGAGATCGATAATCCCATTACCCTCTTCATCTCTTCTGCAACAATCCTCTAAAAGGTCCCATGAAAGTTCTGAATTTGATAAGCCAAGCTTGGTGATTAAAAGCTTTACATACAAATGTAGTATATATCCAAAACATACACGCTTGCCTGGACAAAAAAATCAAGATAATCCTAAGTAAGGCCAATTCATGTATGTACTATGAATCCCTATGCTATCTGTGAAGGCTTGCTTGACTTCTTGAGTGGGCTGGAGGACTCTTTAAATGCCGAGGGGCAAAAGTCTCTCACAGTGCATTCTCCACATCGAGGGCGAAGAGGAGTACAAATAGTCTGCCCAAAACCAACCTGGGTTTTCGCCCCAACAGTTCAGGATATAACATAGGAATGATACGAAAGGATAATGTAATTTGTGCGGAGAAATATAATAGTCTTCTTACCAGAAGTGGATTGATAGGAACCCATTCCTCCTTTGGAAGCCAAAGTTGCAAGGATTCTCTGGTCTGCTCTGGCGTTGAAGTTTTCTAACACAGAAGAGTCGTTCGTTGGTGATTTTGACCATTTACTACGATTTTTCGCAAGCGTACGAAAGCATATGGACGATGAATTATCTGATATTGAAACTAAACTTACAAGCTTTATTGGTTATCGGGACCCGAAGAAAAGATACCTGTTTGGTGCCAGGACGTGAAACCCATCCAAGGCGGTTGCAAATACGGTGCACGTGGGTGTCTACGCAGATTCCTTGAACGTTATTCCAACCTACGTTCATGACCTAGAAAAATAGAGTACCTTCTAGTCATTCAATAATTCTGATGGTGCCCATTTCTTGTTTTTTGTTCCTTTTCTTTTTCTCACCAGATGTGCCATTTTTGGGCCGATACCGGGGAGAAGAAGCAACTCTTCCAACGTGCTTGGGATATCGCCGTCGTACTTTGAGAGACAAATTTTTGCAACTTTCTTCATATTGACTGCTTTTCTTGTATAAAATCCTACCTACATGAGGTCAGCAGCTGAATTCCAATGAGCAAAGACTTCAATTGTTGTCAAATAAGGTCGAGCGAAGGCTTACTGGATAAATTAAGTCCTTAATTGCACCTTCGTCTGCTTTGTCAATGGCTTCTGCAGTAAGCAGATCATTTTGCTGAAGCCTCTGAATAGCTCCTGCATGAAAAAGCACTTGATTCGAAAAGAGCGATGCAAACCCACCGATGAAAAAGGATGATAACAAGCAAACTTGCCATGAGTCACATGATCCTTTGTCTGGCTTGACAATAGAGAAGATATAAGAACTGCAAATCTTCTTTCCTGAATGTTCAAAGATTACAAATCAAGGGCGCATATACATATAAATAGGCACAATCAATCAATCAATCGACTAACTACCTTGGGAGGAAGAGAAGAGCCAGCTTTTTCGCATCCCATGGAATCTACAGGCGCATCTTCAGCAGACCTCATCGAACGAATTCCTTCGATGACCTTTTCCCAGTTGGCAGGTTGATTTGCAGTAGCTGAAGGAGAAACAAAATGATGAATATGCTACATAAAAGCGATATCGAGGAGAGCTTCGAAAGCCCGACGAAAGGTTCTCACTCATACTTACAGAAAAAGTATCAATGCAACGAGAAATGCGAACATACCCAAATGGGAATAACTGCTATTGTTTCCAAATGCAAAATCTTCAATCTCTGGCAAGCTGGGCGGCTGAACCAAGGATTTAATTCGTTTTTAGTAAAGATGTCGATGAATTTACTGTCGACAAAAGATGAAAATCGCCACACAAGAAAGACTGCGAAAGATCTCTATATCTTCAATTCACTGAAGATATTCGCACGATACCTTCCGATCGAGGAAGAGAGCTTTAGGCTTCACCTCGTCGACTGTGGTTTGAAGAGTGTTCTTCTTAGCCCTCGTTTTCCTAACAAAGACACGAACTTTCTGTACAGAATCATCGTTTGGAATCTCTGGGCCTGAAATACAACCGAAAAACTTCGCCTCTTTGGGTCCTTCAGAAGTGAACAAATCAAAACGACAGACGAAAACGAAGAAGAGAGTAGCAACGTTTTCGCGAAGCTCAATGCGTTTTCTCACCTGGGCTACTCAGTTCAGAATTTGCCCTCTTCGACGATGAAAGACGGGCCGTACGCATTTTGCAGAAGGCAGACGAAGCGATGAACTTGAGTGGATTTACGTGTATTTGATGAAGAGACATTTTCCCCCTTTTGTGTACACTTTTCCCTTCCAAAATAAATTATGATGTCCTTTGTGATATACATTACGTTCACACATAGGCAGAATTTTCTAAGATAATGTTTTCGGGTCAATTTGTTCTTTCCATTGCCATCTTTAACATGTAATGGGATGGACCAAAATAGCTGCTGCTATTATCTTTTAGCAGAAAACAGTGGATGGATGGATACATTCAGTCGTTATTTTATCAAAGATTTCTGCAAAATAGAGGGATATAAAATACGAGTCATCAATTGAGCAGAATAACTTATTTTCCAGGTTTTCAACGCTTGAAACGGGCATAGTCGATGTTCTATGTTGAAAGCCTTATTTCCAGACATCAATATATCTACAGAGAAGGACCGAAGAAGACGAATTTTTACTCAAACTTCTTCGCCTTAAACTTGCCCTTGGGAATTCGATCGAGTATGCTCGAATCAAGCTTTCTGTACTGCTGCTGAAGCTGTTCGAGGACATTGTAGACAAAGCCATCGACTTTATCTTCGTTTCTTTCGTACAGGAGGGGCAATGTGTGGGCTGCTACAAAACCTTTCGGGAAAAGAAAAATTACATTTTTGGATTCAAGATTTTTTCTTCGGAATTTTTCTGGCCCTCTACGTAGAAGATGGTAATAACGACTTACCTATGTACAACACGGTCAAGAAATTGCACCAGCTTCCAATAACAGCAGCAGCCAACAAACTTGCAACCACCTGAAAAAAAAAAAAACAAGACAAAGATCATTATGCTGTCAAAACTATGGCAAAAGTTGGCCTTTTTTCAGTATCGTTGACAGCAAAAAGGAAGATGATACGATCAGTAATCTAAGCATGTTTATCTTTGTCGCAAAGGAAAGCACTTGTGAGGAAATTACCCCCAGAAATTGTTTTACGTTTCCTCCACAAGCAACGTCTTGAAGGAACCGTAAGCCACGGTTCGCTTCACAGGCCAAGGACTTGCCAACGTTGATAAAGGCTTCCTCGGGCAAAACGAGCCGGGGTACTTTGGATGGCGATCTAAAAGGGGAATTTAAGGTTGTTATGACAGCTAAGGAAAGAATAAAAAATCAAGCTATGTAATGGATGAAATGCACTACGCTGGAGTGTTACTGCAAAGCAAGGCATACCTATTAAACACCACCGAAGCATTTCGCCAGAAAAACTGGGCAAGCATTCCCACAACAAGCGAAAACGATACGAGCGTTAGGAGGTTGTAATTAAGCCATTCGAAGAGCACCCAAACGACCGTAGCCGAGGCTAGAACGCTGACTGAGATCTTCTTGTTCCTCCATAACAGCACATCAGCAGCTGCATATTCAGCTTTAGCTAACTGATTAAGATATTTGAGGGCATTAAATTAAAGAAATCTTACGCTTCCCACCGCCCAAGATTCGGTGAACTGGCTTCTCACGCCCAAACAATCTGTTGAACTGAGAACTTACAGAGCTCGACTTATCTTCCTCAAAGAACATCGTATTCTTGTGCTTCGATGCACCATCGGAGAATGTGTCCCTGATGTTGTTCATAAGAGCCTCAGCTGTCACAAGCTCGGGCATTTTTCCTGTTAGCAGTAAGAACTACAGAGGTTCAGTTAAAAGACAGAATCAAGATCAACAATTTGAAACAGAATACGACAGAATTGTTACACACGAACACATAAAAGGAACCCATAAAACCAAATCCAAGCAGCTGCATCTTTTTACCTGATCTATTCCGATCGGCTAATAATGGAAGTGAGGAAGCAAATCCAAACGAAACCCAGATGCAGATATGCAAAAAAGCCAAGGCTTTTTTGTATATAGTGGGCAGTAGTAAAAGCAAGCGACTTAGCTTTGAAAAATGCGAGATTCTTTCACTACCTCCGTCTATTTGAGCTTTTCGAGATCAACAGCAGCAAGTTGGGTCCCTATAAATTCCTCTAAATAAATCCATGCAGACAAAAAAAATTCGTGTACATCAATCCCCACCCCCATTCAAGAATAATAAATTACAGTCACCTACCTACCCAACTCGTTCTTATTGGTACTTGCCCCTTATTCTCTTTATTACAAAAAGATAAATATTTGAAACTCATTTCGTTCAATTGGGTTAATTTTATCAATATGGGCCTTAATATATTGGTCGGCCTAATCAAGAAGTAGCAAAGTTTAGCAAATACCTCGTTAACCGTCTAAAAATAAAATTAAATAATGTGAACCAATTGATTTCCTTCATGGTCGCAGATTTTTGGGGCAGTTAAAAGGTAAGGACCAAATGTAGGTTTTATTTAGAGTTGTGGACCTTGTCAGAAAATTTTTAGAGTTAAGGATCCGATCCACTTAAGTATTTTTCAGTACCACTTCATGGACCGGCAGTAACACTTCGTGGGTTTGGAGTACCACTTCATGGTTCTGCAGTACCATTTCATCGTTCTACAGTACCACTTAATTGTTTCGCTTACCACTTCATCGTTTTGCAGCACCACTTCTGTGTTCTGAGATAACGCAAAACCATCGTCCGATACCAATTCATATACACTGTATAACAGACGGTCGTTATCTCTGAAACCATCAAAATCGGATCCTGAACCCAAAAAAAATTTCGGTCAGGATCCTGAATCCTAACTTAAAACATATTTTGGGCTACAACTTAGTGCGCCCTAGATTTTTTGGGAGCCAAAGTCACAAACATGTAACATACATAGGTTAGTGTCATTAGTTCACAAGCCAATCAAAGTCCTTACAACCTTATCCACCACGAATCAAATCTAATCCAATTCACAACCAATCATCTCCCCTCACAATTTCCACGTCAGCATCAGCACCACCGTTTTCTCCACACGAAGAAGCACAAAAATCGCAGAGCTCGTCAAAATCCATAATCACCACACAGCCACAATTCAGAGAAATGGCCTCCACTGCATTCTTCTCCACCCCAGCCCTGACGAAAGCTGCTAATTCCTCCCAACGATTTCCTCCGCCGCCGCTGAAGTCCAGCCACTCAGTCGCCTGCCGAGCCCAGAAGCAGAACCAGCAATCCCACGGCGGTCAAGAAGAGGAGGCCAACAACGCCTCCGCCGCCGTGTCTCGGAGGTTGGCCCTAACCGTCCTCATCGGCGCCGCCGCAGTTGGGTCCAGGGTCTCGCCTGCCGATGCTGCGTATGGCGAATCGGCAAACATCTTTGGCAAGCCGAAGGCGAACACAGACTTCAAGCCGTACGCCGGCGACGGGTTCAAGCTCTCGATACCGTCCAAGTGGAACCCCAGCGGCGAAGTAGAGTTCCCCGGACAGGTTTTGAGGTACGAGGATAACTTCGATGCTACGAGCAACCTCTCCGTCCTCGTCCAGCCCACCGACAAGAAGACCATCGCCGACTATGGTTCGCCTGAAGACTTCCTCTCTAAGGTAGTAATTAAAATCAATGGAGCAAATATAATAGGCTTCTTTCTATCGGTCTATATTTCAAGGGTTATCTTCTTCTTCTTCTTCTTCCTGAATGAATCACAGGTGGACTATCTTCTTGGGAAGCAAGCTTACTTCGGCAACACTGATGCTGAGGTAAGAAGTTACGACTTCTTGGTTACTGTAAAAAAATGGAGATTTTGAGTAATAACAATTCGTTGTTGATAGGGTGGGTTTGATTCGGGCACCGTGGCAACTGCCAACATATTGGAGACGGCGACGCCTGAGATCGACGGTAAGAAGTATTATCTGATCACTGTTCTGACGAGGACGGCCGACGGCGACGAAGGCGGCAAGCACCAGCTGATCTCAGCCACCGTCAAGGATGGGAAGCTCTACATCTGCAAGGCACAGGCCGGCGACAAGAGGTGGTTCAAAGGTGCTAGGAAGTTCGTCGAAACTGCTGCTACTTCCTTCAGTGTAGCCTAAGTTAATGATTGATAGAAGAATCCCATCTTGTAATATTTTCCTCTTTTTCCTTTTCTCCCAATTGAGTGGTGTGTTCAACTTCAGACTTGTTGTGGACATGGGCATTACTTAATTATATGTATAATCTTCCGATGATATTGGAATCACCGAAAAAATTAATAGTAACAACAGTATGTCCCAACCTATAGAGAGTTATAATAGCCCGTGAATTATATTATTACGAAACAATTATCTGACGCCGTTCATCATCAAAGAATCGTTTCTTCTTTTAACTGTGACGTTTTATCTGACAAAGAAAGAAACAGAAGCTGTCGCTTTTTCAGACACAGTGGCAATGGCATAAACTATTTCGCAAGTTAACCTTAGATTCCACGAACAAACATCTTACCGTTTGCGGTAACTAAATACGCTCGGCGGCGTAATTTTTTCTTTACACTCACTCCACACCAATATTACTATCTCCACTCTCTTCGCATATATATATGCACATACACACAGCCAAGCAGACCTAACACGCACACTTACACTTTGGCCAAAATGAGTCCTCTTCCTCAGAAACTCTCACCGTTACTTTTCTTCTCCGCCGCGCTCTTCTTCTCAGCCGCCACCACCACGGCGGAGGCTCACAACATTACTAAGATGTTGGCTAAATACCCTGAATTTTCCACCTTCAACCACTACCTCACGGTCACGCATCTGGCGAATGAAATCAACAGAAGGGTCACCATCACTGTGTGTGCGGTGGACAACGCCGCCATGGCGCCGCTGCTCAACCACCACTTCTCCCTCGCCACCATCAAGAACATTCTCTCCCTCCACGTCTTCGCCGACTACTTCGGTTCCAAGAAGCTCCATCAGATTACTAAGGGATCGACCACCACTTCTTCTCTCTTTCAGGTGTGGGTTTCTTTTTCTCTCGATATTCGTTCTTTTTCTTTTTCAAGCAAGATCTGACGTTTTTCACGTCCGCTCAGGCCACCGGCGAGGCGTCGGGGACGTCGGGGTACGTGAACATAACCGACATGAAGGGAGGAAAAGTCGGTTTCGTCCCCGTGGCGGCGCCGGCCGACCAGCCCATGGCCTCCTTCGTCAAGTCCGTCGAGGAGAGGCCGTACAACATCTCCGTTATACAGATCAGCCACGTCATGAGCTCGCCGGACGCCGAGGCGCCGACGGCGAGCCCGTCGGAGCTCAACGTGACCGAGCTGATGAAGAAACAAGGCTGTCTTGAGTTTTCCGATCTCATCGTGGCGCAGAACGTCGCCGATGTTTTTCAGCACAGCGTCGAAGGTGGGCTCACCGTTTTTTGCCCCTCCGACGAAGCTTTGGACGATTTCTCGCCCAAGTAAGGCGCTTTTTTATTACAACATATTCGTAAGAATACTAACATTATTATATATATTCATCCTCGTATTTACATCATATCGAAGGTACAAGAAACTGTCGGCGGAGAACAAAACGTCGCTGGTTTTGTACCACGGCATGCCTGAGTACAACTCGATGGGAATGCTCCGTTCGAGCAACGGCCTAATGAACACTTTAGCCACCGACGGAGCGAAGAAGTACGACTTCACCGTACAAAACGACGGCAACGACGTAATGCTGAAGACTAAAATCGTGACGGCGACGATCGAAGGGACCCTGATAGACGAAGACCCATTGGCCGTATATAAGATCGACAAGGTCTTAATGCCGAAGGAAATTTTCAGGGCCGAGGATGCGCCGGCGGAAGCGCCGTCGCCCAAGCCAGCTGCAAGGTCGAAGCCGAAGTCGAAGGGCAGCAGTAAGACTAAAAGCGGCGGGGGCGGCGGCGATTTTGGGGACGGCGATGCGCCGGAGCCTTCCGCCGATGACGAGGCGGTGGCCGACGAGGAGACGAGTAGCGGTGGTGGAAGGGCGGCGGCGGTGGGTGGTGTTTTGGGTTTGGCGGTGTTGGGAGTGTTGGCTTGCTTTTCTTGATTCTTTTTTGTTTTGATTTTTTCTTATTTTCATTTTTAATGTGTGTGTGGCTTATGGATTATGAATTAAGAGTTGTTTTTTTTTCTTTGTGAGGGAAGTTGTCTTAATTTTTCTCGATATATAAGGAACTCGTGTGTTTATTATTATTTGTGTGATTGTTATGTAATTGAAGATGATATTATGCTGCTCAATCGCTCGATAGTTAATTTGATATATTTTTTTTCTTACCTAAAAAAGGATGTGAAATACAGCTGTTTCTGACGATCATGTGATAAGAGGACTATGAAAGAAGATCAATAGTGTCGGTGATACAACGGTCCACATATTTTAATGGCATGGATGTACACAACTAAATTGACCAACTCCATTAAATTATTACAACTCCATAACTGATTATTTAAAAATATAATAACTTATAACTGTGTTCATTTGGCCAATTTGAAACATATTTTTTTATGATATGCGATGCAAAATTCCAATACACGAGGGACGCTATGGTCAATAAAATTTAAAATTTGCTTCATATACTATTTTTTTCACTGATGCCATATTAATGTCACCGACAAAATACAGAACGAGCCAACAGACGCGTTAATAATTTATTGAGTGCTTCCTATATTATTATTATTATTATTCATTTGGAACTTTCAAAATTCAAGGGCACTATGTATCTCATACCCAACCTACATAGACTATATAATACTGAGTATCCTACACTTCTGGGCTTTCCTTCCCCTTTTTGGGCTTGAGAACGGACATTTGTACTATCACCGTTCTTCTACGAATAAAAATAATGAATATGTTGTAATATGTTGATTGTTGCTCGATTGTACTTTTTGTCCATTTGGGTTTATGAAATGAAATCTTCTTTTCAAAATTCTGAGTAAATAAGTACAAGTGAATTTCAATTATAATCTCCACTAATGCCATAACCTATAATCCCTCACAAACAATTTGAAATAGCTGGTAAGATTTCATTTTTATAAGATAGTCACATATTTTCTGGGCACGTGGCCTCAGTGAAACTTCGAAGCCCAAAACAGTGGCCCATAAGGTATATAATTGGTTCTAATGTTTCCATTCTCCACTTTTTCTTCTTTTTTTTCATAACTCAATTGCCCATAAGTGGCCCATAAGGTATATATTTTCTGGGCACGTGCCCAAAAATGGAACTTTGAAATAATTTTTTTTATCAATATTGGCCGTGTTTGGTCCCAAGATAGGCCTAGATAATGGGTTACAATATTATTAGTAACCTATATCGTTTGGTGTCATAGCCAGTAGATTAGTAAGCTAGCACATGTTAGGCAGTCCCTTTATTATTAATCCCAAATGAACCCTCATTATTATTTATCTTGGATTTTGAGACATGTGACATGTGAGCCCGAAACTCATAAAGCGGGCTTGGACCCGTATTAAGTGGATTGCGAATTAAACGCGCCCCAATAAGTAAATTATATATAGCTCTGATTTTTAATTTAATCAAGTTTAATAATATAAACTAATTATTGTTATTGAGATTAGATTAGATTAGAAGTAATTTCAAGCTTATATATTATATTTTATTGTTTTACCCTTTTTTAAAAATTATTCTTATTTAATTTGGGCGTGCATGCGGTGCGGGCTTCGGCGGGTTACGGTGGCCCGTTTTGGCAACTCTATATTCAACTTGTATTGAATTTGACCCGTCACCGCTCATCAAGAACTTATGACCTCTGAAGTTTGAGTTTTCAACACCTCTTTCTCTCTCTCCCCGATCTAAAGAACCCAAATAAAAAAACCCGAAAGCGTCTCTCCCTTCCTCCATTAATGGAGGTTGGTGGACGGCTCTTTACCTATTTTTTGTTCTACTTTCTTCTTCTTCTAGGTGTAGTGCTTTTTCGTTGTTATTTTTGTTTCTTTTTGTTGAAATGGGATAGTAGAAAAATAACCCTCTTACCCACCTTCTGGCAGTGCCCGCCGCCATCCAAGGCTGCCGTCGCCGCCACCCACCTCGCCGCTTTCACTCGCGAGTCTCCCTTGTAGGAGTACGTTTTTCTCGGCCTCGGGGCCTGGAGCTTTGTCTCCCCCAGTGAACCTCTCTTCTCCGTATGTGGAGGTCCGTAAAACGTAAAATACTCGTATCGAAGCCCGAAGAAAGCGAAGAATATTGTAAATTGGCTTAATAGCCATTCTTGTGATAGGTTCTTTAGTTCTCTAGTCCAAGATCATAAACTTTATTTTCTTTCAATTTATTTTGTTGTTTTGGTTGTTATTGCTCGTCTTTGAGCCGTTGTTTCGTACCGGAGTCGAGTGTTAGCGGATAGATCCATTCGGATATTTTAGCTCATGTATCTTTTTAATTATTAATTCAAACTATCGTTTCGGGAAAAAAAAAAAGTGATCATGACCTCCACCACTTGCCAAATATCAAGAGTATATATATGGTTTCCAGTTTTTCAATGTCCAAATGTACGCATTTACATGTACAATAACGGCCCATCACCACAATTCTAGCAAAAGAACTATGCAATCAACATTGATTGAGAGTCACTCTCTCTTGGCCAGAGTCTTCTTCAGTCCTTTACATATTTTCCAGAACCAGAGCAAGTTCATCGCCGACAGCACCGCCGGGACGTAAAGCACCAACGCAACTGCGATTCCGTGCATCGCCTTAATCTGTCGAAAATTAAAAAAAAAAAAACCAAAATCGTAAAAAACAAAAAAAAACACATCGCATGCATTGATCAGCTTTCACTGCCTTCCTACCTGATCATAATGTCTGTACAAGTGATAGAAGAATTCCACGAACAGTAAAATTCTCGCAACCTGCAAAAACGCCCAGACGATTCGAATAATCTTCCCGTGAAAACGCCTCAGAACATTAAAAACGAAAACGCCGAAAAAATGATTATATTCGCACTCACCAGCCACGATAACAGCATTACGACTCCGTTCACTATATAAGCCCTCGAATTCTTCTTCCCCGCCGCGTCAAGGTACCTATTTTTTTTTCAAGCGTTTTTCGCATCGAAACGCAGCTCGTTAAAAAAAAAAAAAAAATTCAGCGAAAAAAAGGAGAAAAACTGCGAAATACCATCGGAGATTTATCGAAGGAGTGGTCGCCTCGGATACTAATATCTTATAGGCGTAAACCTGCGCTTCGCCCGTCACCATAGCAAAAGCGGCGCCTCCCAAAGAGAGAAGGTGATGAACTAACTGAAAAAACGACGACCGATAAATAAATCACAGGATAAACGTACGCAAAACCATCGTACGATTTTTGGTGGCTTACATATTCGGACCCGCCCAGAGAAGGATAGTACCAGACTATCATTGCTAGGTCCGAAATAAAATATCCCACGGAAACCTATCGAAAAAACAAAAGGACAAAAGAGATGCAATATGCAAAGATGTTACTTATACAAAGCGCGACGAATTTCGTCGTATAGACTGAAGACAATCGAATCGAATAGCTCACTCCTAAACCGAACGTGGAGAAATTCGAAGTTCGAAGCGTAATGGGCCCACGAAGTGGGTCGTCGGAGTAGAGATTCGACCATAGTGTGAGGTAAAGCGCGACCGATGCTATGTAGACGGCGTGGATCGTAGACATAGCTCTGCGGAAATTTTTTTTTTTTTTGTTAGTTACAATTTATGAAATCGAGCTATCACGTTGAATAAAAGCAATGAATCGAATCACCTATTGTCCCACTCGACTTTTCGGAATTTCGAAAAGTTGGAATACCCTTTGAAGTAAAGTGGGCTAATCTGCTGGCTTAATTCGTATACCTGAAGATATTCAATCGAAGTAGTATCTGATTTCTATAGGCGAACATATATAATGGGAGACAAAAGGGAGAATTGTTACGTATTATTACCTTCTTACAAGCAATGATTCCTACGATGATCGAAGTGGAAGCCATGAATAAATCTGCAGAAACGTAGGTTCTAAGAGGTGGGATTTCGTTCGATTCGATTCCCATTTCCATTGAAAACATCAAGAAACTGTTCCCTGGTTCAACAGAGAAACGCATATTTGATCAAATTGTGTTCTTTCCAGAAAAAAAAAATGAAAAAAAAAAAACTAAAGCTGCATAGCCCATATCAACAGCTATTGGAGATGAGAAAAACTTACTGAAATTAGGGGCGTATATGAGAAGAGCTTAACTACACAATTCAAGAAGAAAAGCGAGCGTTAACTGATATAAGATCATGGGTGAAGTGATGAAGATGAAGACACATGGCTCGTAATATGATGTTTAGGATAGAAACCTCCTAGGCGAGGGTAAGAATTTAGCTGCGCTTAATTGATTGCAAGGGAAGGGAAACAGACGAAGAAAAGAAAAGAACATACCAGACAATATTGAAGGTGGGAATAGAGTTGAAACAGAGTATGCGTTTCGTGCCTCTTCTTTTTTGGGATTATATTAATATTTTTGCAATTTCTGCAATGGGATAAATAATAAAATACCGTTGGCCTTGTGTAGACGCTTTCTCATTTGGATGTTGCACAGCTACGTTGCGTTTATACTTATTATCTTTGCTGTCATAAGTTTTTTGGAAGGCATGGGCCTCTGTTTTCAGGTTCTTTTACACGTTGACTGATATTAGTGCAAGTACGAAGATATATTATTAGTTGTCAATGTCATTCTTGCTTCAGACCTAACGTAACTGCGAGTCAAACAATATTATTGTCAGAGATTTTACTTCTATTTCTAGTTTTATCTACTTGGACGAAAAAATAAATGATTTCATTTCCATTTAAGGTATGGGCTCTTTGCGCTCGCTAGGCTTCTCTTCGAAGCCCAATTACATATAATTTAGAGTTAATGTCAGACATAGTTCCGATAGTTTAGTTAGGATGTAGGACCCATGTTTAAAAGGGATCTATTTGGAGTTTGGTTTTAAAGTTAAGGACAATTTTAAAAAAAGACGCATTTGCCCCTGTCTGTTGCGGAAATTACACGAGTTGCCATCGCCTTCTTCAACCATAAAGAAGTGGTATAGACTGTACATGAAGTGGTACTGTAGACCCATGAATTGGTACGGTGAACAGTGAAGTAGTACTGTAGACCCATGAAGTGGTACTGGTGAATAGTGAAGTGGTACTGGTGAACAGTGAAGTGGTACAAACATTTGTAGACCCATGGAGTGGTACTCTTGACCAGAGGAGAACTGGTACGGGAGACCCATGAAGTGGTACTGTTAACACAGAGAAGTGGTACAACATTTTGTAGACCCATGAAGTGTTATTGTTGAACGAAGAAGTGGTACAGAAGAACTCTTATGTGTTTCTTGTGCAAATATTTACCCGATTTCTGCAGAAACACTAAAGAATTCTCTTCTCCATTCAACAATACCACTTCATGGGTCTACAACATGCTGTACCACTTCTCTGTGTTAACAGTACCACTTCATGGGTCTCCCGTACCAGTTCTCCTCTGGTCAACAGTACCACTTCATGGGTCTACAAATGTTTGTACCACTTCACTGTTCACCAGTACCACTTCATGGGTCTACAGTACCACTTCACTGTTCACTCGTACCACTTCATGGGTCTACAGTACCACTTCACTGTTCACCCGTACCACTTCATGTGTCTACAGTACCACTTGATGGATCTACAGTACCACTTCCTGTTATGTTGCGCTGGATACCACTTCATAACTTTTCTTTTATGAGGGTATTTTCGTCCAACAACCTTAATTCTAACTAAAATTCTGAAATAGATCCTTCAAACTAAATAAATTATGACAGGGACCTGAATTCTATTTGCAAAAATTATGGGGGCTGAATTCAAATCGTCCCTATAATTTATGTAAAAATGAACTCGGCGTAGTTCGTTTATTTACAAAAAGTAAACGTTTTCTGAACACAATCCATAGACTAGGGTTTTTGACTTGAGTTATCATGGCATGTCGCCATCTTATCTTATTTGAGACTTTACTTTATGAATGTTTGCTGTAATGTTAATGAGGTTGCCTTTGAGAGTAATATAATATTGTTTAAATTAGGAAGATACCTAATTTTTTACTGGTCGCCAGCATCTGAATTTTAGGATAACTAAGACAAATCATACACAATTTTTGTTGGAAAGAAAACCGGAAAAGGAAAAATCAACTCTTTCTAAAAGTTCAGTACTTACTAATCGACCATAACAATTAACAAGTATTATTGGACAAGAAAAAGAATTAATAGCAATATGTAACGGACAAGGTAACATCTTACACCATAATACACATGATTAGAAACAAATACAAGTGCAAGCAGCAGACTAGAAATGGATTATTTAATGTTACAAAGAATAGTGTATACGTTTGTGATATATATCAATATGATGATGCCATAGTTAGGTCTAAATTGATTGGACTAATCGGCTTATAAGACTCTTGATGTGATTGATTGCTGCCTAAACTTATAAAGTTCATCATCTCCGATTGTGATTCCATATATGCCCCTGACAGTTCTCCACTCATTGAGTTTATTATTGCATCCTCACCGTCATTATTTTTATGTTCTTTTCCACCATGTGTGTCGATCATCTGTAGAAACATATATAGTGATCATTACAAATTAATCACACACAAACACATACACACACACACACATATATATATATATATATATATATATATATTCACCTGGTATACGAAGTCATTCTCAAAACCCTTATTGGTAATCAGTTTCCTTTTTCTCTTATGATGTGAGGTTTCTCTAAATCCTTCGCATAAATCTCTGTTGCAAACATATAAATGGAGGCCCCAGACACAAAATCAAGATAACACTAGTACAGAATAAGGTATAGGCGACGGCATTCTTTCAGCTAAATATTTATATAACTTCACTAGCGCCTATACGTAGCGAGAAAAAAGTTACATAAACTTAATGAATTAAATTATGAAATTAATTTAATTCTCAAGTACCGTAAAGGGTTGGAACAATGCTTCGATTTCTTCATCGGAGAAAATTCATTTAAATCGATGCCTTCCTTCATGTTTCTGTACATCTGTTCATTAAATGGGCAAATTAACATTCGGTTCTCGATTTATGATATTTTAAGGTTAATTCAACTAGCCTTTAGCGACTCGCTAATACATAATTTATTTTAGGTGAATTTCCATTTTCAACAAAATGGCCTAGTTACTTTACAAGTTAATGAAGCATTAAGGAAGAAGTTAGAAGAAAGTGGAATACCCTGGGATAGCAAAAATGAAAAATGAAAATGAAGAAGAGAGAGATATTTGAATATTAAAGAATAAAGTATAAATTTTGGCTGCACTAGAATCGTTTGGTACAGTTCAAGAATGCATGCCTAACTAAACAAGCATCTAATAATGGAGCTATGCTCATAACCTTAAACATCTTCCCTGTACATCTTAGAGCGTTATTATGTATATATAAAGAGAGGAATTTTATAGTGCTCACCTTATCTGAGCACCTTACGTGTGCACCTGCCGATTTGGCACTGATTCGTGCAATGTCGACATCTCGGACGATGATGTGGTATGTTTACGCTTTATGTGGCACCTGTTATGTGGCATTGATATCATCGTCCGAGATGTCGTCCAATGACATGTAGTGATGTAGATGGGTTTCTTACCTTTTGTGGAAAACAATTACGGTTTCAAATTTTGTTGCATCTAAAGTAACCACCGGGGTCTATTAATTTCGTTAGTGCGTTCATATATTACGAAGCTTATGACTGGAAAATCCGAAATATATGTATATAGATGACAATATAATTAACCAAAAAGCTAATCTATTTAAATTCCTGAGAGAAGAAAGTAATTACTTGGAGATGACTCTTGATATGTGAAATCTTGATCCCTCGAACGGACATCATTTGCATTATTTTCTTTGGAGTTGCTTCTGCAAAAAGAAGAGAAAAATAATAGCATAATAAATAATAAATAAATAAATACACAAATACACATCTGCTGTAATATATCGAAGATCCACTTCTTGAAGATCATGGTGTTAAGTTAAATACCTAACTCTTTCTCTTCTTGTAACTTCAATTTTCACCGTCGATCTTTCTTGATGTGGGCTTAATATAGTCTACAAAATCTTCCTAATTCATCATACAAAAAAAAAGAACTTACTGTATTTCCCACCAAGACTTCGAACAGCTTCAACAAACTGGTCATGAAGCTTGGGACTCCATCGCAGGCGAGGAAGAAGGGATTTCTTGTACTTTCTAACCCTATTTTTCTCAAGAGAATCGTTCATCATCATCATCTCTTTTGGTCCACTCAATATTAGAGATAACACCTACATCAAATCAAAAGAGCACACACGCATAGAACTGTTTATTTGAATGAGTTATTTGCGGATGCGAAATTTAGAGTAAATGATAAGCCAAGGTAGAGAGTTATTGTTTGTATGGTTGGATATAGTAGACTTTTTTTAGGGCGTCTGTAGACTTTTGTGCCAAGTTTTATCTATGCATTCCAATATTCCTTCACGTGCCTTATTCTTATTATTGTTATTATTATTTTTAATTTATCTATATACACAGGTTTTGAATAAGACTATTGAATTTTTTTTATTAGGGTTTATAGGGAAGAGTACGAGGGTGCGTATCTGTATTATTGTATCCCAATATCTCGTCTTCTTTTGACGTTGTCGAAAGAGAGTCGGTTACATTAAAGATATATTTTGATTATTTCTTATTCGCTTTTAAGGCATAATGATAATGTTAGTCAATCAACATCCATACATACTTGTTTCCAACGTTATTCACCAACTTTGCTCATGCTTTGAAACATGTTAGAAACCAATAATAATAATTATAGTTTTTCCGAAGTATGTTTGGCCGCTAATATGGATTGGCTAGTAGAGAGCTGGTTATATATGATCAATACGCATATGCGCAGTAATATATGACTCAAGCATGACTTTATAAAACTAATAAAAGTGCTTATTTATCATCTTCCTGTATGCCTGTGTATTCCCACTGCTAAGACCATCAGGGCTTGTTTGATAAGTGTGTATGGGTGTGTGTGGGTGTGTATGGGATGTGTATGAGTAAGTTGTGTCGTGTTTGATATCTGTGTGTAGGCATACATGCCTTGTATGACTATACACGTCTATTACAAGGTTTTTGGTTATAGGTCTTGTATATCCATACCCACCTTTAAGGTGGTTATGGGGTGTGTATCACTAATCCATACACACCTATACACATCTCAAACACATCTATCAAACACAATTTATATCATTACACAAATAATTAATACACACATATCAAACATGTTAAAACACAACATCAACAAAATCCTTGTATAGCTATACACAAATAACTTATTCCCATGTAATCCCTAAACACTGATATCAAATGAGCCCTTATATGAACATTGAATGCCCATTGAACAGCACATAATAAGTTAAGCTATTAAACAACGAAAAAAAAAAAAAAACAAGGTTGCATTTTTCAATTGAAAAAAAAGAAATGGAGTTGCATTTTTCTCATGCAATGACGGTGCCTAATTCTGGTCCCATTCTACGTTTATTTGTACGTACGAAACAAATAAGATGTGGTGAAAAAGGAATTAAAGGCGAGGGAAGAATATTATAAGTAGCTATTTTAATGATCTACAAATTCTTGTTGTTACATTCTTTTGAAATGTCAATTCCCATTGGAATTTTTCCTTTCTCCTCCGCCGTATTTATTACATGCACGGAACATGTGCTTTCCTGTGCTGTATCAATGCATACCTTATGAATTTGACATTTCGTGAGATTAAAAAATCTACATAGATTTGAAGAAGAATAATCATCAGAGCAGAAGAACTAATCATCATTGGATCATTATTTGGTTACACCACACGCTAAAGTCTTATATGTCAATAAAAAAACAAAAAAAAAATACATAAAATTGAGACGGAGAACAAGCGAAAAGAGGAACGAAACGTGTATAAAACATATATGAAGTACAATAATATATGATAAATGTCGGTTTACGAAGTCAGCTAAGAGCCACGGTTTTCAAACATCTTTACTGTCCCAAAAAGGGTAATTCACATGTTGCGTTGGAATTGTGTGCAAGATTGTCGTTGAACTCAATGCAATCAAATTGTACGAATGATCAATATTTCATGCCAAGAGTCATTGTAAGAAGATGATATAACGCAGCCATTTCCAAAAAAAAAAAAAGGCAAAACAAAAAGAAGTCACCTTGTTCTTGTGACATGGTCCTTATAATGATTTGGTCGAGCCTATGTCTTTTTTTTTTTAGTTTCTTGAACTTTTAATACGTAAGCATATAAATCATTCTTAATCAAGATTTTGCTGCTATTCCTGGCGGTAATTTAATGCTCGTTTCTAGCAAGAAGATGGAAATATCATAATCGCCTATTCTTTAGATTTGAGAAATCCACTGCATCTCAAGAACCATACATGCCAAAAATTGGCAATTTACTTAGAGAGGCCATTTCTTCATGGGCCACCATTTGGTAGAAATTAAAAATTCTTGTTTCGACTAAAATGAATAGGCCTGAGATGCTCTAACTTTGTCTTTTTCTAGGTTTTATTTAGTGATACAATAACGGCTTCAAAATGGTTTTGCAGCAACAAAGCCATGTCACATTTTTGGCTCTCTTTTGCATCAAAGTAAAAAGGGAAAGTTGACTTGGAAACTATAAAACAAGAAATTCATCTTTTCCTTTTGTCATCCTTTCGGAATCAGCATGTATTGAAAATCTAAGCCGTTTTTCTCTCATAAAAAAATACTTTAAATGCCAAGAATCCAATGTTCAATCCATTTTCTATAGGCCTTACATAGTTTATATTTTATTTCCGATACCATTTCTTGCATAGGCTGTTCAGACAAAGATTCCATACGATCAATTACTATTACACTTTCCTCATTACATACATTTTTATTAAGTTCCTCCTCACACACAAACCCTACAATAATACATTGGTAAAACATCGTATGGCTTCGCTCGAACTCTCAAGAGTCGAAGGCTTGATCCCATATGCCATTCGAGCCCCACAGTTCACAGAAAAGCAACGCCTTTTCCTCGCAATAACGTTTCCTATCTTCCACCTCAGCCTTCCCATAATCACAAAATGCAGAACCTTAGTTTGATTAAGTCTAACCTCCTCATTTCCCAGCAAATAACGAGCCACGTCACCTTGTTGGACATGAAACGAAGCTGAGACGGGAATTTCAGTTACTGCACCACATTCTTGACGAAACCTAGGAATCGATGTCTGAGGCGTAATCTTCTTGCCGTTGTAAGAAGAATAGAAGGTCATGCCATCGTAGAGTATTGCAGCTGCCTTGTTTGGATTGATGGATTGGAGGCTGAGGTGGATATTAGTAGAGGAGCTTGTTATAAGAGTGATCTCAGCTTTCGTAACTGAAAACCTGGGATTTTTCGGGTCGAAAATCAGGCAAACGAGGGATATGATGACAAGTATTGCGAGGAAGAATGCGAATAATAAGTATAGTAAGAACTTCTTGGTGATGATGATGAAATTCTGGCCTTGTTTGTTAGCACAGTGTTTGGGCGATCGCTCGCTCGTTCGAGACATTTGAACCAAAGTGAGAAAGACTATGGTAGACAAAGGGAAGGGAAGATCATATTATGGGGCTTTTATAAAGGATGCAATAATAGAGACAAGAAAAAAATAGCATAGTATTTCATAAAAAATATGGTTAAGTTCAAGAAAACCTAATGAACTCTGTCCATGACCGATGGCCTCCATACAATGTCATTGGACGACACATTTTGCTTATGACAGAAAAAAAAAAAGAAGTCTTTTTTTATATTACAGACAATTAGAGATGGAAAGAAAAGCACGCGAGTCTTAATCACTGCATAATAACTAGACTTGGACTGGGACAGTGACGTGTTAACCTAATATCTCTCAATGTCGAGAGAGTTATATAACTTACTCAAGTTGTTCAGTAGAGTTCGAAACGTGGTTATGCTTTCCTGAAATATGCAAAAGCCCATCAAAATACGACCCTTTCCTTTTCAAGGAAAAAGGAGATCTTTACTCAAAAACGAAAGAACTGGACATAAATAGGATGAAATATACGTAGAGGACTCCTTGAATTGTCGTGTTTTGGCCTAATAAACCATGTTCTCATTAAACAAAATGAATTTTCCACGGGTCGAAAACGAAGTTATGTTATCCATCTTCGATCGTTGAGAAGAGATCCCTTATCGTGTCTGTACATTATACTGAAGCCTCTGCTGCCTTTCAAGAACCAAAAGCCTCTGCCTTCTTCTTACCTCGTTTCCGCTGTCATCCTTTCGGCCAAATCTTTCGCAGTTATTACAGTACGAAGAAATTGAATTACGGGTTCATAAATTAACCCGCCGATGAGTTCCCAGACTGAGGATCATTCGCTGCTCGTCGAACGAATTGCCCTCTGACACGTGGCCTCTGCTCGGCCAGCTTCTCCTGTAAGAGAAAAAAAAAATTCAATCTTGATTGGTTTAGTACACGATGCACATACGGTTGAATGTTAGATCGTTCGGATTGAAGTAATGAATATGCTGGGATATGCACACTTTTTTCTCGAAGCACCTCTCTTTCCTCTTCATCCTAAACTTCGTAAGAGCAGCTTCTTTCTGCGTGGATCGATTAGAACGAGGAGAAGCTACTTCTTGGACATGATTAAATCCTTGTTCATTACCACCTTCATTCGTAGTACTATCGTGATAATAATGATTCACATCGCCAAGCGTTGCCCTTCTCCGTCGCTGATCCTCTGCTCCGTGAAATCATAAAGTTTGCTCCTTCGAGGCAAAGATTTCGAAGAATTTGGCCCGAAACAGACCGATATATTTCTGGGGCGTCCAAAGAATCGTAGCCATTTGTTACATTTTCTAATCTTAAACCTCTAACTGGGATAGGCTGAGATATGTCTCGGTTCTGATTGTTCTGTGCGCTCGGTGAAGTGGAACTTTCGGGATTAATCGACCTGTTTACGTACCTGCGTACAATTGCGAATCATTTTATGTAATAAAAGAATGGACTTCGCCTTAATTTCTCGAAAAAAACCCACCTTGAAAATGCAGAGTGCGATCGAGTGATTTAACCTGCGACTTTCGTCCTCTGATTGATTCACGGAGGGATGAGATCTTCTCAAGGACAAATCCAACCGTCGAGAAATATCTTTTGAAGGGGCGCTTTCGAGGGCGCCTTTCGAAGAGTTGTTAGCGTCGAAAGCTCCAATCAAGTCAATGGCTTCCCTGCAAGAACTCTGAAGAACTTGACGATTCTCAGAATTTTTAACGATCGCATTATCTCCTTTTGCCTCATTATTGCGTACGAGCGTTCCCCTACTTTCTTGATGGCGCAAGTCTTGCCCCGTAACATTTACGTCGTCCGAAACAATAATATCTGCAACGACTCCATCGTTCTCCAACTCGGGCTTCGTGCATGAACGCTGAAGTTTTGAAAAAAGAGAATATTAAAATCGAGGAACTCGCCTTAACGTTGGTCAATCTAAACAAGCAAAAAAGAATACCTGGGCATCGCTTCCTTTCTCAATGCCTTCCCTATTTCTTTCGAACACACGACGAAACCGCTCGATTGGTTACTGACTTCGTGATTTTCAGCAGTGGCTTCGATTTTTCGCTGAGCAACGCTCTCGTCGGGAGGGCCGGGCCCACCATCAGCAGCAGCACTACTCGACTGAATATTCATCGTGTATATAACGAATAAAATCTCGACTGTATTACTTCGTTGAAAAAAAAAAGAGACAAAAAGGGACGGGACTTGTTTTCTCCCAACGTGTTGCCCACAGATTTCTCAGCTCGTTCTTCCTCACGGGCTTGACGAGAAAATCTGCTGCACCTCTAAGCATGCATTTATAGACCATGCTCATGAGTCGTTCGTCGACATCACTGTGTTTGTTACGAAAACATTAATTCAAGAATTTGTGGTTTCATATAGTTGAAGAACTGAATATGAAGGTTCAACGCACTTATTACGGGACGTCGTGTTCCATGATTAAGGTTAGAAGGGCATAGCCAGAGATTGAGGGCAGTTCGACTTCGGTGAGAATTAGGTCTATGCTTTGAGGTCTTCCTTTTAAAAGATCCCATGCTTTCAAGCCATCAGCTACTGCAGCAACTGTTATTACATGAAAATGGAGTTAACGAGTGTAGTTTTTAACTAAGCGAATTAATGTACAATAGACAGAACACTTGAAATGTTCATAAAAAAGAAAGGTTGAAACTTTCATGGACCAAGTTAGGCTGAGGTTAGGCAGCATAGAGGCAAGAGGCAGAAGCCAAGTATTAGGCAAAAACTCACGATTTTTCGAAAACGAAGAGCAAGACACGTTAATAAAGTGACAACGATTCAAGAAAAAAAAAAACCTCAATAGTATGTGTTCGAAGATCAACGCAGGTCATTTGGGCTTAACAAGAGACTAATGATTCAAGAAACAAAAAAGTGTTCCTTTATAAGAGGAAGGACGTGAATGAGTGGAGACATACATTGAACAGCAAAAGCAATCATCTTTCGTACAATCAATGTACGTTACCGCCTACAAAATCATCAACGGGTTATTAAAAATTCGCCACACACATGAAATCCCAAAACCAAGAAAGAATCCCACAGTAAGAATTATTACAAGCTTTCAAGAAAGAAAGGAAGAAAGAAAAGAAAGAAAGAAATCGAACCTCTGTAGCTGCATTTTCTGAGGAGGGCAGTAATGACCTGCCTAGTCGAATCATCAGCTTCCACCAAAATCACCCTCACGACCACCTTCAGCAGAAATCTATCCCACCTCACAACAGAAACAGACACGTCAGCATCTCCTTCTCAGCTGTCTGATGTGCCACGTCAGCAGGACCCATCTTACTGTTGCCCAAGAACACAGCCTTTTGAGCTCCCACAAGTTTCTGTCTCTGGCTCAGTGTTCGTCAAATGAGCGCAAGAAGACATATTCATTTGGCCATTTCGAAACTCCTAGAAAATACCTAACCCCATTTTTTCTTGTTTTTTGCTGATATTTCGATGCGTTTGGGTTACTTTTTTGCTGAAGTAACGGTCTAGGGGTGGTTCGGTCGGTATACCGTACCAAAACTGTGATATCGTATACCGTACCGCGAAATTTCGATATCGGGAAAAATCATACCAATACCATACCAAAATTTCGGTATAACTTAAATTTCGATACTGTATCATACCGAAATTTCGGTATGGTATCGGTATCATACCTTTTATACCATTAACACAGAGGATTTTTTACCATGCGTGTCTCGGAACTCATTAATTCGTTGTTGTCGAATTTTTAGTAAATTCAAACACCTTAGGCTTCAATAAGATGGATTATTAATACCATATTATCCAAAGTAGAAAGATTTTTAATTCCTAAAATAACCTTAAATAATTTACATATTTTAGTCAATCTCCTTAATAAGGCAAAGAACTTTACATAACCACAAAATACAACGTTATATACAGATTAATTGCAACGAAGAGGCTATGTAAAAAAATTAGTGAAGATTAACAAAAATTAATTGCATCAAAATTAGCAGAAAATTAGTGAAAATTAACAAAATATGGTGAGCGTCAAGGGAATAGTTAATAATTTATGCGCTAAATAAATTAATGAAGATCCTTATAATATTTTTAACCATTTTATATTTTTTGAAATAATATAGTATATGTAGGTGTGTGTATGTGTGTATATATATAATATTAAAAAATTTAGTATTTCGGTATCTCGGTATACACCTAATTTTTAAAATTTTCATACCATTACCGTACCGAAAATTTTCGGTACGGTATCATACCTTACCAAAAACTTCGGTATACCAAAATTTTCGATATTTTCGATACGTTACAATACGATAAGGACGATATATCGGTATTTCGGTATATTTCCCCAGCCCTATAATGGTCAGCTTTGAACCGCCGCTCCAAGTCTGAAAGCTCTTATATTTGTTCATCGTTACATCACATTAGGAAGTTCGGAATATGTTGTGCCATTTTACAGTTTATGTCCTGAATTTTTTATAATTGAGTTTCGCACCCTAGAAGAAGTTACATGGTTTAATGGAAACAGTAGTAGTAGTAATAGTAACAACTAACAAGGTAAATGTCGATTTGATAATCAAACAACTAAAGAAAAATGTTTTAGTGATGAATATGTCTTTTTGTGTGTTAGACCATCTCCAACCGATAAACGCATTCTCAAACTCAAACGCATTCTCAAACTCAAAATGCAGTAATTCTTCTCCAACCGATAAACGCATTCTCAAACTCAATAGACTATTTTGTAATATTCACTTCCACACCAATTTTTACAAATTTCAATACTACCCACATGTTTTACAAATTTATAAATTGGACTACAAAATATTATTTTAAATTTAATCGAAAAAATAAATAAGGTTAATAATAAATGCCAATTCACTGTTTATGAATGGACAAGTAGAATATGGAGCCGTGAATGTGAGCTTATGTAGATTAATAATTAATATATTTATGATATATTATACCAAGAATGCCTTAAAAAATTCGGACATGATGAATGAACAGCTTTTGCTTTCTCTTTATGACAAGAGCAGTGATGATGAATGGACAGCTTTTTCTTTGTCAGATTTTTTTCACCTTTTTCTGCCTCAAATTGTGAATGTCATAATTTCAGCTTTTTCGGACATAAAAGTGAAAATGCATGACTTCATTGCAAATAAAAAAATGGCATCGCAAAATAACTGATTGAAACGCAAATATGCGTTTTTTCTTGAGAGAGAAATTAAAAATCCGATTTTGCGTTTTATTTTTGGTATCGGTTGGAGTAAATTTATTAGCTTTTTTTTGGTTTTGCAGATCGGTTGGAGATGCTCTTAGTACGGTAAGCTATGCAGTTGCAGTCTTCACAACAGTCAATGAGTGTCCAAATGAAATAACTTGAAGCATCTGAACTGAAATTGAGAGGAAAAGTTAAGGAGGGACTAATGAGTTAAACAGAACATTACATATGGTGTATTATGAAAATTTAGTTTCTAATGGATATTTTTCAAGAATTACAAAGCCATGAGAAAACGAAATATCTCGAATACTATTTATGTGTGTATGGCCCAAATCGAGTCATTGGATTTCCCTCCCTTTTCCGTTTCATATTTACTTTTTCTCCCATGATATTTTAGCTGGTGGCAAAAATTTATTGAAGGCATATATGACTTAGGACTCTACCAATCGAGAATATTAAATCGTTTCATATCCAAACCAAGAATATCATGCTGTATGATTCATCGAGATATTTATGTAAGAAACTACTTTTGCTTGTCGGGGGACACAAAGAGAGATATTTTTCATGTTCGATGGATAGGACCTTGACATATGCCATATGGACAAATAATTTTTTTTAAAAAATAATGGCTTGGCTTTGGTGTTCATAAGCACGATCAATTTGTTTATTTCAAGAATGCAATCTATAGGTTAATTATCGGATTCTCCAAACACGTTTAGCCATTGGTTAAGAATAATCTTTTTTTATGGATTTTGGTAAGAACAAATTTAGTAGTGGACGTGGCGCAATTTGAAACTTTGTACTATGTAACTTTCCGAGATTCCACCGACGAGGAACACGACAGTACGGAATTATCGGTCACTGATATAAAAAAAGAAATATATAAAAAAAATCACTTGTTAAGATCACTTGTTAATATAGTGCTAAGACGATCTCCAATCGAATAACTCATTCTCAAACTCAAACGCATTCTCAAACAGTAATTCTTCTCCAATCGACAGACCAATTCTCAAACTCAAAAGACCGTTATTGTAATATCATCTTCTACCTTATATTTTAATATTACCCATCTAATTTACAATGTTACCAATTAAACCACATTGTTATTCTAATTCGATTAGAAAAAAATAATGTCACAAAATTAATAATAAACTCAATATTTCTTCATATAAGAAAACATAGAAAAATAATTAATAATAACAAGAGTCCTTTTATATACTTTTATTTATCTTTTATTTTTATATGGGTACTTTAACAATAAAATTAAAAATAGGGTATACATTGTAATTTTTAAAGCATCAAACGCATCTTTCGGGATATCTCATTCTCAAACGCATATATGCGTTTAAAACAGAAGAGAGAAGACGAAAACGCATTTTGAGTTTGCGTCCGGTGTACGGTTGGAGAACTTTTAGTAATTTTGCGTTTTTTGGTATCGATTGGAGATGCTCTAAAGTGGTGCATGTTCTATTGCTAATAATTAAATATCTTCTAAGATATCTCCGTAATATCCAAGTTGGATCGCCACTAAGAAAGTTATCTATTCTTTGAATGTCGATGTGGATAAGAATCAAAGATATAGAATGTAAGAAAAACTATCAAATTGTAATTCATGCATGCATGTCAGACGTAATTGTCTTCGGTTGAAGTATAATTTGAAAATATCACTCTCTCAATATCTTGTCATGGCCACTTGAAATATACATTAGTATCAAATTCAAAATTACGAAGCAATTTAAATATTCAAAACGAAACTTTGAAGAGGATGGATCCTGTAAAAAAAATCTTAAAAAAAAAAACTCAATGCTTATCCATAGATAATATAATGGGCCCCCACCAAATAGCCCATTAAACAGCCCACATAAAGCCAAAAAGAAAATCAGTCGGTGGGACCCGCGTGTAATGGAGCAATGCAATGGAATCGGACAAGTGGATAAACCACGATTCAAAACTCCAAGCGAAACGTATGCAGCTCCCAAAGAGAGAGTTCTAGGCAAAAGCAAAAAATATCGCAATCCCATCGTAGTTAAGCAGAGAAAATTTGCAGGCGAGTGGAAAAATGATGGCTACTACACTTGCAGCTCCGTGCCTGCGCAGTTCGTTCGACCATCGACGCCACGTTTCTTGCTCTTCTTCGTCTCCTTCTTCATTAGCTTCAGACAATTATCAGCGACTGTCTCTTTCTTCAAGGAGCTCGAGTTTGCAGGGCTTGGGCTTGAAGACCACCCATGGAACGGTTTCTCTCGATCTACGGAGCAAAAGGGCCTCTGGTGTAAGAATGTCGTGGGATGGTCCGCTCTCTTCCGTGAAATTGCTTGTTCAAGGGAGGAACAACGTTGAGGTGAGGCGCCCTTTTTTTCTTTCTAGTGCGTAAAAATGTTGCCTTTTTCCACTTGTTTACGTTCATTTGAAGCTAAAGAAATATGGTGGCATGGTATGGTCTTTAAAGAAGGAAAGAAAAAAGAAGACAAATTCTTGATTTTGTGAGGCACTAAGAGCTTTTTCTCTCACTTGATGTGTACAAAGTTGACCCCCGCCGTCAAGAGCTATGTCGAGGAGAAGCTTGGAAAAGTTGTCCAAAAGCACAGCCATTTAGTGAGGGAGGTCGATGTTCGATTGTCAGCTCGTGGGGGAGAGCTCAAAGGTCCGAAATTTCGAAGATGTGAGGTGTGTGTGCGTGTGTCCATGTTTCTATCCGATACGTGTAATAAATTTAGCTAATTTGCAGTCCCATTAGTTCGTAGTTGTCTTGAATGAGTTCTTGATCTTCGAAGGTGACCCTTTTCACGAAAAGACACGGAGTGATTCGTGGAGAAGAAGACGCAGAGTCCCTCTACGGAAGCATCGATCTGGTGTCGTCGATCATCCAAAGGAAGCTGAGGAAAATAAAGGAAAAAGATTCAGATCGAGGAAGGCATATGAAGGGCTTCGACAGGCTTAAGGTTAGAGATCCAGGGCAGTTGTTGGTTGCGGAGGATTTAGAACCAGTTGCTACTGAAGAAGAAGAAGATGAAGAAGATAATGAACAAGTGGACATTGTTAGTGAGGTTTGTTCTCTTGATCTTTTTAGTTAAACATTCCATTACATGTTTATTACAACGTGAAAATTGCAGATTGTTCGAACAAAGTACTTCGAAATGGTGCCTCTGACGGTGGATGAGGCTATCGAGCAGCTGGAAAACGTCAACCACGACTTTTATGGTTTTCGAAACGAGCAAACGGGTAATAAAACATTCTTTATTTTCTTGTATTCGTAATTTGCAGTTGAACCTGAACAATATTACATTTAAAATTATTATCTTTGCAGGTGAAATTAACATTGTCTACAAAAGAAAATCGGGAGGTTACGGGCTTATTATTCCCAAAGGAAACGGCGAGTCCGAGCAAGTGGTTGTCGACTCTTCGCCAACCTGAACAACTCTGATGCAGACGTTCAAGAAATTGTTTTATTTTCCCAGATAATTGAACACTAGAAATGAGAATGATCCTTGACTTTTTCTAAGTTAAGATGCTTGTAACTTCAAAGCACAATAAATGTTACATAGGGAGGAAGACTTCGGTATGTAATAAAAGTTTTATTTGCCTCAAAAACTCTAAGCCAATCCATCAATGATGATCTTTTCTACATCCGCACTGATGATCTTCATAATCTCCCTCGAACTTTGCTTCAATGGCAAACATTACTTCATGAATCGGATATATATCTCCAGGAGATGTACAATTTAATGGAAGTCCCCAAGTTATTATGCGACTTCACTTTCGACAGAGATGGTGCTTGCAGATACTTTCCTCTTCTTGCTTTTGGTCGAAAATCTAGCAGCAGATACGCTAAGCAGCTTGTTAATGGACATCCCTTCGCCTAAAATCTTCCTCTTCACTTCATACCTGTGCTTGATTCGACCGTCGAGTTTGTACCCCAAAAACGCAGGAAACGCCAGGAGCTCGCCAACTTCACGGCCCATATCGTTAATCAAGTAATCCAGTTTCTCCTCTAACGATTCGTGGTTGTACTGCAATACCTGAGGATGTTTCTTGCTCATGTCCAAAATGTCTTCGCACGTCAAACCGTATCTCAAGTAGACTCCTACAACCTCTTGAAGATTCTTACAGCTGCACCTCGTGACAGCCCCCATGGCAAGAGCAAGCTCCTTCGTCCTATGTTCGTACCCAATCTTGACGAGGAATACAAGTTTATACGCAAGGTTTTCCTCGAAGGAAAGGCTTAGAAACAAGGGCGCCTTGATCAAGAACCTATACACGTCCAGAGAACTCAGTCGACACTCCTTGAGGAAATCGATTCTTGGATGTATTTTTCTCTTTCTGCTGGCGCTGAAGAGGCTGGGATAAACTAGAACGATCCTGAAAATCTCCTCGTGGCTCAGCCCGGCGTACGAGTGTAAGAAATCGACGTGGTCTTTCAAGTGATCGACGCTGTAAGCCAGAATAAATGGAAACTTACGCAGTACAGTCGAAGTGGTAGCTTCGTCCTGCCCGCTGAGGTTTAAGAGGAACCCTATTCTCGGTATCAACTGCGTGTCGAGATCGTAGTTTAAGATGGCTGGCCTACGCAGGATTAGCTCAGCACCGCCAAAACGTTGCAGGAAAGCAAGCATTCTCTCAATCTCTTCCACAGATTTCAGACACAAAGCCTTGGTCAGATTGATGGTATTGAGCACGTGAACTATCTTCTCTTTGGGAATCTCAAATTCGAGCAACAACGTTACCTTTTCCTCGAATCCCGCCAAGAATCTTGGCTCGGTCGTGTTGAGAAGCCTCCCAATCTGAGAAGGGTCGATTTTTTCTCT
Organism: Craterostigma plantagineum; assembly: GCA_027422505.1. Taxonomy (NCBI): domain Eukaryota; kingdom Viridiplantae; phylum Streptophyta; class Magnoliopsida; order Lamiales; family Linderniaceae; genus Craterostigma; species Craterostigma plantagineum. The sequence continues at coordinate 23,258,697 of JAPQWV010000010.1, read as the reverse complement.
CAACTCCAAGCCATTACAGCCAGCAATGAAACGCAGCAGAACGTCGACTTCTCGAGCTGTTAGGACGTCTGGCCTTTTGGTTATTAACTTAGACAGTGTTACGCCATCCAAGCCGATTGACTGCAACGAGTGAACTCTAGCACGAATTGATGCAAAAGGCAAGCTTGTAAGTGCCACATTGGCTTCTACTATAGCTTCAGTGTCTTTGCCACTGAGCCCCATCTCTTGAAACAGCGGAAATAGCATCATACCTAACAAATGCATGCCTAGAGATAAGAATCAATAGCTATTGTGGACAATTTGAGAATCTTCCTCCTTCAACAACACGCTTGATAGGAATCAGAGGTATGATGACGAATGTAGAATAACATACGACACATCAGAAATAGTTTCGTGAAAATGGCAACAAAGAGAATACCTGAATTATCGGAGCTGCTACTTGGGTGATCTCCATTGACGGTTACGGCTCCTCCATATCGGCGACTATGAAGCAGATTCTCTCCCGAAATCTTTCTGTGCAGTGTAAAGCAAGAAAATATACTGCGGGTGGGACGAGCGGATGCGTTAGCTTGGACCTTTGAGTAGAGCGAAGGGATTTTCACTTGATAATTCGCGGGCGGGTATAAGGTGTTTACACCCATTGATGAGCTGAGAAAAGCGAAGAGCGTATGCGCTGAAACTTGGAAGAAGTTCAGTAGAGATTGATTGGATAAGCTCGACCCGGTTTATTATCCGGCTCTACTGTCCGGACCGCTCCTTCTATTCTTTTCATTTCACTTTTGGCGTCTATTTTTAAAGTGGCGTTTGGGTTGAAGAATAGCAAAAGAAAAAATTGGAACGATATTAGCTTTTTACCTCATTTATTTCTTCAATCGATCAAATACAAAAACCAAACACGTTTTGTTCCCCATCGGTGATGAGCAGAAGGAAAACACAGCAAAAGAGACCACTTGCGAGGATTATTTTCAAGATTGTTTATTAAATTCCATCAATAATATGATCATCAACGTAGAGGTGATTTCTCAAGGGACGATCTCTTAGAAGAGTAGAACAAAATTTATTCGATAGAAACAGATGGAAAACTGCGATTCATAAACTAAACTCCAGTTCGACACTAAGAATAATAAAAAGGGTTTGCCCCCCAATAATCAAAAGCTATTTGAACCAAATCAAAATTAAGATTTCCAGAAAAAACCTAGTCGAACAAACTAAATATATTCTCATTGTCGCTTTCTTCCTTGGGCTCTTCCTGGAAAAGGAAAAAAGAAAACATCACGTAACAGTTAACTTCAGCTGGGATTGATCTCACAATATCGGTGAACAGATGAACGAGCATTTCAAGTAACAAAAAACAACCAGAAACTAGCAATATATATAGTATTATCAAATGTACTTTTTTTTTCTCTTCGTTCTCTTGCTATTGAACAATATCAATTTTCAGAAAGCTAAAGAAATGTCGATCTTTTAACTTCTCACTTTTTGCTATCAGGAGTAATGATTTTACAGGCAATAACGTGTACGCAGCACAACTCTAGCCAATTATTGGAAAGACAAACGCAGAATTAAGGGGGAGATGTACCTTCTTTTCCTCGACAGGCGGAGCAGCCGCGGAAGCACCAGAACCAGCTGCGCCGGCCGGAGCAGAAACAGCCACGGCAGCTCCACCACCGCCAGCGCCGACGTTTAAGATGAGATCCTCGATGTTCTTTTTCTCGCACAGCTTAGAGAATAAACTCGGCCAATAAGACTCCACGCTAACATTCCCAGCCTTCACCAGAGTGGCTATTTTTTCGGCCTAGTTAAAAACGAAAAGCGTACATGAATCAGAAACAAACAAATCAGAAAAAAAAAATCAGTGTCTTGTTATAAACGATGCCCAAATTAATTACCGTGATGGGGATTCCATCGTAAACAAATAAAAAAAACAATGTCTTATTATATACGATGCCCAAATTAACTACCGTGATGGGGACATCGTCAAAGCGTACATGAATCAGAAACAAATAAAAAAACAAAGTCTTATTATAAACGATACCCAAATTAATTACCAAGATGGGGATTCCGTCGTCAAAGCGTACATGAATCAGAAACAAACAAATAAAAGAAACAATGTCTAATCATAAACGATGCCCAAATTAAATACCGTGATGGGGATTCCATCGTCAAAGCGTACGTGAATCAGAAACAAACAAATCGGGAAAAAAATGTCATATTATAAACAATTCCCAAATTACCGTGATGGGGATTCCATCGTCATGGAGTATCAAAGCAGCGTAACTGCAGGCAAGCTCGCCGATCGACATTTCTGGTCGTTTGTTTTTCTCTCAGTCGCTATGCGGCTGAATAGGGTTTGGAGTTGTGAATGTGTAAATATGCTTTGCCTGTGATGCCTATATATAGCATTGCACAGGGTACAATGGCCCACTTTAAATATTTCGCTACGGCCCAATACTTGCTTTCCACGTCTAATATTCTTACCAGATTTTGGGATATCTGAATATCCGGATTTCAGATATCGAAGAATACTATCCGTATTTGGTCCGATTTTATTTTCGATATCCGCTTTATTTGAATATTATTGCATCCAATAATTAAATTTATTTTTCTTATATTTTTTTATTATTTTCTTTTAAAATCATTTTTTTATTATCAAAATAAAAAAATTATATTTTTTCATGTAAGAATTTCCTAAATATAATTCACACAATATGTGAATACCACAAATTCGCATTATTTTTTAACTTGCATCTAGATGTTTTTTCGTTTTTGGTTTTACTTCAATGTTATAACAAAGTTTTTTGTAATAATAAAATAATATAAATAAAACTATTCTACATTGAGGATTTTTTTTCCTTTCCGGACCTTCGATTTCTTTTTGGGCTATTTTTTATTTTTGGATATAAAACCAGAATACCGAATATTCGAATTTAAGACTAGCCACTATCCACATCCGATCCGATTTCTAAAATTGGATATCCTTTTTTTTCCATTTTGAAAACCGGATATCCGATTGGAACCAATTTCCGGATTTTTTTTGCTCACCCTATAAATAAGCCATGCATGGCACGAGTTTGTTTTTAAACATTGAGTGTGCGCTGCTCATTTAAACTGAACAAATCCAACATAACACAGACCCCAAAGGTTCGTCCCAAAATCATCAAAAGCAAAGGTTGTCTTAAGAAAATCAAGACTCTGCTCCAAACAAGACATCATCATCATAACAAGTTTTAGAGTTCAGTTCAGACTGATAATAAAACCCCTGAAATCATATGGTTCGGTACGGTTTCTCCTCAAACATTAGGAATGTAAGACTCCAAGTTAGGCGCTGCCTGACCGAGCCTGCAATAGGGTAAACGTTAGCAAATTTCTCATACATATAACGATAGCTTATCCCTGGCCAACCACGAAAGACCGCAGAGTGTAATGGTAAGTTTAAATAAGCCATGTGATTTTACCTGGCGAGGGGATGCAGATTTCGACCTTGACTTCGACCTGGATCGACCCCTTTAACCAAAAGCAAAACATTTGATGCAACTTTTAGTTAAAAATATCGTAAACATATCTTAAAATAATGACAGGGTGTGTGCTCGTTTGAGACTACATATTCTGTTTAGTTTTTTTATCATACGACATTTTGAGCTGAAAACGCAGTATATAATATAGTCATGTCATGACCTGGTGGGGCCTTGGCCTAATTCAGTAAACAAATCTAACCTGGATGGTTTTGCAGGAGATGGAGAGCGGGATTTAGAGACAGATCTGCCAGGGGATCTGCTGTACAATGTTATAACTACTCGTCAGTTCCAAGTAGGTAGATAGAAAAACTCATGTTCATCATTTTCAATAGGATAACACCAGAAAGAGATCATCAATGAGGTACAAATGCACCTTCTGCTCCTCTTCGGGCTTCTGCTCCTCTTTGGGCTTCTGCTTCTGCTTCGACCCCTACTTCGGCTTCTTGATGGGCTTCGCCTGTACTCCTTCACCTGAGAACCAAAAAACACCCAAATCACCATCACTCCTTGTTGCTCAATAAATAATGAACTATCACTTGACTCATTGATCTACATGGGGCGACAATGAAGTGAGTGCCTTCAGAGATGTAGGGAAATCAAATACGGGTATGATATAAGCAAGTATGTGTATAGTGCGTGTTAACTATTTATAATATTGATATGGGAGGGGACAAATAAGAAATGAAATGATAAATCAGTCAAGTAACAGACCCGAATGTACGATCTGGTCCAAGGATTTTTGAACTCAGTATCATCAAGCTTCCGAATCTGGTGGGAATGAATGATAGCTAAGGTCAAAATTGGAAAGATAATTAGCAGACCATTAGACAGCTTCAGCAAAATCCCTCATTTACTTACAGCATATTTCATGTCCTCGTAATTAGTGTAATCAACAAGGCCATATGCTCCTGTTAAGCGTAACACCTCGGGATTAGAGAACAAGAGGCAAAACAAGTAAAAGAAGAGTCACATGCCAAAATACATGAACTACGAAACAAAAGGTGGTGATATTAATTGAAGTACTAAATGGCACATGAATATGAGCCTAAGAATTATTAACTAGTCGAAACATATGAGACTGGTACGACAAATACCTTCACCATCACGATAAACTTCAGCGAAACAAACATCCCCAGCTTTGCGCATATGATCCTGAGAGAATTCCACAAGGACGTTAGTACAAATACAGCACAGGGATAAACTCAAGTAACACTATTATTCTTGCACTTACCTTCAGATCTTGCCATGAAGCTGAAGAAGGGAGCCCACGAACAATAACTAACACAGGAAGCAACAATGAATTGTTAGGAATTGGAAAATGCATGCAGCAAGAAGAACACCCTGAAGCTGCTATATGCATATACCTCGATATTCTGAATGGCGAGAAATTCCATTTCGTCCACCGCCGCCGCCCCCAGCATAACCACCACCACCACCACGACGGTCACTCGAAGACGAACCCCTGCCACCATGGGCAAGTTCAACCTAAATTGAGGAGCAGCGAGACGTTAAACACGTTTACGAGCCAAAACAATTGTAAAGTAACATATGCATGATAGGCTTGAAATAAACAATTTGTATGTTCACCCTCAAACGACATCCATCAAAGTTATAGCCATCTCTTCCCCTGATAGCATCTTCTGCATCTCTAGCACTTTCAAACTAAACAGCACAAATAAAGGTTAGAACAATTTATCTTAAAGTCTAATAGGAGTCAGGAGATAAAAAATAATTATCTGTATCACATTAAAAGCAAAGGAAATTACCTCAACAAAAGCATAGCATGGAGGACGAGGAGGGACCTTCAACTCGATATCCAATATGCGACCATACTGAAATAGGAGAAAATTTATGGCCATGTGACAACTTTTGATGCAAAACGTTAACCAACATATCCTAACAAAAACACAAGGAAAGATGTCCGAGCAAACCTTATAAAATAGGTCCTCGACTTCAGACTCCTTGATATCAAGAGGAAGGTTGCCAACGTAGATCATACGGGAAAAACGGCTACTCATCTTGGTTCTTCAACTAAAACCCGGGAACTGCCCCAGATGAAAAATTGTTCAAGAATGAGAACCACTTAAAGCAGAAAAGAGAGCCCATCATAATCTCTATCCATCTCCAGTTAGCATCTCAAAAAATCGAGCATAAGATAAAATTCAAAATATAACATGTGAAGCAATCCAAGAGAGCAATCCATGAGGTAAGCGGTGCTCCCATTTGCTCCAAGATACTCCAAAGCTATTTTATATAGAATAAAAACGTCTCCTCATCCTTTAGGAGCGAGCTAGAGCATCCAACTATATAAACATATCAAAGTTTTCCACAATGATTTCTCCCACTCCCACTCCCAATTTACATCCCTATGCAAGATTGCAAAGCTCATATTTGCCAATGCCCTTGACATCTATCATCAATAAAGCAATCACGTCATGAAAACAAGCAATGGTTTTTTATCTTACGTATAATCACCTTTATAAGTTTAAGAGGTGAAAAGTCTTGTTGGATGAAATACAACACAGAGAACTTGTTTTGACCCTTTTAATATAATGTGCCAATCATGCTTGTTTGAATTATTAGTACCACGCGGAACACAAGGCAAATCTCAACCAAAACTTCACTATTATCAGAAAAAATATAGAAGACTGATATTCAACAACCACCAAACCTGTTAACCAGCTGTAACAAAGAAAATTCCTTGCAAGATCGACTCAGGAGACTACCAGCATCAAAATCCAAGTGTATTAGACTCAAATCTAAAATTCGCGAAATCATAATTAAGGGAACAGAACTCTTCCCCCAACTTCAAAAAACTAACAGATCGACAGTCTCAAATCCTTAAGACACACCGAGTGCGAAATTCTAAAGTCCCCTTGAGACAGAATTTCCCAGCCGAGAAAGAAAAACGAGAACTTACTCACCGATTCAACTTGCAACCAGCTGTCTGAGCTCAGAAAGAAATAATTTCCTAAATTAATACATAGGAAGTACAAATCGAGGGTTTTCACATACGATTAGGGGAGGCGCATACCTTTATATTCGCGTTAAGAGCGACCACCTCGATAATCTGCTTTCTAGGGTTTCTCTACCAGCGCTCGAAACGTTTCCCCAATTCTTTACTTTTTGTTTTCGATTTTTAAACGCGTCTATTGTGTCCTTTCATAAATGTTTCGGCCCAACCCAACAACAGTAAGGATATATTTGAAAATACTTAATTACTGATGTTTTCTTTTTTGCCTGGGGCCCGAATACCTCAAAAGTAGGGAATTTAAGAAGCATCACACTGTTCCCAAATAACAGAAAAATGGAGTCCACTGTTCCCAAATAACAGAAAAATGGAGTCCACAAATCCAGCAAAAGAAAGGAGAAACGAAACACTACAGCATTCAATAATTGCATCAATGACCAAATAATGCCTCAAAGCATCATGCATCCCATCTTTTTCTTGGCTATAGAGATCATCAAGCCTCTCTAGTGTAAGCTCGGACGGCAAAGGCCAAACCCAAGATCAAGATTGGCACGAGGAACTGCAATATCTTGATCACAAACTCGGACGTCTTGTCGTGGTTGTAAGCAGCTTGCTGAGGGGGAACGTACTCCCGCTTGAGGGGCACCGTGGCCATGTCTATCTCTCCTATCAAGTATTGGCCCATCATCTCCCGGGCAGTGTCGCTGTGTCCGACGTCTTCGAAATCGGTGGTAGCATCTTTACCTACGAAGCAGACATCGTATGGAATTTTACGGTTTCGTTTTTGAGTAAATGGGAGGTCTAATTTTGGAGGGTTATTTACCAGTAGCAGATAAGAGAACTTCGTCTCCTCCTGGGTGGTCGTCCATAAACGGTGTTACGTCGTAAACCTGAAAAAAAGGGGGAACGATGTTTTTTGCTTCAAACTAGTGCACCACTGATGGTGTTTATTCTGGCCTAGTTCTCTTGGTCAAAGAAACAATGTACGACTTGTTCCAACGAACGGATATAAAACAACCTTCTCAGGTCATATTCAAACTAACAAGAAGCAACTTAAGACATAGGTATATCTTAATAGCAACACAGAAGGTAATTAATTTAACCGATAGATCTACACTCATTGCCAGTTATTCTACTGATCAATCAATCATTAACGGTAAACCCATGTTTCAGCTGTGATCAGAACAAGGAAATGCAAGAAAAAGGAACAGAGTTGAAAGGAATCATTGTACCCAGCTCTTGACTGAGTGGAGTACTTTTCCAGTCGAGGAACAACAATCAAGTCAAGAGCAACTATAATTTGCATAAAGTTCTAACTTTTATGATTCATTCAAATCAAACTCAGGCCAAGCTTAGAGTAACAAAAAAATGAACAAATCAGCTCATAGCAAAAATAATTAGATCAACCCCTAAAATAACCTATTTGACGGAAAAACAACAAAATATGAGCAGTTAATAAGATTAATCAGTCAAATACAGTCAACAGACAGCAGAGCCGACTGCATGATCTAAATCAAACCCAAAATCTTATCAACAGTCGTATTTCTCACAAGTAAAAACGCATAGATTGAATTATTCTCAAGCAAAACAACCTTTCCATTGATTATGAGCCAACAATCTTTCGTCTTGTTATGCTTCGAAACCTCCTCGAACGTGTGAACTTTCGGATCCGCAACCATCTTCGAGCTTTTTCCCCTCCGACGAAACACTCGAAGAAATTGTAGCTAAACCGAGAATCGTCCACCTAACCAAACCTAGGGAGCGAAAGAGAGCTACCAAGCACGATTTATATAATAGTGATTCCTCAAAAATGTGGATCGCGATTATCTTTTAGATCCATTGTTTTCTTGTTATTTCAATATGATCCCTAAGGTTTGTAATTTGCAAACGGAGTCAATAGTTCAACTCAAACTAAACTACCAATAAAATGGAGCAACATTAATTAACAATATTTGCTTTTGTTTGTTTCATGCCTCACTAAGCGATTCCCGTCGGCCGCGAGCCTATTTAAATACTGCATTGCATCATTGTCAAGAGGATAAATTAAATTATTTTATTCATCCGAAATTGAAATAAAATATATTTATACTGATTGCACACAGAAAATATGCGACCACGGATTGCCGTATTATTGCAGTGCAGTCCACGAGCGTCTGCCATGGAATCATCAACTTTTTTTTTCATTTAAAAGAAATTTTATATCTCCATAGTCGAGTCGAATCGCATAAGTTCAATCTATATTAATCGATTAATTTTTACGAAAGCCAGTTTAAATCTCTATTATTGTATATTTTTTGTAGGAGCGAATTAATAAAAAGTCAAACAACAAATAAAAGCAACTATGCCGTGGAGTGTAGAATACAAAGTTGGTGACATCACAAATTTGAAACGGCATTTTGCTTGTTAGTCGCAAAATCTGACTAGAAATATCTTCCATTTTATTTTATATTATATATTTTCTCGTCCTCATATGTATTAGGTCGCAAATGAACGAGGAATATAACTACAAGGTTATTATTACCAATGATACATGGTGTGTGGAAATGTAGTAATATACAGTGGTGGGATGTTAAAATAATTCTAAGACATGGCTAAAACTTGAAAGATTGTTGGCGGCTGTGGAATTCTTTTGCATCCATTATGTACTTATCTATTTAGTTTATTCATGCAAATTCGATTTCTTACCGTTCGTCGAGTCATAATTATACAACAAAAAATTATTGAAGTCGTCTGAATGTACAAAATGTCATGGGCTGTTGTGACAATGAACAACAATAAATTTGACTTTTGTGATTGGTGTTGATAAGCAATGCCCCTACATTGGTTCTTACTACATGGGTTTGAAGAAGATGATTGTAAATAGAGTGGAGAATTCCAGAAAAGAGATGTTTATCTCAATACTTTCAGAAATGAAAGTAAAATTAAGATTAAGCAGAAGAAAACATATATGGAGCGAGAATAATAAAGATATTAAACTTAACGTGCGTTTTCTTGGCTAATTTGCAGTCAAACATTAAAAGAAGAAAAAAGTTCGGAGCTTGCAGCCTTTTCTTCATTGACTATTTTCTTTACAGCGAAGTAATGATAACGAATAAAATCTTGGTCCACAAGAGCACAAGCCCATATTATTAGGCTTGTGTTGTGACCACAAGAAAGTTGTTTAAAAAATATGCTCAAAATCAAATCACATATTAGTGTGTTTTGTATGCTTTAAAGACGGTGTAGCATTCATCTGAAAATCGATCCACTCGAAAAGGATATCTGAGCAAATAGTTTTATTTGGTCACGATTTTGTAAGATATATCCGAAAGTGAAAAGAAACATCAAATAAAATAAAGCAACAGTGATTCAGTAACTTATCATCGGCGAGAAATAAGTCAAAACATATGCCACAGTCCCACAGTGCGCAGAATCTTTTTTTATGATTTACTTACTTTCTTTCACATAAAATAAATAAGTGTTAATTGTATTTCAGGCCCATTTAACATATTTTGATTAGATTTTAGGACCCATTGATGTTTGAAAAAGAAATAAGGATCTATTTGAAGTTTGGTTTTAGAATTAAGGACCAATTTTGAAGAAAATGACGCATTTACCCCTGCATGTGTGCGGAAATTACACAGAATTACCATCGCCTTCTTCTGAAGAAGTGGTATGAACTGTTAATGAAGTGGTACTGTATACCCATGAAGTGGTACGGGTGAACAGTGAAGTGGTACTGTAGACCCATGAAGTGGTACTGGTGAACAGTGAAGTGGTACTGTAGACCCATGAAGTGGTACGGGTGAACAGTGAAGTGGTACAAACATTGTAGATCCATGAAGTAGTACTGTTGACCAGAGAAGAACTGGTACGAGAGACCCATCAAGTGGTACTGTTGACACAGAGAAGTGGTACAACGTTTTGTAAGCACATGAAGTTGTATTGTTGAATGGAGAAGTGGTACAACAGAATTCTTTAGTGTTTCTGCAGAATCGGGTAAATATTTGCACAAGAAACACGTAAGAGTTCTTCTGTACCACTTCTCCGTTCAACAATACCACTTCATGTGCCTATAAAATGCTGTACCACTTCTCTGTGTCAACAGTACCACTTCATGAGTCTCTTGTACCAGTTCTTCTCTGGTCAACAGTACCACTTCATGGGTCTCCACTTCACTGTTCACCCGTACCACTTCATGGGTCTACAGTACCACTTCACTGTTCACCCATACCACTTCATGGGTCTACAGTACCACTTCACTGTTCAGCCGTACCACTTCATAAGTCTACAGTACCACTTCATGTTATGTACGCTGGATACCACTTCATGCGAACTGGATACCACTTCATAACTATTCTTTTATGAGGGTATTTTCGTCCAACAACCTTAATTCTAACTAAAATTCTGAAATGGGTCCTTCAAATTAAATTTTTTCTGACATGGTCCTTAATTCTATATAAAATTTCAAATGGGGTCTGACAATCAATCGCCCCAATAAATAATCCGTATCCACATGCAATATCAAATGTAATTCTTGTTTTCCTTGAAGAAAATCTATATCTTTGTCTTGTCGTTATGCTCCTTTCAATTAACGTACCAAATATGATTAAAGAAGTCAACTTACCGTGCAGAAAAGGCTAAACTATTACTAATTAATCATCTTTTCAATGTTTACATATGTGCATTAGCCCCAAATCGCTCCTAATGTCAAGCCCACACACAATAAAACAGCGACACTTGCACAAGAAAATCAAACTCGCACTTAAAAATATTTGATTTTTATATTCCATACCAAATAATATTTGACCAATTTTGCCTTGTGCCGGCAGTTTATTTCGCACAAAAAAGTTCCACTATGCCCCTATTTAAATAGGAATCCTTGAATTCAATATTTTCATTCAAATTGACGCCCACGAGACAAAATCTCTCTCTCTCTCTCTCTCTCTCGAACTTCGTAGGGCAATGATATCACACTGATTTAAATACCATAATAGTAGCGGCGTTTTCACCTTTAATTTCAACCAACTAATCACTTCAACGCTACTGATCCGAATCAACGCCGTCATCATCAGCGCCATGATAGTTGCAGACCTTATTCTACTGACTTTCGCGATATTTTTTGTCTGTTTGATGCTCAGATTGCTGTGGAGGACGAGCCTGATTCGTTTCCTGAAGGAATCGTATCGGTGTTTGGAGGAAAAATGCTGCGTTCATCAGTTCTTCAAGGTGCCCAAATTCAACGATAACATGCAGGAGAGTGAGCTTTATCGGAAGATTCTGGCGTACCTCAATTCATTGCCCTCCGTCGAAGACTCCGATTTCGTGAACTTGTTTTCTTCTTCTACTTCTTCCAAATCGACGGAGATCAGTACGGTGATTGGCGGGGACCTGACGATCTACGACGAATTTTTGGGGGCTAGGGTTCGCTGGACGACCGTCGACGACGATCGAGGCGGCGGCGGCGAGTCGCTGCTCATGAGGATCCGAAAGCACGAGAGGCGGAGGATTTTGGTACCGTACCTCCAGCATATTCACCACGCCGCCGACGAGATCGAGCTGAAGCGGAAGGAGACGAAGCTGTACGTCAACGTAGGGAGCGGCGCCGGACCGAAGGGAGAGGGGCGGTGGAGGTCCTGTAGCTTCACGCATCCTGCGACGCTGGAAACGGTGGTAATGGACGCGGATTTGAAATCGAGGATTAAATCCGATTTAGAGAATTTTTTGAAGTCCAGAAGCTACTACAACCGCCTGGGCCGAGTCTGGCGCCGGAGCTACCTCCTGTACGGTCCACCGGGGACCGGAAAGTCCACGTTCGCGGCGGCGATCGCGAAGCTCATCGACTACGACATCTACGTCGTCGATCTGAACAACCTCCAAAGCGACGCCGATCTGAAGCACCTCCTCCTACAGACGACGAGGAAATCCATCCTATTGGTGGAAGATCTCGACCGCCACCTCAACAGTAACGGGAAATCGACGCCGGTGAGCTCGGCCGGAATCTTAAACTTCATGGACGGAATATTCTCCTTCTTCGGCGAGGAGAGGATCGCCGTCTTCACCATGAACAGCAAAGAGGACACGGACGCGTGCATCCTGCGCCCAGGCAGAATAGACGTCCACATCCATTTCCCCCTCTGCGATTTCACGGCCTTCAAGAGCTTCGCCAGCAGCCATTTAGGCCTTAGAGACCACAAACTCTTCCCCCAAGTCGAAGAGATGATTCTTCGGACGGGCGCCGCCCTCAGCCCGGCCGAGGTTTGCGAGATCATGATATCGAACCGTGGCTCGCCCAGCCGAGCATTGAAGACCGTCATCGCAGCCCTTCAGGCGAACCTTGCGAGTCGGGATGGGCCGGGCCGGGTCGAGGTGGAAACGGGTGGGGTTGGGATTCATCCGATGAAGGAGATCAAGAACATATACGGGTTGCTGAGGGCGAGGAGCTGCAGAAAAGTATCGATGGATAAATTGGATGCGGGCGAAAGAATGCCTGGCAAGTTCGGAGGCACTACTAACGTGTAAGTTAGAGGCTTCGAGTTCATTTCTTCAATGGATTTGTAAGTTATAGAGAGGAGAGGGTGCTCGTGGTTAAAGGTTAGCGTTGGCAAGTTCTCTCAATGGGTTAGGCTTGTGCTATGGTGTGGACGTGGTGTGGTGGTAGATGTTCTTGAAAATGTTACTTTTATTTAATCTTTATCTGATTGATTTGGAAATTTTTTAAACTCAACATACTAGTGAAAAGTATGCATTGCATGGTTATTATATATATAATTGTACGCCGGGGACGAGCGGAGCGGAAAACCAAAATGGATGGCTTTTAGGGTCGAATTTTGGACATGGAGGGCCATAATTGTGGACATGAAATGCGAAAATTATCTTCCGTTTTAAATATAAAATCTCATATGCAATTTCTATATATGTCACCATTTAAGAAAGCTCGTGACTATTAACATTAAAAAATGTAATACAATTATCTCCTCAATTATCATGTCTTTTAACTTTGCGATCCCTCTCAATTGATTCCAATTAGGCTTAGCAGAGGAGATTCGCCGTCCGCGGTCTGCCCTGGACGGGGTGGGGATTCCTCGTTTTTCGTTCCCCGTGGACGGGGAACCTTGGGGATGGGCGGGGACGGGGATTATCCCCGTCCTGCGGGAATCCATTATATATAATTTAATAACTATCTATATTAATATTCAAAATTATAATATTTCTTATTTTCCTCTATTAAGTCTTACGTTCGATACAATTTTTACAATTATCTACATTAGCTTTTTTATTAAATCATATTGACTCACACGAGAATGGCAGAAAAGATCTAGGCCAATATTTCCCCGGTCCATCATTGATAAAAAAAATATATAAAATAATGTAATACGGGGATTCTATGTGGGAAAAATACCCCGACAAATCCCTTGGGGATGGGGACGGGGATAATATTTTACCCTGTATGCTTACAGGGATGGGGCGGGAATTTCCCGACATGTGTTTGGGTGGGGATGAGGATTAGTCCCTTGCCCCCGCCCCCTCCCAACCATTCCAAGCCTAGTTCCAATGCATATTTAATGAGTGTCCGTCTCACGATGCATTACTTCTTACAAAGTTGAATTGCTCAAAAATATAACATTGAATAAGTATAAAATAAATTTTTTAGGTAATTCAGATATTAAACTCATTAACATTAGAGTTGTCGTGGCGGGCGGGCTGGCTCGCTCCCCGCGAATGCCCGCAGTATGGCGGCCTAGAAAATCGCAACTCGCGGGCCAGAAGATGTAATTAACATTAGGGTTGTCAACGGGGCGGAGATCTAATCCCCGTCCCCGCGAGGCGAATGGAGATGAAATCATCCCCGTCCTCATCCCCGTCCCCGCGAGGGGATCCCCGCCCCGTCACCATTTTAGAAAAAAATTTAATTTATACTATTTTAATATTATTTAAATTAGTCATATTTATATTATTTTAATATATCCAAAGTATATTTTAATGTCATTTATCTTATATATAATAATTGAATATAATAAATATTATTTAACTATTATGGGACGGGCGGGGATATCCGCGGGGAAAAAATTTCCCCATCTCCACCCCGCGGGGTAGAATAGCGGGGATTCCCCGTCCTATTCGGGGCGGTCCCCGCGGGGTAGGAGAATCCCCGCCCCATTGACAACCCTAATTAACATGTTATTATGTTATTTATATTGAAATAAATTATTATTTTTAGAGAAATCACTATTAAATAAAAGCTTTTTAACGCTAGTCCCCTTATTGGCTTTTTAATTAAAATAGGGTTAATTTAACCTAAATTCAATAAAATAGGGCTGATTTGACGAAAATTATTTAAATAGGGCAAAACGCGCGTATTAGACGCGTCGTCGCGCTTAATAAACGCGACGCTGACGTGGCGTATAAGAAAATGAAGAGGGGCCCGGCTGGGCCCGCGTGTGGCCCGCGTCGCGTTTAATAGACGCGACGCCGCGTTTAATAAGCGCGGTGTTGACTGAAGCCCACTAGAAACCCACTAAAAACCCACTAACACGTCCACTAACACGTCCACTAACCCAAACAGTATGGGCCACCAATCGTCGCGTCTATTGGGCGCGGCGTCGCGTGTAATGCCCGCGACGACGTGTTCATTAGCCGCGGCGATTTCACCTATTTAAGCCACGCGATTTTCAATGAATGTTTCATCAAATTTCATATATATCAAATATGGTGTCTAGAAAAATTCAAGTAGTTGTTTATTATGGCGGTGAAATCATACACGAATCTAACACCATACAGTATAGTCTTCAACCCATTGGTTATCGACGAATTCGTCGCGATACCACTTTTGATCAATTTCTTAGTATGCTGTACGACATGACTTCCGTCGACAGCAATGCTTTCTTTTTAATCGTCCGAGTGAAGAACGAACACTATCAACACTCACGACTGTATCATAATCTCCTACTAGTGTCTAGTGATGCTGACCTCGCATACTTCTTCGATCCCGACAACGAGCTCGATTACATTGAGGTCTTTGTCGAGGCAACTGAGATCGTTCAGTACACTAATCCCGTTCCGATGGATTCATTTGCTGATATTACATCAGTTACTGAAGGAATGACGAATATTTCGTTTGCCCCACACGAAGATATACCTTCGAGCAGTCATTGCGTTCCAATGAGTTCGACGGTGGAGGAGCCTGAGACCGTTCACGATGCTGTCCAAGATAGTGACGTCAGTGACTCTGAAGCTGACGACGACGATGGGGCACTAAACGATTTGCCAGATCCTGCAGATGACGATGAAGATCAAAACGATGATCCAACGCCAAGTGAACCAGAAGAGAATAGAGCATTATACCAGTCGGTGCCGTTTAATACCACTTATCAAATGGCTCCCCCAGACGTTGGCGAAACTGGTGGTGATTTTTACGATGCGCACGACCCCGCCTTTTACGTAGGTATGACGTTTAATAGCAAAGAACAATTGAAATGTGCCGTTAACGACTATCATCTGAGGGTTGTTAGACGTGAGTACCACGTGACCGAAAGTAACAGAACTGCATGGAGCGTGAGGTGCAATCACAGCGACGACTGTAACTGGAGACTGCGAGCAGTCTTCAAACTGAAAAGTTTCTTTTGGAAGGTGACGATATACGGGGGACCGCACACATGCTTCACGCAGGAGTTGGCCAGCAAGCATCGCAATGTTTCGCGTGATGAAATTGCGAGATTATTACACCAGACGGTGAAGAATGACCCTCAGTATTTGCCCAAAAATGTGCAGCAGCTCGTAAAGGACACTTTTGGGTATGACATCCCGTACAGTCAAGCATGGCATGGACTCAAGAGAGCAAAAGAAAATGTTTATGGTACTTGGGAAACGTCGATCCAACAGCTTCCTATATTCATGAAAGCGTTGCGACGTTACAACCCGGGAACGGTGGTGAAGTGGTGGCATCTTGAAGATATTTCTGGAGTAAAAAAATTCGGGTATGTATTTTGGGCGTTTAAACCTTGCATTGACGGCTCCAATTTTAACAAAGAGTTCAAAGACAGTGACCTAAAGAAGTTGTGCCACAGAGCAGGTATGGCGCATACGGTGGAAAAATTTGAACGGATCATGGAGCATCTTAAGAGTCTTCGCAAGGAAGCCTACGATTGGTTGTGCGACATTGATCGAGAAAAGTGGACCTTTGCTTACGATGGGGGGCTTAGGTGTGGTTCGATGACGACGAACATCTCCGAAGCACTTAATGGTGTGTTCAAAGGGGCTCGCTTGTTGCCTCCAAAAGCGATAGTGGACTTCAGCTTCCATCGATGTGCAGCATACTTTCGCGATAGGTATCAACAGGCGGCTGGGGCAATGGAGAATTCTGAAACCGAATGGTCTCCTTATGCGTGGAGGATGTATAGTGACTGGTCAAATGCCTCGTTCGGCCATTTCGTAACTGCATTTGACCCGCGAGCGCAAACAGCAGAGGTGTTCACTTCTTCAACGGTGACTCAAAGAAAACACGTGGTCAACATTCAAAGAAGAACATGCACTTGTGGAAAATGGGACCAACATTTCATTCCATGTTCTCATGCGCAGGCAGCGTGCCGCCAGTGGAATGTTAGTAGCACACAGTTCATTGCTCCGTTCTACAGTAAACTAGCTTATTTTCAGGCATACCAGGGGACGTTTCATCCGCTGTGGGACGAGCGATATTGGGAGCCTGCTGATTTTTCGCTTGTCCATAATGAAGATCGACGTGAAAGAAGAGGACCGGGTAGGCCGAAGACAACTCGCATTCGCAACGAAATGGATCAAGGTACCTCAAGTCGGAGACGTCATCAGAGAGGTCGTGGACGTTGATGGTCGGGCTCGCTGTTGGTTAATGTAGTATGTTGTTGTATCTGTTGGGTGATGTATTATGTTATGCTATATGTGTTGGGTGATGTATGATGTCATGCTACATGTGTTTAAGTATTTGGAAATAATATCCTCGATGAAAAGCTAAAAAATTGCAAGACACATAAAAACTGTTCGCAAACATAAAAAAATACAGAAATCAACACTAAGGAATGTAATGCCCTCCTGTGCCACATCTGCGTGGTCGTCTGGTCCTGTGGAGATGGCCACGGTCAACTGGAGGATCGGGCTGGTCAGGGCGACGACGTCGCTGCTGGGGTCGCGGCGGTGACTCCAACACAAATGGCTGATATGGAGGCGTCGCATCGTCGTCATCATCATCATCATCATCATCATCATCAACAGCCGCGCCGTGACCGAGACCAAAACCGGTCGGTGTAAAGTAACTACCATCACCGACCTGTGACATGCGACCACGTGAAGACGACGCTCCAGGGTCATGCGCCCGACCACGCGAAGATGACGGGACGCTCGTGTGCGTCGAGGGCACATCAGCGAACGACATATGTCTGCGCTGTCGTCTGTCAAGGAAAAGACCCTGCATCTGATGAATGATATCCAATCCCCCTTGCATATCTCCTCCTGTAAATATAACCTCGGCCCTATCGACGTGCTGTGCCTGATAGGTGGTAACAATTCACGTCTTAAATGACACGTCCAAAATAAAATATTAAAAAAAAAGAAGGAAAGGTAACTAACCATAACGTCGATAAATGCACTATCTCCCATCTGAAATCCTCGGCTCATGTGGATCGTCGACGGAGAGATGTAACGACGGGTGACCCTCCAGAACCATGGATAATAGTCTGGAGTGCACTGTGCACCACCAACTATCTCCATCGCACCAACTATCCTCTCGTACCGAGACACCCATAAGGCTTCATACTGCTCGTGGAATGCCCTCCAATCCCTCCCCGCGACGTTACGTGTACCGTGCCGATGAAGATCAACGTCGAGCTGTCTCGGACGTTGCGGCACGGACTGAACTAGCCCAAACTGTCGTAGCACCCGATCGGGGTAGTGCCACTCAACGATATTATAGAAGATGAGTGGACACGACGACCGAACGCACGCCGGTCGGGAGTCGGCTCTCAACTCCATAATCTCTGGTGCCTGATCGTCGTAGGGTGCCCAGACGAACTGCTCCCAAGACATACTATCGATCGACTCACGAATCGCACGCAAATTCGAGTGCGTCGATGTCGTATGATCGAAAAGCGCATTCCACCTGAAATGAAAAAAATATAAATATTCAAATTTAAAATATATAAATATAAAAATAAATACTTTTAACATTCAAGAAATATCTATTAATTATAAAATTAAAGGTCAATATATTAAATTTTTTAGTAAAAACTACGTAAAATATATTAAATAAAATACGGCGACATATATAATATATATACGATTATTAAATATTTTAATAAAAATATACTACCTCGCAGCATGTGGCGGCCGTGGCAACTGAATTCCATCTTCTTCGGTGGGCATCATCCTGACTCGCGGACGGATAATAACGGGCTGCACGGGTAATATACGAATCCATGCCCATACCTACACAACATTTAAATTAGTATGTATACACCTCAACACAATTCAATTACACAAACTAACTCACCTGAAGCAACCGTAGAGCTCCACCTATGTTCATCTTCTGACGCTGACACGAAGTACATAGCTCTCTGTACAAGAAAGCCAGCACGGCACTACCCCAACTGTACGTGTGCACGGCGTCTATGTGTTCGAGCAACGGGAGTAAGGTCATGGACGTCGAGCTGCCGCTCGAGTCGGGGAACAAAACCGATCCCATGAGTAATAGCGCATACGCACGTGCCCGCTGATCGACCTCATAATCCGAGCTGTGATCATCGACCTCGTTGGCTTCTAGCCAGTCTGCAAATTTCCTCAGCGACACCTTCGTCCCGGTGTACGCCCCCACAGCAGGCCTGTAACCAGTCAGCTCCTCCAAGTAATCGAGCCACTGATCCTGCGTCCTGTGCTGGATAACACCACTGACCGAGTGGCCATCAACGGGTAGTCCCCACAGCACACCGACGTCCTCAAGAGTCACGGTGGCCTCACCCACAGGCAAGTGGAAGGTATGCGTCTCCTTCCTCCACCTCTCTACGAGAGCCGTGATCAAGTGTGGATCTAACTTCTGAGATCCACAACTATACACGCCGTAGAAGGACATAGCATCCAACCTCTCCAGAATACGACCGTGCAAGCGCACCGGTCGTGAAAGCTTACCCCAGACTACACTCTCCAGACCCCTAACGGTCAAAGGCGTGTCGAGGGCACCATCAGCATTGGATAGTACATCGTTACAACGATGACTATCCTGGAATATGAGAAGTGATCTGTCGATCGGACCGTAATATTCGTACGTATCCATCCTAAATTAGCGTTTCAAAGTCAATATCGCAACAAATAACAATAAACAAACACATAAATTGACTTATGTACTAACAATCGAATCAAATAACCTAAAAACCCTAATTCCAAAATTAGGTTTCTAAATTAGGGAAAATTTCTAAATCGAATCAATTATCTAAAATTAACGTGTTATATCAACATACTAAGCAACCCATAACATCTAGAGCACAAATTTTCCCAAAACACAAACATAAACGAAAGAATTTGACGAAATCTAACGAAACATCAAAACCAATATTTAAACAAATTAGAAGCTTCATACCAAACGCGGCTTAATCGAAGATGGCGAGGAACAACGGATCTATCACTGATCCAAAACGCGCAGCGATCGCCCGAAAATTCGCCGGAGGAATCGAGGAGAGGAGAGGAGAAGAAATGAGGAAGAAAAGAAGCTGCGCGGCTTTATTCAACCCGACGTCGCATCCATTAGCAGCGACGTCGCGGCCATTAGCCGTGACGACCTGCAAAATGGGCCGAAATTCGGCCCAACTGATCATTTGCAAAAAAGGCCCGCGTTAAGCCCGATTAAGCCCGCGTCAAGCCCGACTTAGCCCGCGTCGCGTTTAATGGATGCGGCGTCGTTGTTATTAACCGCGTTTTGCCCGATTTTGTTAATTTCATGTCAATTGGCCCTATTTTATTGAATACGGGCTGTAATTGCCCTATTTTAATTAAAAAGCCCCCCTTATTGCTAGAGTTTTGAAGGTGTTATTATTATTAAACTAAACTATATGTTTGACCTTACGTGTCAGCTCTCTATGTTTCTCTTCTCTTTCTGGAAATCTCGTCGATCGTGCCTGTAGTTCTTGGTCCGCAGATCAATCAGCTGTCCGATCCTTTGCCGATCTCATACGTTCTTGTCAGCGTGAGTTTAATTTTTTTCGATCCGAAGTGATATCACTATAGCGCTTTCTCGACTACTTAGAATGTTACTGTAGCTGAAACTGGAAACACAAATCGATTTCATAGGTTTTTAGGATTTCACCTCCTCGAAATTTATAGGTGTTGTTTATGCTATGCAATGAATCACATGTAATTTGCATAATATGCGACTACCACTGTTTCCGAAGTGGTGCAATCGTTGCACTGACGAATTGTTTTATTCAGCTGCTTTTGGGGCTTCTGTGCTGAAATTGGTCTATCGCACACAATTGTTGCTTGGGATTCTCGGTATAGCATTTTCGAACAACAATGGTAATGTTTTGCATTTCATGAATGCATCGCCGATCTTTTTTTTACTGTTATTCTTTGAGTTACGGGTCTTGATATTTTTGGGCACTTCTATGTCCAGAATTATATAATGGGAGCTTTTAAGCCGGCTTGCAACGTTCAAGTTTCTTTCACCGATGGAAAATCTCGAAAGCAGGTCTATTATTTATTTTTCTGAACTACAGTTACTAACTTGTCTCTGGGATTCTTCTTATGATCATGATCAACTTTTGTGCCTCGGCATCAATTTATCCATTTAAGTTTCAATTCTACATGTGTTAAACTATCATAATCAACTTGTGTGCATTGGTTTATTAATGCTGTAAAGACCCCTTTGAAGAAGGAGAATGGTCAGACTGCAATGGTCCCTCTCTTTCAAAGCCAAGAAAGTGTAGCTGGAAAGGTGGTTTTAGTTGTGAAAATAAGAAGCGATTCAAATTACCTTTATATTCAATCTAACTATACTGGCATAGTCACACATCGTTGTTTCTAAATCATTTCAGATTACAGTCGAACCTGTGTCAGGGAAAAAGGTGGAGCACAATGGAATTAAGGTCGAACTTCTTGGTCAGATAGGTAGGTAAATATTGGTTCTAGTGTCAGTCATAATTTTCCCATTGAATCTGCCCCGAAGTGTCCTATGCGCCTCCCCGTATGTTTTGTTGCCATCTTTATATAAACATAAAAAAATAAATAATCAAGGAACAAGAGTTATAATTAAGCAGTGTTGAGTTTAAATTTATTATTTGTTGTTCATTATTTTTGAAAGCTCTCTCAAGGATAACTTCTGTCTGCAGAGATGTACTTCGACAGAGGCAACTTTTATGACTTCACTTCTCTGGGTAATGGAGATAATGGGCTATACATTTGTATCTCTTTTTTTTTGCTCTATTCTACTTCTTGACCAGACCATCATGTGTTAATTGCTCTGCATATTGGAAGTTGATATCTTCTTACACAAGTACCCATGCTATAACCTTACAAATTTGTAAGCTGCGGTTTTCCTACTTTAACGTTTCTGTTATTGTACCTTTAGTTCGCGAACTAGATGTTCCTGGAGAAATATATGAAAGGAAAACATATCCCTTCGAATTCTCGACTGTTGAAATGCCGTACGAGACATACAATGGGGTGAATGTGCGGCTAAGGTTAGTTTCTTGTTGCGTCTTGCGTGACTAACCTTGTGATTCTCCTCTTTTTTTTACCATAACTGCCCTTGCTAATGGGGAAGATTTTAATGCCTCGATAAATTTGTTGATATTTTGACTGATAGACATTAAGCATCCTTTTGCGGAAACTGGCGTATATGTTTCCATTTGGGTGTTGAAGTTACGTAGAAGTTGATTAAGAGATGTTTTGCATAAGCAGCCAATGTGACTATTTTGTTTCTCAAAGCTTGAAGAAAGTTGTTGCCAGCGTCATGCTTAAATGATATGGAGTGCTGTCGAAAGATTGTCTCTTTGATATCTCATATTCAAGAGCCAAATTAATATCCATAAAAGCCAAATTAATATCCATGATCTTCATATAAAGATTTGTGTTTGTTGCAGGTATGTCCTTAAAGTGACTATAAGTCGAGGTTATGGTGGTAGCATCGTGCACTATCAAGACTTTGTGGTAAAGTGTTGTGATTATCATCTTCAATTTCCTAATTCACAATCTCGAATGGCATTACTTGTATTTGGAAAAGGACATATAAATTATGACGATGGAATTATATTTGCGACTGAGTTCACCTAGAAATTTGCTAAGTCATTTAATCGATTTGAACTGCTCTGTCTCATGCAGTTAAGTATTTTCCTATTGGAATTTTTTATTTTGCATTTTCTAAATTGTTTTTGAATATATTTTAGATATTGCTATCTAGTCATTGTGATCGCATTGAGATCCTTTTGTGTATCAGGTACGGAATTTCAGTCCTCCTCCATCACTTAACAACAGCATCAAGGTTCGACCTTTTTCCCTTTCGTTCGCTTTCTATTTTCTTTCTCCCATATGTGTTATGTAGCTGATTTTTTAGTTCAAGCAACTGGCAAAAAAGTAAAGAATTCGTGCTCATTTATTTTAGATGGAAGTTGGAATTGAGGACTGCCTTCACATTGAGTTTGAGTACAATAAGAGCAAGTAAGTTGATTTTCTTGTACTTTCACCTCAATATTCGTATCATTCATTTCAAGCTTGTGCTTGGGCCATCCTAGAACTAACAACGGATAAAACCAAGGAATAATATATCACAATTCGCCGCTTAAATCAAATCCAGAATCTAAAGGCTTTTCGTTTCGATGCTGTCAACAAGCTGAGCTGAAGACTAATATTGATGTACAGGTACCATCTGAAGGATGTTATTATTGGAAAAATATACTTCCTTCTCGTCAGAATCAAGATAAAGAACATGGATCTTGAGATTAGAAGGAGAGAATCGACTGGCTCTGGCTCAAACACTCACGTGGAGACAGAAACACTTGCAAAATACGAACTAATGGACGGTGCACCAGTCCGAGGTACTTCTTTTTACCATTGGTTTAAATCAGTAGTTGCACACCGTTTTTTTATCTGTTCAAAATATATTCCCATCTTTTTACTACTTCTGTGTGACAGGCGAATCGATTCCACTGAGGTTGTTCCTAAGCCCTTATGAGCTAACTCCAACTTATCGCAACATAAACAACAAGTTCAGCGTGAAGTACTACTTGAACCTTGTGCTGATCGACGAAGAGGATCGTCGATACTTCAAGCAACAAGAGATCACAATCTACCGTTTAGGAGAAACGTCGTGATTATTCCCTCTCAACCATTCCGTCTTTTTTTATGGTTTGTCCCCTCCCATCTACATAAAAGTAGTAAGTAGTACGTGCAGTTGAATGAATTGATGATCTTTGCATGTGGGCTGTTTTAAAGAAGAATTTCTCGAGTGATGGGCGATTTGTACCTTTTTTTTTCTTTCTGGGACGATTTTTATCCTTATTTTGATACCCCCGAAGTGTTTGAAGTTTCATGTTTTGATGAAGTATGATTCCTAGTTTCTGCATCATCTATTTCCGTACGAAGTTATTACCATTTCTTCTCTTACCCGACAATTGATTGGTTGAATCGCATTAGTTTAGCAGAAATTCAGATTAATTTTTGGAAGGTAGATCTGATGAACCTCTTTACAATTGAAAGTCGTGACAGAAACGTTTATCTAATGATACCACGATAAATATCAGCTCCTCTCTCTAGAGTTCACCGACAGAAATTATTGCAGACTTAGAAAGTTGTGCTTTATCTATTCATTAATCACGCTCGTCCCTAGTAATTGAATTGAATTACTACCGAGACGAAAATATTAAGACTATATGTTAAGAAGGTGTTTACTCGTTTGTCCCATCGAAGCATTAAATGCCGAAAATGTAACGTAAGACGTAAAATGGTAAATGACAAAAGTGTCTATGGTTGTAAATTAGACATGGGCAATGTTTCACCAAGGTCGAGCGTTGACCACGACGTTTTACCAGAAACCGTGAAATGCCGGTTCAGATTTACGGTAGAGAAAGAGCGTTTTTAACCGGGAACCGACCCGTTTGTCGATGTACTCGTCACCATCGATATAAATACATCAATCTGTAATCAGATCACTTAGCTTACCTTCCAACAAAGACATAAGCAGCTAATACTCCCTTCGATTCATCAAAGAGGGAAAAAAACTACAAAAAGTAAGGAAAATGGAGCTGTTCTACTACATGGTGTTTGGATCTTTAGCTGCCATTGTGGCAGCTATGGAGTTTAGCAAGACCAACAAGGATCGGATCAACACATCTTCAGCTTTCAATTCTTTCAAGAACAATTACTTGCTCGTTTACTCCCTCATGATGGGTCTGTTGTCTCTGCATAAACAAATTATCTCGGATCTGGGTTTTTTTTTTTGCTGTTTGATTCCCGCATTGTGCTTGCGATTTTTTGAATTTGTTTTTTTCTGAGATTCCGATTTTTCTATTCATATCCATTGAGGCGTGATGCAATTCATGTTGGGATGGAATTGAAACTAGAATTGTAGATCTCACATGCGTCGGAACGTTGATCTAATCACGTCAGCATAGATCTGCCTTCAACTTCTTACACAGAAAATTGATTGTTACATCATCTTTACATGTGAGGAACAGCTGGTGATTGGCTACAAGGTCCATACGTTTACTATCTTTACACCACCTATGGCTTCAGCAAAGGAGAAATAGGGCAGCTTTTCATTGCAGGATTTGGTTCTTCCATGTTGTTTGGTACCATCGTAGGATCTCTAGCTGATAAACAGTGAGCTATCCCTCATCAAATTTGAGTGAAAAAGATCTACATTTAGCTTAGGAAAATCCATCCTTGTTATAGTGACCTTTCATTCTTCCATTTTCAGGGGGCGAAAGAGAGCATGCGTCACCTATTGCATCACTTACATACTCAGCTGCATCACCAAACATTCTCCTCAGTACAGAGTTCTCATGGTCGGGCGCGTGTTGGGAGGTATTGCAACGTCCCTATTGTTCTCTGCATTCGAGTCATGGCTTGTGGCCGAACACTTCAAGGTAGGGTTTTCTTACATAGTGTGCATACGCTGGTTTTTGAGTCGTAGCTGATGCCATGGATGTTTTCCTTTTTTCTTACAGAGGGGTTTCGATCAGCAATGGCTGTCATTGACTTTCTCCAAGGCAATTTTTCTCGGGAATGGCCTAGTTGCTATCTTGGCTGGACTTTTCGGGAATTTCCTTGTTGACACGATGAACCTTGGACCGGTATCTCCTTTCGATGCTGCTTCGATATTACTAGCTATAGGAATGGCCGTGATTCTATCATCATGGACTGAGAATTACGGTGATCCTTCTGATAACAAGGACTTGCTTTCTCAATTTAGGGGCGCAGCTGTAGCGATGGCTTCAGGTAAACTCAGTGATGTTGTTGATATTCTTACTGTCCTGTGTAATGAGACTAATAGTACATCCTTGTAACAATCAGATGAGAAGATTGCTTTACTTGGGGCAATACAATCACTGTTCGAAGGTTCGATGTACACGTTTGTCTTCCTCTGGACGCCAGCTCTTAGCCCGAACGACGAAGATATTCCTCATGGTTTTATTTTTGCTACTTTCATGCTTGCTTCGATGCTCGGAAGTTCTATTGCTGCTAGGTTGTTAGCTCGTAACTCGGTCAGAGTTGAGGGTTATATGCAGCTCGTGTTTCTTGTGTCTTCTGCCTCTCTTTTGCTCCCCATCATAACAAGCGTACGTTACCATCAGTTCTCTGTTTTTCTTAATCAGTTAGACCCTTTGAAGTGCATAAAATCAAACTGCTACAGTTGACTAATCATTTTACTGAATTCATTACTGGTTATTGTAGTTCTTGGTGGCTCCATCGGATGTGAAGGGCGGTGGAATTTCATTTTCGGGTTGTCTTCAGCTTCTTGGATTCTGTACTTTCGAAGCTTGTGTGGGTATTTTCTGGCCATCGATCATGAAGATGAGATCGCAGTATATTCCCGAGGAGGCTCGTAGCACCATCATGAACTTCTTCAGGATCCCATTAAACATCTTCGTCTGCATAGTGCTGTACAACGTGTGTAACTTCAATTTTTTCCCTATTGATCATATCAGAATCACAATCTTGGGATTTAATATTTCTTTGATTTAATATTCTAGGTGAATGCATTCCCCATCACTGTCATGTTCGGCATGTGTTCGATCTTCCTCTTTATAGCCTCAGTGTTGCAGAGACGACTTCACGCAATTGGAGAGAAACCAAGTGAGTGATATGTTTTCCCTCCCGCGATTGCACTGTGATGTATAGTGCCATTGAGCTCAACTTCTAAATCTTATTACATCTTCTATCTCATATTTTGTTTTTCGGGTCTCACTGTAAGCCATTAATACACATCATACACTCATTCTATCATGCAATTCTCCTTTAATGCCTTTCAGAGACAGAGGAATGGACCAGTCTGAAGGAGAAGAATCCCGAGGACGAAGAATTAGATGCTGCTTGAAAGTTATATTCAATCAAAGTATGTGTTTTTTTGTTCTTTGTTTGTCCACTTACTATTACCGCACACATATTTGGCAGAAAAGATCACAGAGCCATTTTTCTACCTCTTTTGCTGTAAGGATAGGTCTGTTCTGTCTGTACTATTTAGATCCGTGCTGATCATATTAGTAGACTACGTTGGTCTTTCTAAATTATATAATGTAATGTTTTCTTTAAATGTAATGATTACCACAAGCATTATATGGATCCATTATTCAGAAAGAAACCCTTGCTAGTCAAGGAAAAGACCAACCATTGTATTTTTTTCCAAGTCAACGACGCCTTCAATCCATAACCAGTCCTTTTATACAAGCGAAGTTATCTTTCTCTTCTTTGAGGATAAGCAGCCATAGGCAGAAGAATCCATCACCAAACTGGTAACACCTTCTTCTTCTTCTTCTTCTCTTAGATGTTAGTCCTATCTCTGACAATAATATGTTATCTTTCTTCAATTTTCTCGGCTGAGTTTGTTTTGGTATTATATATATCTTCATCAGTTGAAATGGTAGAGATAAAGGGGCATCCACTCTACAGCTGCAGAAGGTGCAGGAATCCCATTGCACTCCGCGATGATCTTATTTCCAAGAAGTTCTTGGTAATAAAATACATATGTATGTCATTTAATATAGAAGGTACGTTTATTTGCTTTTATCATAGGCAAAGAGTGGCCAAGCTTATCTATTTGGCCGTGCGATGAACGTCGTTTTGGGAGCAAAAGAAGAAAAGCAGCTCATGACGGGCTATTTCACGGTGGCCGAGATTTTATGCGGCAGATGCGGCGAGGAAATGGGATGGACTTACTTGAGAGCTTTCGAGCCAAGACAGAAGTACAAGGAAGGGAAGTATGTCCTTGAGCTTGCTAAGATCTTGAAAGAATATTAGAGATCATTAACTTTCAACCTTATTTCAAGATCGATACATGTGCTTAATACTTGAATTTGTATGTCTATTTGTGTGTGTGTGTTTTCTGCATCTGTTCTTCTCGGACAAGCATTAGTTGGCTCAACTGATGATGATGATGATGATATATCTGTTATTATGTATTTCACGTACATTAGTATACACAACAGCTACACACTTGCCCTAACATTTCATGTGATCGTAATTAATAATGAGGGATCATTTTTGTCCCACATCTCCGATGAACTCCCAATTGAAAACTATAAATTAACGACTTCGAATTAGATTAACCCCTTCGGTGTAAGTGAAGCCTCCTCTGTTCGCAGCGATATATCCTAATTCGGAGAAACAACTTTTATTAATATCAAACATGTACAAAAGGGAAACATGGAAATCACACCAGTGGTACTAAGGAAGTACAAAACCATATTACATATTCATAACAAATAGAAAAGAGAAAAAATCACATCTTTTCATAACCCATTCCTTCTTCACCTACGCCCTCCAAGCCACGGCATGCTTGAAGCTCGCATAAATACCACCCTGAATAGCAAAAAAAATATAAAAAAAAAAACAAATTGGAAAACTTGAAAAAAATTAAGTAGACACACACCACGACTAACCTTAATATTAAAAAAAAGGAAAGGAGAAAATAATAATTAAAGCTCACCAACAACTTAGAGTTCTTGGTAGACAAACTACCAAAGAACCCCCTCCTTTTCCTAACCCTCGTCACCTTAATAACATAGCGATCTTCGCTCCTCATCATATCTCCAAGCGTCGTGCGCGAAATCTCCGAAGTACCCCTCCCAACCTTCTGTTGCAAATACAAAAGATATAAATAAAATACGATACATTTTCTTCGATCTTGATTTCTTTAGGTAAAACGATCGATACATAAGCAAAACTCAAGCTATAATACTCTACGAATTCTTACGATACCTTCCCATAATTATAATCAAGATCTCCATTGAAACCCTCCCACCTCCCCGACCCAAACCTCACCGAACCCTTATAAATAGCGAGCCCATTTTCGTCATTGTCCCCTACAAAGGCGAACGTCGTGCCCTTCCTAAAGGAACAAGTGCAAGCCATCGACATGGAACGGCCCACGTAGGGCCCGTCTAGGACAGTCGTGGGCGAGGGAATTTTGCTCGTTTTTCCGCTCCCATTTTCCTCTTGCATCATCGCCGAGGTTGTCATGGTTAGCCTTGGAGGGAGTTCCAAGGATCTTATTACACTGCTCTTCGCCGGAGTATTGTCGCCCGCCAGCGGGGCCCGCGGTTTTCCGGGAGCCTCCTCCCACCGGAAAGGGACTGAGACGGGCGGCCTTAGGGGAGGAGTTAGCATGGTGGTTATGGCGGATAAAGGTGGCTCTTTGGTGGCTTTATATGGTCGGAATTTGAATAGAGAAAGCTTAGGAGTTGATGAGTTTGGGTGGTAATTATTATTATGATCATAGTTAGTAAGACCATCGCTCGATGCAAGAACCATGTCGTTGAAAATAAGTGTGATTTGTTTTTTGTTATAGGGGCGAGCTTTATACTATATATAATGTCAGTATTTACACACACAGTGTGCATGGAAGTAATTATGTGTGTGTGTGAGTGGGGTTGGGAATTAATGTTGAGAAGTATGTAGGCTCCTCGGTTCAAATTCTTTCTTATTTTCACGGGTCAAGAAAAAATTTGTGTAGTAACGGATAGATTAAAGTGTTAGATGTACGTGAATACCTTAATTTTTACGGTCAATATTTGAGTAAATTTTAAGGTTTAACTTCTCATTAACAATTGAGAGAAGGCAGGTGGTATGGAACTTTATTGGATTTATGATTTAACTGAAAGTTAACGTATGTGAAGTTTTAATCTTTTCTGTTCGTTGTTTAAAGAGACGAAACGTCGTGCATGGTTAGGTTATTTTAGAAGTTGAATAGATATGGGACGTTACTATAGTGCAATGAATTAATTATAACGACATCATGCTTTTGAACATATTTTCTTTAGACACATATGTAGTCATTGGTACGCATATAGAAGTAAGTTTGCTATAAAGACGAGTAATTCTTATAACATATGAGAAGAGACTATTATTAGGGTTTCAAAATGAAACTGTATTCATGAAACTCGAGTTCAAAAAATGTCGTGTGATATTAATAGAAATTCTCGATAATACTATCATGGTGCGAGACAAAAATGGATTGGAATAAACGAACTAGCTCCTTATTACATAAAACTCAATCAATCTTATACTGTCGTATTCTCCTCTTTTAATGCATGATCGAATCTATGACTTACACTTGTTTTCCTCTAATGTAAACTCTTAAAACTAGTGGACATAAACAATGCTCTTGGAATACATCTCACTAAACATTCAACACACTGATGATGATTGCATCGTCAGGAAAAAGGGAACACACAGAGGAACTGACTGAAAACATTTCAATCCCATTTAATTGAAGCTCAATGGATAATACTTGTAAGATGTGCCAAATAGAATATATTTCTTGTCACGCATTTATAGTTTCTTACACCAAACAGTGTAACTGATGCCTACTCTCTTAAGGTTAATGACAAACTTGTGGTTGTGGATGCAATGCACTGTATGGTCCCAAACCAAAAAGTGTAATAGAATCCTACTTTTAATCATGTTGAGAAATTTCATTCTTTAATTAATTGGCTCTGACATAAAAAAAAATTGTTGATTCATACATTGAGAAATCAATGAATATAGGGTTTCATGTCCGTCCAATGATTCACACGCCGTGCGTCATGTTGGCTTTGAAGTTTTCCCTATATGTATATAAATTCACGAGAACATCGTTGATTCTTAGAGCAATAGAATGATAAATTCCATCGGGTTTTTAATTCTTTTACATATGTAATTAGTGTTTAAGTCGAAAGAAAAAGCCTTTTGCCGGTGGGGCATATGTATGTAGGTATGCATGGGCTCTCGAAAATGCGATATGTGGTTGAATTCACCTATTGAATAAATATGTAGGGACGGATACTATCGATTGATTCATCTATTTTGCTACTAGTAACGAAATTCCATTATCTTCACTCGAAGTCTTTTTCAAGCCCTTGTTCCACTTCATCCCAACTTCAATAATTGAGGATTATATTAGATGCTGCACTTCTTATGGTTCCGACACGTAAATGTAATCTAACAAACAAGTGAAACAAATATTAATGAATTACTAAACTGTAGTTGTAGTGAGGGGCCTTACCCTAATTAAGAGAGACCTTCCTGTTGAATTAAATAGCTATGTTCGATAAATTCACAAAAACGAATCAAACAATCTCTACCTTCAAACTACATAGTATCACCGTCAATCACATTAATCTCTATTCATCAAAGTGTATTATTGTCATTATTCTCACATTTATATAAAATGTACACTTCGACAAAACACATACACAGACAACATCATGCATGTAATAAAGAAACACGAAACAAATAGAACAAAACAAAAACACTTCGAGCGCCACGTGTTCATCATCAACTCGCAAGCCCGGCGACGAACGCCACCCCAGTCGCCGGCAACCACGACGAGCCGTAAATAAACCTAGCAACCGTAAACCTCTCCGCCTCTTCCTTCGACGTAATAACCCTAAAACCCTTCCACTTGACCCGCCCGCCCACCCCCGCCCCGGGCCCATTATTCATGTACTCCCCGTAATACAGAGTATCGAGCGCAAAATTCCCGTTCCACTCCAACCATCCCCTACGGTCCACGTGGTCGCCAAGGTAGGTCAACATGTAGACCACCCTCGAGTACGCCTTCCAGGGCCGGCCCAAGAACGTCGGGTATTGGGCCCTGACGGGCTCGAGCTCGGGCTCAGCCACGAGCCTGCAGTCGTGGATTATAATCCCGGTGTTCTGATTGGGGTCCTTGCGGTTCTGGGCCGTGACCGTGTTCTTCTGCTGGGCCATGGGCTTTCGAGCGTGCAGCGTGCACGACTGGAAGACCACGGCTGCGTTTCCGAAGATGAAGTCCACGGTTCCGTAGACGTCGCACTCGCGGTAGAATTGGCGGTTCGAGTGGACGTAGAGCGTGTCCTGGTAGCCCGCGATGCCGCAACGGTAGATGACCGCGTGGTCCGACCCGACCCGAAGGGCCACCGCCTGGTGGTTGGACGGGCCTGCCGTGTTCTCGAAGGTGATGTCGCGGGCCACGAAGCCCGACCCGGTCGAGGCTGCATTGTTCAATTAATTTCTAATCCATCAATTTTTTTTGCCTTTTGTTTTTTAACATATTGAAGAAAATTTCTAGCAATTTGCCCAAATATAGTTAATGGTACGTGGCAATAGGTCATTGGCATTTGCTTTGGGGGTCTAATTATTTTTTTGTTTTTGTTGACAGTGATTTGTGGAGAAAGAAAAACCAACGCAATAGTGTGTCCTAATCCCTTTAGAGTCAGCACGAAAGCCACGTGTCGTGTTTAATCGAAGGGGAAAGTGGAAAATTACTATAAAAATGAAAGGGGAGAAAAAGTGTTAAAGGAATTCATTCTCACCAAAGGAAGCCGTGCGGAATGTCGTTACTTTATTTTTGACGCTTTTTGAACCCGTGATGACGGTTTTGCCCTTTCCGTCTCCAATGAGCATTATGTTGGTCTTCTTCCTTCCCAACTTCAAGTCATCCTCCTCATACCTAAAACAATCAAGGTATATCAGAAAATAAAATAAAAAAAAAAACATCAACTAAATAAATGCATATTCGATAATCACATGTTCTTAGTATGCAACCATATATGTTGC
Organism: Craterostigma plantagineum; assembly: GCA_027422505.1. Lineage (NCBI taxonomy): Eukaryota > Viridiplantae > Streptophyta > Magnoliopsida > Lamiales > Linderniaceae > Craterostigma > Craterostigma plantagineum. The sequence goes on along the minus strand of JAPQWV010000010.1, from coordinate 23,225,988 downwards.
TTTCTTCACAACCCCGCATGTATATGAACTCGTAATAAATTGATTGAAATAATATACGTGACATTCCATACATGTTAGATGTTTTTGTTTCAACTAGTAAGATCATGACATGTATGATCCAAATTTGACAAAAACGTTCACAATTCATGTCATTATTAATAAGCAAGCATCATGATTTGATTGAATTCAACTAGCGCATTATGCGTTTAATGGAAAAAGAGAAAATTGGGTGAGGTCTAATTACGCTAACACAACATGGACGGTATAATCAGTCAATAGAGAAATATGCAAAAGAGAAACTACAATTATATTATTACATAATCCATCCATAATGTTACACTAAACGCCGGTTAATGACGTCATAATCTAGAGTTCAACCACACGGCACAAATAGTCGTGAATGTGACGTTTCGATATGATGATTTTCTTTTAAATATATAATTTTTATGGGGGATATAAAAGTTCCATATGAGAATATAGAAATAGCGGGGAATCATTAAAAAAAGGCAGTGATTTATGGGAAAAGGCCACAAAAGGGAACTATATTCTAAGATTCTTTATTCGATAGACCTTTCCAAAATTAAAAGCAGCAAGTAAATTTACCTTCCTGCCCTCACGTAGATGACGAACCTCCTATTTCCGTTATCCGGCGCCTTCTTAATCGCCTCTTGAATCGTCTTCAACGCGCCGCCCTTACCGTCGCCGGAGACCACCACGTCGGCGCTGATCTCCGACGGAGGCGCGTCCAGCAACGCCCGATCTCTCCTCGACAGCCACGCCGGGAATCCATCGTCTCTCCTGCCGCCGCCGGCGGCCGACATCAGACGGCGGCGATTCTCCACCGACGCGTCGCTGGACAGTTCGCCCATGGCTGTGTAGATCGCAAGGCTGTTGCTCACGTGCTCGGCGAGGTCGCTGAGCTTTTCCGACATGTGGTTCTTCACTTCCCCGTCGTCGATTTCTTCGAACCCTTCTGCGCACGTGTCTTGGTTGGTTAGGGCGGCGCTCAGCCATGTCCGTACGTCGCTTGAGGTGGCTCCGCCGTCTACGACGGAGGAGAGGGAGCGCGACAGTAGGTCTATGGAGTCGCCGAGGAGATCGATGCAGTCTTCGTATGCTGACCTGTCATTACGATAAATACATATATATATATTTATATATACATCGCATCAAAACAATATACATTCACTAACAATTAATATTCAGTCGTATCACATCCTCGTGATAAATTAACCAAGTGCACTACTTTTCTAAATTAATCTCATAAAGCCCACTAATTTTTCACTTTCATTTCAGCCACACGGTAATTGGATTGAAATGTAATAATCACAAGAAGACTAAATAACACCCTACTGACAAATAAAAACAAAATGACTAAACAAGTCAAGTAATCTACTTCGAAAAATGTGTAGCCCTTTCAATTTCCACGACTTCTCACGTACTATATAATTAAAATATACTGCCCTAAAAAGTCAAGTCACAACGGAATCCAATCATACGTCGTCGTCCGTCGCAAGAAACACAAAAAAAAAAAAAAAAAAAAAACAGAAATAAAAACGTAAAACTAAAATAACCCACCTTGCAAGAGAATCCATATCAAGATTATTAATCTCAGACACAGAATAGAAAGCCCTTCCTACGTTTCTCAGCGTAACGTTCACGGAGATATGAACGAGCTCGTCCTCCGACGCCACGTCAGCGCCCGGAAAATCCAAGAGAGAGTCGAGGCAAAGGGATTGGTACAGCGTGTGATTGCACGCGCGGGACATGGCCTGAGACGGTCGCCGGTGCGGCGCGTGACCTCCGCCGCTTTCGGCTCTGATCACCACCACCGCGACGACGGCCAGGGCGGCGCACGCCGCCACCGTTGCGGCTGTTATTACCAGTAAAAACTTGAGTTTGGATTTCTTCTTCGCCTGAGGGGCAGGGCTGATCGCGGTGGGTCGGGTCGGATTGGGGTCTGGTTTAGGGTCGGGATTTTCGAGCCTGTCGTAGCCCATTTGGGTTTCGGATCGGTCTGAGGAGAGTGAGCTGAGTTTGGTCTGAGACTGTGGTTGGGATTTCTTAGTATGTATGGAAGCTTTAATTGAGTCGTGGCTTATATATATAGAAAGAATTGGATCATTAGATTATTTGGATTATGTAATAAGTATCATTAGAATTATGATAAAACTATCTTCTTGACGTATATATGAATATGAAATAAAGGGAAAAAGTGTAGTCCTACGTGTATGATGATAGAGTTATTGCTAGTGATGAATAAAGTTGTAAAATTGAAAGGTTGATAGAGATTTATTTTTAAGACGTCTTAGTATTACCGTAACGTTCCAAACGATTTATGATGAACAAAGTTGACTCTAGAAGCACAAATCAAACGTATTTTACATAATATTTAATTATTTCCCACTGTTTATTTCCGTTTGTTAATTAGCTCTTGTGTACTAGTTACGTTCGAATCAGCTTCAACTAGAATATACTTTGGCCAATTTAAGTTATTATATATATTTATATTAAATCAAGTTATTTACAATTTATGGGCAATCTCCGATCACAATAAATAATGCATATTCCATATAAAAGGGTTATATTATCAAGTGCACAATTATGAGCTCATTAGACAACGACTTAACGTCGTGGAGCTGTGGTGGGTGTGAAGTCGATGTCTGTCAAATTGGGGAGGATTAGCTGCTTTCTATTAAGAGCTTCGAACTGTGTTATTATTTCCTATTGTTTTTTCTTTATTTCTGGATATTTTTTTGCATTAAATGAAGAAATAGTTTCTTCAATTAAATTTCAAGAACCGTACAGCTCCCCCACATTCGAGAAAAAAAAAATTATTACGCGACATAAAGCGACTTGTGGATTTAATTTATGTGAGGCGATTCATTCCACCTTCATGTGTCCATTGTCTTTGGTTGAGAAGTCATACTCCTAGAAAACCATTCGCCAATGAGGAAAGAACATGAAATCAAAGAAAAATGGAGAAATTCTAAAGCCACTATATTATAATAAATATATCGAGTCTATTCCATGTAGTGTAGTGTAGGTACCTACGAAGTCTTGGATAGAGATGAAGTTGCTGTTATTCAGCTATATATTTCTCATGGCATTTCACTTGAAATGAAATACCTCCGTGTTCTTAAGAGTAAGATCAAAACATAGATCCACAATTCCTTCTTTGAAGTGCTTTTTGGTTCTTGGTCTTTTGTGTCGATATTTCTTACAGCTCGTTCTATTAAAGATCAAACACGGATCGGGCCGGCCCGTTGGATCAGTTCAACGACCCGAAAGCCCACATCTAAAGAAGAGCTTCTGGTTGGGGGGCCGCTGATCTAAGTGCAACTCCAACCGAACTGGATATCCCCAAAAATGGGGTCAAAATGCTCCAACCGACCTTCAAATCAAAACGCAACATGCATTTCGATGTTCCTCTCATCATTTACACGGATATATGCGTCTGATGGAAGTTAGCTGCGTCTGACATTTTTTAATTGCATTAAGGTCCAATTATTTATTTTAATTATTAATGGTAGGAATTGTGGATTGGAAGAAGTAAATGTGTGTGACGTGACCTTCCTTTTTATAATAAATTTTTCTTTGTAACATCAATCACAAGAAAAAGAAATCACACAGACGTATTCCACCAATCAAATCTACATGAATAATAGAAATTAAACTTGTGCGTAAATATTATTAGAATCAACTCAATTTTAAAATAAATAGTAGCCTAATTTCTAAATTTGTAAAATATATTGATAGTATCGAAAAATTGTAAAAGTAGCGTGTAGGTGAATATTATGAAAATAGCCTTTTGAATTTGAGAATGAGTTTAATGATTGGCGAAGAATTACTGCATTTTGAGTTTGAGAATGCGTATGAATTTGAGAATGCGTTTGTCGGTTAGAGATGGTCTAAAGGGCCATTTGAGGGTGCGAAGTATGACAAGTACAATTTGGGGGTCTAATATGCTCAAACAGACTAGTTTTGATATTGAGTGCCATGTGTGTTAGTTACCACCCTTCTATATTTTGCTAATGGTAATTAATGGTCAGAGAGAAATCATAGAAAAAATAAACCCCTTATACAACTTTCAGCAAGGAGATCAAAAATACTAGTGTTCAGTAAAAAAAAAAAAAAAAGAACTTCAGGTAAAAAAATTCGCATGTACGTATCATGAGATCCCTAAAGACGAGGCCGATCGACCCTTTCTAAGTTCTAACTAACGTTTTTCGAGCTAATTAGTCAGTCGCTCGCCGATAAATAATGATGTTACAAAACAAATGCATAAAGCGCCCATTCTTCGATCTTGCATGGCCAACTATATATGATGCTGTACAAAGATAATATAACATCATTTGATGGCGAAAAAAGTAACTTACGCCAATACGAGTTGTTCTTCTTCGACCTGCTGCTGCTGCTGTTGATCTTCAAAAAAACATCCTTGGCCGCTGCTGCTGTAAGGAAGTAGCACTCGCCTTATTTCCTCCGAGCTTAGCGTTTCGTACTCCAAAAGCGCATTGGCTAAAGCATGCAACGCTTTCTCATGCTGTGGAGGGAAACGAATTTGTTAAGATTTCGAAGTTTTTCAGTCTCCGAGCGAAATAAATACGCCTACCTTTCTCAAGAGGGCTTTTACGCGGTTATACGCATCCCTTAGCAGCTTCACAACCTAAACGACCGATGCATACAGCATTAATATCGAGCGACAAGGACAAAAAAAAATAATACGATGCCAGAAAAATAAAATCGTACTTCAGCGTCTATACGAGACTGCATATCCGAGCCGGGCCTTTCCTTGATATGAACGGGCCCGATTTCGTCGCTCATCCCACACGACGATACCTTCAGTTAAAAAAAAAATTGTGATTAAAAAATACTACTGCTTTCATTAGAATCATCATCTTCGTACCATGTATTGAGCGAGCTCCGTAGCCGTGTTAAGATCGCTGCTCGCCCCAGTGGTGATGTGATCTTGCCCGAATATGAGCTCTTCGGCGACTCTACCTCCCATGCAAACGTCGAGGCGGGCCAACAACTGCTTCTTGCTGATCGAAGTCTCGTCGTTCGAAGGCAGCTGAGTCACCATTCCAAGAGCAGACCCGCGTGGCATGATCGTCGCCTTGTGAATTGGGTGTGCGCCTTCGGTGTTCAGGGCGACGATGGCGTGGCCACTCTCATGGTACGCAGTAAGCTTGCATCAATTTAATGAAATGAATAAAGTTATGTACCCTCTCTAATTGAGTAAATGAAGAAAAAAAAATATTGCAACAAGTGAGATAGATACCTTTTTGGATTCTTCAGATAGAAACATCGTCTTTCGTTCTGTTCCCATCATGATTCGGTCTTTGGCAAACTCCAACTGTGATGAATTCAGCTTCTCAGCACCTTCAACAGCAGCCTTGATAGCAGCGATGTTCACCAAATTCGCAAGATCTATCCAATGAGAAGAAATGTATACAACTGATGTAAGAAAATCTGACAATCTCAGCATATTGAGTTCAGACAATATAATTTTTCTTGGAGGTATTGTAGCTAAAGCTTTTAACATACCTGCTCCATTGAATCCTGGAGTACCCCGAGCAATTGAGTTGACATCTACATCGTTTGCCAGAGGTTTGTCTTGTAAATAGAGCTCCAAGATCTCTTGACGGCCTCTTACATCTGGATTTTGAACGACGATCTAGAAAAACACATTTAAAGGAAACTAGTTACTGTAAGAAAGAGGAACAATGTCTGACTTAAATGACCACCGAGTCCAAAATCTCATATGCCACTACAGAGAGAGACAGGGAAAATCAACTAACATGTCTGTCGAATCTACCCGGGCGGGTCAAGGCTTGGTCAAGTATATCGGGCAAGTTGGTTGCAGCCATTACAATGATTCCCTGGACATAGGTTAAGTTTGACTCGATTAGAAGTACAGTTGACAAAAGTAAATGATCATATTCGGCATACTTCGTTCTGCTCGAAACCGTCCATTTCCACCAGTAACTGATGCAGCGTTTTCTTCGTATGACCTTCCCATTGCTTCCGTGTTGATCCAACCGCATCGATTTCATCTATGAATATGATGCATGGAGCCTATAAAATATATGGAATGAGAAATTGTGTACAGAAATATAAACAAGCATCTGGCATGAACTATAATTTCAGTGCAATAGTGAAACTTATTTTACCTTCTTCTTAGCTGCTTGAAACAATGATCTCACACGACGAGCACCAACCCCGACAAACCTAGCATGATGGAAAGAGTTTCATCAATTTGGGTAAGGCCGTCAGATTACACGAGCATAAACAGTCAGAATGTTAGATTTCTATACAAAGGGGAGAATAAGATTTCTAATTACAAATGAAGAAAATGTTTAATACTAATAGTTATTTCCCATAAGAGTTGATGAGCTTATATGCGCTCCAGCTTACATTTCTTCAAATTCTGAACCTGCTCTGTAAAAGAAAGGTACCCCAGCCTCTCCAGCAATCGCCTTTAAAATTCATGAATTCCATATTAGACAAGTCTGGCGACACTTTTGAAATGATTCAAAGGACAATTAAAATCATTAAAATTATTACATCACGGCGACGCATACCTTCGCAAGCAGAGTTTTTCCAGTCCCAGGAGGTCCAGTCAGAAGAATTCCCTGAGATTAAAAGCATGTCAGCAAAACAATGAAGTCCAGAAAGAGCGATTCCGTTAAAACATTACATAACATAAGTACACACCTTCGGTAATTTCCCGCCCAACCGAGTGAACTTTGAAGGATTTTTGAGATATTGAACGACCTCCTCAAGCTCTTGCTTGGCATCATCACAACCCTTCACATCCTTAAATGTCTTGACATTCTGTCTCCGTCAATTGAAATGATACTGATTGTCAATGCGAATGAATATGATTCATGAAAAGAGAGTTCGCATCATTTATGAGCCAATTCACAATTCATATTATAAATGGTGAAGTTACAAATTTATTGAAATAAAAGAAAAGTCCAAGTACCAGTAAAAAATTGGAGACAATTACATTCACCTTTTCCGGAACTATTTCTTTGTTTAAGTCTTTTGGAGCATATGAAGAACTTGAACCAACTCCAGGAGTTCCTATCCCGCCTAAGCTGCCTATATACTTTTGAAGAGCAGCAGCTCCCATTACCCTATAAAACAGCCGATGAATAACGAAAAGGAAAATATAGTAGGAGTTCTAAAGTAGTTATTAGAATTTAGAGTAGGTGAGAGGAATAGCTACGCGAATATTAAATGTTCAATGCATGGCCACGTCTGGCCTCACTACCGAGCAAACCAACACAGAGGATTCAACAGCCTTTTTGAAAAAACAAAAAAGAAGATAAAGATCATACCACACCAATCCCACAGCTATTGTGAAAACGATTGTTGATATGACTTCTTGTGCAAAACGTGATGACCTGTTTGGCATCTTTGGACCGACCTAAAATGCAAAAGTGTCTTATATCTTTGCCAATTTAAGTGCAAAGTAGCATAGAATCTCAATGTAATTTTCCATAATCCTTTCCGATAAAGGTTCCTCCCTTACCATGACGACATGCAATGGCTGTTTATCAGATACACCAGGGTTCACAAAAGCCTCATCCGTGTTACCAGACGCACGCTGTTGTAACTCCTGCAACTACAGAAAAAAAAAAATAGGTGAAAAATGATAAATAGCAAAAAGAAACTAGGAAAAAAAAGGTGCTAATTAACAAGAAAATATATTCCTAGCAAAATAAAAGTATTTGAAATTTAAGATTTACTGATGTAGAACCTAATTAAGATACATGCAGAATGCAGTCGGGGGAAAGGCAATGGAAAAGCTGAATACCAATGAGGGAAGAGTAGATGATTTTCCAGATTGTTCATCAGGCAAATAATCGGCAATTGCATTAGTAGAAACTAGCGCTCGAAGATATTCAGCCACTCCTCTGCTGTCTACAGCATGCACCCTTTGTTCAAACCGCTCGATCACTGCCTCAGGACTGAACAGAAGTCAAAGAAACTTCCATCAGAATCAACTCAATTTTCGTAACTCATGAGCCAAATTTAGTTTCGCGAGCAGTTGCTGTAAAACACTTTTCTACCCGTAAACTCAGTAAGTTATACCCAGCAATCAGACAACTGAGATAACTTAACGCTGCCCAAAATTCACAAAGGCACCAACTTCAACCAAAGAGTAACACATTTATCAACGACCACATCGAACTCCACTCAAAAACTACATTCTACCCAGCAATCCATGAAACGATAAGTGAATGTTTAAACAGAACAGACTAACTAATAAAGGACCTCTGCTTATTAAGTTCTGCCAAGAGGGCGCTCTGCTTAGCAGCATCCTTGGGGTTCGAATCCGCCTCTGCAATCAACAGTTCCAATTTCTTCTCATGTCTCCAAAACGGCCACCAACTAAACCAATCCGAATAAATAAACTTCTCAAACCCTTGCCTCAGCCTTGTAAACACACCCATCAAGAAAACCATGATTGGAAATCTGTCTTTCGAATCCTCACCCTTCAACTCGGGCGAGTTCGCGATTTCGCCAGACGCAAAACCATTATCCGACTCCCTTATCTCAGAGTTTTCACCGAGTTGATCGCTTTCGGTCGATTCACCAGCCGAGCTAACACTTTCTTGATTCAATGTGCTGCGTACCACCAAGCGATGCCTTAAAAATCTGAACTTCAAAGGAGCCGAACTACTTGATTCGGGACATGCTCTTCTAAATTGAGAAAAATGCGGGCCCAATGAGGAACGTCGTGATTTCAGGGTACATGGCTTCAGTTGTGGGATGAAGGGTCTATGAAGGAGAGACGCCTGGAGAATCGCAGCCATAGCAGCCAATGTGTCGAAGCTCAATTTCAAAAGAATTTTTGGGGGTTTATCAGATATGAAAATCAGGGGTTTCACACATACAAATCGCTGAATTTGGATTTGATTTTAATCTCCTCGGAGCAAAAAAAAAGTTTAGAGAAGAAAGCGGAGGAACAATCAAGCTTATCTTTCTAATCCTCCGTCTATTCTATGATGCTCTGCTATGCTAATTGCTACGGCTACAATTTTGGGAAATTTTGTTTTTTCTCTTTTCATGTGCTTGTGTTGTAAGAAGACAAAGGGTTTTTTGCCCCAAGTTTTTTGGAAACCCACGTTTCCTTGGCAAAAAAGTTTTTGACTTGCGATAGATTTCACGGTGGTAACCACCGTGGTGGTTTATATGTGTGTCATATGTGCTTATTTGACACTTTATATGACACACCACCCTTGTGGACGTGTCATGACTATGACATTGTGTCATATTTATGACACTGTGTTATAGGAATATTAAAATATTATAGAGGAGAGAGAATGAGGGAGAAGAAAAAAAAATTATTTATTTACAGTTGTGGGTCGTTGTTATAATAGTGTTATTATTGTGGAAGAAGTAGAATAAAACTGTTATAGAATAAAATATATGAAAATATAGTGAAAAACTGATATGACAGTATTATGAGTGTGTTATTGTTGGGACACCCTAGTTAGAACGAGCAAAATTGTTCTCAAAATCTTTATAACCGTGCCGCCGTTCACACTTAATAATGAACCCTCAAACTTTAACGAAAGTAAGTTATAGATATAATCATGACACATCGTTTTTTCATGTCATATATGTGGGTGAGTGAGAGAGTTCATTGCCAAATTGTATTTTATAGGATGTAAAAGTTGAACGGTCCAATTACACGTGTGAGAGTCTGCAATCGAGGGAGCCTATTCCGATTAAAACTTTAATTTCAAGTACCAAACTCGTGCCATGTAGTTATGATTTTAAAGTATGAAACTTAGAAAGAAAAGCTCAAGTAATCTAGTAGACATTACTACTAACAAAAAGTCCTCAACTTTGTCCCTATACGTGCCAGCACGCATGTCTCATAATTTTTGCCAGCATTTTTTAATTATTAGTTAGTCATTTCGTACCCATCAACATATAATAATGAATGATAATGTGGTGTTTACATGTTCTATTGCTATTTTTAGCAATGAGATTAAAAAAATACCAACAATAAAATAAAAAAGCCGAAAAAACATTATCACATTCACAGCATGTTTATGAAGGGCTTAGAAGGTTTCTTGTTTATGAATTAATAACACATTCACATATCTATATAATAACACATTTTTACCCGTGCAAATGCACGGTATTAAATATATAATTATTATTTAATTGTAGAAATATTAAATTATATATTTAGAGTGGGTAGTTATTGTACAACATGGATAATGGGTAGTTTTTACTGTTTATATTTTATTTTTCATTAATTATATTTGACACGTGTGGCAATGAGAGCACTCCTACATTTCTATTGTTATATAAGATAAGATAAGATATATGACCGTTTGATTAAGTAATCAAGAATTAACTCATTGTATTAAGCTGGAGGGGGGTGTTTATATCGCAAACAATATCCTTTTCTTTTGATCAGATTTTAAGTATACGATTAATAAGCACATTATGAAATATAGAGAGAGAGAGAGAGAGAGAGAGAGAGAGAGAGAGAGACTGCAATTTTCATTTATTGAAAAAGAACAGTAAACGTCTATATTATTTAATGCAGAACCTAAAGACAAGCAAATTGTCCTCAATATAGATAGCACAAGGATTTAATATTTAGATCACAACTATACCTAATTGGCACATTTATGCATCTTAATAAATTCTAAAAACGTAAGTTCGTGAGGACGGCGCTTCCCCACACTGATTTTCTTGTCGAGTTAACGCTGAGCTTATTAGATTATTAGCAGAATGTCTGCTGGATTTGCTGAGCCAATTCTTCAGCACTGAGTTTGCACTCTACCCCAATCTAACAAAATACATGGAAGAAATAAATTACTGTGTTAGAACAGTTATACTGTCAGAATTAACAAGAATAATCATGTATTAACAGCGAAGGTAATAAATAGTCTTGTATTTGTTTCAGATAATAAAAGATAGTTTTCAAGTGGAGAAGAAAGGTTGCTTTCAGATGGAAGAAAATGTCCATTTACTTACAGGTGAATTATTGCATGCTCTCAGAAGGAAAATCATTGTCTGTATATGATCAAGACATAATATATAGAACTTTAACTGTGCAGTTATTACACAGTACATTTACCTTGATAGTGAATGAACTGAGCATGGCCTCATCAACCCTACTAATGCTCAAATGCAATATCTCTAACTCAAGTTCCTCTAATGCAGCCACAATCTTAACCACCTGCCTCGGCTCACTGCACTGAGACACGGTCTTTAGCACTAAGTTCGAGCCCAAGAACCTAACCTTAACCTCAGCCAAAGCTGACCTGGAGCTAGCCATGAGCTCATTCGAAGAGTCGTTGCTGTCAGAATTACAAGGCGATGGCTCGACGACTGGGCTTGGAAGTAGTTTCGAAGAAGGTGATGAGTTATTGACGCCGTAATAATAAGGCCAACAAGGCTTGTTGTATGGTTTGCTTGGCTGTGGTGTGCTAGGGCTCATCGGAATGGTCAGCCTTGGGCTCGATTGGGCTTTTCTAGGGCTCGATAGGGTGGCTAGTCGTGGGCTCATGGCTTCGGCGTAGGCCTTGCGCTGTTTCTTGGCTTCGAGGGATTGGAGGATTTGTTGAAGTTCGTTGATGTAATCGACTACTCCACCAATTATCGATGCTTGGTCACCCTATGCAAACAAAGTGTTGTTCTACCAGTTCTTATTACACGACAAATTTAGTGAATAAAAAGAAGCAAAGGTTTGTACTTTTTACATACCCTTTTGACGTAGAAGCAAGGCATCAGAGAACGAAGCACGGATAAGTGCTCGTTCATCTGCTTCCTTCGGTTTCTCTCCACTGTTATGTGGTTCGTCGTAATAATCCTCTGTGGTCCTCCTTCTTCGTCTTTGTAAGAAGTAGGAGAAGGTGCGTTCGTCATCATAAGCTTCTGCTTCTTTCTAACTGGGGCGAATTGATGATCGGCGTCAATGGCGCGATAATTCGATCCTCGAATCATCATTGTTGTTGCTGTGGATTTCTGAAACTCGAAGCTCTCATCGTTAGTTTCCCAGGTTTCAAGAATGCTAAAGATATCATCCGCGGAACTAGTGCTCTCACAATCCATTGCTATGAGAAAAAAAAAAAACCGAATTTTTATTTACTTTGGTAGCTATAATTAGTGCGTGTGCATTGCGTATATATAAGAGGGACCAGAAAGCAATACTTTGGGGAAAAGATGTATTTTTTTTAGTTGATTTGAGAGAAGGGACCAAATACATCGTTATCTACATGCTTTTAGAAGCCATTACACATGTAAAGGAGGTTAGGTTTAGTTTTTTTTCGGCTTGTTTTCAGATGGGCTCAACGGTTAGATTTTGTGGGGATTAATGATTGAAATGTCTGAAAATTGACATCGAGATATATATGGTTATGAGAGAACGAGCTAGAGAGGAAATGTTGGAAGCTAAATAATTAAAAAGTGGTGAGTATGTGCGTGTGTGGAATAGTTGGATGGCGTAGTCTCATTTAAAAGTAATTTTTTTTGAAGTTTTTTAAATATTTCTGTAAGAAAAGAAAAATAGAGAATCCCAATGCGTTATTGTATACGTACGTCGCATACTGAGATTCTTCAGAATTACCAGATTAAGGTTGAAAAGGTTGATGTCGAATAGAAGTAAGACGAAAAGCTGAAATCTTTACTTGGATGAAAGTGAAGTTTTCTGATTGTTAGATCCTTGGTGTTAATTTAAATATACATATAAACACAACATATAACGGAAGTTCGAAAACCCTAAAGCTAGAACCCCCAGGGTATATTTAAAATTAAATATTACTTGTATTCTTTGAATATGTGGATTATTCAATACAACAACTCATTCGTTACGTAATTTCCTATTAAATCATTTACGATGTATCTGCTAAGAATTGAAAATTACACACACGTCGTAATAAATATAGTTGTCCCAGCAGTTCTATATGCAATAGCCAACCCCACGACACCATCATTTATAAAAAGATTCTCTAATTAAATCTCGATAGATTTCATATAGGTGCTTCTAGAGTTCAGGCACCCATAAGTTTCATTGAGGCTTCGGACCTATGTCAGAAAATTCATAGTTATAAGGACTCGATATCTGTAGCATCACTTCACTGTTCTGAAGTACCACATCATTGTTCTGCAGTACCACTTCATTCCTTAGCAGTACCACTCCAGTTCAACAATATCACTTGTTTTTCCAGTACCACTTTATTGTTATGCAGTACCACTTCATTGTTCTGAAATAACTTAAAACGATCGTCCGATACCAATTCATATACACTTTATAACACCAGTGTAAATATAGGTCCTTGTCTCTAGTTTTTTTAAAAAAATTGGGTCATCAAAATTATGAATTTTATGAGAGGGTTCTGAAACCTATTTTAATACATGTTTTGACATCGTAATTACACCTTTCATATATGACTAAAGAACCTTCTACCAGACTAACTATATATTAGTCTGATAATTAATTGAATTGAAACAGAGTGATGAAATTAGGGCACTGACAGACACTGTGAACAATCTCTGTCACACTTCTGCAACACTTTTTTAATCTGTGTCGTCTGTAAGTAAATGAGATTATTCAAGAAACAACTCAGACTTCAATGCTAGAGCACGCCATTTACGTGTTAGCACTCAATTTTCACATGTATTTTTTGAATTCGATTTTTAATTTTTCGGAGCTAGTGCATGAATGTTTTCGTATTTAGTAACATTTACTGGGATTTTTCTTTTCTAATTTTTTTCACCATTCATTTTCTTTTTTTAGTTTGGTGGCGCAGTAACTGCTGCAGAGTAGTGGTGTAGTAGTTTGTACCACTCTTACGGCGTTATGAAATATGTTATAAAAATATTATTGTGATTAATATTTATGCTATGATTATTGTGATATATAATTATAGAGAGAAATATTTAGAAAGATGACATAAGTAAGAATTAATTCAATACTTGGTGTATTTTACAATCTAGGTGCCTTTGTAGGCAAATTTTCAAATTACAACCACAAATTAAAATATTACATCCTCATAAGATAATCACAACTAATTCATAATTTCATCTATTTCTAATTTAACAACTCCAGCTCCATATACATCAACTCCAATATTTCATAATTACTCCAATATTTCATAATAAAATGCAATTTTTTCCAAGTCTCTATAATTCTAGCACGTAAACTAAGTTCAATTTGAATTTTGAACCGTATTAATTTACAATTGTACTTTTTATATCGCATGCTTGATATAAAAAGATGCATCCTGCGTTTCATTTGATGACTAGATTTTGATTTTTCTTTCTACGTAGTAAAATACAACGTGAATGGGACAAAGATTGTAAACGAAGACAGCAGTAAATAACATGGGGCCTTTCCCTTTCGAACTTTCAATTCAAACATATTATTATTATTATTATTATTATTATTATTATTATTATTATTATTATTATTATTATTATTATTATTATTATTATTATTATTATTATTATTATTATTACTACTACTACTACACTCGAAGCATTTATTACGAGCCCAGAAAACGTATGATCATACATCATTGCTCCAGCCAGCTTTCAAACAAACATACATTTTACCGCATATATATGCCTTTCACCTCATATGATTTAACTACTTACCTCTTACAAGCTCGTCCTAGTCCATGGTGTAAACAAAAATAGAAAAAAAAATGAATATGCTGATAAGGTTGATTTTTTAACTAAAGTAGGGCATATAATTCTTTGAATGCTATATATATATATATATATATATATATATATATATATATATATATATATATAACTATCTCTTCATGTCCCTTCATGCTTCTGAGTTCTGCCTTCTCTCACACTCTCAAGCTCTAGCAGCTACATAGTCACAGCCCACAACTCGCCATTAACATTTATGAGTTTCACACTTACTATATATGGTTTCATAATATATACTATATTATATTATACATATATATATATAATGGACTTAAAAAAATTATATCTATATTATGGTATGTAATAACATAATTGCGTCTTCGATAATGCCTTAAGGTACGTGCATGAGATGGGACAAATATAGGCAGCAACAACAGTTCAGCCTTCATGGGGCGTTTGTTAATACTTATATTTGTGTATACTAATATAATTTTTTTTATTACTTTCAACCTCTCATTTCTCTCGCCATCGTCTCGTCACCATTCACCACTAGATTTGTCAGAACGGGCCGAGGCTCGGCGTGGCCCGTAGCTCGCTGTTTGGCGGGGCGGGCCTTAAAATTTGTGGCTCGCCTGCCTTAAATTAATTAATTTATTATTAATTTTAATTTTAAAATTTTAATGTACTAATAACATGTAATTAAGTATGTTATTTATTAATAAATTATATAAGTGTGCCATTAGTGGTGTATTTATTAATAAAATATAAATTACATATACTGGCGGCCCGCCCCATGACGGGCCTAACATAAGATATCGCAGCCCACCCATACCCTTTCGGCAGGCTGGCCCGCGGGCCTGATTGACTGCTCTATTCACCGCCAGCAGAGCCAACAATATTATATAGATGTAAACAATAAAATGGAATAAAATAAATATTGATCAAAATCTATTCCCGATCAAGTGAGAAATCCCCTTAAAACTTGGATACCAGGAAAACAAAATGAGAAGAGAGAATTATTTCTATACATTTCACCATCAAAGGAGACTCAAAACTGCTCAATCTACAAAAAACACAGTGAGTTCTTACACTTCAGCAGCTACGTTATCCTCTTTTTTCCCGTTGTAAACCTCTTTCTTTACAACTTCGTTCAAGGAAACAATGATTGATGAAAAGTAACCTAAGTGCATTATACTTGCCTCGTAAATTCAGGCATGGTTCGTGTTGTAAATAAAATCCACACAGTCGAGGTATTAAAACAACAGCACCACATGCGCCACAATAATCGATATCATGCAACCATTTCAGAAAAAAAAAAACCTAAAGTTACATTCATCAGCTATCGAATATGGAAAAGAAATACACCCCTATTTGCGATTGCAGCTCCATCTTTCATGTGTTCTTTACCTTTGACCGAGAGACGAGAGCTACGAAGCCTCACGTTTTAGGGTTTTTTTGGCGCTTTAGTATTAGAAAATAAATTAGTGACCTGTAATTTTCATATGTTTGAATTTAGACAAAAGTGATTCATATGTCCAACCGAACTTGTTAAAATAGATAGCCCTAAATAACTCACACGTGTCCCACATCAAGTAATTGAGGAGGTGCCACTCCACCTTACCAATTTGTTTTAGGATGGAAGCCTCTCTACTATATGGGCCAAATCTCCTCCTATGTGGGCCGATCCAATAAGGCCCGATAAAGAAATTTCACATGGTATCAGCGGAAGGTCCTTGTGGCCCTTTGGTTCAAAAAGAGTGGCGTTCCTCATCCGTCTCAAATTAAAAATATCCGGCGGGTTTTGGTAGTATATAAGTAGATGAGTCACTCCATTACTACCAATTGGTCTTATGATGGAATATCATCTCTTGTATGGTCAACTCTCCTCCTATGTGGGTCGGCGTAAGGCCCGATAAAGAAATTTCACATAAATGTATGTCCAACAAAATTCTTTTTTTCGTTTGAATATGGAAAAACACAGTTAAAGGAAAGAATGTTGATGAATATTTCCTTTTTTCGTTCGGAAAATAGGGAAAACTATCACTAACTTCATGGATCTGCTAACAAGGATAAAAGTATATTGCAATATAAACTTCCAAATACGGCGATATTGATATTGCACTTGATGCTTAAAAACTAATTTAAATAAACGCGGGACCCACGTTTGCCACGTGTTGAGATCTAACAGTAACTATACGCGGCAGATCGTGGTGCTCAGCGAAGGTTGTCTGAACTCTGAACCGTTGTCCGAGTAAGCTGGCCTATTACATTCTTTGGTAATAATTTTCGAAAAATTTATGTATTTCAATTATATTGTGGAAATGTATATTCGTAAGTCAGTTGGAAAATTTAAATTATTGTGGAATGAGTCATCCTCTACAAATAGATGCCATTAATTCAATATGAAATATCCAAATACATTGTTTTAGACAATAGCATTAAAACACAAAATTTTCTTGCTAAAACACTACATAAATTTAATCGATATTATTCTTATAACTAAAAATGTCATATTTCCATTTGATTGAAATTGGAACTTTAATGTTCGAAAAAATATATATATTAGAAAACTCAAATTGAATAAGATGTATAAAAATTCATATTTAAGGCAAATTTCCAAATAGGAAATAGCCATAATTTCCTTCCTTCACGTAGCAGTAGCACACGCTCCATAATCATTTCAATTAATTTATTCTTTATTTAGTTTCCATCTTAATTTTATACAGATATTACATTCCTAAACAAATAAATAAGTTACCTTGTATATTCCTCGTGTCAAAGAAATCTTTATTACTTCAGATTTTATTGGCAAACACCTTTATAAAATTACTCTTCCTTCCCCAAGATAAAGATATAATATTTTAAAAGAAACGCATCATCTTTCTTCACACTCGATAAAAATCTCTCCTTTTTTTTTCAAGAATCAAAACACTCTCTGAAGCTAAACTCCTCTGCTGTGAGTGAAAGATCGACTGTGTGGGCCCCCTTTCAAGAACACTCAGTACACAAAATCTGATCCTTTCTTTCGATTACATGTGTCTGAATCTTCTTTCTGAAGGCTGTTTCATCTTCTCCGTCGATAAATCTCTGCATTGTCCCATAAAAGATCCGACCCGTCTCAGAAAGATGAGTTTTAGCAAGCCACGGCGGGCTAAACCCGCCCCGTCGGAGCCCCGCTCATTACCACCACCAACGGTACGGTTCATCGTCGGCGATCCGTACGCCACCGAGTCATCGTCCGACGAAGAAGACGCAGTTCTTCGAAGCCGCGTCAAGAAGTTCGTGTACGAAACGAAATCAAGAAAATCCGGCGCCGCTAACGGGCGGCGGAGGAGGAAAGAGAACGGCGGCGACCCTTCTCCGGCGAGTGGGCAAGAATTAAAGTTCCGGGGAGTTCGTGTCAGGCCGTGGGGGAGGTTCTCGGCGGAGATAAGGGACCCAGTTCGCAAGGCCAGGGTTTGGCTGGGAACCTTCGACACGGCGGCGGACGCCGCGCGGGCCTACGATAGGGCGGCGGTGAAGCTCCGAGGACCAAACGCCACCACCAATTTCGGCGGCGCCACGAAGGAGGAGGAGTGGAGGGAAAACAAAGGACAGACGACGTCGCCCACTTCCGTCCTCGATAACAAGGCGGGTCGGATCGGGTCGGAGTTGGGCCCGGTCAGCGATTCGAGCGATGGGTCGCTGAACGAGTTCTTTGAATTTCCATGCGAAGATAGGGGAGAACTGTTGGGCGGCGTCGACGCCGGCGGCGATTTGTTGGAAATTAGGGTGAGCGAGAATTATGACGTCATAAATGGCGGATCTTGTTTTACTACCAAAAATAGCGAGCTGAGAGAATGGTTCGAGGAATTGAAGAGGCTCGAAAATGGAACTGAAGTTTCGAGGGCGTACGAGGAAATCGAGAAGTTGCAAGAGATTGATGATTTCTTCCGAGACGTTGAGGATTCGGTCGGGTTAGATTCGATATTGTTTGCGTGATAAACGTGGGGGAAATTTGGGAATTTTGATTTTCGATTTTGGTTTTGTTTCGGTCAATTTTGTGGAAAAACATTGAGTGAGTATTTCGGAATGTAATCATACAGAGTATGAGACGTAGTTAATTCGTATTAGGTGTGTGTGTGTGTGATGCTTTTTTTCTTTGGTTTATGCAAGTCAAATTGATTTAACTTATCAACCTAGACCAAGAAAAAAGGGTTTAATCTGACAACTTCCTTCAAGAAAAAAATTGCTAAAAACTTAAAAGATTTGGTTTTTAAGAATCTTATAATTTTTTAAAATCACTAGGAAAAATTATACGTTATGATCAGCAATTTTTTTAGTCATCATATTTGATAATAGCAAACAGTATATCAATTAGTGCTTGGTTTGACTGGGGAATACAAATATCTAACTTTCCCAAAAAAGAAAAAAAGAAAAAATATCGAAAAAGAACCTATGATGATTTCGGACTTGGAGCAAGATGGTAAAAATTTTAGATATTTTCACTAAAAAAACCAGCATTTCGTACGCTAGGCAGTGGCGGAGCCACATGAGAACCGGTAGGGTCCAAGACCCCACTAGAAAAAAAAAAATTATTAACAATTAGGGTGAAACAAATTATATTTGGATTGAAATTGAAAAATATTATACTGAAAGGACTCCAAAATCTATAAAAATAGCGGGTATGAGATCCAATTTCCAATTTTCTAGTAAAATTATCAAAATAACCCCACTGATTTGATATTTGGGCTCCGCCACTTACGTTAGGTATAAATTTTAGACCATTGTACTATAACCAACATAAATAATGATCAATTCTCAATCTATATATACGACACAGAGAAAAAGATTTTCTTCCTTCAAGTAAATAAACATCATCACGGGAAGGGGAAAAAAGGGATTTGATTATTCGATTTAAAGCGCCCGAGGAGTGGAAACAAGGAACGTGAGACATGCATGGGTTTGCAGTTCTCAGTCAAACCACTTACGTAATAATTAATCATAATAATCATTCACAAGAATAATAAAAAAGTGTATCATTGGGTCAGTACTTTTTACTGTAATGATGGGCTTCGTATATATTGTTAAGTAGGCCCTGCTTGTTGGAAACCAACCGACACCAACTATATTTGGGCCCAGAATCTTCTCCAAACCTTAAAATCAGTTTTCAACTTCTTTTTTGTAAATGCAAAAAGAGATTGCTTAGTCTTTTAGCAAGTGCAAATTTCAAGAATTCGAAGCTTAGAGCATCCTAGTTACCACAGCATTTAGGTAAACAGCAATTCCAAGCATAAGCTTAAAGAGAGACACGTACATAGTAAGGGGAGCTAACCCTTTGGATTTTGTTAGCCCATGGCATATTTCTGAGTCAAGGTCCTTGCAATGTTCTCATACTTGCTCCTGTTTTTTCTGTACATGCGGCCGATCTCGGGCACCAACGGGTCGTCAGCGTTTGGATCCGTCAACAAAGAACAGATCGAAAGCAACAGCTGAGAAAATTTCGACTTTCTGTTTTTTGCCTCTTCGATATATTCGAACATAAACACATTGAAGTATAACTGAATCAGAGACAACAACAAGAACCTTGGAAATAGTCAGTGCAGGGCTCCACTGTTCCTTCAATATGTCAAGGCATATGCTTCCATTGCTGTTGATGTTAGGATGGAATACTCTCGTCCTAAAAACAACCTGCGGTCGAAAACAGACACGAATCATTCAAATTCCTCACTAAATCTTGACAGTAACGAAGTGATCGAGCTGAACAAGAAACGTTCCCCCAGAAAAACAACGAGAAGATCAAGACAAGAAACACTGAAATAGTGGCAAATGTAAGCAAAAATCTTTTTAAGCGAATGGGTCGTCGCTCGACGAACCTTGGGTGGTTTGTAAGGGTATTTCGGAGGGAAGTTGATGTTGACCAGGAAAACACCGCCAGAATATGGACTATCCGATGGACCGATGATCGTCGCTTGCCAATGAAACATGTCCTCAGCAACGGGGCCTGAGCAGTGTGTATATATGCAGGCACCAAATGAAGCAGTATACAATTAGTACAAAGAAAGAAGAAGAAGAAGCTTGTAAATGAAGAGCATAGAAGCTTATCAGTATCAAGATACAAGTACAATTATCACAGAGTTTTTCCTCCTTGTGGCTAACGCAATTCATGAGAATAATGATATCACTCATACCATGGAAACAAGTTAGCTGGATTGGCAGAAGCAAAAGATTCATACAATTTCACACAGATCTAATACCAAAAAAACACTTCGGAGAAGAAGAAAAAGAATACCGTAGATGAAAAAATTTGAAAATTAAAAGTGTACCAGCACTGCAAGAGTTAGGAGGATCCTTCTGAAGCTCCTTGAGCTCCTTCAAGATCCGTTTGGAAGCCATTTCGCAGTTCTCTGAACGTCGAAACAAATCAATACATAAATTTTTCATCAGTAACTCCAAAAATAAAACTCCAAAGGCACGACGAAGCTGAGGAAACGCCAACGAATCCTCCTCCTGCTTTTAAATTTCGAGTCCAAAGAAAATTCGCAGACGAAAATACCTATTTCAGTGAAACGGATTTTTATAGCAAATTGATTGAGTGAAGGAATTTCTTTGCCTCCAATTTCTTTTTCGCATTTTCTTTTCAATACTAAACGTGGAGATTCATCAAATGTCCTACTGATTGGCCGATTCCAGTATATCCAGTGCTTTCACGCAATGTTTCAATAAAATGTATGGATTATTACAAATTTAACAAATAAATCGATGTCATAATGTTATTTATTCAATTAATTATCTAAATTCTAACGTTAACTTATGTGAATAAAAGCCCACACAGCACAGCAGCTAACAACGAGAAATTAAAAATTCCACATGAAACTCGCGAAAAATCCAACTAAGATTTCCCGCCACGCGCCGCCCATCAATCGAAGAAGACGACTCACCGCCTCAGAGGACGCCGAAGCTCTGATCATCGAAATCCTAGACAACAGCCCAGACATCAACGCCTTAAAGGAAGCCCATTCTCGGATCGTATCCGACCCGAAGCTACACTCCGACGCGTCCCTCGCCGTCAAACTGATGCGCGGGTACGCCGCCAACGGCGAAGCCCTCCTCGCACGCAGGGTGTTCGACCAAACGCCCGACAGGAACAACGTAGTCTTCAACGTCATGATAAGGAGCTACGTCAACAACCACCACTACAGAGACGCAATCTCCACGTACAAATCCATGCTGGCCCACGGCGTGGGCGCCGACAACTACACCCTTCCCTGCATCCTCAAGGCATGCTCCGGCTCGACCGACGCTCGCCTCGGCGCGCAGGTCCACGCCGCCGCCGTGAAGAAGCGCCTGGACAGAACCCTCTTCACCGGAAACGCCCTGGTAGCCATGTACGGCAAGTGCGGCCATCTATCAAACGCCAGGAAGGTGCTCGACGAAATGCCACACAGGGACAGCGTTTCCTGGAACTCCATGGTAGCTAGCTATGCACAGAACGGAAAGTTCAACGAGGCGTTGGACGCCTGCAAGGAGATGGTCAAATCCCAAGAAGCCCGGCCCGACCCGGGCACCATGGCCAGCCTTTCCCCCGCCGTGTCGAGCACCACCCTCGAAAACATAACATTCGTCGAGAAAATCTTCTCAGACATGAAAAAAGACGACGTCGTCCCGTGGAACGTGATGATCGCAGCCTACGCCAGCAACTCCATGCCCGGGGAAGCACTCGATCTCTACAACAAAATGGAAGCCCGCGGGCTGAAGCCCGACGAAATAACCGTAGCAAGCGTCCTCCCCGCCTGCGGAGACCTGACCGCCGTAACCCTCGGGAAAAAGATACACGAATACACGGGCAGGAAGCGCATGCTGCCCAACCTGCCCGTCGAGAACGCACTGATCGACATGTATGCAAAGTGCGGCTGCTTAACCGAGGCGAGGCAGGTCTTCGACGCCATGGCGGTCAGGGACGTGATTTCATGGACTTCGCTGATGTCAGCGTACGGAAGGAGCGGGAAAGGCGCCGAGGCCGTCGAACTCTTCAACGACATGCGAAAGTCGGGCACGCCGCCCGACTCTATAGCCTTCGTGTCCATCCTCTCGGCTTGCAGCCACGCCGGGCTGCTGGCCGAGGGGCAGAGTTACTACGAGTCGATGATCGAGGAATACGAGATAGTTCCGAGGATAGAGCACTACACCTGCGTGGTGGACCTCCTCGGGCGGGCCGGGCGGGTGGAAGAGGCCTACGCTCGCATAAAGGAGATGCCAATGGAGCCAAATGATAGGGTTTGGGGGGCTTTGTTGAACGCCTGCCATGTCTACAACGAAGTTGGCATTGGGGTTTTGGCGGCGGACCGACTTTTCGAGATGGCCCCTCATCAGTCGGGATATTACGTTCTCCTGTCGAATATATACGCAAAGGCGGGGAGGTGGAAGAGCGTGGCTTTGGTGAGGTCGTTTATGAAGGAGAGGGGGATCAAGAAAGTGCCGGGCGTGAGCAACGTTGAGCTCGGGGGAAGAGTGCATACGTTCTTGGCGGGCGATAGGTTGCATCCTCAGTGTAGGGAGATTTACGAGGAGTTGGAGGTTTTGGTGGGGAAGATGAGGGAGGCTGGCTATTTGCCGAGCACGGAGACTGCTCTGCATGATTTGGAGGAGGAGGATAAGGAGAATCATCTCGCGGTTCATAGCGAGAAGCTGGCGATTGTGTTTTCGATCGTTAATACCGAGCCTGGGGTTTCCATTAGGGTTACGAAGAACATTCGGGTATGCGAGGATTGCCATGTGGCGATTAAGTTTATTTCGAAGGTTACCGAGCGGGAGATTCTAGTGAGGGATACGAATCGGTACCATCGGTTCGAAAAGGGCGTCTGCTCGTGCGGCGATTATTGGTGAGAATTGAAGTAGAGAAAAACCGAACCATTCTTTAGGGTTGATTTTTCCAAAAAACTTATGCATCAAAGCCTTCCTTAGCAGTTTTTTTCTCCAAACACCGTCAAGGGACGTGTATAAGGAATACGAGGCATGTAAAATCACATAATTTCAAGTAGTCACGATATCAATCAATTTAGTTCATAACACACTAATATCAGTTATATGCCAACTGAAATCGGACAACATATTCCACGTCTTGGAGAACAGACAGAATCATCTAGCATGGCACAAATTGATGATTTGAACAAAAGCGTCTACGATAAAACATAAGTCACTCACAGGCTTTGATATTAGGGAAGGTGCTCAAAAGAAGGGATATGGTTTAAGCGAACTTGTCTTTCAATGGACCCTTTGGAATTTTACTCAAGACCTTGGCGTTGAACACGGAGTACTGTTTCTTCAGCTCTGCCTCGGCTTTCTCTGCAAAAGCATCGACCTCGTCTTCGTATTTCTCATAGAGCACGGGCACGGTGAACAGCAACACAACGCCTGTTTTTTTAAGGTTAGAATCAGATCATGCCGTGACGTGAACGCAATGAGAACTAATGGACTTTGCACATTCGATGAATTTAACCAAATGAAATTACAGAGATACAAATTAGGAAGAAACCTACGGTATTCTTATTGATCAAAACAGAAGTTGAGACTTAACAAATGGTAACCGACGATTATGCACCAATCCCCAATGACCGAAGAAAGAGAAATTACTCACATATGTAGAACAGTGTCAGGAAATTGAAGCAACTTCCAAGAAGTGAAACTACCCATAGTCCAGCAATCACCTGCAACACCAGACAGTAAAATTATTCATCCTCACATGTTTTTAAGTTATTCTAATAGAGGTTCATGAACAACAAGAGACTCGTTAGAATCTGATGGTTCTTGAGCATTTATTGACAAAAAATGATAAAAATGTGAGATTTTGACATACCGCAAGAAACTTCTTTACATCCTTCCCAGATGCAATATCTCGGATGCTTGCAAGTGCAGAATTGATTTCAACCCTAAGAGAAGAAGCTATGTTGAGGACAATGTCCTCAGGAATAACAACTTCAGGGATCTTAGGTGGAGACCTTATGAGCATAACACAGCGTACAAAGAGAGTCAAACGACAACAGCAAATAATAAAGGAGTGATTCATGGATAACTATGTCGAAGAAAGCATACTTGTTGATGAAGGTTGATACATTTGACCAGAGGAAAATGATTGCCAGGCCAAGGATCAGAACATGGCAGACAAGTGTGAGCAAGTGATACTCGAGCAATTCAAAAAGCACCCAGATCAAAGTAGCAAAACCCAGCACACCACCAGAAAGTTTCTTATTCCTCCATAGAAAGATTTCAGCAGCTGAAAGAATATTTCACAGTGCGACATGCATGATGCACATAGAAGAGGAAATCATGCACATAGCTCTTAAAGCAAGAAAATCCACGATTCAACCAACACCAAAGAACACTGGCCACTAGCTCTACCAATATAAGCAGATTACAAATGATTATGTCGACATGTTAAAACTGTATATTCCTAACACGGATAGTTTTTCATTAATGATGATACAAAATTCCTCGCAAGGTAATCAAGGATCGGACCATAGTTTCCAAATTAATACTAAAACACAAGTCAATTTGACGGAAAAAAACAGATCCGTTCTGAGTGAAGCATATGTAAAGAACACGGTTCCAAATACATTCATAACAACAGACCTATGAGGAAAACGGACGACCTAAGAAACAACTCAGGCCATCCACATCGATCAACAAAAGCAATTTCAACACCAGCTTTCAAAGACATTGAACGAGCAAATCATCACATAAGCACGAAAGAGAGAAACAAAAAATGAGAAGATACAATGCCAAACATGTCAAAAACACACAAATCTACCAGCAAAATAAAAATGCAAAAAAAAGCGCTATACGCACACCTAAAACAACACAACACAACAATTACACTCAAATACAGACTATAAAACCAGCTTCCAAATATATAAACTCTTACGCTGACCACCGCCGAGAACTTTATGCACGGGCTTCTCCCGACCGAACAAACGGTAGATCTTAGCCTTCACAGCTGAGGCGCCAGACTTGGCATCCTTATCATCGTCATCCGACGACGACGACGACGAATCCGAGTCGTGAAATTTCTCGGTGATCTTGTCGATCATCAATTCCTGTTTCTCATGCTCCGCTAC
Organism: Craterostigma plantagineum; assembly: GCA_027422505.1. Taxonomy (NCBI): domain Eukaryota; kingdom Viridiplantae; phylum Streptophyta; class Magnoliopsida; order Lamiales; family Linderniaceae; genus Craterostigma; species Craterostigma plantagineum. The sequence goes on along the minus strand of JAPQWV010000010.1, from coordinate 23,200,243 downwards.
GTTATCCGCCATGTGATTCGATCTCCGATCTAAACCGACGCAGATCGATTTGGTGATATTTTCGATGCTTTTTTCGTTGGAGTTTTCTTTTTGTGTCGATACACTACGAAAGAGTAGGAAATGAGTGTGTGCGCGGGCGAGCAGGTGAACTAAAGAAAGTACGGGCCCATGTTGATTTGGACGGTCGTATTTGACGCCGTTATGTTATATATTATCATCACGGGGTTTCGTTTGAAAAAAAAAATATGTTTACACTTTAGCTGACGGCGTCACATCTCCGTTATGGCGCGTGTGCCACCTTTTGGCTAATGGCGCGTGCTTTGTAGTAGTGTGTCGTGACTTGTGGGCCGGTTAATGGGCCTCATAAAAAATCAACACATCACGTCTCAATTATTAAATTTCGATTAAAAAAATTATCATAAATTTGAAAAAAACATCTGTGGCCATGGCCATATTTGGTTAATCAACAAAACAGTGCAAAGTAACTAACGTATGATCACATACAATGTAAGGATACCATATAAAGCTTCACCGTACAAGAACCAGTCGATCTATCGATAGAATTAGCCAAGCCCTCTAACATATTGATCGACGTTTTTGTTGAAAAGTTCATTTCTGCACACAAAACAAAGTGGGCGAATAGATTAACGTTTAGCTCAATGCATCGGGCGAAAGATTTCGCAAGTCTGCGACTCACCTAATTGGAGCTCCAGGCGTGTACAGAGGATTCTTGACAACGTATTCGACATATAGGTTGTAAATGTACTTGAGTGCGTCTCTGAGATCCCCAGTTATCGGGTGAGTTACCAGGATAATCTATAACACAAAAAAAGAGAATGTTTAAAACACCATGTGAAAGGAATGATTATGATATCTTACGATGATTCACAAGAAAGAAAAGTTGGGCACAGCACAGAGGTGAAAGAATATCAGGGACACTTTGCAATGGTGCCTTTACGAGTATGTTAATTTCATTACAAGGTTCTTGGCGTCGATGTTGTCAGCTCGTGCCTTGAAGATAAACAATCTTCTTATCCAAACAATTCAAGAGGGTCAAATAAATGAACAATATCAAGGCATTTTTACACACACTCAAATGAGTAAATGAACATGGTTTGTTAACAACATTCCACTGACAAATCACCAACAATTCCCAAACAATAGCAATGCCAATATACTCACAGAAAGCCCAGTGGTAGCAGAAAAACGGGCAACTCGCAATCTAATAATGAACAGAACTAACCTTGATCCCAGATGGACTCTCCATGAAACTCAGCTTGTAAGTATTTGTTCGGAAGCTGTGAAATGAACAGCCTTGACCAGGTAGCTGTGGCATCCCTAGATTGCCTTTATCAGCGCTGCCAAAAAAAAAATAACACCACCATGATTATCTATGTCGAAATTAACAGCAAAGAAGACAACGCACAACTACTTTAATATAAAGATTCGATCATTCAAATCTGATACCATCCAAAGCATAAGAATCAACCACTTAAAGTTTCTCAAAGGGACCAAACATCAAACACCTGGTGGGATCCATCTTGGCGGTCAAGGATTTGAGAGAAAACAGCAGACCAAACATGAGCTTGTGATCTTGCTGTGAGCTGAGGGTTTTGAGTGGCCTGTTCCATTCCCTGTAGAGCAAACACACGCCATTTCTGTTGAAGATGTACATCATGTGCGCATTGTTACCCGATGCTGTGGGTAATGGCGGCAGTGGACTGATCTCTGAGCTTCCGAAAAATTGCATCCTTTGTCTCCTTCCCTTAAACACTCGCCAATTCTTTCTTTTTCTCCCTTGATTAAATATGAGCCTTCGTTCAGAAGGCAAAGTAGGACGTCGATTGTTGAGCTAAATTGAATTTCAATTAACGGAAAATGAGTTTGGACTGTTTCGTCAGTTGGGCCTTACTTTTTAGGCCCCAAAAAACCTCAACTCACGCCACAGTCCACGCTATTATTTTAAGCAAATTAAAAAATTCGACTTATGCTATGATTCAACGACCATTTTCACAGAGATAAAAATCGGAATATCGTGCCTTCCACCAAAAATATGTTCCAAAGGGGATTTTCTTTTAAACAATAAATTCCAACTATTTTTTGCACTAATGTTTACATTCAATATCCGTGGAAAGAGTCATAAGATTTGACTTGTAAGTGCTTGCGCTTCCTTTTCGCCTGTAAATGACGTAAATACCCCCCCCTGAGTTTGACTGATAATATTGCCCCCCGATTTATATTGCAGTCGTTGGAACCTATCAGAAACCCACTTCTCCAAACCAAACACTATTCAGTCAACAACTCCAATCTGATCGGATCTGAACCGTAAATCTCCACTGTTCTGAGTATTTCTACGTGCAAATTTGGTTGGAATTTCGAAGGTCGTCGTACGTAGAGTTTGAAGATGAAGGAGGTGATACTCCATGTATACGACGTGACCAACAGCGGCAATGAGAAGACAAACAACGCAATAATGCACATTAATAAGATCTTCAAGGATGGCATTGGCCTGGGCGGCATATTCCACAGCGCGGTTCAGGTTGGCGTTGGCCTCTGATTAGCCAATGGACGTCGATTTCTGTATTGGCTGTTAGCTGTGTTTCCTAGGGTGTTTGTGCTTTTTTCGGGTATAATGCACTTAATCCTAGTGCACTGACGTCGTAACTCGCTCATAAGATGTTCGCTGTTTGTTCTTTCCTCCAATTTATCACAATTGGTTTCGATGTAGAAGAGTTGTTTCGTTGGCACGAAGAACCATTATTCAGCTGATATAAAGTGGTGGGAGCATTTAGTTCTCCGATTTGTTCTGTTATTCTGCTTCACCTTGAACTTCCCTGTTTTCCTCTCATAGTCATGTTAAAGATGTATCTGTTTGGTTATCTGTCGGTTTTCGATTCTTCCTCAGATATAGCTTGCTTTTCGATTAGTAGGATCCATCCACTTATAATGTGGAGTCGGGTACAGTTTAATCGGAGGCCTCTTTACTTTACTTGGATTGGATTTAAATTAAACCTTGTAAACTAACTCACAGGTTTACGGAGAAGAAGAGTGGTCGTTTGGATTCTGCGAAAGGGGGGAGTGGAGTTTTTAGCTGCCCTTCTACGAAGAATCCAATGTACACATTCCGCGAAAGCATCAAACTCGGGGCGACATCCTTCTCTATCCTTATGGTTAATCAGATCCTCAGGGAACTTAGTAGAGAATGGCGCGGACAATCGTATGACCTATTATCCAAAAACTGCAATCATTTCTGCGATAAGCTGTGCGAAAGACTTGGCGTGCCAAAGCTTCCCGGTAAACAAAGCACTGCCCTACATTCTCTTGATAAATTGTTGTTGTCTTGGACAATGATTTGCACTATAGTTCATCCTGAAGTTTAAATTTTTCGGAAAGCTGCATTCTTTTTCTCTAGAAAAGGGATGGATGACTTCGCATCTGTCCTTTATTATTACACTTCTTTACAGTATTTACCAAGTTAAGAACACCCTTTATTACCCGGCTTCAACTGAACTTGTAACTCTTGTCTTGTTACAGGTTGGGTGAACAGATTTGCACATGCCGGCGATGCTGCAGCTGAAATAGCAGGAATCACAGCTCATAAAGTAAGCTTTGAGTCTACCAATTTTATTGCACGTATATATCCGACACGTATTGCAAATTTTGAGAGTAGTCAAATGCACTTTACAACTCTCAAAGTTTTACGTTCGATGACTTTCTTTTCCGTACAGTTGAAGCAAGCGAAAGCTGGGCTTGTATCGGCTAGCAAAGCGACGTGTCGGTTTTTGACGGGACTTAAGCCTAGCAGCTCTGCTGTTGCTCCAGAATCTGTTGACACCTCAAGCAGTAGAAGAATTCATACTACTCAAAGGCTGAAAGCAAATTGGCTCAAGGGCATTGCTCCGTCTCTCGCTAGATATTCGACTAGTTTGGAACGTGGAAATCATGGAAAAGACGAAGGAGAAGAAAGCCGAGGACGAACGCCCTGAGATCGAAGGTTAACCCGCAACCATACAGCTCTGCAACTCTATTGTGAATGTTGTAAATTGGTTTCTTCCACCGCTATTCTCGAAACATTTGCTATCAGTGAACAGTTGTTTTATATCTTCATTGATATTTTTCAAATCAAGTGGTTATTCGACTCCAAAGCATACAACATTTATTGAAATGTGACTTGATAAAACATTCACAAGCTTTAGAATTCCGAGACAAGGAACTTATTTGACACAACCACGGTACAAGACTTAAAATTACAGAGCATCATGATCTTGGACAATGCATAAAAACATAATCATATTTTCACATTGGCCCTCCTAAAACACGATTGTAAACAAGAGCATCCGCCACTGCGTTATCGCGGATTTTAAGCGACGAAATAGCTCGAGCAGCAGAGACGTGATCGACTGATAATCCAATGTTGTCCCGCAAACCATGGTCTCCTACATTCTGCTGATAAAAGCATCTGCCCAAATGATCATCAGATGAAGCTATTTCATTGTAACTAACCCGCATGTCGAACTGACGAAAACCTGGGAAGACTTCGACATTCGCAGAAGCACGATCGTAATAACAATATTGTGGAAGTCTTGCCCGATAAATCATGTTGGCTGCGTATAAAGGATCCCAGGATGGGATCAACCCATTGTCTTTTTGGAGCACGACTTGACTTGATTCGTCCGAGTCTTCGCCGAGGAGGACTTGCAGTGCGACTGCCTCAGCTATGGAAGCACCTTCTTCGTAAAGCTTCTCTTGTTCTTCTTTCTTCTTCAGCTTCTTTTTCTCGAGCTCAGCACATATGGCTGCAGAAGCAGCCAAAGCTTTCTGCAATCTTCGCTTCTTCTTTTCAGCTAGCTTCATGCGATCCAGCTCATCCATGACGGGCTTCTTCTTCGCCTTTTTATTTCCTCTAGCTACTTTAGTGAACTCCATGAAAATTACAATTTCCTATTTGATGTTTCACGATTCCTAAGATTTATTTATATATTACCTAAGACCTAAAGCATTTTCTTTTACCTTAACGCTGGAATCTTGAACGACTTAACATGGAAAACTAAGATAGCATATATGAATTCAGCTACTACACCCACTCAGGGGTGAATGAATACCTCATTTTACGAACACTACATTCCCAGAAAGAAATTATAGGAGATAGCTTAAGTGAGAAGTGATGAGTACTCGTGTATCCAACAACCCTCATCATCTTTGCTCCCTATCCCAGCTTACCACAAGGATTCCACTTGTCGCACGATAGAAGAACAATGTAACTTCTCCTGTTTCCGATTTTGCACACAATCTATGTCCTACGTAATATAAACATGATCAGGCTTCAAGAAACCAAAGCTCTAGTCAATAATGTGGAATCGTAGACAGCCAAAGCTACAAGCACGGAGGAAAGTACCATCTCATGGCGGACTTCATATTAGTAATAAATAGTCCATGACTATGGAAGTCACAGAGCAATCATCAAAACCAAGGGCTACACAGCATCCCCCAACTATTAAGATTTCTCCAAGAAATAGAGTAATAGAAGTTGAAAACTATATAAAAAAAAGGCACATCAATCACCATACGTGGTGAGTTCCACAACCACATTAAAGGAACTCACGTCAGTTCAATTCCAAGTCAAACAATCAAAATTACAGTCAAACTCATATCGATTAGGCTACGATTTTCCAGATCTCCACGGGAAAAAAGCAAATACAGAGTAAAAACATCAACAAGCATCAGATACCATCGGACGTTCAATTTAAACGTGTGGAAATAACTATCACATAGTGTACCGACTGCAGATCAATTAAGAAACATGAAAATCCAACATACCGAAGAATCGCTAACGATGAACCAAAGTAGATGAAAATCGATCGGCTAGAGAAGAGACGGACAGATACCAGACGTAGTCGATGAGTGTGATTGTGATAATCAGTGACGTGTCGTATTAATTATCAACCGAAAGAGTGGAGAAAACCGTCAATTCAAAAATCTCATAGGGGTACATCCGTCATTTGAAACTTACAAATGGAAACAATATCACATATTCTCCAAAAGGAAGTAAATAATAAATTTATATATGGGCACATCACATATTATTCTCACAGATTCACATCACACATTCACATTCTTGGACAATCTCCTCTTCATCCTCCTAACAATCTCCTTGTCCAACTCTTGCAGTCCTCCTACTTCCTCTAGTTCCTACATGGACAAATATATAATCACATAAACATATAACCTTCAAAATCCACAAATCTAACAAGAAATATAATAAATCATTAGCATAGAGAGACGAAGAACCTTAGGTCCAAGGAACAGCCCATATGGAACTCCTTTGAACTTGTCCGAGTGATGAAGCTGAGATTTTCCAGACAATGGCATTCAAATTCGTTCATTCATGCGTTGTTAGAATGGACCATTCTATACATACTTACATACCTTATGAGCTGCTGCTACTCTTCTGAAATAGGGAACGTCGGCGATGGGTCCCACGGGGAACCTTCCGTGGACAAGGCCGTCGTGGACAAACATGTACGCCATCCCAAATACAGTAATTCCCAGGCCCTAAAGAAGCAACGGCGATTGATTCTTTTGAAAATAAGATACGGAGTGTAATAAAAGATTGATTCTTTATTCTTACAGCTCCAAAGCATAGGCCTGGGAAGAGGCCCTTGTGGAAGAAACCATAGGAGAGGAGAGCTATGGCAGGGACAGCGTTGATTATGGCGAACACATCGTTGAGCTCGAACGGCCCTTCTCTTGGTTTATGGTGCGACTGCAAATTAAAGATTCATTATTATTGTTTGGCCAAGATTATTTCTACTTCTTTGTCGTCTTAAAAGGAAAGAAGACAACCTCATGCATATGCCATAGAGAAGCATGCCAAAGAGCTTTGTGTGCCCATCTAGCCCAGTACTCCATTCCTACCTATTCGATTCAAAGAACCCATTTTTATCGACAGCTTTTAGCAAAAAAAGGTTTTTTTTTTTTTCCATAGATATAATAACAGCTGATCATAAATCAAGAATGTAGAAGATGAAGCTTACAGCAGCGCCAACAGATAGAGCAAATGTACCAAACATCTCTGCGTAAGGTACCTCTCCACCCTACAGCAGCAGCTTCACATATTACATATATCCACCCACCAAGAAGACGAAGCTAGTCTATAACCATCGCCGTTGACCATGGTTAAGAATTGAGTTAGGGATGGATAAGTACCTCCATTTGCCAGTAAAACCTGTAATAAACAGCCATGGCCGCCATTGATGTAACGCCGAAGCTAGACAGAACGGCCGCGACAAGGTAAGTAGACTTCTGCGACCTCTTCCTCGCCAGCTTCTCAGCCACGCGCCTCCTCAGCGCTTCTTGCTCGCGCAACCCTCTGTCTCCATCTCCTTCCATGCTCGCCAGCTTTTCGCCGTCCTCCACGAAGTAACAGACCGTAGCGAGCTCTCTCGTCTTCGATGACCCCAAGAAAACGTCGAACTTCTGAACACAGATAGGTACGGATCTGTTCCTAATCAGTAGTGCGGGCTTTCGGGGAAGAAACGGGCCGCCGTGCTTGAGGGGGTAGATTGCGGTGGTGGTCGAGGGAGCAGCCACCGAGAATCCGGCCGTCATGGTGGGGGGTTCTGAATGTGGGCGGCGTTGTTTTATAGGGGTTGGTCGACGAATGTAGACCACATATGTCGCATTTGTCTTTTTCGCCGCTGAATGTGTGGTTGGATGAACACGGTCAGGGATTTCATGAATGTTTTAATTTATTTAAGGGTTTTTTTTTCGATCTTTTACTGTACTGCATTAGAGAAATTTGCCTAAACGCCACTCGAACCGAGTAGTGACGAAGATGCCACGTGTCGTTCTATGTATGGAAGTAAAATTGAGGCTCCGACGAAAGATTCCCTCGACGGCTGGCGTTTGTCCGGCGTGTCTGTCGCCGTCGGCCCCATTCGGCGTGCAGAAACAGCCACGTCGACTCTCACAGTTCTCTAGGAAATCTAAAATGATTTCAAGGAATTTTTTATTGTTGTTATTTGAGTACTTTTATAATAGAAGGGTATATTACAATACATGCCCCAAAAAAAGTGATTAAAATAGTTTTCAGGACCTTAAAAAAAATATACTTTAAAGGACCTCATTTTTCGTAAAAATTGAAAATAAGAACCTAAATTACGCAACTGTTATAAAGTGTATATGAACTATTATCGGATGATCGTTTTCTGTTATTTTCAGAACAATGAACTCTTACTGCAGACAATAAATTGTTACTGCAGACCAATAAATTATTACTAAATAATCGGGTCTTTAAAACTAATGTTTTTCTAAGAGAGCATGAACTAAAATTTCAGACGGGGACTGAATAAAAATTTCCCCTTTATAGAACTAGTCCAACTGCAAATTGCAATGGTGGAATGTGAGCTATTAAAATATTGTAATTTTGGCAGCATCAGATTTATCTAGAAAAATAAAGGTACATTCTAGATGGACGAAAAAACAAGTTCGTAATTAGTTGTATGATCCTTTCAAAAAAAGAAAAAGTAATTAGATGTATGATGTATCATTAGATTTCTAAAAGGGGCACCTTTTTTTTTTGCTCTCGTTATTACGAACTCTTCCATTCCATCACCGATTAGATATTTGTAATCATTAAAAATGGAAGTATATTCATGTATTACAATGGTCAACGCCTAGTCTTTCGGACATGAATGGAGTCAGTCAAGGCAGTCTTTCTTTGAACCGTTCTCTGCCATCAAATACTTAATTTCCTCCCATGAGAATTCTCCTATCCCACGTTCTCAACACAGTTTAAATACCACCACACCACATGCGAAACACAGATCAAAATCAAAAAAGAAGACGAAGAAGTAAGTTAATAATTCCCTCCTTCAAGAATAACTAAAAAGAAATAAAAAATGAGGATGCAAAGTTGGATAGAGGTAGCACCTTCGCCAATGATTTATCCTCTCAAGGCATCGAAATGGCCGGCGCTTGACACCATAGCCGAAGAAGGGTCTCTATCTGATCATAGAATCGAATACTTGGGAAAGAAAGCTACCTATATTCTGCCCATCGTTCTATCGCTAGCATCATACTTCTTAATTCACGGGACTATCAATCGTTTCTTAAGGCGTGAAGAAGAAGATGAGAGATTATCACTTAAATGTTTTGTCATTACAAGTCAAGACTGAGAACCGTCGTTTATTTGTTCTCGAGAAGAAGAAGATGATCGCCTGAGGAGAAGAGAAATTTTCATGGAAAAGAATGAAGATAAGAGGGCGGAGGTTCTTCCCATGGTTTTTTGTAGATGTCTAAATGAACATTTTTTTGTTGTAGATGATATAAAAGTACACTATAATCGTCGTGCTTGTAGATTTGATATTCTGCCGTTCATACACGACAACATCGTACTTTGTCAAATAAAAAAAAAAAACTAAGATGAAACCAAGAAAGAAAAAAATCATTAAAACCGTCGTCAAGCAAAGCCCATTTAGATTTCTTGGTAATACTACCACCACAAGGCCTACTAAACCCAAAACTGTGGTTGAAATGTAATTAAAGGAAAATGTTGGGGGGGGCAAATGAAATAACCAACTACAGCTCTTGCCGTCATCACACTTCTCTGCAATTTGCATTTACTATGTGAAACCGCTTCGCGTGACAAAAATCCCTCTTCTTCATTTTCCTAAAATCTTAATTCGGAGATTTTCAATTCAAGGTCAGTCGTAGCTATTGACTACTGCTTCCACTGTAGCTAGGTTTTGATTTTTTTCTCTTCATGTGTTTCTGCTGGTCAATTTGTTCTTGTGAAATTAAGCATCTTTCATTTTTCCCATTTCGGCGTTTGTCAATTGTCAATCAGTGAACTTGATTATGAAAATGATAGAATGCAGCTGTGTTATGATTCTGATTTTTATTGAGGGATAATATCGTTGTATGCGGTGGAGTGGAATTGCAGCTGGTATCGAGGTATCCTAGAGGATGATTCAGCTGATCAACATGATGATTACAAAATTTTAGAACTTTGTTGGAATTGTGTGTATTTATATATAGATGTTCATCTTCTTTATTCTTGCGATGTGATTCTTGTTACATATTTTCGCTATCGTCTACCGACGTTCTTAATTTGGCGTCTTTGATTCAGTGCTGCTGGTGCTGATCTAAGACTATTTCTTAGTGAGTGACATGATCACTTGTTATTTCAATTCCATGTTTTTAGATTTCTTCTTGCTGAATGCTGATTCAATCTCATTTTCGGGCAAATCAAACAGCCATTCTTGCTGATTCAGTCTCCAAAGGGGGTTTTGGATATTTCCGGCATTATCAATAAAAGAGGTGCTGGAATCAAGTCATGGAGCCCCTTTGGAAGCTTGTTTACTTGTTGGAACCTTCATCAGTCACTCTTTTCATCACAGCAATAGTGGTATCATATGCTTCAGCTTCTAGATCATTGAACTATGGAAAGGAAATGGAGAGGAACCGTGACCTTTCTGAAGCTTCTATTACCCTGGATAGGTCCCAGGCGTTGATGATCCCAATAATGAGCTCTTGCAGCTTGCTTCTCATGTTCTATCTGTTCTCTTCAGTCTCACAACTTCTCACAGCTTTCACCGCCTTTGCATCTGCGTCAGCCTTGTACTTTTGTTTCTCCCCGTATATGGTTCGCATCAAGACTCAGTTGGGCGTGGCTGACCCTTACATATCGAGGTGTTGTTCGCAGTCATTTACACGGATCCAAGCTCTTTTACTACTGATGTGCATTTCTCTGGTTGTGGCGTGGCTCATATCTGGCAACTGGATCTTGAACAACTTGCTGGGTATCTCGTTATGCGTAGCTTTCGTGAGCCATGTTCGACTTCCCAATATTAAGATATGTGCGATGCTGCTTGTGTGCCTGTTTGTGTACGATATTTTCTTGGTCTTTTATTCGGAAAGATTTTTCGGTGCAAACGTTATGGTGTCGGTTGCAACACAGCAAGCGTCCAACCCAGTACACACGGTGGTTAACAGCTTAAGTCTTCCTGGGTTGCAGCTAATCACGAAAAAACTTGAGCTTCCTGTAAAGATTGTATTCCCTAGGAATATGCTAGGCAGCGCAGTACCTGGAAATAATGTTTCCGACTACATGATGCTTGGTCTTGGTGACATGGTAACAAATGCTCGGTCCTTTTTCTTTTATGAATCTATGAATTCACCGAATGCTCTAAATATTTCTGGTTTATCTGCTAGCTTATACTTGATTGCTTGTAGATTTAATTCCAACCCTTACGAAAATCTGGTTTTGTTCATACTATGGAGTTTCGCTCCTTTTCTATAGTATTTGTTTAAGTTGTACGTTGGATGAGAAGTATATTGACTCAGAACTCTTTGTCACTTCACAATGATGATGCAGGCTATCCCTTCAATGCTTCTTGCATTAGTTCTCTGCTTTGACCACAGAAAAGGCCGAAACTCTTTAAACCCTGTGGAAACACAACCTACAAAGAGCTTTAGGTACTTTTGGTACGCACTTTCTGGATATGCCGTCGGACTATTTAGTGCCTTAGCTGCTGGTATATTAACCCGATCACCTCAACCAGCACTCTTGTATCTGGTATGCGACCGCACTTATCTTCGCCTTCCATTTTCTATTTCGTAGCAATCAATTCTTGAAAATGGATGATGTTGTTAGAGTTAAATATTTCATAAAGTTCAACTATTATGCAGCTGGTCCTAAGCACTGATATATGTGATCGTTCCACGTAGAAATACATCAAACCAAATGATTTTCTTTCTGTTATTTACGCAGCCAACCATCGTTTCCTTTGATCATATATTGATATCAGAGTGCATATATTGCAGGTACCGTGTACGCTTGGACCCATAATCGTCCTCTCGTGGTTGCATAAAGATCTTGCCGAGTTGTGGGAAGGGACGCCCACGATTTCGAATGAGAAAACACGTCCTTTAGAAGTATAATCTGTGAATTTGCCTTGTGGAGATATATAACCCCTTTGGATGGAATATTACTTCTTTTGAAAGAAAATTTCTATCATACCAACAATCAATGTGTTTGTTTGTACTCTGAGTATACGCCATGGAATTAATTTGGATTCTATATTTTACTTAAATCGCTTTCTGCTTGTGGTGCGATGATGAGTTCCATTTTGCTAATTGCTAAATAGATGGTAATCGTCGACATATTATATAGCATGTGATTTTTAGGGGGGAAAACTAGTTAAAACAATTGTTAGCCCTTTATTTTCTCTCGTCCGTCCGCAATTTTCTTTCATATTTATCGTTTTAGGAAACACAACAAACATTCTATTTCTTCCATCTCTAATAATATTCTAACCGATTGTCCCATGTGATGTGATCTACTCTACCTCCCTCCATATCCTTCGATCATTTTTGTTTTTTGCAGATTTTCAAACGCTTCAGCGTAATTCGAAGACGAAATGGTATCGTAAAACGACGTCCTATATCAATCTGATTCATACGTCGACGATATTGCAAGTTTTACGTGATTCAGTTTGTATATGTATCAGGGAAATAATTATATGCATCATCCCATTGTCTGATCTGATTCACCTTAAGAATTTCTTGATACAAAGCATGTCATTTCAAGCATATATTCTTATGATCATCGTTACAAAAATGGCGCGTTTGGTTCAGGCGAATTCTGCTTCGGGGATGGCAGTGGTGGACGAGTGCAAGCTCAAGTTCTTGGAACTCAAGGCCAAACGCAACTACCGTTACATAGTATTCAAGATCGACGGCCAGGAAGTCGTGATCGAAAAGCTCGGAGATCCTCAGGATTCTTACCAAGACTTCACAGCCTCTCTCCCCTCCGACGAGTGTCGATACGCGGTCTACGATTTCGACTTCACCACCGACGAAAATTGCCAGAAAAGCAAGATCTTCTTCATCGCATGGTAATCCAATCCACCCCTCCTCTTACGCGCTCAAAACAAAATCCTTAATGATCTTCTTTTTGGCATTCTAATTTTAAGGTCGCCCGAGACGTCTAAGGTGAGGATGAAGATGGTCTACGCAAGCTCAAAGGACCGATTCAAGAGGGAGCTCGACGGCATTCAAGTCGAGCTTCAAGCCACCGACCCGAGCGAGATGAGCCTCGACATCATTAAGGCTCGTGCATATTAAGAAGCTTCAACGGAAAAATCTTTACGACAGAATTTTTCTTCAGTACCTCTCTTTGTGTTAATTTCACATAGCTAATGTAATCTCATCTTCATGTTTTACTCAAAAAGATAAAATGGTTCAAGTCTTACATTCAATGTACTGCTTTTTAATCTATGCAAGAAAGCAAATATGACTACCTACCTAAGATACAGCATTTGTCAGATTCTTCTCACTTTTCCAGTACTCTTTTTCCCAACTGTCCACCTTCTTCATGGCTTCGTTATTACGGTCGATAACAGAGTGTAAGGAGGACGGCGTAAAAGGCGAGGGCATCGTGCACGGGCCCGACGATTTCGGGCCTTTGACCAACGAGTCCGTCATGAACTTCTTCTCCAATCCTCGGGCGGAGCAAACCATAGCCTCAGAGCAAAGCTCGACGGCCTTCTTGGGCACGGTGGGGACGTACTTGAGAAGCTTGGCGTACTCGGTTAGGAGGTGGAACATGTAGTCGTAGACGTAGTCCATTTTTAGATCCTCGAGGATGAAGTTGCTCGCAGCTCTGCCCATGGCTTGAGCCTGCGTTGGATATATAATATATATAAATTTAAAAGAACAAATATGATACATTTCCTACAAGCTTAAGCTAGGCCTAAAAAGGTCATGGGCACGATCAATCCCCACGACAAAACCATTAAATCAAAATTTATACGTCTGATGTTAGATACTAAAGAAATCAGAGTAGGCGAACTTTTCAGGAGAAGTGGTCATCTAAATGGTATCAGAGCCCAGGCCTAAAAAGGTCATAAGTACGAATCCTCATGACAGTCAATTAAACAATAATGCACGTCTAATGCTATGTAATAAAGAAATCGGTCTACACATGAGCGAACGTGTTGGGAATATAATATATAAGATTAAAAACCAATGAAACGCTTCCCACAAGCCTAAGCTTTAAGGTGAAGTGGTCATGCAACAGACTCAGAGTGTTATTACAAACAAGGAAAGAATGTAAAGTAATTCTGATACCTCTTGATGATGGTTGTTTCCCCATTCAACGGCATGCTTTATCGACCTGCACTTGTCTTCGTCTTTGACGGGCCAGTAATGCTTCAACGGTACTAAGCTTCTCGTGAAGAAGTCGTAGTAATGAGGCTTTACTAGCAAAGTGACCGAATCGCAGGCAAGAATGTATTTTTCGCTCACGGACCATGCAGATCCTTCGATGTCAATTTTGTATCTGTAAAGAAATTCGTCCGAAAAAAAAATATTGATTTCGGAGATGTAAAAAAATGCGTTCTTGAAGCAATTTTTTTTTTTTCCAAAACCTGTGAATGCACTGGCCCGCCAAGTTCGATTCTTTGAAACCCTGTTTCGTTTCTTTGAACCAATCCTGTCAGAAATTTACGGGTCGATGCAATCAGTCGAGCAGTTAATCTAACTCTTTTTCTGACAAACGAAAAAAATTCTAGTCCTTCCTTCTTACCTGAACGTATACTCGGGCATTCCAATCCTCCTTGTCCGAAACATTACACTTGAGCAAATCCATCCTCGTCTGAGCGACGTGTGGATTTCCCTTCCAATAAGCGTGCGCCTCTCTATCCGCCCACTTACTCCTCCTATTACCTTCCTTGAGATCCTCGGACAATTGCTCCCATGGCTTTATGTTAATCTCAGACCTTCAAAAAATCGAAAAACAAATCACACCTTTTTTTATCCCTCCACAAAAACGAAAGAAAAGAAAAAAAAAACAGCCTTGAACGCGCTCTCTTTATCACTTACCATCCCCAAAACGACCAATCTGGGAAAACGATATCGTACGTCAGATCGTCGCCGCAGTACCTAAACAACGGCGGAGGAATTGGGCTCTTGCGGTTATTCGCAAAGAACTTCTTCTTCACTACGGGCCAATCCACGCAGTCGAACATCATGTCCAAATCTGGGATTTTCCCGGGATATCTCCTAAGCAGCTGTAAGATTCCCCAGAGTGTGAAAACGTCGCGTGTCTGGAAAGATTTCTGATACGTCTCTACGTACGCCTTCCCTTTTAATATCACCAGGCGAAAGTTCGCCGTTCGCCTGGCGCTCATTACCATTTCTTTAGTGATGCCCGTCTCCCTCCACGGCCATAGATCTTCGTAGATGTAGCGAAAGTAATCAGGACAAGAGGGTTGGGAAGGTAAGAGATTTTTTTCTTCGTTGAAAGAATGATTCGATGGGTAATAGTTGGCGGGGCAGGCATGAGGCGAGTTGCCGAGGGAACAGTTTAGCGGGAATTCGATCATGGGTTTGGGAGTTTGGTGGGCCCGAGGAGGTTCGAGGGACGAATTGAGGGAACAGTTTAGCGGGAATTCGATCATGGGTTTGGGAGCTTGGTGGGCCCTAGGAGGTTCGAGGGACGAATTGTTGGGCGGTTTGAAGGTTACGGCTGACTTGCCGGTTGCATTCGGGTCTGTGAACTGTAATAAGAGAGAAGAGAGACCGAGTGTTAAAGAATCTTGGAGTAGTTTGTTGTAATACCTTTAGCTCAAATATTTGAAAACTCAGTTTCAGAAAGATGACAACTTTTGAACAAATGTTTGCATGGTTAAAATTTCTGAACCCTTTCCGAAATGACGTATTTTTAGTCCCATAATCCATGGATATGTAAGTATTTCAACTTCAGAAACATGCTACAAAAAGAATAATTTCTTGTCTCTCAAATTTATCCCGATTAGAGGCAATAATATATTGTCTTTAGGAAAGTTATGCCTCAAACCTTAATTTAAAAAAATACTACTCTCATCTGCTCGCTCATTCGCTGCTAAAATGCATTTATTAACTATCAAATAATAATCTTATATTAGAATGTAAATGTAGGTCTCATATAAGATAGCCCCGTGTCCCTCAGGATGCTTTAAATAAAATTATTTATTGTTACTAAAAATAGAAGGGTAAAATATTGCAATATAAAAATGCAATGTAATGGGTGATTTTCTTTGAATTTAATATATTATTTTCATTTAATTGACATTATACTAACCCCAAACACAGTATATATATAGAAATATATATTTCTTAACATACTTGTAACTGGTATTGTCATAACATGAAAGCATTAATACTTGTAATGAGCAATGCCTAAATACGCGTCTCTACGTGAATTATATTTCAAAAAGCATCACGAGTATTCTAAAGATAGTCAAAATAGGAGATAAATATCTAGCCATTATTAATTTCAGTAAAGAAGAAATAACTCGTGAAACCTAGCCTAAACCATTACATACACGTATATAGGCACGTATAGGTAATAAATATACTTTGGAGATCCAAAGATTTTAGTGATAATTAAGTTTCAGGTCTCAAGAAGATGTTATAAGTTAGGTTTCAGGGCCACAGAAAATTTTTAGGTTGAGGACTCGATTTTTGTAAAATTTAGAGATAAGGACCTAAAATTTAAGCAAGTGTTATACAGTATATATGAACTGGTATTGAGCGATCGTTTTATGTTATTACAGAACGATTAATTGGTACTGCAGAACCATGAAGTGGATACTGCATGTCCATGAAGTAGTACTACATGTTCATGAAATGGTACTGAAAAACACTTAAGTGTATTGGGTCCTTAAAACTAAAAATTTTCTGACACAGGCCTAAAACCTAGATGAAACTTATGTTGGGACCTGATATCAAATTGCCCAAGATTTTAATCGTAATCGACGTGCAAGCACATGCACTAGCATTGGGACAGACTTAAAAATAGAACTAGTTGCGTTATTGTATACTTAACCAAGTCAAAGCGTCAAATGATGACATAAACTTCATCTTAAATATTGGGCGTGATGATTCCGAAGGAATTATGTTTAAGTTACTTAAACATTGAACTAAACCCACAAATCAATTCTTCAAAAAAAAAAAAAAAAAACCCACAAATCAAGAATTAAGAGATATGTTTAATTTAAGACGAGGAATTTTCTAGTGCTGCTGAACACACTAATGTCTTTTGATAGCTGGCGCACACAAACAACAATCAGGTAAGAGAATTCAAACTCTGTAGATTTGGAACGTTGTCGGCAACTACAGATTCACACAGTGAACGTGTCGTACGTGTAAGAAAATAAAGAAGAAAATAAAGAAACGAGTAAATGTAATGAAAACTCACAGCTACCGAAGAGTCGAGGTAGCGCGTGCATATCAACGCGCCGAAACCCAGCACCGCAAAGAAGACGGCCAACAGTGAGGACCTCGCTAGTGACCGTCGGATCGACTGCATCGACGGCTCTGATTGATCGATCTTTTCTTGAACGGATTTAAAAGTAGCAACTTCAAGAAGATGGTGGTGAGGATGATCTGCTCATAGCAAGTTAGGCATTTTATGTAGTAAAAAAGCTGAAAGAGCTTCAACTCCTTCTCCTCGTTCGTTTATGTAATAACAGGGTTTCTGTTAGAGCTTTAAAGGGCCTACTTCTGTGACTTTTGCTCTTCTAGAAAACAATGATTTTGGTGAGCAAATATGGAGAAGGAGGTTGTATATATTTTAATTTTGCCTTGGGCTTATTATTACCTTATGACTTTTTTATACCGAGGAGGGAAAGAAGGTGGGCAAAGGGTTCTTTTTTCACATTTAGTTTACGACTTGATTGTCTTGAATTGAGGGATAAGTACGACGTTAAAGCCAAAGTTGGGGCAAGAGAAATGCTACTGTAGTGGTTGTTCATCTCGTGACTGTCCAGAGTGTTGAAATTGTGCAAGAAAATAATTCCAAGGTAGTAAGAGCATCGTGCTTTCCTCATCCCTTCACGATTTTTTCACGGGTTATTTAAGGACAATTGAATAATTTATTACAAAAGTCTCGAAGTATACAGCCAGTGTATAATATAACACGATCAAGGGAAGGCACTAGCCAAAGGTTAGAACTTGACTTGGTTGATGTAATCTATTTATTAGCAAGCATAGCTATAAATCCGATCTAAGCTCAAGACTCTATCGCAAGCTTTCTTACCTTATTTGGTCGCCATATCAAATGTGATGAAGGAAACTGCTGAAACATAGGATTTTGTACAAGTTTACATATGAAGACCTGACAAGTTAAATTGAGGCTAGATTAGATTAATAGGGTAGTTAGCTGACTAACAAATTTGTATCATAGGAATACACAGGAGCTGATTGACAAAAGGAAATTTTGTATCGAATTAACCGAAATTAGAAACGAGGATCAGATCTGTAAAGAGTGGCGGGGAAATACCTGTTGTAATATATAGGACGACAGACAGCCTTTGAAGCAGAATATTTGAAAAATGTTACTGCATCTCTGCCACCCGAAAAAATAAGGCCTCAATTGGTTAATACAGCACATCTTAAAGCAAATCCTTTGAATCATTGCAGTTCATGCTGAATGGAGTCTGTTTGAGCGAGGCCCGAGTCACCCAGCTGTGTATCTGTGGTTATAATGAATGAGGGAAGATGAATATCTGGGTTGGTCGTCTTCCATGACCTGCATAATAGTAAACATGGGAGAAACTTTTTAGAACGCACAACGATTTGTTACGATCACTAACGTACTAATTCAACAAACTATGCATTAGCATTACCGGCCGCATGTGAGTTTCATGGGACATAGGAACATGTAACTGGTTACGAAGCAATGAATCCTGCAAGAATGTGCAAAAAGATCACAAAACAAGTTAAGCATTTACCAAGGTTTTGGTTATAATCAGACTACGACTGTGATTGCATTCAGTTTACCTGTAGAAACTGAGCGTGTGCGGGAGAATGATGTTGGCTGGGATAGAAATTTGGAGACTCGTATATGCTGGCATCAGCTTGCTGGCTGATGGTATGATTTGATGCTTGGTACATGCTATGACCCATGAGATTTGCCCCAATACCACCATATGCGCCCTTAAATGTAAATAAAATACTATAAGCTTTCCGCGAACAACTACAATACTCATCAGAAAGATCGTGTCAATAATCATCCGAAAACACAACACACCAGTCTAACATTGGGAAGGGGACTTAAACCAGACGTTGGACAGGTAGGCGACATATACGTCGAAGGCGAAGCAGATAATGCTGTCTCTGTTGCAGCTGAACGGACATTCAGACCATATGTGCTTGGAATTATGTCATCAGAGTGGTTCAGTTGATCTTTATTGGGAATAATACTTTCGGGTTCAGAAGTGCCTTTCGAGCCACCAATATCGTGACCCACGGAACCATTTGTGTCAAGAACAGCATCTGTTAGTTCATCATCAGAAGCATAATTACCCATGGGTTCCTCAGAAGGTGTGAAATTCAAGATTTTTTCGACTCCCCGCATAATTTCATCAAGTTTTCTTGAAGCAAATTCAAATGCGGTGTCGGACTGAGCTGCCCGGGCAGATATTTTGACAATATCACGACAAAGTGATTTGTAACGGCTAGAAACTATTTTTCTGTCGTCAGCCACTTGACAGTCATAGGCCTTTCTTGCATGTGAAGTCCTTGCATCTTTGCTCCATCTCTTCAATATGTAACACGAAGGAACGGTTTTTATATTTTGATGATCAAGCACTTTTAGAGCATGGCTGCACAAAAGGCCCACATGTTCGAACTTCTTGCAGCTGCAAGAAACAGAGCCATCCACAGAGTTATATAGAACAGAAAATTCCTTAGTTTTCCCATATGTTTTAGCTTTGTAATGAATGCTTGAATCTTGCTTGCCACACTTGTCGACGACTAGGTTCAAACATTTTTCATACTCTCTCTGAAATACTTCGAACGCCTTGGGTGTATATATCTTGCTAGGAAGCTTCAACAGTAAAGAGTTTGCCATCAAAATCGGAGCGTGTCTTCCCATGTCAAAAGTCGATTCAAATTGCCGATGCCTTTGCTCGTTGACAATGTTCACAAAATTTTTGAAAAACTGAAGCACGTCTATCTCAGGGCTTAGATAGTCCCTAAACTTATCGGACAAATATTCGACAAGATGAATGCCACTTCTTTCAAGAAAGAAGGTATTCCTCCCATACGCTACAGCCCATTTTTCTTTTTCTTTGAACATCCATCTCAACCATGAATTGTGATGCAGGCCATGATGCTCCAACATTGCATCCCATGCTTGGATGAAATCTTCTTCCTCCTCGAAACCAAAGACACAATTCCTAAAATCTATGGCAAAAGAATCATATTTCTTCACTTCATGACGAACTTGCTTAAGTGCAATCAGGTACATAAGCCAAGCACACATGCAGTGAGTCGTTTCGGGTAATACTGCATGACAAGCTTGGACAACGGCTGCATCTTGATCAGACATAACGAATTTAGGTTTCTTACCAGACATTCCCTCCACAAAAGTGCGAAATAGCCATTTGAAGGAATCCACACTGTTGTCATACAAAAGGGCAGCCCCAAAAATTACAACCTCCCTATGATTATTCAGCCCAACGAATACCACAAATGGACGACAGTTCGGGCTTCTCAAGCACGAGGTATCTAGACAAACAACATCACCAAAATGGCCATAATCCATAACCATATGGTCGTCGGCCCAAAAGATATTACTTATCTTATCATCGATATCCACTTGCAAAGAGTAAAAGAATGAAGGATTTTCAAAATGCTGTCTCTGGAAGTAGTACAGAAGTCGCGATGCATCACCTTCTTTCATGTCTCTCGCCCGTTCAGAACTCAAGAGAATGCAACTGCCCATGTCCAATTCATCAATAGCCTCTGGCGAACAAAATCGTACGCCTAAAGATTGAAGCGACAACTTTGACTTAACTTCCACGTTCTTCGCAGAATCCATATCACAAGATTCGATAGAGTTTCCTCTCCCAGATAACGGCAACTCCAACCTCTGAGATTTACTCAAGTCCACTTCATCATGGTTGTGCTCCGCGACAAACTGCGACACGACATACTTTCCACTAGGCTGACGAGTAACAACCATGTGAGCCAAACAGCCCGTTCTTGTCTCCTTTCGATGCTTCTTTACATGAACATCGCGCTTGTCCTTTTTCCGATGACCTTGTCTAGAGCAGGTAAACTTCCTAGACACAACTCGACCATGAACCTTACTCCTATTGACCCAATCCTTCCTAATACTAAATCCCACCAACTCAGCATAGCTTCCGTAAACTCTGTAAGCTTGCTCATCCGAATCAAACTCCATTCCGATTTTGAGTATTTCATTCTTCCTCTTTAAATTCGAGTGAGCCCCACTAGCTTTATGTGATTTAGGTCGGCGAAATCCGTGCCCCACGTTCAAGTCCAATCCATTCGACGTTCCGTCATCTTTATGGTCCTCATTCGCCATTACAACCTCAACCTCATCCACATCCATCGCCTTCCTTAGCAGCACTGCATAACTAAGATCATTACATTCTCACCAAAAATATTCAACCAAACTAGGACTTGGATAGGATCTCCCAAAACAGAAGATGAGTATTACCGAGCTAGGAACACGTCGTCAAAGAATAAGCAGCGAAAAATCGCCGGCGGTGTACGGCTGTAGATCGTCGGAAACGAGGTGGAGTTGAGTATCTGGGACGAAGCAATGAGGCCGAGCGACTCTTGTTAACGTGTATGTGCTCTGGACCGTTGGATCAAAACCAAAATCCAACGGTGAAGTATTCTTAATGCCATAAAGACGTTGTTAGCAGGAGCGACTATTCGCTAGTGCTATATTCCAAATTCCTAATCCATTGCCACGTCAGCAAGATACGGCTAACTCGTGGTCGTTATCTAATTTCTACTTTAGTTGTAATATTAACTTCTAGATTTTTTTTTCATACTATTTTGTACATTTTTGTTTGTTCATCTGTTCGCGTTTCAGCGTCATCATCATCCAAGGATAGATAGCTTATGAAAGAAGTCGTCATCCAAAAGGAATCGAATAAACGAGTGTGATCATACACATCTCTTTTGCGTTCGTTCTTATTTACGGTTTTTTTTTTTCGTTTTGAAGGACAATTTTGTTACATGAACGAGCCCCATATGCACGTTTTCGGTTGATTGTTGTAGTTGGATGATGTCATCTTGATTGATTAGGTCTGACTGTTTTGCGATTCAGGTGAGCGTTGGTAAAATTTTGGGGCTAAAGGTGAATGAGAAAAGAAGAAAATGGAGGGTACGAGAGATTTTATACATTGGCTTGCTGAGGATCTGAGCATAAAGATCCTCACGTCCTTGGAGGACCCTAATGATCTTAAGCGTGTTTGCCTGGTTTCAAGCTGCTGGCGTCATTTCGGTAAGTTAGCTCGTCGTCATAGGAGGAATTCCTACATTTTTTATGTGCGTGGAATCACGAGGGTGTTTACTGGAAAATCATGTTAACTGGAAAATGTTGTATGGCCCTTTATTAATTATAGCCTGAATGTTTAGCGGTTATACATTTGATTTATAAAGCGAGCCTTGCAAAAGCCATGATTTGTCGCCGTTACGGTGATTTTAAAGAATAAGTTGAGTTATATGGTGATGCGGGGATTTCTCGATTACGTAGATTATGTAAATCACTATAATTTGTGGCAACTGGTGCTGATCATTATATGCTTTCAGCATTCTAAATTTGATTTTTTTTTTCCAGTGATAATGAATGGGTTCTTTAAGAAACTCTGTGTGAAGATGTTTCCGGAAACTTCAAGATTCGCTGGTGTTTCCGAAATTGGAAGAGTTTCGCAGCACGTGGAAAATGGGAAAGATGACTCCTGCAACTCGTTATACATGAAGATGGAACACAGAGCATTCATGTCCTTAATAAGCGAGCTCACTGCGTTTACAGGAAAAAAATGCATATCCGATGCTCTTTTTGCATCGAGCACAGACAATTATCCCACAGAAAGTGTAATAAATACTTTAGAGTCTCGCGATAGAGTTGAGAACAGGGCTTCGTACTGGTCGAGTAAGGGACATAGTGATCCCGCTGCTTCAGAGACGTTAATATTCAAGCTGGCTTCTCCACTGTGTCTGATAAATGAAATTCGTATACATCCATTTCAAGGTAATTAAAAAGGTTATAGTCATGTAATAACTATTTTACGTCCTTACCTCGACTGACTCTAGTGATTTACTTAAATTGTTACCAGCATATTTCCAGTATGGCCTCCCTATATACTCGGCCAACGCGGTGAGATTTCACTTGGGCCATCCCAAGGTTCAATTGGAGCTGGAAAATGATGACAGAGAACTTTTTCGTGTTGGAAAATTTTCTGAAGACATGTTTGTGTGGACCTATACTTCTCCAGAATTTGCAATGGCTCAGGTGATTTGTTTGAAGTTCTTTCCCCCAATTTGAACAGTTTGGTTCAAATGATTTTGAGATTGTATAGATGTTGGATGAAAGAATCAATATGTGTTGCCTTAACTTGTTACGTTTTTGCTTTTGTGCCACTTCAGTATGTATCCATGACCGAAAGATCACACTATTTTTTTCTATTGTAAGCCTGTGGTGCCTAAAGATTGCTGTATCTTACGATGCTTGAGTACTATTTATGTAGGAAAACTGCTTGCAAAAGTTTAAGCTTCCAAGACCTGTTCTTTGTATCGGAGGTATCCTCAAAGTGGAGCTCTTGGGTAGAGTTCAGACACAAGAGGTTGACCGACTATATTATATATGGTGAGTTATTTTTCTGGTTTATTATTACTATTTTTTTTGGAGGAGCTAATGGCATGCATAATATTTCATATTATTTTCCACGGGATCAGAAATTTTTTTACTCAAAATCATATGCATGTGCAGGCAGCAGGTGAAAGAAACTCGTGTAACAGTCCAATTTAGTTTCCAAAAGTCCCATTAAACATCATTATCTTCGCATTAGTTTGCTTATTCGAAGTTTCCCTATATCGACCCACTAACATCCATCTTACAAAATGCACGTAACACTTTTTATGTATGTGGCAGCATAACTCATGTTCAAGCTATTGGCCGGCCACTCTCAACGTTAGCATTTGATGTCGAAATGCTCGATGAGAACGGAATGTGCAAGCTAATACACTACAGGGAACTCGATTATCATTTTCGCCCTCCAAAATCTCCAAGCAACAGTAGTCCATCTCGTTTTCACAGGTTCAGTGCAAGCCTTAGGGGTTGGGAGATGATGATCATGAACACACTGCGAAGGAACGGGCATGTGATGATAAACGATGATGACAACGAAGAAGAAGAAGAATCAGATTTTCTGTGATCTTTTTTGCATATTATATCATCCCCTTCTTCACCCTTTCTCGAGTTCTAACATGTGGAGTCTAACGTGCGGAGAGCTGAGTTGCAGTTTAATTTAGAACCTAGTCCAATATGTTTTGGTGTGCGTTTGCTGTTCATGACTGGTTAATAAAATTGTACTCTACAGATCTGATGTAAAGGATGGTTTCTTTCTGTGGAACGAATTTTAGCCAAAATCTAATATGAATCGCAAACAGTGGGGGAGTTCTCACGTTAGTCTTTCTATATGACGATGTCAATGAGTAATCTATCAATCTCAAATTTTGCGAAGTAAATCGTTATATATCCACACAAACAAGAACTTACTGATCAACAAATATCAAGTCAGGAAGAGAACCAATTGAAACAAAACACAAAAAGTATATAGTTGAAAACAGACTATCCAAGCACACTAGTTGAAAGTCATGCCTTCCAATCGAAATTCGTAAGGTCGGCAGCATCGAAAAACCCGCCTTCAGTAAACTGAGAGATAACATCGTCTTGGTCGAACATCGCATCAGAGGAATTGATATTTTGGGCCATATCCGAACTTCTCTGATTGATCCCATTGTACCCAACAGCAGCAGCAGAAGCATGAGATTCACCATTCGACGCCATTTTGAAACTGTTACTCCTGCTCGGTGCATTGCCACTGGGATTTTGCACCAAAGGCGTCTGCTGAGAAAACGTGCCTTTTCTGCTCATGTCTTGCAACATCTGCTGCATCATTCGTTGCTGTAATAATGCCTGGCCACCTTGTTGGGATGGTAATGATTGGTTTTGTAGTATTCCATTGGCACTCATCGAACGGTTGAGGTGTTGGGACTTCGAAATTCCATATTGTGAGACACTAACTGACGATCTCGGTGTCATAGAAGGAGATGGAGCTTGGCTGGGAGTACTTAAACCCGAAGATGGCTCTTGCTTGACAGGTTTATAATGAGCTGAGTTCATCGAGTTTTGTCTTACCATAGAGTTTTGGAAACTGGCCAAAGCAGCGGACCCACTCAAAGCTCCTCGGTTACCGTTGAGTTGGGTGTTGATGTTCAGCCCTGGATGGAAAGTCGTTAGCTTGTTCAGAGCGTTCTGATCACCCATGGGGCCCACCTCTTGCTTCAACAGTATTTGAGAAGTGGCTTCTGAGGTGGTGCGTCTGGGAAAATTTTTCAAGCCCTCTGCAGATTTTTTATTCGATTTTGAATTTCCACAAACAGGCACGAAGTCACGAGGTTTGTTATTTTTAGAATGATTAAGTTTAAAAAAAAAAAAAAAGGTTAGATGGGTTACCGATGGGGCCGACTTTTTGGACTCTGCAGAAGTCAATCAGATCTTTCATGCTATCGACGACATCAGCTATCTGATACCAGTAAAACAGATGAGAATCTTCGAAGAACATGCTGGCAAAATATCGAAAAGATTAGTGATGTTTTCTGATCAGTACCTGAAGACAGCGCACGTATCGTTTGGAAAACCCTAAATCGTTCAGTGACTGTAACTCCAGGCTCTTAACGAGCTGACGCCCAGCATTTACAACCCTGAAACAGTACATATATATTTTGTGCGTCAAAGAAGACGCGAAGCACTGCTAATAGGAACAGAACAATTCAACATTCAAACTCAGATATATATTCAAAGAACTTTTACTCACAAAGCACTGTTTGCCTGTAAATCTTGTTGAGAGATATCATTTGCTCCACTTTCTGATATTTTGGTCTGACATTTCTGAGCAGCTTGAAGTAGATGATTCACCTGCAGAATAAGGTATTCCTCCATGAATCTGAAAATGATGATATGCTGCCAAATGTTTCCAAACTATCCCACCATTACGACAAACACCACAACGTCTCACTTTTAAGTTTTACAGTTTATAGACATACATATTATGTGGGAAGAAGGCCCAAACTTTATCAGACAGACGCATCCATGACTTTGTGCAAGTGAGACTAGTGCCAACTAGTGTAAGAAATGCAGTGTATATATGAAATGGTTGTTGCTCATAGTTGATTCAGTCAAGCGAAATCCTACCTGAGGAGCAAACACCCTTCGAGGAATAAGTTCTTCATGACGTCGTGCGCAAAATTCCCAAGATAATATCTAGAAGGAAAAAAGAATAACCATCGATCTCAGGTTCGACAAATTTTGATGACGATAAGAACCCTACTACTCTCAGAACGAAGAATTGTATTTACCTTCAACTCAGGGGTGAATAAGATGCGAAGCTGGCCCTCACGAACCATGCGGAGATGGTCGTATACACTTTCTTGAACTGCCTTTGCATACTCCAGCACCATCATCCCAGTAGGAAATCTGTATTCACGGGGTAGGTCGAGAAATAGAAGCTCATCGATTACGCCACTGCTAAAGTTGATTTCATTGAGTCTTGGAAGCACTTCAAAAGTGGCCTCTGTTAAAGAAGAAAAATTATGAAAGCTAAATCACTTTATTATGTTAACACTGCTTATTAACGATGCAATGTTTGGGCGAAAGTTACTACAAGCCGCATAGGGTAATTGATGAAATTCAGCTTTAGTTAGTTTGGAAAACAAGATAAGTTGTTAGGGTAACAGGTCAAACTAATTCCTAAGCAAAGTTCGTACAATCATGTCTTAATGGCTCATTTAACACGCAGACTATAGAGGTGTAGGTTAGCCTCTTTCGCTGCTTAGTTCTCCTTGAAACTAGCGGGTCGCAAACTAAATTATGAAATCTAGAGTAATGAGATGGAACCTACCAAATCCCCTCCCCGATTTTGAACCGCAAATATCACACTGCCACGAGTCCTGTGCAAGAGGAGAAACGAGAAACAACAACCAATAGGTTATTACACATCCTCCCCGAAATTGTCGACCATGCCCTCACACTTTACAAAGGATGACCAACATGTGTAAGACAGCTAACCTGTGATGCCTGGGGAAACAAGCCAAGTGAGTGATGCCCCGCGCTATCATACTGCGATAAACACCACCTCTTTTTTGCACGTGGCGAATAATACTCCGCAACAAACTTCCTCCAGTAAACAATGGCGTTCTCCTGAAGAAAATAATTCCACATAATGTCAGAACTACATAGCACGAAAACAGATTAGCAATTTCAAATATTAAAAAACTATCGACTAACTCACAACAGGGCGCTGTCTCATGTGATACAAGTATTGCATCAGACGACGTGAACAAACACCGCCATCAAAGGGTCGGTTAGGTCCTATCGCAGGTTGCATTCCCTGAACTCGAAGCTGCTGCTGTCTTAACTGCAACTGCTGTTGCAGTTGCTGTTGCTGTTGATGTTGCTGCAAGAATTGAATCCGCTGCATTGGGGACATCGATTGCAGAAGCTGCTGCTCTTGTTGCTTTCTCTGCTGCTGAATCAGAGCTTGCAATTGGGGGTTAGGGGTTTGTAGATGTCCACTATCCTGCCTCTGCAGTAATTGTTGCAATACCTGCTGCTGCATAAAATCTTCTTGTTTAATATCCAAGCGAGGTCTCTTTTGCAGCTGATTGAATGTCATTCGGTCTTGCATGAAAGGACTAGAAAACCGTGAGCCAGCAGAAAGCTGGGCTTGCCCCAACTGGGTTTTAGGCAATGATGTGGCGCTCGAAGCTCCATGAATATGCTGATTTCTCTCAGCTTCTTGCAAAACTTGGTCCTCGTTAGAGCTTTGTTGCATTACAGAAGACCCGTCTATGATAGACGAGCCAGATACGCTGATATTGTTCGAAGTGAACGACATTGGGGATGTGGGCAAGCGCATGTAAGATTCTGTGTTAAAACTCGTACTTCTCTGAAATTGAGGACCTCCAGAAATAACTGAGTTCGAGACGGTTACTAGAGAACTTTCACCAACACTTGGTCCAGAATTCGCCACCCTGGTTAAGACCGTGTTGCTGAGATCACTCGAAACTGGAACCATGTGGGCCCGCCCTTGGCCTGAGTTTGATGTGTTCCCAAAATTCGAACTCAACTGTGAATTCCCTGCCATCCGTGAAGGAACCATTAGTAACACAAATGCTTGGTGCCCACTTTGCATAAAATCAGCCCAAGGGCCTATTAGTTCGAAAACTCCCAATGGCAGGGTATATGTCACAAGCAGCCAAGTACATGTAAACAGAGAGAAGAAACTATACATAAACAAAGAGATCAAATAGAATAGACAGAGCCAAACGGAAAGCTGCAACCTTTAGCAAATATCAATCAGTGAAATGAACCCATCTCAGATTGCACTACGATCCCCATTATTACCAAACCCTAATTCAAGAACCCTTACCCACAAATTGGGATTGTTCGAAGCGAAAAACTTCAGAAAAATAAAAGCTAAATCGCCAAAAACATCAATGGTTTGACAAACCAAGCTTCAACTATCGAATTGAGAGAAAATTTACTTCGCGCATATAGTGCTCGCTTACCTTCTAACAGCACTCACCCGTCGAAGCTCCACGAACCGATTTCCGTACTAAACTCGAAAACGTTCACAAACTAGCAACAATCGAACAGAAAAGAACAAATCTGATTCTTCGCTCCAAATAACAGCATCAAAATCTCTATTCCTTTTCAGATATTAACGAGACGGCGCCACGACAAGCAGGTCAACAAAAAAAAACCAGTGAGATGAGAACGAAATGATACAATCGTACAACAATGTACAGTGACGTAAACGAGAGTCTTTGATTCTTGATAGCTGCTTGATCGGTCGTTTTAGTTGCTCACCGGCAATAGAGAAGACGACCGTCTGTTCCCAGTCACTTTTCGTTTATAGCGGGATATAGGCGGTGGATATGTACACGTAGCGGATTTTAATTGGAGGACCATTTTGTACAATATTATAGCGGGAAAATTATAAAAAAAGGGCCATTCTATGCCCCTTTTCGATTTTGGATCACTACGTTGGCCACTTACAAAATTAGTTCACTAAGTATGTACATGTAACAAAGGTCACTGACCTCTTTTTTGTTACCTACTTAGTGACTCAAATTTGTGAATCAAATTTGTAACTGTATACATACTTAGTGACCTGTTTTGTAACTAGTGACCCAATTTTGTTCTTATATATATTGACCTGATTTTGTAATTGGTAAACGTAGTAACCCAAAATAAAAAAATGGTAACTTAGTGACCCATTTTTATAATTTTGCATATTATAGCTTAACGTGTACAAGTAACATCCGTCAACGTAGGCTATATTAATGAAGTAACTATCCGATCAAATCATAATTTTTTAATAGCTTTTCAATTTGTTCA
Source organism: Craterostigma plantagineum (assembly GCA_027422505.1). Classification (NCBI taxonomy): domain Eukaryota; kingdom Viridiplantae; phylum Streptophyta; class Magnoliopsida; order Lamiales; family Linderniaceae; genus Craterostigma; species Craterostigma plantagineum. The sequence goes on along the minus strand of JAPQWV010000010.1, from coordinate 23,170,746 downwards.
TCACTGGCCCAACAAACAGCATACATATGTATCCATACAATCTACAAACTATCACATTTTTAATGTACCGAGGTTTACAATTTCGAAAATAATTTGAATATTCTGAAAGATAGGAAAATCAAGGAGCCTCATAAATTAATTGGGTATTTGAGAATAAGTCTTACTGTAGGTGCTAATGCTATTACATAGTTCTTGCTAGGTGCATATAGTTATGCAGTGCAAAAGAGTTCAGCTAATACATTATCAGGTATCTGATAATTTACTTGCAGCAGCACAATTCCGATACCATATCTTCTAAACCATGAAGTGTATTACATATCATATCAGGGAAAATAACGCCAAACTAACCGAAAAACACAAAATAAACACTCATAATTCCTCCAATTACACCATTGCACACCACATTTTATTACATGAAATTCTAAGTTTTAATGCTGCCTGGACTTCATTGATGATTACTTTTCAGCTATTAATCACACAGCTTAGCCTTTGCTGTAGCGAGTAGAGGTCAGTGGCAGTAAAATTGTTGGCCTATACCGAAAAAATGGCGTATAACATCACTAGTATGATAATATGTAACAATGTATATGCATTTAAATTTTCTAGACGATTGTGTGATAAATTAGAAACACTTATTAATGCATAAAATACCTCAATTTGGATTCTGTGTATTGTCGAGCTTTCGTTTACGTTCGTGCAAGAACAACTTACAATGTCGAACCCATTCTCAACTATCTCTTCAAGAACTATCGAGAGGCGAAAGTTTCCCTTTTCGTCCTCTTTAAAGTTCGCACACTTCATTAGGATCTCAGTACTACCATCGCAACAAAGGTTGAACACGATGCAATTTCCATTGTTAGGGCAATTGTCCTTAGCACTATTCGAGCATTCGATATTATTGATGTTATTAATCGACTTCTTCAGTTCATCTCTTTTCAACTGCAGTTTCTCAACGATCTCCCTTTTGTACCTTATGTACTTCACTGCCTCCATCAGATGATCTGAAATCGACCTCTTGCCCTAGTTAAGACATCACGGAATTATTTTTGCAGCTTATTGTCAATATATAATGGTTTTAATTTAATTTCAACCTCCATAACTGAACATTAAAGTAGAAAGAATGTTACATGGTAATGTAGGTCCATTGCATGTAAATATAACTGAGGATCATTTATGCGCATATAGGTATATTCAAGAACAAGGGATAACTATATTTATCGGGTATTGTTGTGCATCGAATTCTAATCACTGAGGTGTCGAAACCCAATATAAATCAATAATTTTTTCAAAGAAGATATAAAATATATACAGAATAAAACTGACCTTTGTGTACTCAGAAGGAAGAAGAGACCTAAGAGAAGCACAAAGATTAGCCATGGTTTGCCTCCTTTGCCTCTCAATCTCTCTGTGCATGATTTTCTTCATATCATTATTGAATTCAATACTCCTTTTCTCTTGAACCCTAGATGGGGTTGGCCTTTGCTTCTCACTGCTGGCAATGAAACTAATAACATTATTCTCAGGAAAATTATCATTTTGATAATGATTAAGAAGACCGTGATCTACGATAAGCTCATCGAGCTGAAAATCATTGATGTTCAGGGATGAAGATTGAGCTCCAAAATCCACAACATCATGTTTGCCAAATGGAAACATTTCTTATCCAATCAGATCTTTGAAAACCCTATCTTTTAGTGATTAGATGGAATGGTTTTTAATGGAAGGATGAAGATACGTTTGGTTAGGGTTGAGATCTTCGGAGGGCATAAGGCTTATAGAAAGATTCCATGTCCAAAGTCTTCGTATGAAGAAGACATCATTAAAAAAAAAGGTTATTTCGCAAAAATGGGAGATTTTGGAGATATGATGATGTCTGAAGCTGAACTATTGAGCATATGTTTTATTTTAAAGATAGTGTGTAGACGGACACTTTGCTTGTTAGACAACTGTTGTCCAACAAACAATGTGTTCATTAACAAAAGAAAATGACATTCTGCCCACCATCACTCAAACTCAATTATGGTATTTTACTAATTCCAGGTATAATTTGAAACATATTATATATAGATATATTCATACGATGTTACTCGAAAGTTGTCACTATTCAATAATCGACTTATTTTAGTGTAACCAATATGGTTGCATTCACAAGTTAATATGGTAATTTACCAAGGCGTCGATCCCTGGAATGATTGATATATGTGAACAAATATATTAATGGTATTTATTCGTATTATGATAAACTTGGCAGGTATCTACAAATAAATACTCATTTGAATAAAACTTACATATCAGTACCTATGTCAGAAATTTTTACAGATAGGTACCCGATTTAATTTGTATCAGTCTCTTCAGTCATGTTGTACCTTCATGTGTGTGTATTGCGTACCATAACACGTTGATATAGGATACATAAATGTGTTTGTACGGCGTACCTAATGTGTAAATAGGGCGTACCTAAATGCTAATACGGCGTACTATTTTTTAAACGTATTACGTACCACAATACGTTGATATATGGCACCCAAATGTATTGTATGGCGTACTGCTGCGGATCGGGTACCTATCAGCAAAAAAATTATTCTGTTAGCTACTACATATGAAAAAGTGCTGACATGGTACTAAATTAAAAGTTTTTTTTACAGAGGGGGTATTTATGTGTAAAGACCCCTAAAACTTGTAGAAAAATAAAGTACTTAATATAGGGATTTCTTCAACGAATCTGACAGTTTTTTCAGGCTAGAGACACCGATGTTCAAGATAATGTGTACTGATTGTCTCGTGTGGAGTTTATTTTGACTAGCTATCCTGCGCACTCTCACACGTGTGCAACCAATAGTTAAATTTAAAATGATAGTTTTTAATAATTTAAATATTAAGCATTACGTCGTGGTAGTGGATGAAGTAGGTGATTATATTTTTGAGAATATATTATTATTTTATTAGTTAGAAATTTTACAGACCAAATCAATTTGATTTGAGGGTTTGTATCCACCCCTCATCAATTATAAAATATAGTATATATAGTATAGATATTTTAAATTAGCCAACGAAAAAGTAGAACTTCTATCTTGTAATGTATTTGATATGATTGTATTGTTTAATTAATTCCCATACATATCACACAAGTCTAAAGTGAGAAAGCATATGTTCCTTACATATGTGAAAAGAGCACCTCGTTCTGCGCATGCATTATATAATATTATATGTATACATCTGAGTCAACAGAGGGTTGATCGATGATTCGATTTTTGTTTACGACGTCAAAGATTATATGGTAAAAATCAAATAAAAAATTTCCATGTGACTAATGATTGATAGGGTTTTACGTTAATTATTTCGAGAAATGGAAGGTAGTAGAATGACGATTCTGCTAGCATCCTCTTTTCTTTTCTTTATTTCTGACAAGGAAAGGTGCTTAACCAAATTTTTTTAAAAAAAAAAGATTAAATTCAGAAGAAAGGGACCTAATTGGTAGCAATCGTAGTGAGACTGAGAGATGGAAGGATATCTACAGGGAGGAGCTACAAAAGGGATAACTAATATTATTACAATAAAATGCCAAGACTATATAATTCGGCTAAACATAAAACTAAATACTTTCTTAATGATAATCAATAACCTCGCCTTCTAGATTAAAGCTGAAGAGTCAAATCGAGATTGTCAAACTGTAATTATGTAGATAAAATATACTGTAATGCGATGTTAATTACTATTCAATCACTCCAAAATTTCATTTCTAAATGTATAATTTCGTTATGACTGACGAACTAATTTCCAGCGACGTAATCTCATCCGTTTGATTTTATAACACAAAATCTTTTAAAAACATATTATTTTTATTGGTCTGATAAAATTAGTAGATAATAAAAGGTGTAGAATACAGTGGTTAGGATGCTCTATGATCTTCAATCGCTCCGTGAAGTAATAATTTATCAAGAAGATCAGGTAAGGAAGGATTTGCCCGTACTAAAAAACTAATCCCACATGTAGCTTCGTACTTTTATGATAAAAATACATCATTTTCATAAGAATATAAACTTTTTGTTAGCTTTGCCTTTGAAGTATTAAACGAATGATCTTAGCAATTTCCTTTACGAACTTTTATCTAGTATATACCTAGCTAAAAACCCTAGTTGCGAAGAGATATTTTGAAGCTTAGTGCCCCAGTAATAACGGCTTTTTTGAAAACGAGGTGGGAATAAAATCATATGTACTTCCCAATAATCGAACGAGATCTGGCGTTTATCATCGCCTATTCAAGCGCAGCTTATATGTAATCACTCATTTTCATTTTAAATATATACTAGTTTGATCAGCAACGGCATCTTATTACTTGCTGAGAAGAAGTTCATATTATGTATTTTGTGCATTATGGTAACAGATAACAAGACCATAAATATACATTACGATTCTCTGCAGCCGAAATATAGGATGCTTATATTCAGAATCGTACGTGTTTTCACTTGCAAGGCCCCATTTATATTAGGGCGTTTAGTCGAAACTATGAAAAATATAACAAAACACCTTGTACTTACCTATTATCCTGGAAAACGAAAAGTACCATTAGTACATAACCGATAATAGACCACGGCACTATAGGCGACGGTTGCTAAAAACTCGTCGCCTAAAGGTAGTGGACGACTATTTAAATTTTTTTTTTATTTTATAAATCTTACGCGACGGTTTCTAGCGGTGGGGCGTCGCGTATTGTTGTCGTGTTACGTGTTAACGACCGTCGCGTAACTTTTTTAAAATTGCAGAGTGCCTTTCTTCCTCCTCACTTTGTTATTTTCGTTTCCAAAAAATCCGAGCGGCAGCCGACGAAACATGCGCCGACTCCCGGCGAACCATCTCCTAAAGTGCTTCGACGCGGCGTTCTTGGTGTTCGAGGTCGTTGCCGACGATTGTTTCGCCATTCCCGGCGGTAGATAGATTTTTCGGTTTTTACTTCGGTTTTTCGTGAATTGATGATTTGGTATGCTGATTTATGTGGGTTTAGTCGAAAATAGGCCCGATTTGAGATGATACATGTTGATTTGTATTTTAGTTTCGAAATTGGGCGAATTTGGGGTGTTTATGTTTCGAAATTAGGGTTTTGGTCACGGTTTTGGTTAATTTGTCATCGATTTGGGTCAATTTTGTGTAATCTATGTTGCTTCATACTTAACTCGAGATTGGGCGAATTTGAGGACTTATTGTTTCGAAAATGAGGGTTTTGGTCACGGTTTGGTTGATTTTTTGCCGATTTGGGTGCCATTTTGTGTAATCTATGTTGTTTCATACTTAAATTTTGAGATTGGGCGAATTTGGGGTGTTATTGTTTCGAAAATTAGGGTTTTGATCATGATTTGGTTGATCTTTTGTCGATTTAAGTGCAATTTCGTATCATATATATATATATGTTGTTTCATACCTAAATTTCGAAAATCGGGTGAGGGCTAGTTCAAAAATAAGGTTTTAGATTTGAATTAATTTATTTGACATAGTTCAGGTGATTGGAATGGATCGACGTTGGATGTATAGTGAGCGGACAACTGCAGAGTATTTGGCTGGCGTTGAGCAATTGTTGAAATTTGCGGAAACTAATAGGAGAAAAAAGAGACAATCGAAGATTTCTTGTTCTTGTCGTAACTGTAATAACATGAGATTGTGGAGTAGTGATGTTGTTCGAGAGCATTTGATTTTGTACAGCGAGGCTGTCATCTCTGAAACTAGAGCTGGAGAAGGAACTAGTACAGGAGTGCCACCTAACGATGACGATGATTTTGTAGCTGACAATTCATCGGACGGTTTTATTGATGGCGCCAAATGCAGGCCTTAGAAAGCTAGCTATCCGTGACCGACTGAACATGTAAGTTTTATTAAATGTAAAATAGTAGTGACAATTTTTTTTAATAGGTATACTATGAATTTCAGGGCGATAAAGTCGGCGACGCTCGTGGGTACCGTTCAAACTAAGAAGACGAAATCTCCCGTTAGTTGGAAACGATGTAAGGTTAGTATTTTTTTATGATTTGCAAAGTTGTTCCTAATTATACTTAAATGTCGGCTATTAATTTATTTATTGTTGTTAACTACTGCCCTCAACAACCAAAGACAAGTAAATTGTGTGGCTTCTACGTTATGCGGGACATGTACGACCTCTTCAGAAATATTGGACAAGGCCAGAGCAACTTGACGACAGTATATATAATAATATAACTATATCTTCTTTATTGATTAAGTTTGTATGTTTATCTTAATTCTTTTTCATATTTTCTAGATGCTACAAGACTTCAATTACGATTGGGATGCGATAGAAGAAGTACGTGAGCTGTGGTCAGAATATTTTCGTACAATATGTCTAGTTGAATGATCTGTTTTGGATCTTTATTAGCATGAACTTGTTTATGTGGATTTTATTAGATCGGGGATGATAATTGTGATCAATTTTGATTGTTCAATGAAATTGTTTTGATTTTTGACGCTTTAGTGATTGTATTTGGAAAATTTGTTGGTTTATTGATTTTAGGATTTCATAAAAAACAGCCAAAATATTTTTTAAAAAAAAAGGCTGTGACGGTCGTTTGAAACAACCGTCGCGTAAAGCGAATAAACACGCGGCGGTTGTATATATAACCGTCGCGCATTGTTACCTTTACGCGACAGTTTCGCCAACCGTCGCGTTTTGTTACCTCTATGCGACGGTTTTTTTCGGAGACCGTCGCGTATGGTCTTCTTTACGCGACGATTAACAACCGTTGCGTAAGCTGCGCACTATACGCGACTGTGCTGACAGCGACGCCATCAAACCGTCACCTATAGCTTATAATGACCGTCGCCTTTAACGTTTTATGTACTAGTGTACACCTTTTGATGATACAATATTTTACAACAAGGTCCCATAGCATTTCTCCGACGATATTATTACCAGCAGCACTGAAAAGGAGTTTCATGTGGAGGTATATCACATTTCTCTTAATCAACAATCGGATGAGCGATGATTGATCACATAGTTGAGTCTCTCTTGCAGCTTCCACAAGTCCATGTTAGTGACATTATTGTCCTGGAGATAGATAGATAGATAGATAGAGAGAGAGAGAGAGAGAGAGAGAGAGAGAGAGAGAGAGAGAGAGAGAGATGTCAAATATGCCAAAAAATAAGAAATATTAGCTTGTAATAATAACCTAATAAAACAATATACCTCAAGTTGGATCCTGTGAAGTGATCCTCCGTGTGCTTTGGTTGAGACATAGCTAATAATATCATGACCTAATTCACTTAATTCTCGAATAATTCTCGAAGGAGCAAAAAACCCTCTTTCGCCCTCGTCAAGTCTAGCATTAATCAGAATTTCAGCGCCATGACCATAAACATTTAGTGTTAAACTAACTCTTTCTGCACTGCTGCCATCTGAGATTCCACCTTTACCTAAACACGAATTAACAACCTCATCTCTAAGCTTGTCGCGATTCTTTTGCAGCTTTTCGATCTTCTTCTGAGTGTCTGTTATGTAGTTTACGACCTCCTTCACGTGATCACATACTGAACGCTTCCCCTAAAAAAACACCGAAGTTAAGTCAGAAAGTAATTTAAGTTTCTTGGTTGATCAGAAAAAGAGCATACATATGTCAACCTAGTAATATTGTGTGTGTGTGTGTAAGAAGTACCTTGATATACTGAGGAGGAAGAAGAGATCTAAGAGAAGCATATAGGTTAGCCATCTCACGCCTCCTTTGCTTCTCTGTCTCTCTATGCACAGCTTTCTTGGAATTTAGATCACCTTTCACTGATTTGTCAACTTCGTTATTTTCAACCCTAAATAATTGGATTTCTGGGTTTCTTGCATCGTTGGTGAAAACATCCTCAAAGGAGAAATGGTTTAGCTGCTCCTCCGAGAAGAGATCGACACTTATGCTTTCATTATTTGAAGTTGGAGCTCCTCCAAAACCTACAACATCGACGTTGTTTAGAGAAAACATGATCTTCGATAATTATTATATCAAAATAGGAGCTTCTATAAAAGCCAGCTAATACTTTTTGGTGAAGTGAAGGTAGATTGTTTCTTAAATGGAGATAAGGATATGACTTTGGATCTGCTGTCTGATATTTGGACGTGGACCTTAGTTTCTTGCTTTGGTGCATCAATTATTTTGGACAACGAAGGATTTGAAAATCCTTATGTAAGTAATAATTGTAGGCATATTAAATAAACGTTGTCCCTACTACACAGATTCTTGCTTCTATAAATCTTTTATTTTCTCTAGGAAAAAAAATATTGCACTGTTGTTTCAGGCAAATTTGAATTCACACTCAGCTTTAATCTCCCCAGACTCAGACAACGATGGTCAACGTGATAGCAAGTTGAACACCGCCTTTTTGTTTTCATTGAAAAAATAATAAGAATGAGAGGTGTTAAGCTTTTTATCGTCCTGACGTTCCTCAGGACCTCCCCTAGAGTATCGTCCCCCAACAAATTCGATACACTCTCCTACAAAGAAACTCATAACACCAAACCCATTCGTAATTCCATCAACGACTCGTCTATCAAGAAAATGAGTTAATTGAGCTTCAACAGGGTTATTTTATTCCACCTCTTAGAAAGAAAAGAACTTAAATCAAAATACTTATATAGCATGGCGATACATGTGTTAAAGGATTAGGATTTATCGATGATGGAATTCAGTATTATTCTTTTTATCGTGTATTAATACGGAATCAAATTCAAAAAATTGAAATTTAGCAATAATATTCAAGATAGGATCCATTTATTCATCAAATAAGATCCATTTCTTACTACACCCTTAAAATAAAAAAGGGGGGATTCCACATCACTTTGTAAAACCAAGAACTCAATCTCAATATTGTAATTAAACCCACGTTTGGATTAGTACTTGAGGATGATGATCTGCAGACCATATCATTATTGCTAATACATTATTGTCACACTTGAAAAATGAGAGAATAATTAGTTGATGAAGATAATATTGATTAGCAAGACAGACCAGACCAGCTCATATCTTTGGTGCAGGGGTCACACACAACACACACATGTATTATTATACCAAGATCTATCGAAGGCTAAATGACGATTATGTAATAAAAAATTAAAACTAGAGCTGTTGGTTGGATTTTTTGTAATATTTATTCACTTCGTTTGGGTTGGTTGTTGAGATCTTGACCACGCATGGTAATATAATTTATACTTATGAACTAAACCACAGATTTACAAACCCCAACTAACTCCGATCATTACACATAAAAGTAATAATGAAGATTGTCACTGTACAAATCACTGCCAATATACGATCACTGCCAGGTTTAATTACAATTAACTTCCTCATCAACAACTACTGTTGCCAATATTATTCTTGAGTGCATCATAGTGTTACTTTTATTCATTTATTCATCAAATATGTTTTTTTTTTTAATTGCAGGCGAATGACTTACAAGAGGAACTGCTGGATATAACCTTAGAGTCTCTGTCAAGGCTGCATGTAGATAATGCATATTGTCTAAATTAGCTTCGGTTAACTTAAGAACGAATTCATCGATGGATAAACTCTCTGAACCATCGGCGATGATCGATTTCACTTCAAGAACGGTCTTTTCTTGAATCAGAGGATGTTTGCACAGAGCGTAGAAGTACCAAGAAAGAGTATTCGCCGAAGAGTCTTTCCCTGCAATGAGGAAGTTGAGGATTATGTCCCTCAGATACTTATCCGTCATGTTTTCTCTGTCCTTTTCGCTCTCCGCCAAAAATCGAGACAGTATGTCTTCTTTCGTCACGGACTGCAATAAAAGCTAGAGAAGAACATCAGAAATCGATCAATCTGTTTGGGAAATGGATAGTTTTGCTTCGAACCTCATCTGCGCTATTCATCTGCTCTCGCCTGTGTTGGATCAGCTTGTAAACGAAGGCGTCGATGAATTCGACGTTTTTCTTCAGATTCCTTTCGAGTCCTACGTTGAGGAACCTTTTGATCTTCCATAAAGGGTCGACGTATCTCCAATATATGATGAAGTTTGAGTCGTCGAACGCTCTTATGAAGCGATTGCTCGTCTCGTCCGAGCCAGACAGTGAGTCGAGGCCTAGACGGAAAACCTATGAATAGATAAAACCAAGAGAAAATCTTGAGATTTGTTGGTAATAAATCCCACAAGTTTAAGAAGCCACAAAACGTGCAGATCCATCTCTTTACCAGCGTTTGCTTCGTCGCGAAATCTTTCAGATAACTTAGCAGCGCTCGCTCGAAACACATGGGAGCTAAAGCCTCTCAAGACTCTGGCGGAGAATTCGTAGCTTGCGAGCTTTCTCTGACGGCGCCACCTATCGCCATCAACGGCGAAGATCCCATCGCCGATCCATGAGGTCTTTCATTACATCATAGTTATCATCTCCCTGCACTTCAGAAAAAAAAAAAAAGGAAACCCATTGAGAACAAACAATCCCATTACATATCCAACACAAGCTCTCCTTCCTTCTCTTACCTTGCAGTAGTTGGGGAAATTGGTCTTAAGAATATACTCGATATTCGAAGGATCGGCAGTGTACACATGGCTCCTGGCGCTTTATATCAAGCGGTAATTTTTGTACTTTAGAGCAACTGTAACTTGGTAATCGAAGAGCGTTTTGAAGTGTATGAGCTGATTCAGCATCGAGCCAGCGACTGGCGGGCGCCGAGAATTGGATGATATCAGTTCTTTTGCGTATGCGATGATCAGTGATATGAAGAAACCGAGTGCAAAGTAGAGTGTAATTGCGATAAGGGTCAGTGTGTAAGAATCCGTGGCAAGAAAAGACATGACAGAGAATAAGAACGTTAAAGCTAAGACCATCTCCAATAGTACTGTAAAACGCAAACGTAAACGCAAAAATGCAGTAAAACTGCCCCAATAGTACTGCAAACGCAAACGCAAAATGCGTTTTTTGCTTTCTCTCTCCTGTTTCGAACGCAAATTTGCGTCTGAACGCAAAAATGCGTTTGATGTTTTAAAATTGCACATAAGCCCTTTACTTTATAGAATTATTAAATCAAACATGTAGAAAATATATTAAAGTGAATAATACGATCATATTGATATATTACATAATTATTTTAACCTTGATAGTTATTTCAGTAATAATTTTTTTTATATCTTGTTATTAATTTTTAATCATTTATGGGAGGAATACATTAATTCTGGGACTTAATAAGTATCTATCTTTTATTTGTACAACGTGTCTTTCAATGTATTTCAATTGTTATGTTGTGTAATTTCGATATTTTAATAAATATTATGTTCTGTTTTTAATAAATATAAATAATGGCTTCAAAATTAAAAGAATATGTGGTTAGTTTTTAAAGTAGTAAAATACAGGGGTGTATTGAAAAATTATAAAAGTTGGTATGAAAAGGAATACTACAGGAATATTCTTTTGCGTTTGCGTTTGCGGTTAACTGTTGGAGAACAGTTACTGCAAACTATGGACGATACTGCAAAATGCGTTTGCGTTTGCCGTTGACTGTTGGAAATGGTCTAAGCAGACAAGATTGGCCATATGATGTGGTTCCTCCCTTAGACTCGTTATTTTTTGTTGGAGAATTTCTTGAATGAGGTCTTCTGAACGTTGAATCTTGTGAAAGTTATCAGATGAAAGGATATCGAAAACAATGTTGTGATGTGCACATGCAATAGGGTATCACAAAACCAGAAAAAAATAGTTTTAATTAAGTTTCGGACCTCAAAAGATGTTTTAAGTTAGTTTCATGCCCCTGTCAGAAAATTTTTAGGATTAAGGACTCAATTTTTGTAAAATTTAACAATAACAACTTAAAATTTAAGCAAGTATTATACAGTGTATATGAACTACTGGTATCGAACTATCGTTTTGTATTATTACAGAACAATGAAGTGATACTGCAGAACGATGAACCCTAAACCCTAAACTAAAAATAATGTCTAGTTAGAAGTTTCTTTGGTAGCATAAAATTATTAGAAGAAAGGACAGTAATTTAAAATATATATACTTCATCTGTCACGGCTAATTCTTCACAAAGATTAGTGGACACGGAGATTAAGAAACCACATTATTTTAATATTATAATACAACTTTTGAGGTATGGAGAAAGAAAAGTTATTAATATACACGCAAATCAAGAAGACTTTTTTTAGTTTAATATTAAGGTGTAATTAGTTTAATTAGTGAGATAATCTTTTACCAAAAATGGAAATAGGAAGAATTATGTGGGACGCCCGAAATAGAAAGATGGGAAGAAATAAGTGGGACTAGTATGTTCCTCCAAAAAAAAATAACGCATCACGTCAGGCATGACATAACCAATCCAAAAAATAAAATATTTAGATAGCCGCCAAAATTGCCAAAATCCTCCACTCTCAAGTCCTTGGCATTGACCAATTAAAACAATAGTCTTCTTTCTGTAGTAATATATTATATCAGATTATAGCGCTACACCATCTACCACGGCCACCGCCACCACGACCACTGAACCTTCCACCACCTCTCGCCGGCTATCTTTCTTGCCAACCGCGGTAATGATTTCACTACCTCAAGGCTTACGCCCGACGCATTTTCCTGACCTGCGACATAATAATATAATTGAATCTTGCCCAGCAACAATAGATGCAGACCCAAGTTAAAAATGTGTACTTGTGATGATCAGGGAATAAATGATTCTGAGATTGGTGTTGGGGTATTTCAAGAAAGGGAAAATGGTTTGGAGATACTAACCAGTGAGGAATAAGTCGAGATCGTCTGAGGCCACGTCGAACACGGCGCCTTTTCCTCAGCAGTCAAAGAGAGACCTTTGACAGATTCGACTTTACTTTCTGGCAGAAACCTTCTCAGAACTCCGTAAATGTATCTGTGGGTTATGATAAAAAGAGAGAGATTCAATTTTCGATTTTAGCATTGCAAGGGGATGGATGTTTCATAATTAGGATCATCAAGTGACTGCTAGACAAATAGTCAGCAATTTTCAAGCATGAAAACCTCCAGCCCTCTACTGTGATCCCCATGATATGAAAGATGCAATGTCTTGCATACAGTAAGATAAAAAAGATGTTGTGGAACTACTACTACTATTACACTACTAACACCGTACAATGTCATTTTCTCCAGTGATCATTGCCTCGTCGTAGGCTAAGAAGGGCAGAAATCATACGGAAACAGGCAAAAGAAATATAAATGCACTCACGATGCTGAATAAATTGGTCGTCCGCAGTCAAGGAGGATGGTAACATGATTCTCCATGGATGTGAGAAGTGAACGAGTCTTGATGTCTGTGTAACCCTGTATAACATAGATAATGATAAACCTTGCATCAATAACCAGGCCCTAAAGGTGCTTGAACAAAAAAGATGCATAGAACAAAAATCAGAGAAGCAAAATCTTACAGCAGCCTTAGCAAGTGGCTTTGCAAGTAGGTCTGCAGGAGATAACTCTGACGATTTCAGTAGCTCTTCAGCAGCAGCTTTGAATACAGGAATGACACTGAAATTTCAATAGCATAATATATTTACGCTAGATTACAGATAACGAAACTTAAACAGATCATTTTACCAAACAATACCTATCAGAGATCTCATTAATTTTCTCTGCAGCTACAGCACCAGCAGCTTCTGCTATTTCAGCAGGTTGAGGGGCAGATATATGTTCAAATTTAACACCTGCTTCTCTTTCAATCCTGGAGAAATTTGATTTCCGGGGATCATAAAGCATAACAGCAAAACCATTTTTCCCTGAAAAATAAAATCGCACCAATCAAAATCCTGAAGCACTTAAATGTAAGAAAATAGTAAAAAAATCACAATTGACAACATACCAGCCCGCCCTGTTCTTCCAGAACGATGTATGTATGCCTCAACATCACGAGGCGGTTCACACTGAAACACAAGGGGTATCATCTTAAATGCCAGAGAATGGAGCTAAGGAGAAAACAAAGTCCTCAGGATAATAATATAAAATATCCCATGATCTTGAAGAACCTGAATTATCAATTGCACGTCGTCAATATCCAATCCTCTAGCTGCCACATCAGTAGCCACAAGCATCAAAAACTTACCAGATCTAAATCCAGCAAGTGTAACCTGGAACCATAAGAGTGCAAAATCATATCAAATGAAAAGAGTAAATAATTGACTTCTACCATATTCGGCATGTTTTAGATCAATCGAACACTGCAATCTTATGTGCAAGATTTATGATTATACTCAAAAGGAGAATATGACAAATAATCTTTATGATCAACATATAACAGAACAACAAGACTGACATGTAACAGTTATGCTACAAAGGAGAGAGTGATGCTTCCTGAATAAAAGAGGTCATAAAATCGTACCTCGCGTGTAGATTGTTGTATGTCCCCATGCAATGCACGTGCGCCAGGAAGTAACCCAGCCAGTGTGGACGCACTGCCTTTTGTCTCGGTGAAAATAATAGTCCGACCTCCACTGGAAAATAGCAAGGAAAAGCAAATGCCTAATAGCATCGAAAAGAAACGAAGGAGCTGAAAATGAAAAATCTAAGTCTTCGTGACCAGCAGGCAGCAAGGCAATAGAAAGCTTACCTACTGTAGCATTTAATGATGTCAGGAATAAGCTGGGATCTAGCAGAAACAGAGCAAGGAAGAACAATGTGCCTCACATTTGTGCTGGCTTTCATTTCCTCATTACCAACGAGGTCAGCAGTTCTCTTATCTGGTTTCAAAAATCTAGCGGATATCTGGCAAAATAAATAAGATTTTCTTGAGCAAATTAGGATTAGGAAAAAAAGTAGCCACAAGGGGAAAAAAATCTAACGACGATAACATACATGTTTAACCCAGTCCGGTAAGGTGGCACTGAAAAGAAGTGTTTGGACTTTTTCCACATCCTCTACCTTTGCCTACAAAGTTCATGAATAGATAAGAGTAAGTAAAGGACACATACAACAAATTTAGATCCACAACATGGTCGCAAAGGTGTCATCAGGCTGAAACTAACTCAATGAGAAGGATCGGATTTCCTCGAAAAATAGAGTTAGCCATACCAAGAATCAGCTCAACATCATCAGCAAACCCCATCTGTAACATCTCATCAGCCTCATCTAGCACTCGAAACTTTAATGATCTAAGGTCAATATTTCCTCGCTCTATCTGATCCTGCGACATAATATCGACAACAGATATAATGTAGTAATGTACTACTGCTGTTGATCAACGAAAAAAAACATATAACTGCTAAGTGGATACCCTAACACGTCCCGGAGTACCAACTACAATATCAACCCCTCTTTTCAACTGACTCTGCTGTGGCTGGTAAGGAGCACCACCATACACACAACACGAGTTCAACCCTAATGCTCCACCATATACTTCGAAATCAGAATGCACCTAAATAAAACAGGGCAAGATTGAGGTTAGCTAGAAGCAGTAACACAGCGTCCATCAGCTTAAGAAACGGAAAAAAAAAGATATTAGCATGAATTTTTCACACCGAAAAGCAGATTACCTGGGTGGCCAATTCCCTAGTAGGCAGAAGGACAAGCACACTGGGCGCCCTACCATGTCCAGTCTTTCGTGCCGTTTTAGCAGGGCCATTGGTCAGTGATTCCAGTATAGGTAGCACAAAGGCCAATGTTTTACCCTGGAAGTTATTCAAAAGATGAGCAAAAAGTTTTGAATCTCTATGCCAATGCCAACGAAGAGGAAAAACAGAAAACTATATTATTTTCAATGCCATCAAAATTCCACCTTCCTGGCGTTAGCAACATAAATCGTCAGCACAATAATACACAGCCCGTCATATACCCACCAATCAAACACTCAGACAAGCAAAAGAGGAATTAAGCGAGGAAACGAATCTCAACCTGACCAGTACGTGCCCTCCCGACCAAATCAGACCGATCAAAAATCATATTGAAGGTCATCGCTTGGATCGGGAACAAAGCTTCGATGCCCTTCGCCTTCAACGCAGCCTTCAACGGGTCTTCGGAAATTCGACAGCGCATTCTTGTTCTCCTCCATCTCAATCTTCAGCCTTTTCTTCATCTGCTTATCGCCGTCAGCACTGTCCCCTCTCAGAGCTAGTTTCACTTGTCTCCTCGCAATCGTTTTCCACCTCAGAAGCCTCAGCGTCAGGCTCCGAGGACATCTTCGTCTTTTTACTCGACTTCTTCTCCTTTTCGCGGATTTCGTGGAAAATCCACCTTCCTCGACGCTCTTTACCTTCTTCATCTTCTTCTCCGAGACTGGAGCTTCAGCAGCAACAATCGAAGGCATATCGAACGATTAATTAAGCGAACAACACCTAATAAATTAACAAGCACGAATATTATGGTATTATAGCAGAGCAAACACAGCTGAGAAAGGCAGCACTTGACGACGAAAGTGGTATTATAGGGTTTGTATAAATTAACTACGCTACAAAGATGATTTATCGGCCGTTGGATGGCCCAGTCGTATTTTTTATAGTAATTGTGACCGTTCGATTTGGTTATGGTATTACGAGGGCTTGCTTGGCTTATTCTTGAACGTTAGCTTGG
Source organism: Craterostigma plantagineum (assembly GCA_027422505.1). Classification (NCBI taxonomy): domain Eukaryota; kingdom Viridiplantae; phylum Streptophyta; class Magnoliopsida; order Lamiales; family Linderniaceae; genus Craterostigma; species Craterostigma plantagineum. The sequence continues at coordinate 23,154,239 of JAPQWV010000010.1, read as the reverse complement.
GCTTAGATATGTAGGCTGGCCCAATAAAAAAATTGGGAATTGACCCAAAAAGAGGACTTGTTTTGATGGATTAATTAACGGAAAATACAGAAGTTTTGGAATAGAAATTTGAAGAGAGAAAAATAATTAAAATAGAGGAAAAGTACAAGATATTCTTGTCAAAATAAATCTCTGCTTTCACTAAAACAAAGATAAAAGCAAACAAATACAGCAGCATCACATGTACCAACAATTCACGACTCTATAATTTAGATGGGTTTACAGACATAGAATCTCATGACAAAGTGAAATGATCATAAGAAGCTTGTGGCTTGATTGAGATCATTCAAGTTAGACATGATCTGAGTTCGTGTGGTTCCAATCTGATGAGCGATCTCAATCTGCTCTTCTAACGGCAGCATTTCGTACCTGCAGCGAAATGCAACGATCTGAAATGATCGACGTTTTTTAACCTTGGGATACACCAAATAAAAGGCATACTAACAATTTTAAACACTGCCTAGATGGAGTCAGATGTAGTTAAGAAGTGTCCTACTTTTTTCTTAACCTTCTTGTTTCATGTTTTTCTATCTTTATCATCATTTTGTTCGGCAAGCACTAGGTTATTGCGCCACATGAAAAGGTGGAAGGATAAAACGTACTCTGAAAGCAGTTCACAGTCGACAATGCTGTCGGGGCCAGGTCGGTGAGCTTTCCCCTCTGAACGGAAATGGCGAAAGGATTTTGGATTCAGCCCAGCCGCATGGGAAACGGCGTCTACTAGCTTTTTCTGTAGGGAATGGAGCCGCCGAAAAGTGAGCTCATCGAGGGGTGCAATACACCCGAGGCTGCCTTGAAGGGTTGCGAAGAGTAGACCGAAACGGTTAGTCTTGTCAGCGACAGGTGTCGTTCGATCACCCGAGGTAGGAAGAAGTTGCAACCTCAAGAACTTGGTGATCTGAGACCCGACGTGAAACTCTGCCCTCGATAGAAGTTTCTGCCCTTTCCAGCTCTCCATTGTTTTTGGAGCATAGTAAAATATCTGCATTTTGCGAAAATGCGAAGCATCTTTATGATGGATAACCGTGTAACTCAAAAAGGTGAATAATTTCAATAGACGGTGATATAGGGGAGGTTCACGATCTTCCTTATCGATTCTTTTCGTGCTTCGAATTGTTGTTTTGAGTGCTCTGCTCTGCCTACCGCAGTGAAAGCTCAATGAGCCACTCGACTCAACTCAATGACATACTCAAATGCAGAGTAGATTTTGCCTCTTTCATTTGTAGAACACAAGACCCTTCTCGGTTACTCAACGTTAAGGTTCAGTGTGTGTGTGTGTGTGTGTCTGTGGGAGCTTTACAGTTATTTGATAAGCATGAGAAATTTCCTAACCTGAACGTTCTTTTGCTGATCTGAAACTACAAGGCTCAGAGTGGACCCGTCAATCAAAAATTCAGTTGCCAAACAATCAAGCGATCCGAAGTCCTTAGCCAATAAAGTGAGCTGAGCTCCTTGTTCTTTCCAGCTTAGAAAGTATATGCTTTTATGAATATCCCCCACAAGAATGAAGTTTTTAACCTACATCACCAGAAAAAGAATCAATTTGTAAGATTGCAAGTCCATACAAAGCAACTGAAAACCGAGAACTACATTTCAAGATTTGCGAAACATTTTAAAGCTCACTATGGCGAGGCCATTGGTAATGGAGTGCCATAGCGACCATATAATTACTAGATTTACTCCAAGTTCATTAACATATCAAAAAATAAAAATTAACAAATGATAAACTAAATTACAAACGCCAACCTAAAAATATGGAGTGAAAATTAACTGAAGGCAGAGGAGAGCAAGCAAGTACACTTTTCCCGGACTTTTTTGATTGAGAAAGAACTATTGTGTCTGGTACCGATTTTAGATAAACTCAAAAGAAGGCGCTTGTGATTTTGAGGGATAGCATCAGGTTTCTCAGACGAAAGGAGGCCCAACCTAACTTGCACAATTTGCCTAATATGCAGCCAAAAATGGAAACACTCTCCAGATATATGCGACACTAAGTGATACTTAGTTGTCTATGTCTTGGGTTAAAATTGTCAAAACTGAATGGGCAAATAGCCCTGTAGAAATTTTTACCACACAAGCAAATTAGAACGAAAGATGGAAGAAGGGTGAAAGAAATTCGAAAAATGAAAAGCACGAAAAGCATTTCCCTATTGTTGCTATCCCCGAAATTCAGACATGGTAAATCATCTTTACTGTTTAGGAACTTACAATATTTAGGCTCACAACATGTAAAGGTGGTACATCGTAAAAGGCAACACCAGTTAGCTCTGAACCCGTCCATTTATGAAGAATAATTTTAGGGCCTGACGCTAATAACAAATTGCCTTGTAGTGGAGCAAGAGCAGATATTGCACCTTTCACCTCCTTGGAGTATACTTCTGAAACCTGAGAAAACAATGTCTAAATTCAATTTCAAGCATTGCTATAAATGAGAAGTTTAACTAGAGGAAGCACAGTATAGTTCAGTGCCAACTCAGTTTGCGTTAAAACTGAGAAAGATTGACTACTCTTCGTATGAAGCAACATAGAGAAAGTTACCACGACTTGAACATTGTCAGAATTTCTTTCAATAGAATACAATAGCACCCGTCCCCTTGCAGCAACATCCTCTCCCTGCACATAAGCAGTCCCAACGGCCAAAAGCGTATCATTTGCCTGTGTTGTCGTATTCTGTTACGGAAAATGGCATTAATAGGTGAAATTAGTCAAGAAATTTCCACAACTAACAAAACCATACACGGAATAAAAAGAATATATATTGGGATTACTGAGATAGATAAGAACTGGGAACTATCAACATGCAAGTGAACTTACATATAACGTAACAACTCGTATAGTTAAAGCATTTTCAAAACTTTGCAAGGGAATCATGGCCCTTGTTTGCCAGGGCCCGCTTGATTTATCTGGTTCCATTATCCTGATTTCAAAATCTTCAACAGGATACATTCCCTCAGATTTCAAATTATCATGCTCCAGTTGATTTCCAACTTCCTGATCAACGAGGGATGAGAGAACTTGATTTATTGGCTTGGGTACCTGAAATGTACGAAATATGCAACAGATTAACTGATGATGTTCACTTCATCTGACTATTCTATTAGAGCTAAAAAGACAAGTAAGAATGTCAGTTGCCTCTATTCTATTTGGTTGCTACAATATTCAAATAAATATTTTGCAGTTGTAAACAATTAACCACCAAACCATGATAAGACCAATGTGTGCAAACATAACACACAACTATAAAAAAAAATGACGGACCAGAGGAATGCACGGGACAACAAGCACAAGACCTACCGGTACAGAGACAATTACTGGGTATAGGTTCTTTTCTGCAAAATAAGTAATTTGGTGTGGTGTGCCCTTCAGAGGAACCTGCAAGATCAACAGGAAAAGAATAACAAGCAACACGTCAGCGTAAGCCGTAAAGTCATAAAAAGAAAAGATATAAATCATAAGTTAAGAGAGAAATCTAGGAACACATGATATATTACTCAAGAGAAGAAAGAAAGGGGGGGGGGGGGGGGGAATCTCGAGCCAAATACCTTTTGAACTGGCCAATAGTTGTCATAGGATGATAATGCTGGAAGTTGACAGATTTTCAGGGCACCCTAGTAATAAAACGTAAAAAGATCATTACTTCGCTTTACCCACGACGGAAAGATGAGTGAAAGGTTCGCATAAGAATACTCAAATCACTTACCTGTGAAGTAATATATATAAATCCATGATTACAGTACAAGTTATGAAGAACAGTGAAGGCGACTATGGGTCCATCACACACCTGACAAACAAAATTAGAGGTATATAATGGATTTTACTATCAGTGACTATGATATGTACAAACTAGAAAAGGAGCATATAGTATATTGAATAACTCCCATGACGGAAACTAACCTGTGGGTGCATCCGAAGCCGCTCTCTGAATAGCATGAACCAAGCTGGCCTTGACCCAGATAGAAAAAAACCCTTCAAACCATTGACATTGTTGAAAACTGTAAAACGTTGTGAGATACCAGCTGTGTTCACTTCTCTTGCATATGACTCAAAAGGAACTCGGAGAAAGCGTAAATTCCTGAACCGGGATGCACTTATACTGCTATGTCCTGGGGAACTAACAGAAAAGGCACTTTCATTCTTGGAAGCATTTTCCGGAAGTTCATATATATAGGCATGATAACAAAGAATGCTCCCATCAGACAGTATTCCAAATAAGAAGGGGCGGCTGTGTTCTGGGGACCACTTATGCATGAATAACTCCACAACCTTAGTATCATGAGAGCCCTCTTTCGTGGTACGCTCAAGATCTTCAGGATTTTTTTTCAGTTTCTTAGGGTCAGCAAGTGGGTTGTAGGAAAACTTATCCGAAATGTGACTCCTTCCAGATATAAATTTATCGACGGAGAAAACACCATTGAAACTAGGCACATCAAATATTTCAATATTTCCATTATCATAGCACAGAACACAGTATACATCGCCATGATCATGTGCCGTGCCATCAACACCATCCATAGCCTCTCCCATGCCACTAGAAAGCCAAGCATCAGTACTTGTCTTCCTGAGCCATGGTTCGGGACCTTTATCATGATAGAGAGTACAAGCAGATACCAGTTTGTCTGAATGTCCAAATACCGGTGGTATGTTGAGAGAAACCGAGCACGTGGATGGATCTGCGAGAGAAAAGTCACACCATGCAAAAACCAAAAGTTGCAGTGACAAAAAAATATCTTCAAACAAAAGCTAAGTTAAAATGGTCCCTTGTAAATGCATAGGAAAGAGAGAGATGCATCAAACACATCACTAACATATTGGCAGAGTAAGAAGTAAGAACACTAGAGATCAATTTAATGTGGGAGAAACCATAAACCTAATAAGTAATAATGTACTCCAAATACAAGACACTTTCCTAAACAATATTGAAAGTCTCCAAAAGTGATTGAGACAAAAAAATGAAGGAATCAAAATTCAGGAAAGTAAGATTAGAAGATACCATTATTCTAGGAGTGCAACATGAAATTCTAGTTTCCTAACATACCTCCAACAAGAAGCTGAATACTCCCATCAGTCATTCTCACTAATACATAAGGATCAGCAATAGAAACTGAAGAGGCTATTGGCCCATCAGAACCTGCACCAGTATCTGAATTGGATGATCCAAAACTCAATTCTTGAGTCATGAAAGCACCATCAAGGATCCGAGCACCACGAGCAAAGATTTGGACAACACGGCGTCTGCTTACAATGTCGCATAAAAGTTCATACAATTAGAAAATATCGAATCTAACAAGCTACTAACAAAGTTTTAATTTAGGAACAAAAAGCCAATAATGTCAGAAGAATGGTACAATATCACACTGAAATTTCTAACAGTAAAACAGAGCAACAAACATTTCATGTTACTATTTGCAGAATAACTTTAACCTTTCAAATTGCTCTTCACAGAAAACCAAAACGAACAAATTAGAGTAGAAGTATTCAAATATTTTAAGTTGGCTAAAACCAGAGGTACAGGTAATAAAACAAACCTCCCAAACAAATTTCCAGCAGCAATTGTACTTCCTTGAACATAGTAATCGACATTTTCAGTAACCTCCTCAAGATTAGTAGCTGTTTGTAACACCTGCCTCAATTAAATACCAAAATATAAAACACAACAACATAATTGACAGACAATAATTTATACTAGCAAAAATAATTGCAAATTTTAATAACCAGCTGGGAGAAATAATAGCTTGCTAATAGCATACCATTGTACGATTTTCCAAACTAATGATTAAGTATGCGTGATATTCGTCTTCATCAGTAGCTCCCTTGGAGAAATCACCGCGTGAACTCTTGTGGTAGACTGTCCAAATCCCAGTGCATCCTGGCAATGCTTCCTTCAGAAAAGAGCAAGCAACAACATTATATATTCTGCATCTAACACAAATTCTATGGAATGTGTTTATTCTATTTCAACTGGAACCGTCCGGAAATTTATATTGGTAATAAGTATTCCCTATCCCTACTTGAGTAATTGTTTCTGGGCGTATCGACTTTTGAAGCACACTAAGAGCACCATTTTTTCCATGACCTGAGCAGCACACCTGAAGATGGTCAAAGAATGAACTTCGGCTTAAGTTAGATACAAACAATCAGCTGCCTTCCTAATAAGCTAATAACACAATGCACGATAGCAACATACAATTTACAATCACAGAGCATGAGCAAACACATAATTTTGAGAATGAAAGGAAGCCCTTGCTGCAGTAGAGAAGTAACTCACCAATTCATAGTTACTTTGTTTTGCAACTCCTGTAGCATTAGGTTCAGCATTGATTCTCAGACCGTGAGAGAAATCCCTCAATGGACCAACATTAAGCAATGAATCCCTGACCGAAAAAGCGAAATTTTTCTACAAGAAAACAGTAAAATGTCTGACAATTTGTCGACTTGCATATTTCCTTTGTACAAGAAAGTATTGAGATTTAGCTAGCAATTAGTTTCATCCATTGAATCATACAGGAGATCATATAGAGCTGTTAGATTTAGGTTGTGTTGATCGTATAGGTAGAAACACAATTCTTATATATTTCACAAGTATATTAGGCAAAACTACCACCGACAAATCAAATTGATACGAAAGCGAAATATGAAAAGCAAGCAACACACTTTAAATTCTTCAGAATATATATAACTTGTCTTCAAGAAGAAATTAAAGCAGAATAACACAAATTGCAGCTGATGAATTTTTACCTGAGTTAACTGCGCAGTACTTGGACCAGTGCCATAGAAAGGAATGTCATCACCATCAACTAAATCCTGCAGAGCGTCAGAAGAAGATTTACGCGACCTCTTTGCTAGAGGGGCATCACTCTCAATGTCCCCAACCTGACATTCGGAACAGAACATTTGAGTACAGTACCCTGGACCAATAGCAGTATGAGCGAAAGTGTGATGGATGAAAAAAGAGCTTGAGAAAAGAAAAGGCAAAAAACGAGGATGAACCTCTTCTTTCACTCCAGTATTCGGTGCATGATCCCCAACTCCAGAGTTATACTGTACAAGAAGACTATCACCCAAACGACTACCCAAGAAGAATAATGAATTCCCGATTGTTGTCATATCCTGAAGATAATGAAAGCAATTATCATGAAACAGAAGGTTCTTAAGCCAGTTGAATGCACACATGAAGAAATGTTGAATAACTAACCGAAGTGAGGACTGAAGCTTTTGACTTGGAGAGTTCAAGCCCTCGCACAGATCTGCAAATATGATAAATAAATTACACTAATAATCAACAATCCTCCTGCAGATTGGGAACTTAATAACCAAGTTATGCAGCAGGGATGATAACAATTGTTTCAACATAAATCCAATTAATGCGTTCAAATGAGAGAAATACTTACCTCCCATCGTAAACAAGATTCAGTAGAAGCAGTTCACCCAATTTTGTCGACAACATAACGACATCATTTGTTAACCATGTTGCATTGGCAGCATCAAGTTCAACGTGAAAACCAGATCTAGGCATCTCCTGACTGCGTATAGAGTCAATGAGAAAGCATTTAATATTCTTGTAGGGAAGATCAGCATGATCCTCAATCATTAAATGTCCAAAGGTTAGCAATATCATAGTATTTACTCTATAAATAGGCCAAAGCAATAGGAAATTTCAAAATCAACTTTCACGAGCACTGCCTCAGTACTAGAGACTATTCAGCAAAAAATGAAAATTGCAGATCAACAAATAACATATTCATTTCGAACATCGATGTCAAGAGCTACTTTGTTGTAATCCCATATCTCAGATGGGCCTTAAATACTGGAATATGGCTTATATATTACAACATATAGGATGATCCGTATGAACGGCAGTGAGGAAAAGAGCATACTTTTCGGTATCACAACTATGCAACAAAGAACCATAAGGTTTCGGACGGGAGACACCCATGAAATTGCTACAATAATCAGTATCCGGCGGATAAATAGTTGATATTTCTAGCTAAAAGTTGAAGACTGGTATCCAATTTCTGTTATTCTAGTAAAATCTTCTCTGAGATAGCAAAAAATATTGAGAGATTATAAAGGAAAGAAACAAATAAACACCTACCAAAAATACACAAGGACAGAATATGTTCCATCAAGCAGATTAATCATAATATAAAGATAAGAGCAGGTAGTGAGATAAATATATTACGGGACTCAGGGGGTGTCTTGGGATACTTGAAAAATAAAAACATGAAACGAGAAGGAATCAACATGGATGATGTCACCTGCCATCACCTGGAACAGCATAATTGTTCAACGCTAAGACACAAGAGGCTGTCTGTGATAATGATAGATAAAGTTCATTATCAAGAAAGAATACACTCTTGACTATCTAATGGAAATTGAAATGCTTCAATGCAAACCTGACTATTATAGTGGATTGTATTTGCGCCAATTACAAGAACACCACCAATAGGAGATGGAACCGCAAGAAGCTTGTATGAATCATGAGGGAGGTTCTGAAAATAATAAAAATGATAGTGAAAAATCACACTGACTGCATCACATGATGCTAAAAGTATTGAATCAGCATGCCATTTTTCCTAAAGGCAGTACAAGGATTCATTGTACCAAGATTATCATGCTATGCTTATATAAAACAAAATTTCTATCTGATCCAAAAGATTGATTAACTTATGAGTGGTTGTACTTCTAACACAACATGAAACTGAAAGAAACTGGAAATTGTAATATGACTTACACTGGCTGACCAGATTAGTGGATGCTGTTTGAGAGTGGTATTTATACTAAGAGCAGAAACCATACATGTATGGTGTTTCCATGAGACACGACCCGCCCACGTAAGCTCTACTTCATGTAGAATGGCCACAACAGGCTCAATATAACCTGCAAAAAAACAGATATTACCAATCCAAACGACAGCTAAACACACCTGACATGCAATGTCAACAGCATAACATTTTATAAAACCACAAAAGCTGAAACAAGAAAAGCAGATTTCTTTTTTCAGGTAATTAACGACTCAAATAACTTCCAGCAATGCGCAGAGGTCTCGACGTACCTAATAACAGAGTTTAACACAAAAACAACCAAAAAACAAATCAAAAAAGAATCTGGGGAGAGAAGAAGTTTTTGAGGACTAACTATACGATTTCTATAATTATACAACGCTGAATGCTTCTTCCAAACGTGTGACTAAAAGTGAAAATTAAGGCATTGTTCTCACCATGTATAAATATAAAATCTTTAATGTGCTTCATATCAATATCTCTTAGGCCAACAACATATGATGACTCAAATCGAGAAGCACCGGTTGTCGCGGAAGCAAAAGCATTGTCCTCACCAACAAAACCAGAACTAGCCTAACATAAAAAGTCCACATCAGATTACGGTAATATTATCAAAATCACATTTGCATCTTGGAAAAGACACTGTCAGTATCAATCCGATCATAAAAATGCCAAGGAACATGCTTAGACCAACAACTGAAATAGATCGGGGACAGAGGTTATTCAGGACCTATTACAAGTCTAATTAGACCAACAGTACGGAATATACTAAGAAAAAATCATTAGAGAATTAAGGATTTTGCATGTTTAAGGTTAATTGGCAAAACCTTGAGATCAACTATGATCTATAACTTGGCTGCACAACAGAGTTAAAAAGGAGACACATGTATGCACATTTGACTAATTGAGATACGACAATTAGAATAACAGCAAAAAAGATACCTCTGCTGCCTTGAGCAATATCATCTGTAATCCATAGATAAGAACTGCACTGCACCTTCCAAGAGGATCGACTCTGACGATGGGGCCTCTAGGAAAGAATTCTCTGCCTCTCTTCAAGTGAAGCCAATCAGGACCCTCAAAACAATGCATTGAACTGGGACAAAGAAAAAGGTAGGACAAAGAGACTAATCAAATATGATCTGAGATGATTATAAAAGTAAAAAGGATCAACAATATATTTGATGCAAACTGGATGAGATCATCCGATCACATACTGCAGCCTTCACTCAGGCTGTGCATCAAAAGTACACTGCTTATAAAATCCCCAATCATGAACGATCCTTTATGATTAGTTCCTACCTGATGCGAAGCCCGTGTATCGAATCGTCAAACTCCAACACCGAAATTTTTGCATCTCTGAAAGTCAGTATTATTGAACCTCTCTTCCTTCCACCACGACCACCTACATTTGGCAATATTCCCAACGACTCCACATTCCCATGCAACCTAAACCCCGTTGCAGAAAGAAAGCGGCTTAAATCAAATAGCACTGATTTAACTCAAATCGAAGAAACCACAACCAGCTAATTCAGGCACACGCAACTCGCCAATACACCAAACCAAACACACCTGTAATGACAAACGAGCTCCAGTGACGCCCCCAGCACCCCAGCCAATGCTCCTCCACGCTTATCCTCCACCGCCACGCCCTTCGAACTAGGATTTTCTTGTTGAATCCTCACGGTGAAGACTTCAATAACATTCGCTGAAACAGTGACGAGGTTCGGCACCGGCCCAGAGGACCTCGAAGTGGGCAATTCAGTGTCCACATCGTCATGCGCAGCTACTTTGGCGGCGAAATCGGAAGCTGAGTGGGTGATAAAGCCCGACGCACAGTGCTCGATGCCCGTCGGGCAATGCATTAACTTGTACGCCGCGAAGCTCATGTTGTACGTTGATTTCGAGTGACGGACAGCTTCGGTCAGTGAATGTGTGTGATTTGGGGGTTAGGGTTTTGCGATGATGGGCGGGAGGCGACCGTTATGCATAGTTTCTTTTGTTAACGTTTTTCTTTGAAAGCGTCATTTATAGCGATTTATAAATTATACAACCTGGAAATTTAGATCAACAAAATGGATAAACGACACAAAATTATATGCTCTCCAAAACTAATCAAAATATATATTCTTTTGTGTGTTTAAAACCCAATGTAATGATATAAATAGGTGTAAATATATTTACGGGACGTTTAGACACTTAGTGAGGGTGTGTAACGGTTTTTCTCAAGTTGAAATACCCGATGGAACACCAGGTGGAATAGAATATCTTGTACCCTAAGCCTATGTTGTATGTTGCGCAGTAATATTTATCGCATTTTTCCATTTGTTATGATATAAACTTCGTTTCATGTCCTTACTAGCATCAATGAAGATAGATAAAAACCAGCAAGTCACATAAAACATTAGCATATAACAATGCTTCTTTTGATATGTAAAAACCAGGCGAGTCGAATGAACATGTCAATACGCGTCTAATTTCCATCTTTTTTTATATCTAATTTCGAAATTAGAATATTCAACACGGTGCTACAAATACAAGCAAGCCTGTGCATGGCCCTTCAACATATATCATATACAAAACAAACCCCGTATTCTATATGGATTGATATACACACTCTGACTTCACAACAATTTTTGTTTATTACACGAAATCGCAACCATACTCAAATAATTTCATTATCTCGTCGCATTCTAACATGAACCCCACTCCCAGTTTTTAAAATGCAATAAAAAAAAAAAACCCCTCCTTCACTAATCCCATCACACAACACAAATCATGCCTCGCACGTATTTACATTCTTTTCGTTCCATGCAAATAATTCAAGACCATTACCTATATAAACAGCAATCTTCCTCCCCCATCTTCGAACACAGCTCCATCTTACCACAATCCCAGAAATAAAATCCCAAAAAAATGTCCACCACCAACCTCGGAGAAGTCGGCCACGACAACGCATCCATCGAGAGGCGTAAAGCGCGGAAAAGGCTCGCAATCATCTCCCTATCATCCGTCGTCCTCATAGCCATCGCAGTCGCCGCAGTGGTCGGCGTTTCTCGCACCAATAATTCCAAAGAAAACAGCGACGGCCAATCTCTATCTTCGTCGGTCAAAGCCATCTGCAGCGTAACGCTGTACCCCGACTCGTGCTACCGAAGCCTGGCCCCGCAAGTCAAGCCGAACGGCGACGGCCTAAGCCCTCGGGATTTGTACGCCTTATCCGTCCAAGTAGCCATCGGCGAGCTATCGAACGCGTCGAACGCTTGGCTCGAGAAGCTCAACGTCACCGACCCGAAAGCGCGCGCGGCGGCGGAGAGCTGTCGGGAACTGTTCGAGCTCGCGCTCGATCACCTCAACGATTCGATGTCTTTGAACGACGTGAAACCCGAGGTTTTCGGCGATATTCCGACGTGGTTGAGTTCTTCGCAGACTTACGTCCAGACGTGCGTCGACGACATGGAGATCGTGGACCCCGCCGTGGCCGCGTTGTTACAGGACGCGTTGAAGAACTCGATGGTTTACGGAAGCAATAGTTTGGCGATTGCGAAGTCAATGGGCGCTTTTGGGGGTTTATTTGTTGGGAAGGGCGGCGGCCGTCGATTGATGGTGGACGGGGACGGGGACGGGGACGGGCCGAGATGGCTCTCGGGAAAGGACCGGAGGCTTCTGCAGGTGCCGAGGGGTTCAATTAGGGCCGACGCGGTGGTGGCGAAGGACGGGTCGGGGAAGTACAGGAGTATATCGGCGGCTCTGAAGGCAGTTCCGAAGAAGAGCAAGAAGAGGTTCGTGATTTACGTGAAGAGGGGCGTTTACTTCGAGCATGTGGTCGTGGATAAGAATACGTGGAACGTGATGATGGTCGGGGACGGGAAGGATGCCACTGTGGTCTCGGGGAGCCTCAATGTCGTCGACGGGACTCCCACGTTCAAAACCGCCTCCTTCTGTGAGTGTTTTTTTTTTCGTTTTTTATTACCTCCGTAGGTTGGGTGTTCTGAAAATGTCACATCTAACTCACTTAGTACTAAAAGATTAGCTTAGGAGATCTTGTCGTATACATAATAAAAGCTCTTGTAATGACTTGGCGATTGCTCTTGTATCAGCTGTGATGGGCAAGGGCTTCATAGCCCGGGACATGGGGTTCGCAAACACGGCGGGACCCGCCAAGCATCAGGCAGTGGCCCTTCGGTCCTCGTCCGACTTGTCGGTCTTCTACCGGTGCAAGATGAGCGGATTCCAAGACACCCTTTACGCGCACGCGAACCGCCAATTTTACCGCGAGTGCGACATCTACGGCACGGTGGACTTCATCTTCGGAAACTCGCCGTGCGTCGTACAGAACAGCAACATCTTCCCGAGGAAGCCCATGTCGGGCCAGCAGAATACCATAACGGCCCAGGGAAAGTTCGACCCGAACCAAAACACCGGGATCACGATCCAGAACTGCAACGTTCGGCCGGCGGAGAATCTTGGCGGGACGAGGACCTACCTGGGTCGACCCTGGAAGAATTACTCGACCACTCTGTTCGTCCAGAGCGTTTTGGGAGGTTTGATTAGCCCGCAAGGGTGGTTGCCTTGGGTCGGTTTGACCGCCCCGAGCACCATTTTCTACGCAGAGTATCGGAATATCGGGCCGGGCGCTGGGACCGGGAATAGGGTTCGGTGGACTGGGTTGAAGCTCAATTTGGGCCCGGCCCAAGTTGGGAGGTTTACTGTTGGGTCTTTTCTTAAAGGAAACAGTTGGATTCCTGGGACTAGCGTTCCGTTCAAAGCCGGACTATGAGTTTCGGGGTTTTGAAGTATAATTATAATAATATATACATTGTTTTTTTTTTTTTAATTCTGTGTGTTATATTGAGTCTTTTGCTATTTTGATTATTATTATTCTTTGTATAAGATGGTTGTCGTTGAAGGAGCTAATGGTTTGGTGATATTGTGTTTGAGTGGAAATATACAATCTCATATGATGATATATTGGGCTTCAAGATTCATGGACCTATTGAATTTTATTTCCCAGTAAAAACGTTACCAAAAGAGGGATAAGGAAAACAATTATACTGATTGTTTAGTATAATTAACATGGCCCTCAACCTATGAGTCCGTACACAAACTAACATATATGATGGCATTAAGCAAAAGCCCTAATTGCGTTGCACATTTCATTACAATAGCCGCACTTTTATGTACTGAAAAAGACAGACCAGGTCAGAGAGGAGTTTGAATACTTCCAACGTTAACATTTACAGCTTTAATTACGCTATATATTTCTTTTTTAAATACAAGAAAGAAAGGAAAGTTTATTTTATATAATCATCAATTCTTTAGCTTTGAAATTCAAAACACGTATTAATTATATTTTTAATACGGACTTGAAACCATTTTATTAACCATAATTGATACTTTGAATTTAGCTGTAAAATAATGCATTCCCACCTAATTAGTTATTTATTTATATCTTTATGATTATCATTATACATTATTTATCATATTTTTCATCAACATTGTTTCCCATCTACCTTTTTTTTTTTTCTTGAAAAAACCCTAAGCTTTTCCCCTTCCTTACCTAAATATAATTTTGTAAGAATTTCTTTTTTCTTCAGTTAAATTTTTTTTTTCAAATGCTGTTAGATTCTTGAAACAGACTGTTGTACTGATATCATCCTGCTGTAATATCTAGCTTGTCTCACGAATTCCTCAGTATGTAGAGATTTCTCAAAGTTGTTCCTTTTAAAGCATTTGTCTTGCTGAAGTTTGCTTTCTTTTTCTTACAGTTCTCGCCAGAGTTCGAATCACTTACAGATTCAGTCTTTCACTCAGTTTTTTGAGCTATATTTGCTTTCTCGAAGGATTTCACGCGCAATCCATTGGCTGCATGCGTAAGGATCGATCAGACCTTTATCAGACAAGAGATTCGAGGATTTTAAGGTTTTACTTTGTCTGTTTTAACTCGCAAACATATGGAGGAAAAAGAAGAGCTAAACGGCGGCGCCACCACGATGGAGCCGAATACCATAAATCCCCAGCCGTACGGCGGCTCGGCGGCCCCACCTGGCCCGGCGGCGCCGACGAGCCAAGTGGGCCCTCAGACCGAACCAAAGAAAAAAAGGGGCCGGCCGAGAAAGTACGGACCCGACGGCTCCGTCGTGGCTCTGTCACCTATGCCCATATCAGCTTCGATCCCATTTTCGAGCGGTGAATATTCAGCTTGGAAAAAGAGCGCCAAGAAGAAGAAAAAAATGGACATCGAAAGCCCAGGTATGATTTTTTTTTTCTGTTTTTATCTCTCCTGAAAAAAAAATTATCGTATTTCACTTAGATTTGATGCTACAAGTTGACTTGAGAGACGCATAGATCTGTTGTTATTACACAATAGATGCAAGCTATGGAGACACAAGTAGAAGAGTTGATGTAATATAATTTTGAAGCTTTAGACTTCTCTCAATAGGGTCGACGGCGTTGGAACACTCATCAGCGGGAAATTTCACTCCTCACATGATTACCGTCAATCCCGGCGAGGTACTTTCCGAAATCTAATGCAATATACTCGTTTTTCGCAACGTTTTTTTGGGATTAATTTTTTCGGTAATAAAATCCGAAGTAAAATGCTTTTTTTTTTCCAGGACATTATGATGAAGGTAATATCGTTTTCCCAACAAGGATTGAGAGCCATTTGCGTATTGGCCGCAAACGGCACTGTCTCGAACGTCACGTTTCGCCAGCCCGATTCTTGCGGCGGAACCTTAACCTATGAGGTGCGAATTTTTCAAATTAGTTGAGTAAATAGCCTCGGGAAAATAAGGTTTATGAAAACTAGCCTCCAAGCGTGTATTGGCTAGTTATACCCTTAGTGTGCGTTTGATCTACGTATCGTACCATTGCACTTTTCCTTTTCTTTTCCACGTCGAAATCCGTAAATCAAATGGAACCTTAGTAATTGGACCGACCCCATAGAAACCAATGGGCGAGTGTAGAACAGTGATTGTGTAGACAGTCGTCTAAATAATAGGTTTCGAGTTAAATTCCTTATGGCGTTAATTTTATTTTTTTCTGTAGAGTACCACTTCTATGCAGCACGAGACTCCTTCATACATCATTAGGTTTCCCTGTAAAATGACGAAAATATCCTTAAGTTAAAGTCGATTGGCTTAAAAAACGAGGCTAATTCTTAAAAGCTTATGGTGTCAAAGACTAATTCGCTAAATAAATAAAAAAAGAAAACCACGACTCGTGACCTTTCGCCATTTTACTCGAACAACTGACTATAGAGTCGACGAATATGTATATTTTCAGGGCCGTTTCGAGATACTCTCTCTGCAAGGGTCGTTCATGCTGAGCGACAACGGACTCACAAGGACTCGAACGGGCGGGCTCAGCGTCTCCCTTGCAGGCTCGGACGGCCGTGTCCTCGGCGGAGGCTTAGCTGGCATGCTCGTGGCGGCGGGCCCCGTTCAGGTTCGATTCCATTCTTTTGTTACTGTTTTTTCCAATACTCGTCGGATTCGAAAAATTTTAAAAAAGTTATACAAAACCGTTCAGATTGTGATAGGAAGCTTTGTCCCGGGGAACCTAACGGAGCCGAAGAAGCAAAAGTACGAGCAGACGATCACTTTCGGCGCCGGCGTTCAAACTAATAATAACCCTATCTCGGAGCAGAGATACGAAGCGTCTTCTTACAGTGCGCATAGGCCGAATCTTACGACTTCCGTCTCCTTTCGTGGGGACAATGGGACTAACATAAATTTCGGGCAAGGGTTGAAAGGCAGCGAGGGCGGGAATGCGCTTTATTTACCGGACCAAGAAGATTCTAGAGAGCAGAGCCATGAATTAACTTGCTGATTCTGTTATGCTTTTGTCTGCGCAGTTTTTTTTTTTTTTTTTTTATCTTGTGGTTAGGGCTCTTTAATTTGTGACCCTTCTTTGCTTTTAGCCAAGAATAGCATTTTAATTGAACTCTCTTTTCCCAGTTTGAAGGACTGACTAGGATAGGATTTGTCTTTTATGTCATCATATCTGTCTGAATTTCTCTGTTATGTCTTCTGTGACATTTCCAACTCGTATGTAGAGGGAACTATTTATTCCTAATCTGAATGAACGTTGTTCAGGAAAAAAAATGAAAAAGAAGAAAAGAAAATAGGGAATCTTTCGGCTTTTTTAATTAAATAAGTAAAAAAAAACTCCCATTAATAAAATAAGCAGAAAACGTCAAGTATTAATAAAATAGGTCTTTTCGTACTCTGGGAGTACGAATTAGAGTAACTCGTACTCTAGGAGTACGAGTTACGGCCGAGCTGGCGCGTGCGCTTACCTGGCGTAACTCGTAACTCCAGATTACGAGTTACTCTAGTTCGTACTCTGGGAGTACGAATTAGATCTGGTTTCCAATACACCCTACGCGACGAAGAAGACGAACCATTCGACAGAAAAACGACGACGAAGCGACGACGACGAAGCCGACGACGACGAAGCGACGACGACGAAGCCAACAAAGACGACGACGAAGCCGCCCCGCCCGACGAGACGCCCTTCCCCAGCCGTGACGCCCTTCCCAAGCCGTGACCTCCCGGACCGCCGTCCCAGCCGCGACCGCCGCCCCAGCCGCGACCGCCGCCCCATCCGCGAACACCGCCCGACGCGACGCCCTGCCCCAGGCGCGACCCCCTCCGCCGTCGTGTGCGATCGGTGCCCGACTACCCCGCCCCGCGACCGCTGCCCGCTGCCCCGCCCCGCGACGCTCCCCGGCTGACCCTAACCCGCGCCGCTGCCCGCTGCCCCGCCCCCACGACGCTTCCCGGCTGCCCCGGCCCGCGACCTCTGCCCGCTGCCCCGGCCCGCAACCCGCTGCC
The DNA here is from genome assembly GCA_027422505.1 of Craterostigma plantagineum. Lineage (NCBI taxonomy): Eukaryota > Viridiplantae > Streptophyta > Magnoliopsida > Lamiales > Linderniaceae > Craterostigma > Craterostigma plantagineum. The sequence goes on along the minus strand of JAPQWV010000010.1, from coordinate 23,136,580 downwards.
CCGGCCCGCGACGCTGCCCTGCTGACCGTAACCCGCGGTCGCTGCCCGCTGCCCCGCAGCCCCCGACGCTGCCCGCTGCCCCGCAGCCCCCGACGCTGCCCGCCACCCATACGACGTGTTAAGCGCGATTAGTTCGGGTACGCCGTTACGGTCGAACTATCATTTTTGCGTTAATTTCATTATTATCAAATGTTTTTTATTGATTTGTGATTTGTTTGTTTGTTTTTTCTAAATGTAGAATGGATTCCGATTCTATTTACGGGCCTATTGATAGAATGGAGCAGCAGCGTTCGCTTGAGTGGTATCATCTGGCGCTTCGTCGTCGTCGTTCTCGTCGTCCTCGTTCGGATCGGGTAATTCGGACAGTGGATCCTGATCGTCCGCTTCCGAATCAGTCACATCAACATCTTCCTCTGGTTCTGGCACGTAATCTGGCTCCGGTTCTGGAACACCAAACGCCGGCATCTCCAGAGAAACATTACTGAACCCTGCCGTAACTGAGGCAATGTCGGGAAAATCCGGACAAGTGTAACTCGAAGAACCAACTTCAAAATTCCGATGCGGCTCTTCGTTCAAATCAAAGTTTGAATTTTCAACTGTTTCAACAAAAACCTCAACACAATTGTTTTCTGAATCGGGATGTATGAAAAATTGTAAATCGTTGTCGTTGGAGATTTGAAAAAGCTGATGAAATTGGCGGGAATGTTGAAAGTATTCATTTTTGGCATGGATAATCAACGAACAACGACTGCTATCAGCACTCGTAATTTCGAACATCAACAAAATAAACTCGGAAAAACGGGTGGTGCGACGAATTCGCCTATACCCAACAGGGCGGATACTATATTTGATGCTAGAATCAGATGATTGAATTATATCGCCGCCGAAATATACTATGACTTGTACGCGACTCGAAACCATTTTTGAGTTATTAAAGTAAATTGATAAGGGCTAATGATATATGAGTCAGGCAGGTAGGGGGATTTATAGAACTCTAACTCGTAATCCGGGGATACGAGTTAGGTGAATTATTGCAATAGTTCACGTAACTCGTATGCCCGGATTACGAGTTAGGGGAATTATTGCCGACAATCTGCATGGCCATGCAGGTTGGTCGGCCGCACATTATAACTCGTAACCTGGGAATACGAATTACTAATTCGTATGCCTAGGATACGATTTAATGTGCCATGTCATTTGCCATGTCAGCGTCAGCGGGGTCAACGGGCCTTCGGTGGTAACTCGTACTCTAGGAATACGAATTAGTAATTCGTACTCCTAGGTTACGAGTTACGTCGCCGTGTCAAATCAGCAGGTCAACCGCCCAAGCGTAACTCGTAACCTAGGAGTACGAATTACTAATTCGTATTCCTAGAGTACGAACCTCGCTATTTTATTAATGCCTTTGCTTTTCCGTTTATTTTGTTAATGATTGATTTTTTTTTGTTTATTGAACACCCCGAATCTTTCTCCGATTGTATTTGATTCATTTGTCTTGGGCCACTAAGTTAAAAACCTCATGGTATAAAGACCAAATAGAATTAGTCAAAATCAGAGCGTAAAATTTCCCCACAAGGCAAGCAAGCCCTTGCTGATAGACGATCCTCAGCTGAGGAAGAACTAAGATTTCCAATTCTACGACAACCTTCGATCGATGGGAATAATCAGAAGCAGCTTTCCCTTCCTGTGCGGAACCGTTTGTGGAATCTACGTAGCGCAGAACTACAACGTTCCCAACATCAAGAAAGTCGTCAACGAAGCCTTGTTCACCGCGAAGAAAGTCGAGGAGAAATACCGCAAGCCCAAGAAACCTGGGGAAGACGACACCGTTTAGGTTCGTTCGTCAGTTTGAACTATTTCAATCTGCAAAGCGTTCGTTTTTCCGTTCATTTTTTTGTGATCGATTTCATAAATCTGATGGGGTTGGAGGAACTGATGTTGGGTGATTGTACGTGTATTCGCTGGGTCGACGTTATATATGTGAGCATGACTTGCACCATTCAGCTCTTTCCACTTTTCTGTCTGAGGGGTAGGAAAATAGGAAGGTCGAAAATGACGAACGATTAGCTTATATTTAATAGCTTTCAATCAATTTTATAGGCAACTGAGCAATTGCTATTTCATCAGACTAATGCATCTAATAGATAGATCATACACTAAGCCAAGATATTGTGGTAATGTTCACTCAGACTGGAAAGCTTTAGGCTTGTGGCTTAAACATCACCGTGCTTTGTGTTTTGCTCGATTGGCTCTATTTGGCTTAGACTTCTAATGTTGGTCGAAAATTTGATTAAGCGTAGCGTGAGTTTTAAAAGCAAATGCCCGAACAATGACGGCGCCTTCCTTAATCAAGGTCTTATTCTCGAATCGTATGCTTGTGAGAATCTTCAACATTGAAGTCATACGTCTGTTTTTCTTTCTTGTATGTAGCTTGATGCTCTTCTTCTGATACGAACGTTTCATGTAAATTCCGTTAAAAGAACGTTTTAAGTCTAGTTAGGCGAAGGCTTGTTGCTTTTCTCGTTGATAAATAAAAGAGCTCCCTAGTGGTAGAGAGCTCCATGATCTTCTACAGAACAATTTAGTTATGGGATGCTGTGTGTTTAACTGATGAAGACAGAATCCTCAAGAACCCTTCTCTTTTTTTCATGTTATGAAATATCCCCTTATTGTCAAGATATGGACTAATTTCCGCTTCAAAAGTTTCAAATTAACTACCCAACATTAATAGTCGTTTGGTTTGGATCCCTGACTTCGTGGTTGCAAATTCTCTCAACCACTAAAGCCAACTTTTTTCTTTCGAAAAATTACACAAATCAGAAACCATTTCATGACATAAATAACAAACAAAACAAAAAAGGAAAAAAATTGAATGATAAGAGATGAGATCAAAATCATCGTCTTCCATGTATCCTCAAGAAGATAGTTCCCAAACATCAAACTTCCTCCTCCAAGCCCTTCGACACGGGCCGCCTCTCCCCTCGGCCCGTCGCCACCTCAGCCACCACGAGCCTCGTAAGGAGCAAACCCGCCGCCACCATTGCCCCAATCAGCATCCCGAAAACCGCATCCCAACTCCTAACCGACAGATAGCCCGTCAGCAGCGGGCCCAACGCCGCACCCACCGAGCCCGTCCCGTCTATGATAGCCGTGACCGTAGCCAAGGCCCTCGAGCTTTCCCTCAACGAGCCGTGGGTCCCCAAATCCGCCGAGACCGCCGTCGTGATGAGCGCGTACGGAGCGTTCACGAAAATCCCGGCGACGAACATTAGGAACGCATTCGAGGGGATCGAAGAGCTGCCCAACGTTCGGAAGAGGTAGAGGGCGGGAACACCGCAGCACGCGAAGCCGGCGGCCGTCGTCGCCTTCGCGTCGGAGCGGTCGGAGATGTGTCCGGCTAAGATTCCTCCGAGGAGTCCCCCGACGTCGAAGAGTGTCGATAGGGTTCCCGCCTCTGCGCTCGATAAGTACCGCCCGTCGATGGCTGAGTTGGAATATTTTTTATTGAAAATCGATCGATATTTGAGTTTAAAATGGTGATCCGAATTCGACATGGTATTTTCCACAAAATTATTTAGGTCTTGCCTTACGTACTCACTTGATATAACCCAAGTCTTCTCATATTACGATATTAGTACTTTTTTCCACACTCTATGCGCATATGATTAATATTTTATATTGCTCGTAATTTTTAGATTTATTATTTATTGTCGAATTGATGAAATATAATTTACAACTATATAACGAAAAATAATGTTTAGGGTGTAAATAAAAAAATATAAAGTAACTTCTTAAAGAAATTAAATAAAAAATAGAGGGATTAAATTATAAAATAAGTATGACACTAACAGTTTATAGCCACCCAACAGCGTAATAATTAATTAAGATGCACGATTAAGTTGGTTTGGTTTACGAAGCTAGTATGGGAGCGTGTCACTTGTCACAGTTTGATTGCAATGGAATAGGTAAGACAAATTTACAATCAGCGACACGTGTCAAAATTATCGTTAGTGTATCGTTTTCACATAATATAATTTTTTAACTTAAATTTTTTCTGTGCAGATAGAGCATGTGATTTTCACCTAAAATAGTGTTTTTCTTTTTGTTACTTTTATCAAATAAAAATGACGGACGAATTGAATGGTATCTTGTAAAACCTCGCCGTTTATAAAATAGAGTTCGAATTTGCGAACCTAAACAAATTCGATAAATTTACTACTCTAACGCATGTCATGAAAATGTCATACCTGTGTGGCTGATGTAGTAAGGAAGCCAATAAAGAAAAGTATACGCCACCATCTTCGCAAAGAAGAGGCTGAGTGCGAAGGTAACCACGCCGGGAATCTTAAGCGCCTCCAAAAACCCTATGGAATCCCTAAGGTTCGACGGCGTCCTTAAGAGCGGCTCCGCCGCCTCGCCGCCGTCCTCCTCCACCCCGACGTCCGCCGGAGCCACGGGCAATAACAAGAAAACCACAATCCCAACCACCGATATACCCAGGCTAGGCACCACCATGGACCATCCCCAGCCATACTTCAAGAAAACCGAGGCTAAAACCGAGCCTAAGATGTTTCCCATGGAGACGTGGGCGTTCCAAATACCCATTATGAGCCCCCTCTTCTTCTTGCCGAACCAATTCCCGACGACGGCGACCACCGAAGGCCAGCCAGTCGACTGAAACAGACCGGCGAACATCTGAACTACGAGGTAGTAATAGAAGGAGTGGACGTCGGCCCAGTAGCCGGCGCCGAATAGGGAGGTGAAAAGACCGGTGAACAACATTCCGACGGTGAGGAACTTTCTCAGGTCCGTTCGGTCGCCGAAGTGGCCGGAGAAGAAGGTACCCACGGCGTAGACGAAGAGGAAGGCAACGTCGAGCTGGCCGAGGAGGGCGGCGCCGTTGGGCCCGTTGAATGGGGGCCATCCCGATTTTGTGTCGGCGGCGGCGGAGAGGGAGGGGACCGCCGGCGTTTGTGGGTCGAGGGCGCTCTTTACGATGCTCGAGGTTTTGCGGGCGGCGTGGTAGGTTAGGTAGGCGAAGAATGTCAGAGTTAGGACGAGGGTTTGGTGGGTTTTGAAGGAGATCGGCGACGGCTTGATGCGCTCGATTAGGCGGAGCAGCGGCGGCTTGTTGTGGCCGGCGGCTGTGTCCGGCGATAAGGCTTGGTAGTGCGGCGGCGGATGATCCATGGACGGTGGTTCAAGATTGATCCTTTTTTTTTTGGCTTTTTATGGGGAATTGGCAAACTTTTAACGGCTGAGAAGTGGCTTGAAGTGTATGTCTATGTCCTAATAATGTTTGAGACAATCGATAAAACCCATTATTTTTCTTACCTTTTCGAGTTTGCTTGTAATGGGAGTTGCTGGTGGTGATGAGTGGGAACTAGGGAAGTAGTTTTTATTTAAAGGAGATGTTGGTCAACAGATGATCTTTGACTTTTATGTATGTATTGGCCTATTACAATTTAACACCCATCCCACTAAAGTAGAACTTTTTTGTTGTTATGTTTTTCTCTGAAGATGAAAGTACAGAACTTTCTACTTTGAGATGAACTTGGTTTAAGCTAAACCCAAGAAAAGAAGAGACTTCACATAAATTGAAGTATATGCCGTAATGTCTATCACGTATGAACAAATAGAGTGATCAACTATTATTTCTTTCTATATCAAAGATGGAATATCCTATATATCGATGCTTTTGTTCGAAGACGATTTCAAGACTTCGCGTCCCGACAGCTTATCCCAGATTTGTCATCGTTGCTAAATTAATAGACTAGCTACTCAAGAAAGTCAAAGGGTTCTAATTATTTGGGCCTAATTTAAGTTATCTAAATGTCTCTTCATCACATGACTCACGAGGTATCAATTATCATTTGAACTGACCCTTTATCAATTAGGGACTGGGAAGATTAATTAAGTTGGTTTTCGATTCAAATAAAAATTAGTCGGGGACATTGTTTGAGGATATTTAAATTACGAGAAAGAATTACACAATCAACTTGGTGACAAATCATAAACCATGGAAAAAAAAAAGATCTTTTGGTGACATAATCAGCCCAAAGTACCTAAACAAAACTAAAAGCCCAATTAGATTACCTAAGAAGAAAATATCATTTTTTACAAAATTGTAGCTCAAGTTCCCGCCTTTTGAATACTTCGACAAAGGCTTTCCTCTATTCAACGCAAAAGGGACCATCTTCACTTCGTTTTGCTTCGGTACAAGAAAGAAAAAATGCATATCAAGGAAATCTGCCTCGAGGGGTTCAAGTCGTACGCGACCCGAACCGTTGTGCCGGGATTCGACCCGTTCTTCAACGCTATTACGGGCCTAAATGGGTCGGGCAAGTCGAACATTCTCGACTCCATCTGCTTCGTTTTGGGTATTACTAATCTGCAGCAGGTTAGGGCTTCCAATTTGCAGGAGCTCGTCTACAAGCAAGGTCAGGCTGGAATTACCAAAGCCACGGTCTCCGTTGTTTTCGATAACTCGGATCGGAGTAGGAGCCCACTTGGCTACGAGGATTGTCCGGAGATTACTGTCACTCGTCAGGTGGGGTTTCATGACAAAGAATTTTAGGTTTTCTTTGGATTATTCGAATCGCAAAGTTTATAGCTTTGATCCCTTTGCTTAGGAGTTAATTTGTTGTGTTTTTTGTTGTTGGCAATGTTTTTGGCCTAAATAGTGTGTAACTGTGAAGTTTACTTGACTACCGAGAAGCGTGAGAGACATTTGAAACTGCCTTCATTATATCAATATACTAGAAGTCTCCGAACAATTGGAACTTTGAAACATGTTGGACAAGAAATTGGCCTAATTGTTTGATTTCTGATCGTTCTTGGTCGGAGAGTGTCTGTCTACTAATTAAATCTTTTATTTAGTTGATGTGCTTTGAAATAAATGGGCAGTAGCATAGTAAGAATCAACAGTCATGATGGGATTTGGGAGATTATCCGTAATGTGTGATTGTCCATGCAGTTGATTGGTTGAGATAGTATGACGGAGGATAATGTGTATGTCCTGATTTGCAGATTGTAGTTGGTGGAAGAAACAAATATTTGATAAATGGACACCTTGCTCAGCCTAGTCGGGTTCAGAATCTTTTCCACTCGGTGCAGCTAAATGTGAACAACCCGCATTTTCTCATAATGCAAGGGCGTATTACTAAGGTGTTGAACATGAAACCGCCTGAGATCTTGTCTATGCTTGAGGAGGCTGCTGGGACAAGAATGTACGAAAACAAGAAAGAGGCTGCTCTAAAAACACTTGAGAAGAAACAAAGCAAGGTAGATGAAATAGACAAGCTTCTTGACCATGAAATACTTCCTGCCCTTGAGAAACTGAGAAAGGAAAGGATGCAGTACATGCAATGGACTAATGGAAATGCAGAACTGGACCGACTTAAAAGATTCTGCATTGCTTATGAGTATGTGAAAGCAGAGCAGATCCGAGATAATGCTGTTCAATCTGTTCAAGAAATAAAGAATAAGATTTCAGATATTGATGTCAATGCTGAAAAGATGAAGAGCGAAACACAGGACATGGAAAAGATGATCGACGATCTGACTGCCGAAAAAGAAGCGAGCATGGAAGGGAACGTAAAATCATTATCGGACAAAGTAGATGCTCTTTCAAGGGATTTGGTGAAGGAAACTTCAGTGCTCACAAATCAAAAGGACACTCTTGATAGTGAGAAAAATAATGCTGCCAAGGTATAAAGAATATCCCTCATAATATTGTTTGATTTTTCAAGAGTCATATTATGGAATTCTTTTTTTTTTTCCCTTAATTTGGTTTCTTTACCCAGATTGAGAGGAGTCTTGAAGAGTCAAAGAGATTGGTAAAAGAGAAGGCTGAAGCTGTAAAACATGCTGAAGATGGTGCTGCAGATCTCAAGAAAAGTGTTCAGGAGCTCTCAAATAGATTGGATGAGCACGAAAAGGGGTATCAGGTATGTAATGGGGGAGATTTTTAATTCTTTCATGTAAAAAACGTTAGAACATTTATAGCATGTAAAAAATTCCCTCACACGACCCCTTTTTTTTTCCATCTTTTAAACTGCAGGGTGTTGTAGCTGGAAAGACCAGTGGGAACGAAGAGAAGTGCCTTGAAGATCAGCTGCAAGAGGCCAAGGTTGCTGTTGGAAAGGCAGAGACAGAACTGAAGCAGTTGCAAACAAAAGTAAGCCATTACGAGAAGGAACTGAATGAAAAAAATTTGCAGCTATCATCAACACGTCAACAAGCCGCTGTTATAGAAAGTGAACTCAATGTCAAGAAGGATGGCGTTGAAAAAGTCAAAAGGGCTTTGGAATCTCTTTCTTACGATGAGCAGAAGATGGAAGTTCTTCAGAAGGTATGTTTACGGTTGGCAGCATCTCACTGTTCTCTCATAAAGAGTCAAAGACTCTCCACTTATTTTCCGCGCAATATTGGTCAGGATCGTGCAACCGAGATAGAGATAGTCCAGAAGTGTAACGATGAAGTGCGGAGAATTTCTTCTCAATTGACTAATGTGGACTTCTCATACAATGACCCAGAGAAGAACTTCAATAGATCAAGGGTTAAGGGGGTAGTTGCACGGCTAATTAAAGTAAAAGATAGCTCAGCAGCGGTTGCCTTGGAGGTCAGTTATGTGGATTTCACCAATCTTGTTCATGTCCTCTTCATGGACATCTTTATCGGTTGAGATACGATTTTCCGTTTTTTGGGTGCATGTTGAGGTGTTTGCAGGTTGCTGCAGGTGGGAAATTGTTTAATGTCGTCGTAGACACAGAAAACACGGGGAAACAACTTCTGCAGAAAGGTGGTCTCCGCCGCAGAGTTACAATAATTCCTCTTAACAAGATCCAAAGTCGCCCGGTGCCACCTAGAGTTCAACAGGCTGCTGCTAAATTGGTTGGCTTCACTGTCCTGATTATATATTACTATCGGTTATTGCGCATTCATCTTAAAATTATCTTTTTTCTTTCTTCTCCTGTCTATACCATCTTTAGGTAGGAAAAGGCAATGCTGAAGTGGCACTTTCTCTTGTTGGATATGACGAAGAACTTCAAGTATGATTTGATTAGATACAATATTGCCTTAGTACAAAGGATTAATGTTTGTGAGTACTTATACGCCATGCATGAATTTCTAAAATACAGAATGCAATGGAGTATGTATTTGGATCGACCTTTATCTGCAAGACCATTGATGCTGCACGAGAGGTACATCAAAATGTTTGTGCATGCAATCACGCTTCATATTCAATCAGCTTTATTATCTCATTAATTTAGATGATGATATACTTTTGATGTTTATGTTACAGAATCCGTTGACATTGATTTGTTACTCTGTTTGTGTCATTCAGTTGCGTTTCTCATTTGATTACGGCGTCGAATCTTCTTACTTGACCTGTAGGTTGCCTTCAATCGAGAAACATCAACACCGACTGTTACTCTCGAAGGCGATATTTTTCAACCCAGCGGACTTTTGACAGGTGGAAGTCGCAAGTAAGTGATAATTCCTGATCTTAATGTAATTGTCAATTCGTATGCTTTATTTCTAATTCTGCATGTGTTGCTAAAACACTAAAAATATTTTCAGAGGTGGAGGTGATCTACTGAGACAGCTACATGCTTTATCGGAGGCCGAAGCGAACCTCTCTTTTCATCAGGAACGTCTGTCAAAAATTGATGCTGAGGTTCATTTCGGATCTTTATTAGTTCTAAAAGTTTATTTTCTGTCCGTTATGTATGATTATCACGTCCCTCCAAGAAGTATCTTCAGTTTTGGGCTAGATCATCGCCATAACTTGACTATGTTGTATATTTGACATCTTATTTGGATTCAGATGAAAGACCTTCTTCCGCTTCAAAGGGAGTACAACAATCTCAAGACACAACTGGAATTGAAGTCCCACGATCTAGCACTCTGCGAGAACAGGGCTAAACAGAATGAGCATCATAAGGTCGGGCCTCTATTCTTAACAACTGCATACAAAAAAAATATTGCAGTTATCTTCCCTTGGTTCTTCCATGATTGAGGCATTCCCTTTGCATGGTGTTCCCCAATACTATATCATAGATCAGAGTTTCTGGTGAAATTGTAAGATATATTTTTGAAAATTTTCCCTAATTTGCTTGACATGACATTTACTGAAACCGGCAGAATCCTGAAATGATCGTTAGTATGCATGCAAGTCTGTTACAAGCGTATAAACATAAATGTGATATTATGCATGTGTTACAACTATATAGCTGAGCGAGGCGGTGAAGAGAATTGAGGAGGAACTTGCAGAAGCAAAATCAACCATCAAAGAGAAGGAACTTGCTTACAAGAATTGTGTGGGCAAAGTTTCGGAACTTGAGAAATCAATTCATGATCTTGATGGAAGTAGAGAAGCCAGACTCAAAGATTTGGAGAAAAAGATCAAGGACATCAAATCTAAGATGCTGGCAGCATCTAAAGACCTCAAGGTAGGTTTGATGTAGCTGCTCAAATGTGTTAAGGGGACACCGTTCTTGTTTTCCTTCTATTGATATAAAAAATGTGTCATTGTTCTCCGTCTGCAAACTTACTCAAACTAGAAGCCTTAAAAGATCGCCTGTGTTATTTTGTTTCTGGAGTCATCCCATTGCCCTGTCAACAGAATAGAATTACTGGTCTTTTGTTCCTTTTTTGTTTTAAATGAATTGGATATAGGGTCACGAGAGTGCAAGAGAGCGGCTTATAATGGAGATGGATGAAGCTGAAAAGGAACAAAAATTGCTGGCAAGCCAGCTTGCAGAAGCACAAGAACTCGTCAACAAACAAAATTCACAAATGGATTCTCAGAAAGAGAAGGTACATTCATCATGAATTGGAGTTTATGCAGCACTCTAGTACTATTTTAAGGAAATGAGAAGTAGATTCGACCCATTTCTTTGTAGGTTGCTTCGATAAAAATTTTTCACAAAGCTGCGGAATCTGATCTCAACATGGCCCGTCAGAAGATCAAAGAACATGATGTGCGGATTTCTGCTATCATGAAGCAGCATGACGATGTCCAGAAGAAAATAAGTGCGGCAAACCTAGAGAGGAAAAAGTTGGAGAATGAGGTATACATGGATTTCGTTGCCATATGAACTTCATGATGGTATCTTTATTTTCTTTTATCTCTTATTCTTTCCTTCAAATTTTTGTCCTTCTTCCGAAGGCAAAACGCGTGGAGATGGATCAGAAGGATTGTTCGTCGAAAGTGGAGAGATTGTTAGCGAAACATGCATGGATTGCATCTGAGAAGCAACTCTTTGGAAGACCAGGGTCAGATTATGACTTTGCGTCCTGTAATCCACAGAAGACCACACAGCAATATGAGAAACTTCAGGCTGAACAATCCAGGTAAGTTACATAAACGCACTCTATAGAACTTAGGCTGGCTTTTGAATTTGGTATTTATGCGGAACCCGGAAATATTCCTTCACTAAATTATTGATCGTCTCTTCTTCTTCGTGCAGCCTTGAGAAAAGAGTGAATAAAAAGGTTATTGCAATGTTTGAAAAAGCAGAGGAGGAGTACCATGACTTGATGTCTAAAAAGAACATTATTGAGGTTAACAATGTCCAACTCCAAAATACTCTGTTTCTAAATTTTTTTTCTTTTTTCAGTACTCTATTTTATATTTTCTGTTACTTGCTTGTAGAATGACAAGTCGAAAATAAAGATGGTTATAGAAGAGCTTGATGAGAAGAAGAAGGAAACACTCAAAGTCACTTGGGCCAAAGTCAACAAGTAAGAGTATATGTTGATTCTTTAAGTGACATCTTTCTGGATCATCTTTTTCTCCGTCTATCTCCAACCTATCATCATCTTCGTAGTCAATGCTTATGAGATTTTGTCCTCCTTGTGTAGAGATTTTGGATCGATATTCTCGACCTTGCTACCAGGGACCATGGCCAAACTTGAACCCCCCGAAGGAAGCAGCTTCCTCGACGGCTTGGAGGTGCGCGTCGCATTTGGCAGTGTTTGGAAACAGTCCTTGTCCGAACTCAGTGGGGGTCAACGATCACTACTTGCGCTTTCTCTAATCTTGGCTTTGCTTCTGTTTAAACCAGCTCCACTCTATATTCTTGATGAGGTGAGTTTTAATAGCAACCATTTCTCCAGCCAATTTGCCTTTCAGTATCCACAGGTCTCCAACCAACTCTCCACCAAAGATTTTTGTTTTCATGAGAATAAAAATTTAATCTTCAGGTGGATGCAGCATTGGATCTAAGTCACACTCAGAACATTGGGAGGATGATCAAGAGTCACTTTCCTCATTCTCAAGTTGGTTTTCTTTCCTTCCTTAATCCTTTTCTGTAGCAGTTAAATATAGCCATCCTATTCCTAGTAAAAAAAAATAGTATCTTTATATTCGAACACGTTTTGCGTTTCCCTTGCCCGCAGTTTATCGTGGTTTCGTTAAAGGAAGGCATGTTCAACAACGCCAACGTTCTCTTCCGAACCAAGTTTGTGGACGGCGTCTCTACCGTGCAGAGAACAGTCGCAAAATAGATGAATCTGCTTTGCATTCACTATCTATCTGGTGAGAATGGTGTTTTCCTAGTTTGATCATCTCTTTTGTTGATCGTCTTCTTTTTGTTGATGTCATTCATACTTTGTGTAGAAGTTCATAATCATCACTCTGCTGTAAGATATGAACGGAATTTTTATTACACTGCATAATTTTTACAATGTTCACATTTGACCCCTATCCTTTCTCTAATTACGCAACGACCCCAGATTCATTTGTCGTCTTCGAACCACCCGAACTTGTTGGATAAGGAGAGAGTAATGGAATCTCGAATATGCCCTTGACGTCGCCATTCCCCCAAACTTCCGTCCAACTTGACGGCGTTATGATACAACTCGAATTGGGAAAAGGAATTCAGAATCGAAATGAGAGCTTCGAATTGAAGAATTAGCTCTGATTAATCGATTCACCCAAATTACAGAGAACAGAAAAGAGAAGGAGAAATCAGCACATACGCTGAATCGCTGAATCGCTCATAACACTCTGAATAATAATCCGTTCTAATAAAAGAAAGCATCGTATTATATAGAATAGTAGAAAACGCTGTTGGTCCTAGCGTTTTTTATTTATGCTGGTAACAATCCCCCATCCTTAAAACAACTCTTGACCTCAAGAGTTCTCCAGCCAAGACAACAGCAGAAGTAGTACCCTCACCAACTTTATCATCTTGAACCTCTGCCAGGATTTTATCCATTCCCTTAGGACCCAAGGTGATCTTAACCAAGTCAGCAATGGCCATTGCTCCAACAAAGGAGGCCATTCGCGCGCGCTCCCCCTTCTCCGCAGTGGCCTGATCTTTGAAAAGCTTATCAACCCATTCGGAATTGATGTTCAAGCTGATCCACCGTTGCCATGTGAGAGGTCCTTTCCACTTCGCAGCTCGATCCCACCTTCCTCGATCGAAGGGCATGTGTATCCGAGCTAATGCTATGTATTGCAGCAGGCGTTCGACAACAGAACGTCCTCGATCGAAAACTCGGTATGTTCCTTCAAGTCCTAGGTCGAAGGGCAAGATGAGCAGAAACTTGAGTAGATCACTCTCTTTTCCGAAGCTGTGAAACGCGTATGTAGAGTTCATCTCAGGGAGCTCAAAAGACCTCTCGCTCCCTCTTCCAGCGGCTTGCATTTTCACCCCGTTATGAGCCTTAGCATGATATTGCTTGATCAATCTGAGGGCGGCTTCCCTATGCGTCAGTCTCCCATCCACCAAATTAACATAAGCACCCTCCAGATAAGGAATATGCACAGGGGTGGAAGTTTGGGAGGCTTGGCAAAAGTCTCCTGACACTCCTCCATTAGTTCGCTTACACACTAACCCTTCGTCATTGGTTCCATCCGCGTCAATCATGAAGACCTGATCCTCCTTTCGCGCCATCATTCCCTGATAATTGATCAAGGAATCTTCAGCAAAATCCTTCCTCTCTTCCACTTTACCAGCCTCATTAGAATCAGCAGCATGCTCGTCCATCTTCTCCTCATCCTTCACTTCTAAGCTTCCTCCAACAGTACCTGACATAGGAGCTCTCTTGGCAGTCAACTTGATTGCTTGCTCTTGTAGCTTTGCCAAATTAACAGCCTCGGATAAGGAACTTGGCCGAAACGTCCTAAGAGGCCCCCTATCTCGGGTCTTAAACCCTCCAAAAAACAGCTAACTAGGAACTGCTCATTGAGCTCCACAGAATTCTTCAATTCCTCGAATCTACCCAGATATTCCTTAACGGAGTTACTTTGTCTAAGGTTCATCAGCTGATAAACCGATTTAGAATGAACATCGCACCCCTTACCACCGCCTTTAACTCCAATTTGATTTTTTACATTCGATCTGCTCGCCATAGCTGTAATAGTTCGTCGCAGATCTGCCAGCTGATCGTTGATGGAAGCCTTATTCTTCTTCACCTCGTCGAAGAGCATTTCCATTTCCTTGCACAGCTCAACGTCACAGATTCCTTCTGCCATTTCTGAGAAGTTCCACTGGGATCGATGCTCTGATACCAAATGATACAACTCGAATTGGGAAAAGGAATTCAGAATCGAAATGAGAGCTTCGAATTGAAGAATTAGCTCTGATTAATCGATTCACCCAAATTACAGAGAACAGAAAAGAGAAGGAGAAATCAGCACATACGCTGAATCGCTGAATCGCTCATAACACTCTGAATAATAATCCGTTCTAATAAAAGAAAGCATCGTATTATATAGAATAGTAGAAAACGCTGTTGGTCCTAGCGTTTTTTATTTATGCTGGTAACACGTTAAGGGCACCGTCGCCGTTAACTCAGCTACCTCGTCGTCTTCAATAGCTTCCTTCTTTACGTCCTTCTCAGTCAACCCATCACTTCCCCTGCACCTTTTCACGCCGCCCATCATCTCTGCAATTTCCGGCGAGGTCCCCACCTTCTCCGACGTCTCTTCGCGCCCACCGCCTCCGATCTCAAGGGGAAAATTTAGGATGGCTTTCCGACCCCTCATCCTGAACGCCGCCGCGTCGTACGCCTTGGCCGCCTCCACCGCCGTGTCGTACGTCCCAAGCCACACGCGCGTCCCTCTCCTCGCCGGATCGCGTATCTCCGCCGCGAATTTCCCCCAAGGCCTCTGCCTCACGCCCCTGTAGTGAAGTTTCGCCGGAAGACGAAGGCCGTCGCGGTCCATTTCCTTCTCGCCGACGGCGACCTGAGGGACGTTGATGTTCAGAGAAGGCGGCCTCTTTTTGGACTGTTTGGCTCCGGCGACCGTAATAATAGGTGAAGGAGCTTGGTCGATCGACGACGACGACTCCGAGCCTGAGCTTATGGTCGAAGACGCCGCCGTCGCTGGCTGCGGAGATTGGGATGAGAATCGACGACAGTAGTTTTCAACGAATGCTTTGTCGTCGAGGAGAAGATGCTGGCGTATGGTTTCTAGAGCTGAACTTTCGTCGGGCGAAGCCATTTTTTTTCTGCGAGGATCAGCTGGGAATGTAAGAAGAACAATGAATGATTTGTGATATTTCCCTTTATTTGATTTAGAATTTATGAGTAGAAAATGAAGAGTGGCGAAGGTGAGATATAAAAAGGATGGTGTTTGGAAATTCTATGGATAGTTCGTAGCAGGAGATGGGAAGCAGCAGCCATGGTTGTTGTTGGTGGTCCTATTATAATTCCAGAAAACAATGAATAACTCAATATTAAATGGCCGTGATTGTATTTTAGTTGCAGTAGGGGCCCACGCGAAATAGCATATTGTTAATTTAAACGTGAATTTCGTGTCATCTGTTTCATCAGTATCGATAATGTTTGTTGGGACGTGTTACTGTTAATTTAGATGATAGATATCCATTTATTTATATTGCGAATGGCGTGCCATACATCATATATATTGATGACTTTTTTTTTATGTCAAAATGTTTTGTGTCCTGAGATCTACCTTATTTAGTTTTAATATAGCTAGCTGTCCATGATATTTGGTACAGCTTCATTGTCATTGGGCGTCATAGATATAATATATTGTCCAGCTCAAATTAGAAATAATTATTTACTACAACGTTGAGACATCATCGTAGTTGATAAGTCTATGACTTGTGGTTATGATCTGCATCATTGATCACACCTCTTAAGTTTGGGTGATGTACTGCTAGTGCTCTGCTCGCACGCGAAGATTAATATAACTTTGGGTTACTATAGATCTAACTACTGAAGTCAGACGATATGCATATATATTATCTCAATAAAATAAAGTAAATAGTTTTTGCATATCTTTTTTTTTTCTATTACAAGATTCGATAGAATATACATATATATAAATGCGTACAACCAACACAACGACCCATAAATAGTCGTGTATCATTTCTCTAGTAAAACAATAACATCGACGGCCAATAGTCAAGAAATAGCGACGACGACAATAATCTCGAAAATGCCGACTCGAGATAATGCTGAGCCAATATTACTTCGTTCGAACACGTATTATAGAGTATTGGCTCGAGGGAAATGTGCGGTAAGGGTTTTGAATAGGTTGAAGAATTTGGAGGTCAATTTCTCGGGCAATTCAGTTCTTTGGAATGTGCCGATTAGTAGCTATACTAGGAAGGGCATCGGCGGCGATTCGAAGAACTATTTGACGCCCGAGATGGAGGAAGAAGATCGATCATAGAAGCCGCGGAAAGCTCGGGCCTTATGGGCTATTTCTTTGAATTTTGAACATGTGTTTTGTTTATCATATTTGCTATGATGCTAAAGCCTACAGGAATAAACCAAGTAAATCTCAGGGCTGACGTGATAGCTTTCAAATATGCTGACAAAGTAAATCACGCTAGGATAAGTTAATGTCTGAAATGTTCCACGGTGCTTGCAAATTAACAATTAGGCCAAAGCTCGGTTTGGCAAAAAGTATGTGTATGTACTTTAATGCCGTATGTAGAAAATGTGTAATAGCGAAAACACTTATTAGATGTCAAATATTAGAGGATGCCAAGAGTAATAGTATTGGGTAACTAGCATAGCAACATACTCTTGTAGCTTAAGTGTGTATAATTTTAATTACTTTTCGTAACAATTACAGTCACCCTTTCGCCATAGATGTTTGATGTGCCAATCACATAGTCCGTACACTTTACTATGGCTCTTCTCTTCTTGGAAGTGAAGTACGCAATAATCATTGCAAACTTCACTCTTGAAAGAGTAGTTAGACTCGTCGCACATCATCTTGAAGCTCTTGAAGAGCGTACCTGTGATATTATATTAATTATTTCCATATGTATGTGCGTGTTGAATAAATAAAAAATGCCATGTAGAATTTAAATAATAAGATTTACGCAAACAAAGGAAAAAACATGTTTTTACCTGGCCAGAAAAATGAAGATGCAAGAAAGGGGTTGAGAGCCAGCATTAGTACAAGGACAAGCTTGGAGAAACTCATTCTCTCTTCTTTTTACCAATTTTTCTAAATCACAGAGGATTTAAGATTTAACCTCCTTAAATATATGTAACGAATTAAATTAATTAACTGCCGTGTAATTAATGAACCATACGTTGTAGAACTTGGTCTTTAACCTTCATGCTAATTAATCCCTCATATTAAATAATCGATAAAAACAATACATTAATTGAGAGCTACCCCAAACTCTTGATTAGTTCTTAATTTAACCCAGGACCTTGTAAACTCATCCCAAAATATCCCCATTTTGATTAATTCATAAACAAATCGTCAATAATATCCAAATTCTGTTTATAAAGGAAAAAAGAAAAATAAGAATAGGAAAGGAAGTCCATAGCCAAAAACAGCAAGAGAATTCGGAAAATTCATAAACAAAAAGTTCCAAAACAATGCAATTGTGTGCCTCTGTTCATAATCTTCAATGAACATCTTCTACATAGTGATCTTGTTCTTGCTGCTTCAGAATTATATTGCAGTTGTCAATTATGCGTGCATCGAGCAGACCGTGTTTCCACAGTTTCATCATAAATAATCTCCAGCACCTGAAGTAAAACCTCGACATATTACACATTGAAAAAGAAAATATTCCGACATCAAAATGTACGAATACGATATGATTCGATCTGAAGGTACCATAACAGTGTAGATGTCTGAACTATGTCTTGTCTGTGAAGTTTAGTGAAAGCCTCGCAGGCCCATGGAAGATGGCCATCTGCTAGTACCCTGTCGTCAACATCATATGTTAACACCGCAAATTAACTTTTCAGAAGGAAATATTGCAAAAGAAAATCAGCACTAGACCCAAGCAACAAGTTTCTCATTTTAAGAGATAAAAGCTTTGCTGTGCTGAATATGATGTGATGCTTAGGTGGACAAATTTCTGGACAGGATAATAGATTGGCCTCATTGTTATTGGCGATCTTAATATACTTGAATCATTGTGAAGATGCCACAGATGAAAAACAAATCATATGTTTTACTGTTTTGTTTTTGCAACTCATTTGTGCATGAACCACTTCATGTAGTGTGTTTTTTATGGTACGAAAACAATGGATGTCAAAAATAGAGTACCGACCTTTGCTTACGAACGAAAGAATTCCAGAGATGCATCAACCGCTTCTCGCCTTTGGTGACATCCACAAAGTCATCAAGCATCTGATTCATAGATGTTCGCCAATTCATATAACTATAGTAAGCACAATATAAAACTAAACAAAGTCGTGCGATTCCATCGTGTTACGAAGAGGAAAATTTCAATATATTAGCTTTAAGAAGAGAGGGCAAACCCTTCTATCTTCAAGGTCCGCAACATCATCATCGATTTCATCCTCACTGTCGAAATCAGCAAGGACTTGCTGCACTGCCATAGGCTGCATGTAAGTAACAAAAAAAATCGGGAGAATTATTGCCAGTGGACGAAGATATACATCATGGATATCACATGATAACACCAAGATAGAAACATAATACAAGCACGACGAATGGGGAAACAAAGACAAACCAAGAAAGGTTACATAAAATGGCAAATTTGTTACTAACTAAATTGAATTGGACCTATGAAATATTAATGAGACACTGGAAACGAGTTCAAATCAAATGAGACACGCACCTGAGCCCTGTGTGAGTGAAAAAACTGTCGTTTCAGCAAGAGTGTACGTCTGAGATGCAATAGAAAAATAAATATGCAAATGTCAGTAAGCCCACGGCAGATGGTAACTATTAGAGGACGACATTTGATGCTTATCATGTGATTTAAGGTAAACCCATCATCTAAATCTGAAACATTAACTATATATCAACCCTTAGCCATTAGAATTTAGAACTAATTATGATATTTCCTGAATGTAACCAGCGTAGCATCTCAAGAAAACGAGTCACAAAACATGGGCCCATGTCTACAATGGGTTGTCTTATATACTATTTCCATCATAAGTCTTAAAAAATAAAATGTAAAAGATAATATCCAAATCAATTAAAGCAGCATATATATAAACTTCATAATTTTCCATATAAGACCAGTGGACTTACTTTCGTGGCTCAGAGCGTTCCGATAACTTTCGGGTCTTTGTACATAGTAACAATGCAGGTGCTACTACGTTGCTCCCTGTTAGTGACTGCACACAGTCAGGATCTGCATATGAATGGGTTGTGGCAGATGAAATCCTGGGACTGGATGCATCCCGGTCCATGCTTTCTGCTATGCCTATTACAAGTCGGATTTACTGCTTTCAAATTTTATTCAGCTATGCTATCTATATAAATACATGTATGTATGATCATATCACAAAAACACTGATAAGGAGTAGCCAATATAAATTTTACCAGTCTATCAACGTTCATATGCAGAAGGGCGATTAGTGGAATGACAACGAGGATGAAGAGATGAAAAATCAAAAGCAGATAATGAAACACATGAGCAAGTAGCCAATATAAAACTAACATTTAGAAAATGCTCCTTATACACAAGGACGATCAGTGGAATAACAATGAGGATGCACAAATGAAACCGGAAAGGAAAATTCCATGGACTTGCTCATAGCTTCTACGCCAAGAGTACTTCATTCAAGTGAAAAATAGCAAATGCTAAATTAGATGAAATAAAATATTGACAAAATCATATTATATGAAAGCATATCATATACCATCAGTTTTCTCTCGAATCGCAACAATGGATCCAGGCATTTCTGAGTCATAGACAAGGGGATGCACATGCTTTGACCTTTGTATTGTCCTCTTTCGTTTTCTACAACTTGATGTCTTGGAACTGAGTTATCCCAGGTGATCCCACAGAATTAAACATCAAATACATGAACAGCAATTGCCAAAACACTTAATTTAATAAAAGAGTAACAGATACCAAAAGAAAAATGTCTGTTGCCGAGGATCAACACCTGCTGCAACTGTCTGCATAGATGAGACTTGTAAAATCAGTTCAGTAGCATGGGTTGATGGCATAAATACAAAATTCTACTCATCTACTCAACATCAAATATCCATTTTGAGGAACATTCGAACGAACTCTAAAATTTAGAACCATGTGAACAACTGGCATTGACCAAGGTTGATGATGCCACTGATGCACCTAAGTCGTGAAATGAAAGTTCACTTCGTTTTCTAGAATGGTGAAATTTACTCGGAAGCCTCACCTCAGATTTCCAAATATCAGTCTTGACTGATACATTCACAGCCTGAAGTTCTTCTGTTACCTACACAACAAAATCGGAGGAAGGTTTGATTCAATATTGAAAAGACGAATCACAGAGAGAAAATCAAGTTTACCAACCCAAAACTCAAAGTTGAAAAGGTCATGACAAGCGAGCAGATGATATCTCAAACCCTGTTAAGTTGATAGAAGCATTTTAATATACAACCGGGTAGATAACTGACTATAATTGAATCAAAGTACGAGTACCTTAAAGCTGGAACATTTAATGAGGCAGAAAGGGCATGTAAAATCCTCTGTCACTGAGGAAAATAAACAAAATCACAAGCTAGTTAATCTTCAACAGGAAAATATATCTCATACTACTATAATTGAGGTATGCATCCTAAAACCAATTTGTAATAAGTGGTTTGATATTTCCACTAGCACAGAAAATTGTTTGTTGTACTAAAATCTTAGAAAAAAAATCACCTTCAGTTCTCTGCAACTTGTTGTTATAGTATTTGTAGTTGAAAATCACGTTCCCGGTCCTCAACCTACAGAGCACCAATAGAGAAACAATGAACTCCTGGAACACTGCACTAGACATGAAAATTCTAGAAAATGGAGAAGCAACAAGAAGTGAGTGTTTGAGGTGATGCTCCCTTCTGGAGGGAGGGGAGACCAAAAGGAATGACAGAAATAAAGCTAGTCAAATATTCTGCGAAAAAAGTGGACAATCGGAGAAATAAACCTAATTATCTGAGGTGAGGTAGAAGAAGGGAGTTCATTGTATGAGAATGAATCGTAAGGAGATCTCTCTCTCGCACCAACTTCTTCTGCTGAAATGCGCACTTGCAATTGCTGAGATACCGCCTTTGACGAAGAGGACAGACGAAAAATTGGTCAATATGAAGCAATAAATGGACATTCTTCAGATAGCAACTATGGGACCTCTGTTAACAACTAGACATACGAGATTCTCATCTTTCTCTAACACAGGGCTTACCATAGATCCAGCATGAGGATTATAAAATGACATGCATTTGTCTTCTTCAATGCATCCAGTCTGCCAAGGAAGGTTAATGTGCAACTTGCAATGAACATACATCACAGCAACTGGAAAACCAGTACTTAACCCACATAAAAAAAAATCAAAATAATAGGGACTATGAGAAACCTCGAATGTAAATGTGAACAGACCTACGCAATTATAACACTAAGGCACTGTATAACAAGCAGTGTTATCAACTTTAATTTGGTATGCCAGAACATAAACTAAACTTAAAAAATCACCCTTGTTTTTGTTGGCGCGCAATCAATATGATATGAAAACCTAACGTGCAGAACAAAGTCTACCATTTCTCAGGCGCCACCAAGCATCCAAATAAGAATTTGGATGAATGGAAATAATATGCAGAAACCAATGTGACAGTAACGCACATGGAAAATTGCCAATCTCGAGTATACAAGCCAAATAAACATATGTCAATCATAAATTGGTCCAATCTTCTACATCAACGAATACTTAAAAAGAGTAATCAACAATCAGAGGATGTCAGTGGACCACACCTTCAGAAAGTAGGTGTTCAAGTCGACAGTAGATAGCATCTCAGCCCTCTCCCCACTACTCAAGTTCAACGAATTCTCCCATGAAAATTGCAACAGTTCCATTGGAACTTTGCCCATAAAGCAGGGGCCCTCCACATTACCTATCGTCAAAGAGGATTAATATTGCAGAGAAGTTGTCCCCCAAAAGAAAAAGAGAGCAAACAAAACAGACAGCAAGCAGAACCTAGAATGACAAATTAAGAGTTCTTATATGATATATAATTCTAATTTAAGTTTTGCATTTGCATATATTTTCTAGAAGTGGGATAGCACTGTCACGTGAGTAAATCAATAGATCCTTTTCCACACCATCTTTTGAATTGTATGATTTTCATCAAAACCATATTCCAAAGGTTGGACCATAACTCAAAATGGGAAATTATTACTGATCAATGTATGAGATAAGTATTAAAACAACTTATTACTCTCATAGCAACAGCTAATCAGTAAAATAATGTCATGAGGAGAACTTCCAAGTAACAAAATACTCACCAGGAAATGATGAACCGTCCCAGGGTTCCTTTAACATATCAGCTGCAAAGACATAAAAGAAAGAAATTTTATTGTACAAGTCACAAACATACCGGAATCAATCAAGAATCGCCATCATACCGCAACTAACAAACAAAAGAGAAATAGATCCAGATTTAACTTCTGATGTTAGCTTGCTTATCTCAGGAAGAATAAAGTTTGCAGCATCGTGACTCTTTCTATCATCCCCACTACATTTTGTCAATAAACACACTCGACCAAAATGAAAAACTGCAGCATCCTGCATCAAACGAGAATCAGTGAGTAACAAAACAGAAAAAACAACAGTAGTAAAAGTGTACATTTGATGAAGGAAACGAATTGTTACTACCTCAACAACTGCAGGACTATAAATACGCCCTGCTAAAAATATAGACAGAGGAAATAGATGTTGGACTTGGGATTCATCATTTACACTTGATGGAAGAGAAATTGTCATTTGAATCCTAGAAAAAGAAGAAAACACAAGAGATTTACATCAGTTCAACATAAGATTAACTCTGTTGCAACCAGTCAAAAGAGAAATAAGCATCCTGAATGTTTACAGTATGCATTCTCTAACCAATGATTTTGACAGACAGAACTTTAATCTAGTTGAGTAAACATAGGAACAACTTAAAAATTTATTGAAAAAAACAAAGATAAATGAATATATATGTGTATATATATGTATCAACATATCATACCTTTTCTTGTGTTTTGCTTGAATTTTGTATTGCAAACATCTTTGCAAGAATGATGGCTGCAAGAGAATGGTGTCAATTAATTCTATGGCACGAAAAAAGATAATGAGGACAGAAAAAGTGACAATTTAAGTTTCCAACAGGCAACAAGTGATTATAGTATAGTTAACAAGTCGGTAACTAATCTCGTCTACCTTACTGATCAATACTGCCAACATAACAAATCAATCTCAAAGGCATAAATAATAACTAGCCCTTCTATTCACATCTTCAGACAATACGTAAAAAGAAAACAGTCACAGTAAGCGAGCAAACGCAGGTAAGAGAAAAATAGTTACATTTTGAATAGCACGGCGCTGAAGAATATTGTATAATTCAACTGGCTTGCAGTAAGCTGCAAGACTCTCCTCGGCAGCAATTTTCTCTTCTTCAGACAACTGTGGATGCTGTTGATCTTGGCGACACATGTGATCAGCACTCCCTGGATAACCGCAATTGCATGCACTACTACCGAACCAAGTAGATAAAGATCACTGGTTGATACGTGAATCACATTGCAGATATACTTACTGAGCCCAAAGCCCACTGAGTCATGTAAAAACAAAACATTAATTCGTTCTTTACAGAAGACCATGAGCAAGATGATCGTTTAAAATACTATTTCTTCACGGTCCACTACTAACAAGTCTCCACAACACGGAATAGAGTTATATAACAAAGAAGTTGGCAATATCACAATCAGAAGGATCCAAATTCCAAAAGCCAGTACACCGCAAGGTGGTGAAGAAAACACAGCCTAAGATTTTAAGATCTATAGCATCTAAAATAAGGGGAGATATGGGAGCAATTGAATTAACATCTCCTTGTTCTCTAATCATGCCATCTACATTTCCGTACTTGCCCACATTTTTTTTCTTTTCTATTTTTTTGACAGAAGCCACGAGGTATTCTATCCCCACACAATGCGCGTCGTAGTCCTAACATTCCGATTAAGTTCAGTTTAGATCGAATCAGAACTCATTGTCAGTTAACCTATTCCGAACATACTCGCCCATTCTAAAGAATCAAAAGTTGAATGAAACATCGCTAACCAGAACAAACACGTAAAGCACGAATTGACTGCCTGCGAATGGACTTGTGCGACAACAATTGGAATACACGATCCTTCATAATCAATTGGATGGAGACTTACGCAGTTCCACGAGCCACAAGAGGTAAGCCCGGCATCCTATCTAGAGAGACTCGCCCAAGATCTGCATAGTTCTGAAATTTCTCTCAAATCCCAATAAATTTATGCCGAACCTGAAACCGTCGATAGAACCCTAGGTAAAAAAAATTAAGTAAAAGCAAAACACAGGAGAGAAAAGGAAAAACAAGACTTCCAATAAATGCTAGACTTCATACCTAAATTAGTAAATTTAAGGTTAAACTTCCGTCATGGAGCTATTTTAGAATCTCAATTCCTAACAAAACAAACCGGTTATTGTTATTCATTTTCAAAGCCGAATACATCCTCAACACGCCCTTCACAAGAAACATTACTTAAAGCCAAACATGTAGCCATAAAAACTTGAGCCGTGAGGCGCCAAACAATGGGCAATGACGTGCAGATCGCCCCACCGTACCTATAGATTCGAAGGTTTTGTTCGAAATTTAATCTAAGTGGCCTTATTCTGTTCTAATTTCCCCATCTTCACTACTACTCTCAAGCAAAGCAAGGTGAGATTGAAAACAAACACAAAATCAGTGAAAATAAAAAGTTCACATCCTAGATGCTAAATAAGCTGAGCTGAACAGATCATTCTTCAGATAAAAAGACGACAAACACACAATTTCAAATCAAGCAACACTGGCAACCCTAACATTGTGCCAGCCTCTGCAACATTGCACATAACATAGGCAAGCCAATAACAAACAATTGTAGCAAGCTCTTAATCTTAAATTGGGAAAAAAAGGAAAAACAAAAAAAAAAAGGCATAGCGACCATCGTAGTGTTCACTACTTACAACAGATCTCGAAGATTATGTGCACCGCAAAGAAACCACGTCGATTCAGCGATTAATATTAACTCATGTAATCAACGAGGTAAAGCACAAGCACATCCGTACATATTCCTCCTTTTCAGACTACACACACACATACGCAGTGGGAGAGTTGACCGGCACGAGTTTTGTCGGGCCGGGCCTTACCTTACCATACCAAGAGTTTTTTTCCCCCTTTTCACGTTATTTTCAAACCAGTCGCCGCAAAAATAAACCCGAAAGGAAGGTAAATAACAATAAAAAAAATGAAAATTATACAAAGAAGAATACGACCAATGTGTGAATAATAATATTTTGTTCGTTTCTAATATTTTGTTCGGTCGATTGGTAGAAAACCCAATTTAAATAATTTAATCTTACATTAATAAAATTAAGGAGAAAAATAACTTAGCTCCCAACCCAAGAGCTATAAATGAAGAGAAAGGCCCATATACCCTTTGCATTGTAACGTTCTAGCATCGTCTGTTTATTGCGTTAATTCATTAAAGTCGAGTCGAAAGCATAGCTATTGGGAAAAAAATTGCATAGCAAAATCAATCAGAGAAACACATAACAATCAAGATTTATTATAAAACATCCAAACTTCACAAAGAAAACGAAATTCAGAAAGATCTTTCCACGAAGATGTTTTTGGCTAAAGAAGAAACACAAGTAAAACCAACAAAGCAAAAGAGAAGCAGCCAATCTTTGTACAATAACAGTAAAAGATGCATCTCAAAGAATGAGACTTAAGTGCAATGGCATCTGTGCTTTTTGGGGCGGGCGGGCGGGAGGCTAAGAAGAGCAGCAACCACTCTTTTGGGCGACGGGCTGGCCACGAATCTGCACAGTAGGTGGCCTTGCATTGCTTGACGCTGGCTGACTTGCCATCCTAAGGTATTAATCGAGAAAAACAAATCGTTAAAAAAAACACTTTTGCTAGCAATCAATTGTTGATAGTAGAGAAGGTTACAAATAGATTAACCTGTTCTTAATGTCTGCAGTCATAGCCATGAAAGCCTGTTCGACATTGGTGGAGTTTTTGGCACTTGTTTCCAGGAATGGTATCCCAATTTCATCAGCAAAAGCCTTTGAAAAACATGCAAAAGGAAAATGTGTTGCTAACCAAAGTTAGAGAAACAAGAACGCATAAATTGGGCGAAAAAATTCTAACCTTGGCAGTATCGTAGGAAACAGCTCTATTATCAGTAAGGTCGCACTTGTTCCCGACCAGAAGCTTGTTCACGTTGTCGCTGGCATAACGATCGATTTCGTTCAACCATTGCTTCACGTTGTTGAAACTCTCCTGGTCCGTCACATCGTATACAATCTCCAAAAAGGGAAAATTGCAAGTAACCACAAGGGACACATTTGAGCACAAACACTTTGTTGCTACTGTAAGAGAAACAATAACGTAATATGGCACTTACTATGATGCCATGTGCCCCACGGTAATAGCTACTAGTAATAGTTCTGAATCGTTCTTGTCCAGCAGTATCCCACTAAGGGAAGAAACATCAAATGACGGGTTTAAGTACAACAATCCCAAAATGCCAGGCACACATAAGGATAGAATAAAATAGATGAATAGCAATAGCTGTAACAGATTTTTGATAATGTCCATAATACTATCAAGGATCAAGGTATGAAGACCAAGTGATAGATTTCTGATCACTTGATATCGGGATTGTAAGAAATAATACATATTGGAAAGGGTGATAAAAAATTTGCATGAACGTATATTACTTTGGATCAAGCACCAAAAATCTTACAATTTGTAGTTTAACGGTCTTTCCATCTTGCTCCACCGTTCGAATTTTCTGGAAAAAAAAAAAAAAGAGAAAAGATGTAAGCACTTCATTTCATGATTGTGTATGGGAAGCACAAAACACAATGGCAGGACTCACAAAGTCAACTCCAATTGTGCTAATGTAACTGTCAAGATATGAATCATCCTGTGACAACAGAATAAGTAAGTACTCAGATGAACTGAGAACATATAACTTGAATAATAAAAGGCAGATGTGATTGTCAGAAAATTTCTCAGGGGAACGCCAATCAAACAGAAATGCTTACAGCAAATCTTAGCAGAAGACATGACTTGCCAACACCTGAATCTCCAATCAACAGAAGCTTGAACAAGTAATCACTGAAACAAAATCAAACAGTGAAAACAAATTATACACCAACCCTATAAGAATAGCAGACCCACAAGTCTTAGAAATTCTAAGAGACCATCAAAATCCAATTTGATCACTTCCCAAATCAAATCGATAAACATAGCAGACACACAATTCACAATTTTTCAGCCGAAGATACTAAATAAATAGCACCAACCAAACAGTAACAACCCAGCATAAACAATCACGATTCGATCAACGCAGATACGCGATCGGGTACTCAAATAAAAACACCCATACACAATCTCCACACAATTTCAAACAAAACCAGCACGGATCTATCCAAGAAACTCGATGACAAAAATAAAATCAGCCGCTTCACCATAAAATTCGCTCGCAGTCAGAGCTAAGGAAGGAAAAAAAGGTACATACTACTCGGGATTCATGACGATCTTCCGATTGATCGAGGATATAATCTCTTTCGGCGTAAGCAATCCAAAGTCGAAGGAGAGTTGACCAGGTCGAGCTAAGGAGATATTCTTTTGGGGCAATTCGAGCAAATGAAAGTTTCTGGTAACTAAAAGTAACGACAGGCAAGAAAACGCGGTTGGTTATCTTATCTTTATAGACGGATTGAGAAAAGTAACACCCTATAATTTTGGCAAATTACACATCGGTCCCAAAAACCAAACCTAAATTCCGGTAATAATGAGATGGGCCTAAATCAATTTTTAATTTGGGCCTTCCCATTATTCAATTTGTTAAATGTGCTCCCCACACATTTTAACAACGAGATTGAAATTTCATAGCACCACAGCAGGAAGGAACTTTTCTAGGGTTTCAAAGGCAAAACAAACAAGCAAAGAAAATGAAAAAAGAAAGTGAAGTTTTCTATGCCAAACAAAATGTTCTTGCCTTTTTTTACGAGATGATGTTGAATCGAATCTAGAAACTAAACCACACAGATGCACAAATTACATAAAGAAGTAAAAACCCTGATATCAAGGTCAACAGATTAAAAAATTAACAAACCCTAGTTAAGCTGTTAACATATACAGCGCCAGATCGAACAAGGTTTACGCTTATACTCATCACAATATCTATTTCCTTCCTTTCACCACTACACGAAAAAACGCACATATACGTACTAAATCATGGAGGCACACAAACCTGAGCTTGATTAGGTTTCGGTTTTTACCGAGTTTTTTCGGTTCGGTTCGGTTTAACCGACCGAAAAACAGAATTTTAATATAAAAAAATTAAAACTAATATGTAAACATGATTTATATTATAAAAATATACTATCATATATAGATTGTATAAAATTTAAATTTACCTAATAATTTCCATATTTTATTTAATATGCTAATATGATTAAATTGTAAAAAATATATTATCATATATATATATATATATATATATATATATTTGTCTAAAATTTTGATACAAGTAATATTTCCATATTTTATAACATATGGTGGATTATTATATAACATATAATAATATATGATTATATATTTTATATAATATATATATGTATAGAAAAATAAAAAATAAATAATTCGGTTTTTGGTTCGGTTTGGTTTCCCGAAGCTATAAACCAAAACCGAACCGAATTGTTTTTGGTTAAGAAAATGAAAATCAAATACCGAAACGAAAAATTTCGGTTCGGTATTCGATATGAAACTGAAACTTCGGTTTCGGTTCGGTTGGTCGGTTAACCTACATTTGAACACCCCTAGGTGTGTTCAGTTATTACATGTAATTTGGATTTTGGTATTAGTTATTGTATTGCAATTATTTATGCTTCTCGTTTTTTTGGGGGGGTTTCTGGGCTTTACCATATTTAGGAACCTAAACGTGTCCTTTTATCTTATTTCCGTTGAATATTATCATTTATATCATCTAAAATTACCATAAAATTAAGCTTAACAAAATTTCTATAAATACTAAAATATTGATAAACCAGATCCTGAAATGCAGGCTTTTGTTTACGACACTGTACTATTTAGTGAAATCAATTGTTAGCACACATGGAAATTTCTGAGAATTATCTATATTGTCTCAAGGTGAAATGTTGGATTTTAAGCTCTCTACCACGCACATAATTTCAGTGATTGGAATCAGAAATCATTTCCACAGCACAAGATAAATAGGGTTCCAAGGCACACAGCAAAAAAAAAAAAAAAAGCGAAGATTCATAATCAAACAACATTATCATTAGTTCCATGAGCACGTACGCTTTCGTTCATCGAACAACCTCGCCCATCAATACGGCCTGTATCGTTGATAAGGACGCCTAGACCTCGAAACCCTCCTAAAATCATACAGAGCCAAGGATTTAGTATCTCGTACGTAATAACGAACATATCCAAGGTTTTGTATTCGAAAGAGAAAATGAAACTCAAGATGATCATACGAAGCACAAGATTTTGTGTGCTGCGATTTACTTACCCATAGCCATGAGGAGTTGATGAGAAAGGTTGATACTGATTCATCCCAGGAATATTAGTCCGCTTAGCACAGACCTGATTAAAAAAAAAAAAAAACGAAGCATTACAAAAGTAACCAAAATTGAGATCTATGTTTACATAGTAGTAATAATATAAGATCCAACAAATTACCTTCAATGTACGGCCATGAAGCTCAGTTCCATTCATTGTTGCTATGGCAGTCTGCACTGCCTCGGCTTCGTCGAATTCCACGTAAGCAAAGCCCTTAGGTTGACCGAAATCGTCGGTCAAAATTGTGACCCTTAAAATAGTCCCACACGCTTGGAAGTGCTGCAGAACTTCCTCGGGATGGCACGAGTAGTCCACCTGTCGTTCCATTAAGGGAAAGTTTAGTTTCATTTGTTGTCTGTGTGTTTCCATTTCTTGAATTATCAGTTTTTCTTTAGATCGAAGGTATAGAAAATCGATATGAGAAGAGAAATGGAGAAAATTATGAAGGAAGACGAACTTACGTTGCCAACATATATAGAGCGGGAGTCAACTTCCTCCCTATCCTTCTGAATTCCATCAACATTAGAAGAATCATCACCTAAAGTGTCCAAAGCGAAAAGAAGGTTGTTGTTGACTACTTATCAAAGTACTATGAGAAATCTTAAGACACAATCTAAAAACCAAGAGAAGGAATGGCAAAATTATCGGGGGCGTGAATTTGGCGCTAAAAGTGTGTTTAATATAACCGTCCCTGTAAAGATTATAACGAATAACGAATGTAAAGACTAACGTTGAAAAAGTCTACAACCAACAAGCAACTATAAGATTTCTGTAGGATACAAATCAAGCAAAAACATTATAAGTTAAATAATAATTGAACAAAAAGAGGGGTAAATGTTGAAAAAACTTTCCTCAATAAAAGATTTAGGCGAACTAACCTTCAGCCATGGCTCCATTAATCTTCTTTTCTAGCTGAGCTTTCAGTTGATGGATCTTGGCTACCTCTTGCTCAAGTTCCTTTAGCCTTGCTTTCACGTTCTCCAGCTCCTGCAAATATCAATTCCCATGGAATTCGATTAAACAACCCATCTTCGGTGCATACTCTTCAATGAAACCCTAGTTTTCGTACAGTCATAACTCATATATATCAGCAAAGATACACATCGAGTAATCTTGGGCCTTATATAGACGTAGATATTGAATGAATCTAGAAACAAACACAGCTACACAAAACACACGTACATTAAGAAGTAAACCCTGATATAAAAAAAAAATTAAAAATTAACAAACCCTAGTTAAGATGTAACACTGTAGATCGAACAAGGTAAAGTCATCCCTTTATCTGTGCCCTACATCTAACCTCCATGTAAACAAAACCCATAAACAAGGAGATATACATACAAAAGCATGGAGGCACGCACAAACCTGAGCTTTTGTAGAAACTTCAGCTTGGTACTCCATATATCTCAGTGTTTGTTTGGGAAGGGTTGGCTTTCTATTCTATATGTTTTT
This sequence comes from Craterostigma plantagineum, assembly GCA_027422505.1. NCBI lineage: Eukaryota > Viridiplantae > Streptophyta > Magnoliopsida > Lamiales > Linderniaceae > Craterostigma > Craterostigma plantagineum. The sequence continues at coordinate 23,105,070 of JAPQWV010000010.1, read as the reverse complement.
TCTAAACACAGAAGGCATGTAATGTATATATAGGTGCAAAAGATTCCCAGCTAGTAGCAGTGCTGTCATTGTCCATATGAGAAATGTTTGGTGTATTCATTTATTACTAACGTAAATTAAATGTGGATTTTGAAAATAACTATTGTATTACGATTCTGTATGCCAGTTTTAGGGGTTTCAGGTGAGGATTCTGTCCACTTCTATTCGGAAATCTTCACCTATTTATGATAAAGTACCCTCAAATTAAATATCCAAAAGTATGATTTCATTTGTTTTATGAAGTCGGAAAATAAAATACTAGGTTAATGTTAAATCTCTTAAACATACACTTAACTATTTCATAATGATTTAATAAGAAGAAAGCGAGCCTTAAGGTGAAATGTTCACCACCAATATGTCCTATGAAGATAATTATGCTTAAACTTAGAAACCCCCCTGCCCGAAGAGAAATACCGACATAATAAGCGATTTTTCGACTTTATATGATATTAGGACAGTTCAGGAATTTTGCGCAATAGCTGATTCAGAAAACGATTTAACGCGTTAAAGGAAAATAGCATGAGCCCGTAACAGTAGTCTGCGCTGGTCGATAAAACAAAGAAAAGAGTTACATAGATAAGCAAAATTGAACATATGTTTGCAGAGTCGAACTCCACGAACGCAAAGCCCTTCGGTTGACCGTAATCGTCGGTCAGAATTGTGACTCTATAGATTGTCCCAACACACGCCTGCAAAACGCTGCTGAAGTTCATAATATTCGACGGAATTGTAGGTGGATGAGGAAAGTTTAGTTGATTCTTCATGCAACTTTGTCGCACGTGTCCATGTGAATTCGTACGTTCTTCGCGCAAAATATTGTCGTTTTTTTAGGTCGAAATAGTTATGGAAAAGCGCAAGATGGAAAAAAATGAAGGCAACGTTGCTCCGCATTATATCGAGAGGGAGTCAGCTTTTCCTCCCTATCCTTCGCAGCAACATCAGTTTCAGCCGAATTAAGGCTGCGTTTGGTACGAGGATTTCGGTTAGAAAAAAGGAAAAAGAAGAGGTGTGAACGACCATAGGTACAAAAACGGTGTGGTCGAAGCGCAAAATATCATTATTGTTCGATGCGCTATAACTTTGGTTTTTCGAATGCCAAACGCCGCGGCGCCGGAAATGTCACCCTAATGATATTTACTCATGAAATGGGGTAGAAATATAGTACTCTAGTGAGAGACCTATGGGAAAACAAAGAAGTCACAATTCCACAATATACAGAGCCTAAAGTTGATAGAAGTGATACAACACCGAAAATAAATAATAATAGACCACAACGTCACAGATCCTACAATGTTATTGTCTTGCTGCGGACACAATTTTCTTCTACCATGAGCTTATTCTTTTTATTTCTTACATATATCCTATTATCACGAATTAAAAAGTGTATTGAGATTATATTTGAAACGTTGCAAAATTGCTTAATGAGTTATGTATTACAATACTACCAACGTAGTTTATTATATCGAAATTATCACGTATATACTGATTTTATTTTTAAAATCAACGGTCCAATTCTCGTAAATTGCAATTGAAAGATTCCCACATACATGCGTTTAATTCTTTAAAACAATATTTAACATATTTTAGTTTTCTTAAAAACAAAAATCGGGGGTTTGAACAAGAACGGCGATCCAATGAACTCCGTCCAATACAATTACTATCGGAAACGGTTGAATTTTAGAGGAGGGGTGATCAAATAAATAAATATATAAGTGTAAACTAAATTTCAAGCCTCAAAACATGTTTAATTAGGTTTCAGGAACCAGTTGGATTTTTTTGTGTTCAGGGCCCGATTTAGATGAAATGTAGAGATAAAGACCTGATTTGACCAAACTGTTATATAGCGTATATGAACTGGTATCGGACGACGATTTTGTGTTATTTCAGAACATAGAAATGTTGCTGCAAAACAATGAAGTGGTAATACGAAACAATGAGGTGGTACAACAGAACGATGAAATGGTACTGCAGGATCATGAAGTGGTATTGCAGGTCCATGAAGTGGTACTGCAGATTCACGAGTGGTACTGCAGGTCCACGAAGTGTTACTATAGGTCCATGAAGTGGTACTGAATAACGCTTAAGTGAATCGGGTCATTAAACTAAAAATTTTATGACAGGGGCCTGAATCTGTAATGAAACTTAACTTGGTCCTTATCTTTAAATGCCCCAATACAAAATTGCTTGACAACAGAACTAATGAGAATATCATCAACTATTCACATTTACATACAAAATACAGATCGAGGAAAGGGTGTCTCATGACATGATCTTTCTGTAACCATATTTTCCGTCCAAGTTAGTTTCAGGCAGACACTAATGAGAATATTATTATTTAGACGTAACACAAAAAAAAAAACAAATAAAAATCAAAACAGCTGAAAGAAAAGACTGGTCGATCCATCACCGTAGGATCGAAGATCGGCGGGTCTTACAAGCGCCCGACATAACGGGCAAGTTCGTTCTCTATCGAACCTGAGAAAGATGTTCAGTACAAACAATTCAATACATCATAAAGAAATGAAAGAAATACTGTTTTCTGAAAGCTGTTGGAGAACCAAGTTTTAAGAAATTTAGGTAATAACAGAGACATGGAACTGAGAACTAACCATTCCGAGACACAATCTTCGCAAAATATATGCTTGCAGCGCAATAGAATGGGAGCGTGCATCTTCTCCTGGCATATTGCACATAGGTCCCCGGCGGCACTTACCTGAAAATATTATTAAAAAAAAAGGAGAAATGAGTTGCTTCTCAGGGAATGAAATAATAGGCATTTCAGTATACGAAGGTGAGTTGCAAGAGAAAAATCTTGCCTGTTCAGATGTTGCGTAAGAGCCGTAATGAACATCTTTTCTAGACAAAGCTTTGAAAGATGCATAGAAAGATTTGACCTGAAGATCAGAGAGAAAGAGAGATCGTAAGAAACAGAAAAGTTCAAGACAAGAAAATAAAGAAGCATACCTTCTCAACGATCGAAGTGAGCTTAAATGTCAAATACAGCCCAGTCGTAAGTGATGAGAAGAGACTCCCATACTCTTTGTTCAGAAAGAACCTGTACCATACGGGTGCTGGCAACAAAGCACGGTATAGAAGAATCGTATATTCTACGAGCGTTAGCATTTGGCCCTGAAAAAAACCCGAAAAATACATTGCCATCACACTCTTAAGAAGCAAGTATTGCATTAAATGATCTTAGTATATTAGCTTCACCTGTCTACGAAAATTATGCCCCCGGCCATTCTTATAGTACATCAAAATAACCAGCTTTAAGACCATGGCTGCCTGCCTCACCATTGTATCTGTGGACAAATTAAAAAAAAAAAAACTTAACGATGTTAGTGATGTAGTGTATGCTTGGCGTGTGAGATGAAATGAAATCTCTATCAGGTAAAGTTGAATTTGCTAAGATTATCATGATTTCGAACAGAAGAGAGAGGGGAAAGTGCAAACCATTGACAAGGATGATGAACATCGCGTGCCAAAACGGTGGGACCGCCTTTGGTGGAATCATTACCATGGGATAGAAAAGATCTTGCTTGCGATCCCACCAATAGATTCCGAAGACTTGAAGCATGAACAAAACTGAATACCCGAGAAGGACAGAAATGCGCCTCTCCCCCTGCAAAAAAAAAAGAAGGAAAAATGCGTATCATACTTTTTTAGCTGAGAAAGCGAAAAGAAACTTGATTGTTTAAGCAACTGATAAAGTAGTCAATCCATGCATCCCAAGACACACCTTTAGAGCTGTTTGCTTCCGCAGAATGTCGTTGGACTTAAACAAGATGGCAGTGACGTAAATGGCAACAACAAATCCTGTAAAAAAATCAAAAGGAAGCTCAGTCATCCTCATAAACATGTAGGTACTTCTTTTATGTTTCAAATATATTATTTATATATGGAAGCTATTCAGCCTTACGAAAGCAGATGATAGGTCAATACAAGATGATCCAATGCCATTTCATAATTCAGAATTTTTATCACAATTCGAAGGGATGAAATGTAACTGGTCAACCTCATAACGATTTTCCGTTAGCACGTTGCACAGCGATAGGGAGGAAGAAAAACGGGAAACAAGCTCACAGAGGGAAAACGTAACATTACGCTCGTTAAGGATAACAACATAGACAGATTGATTAGCAAGAGCATATGATAGCATATCAAATCCAAGGCAGGGCAGAACAACAAATAACAGAACATTAAACTACAGACAAACAGCAACGAAGACGAAAACCGAACCTTGCAAGTGCTGCCTGATAAAAACCACCAATAAGAGCAACGCAAAAGGAAAAATCTGCTCCGCCCATCTCGCGGCTCGTTGGATATCATACCTCGCCGACGAAGTTGCCCCACCATTATCTTCACTACTGCCACTCCCGCCATTGCTATCTCCACTCTCGCCCTCAACATCTCCCTCCTCCGTACCCACCCCACCATTCCCGCCGCCAGTAATCCTAATCGACACCTCGCCGTTACTGATATTTCCAGGACCATTTTCAACGTCACCACCCCCATCCACAGCCTCGCCGTCTGAGTTCAAACCCCTTGTGCTAGCCTCGGTCGCCAAAGGTTGACCTTCGCGGCGAGAGTAATTAGTCCGTATGAGATTGAATATCCCAGAGGACTCGATTAGGGTTTGAATTGGGTTTCGTAGGAATCGCAGGTTGGGAAGCTGTAGGGTTCTCGAGCTTTGACCGGCGGCGTTCCAAGTCAACGGTGGCGACGGTTCTAAGCTCGTCGCATCAGAGCTCGATGTCTCCATAGTAGCAGATTAAGAGAGGAGAAATCCACGGCCGCGGCAAGCAAAACCTACACAGATTTCTGCGGTTTCTGAAGTAGAAGAAAGACGTGGGCTCTTTTGTTTCTCTTCTTGTCCGAATTAACTGTGGACGAACGATGAAGACAAGGAAGGATTCACACAACTAAAAAAGAATTGAATGAAAAAGAGAAGCGTGGGAATCAATAAATATATATTTGCTGTGGTGCGCAAGCATGGCCGATCAAAGAAGACGAGGCTGAAGCAAAAGGAGGTGAGGCTACTGTGCATAGAAATATAAGATAAATATTGGTCGATCCTTGAAAAGAAACAAATATATGATGACTCAGAAAGGTACGAAATTACAGCCAGAGAAGTCATTTTAATTTAGACGATTAATGAAAATGATGAATTTATGATAATTTTTCTTATTTTGGGGGAAAAAGACGTTTTTAGCGTAAGGGAAGTCTAAAGGACGTGTGAGAAAACATCATTTTGTAAGTATTAAATACCCAACGGGTAGACTTGTCAAAGGGTTTATGACTCCGTTACGTATTCTTACAAACTTTTTTTAAATATGTAAACCTTAAAAATTACAATAAATGCACATTTGTGACATCCTTTTGTAGTTGATGAATATACTTTCTTTCATTTTATGAGGTACTAGGTTTAGACCCGTGCGATGCACGGGGTTTCTTTTTTCATCTCAAGTATATACATGGCATTTATATCTTAATAAGAAAAGAGTCAGTCGTTTTTGCAGATAGATAGTATGATCGATGAAATACTCTCGATGAAACCACAAAATGACACGTCTCACAGTTTCTTGTATTGATTTGACTTATAACAATAAAGGAACTAAGATGGTGTATGTACGGTGTTATTTCAGACTTAAACACAATTTTCAAGTTAGTCAGGGGTTTGTCCACATATCAATTATTTTACTGTGTAATATAAATTTATTGCACGATTATCTTTAGCTCTTATAAAAACAATAATAAAATACATTATCTACAGCCCCACTCCCATGCAGTCATACACTTTTACAATGTCTAAGTAGTGCCGTCTGATCAGTCTTCCAATATTACAATTTTTAAGTCGTGCAGTCTCATAGATGATTGTAGCTCATAGTTGTGCATCGTACAATCTAACCATGTTTGACTATTGTAGCCTCAAACAAATCTTAAACATCGTTCTTTCGGTGGCGCAGACGTGATAGGCAAACATAGTTGTCAAATTTTCGTTATGACAATGTTAAGATTGTACTAAAAATCGATATGTACGACTGCTTCACTGTTCAAAAATATATAATTTAATTGTACGAATGTATTAGTTCTCATGTTGTTATAATTTGTTTGCCTCACCGAATTTACGATGCGGTCGGGTTTTGTTGTTTTAAGCAGTTGATTAACCTTTTGCAACAAATTTAAATACAGTTATGCAAATGTGGTATCTATCATAGGCGTAAATCATTTTATTTAACTGTGAGAAAGTAATAATCTCAATGAAATATAAGTACAGTGAGGCTGATATTATTCGGTCATATACCAATAAAATCTATGGTCAAATCACGTGTTGCCCAATGCGATGCATAGGTTATACTTATTGATCTGACTGTCTGTTGCACTTTTGTTGGAAGACGTAATTAATATAGTTCAGTATCGTTTATCTTCATAAAACAAACCTCCTCGTGTTGATTCATGCGCCATCAGTAGGTATGGAAACATTGTATCAATGATTCGAGCAATCTGCTAGATTTCATAATGAAAATATTTCGTCAAGATTTGAGAGTACCTCATCGAGCGTTATTTGATAACATAGCTAAATCCTATGTTTTTTTGGACTAATTCATAAGATCATTGTTTGCTGCAGAATTCTTTTCAAAACCATTCGTTTTGAAATTAATAGTCATGAGAATCAACTTGTATGTATGCATATATGTGTGAGTGACTCTTGCTTTTCGTTTGAAGTGGCTTTTCGTTTCTGTGCATCATTTAATACAGTGAATATGATGTCCTTTCATTTATAAACCAAACAAAAACACAACCAAAAGTGATTTAAGTGAATCCTAGCAAGCCACATCAGATTTTACATCTGATTTAGACCAAATAAAGTTATCTAACAATGTTGTCATCCTTGGTAACATAACTCAAATAAACGTAAGGCTTTCTGCTATAGATGTATAAAGAAAATGCATCTTACGCTCATCATGCAGTTGCTGAGATTGTACATAAGACTTCATGCTAGAAAATTATGCAGAGTAAATTTGTCGGAGTGGTTAAAATAATACATTTTCATACTGAATTATATATCTTTCAGAAGGAAAGTAATTTTCCAACTCTAATTATTTATATAGTTTTTTTTTGCACACAGTAGCTTAAGGCTGCTGAGCGTATGATAAGACGAAAAGTGAATTTTTACAGGAAATTCTCAGCTACATTGATGACTTGAATAGCCTGGTCATTTGCAGAAGTTGTAGATGAAAGAAAATTAATCACAAATTGCGGATATATGTGTAAACACCGTCAATAATCTCTTAATATGACTATCAAGTATGGTATCATCAGAATTTGCCTGAATCTATAAAACTGAAATCCGGCAACTCTATATCTGGAGCCATGGATTGGTTTGGCAAATTCTGTGTGGTTGTCTCATGTTAAATCTCATGATAAGTGCACTTCAACAAACGGGAAGTTCCGTGGTTTTTCTTCTTCCTCCGACTTTCCTTCTGCCAGTCATGTTTCGCGCCATCTTTGTCCAATATAAGCACAATTTTCATGTTAATATTATTTGTCAGGTTTTGCCACGCATATCAGTCTTTTTATTGTGTAATATAACACTATTGGAGGGTTATCCTTACTTTTTAAAAAACAATAATAACAAACATATTCTGCAGTGTCACTACCGTACAGTCTTACAGGTTTACAATATTTAAGTAGTGCAATCAGATAGCTGTGTATCGTATAGTCTTACAATGCTTAAGTAGTACATGTGCAGTCTTACGTCTTACAATGTTTAAGTAATGGAGTCTCATAAGTCATAGCCGAGTGCATTCTTATAACCGTGCATCGTACAGTCCTACATTGTTTAAGTAGTGCTGCCTCAAAGTCTTTACAATCATACAAACTTATGAATTTTTTTAGGTGTTAGCCTATGAGCGATGAATTATGTTGTATTTTTTAGGTGGACGTAATATTCAAACAATGAAATATCTAGACAGACGATGATATTATTTATATTATTGATTCGAAGAACCTACGACCAGCTGTTGAAGAATATTGATACAGTGAGAAATTCCCTGAACTTCTGAATCTTCTCGGGCGTAACATCATGCACATCATCGTCTGCAATCAATGAAAGAGTCGGTCGTAGCATGCATATACCACATTCCCTGCTGATTTGTACAGACATAATAAATGAATTTCGTAAATTGTAAAATCAGCCGCAAAATCACCGTTTGCATCAACAATTGTCGGTTTATTTTGCAAATATTCGCTTTCAACAGCCTTTACTCATGTTGCATCTGTTCATATTTTCTCTATTTGTTGCATTTGAAGAGGCCGATATGTTGAAGTTATACATTACCCTGCCCCAAGCAATGCACGGGGATTATTGTGTCATGAAATTGAATACAATTTTTCTCCTTAAGCTCGAGTTTCTTATTATCGGGTTCTTTTCCTTAGTCTTAAAGCAGATCGCCAAACTTGGACACCTCTTCCTCTTCTTTCGACCATTGTAGCTCAAAGAACCTAAGAGTGCCAACTGCCTGGTTTCTTCCTATGTACGACACAATTGGTCTTGAACCTCTCCTTGACCTCAAGTTCATTATTTCCAATCTATTTTTTAAGAGTTGGAAGAGGAAAGAGTTGATTTAACGACCTCTTCCTTGTCTTTTGACCCGCTCAAGCTTAAAGAATATGATATTTGACCCATCCATGTGAGATGCATTTGATTCTCGAGTGTTCTCCCACCCTGCTGCACTTCATAGACAACATTAAGAATCCTGCTGCGCTCTCCCACTCTCAAGGTCGTGACATTTGGTAGCCTTTCATGAACAGTCGATGCACAAACCTGATAAAAAATGAACGAAGTATTTATCTATACCCCGACAGCTGAACTTAATAATTGAAAGGACTAAAACAGAAAAATGTAGGAACATGTATAGTCCATCGAGAAACTTCGGTCGAAATGGGTAGAACGTAGTCGACGGCTTCTCTGACGATCTCGTACATGATTGATTCCCTGCTCAGATCACTTGGACACCATGCTGTCTATGGCGAACACGGCGAGGCCTTTTCTGAAACCGAATACATATCATAAGTTCCCTTAATTTAATTTTCGAAACTTGACAAAAAACAAATTCTACCGTCTGTAATAAATTAATTGTATTAATAAAACAGAGTACCTTACTGGGTCTTTTGTATGAAGAAACCATCGGTCACATTATGTGAAGAACAATGAAAAGAAATCTTGTCAATATTCTTAAAACTGATCTCTGAAGGTACACCACCACGTCCTCTTAGGCATCGTCCCTAACTTTTACGTAGCAAACTTTAGCAAGAATTTGTCGACATTTCAATTTGAATGTCCATGCTGTGTCTCAATGGAAAAAGAATGGTCATTGGAATGAGAACTTTAATTCCTACACACAATCTCGTTTTCCCTAAAAAACTTTGCTACCTAAATGCATGATTTGTTCTTATGAGTCAAGTGATCTTCAGCATGAGGAAACGCATCAACAGAGCCAACTGTTACATTAATTATTAAGAGTTTTGTTAACAATAATTTTTATAAAACTATTCGACTATTCGTCTATTAAAAAATAGAGGTTTGCTCACACTTTTGTAAGACCGCCCATGTGTTGAAAATTGAATAATTATTAAATTAAGATGGATTAACTCTTTCAATTATATACATCAATCATTCCATCGTAATTAAGGCCGAAAAGTAACTCCTTAATTTAAATACGGTGAAATAGGTTTTCATCAAATACAATCGTATTCATAATAAACGACGAAGGGTATGTTGGTCGATGGTGTTGAACACCGTGGTATACTATGTTGGTTTGAACCCGTTATCTTCTACGTCGTCTTTTTTTTTTTATGCTCATAATATGCTCATAAGAGAAAGGTTAAATATCTTTTCCTAAATCATGCATATCAATTTCAAAAGCTTTAGTCTCAGATAACATAAATATTGATTCTCGAATTGGTTTCATGATACTATGCTGCAACATTACATTGCAGATAATCTCTTCCCGAGCAAAGGTGTACATTCTTAGGCTCAATATTTATGTTATCATTCATGAGATAAGACACCAGCGTCATCCGTAGAATTATTAGGGTTCTCTTACCCGAGATCTTGTCTGTTGAACCTTGCGCCCGAGGAAGGCCGTTGTGAGAACTGTCATGTGGTGATCGAAGGCGAGGGTTCGGTACCTTGCACAGTCGATATTGATGAGAGCGAAATTCGTTTGGAGTTGGATGAGTCGATTTCCTTGGCGGATTTGGAATTTCTGGGCGTGGAGTTTTGGTAGCTCTACGTTTTAATTTTGTTTCCTTACTATTATTGATGCAACGATTCTTGGATGGTAGTTGCTTCATTATTTATTCTCATAGCAGATATGATATCTCAAGTATTAGTATGTTTATCACTTGACATTACACCTGATGATAAGATTACCATCAATCAACTTTTTAAGACTGTCTAACTTAGTGCATGTTGTATTGCATATAGTATGATTGTTACTAATTAGTAATTGCAAGGCTGCTACGCATATATTAGATTAGGTTGCAAATTAGAGTTATATTAAGTTCTATAGTCATGCAATGCAGCCTTGCAGTCTCACGGGTTCGACAGTCTTGTAATGTCACAGTCGTACGTGTATTCCCAATCTAAATTAAGCCTATCATCGTTGCAGCCCAATGAAAATGAAAGGGTCCAGACATTAAAAGCTTAATCTGCACGAAAACAACAAATGATGATAATAAATATATTATGATTGATAAAAGAACCATTGCCACGCATGAGCGAGATGTATTCATCACACAAATAATATGAACAAATTAACAAACAAAATCATACTTGATTGTTGCTTTCAAGTCAATAGCATCTAGATTTTCATTATCTTCTCATGATTGTCATTTTTAGAACACTACTTTGGTTCATATTGTGAACAACCATGTTTACTTGCAAGTGCTTTAAACTTCAACCGAGACCCAGACAAAGATAAAAATAAAAAGCTTGTACCAGCTCCTGGAAAATTCTAAACATTTAATATAATCATATTTTCCTAAGATAGTTAGATAAGAAGGCCATAATCCATTTAATGTAAACATTTAATATAATCAATCAAAAAAAGAACAATGTAGCTATGCATCACAGATTGTAAATAATGATCGAACTCTTGGCGAACTCCCCTCGGTATTTTTTAACTGTAACCTTTTACTCATAAACTAAAACATGGACATTGAAAAACTTGCTTCTGACCTATGAATAGTGCATGCCATTGCTAGCGGAACTCTCACTATCTCCATTGGTAAGAAATGAAATCTTAGTAAAAAAATATGTATTTAGTACTAAAATATTTCATCCCTATTTCAATAAAATCGTGACAAAACATGGTCAACGTATTCAAATCGTAAGATTTTTTCTCAGTGCCAATAACGAAATCCAGCGTCCCACGTGCATATTTGGGTGTATTGAACTGTAGAAATAAAAAACGAACCTCAAATCAATTATCCCCAAAGAACTGGTTTCACACATAATTGGCTAGCAAATCGAATATAAATTAAACAACAAAGAGCTTCAATTGATAGCAGATATTATCAGATACCACACAACATAAGCTCGTTATTTCCCTGCAGAAACCAGATCCGGATGTCATGTCTAAGCAAGAAGATTTCCGACTCTCGAAAACAATATAAATAATGTAGCAACAACTTATTCGAAGTCTGCAAAGACATGATTGATCATTCCAATAATAAAGGCTAAAAATAGTATTGCCACCATGGATCACCCATGATTGGCTAAATTGGAATTATTCCATTCGATTAAATGTTGATCTCAAGCATACCAAGGGAGAGCCACTGTAATTCATCTTTATCTTCCTTTGCCACTTTAAAAGGAATAAAGCAATATCCATTGCTATGTTCTTTAACGATATTCGATCTATTTCCTTTCGATGTATGCAAGGGAATAAACGGGGAAAAAATGGAACCATTACTTGAGGAAACATGATCATCAGGACAAAGATATCAAGTTTGTTCTTACAATATGAGATCATTCGAGGGCATGTACGCGACCCAAATAAGAAAGTGAAATAACAAAAAAGAAATAAAATAACAAATTACTCACAGTAGCGACACTTTTAAGGGGTATGTACAATCACTATTAGGAAAATATTGTGCGACTGAACCATTATAAGACCGCGAACTTGCGCGACTGCGAGTTTGGGAAACTGCCGCAGATTTCGCAAGTGATGGTCATAAAAGAAGCGGACAAACCAGCTCCAAGCCATCATTGTACAATCACTGGACTCTGGAGTTTCTCTGGTATGGATGGATACGTAGGGGACCCCAAGCACATGCTCCTATTCTAATTTTGTAAGTGATGATCAGCGAGTAATAATTCTGTAGGATGAGAAATTCAGGAATAACATTGTAGTATGTTGAAGCTCTTAGTCTTTATTTCATCTATGAAAGCATATTCTATAATACAGCTAGAGCTTAAGCTGTCCCAAACACCTTCCAATTAAGAATCTTAACACCTTCCAATTAAGAATCTTACGGTCTCACAGATGTATTAGAAGTCATCCATCAATGTCAAAAGCTGCAATAATTTTTGAACTTTGAAGATACTCATCCTACGAATATAGATTCAGAAAATGAAAGAATCCAGTTTGCCTTAGATATGCAATACGCAATAAAGATTACACACCCTTGAAAGAAATATGATTGTCTGAAATGCGTTTTGGGTGGCAAAGAAACATCCTAGAGCCAAAGAATTATATAGAAAATACGTTTGTAAGCAATAAAAGTGAGCTATTTAATATAATAGATCATCAGCTACAACAGAGCAAAAAAACAAAAAAAAAAAGAATATATTCTGGTATTGGGAACATCATACAAATACAAACCTTATTCTTATCCTTTATGTCCGATACACAAATTTGTGCCGTGAGATCTTGCTTTTCTTGTTCCTCACGTGGAGATAACTAATGACGTCGGAAGAGATAAGAAGTACGATGTAGCACATAGACATTCTATCATAAACATGAACAACACAACCATACAATAGTTTCGTGAATAATTGCAACTCAGAGAAGCTTACCTTTTGCATCTTACATTTTAATTAAAATACGAGTAAATGTTTATCATCACAGAAGAACATCTAATCATATTCAGAAATTCAGTCTCTGGGTCATAACATCTGGATTCTGGATGGAAAGATTTCATGCAATTATAATACGCTTCCTGTATTTACCATGGAGCTTGGTAATTGCGGGGCCTGAATTTAGAGAATTCAAAGGGACATTGTATAAAGATGTGTTCAACCTCCGCTGTAGAATCCTCGGTAGATGAGCCTTGAGAAAGCAAAAAAAGGCAAGTAAATTCTTCGCTGTTCTATTTCGCAGTAGACCACGATGATAGTATTACACAACCAGATTTCTTACAAGATCTCTGCAACTTCAGGAATCTTGAAGTTCTAGGTTTTGCAATACTGCGTTCCATACATTGGTATCGCGGGCAATCGATCACCGGTGCGGACTACACCAGCCATCTTCTCTAGTTCTCCACATTCATCCTTAATTTAAAGAACATAAAATTTTCAAACACAAGATATGGTAAAGAAGATCCAAGAATGGATAGTCCACAGGGGAAAAATACATTAGTTCCTTGAAAACATCTCTAACCAGATCATCATAATGCTACTATGACTGAAAACTGAGGTAAACAAATATGAAATACCATCTCGATCGGGCAACCATCAAAACCATCATATCTACAAAAAACCCATTTCATAATTTCCCTTTCTTTTCAAACAATCGAACATCAAATAAGGAGTAAGAGCTCTACTTACCTTAGACCTAGCTTCCTCAGGATTATCGAGATAAGAACCGATAATTTCAGCAAGCTCAGGGTCTTTATCGTAATCCTTTTCATCGTCAACACCTCTACCACCAAATCCACCTCCACGCCAAGAAACTTCATTCTCATCATCTTCTTCACCGTACAATTCGTAGTCATCGGCATTTGAACTGCTCGCTTCTACCTGGATTTCGATGTCCTCGACCCCAGCCAAAGCTTCCTTATGTGGATGTATCTATTGGTGCTTTTCTATTCGTAATCATCGGCATTTGAAATGTCCCTTTCTCTGTGCTTTGAGTGCGTGCATCAGGGTGTGGCTCTCTGAAAAGAAAATGCCAAGAACAAAGTAAGGTGTAGAGACATCACAAATACATAGAGGAACAGTACAATCCTTCATCACCAACACCGGCAGAAATGGAAGTAACCCAGCCCTTACCTTTCAAGAAGTAAAGTAAACTTCCTTCGCCCTCTGAAATATTATGTAATGTTATTCATAAATGTTAGAATCTGGAGCTTAAGCCACACAAAAAAAAAAAGGAAAAGAATTGACATCGCTACCCATCTTAACATGTTAAGTTCTAATCCCTGAAAAGCCTACCTACAGTTCAGAAAGAGAAACTAAATCCAACGTACATTAATATGCTTCATGAGCAGAATATCTCTAGCCTCTTACCATGTCCAAGAAGATGTGCCAGGTGATCTTCAGCTTTCTTCAAATAATCTTCTTTACTGAGGGTAATGTCCAAGACAAATCAAGGACATGAATGACCTTAGCTGCCTCTAACCAGTAAAGCTTTTGCCTGCTTTCCAGATTGGAGCTCCTACCTCTGTGTCACGCTTGACCACAGTGCCTTTCTTGACCTCACCAAACAATTCAAGGACCCAGCTCTCAAGAATATCAAGACTCTCTGCAAAATAGTATACAATAGTTAATCTTGAAATTTCAAAAAAACTAATAAAATACTAACTTTCCTTAATTTCATCTCATGGACATCATATAAAAAAAAAAGCTAAAATTACTTTTATTCAGTCAGTAACTCCGAATTACATGTTTCAACTACTTGATTTCTGTTGAGATCATACGGAAAATTGGCTGGAGAAAGCGAACATGACTATCAAGTCAGGAGTTTATGATCAGTGCTTGATGAAACTCATTTATCGACTAAGTTACCCTAATGGTCCTCTCACAAATACATGAAAGGTATGGAGGGTCCAAATTTCATTGACATACATAATTAAACAAAGACCAACATCACTAAGCTTTCTTGAAGTTCTCCAGCAATCAGAATTTCATCCAAGATATAATATGCTTGCAGTAATGTTGGAGGGCATGGAGTTTTAGAAAAATACACAACAATAAATAAAGAAATCAATGACTCAGTTCTGGTTAACAAACATCCTTTTCCTACTAAACTACCTAAGTTTGGTTTATTGCAGCCCAAAAAATTGAATAGGGGAATATTTTCAAGTATATATCTTTTCAAGGTAATCACATATTCTATTCATGAAAAGACAATCAGCATCAACCTAATCGGTTTAAGAGAGATAGAATACAGGCCCTGAATCTGAGCTTATGGAAATTGAATATCAAATCGAGCTCACATACCTAAAAATGTACGAATAAATTTAGTAATTGTATAAGAGATAAAGTCAGCAACAACCTAAGGTAATACAAACATAAAAAATTAACAATTCAATCTCAGGCCTCACAGTTCCAAAGTAGCGGTCAAGTATCTCCACAAAGTGGTGAATAATTTCGAGGATCTCCAATTCATTATCATGGTCGATGCATATACAGAAGTAAAGGCTAGCGTATCTGTACAAAAGAAAACCGTTGCGGAGAACACTTGAATTCTAATTAGATCTATCGAATAAAATAGTTAAGAGGCAAAAGATAGCACTGGTACCTTCTGTAAACAACTTTATATCCCCTCCATGAAACAAAATTACACAGCTTGGGACCTCGTGAATTAAACCACTAAGCTCCCAGACAATCTATGCATATAAAAAGGAGTAAGAGCTCTATTTACCTTCTTCTCGGTCTCGTTGTTGATGGGTGTGCGTATGGGTCATTTCCGATGGTGATCTGTCATATGCCGCAGGTATGAAGCGCCGCACTGCAGTGCACCGATCGTTCGCCGGCACGCGATCCTTAGGCGTTGATCGCAAGCATGATTTTGCCTAGTTAGAATTTTTGGCAGCTGTAAGCTAATTTAGGGTTGCTTTGGGGTGAAAAGAGAATTCTTCTACATAACATTCATCAGCTGAGGTACTAATCGAGGGAGATAACCAGACTCTTGAACACTAATCGAGGAAGATGAGCAGACCAGGCTCGCGTTGAACTTTGAGACTAACGTAATGGGAGAGCAAGAGACTATCATCGGCATTTGAAATGTCCCTTTCTCTGTGCTTTGACTGCGTGTATCGGGTGTGTCTCTCTAAAAAGAAAAGAAAAGAAAATACCAAGAGTCTCGAATAGATTAATTTGCAAGTCTCTTCATCTTCCGATAGCTGAATCAAATAACTCTACGGAACATATACGACTGCTCATCTTACGAAATTACAATGAACATAGACATAAAAAAAATCTTCCGCACATTTTCCGAGGGGGAATGTTGACACGTGTCATCACAATAGGGTCCCTATCCTACTTTTATATTATATAGATTCCATGTCACGATATGGCAAAATTCAGCTTAAAATGAATTTAAACCTCATTAGCAGTTGTACAAACTTTCAGAAAAACTAATCACATGACAGCATGTGTTGTCCTAAATCCACACAAACCACGATAAATTAAGAAAATTAATTGAAATCGATGCCCCGTTTTAGAGAGATGAACTCGATCACCAAAGAAGTCCACTGTTGAGGTAATATAACACTAATGCGTAATTAACATTTAATATTCAAAAACTTTGTACGTGGACTAGATATTAATGCAGGCCGTCCTCTAGAATGATAAATCGTTGACAAAAGGCACAAACATCAATATTCAGTGCCATTCAACATTTAAATTTGAAATTCTAGAAAAAGCATGATATTGAATATCAACCTGACTACTATGGTATTGAGAGGGTACATAGAGAAATGTCATAATTTCCTTCTGAGCTTAACAAAATTCCTCATTAGGATTAACAGTAAGGAACATACTAAAGTGAGAGATGTACAACATACCTACATGCCTGAGATTGCCTTGTCGCCTTCTTTTTCCAGGATTTTAGCTATGGAGATATCTCGCGTCTTTACGATCCTTCCGTTCTCCTGGACATCCATCAAATAATATCCTGAAATTTACCAGGAATAAACTGAAAATGACTCAAAGGGTAGAGTAGATACCATTATGTGGAAATAGGTTGGTCGTATGAATTCGAGGAGTCGTAAATAGTGTGTTATCATCAAAACCGAATTCCTTGGACTAAGTAATCCATTGACTGCCTTCGGTACGTCTCTGAGAGCATCGGCATCTAAGCCATAATCGATCTCATCTAATATTGCCAGCTCTGCACCAAGAACGAGATAAAGGGGAAATTTGACGAATTTGCAACATTTTCTTTACTTCTTTGGATAATACGGAGGGATTATTCTTATAGATATATGGTATACGAGGAAGCCATATAGCAAGGTTAAGAAACCATACGGCGAGCTGAAAAATCTCATTGAGTTTCCTCTCCCCTCCACTAAACCCTTCGTTGACGTTTCTATTCAAGAACTCTATCTTCATAGCTCCAGCTTAGGTGCTAGGTAGCCATAGAACTGCAACCAAAGTTGGGATCTTGGAGTTAAGATGTCGAATAAGTTGGCAAAATTAAGGAGACATCCCCGTTTCGCGTAACGTTGCGATACGGCATTATAACTTACAATGTTTCCTTCACGTAAATGGGCTTGCCGGTTGCTTTAGAGTGGTTGAAAGTGGATTCATAAAACTCTACAGTAAATATTGAATTTGACACATAAGAAATAATTACCTCAATTGGTCCAAGCTCGAGTAATCCAAGTTTTCTTCTTCGGGCATTATAATATGCCATATTCAGGAAGTCTATATTGCTGACTCCAGGAATCTCAATGGGTGACTGAAAGCTCATAAATAATCCAGCGTTCGCTCCTTCCTCAGGTTCCACCTCTAGCAAATCTTGGCCCTTATATGATATGCTTCCACCACACCAGTGATTTCATAATCTCGATGACAAACAAGAACCTGGGACAATTTAAATCAAATAGAGGCTCCAGTGGAAACACCTTTGGAGTTGAAAGAGAAACTAACATGAAATTGAGAAGAAGAAAAAAAACGATTTTTCAGTTTTCACAATCATGCAATGCAACCAGCAACTATTCGACGAAATGATTTGAAAAGACAACTACTTGCCGAGATGATATACTCAATTTAACGAGAAGAAAAGTTCAAATAATTATTATATTGTTCTGCACCATAGCTGTACAGTTGTGTCATGTCGTATGAATAAATAGTATAGAAGCTAATCCTTTTTCATGAACCTTTATTCTCCTAACTTATGCGATCAAATAGCAAAAATCAACAAGGTTCGCTAGTAATAAAACAATTCAAACGAATTCGACATTCTTTCTCATTTTTGTGCCTTTATCGTTGTCTCCCCAACTCCCCCAACAATTTGACTTCATAAATGTAAGTACGAGAATTCACCCCTTGAGCAGGTTTCAACAACAATAGGTAAGGTTAGAAGTAACATAAATAGCAAGGAATTACCTTAGCGAATGTACCCTTCCCAGAACCATTTTTCCCCATTACAGCATGTACCTTCCCAAACCAGCATCAACATTAATTCCAAAAAGACATGGAAAATGTAGTAAAAGTCGAATCTCTAGGATTTTGTTTGTTCGCCCTGAATTTTACTAAATCCCAATTCCACTAAGTAATTTAGAGGAACTTCTGGAAAATCTGCTTGACTACTACAGACGCTATTTACGTAAAAATGATTTAAGGACATATAAATTTCAGCCTAACTCTACCATAAAAAATTATCAAACGAAGGGTAGTATAGAAGGTAAATTCAGTGCAGAAAGACTAAACAGTTTCTGCAAAGATTAAACAATTTTTTCAAGTTCTCTCCAGCTCATAATGTCATACCAATAACTCTATACATTGAAGCTTGGAAAAACTTTGTTGTGCTCAACTCAATTCATTTAAACATCTCAAATTGAAATCAAAGGATAATCACACAATCGTAATACTGTAACCTTTTCCCTACGCCTCAAAGTCCCAGTTAACATAAGTTAGACAATAAATTAACAACACTCAAGCCGATCAGTTACGCCGTACCTCGCCTTCATTGACACTTAGATTAACACCTTTCAACATTGGCTGCTTCGACTCCGCGATTACGGCTGACAGCTCTTGAACTTCGAGCAGCAATTTCGGGCCTCTTCAAATGATGAACTTAAAGTTCTTTATTATATTTAAGTCGAGTTTTTGTTTTGCAAATACATTATGGTCGTCTTAAGTGGGCCGTTCAGCAATGCAGGGTACAAAATGTTTGGGCTTATGTAGAATAGATGCTTAAATAAGTAAACCCATAAATCTATATAGAATCATAGATTAGAAACATTTCAGTTTAAGGTATGTACGTTGAAAATATTCTATGGATATTTTAATCAAATATCAAGTGTTATTATACGAGATGTGCTTTAATACGTGTACGAGGTATCTCATATAAGACATCTACTTTGTCAACACAATAAATGCATTTAACGTCATTTAACCTCATTCCCGTTGGCGTTGGGATTAAAATTGTGGTTGAATTATTAGTCCTCTATAATGAAAATCTTTAATAACATTTAAATGACCATTTCAGTAGTTCCTATTCTATTATGGTAATAGTATACCGTTAGAATAATTTAAATCCCTCCATGTTGACCAATTCATGATACAACAATACAACACCGCTATCGCACTCATTATAAAAGAACCTCGGCTCGTATCCCTTGCATTCTTATTGATCGACTCTTCATTTTTCAGGAACAAAAACATAATCACCACCACATCAACTGATCAACATCTGGGATTCTCTCTATTTTGTAAGATCTCTCTCTCTCTCTCTCTCTCTCTCTCTCTCTCTCTCTCTCTCTCTCTCTCTCTCTCTCTCATATGATATGCTTACTATTTTGCCACTTCTGTGTGATTGCCGTGAACTCGTTGAATCGATAACTTGTGTATTTAAATTAAGATTCCTCCGTTCGTTAGCTTGAATACCATCTCTTGCTTACAAATTCTCAATCAATTGTGCTGATTTCTTTCACAAACACACACACAGACAAAACATGACTGATGTAATAAATCGTTGGTCTTGGTGGAACATTTTCATTCTTTTTTATCAGAGAGTTTTTTTCTCTTTTGCTTTATTTATTCAAAGTCCTTTCTTTTATCTCTACGGTGTAGATTCCGATCTTTAACTCAATTCATGCAGCTTAAAGACGTGGGCTTCTTCTCTCTTCGTCTTTTTCTTTCTTTTCCCCACTAGGAAAAAAGTCGTCATAGAAGATTAACATTACCTTTATCTTTATATGCTTTTCAACCTTTCCCTAATTAAAGAAATTAAAGTAAAAACACAACCTTTTGTAAATTGTATCCCTTCGTTACCCTTTGGCCTTTATCACCCCTCCCCTTGATGTGCTCGTTTTCTTTCATGCTAAGTAAGTCTTCACACTCCTTACCTTACTCGTACTTAGTTTGTAGTTACATCACTACATCTGTCTCAACATTTCCTTTGTCTCACTCTCAAAACACAGATCAATCAATTCGCAAGATGAAGAAGCTTATTCTACTCCACTCATCATCCCTCCTTTATTACCTCCTAACCCTAACCCAGCCCGCCCTCGCCGACCTAACCGCCGAGGCAACCGCCCTGCTCCACTTTGCAGCCGCGGTCCCACACGGCCGAAGGCTCAACTGGGCCGACCCGAACTCGACCAGCTCGATATGCGGCTTGTGGGTCGGGATAACGTGCTCGACCGACCGCACTAAAGTCCACGCCCTTCGCCTGCCCGGTTTCGGCCTCTACGGGTCGATCCCGCCCGACACCCTTGGGAAGCTGACCGGACTACGAACCCTGAGCCTCCACTCGAACCGCCTGACCGGCGAAATCCCGGGAGACGTCCTCTCAATCCCGTCCCTACGCTCGGCCTACCTCCACCACAACGAATTCTCCGGCGAACTCCCACCGTCGTTCTCCCCCTTGCTCGCCGTCGTCGACCTTTCCTTCAATGCCCTTCGCGGGAAAATTCCCGACGCCGCCGCCCTTCCGAGGCTGAGCCGCCTGAATTTGAGCTACAACTCGCTAGACGGCTCCATCCCGCCTCTCATGTCGAAATTCCCGGCGTCGTCTTTTATAGGGAACGAGCGCCTGTGCGGGCCCCCGCTCGGCCCTTGCGCCGAAAATTCGCCGTCCCCTTCGCCCGAGAATTCGTCTTCGCCGAGGGAAAAACGGAGCTTGAAGACGGTCGTTGGCCTAGCCGTGGGCGGCGGCGTCCTTGCGCTGGTCGTTCTTACGCTGTGTGCGGCGCTGTTCTGTCTGAAGAAGAGGGGCGGCGGCGGCGAAGTAGGGACGACGGTGATAGTATCAAAGGCGGGGAATGTCGTCGGGAAGAACGAGAACTTGAAGTCGGAGGATTTCGGGAGCGGAGTGCAGGGGTCGGAGAAGAACAAGCTCGTGTTTTTCGAGGGGTCCTCGTTGAGCTTCGACCTCGAGGACTTGCTTAGGGCGTCGGCGGAGGTTCTCGGAAAGGGAAGCTATGGGACAGCGTATAAGGCCGTCCTGGACGAGTCGACGACGGTCGTGGTGAAGCGGCTGAGGGAAAGCGGGACTCAGAAGAAGGAGTTCGAGCAGCAGATGGAGGTCGTAAATAGGGTCGGACGGCGCGGGAACGTCGTGGGGTTGATCGCGTACTACTTTTCCAAGGACGAAAAGCTCCTCGTCTACGAGTACATGCCTTCAGGGAGCTTGTCCGCCGCTCTGCACGGTAGACGTTCTGTTCTGTCTTTTTTTTTTTATTTCAGCGTTTTTTGGGGTTCTTTTAGGCCGCATTTGGTTTGCGGAATTCGTGTGCTGAAAGTGATGCGGAAACTGTGGTGGTACTTCGCGTTTCGATGTACCTCTCGCACATTTGCTTTTCTTTTCCTTATCGAATTCCGCATATAAAATGTGGTGGTACACATTGAATCATTGTACATTACGCTTCACGTGTTGTACCATTCCATTTTTCCTTTTCTTTTCCACGTCAAAATCCGTAAACCAAACGGAGCCTAAGGGGTGCGTTTGGTACTCGGAATTCGATGTGGAAAAGAAAATAAAATGTGAAATTGGTAACACGGGAACGTGATGCACAATGAATCGATGTATATCACTACATTTTTCTTTCCTTTTCAGCATTGGATTCAGGATACGAGACGCATCTTAAATGATTGTTCGATTTTATTTAAACCGCGAAAACGAAACGCAGGCAATGCGGGGTCGGGGAGAAGTCCGTTAGATTGGGAAACGAGGCTCAGCATATCCCTCGGAGCGGCCAAAGGGTTAGCCCACATACATTCCGAGGAGGGGGATGGCGACGGCTCGTCGGGGCTCGTCCACGGCAATGTAAAGTCGTCGAACGTGCTCCTCGACTCGAACCTCGACGGCTCGATTTCGGACTTCGGGCTCACCACAATGATGAGCTACGTCCCGCCCATCAAGCACAGAGGTCCCGGCTATAGGGCGCCGGAGGTCATAGGCACGAGGAAGGTGACCCAAAAATCCGACGTGTACAGCTTTGGAGTGGTGCTCCTCGAAATCCTCACCGGGAAATCTCCCGTCGCCGGCGCCGGATACGACGACGTCGTCGACCTGCCGAGGTGGGTTCGCTCGGTGGTGAGGGAGGAGTGGACGGCGGAGGTTTTCGACGGCGAGATGGTCAAGTATGGGGGGAGCGCCGAGGAGGAGATGGTTCAGCTGCTGCAGATTGCGCTGGCGTGCGTGGCGAAGGTCCCCGACGCGCGGCCGGCGATGGAGGAGGTCGTGCGGATGATTGAGGATGTTAGAATGGCGGCGGACAGCAATAGGGTTTCGTCGGAGGACGGCGGCGGGAGGTCGAGGGATTCGAATGGTTATGGTGCTACGCCGCCGCCGTCGTCGTGAGTTTGGGATTGAATCTGTTCCTTTTCTTTTTTTGTTATTTTAATTTAACCTATATATTTTAGTGGTATTTTTAATTTCTTGGATAAAGACTATTGCCGTCCGTTGAATGTCTGTGAAGTTTGTGACGTGGACGTTGAAGAACAGTTAGAAGCCTTATACTTCGTCATAAAAACCTTTATTATTTTCTCCAATTATACAAGCGAAATTGGCCAAAATCAATATATAAAAACGTTACACACATTTCTTTCATTCAATGTGCAAACAAGTACAATAAAATTAAGACATCTATCTATCATTCGCTTTTTTTTTTCCCTTTCTTTTGGAAAGATAATTAACAACAACCATGAGAGACTGCAGCTTTAACAAGCAAAGAAAAGAGAGGAAACGGAGCAGAAAAGAAAGGGCTGTGATCACTTTCGAGTACATAAACATCCGAAGGTGGCCATTTCTTGATCATAGCTTCTTGTTGATGGGGCTTAACGACATTATCATGTGTCGTTTTGATATATATTCTTGGAACACTATCCATTACGTCTTCGTCGTAATCGTCCCCTAATTTGACGAACTTGGCATTTGTTAGTGCTTGAATTGGCCCTGGCCTGAGCAGCATTGATGCTAGAGTAGAATCCTAATCCATGGAATAGTAATAATAAAATAACCTTGTCATAAAAAAATTGGAACGTAATGAAATGGGAAATCGATTATGAACTATATTTACCTCATGTGGAGACATTTGGTAAATTATTTTTCTCTGAAATTCTTTTTTAATGCAGATGCTTGTCGGAGGAAGATCGTGTCCCAATCCGAACTCAATGTCATGAACATCTTCTAATTTACCGAAATCAGATAAATCGGGTACTCCCTTTGTGTTCAAAAATAAAAAAATTACATTATTTATTAGGCTACATAAGGAAGAAATATATAAAATATAATAATAAGTAGTTGCACACATATAAAAAACGAAATATAACTCAGCAATACCAACTTCGTTCGTGGACTAATTAATACACAATGATGATCTTTTGTATTCTTTCACGAGGGACAAATATCATTGTTCAGAAATCTTATCGTCTAACCTTCGATGATATATACTGATACTTCCAACTCATGACATCACACATGCACGTATGTTCCCATTTTATTTAGATCGCAAAAATAATATGTGCAAATATATATTAAATTTAGCCACAAGATAGAAAAAAAATAAATTAACTTACATCTCTAACATCTTCCTCAGTGACAAACCCTGATTTCAACATAGTCGCTGCAATAAACACAGCAAGCTTTATCTTCTTCTTCTTCCCAAATTTGTTCATCGCATCGCTTATGCTCAGCCCACCTGCGCTGTGCCCTACCAATATTACCTGCAAATAATATACTTATATGAAAATTATACGACTTTAATAATAACAAATATAAACACTTGCATAATATAATTACCTGCTCGTTTTCTTGCAGGGATGACAAGAAGTCAATAAGAGGCTTGTTGTAGTCGTCGAAGGCAAGGACGGCGTTAGGGTCATTTTGGTCAATTCCAGCGCCTTTGAGATCGAGGCAGGTGGCTCTATAGCCGGCGCCGTCCATGAGGCACTTTATCTTGTACCAACACCACGCGCCGCCGCCGACCCCATGAATGAACACAAAGTGTGTAATAACACTGCTATGATTATTGGAACTGTTTGATGTAATATTTTCTTCCATATTTTCCGTATCATGGGCTATTTTTGCAGAGGCGCTTTCCTCACCCATGGATGTGATGATATGATATTATTGTGATAGCTATCTATAATTATCCTTGGTTTTGACTTGTGGGGCTTTTGCGCACACGCAGTGGGTGGTGTGTGTGTGTAGGTTTAGATTAGATTGCCTTGCCTATGTATATATATTATTATATATGTGAATGCGATGAATATAGCTGTCTATCTTTTGTAAAACTTTGGAATAGTTCCGAGGTGTCATAGTGCGTGTTAATTTGTACGCATTATTGCATCATGATGCTTCGTGGGCCTCGACCTAAATCTTTTCTTTAGGACAGGTTTGTGTTTCTATTTTTTATTTATTTTCATCAAAATCGTTGATAACTCTCAAAGTCTCAATATCATCTCTCAAGTAATATCATATACATATATATATTGGTCAGCTTTTTGTCACGTTGTCTGTCTGTTTACAACACAGAAATTACTTTATGTGCTTTATTTTTATTGGTATATGTATGTGTTAAATGTATTTAGTAGTATAAAATGTCCGGAAATACATTTATCGAATCCAAGATATAGTTAGTAGTATTAGTTGACACACATATAGTATGAACATATCAAATACTAAATGGACATTTTTATCATACTTAGGTGTGATGTAACTATCACCATACTTATTTTCAGCCGAATAATATGTATATATATGTCCGTCGCATTCGTATGATAGGAGCTATTGGCTGGAATAAACTATGAATTCAACTTTGAAATTTTCAACATTGATATGGACACATAATCCTAAATTATAAATCTGAAACCCCACATTGTAAAAAAAAATGACCTAATAAGATAACTTAATTTTTGTTTTTAATTTGTTTCGCCACGCCGGCGTAACACTTTGAAAGATAACAGTGAATTGTTATTTCTAACTTATACAATTAAGCTCAAAACCTAACCAAAAAATCAAAACCTTGACATACAACTTGACATATTATTATTTTTTTTTTCCAAATGTTTATAATAAATCAACTCAAATTATTTGAAGAAATCCACATATATATAAATATCAATTAAATCATTTTCAAAGCAACAAACTCTTCTTAGTGGGAAAAGAGGCCCTCTCTCATCTCTGTCACGCACTAGGACGGAGACAAATACACGATGTGGGAATGGGATGATCCCACTTCAAATGTATTCCTTTTATTTTATTCATTTCACTTTCATTGGGGGAAAATAAACAAATATAGACTAGTAAAGTAACACGATGGATTTGATTGAATTGAGAGATTCATTTATCTTTTTCTCTCGCATTTTGATGCTGAGACATGTCTTGTTTTGCTTAACCATACGTGCATGGAATACTCAACCCAGCAGCACATGATGTGTGCCAATAGTGAGTGTACTTTGCTTCTTCTCATCCATCCTTTTTTGCCATCCTTTTTCCTTTTTCCATGTTACTCACACCTTTCTAGGGTTGTCAACGGGGCGGGTTCGGGGCGGGGATCTAATCCCCGTCCCCGTCCCCGCGATGCATTCGGGGACAAAACTGTCCCCGTCCCCGTCCCCGCCGGATCCCCGCGGGGCGGGGATTCCCCGCGGGGATTCATATTTTTTTAAAAAATATAATATTTTTAATATAATGTATAAATTTGGCTATTTCTTGTTATAAATATTATATAAATTATAATTTTTAAATATTATTTGTATTATTTTAATATTATTTAATCTATTTTTGATATTATTTTATTATTATTTAAATTATAATTTAAAATTATATATATTTTAATATATAATATAGGTTCGGGGCGGGGCGGGGAACGGGGCGGGGATCCCCGCAGGGAAAAATCAGTCCCCGTCCCCGCCCCGCGGGGATAAAAACTCGGGGATTCCCCGCCCCTTTCGGGGCGGATCCCGGCGGGGACGGGGAATCCCCGCCCCACTGCCATCCCCTACACCTTTCATTTCTTATATATATATATTATATGCTCTATTATTATTAGCAATATATCTACACCATAATTATGGAGATATGAATGTGTTGTCTATTCACAATTGAGTGTTGGCTCAATATATAATCATCGATATATGTACATACAAGATAACTTAAATCATGAATTCGACTAAGCCTAAATTATAGAGGTAATTGATATCAAGTATAATGATAATTGATATCAATGATTGGGTAAATCATTGCCATAATTATTCATATGGGTAATAGTGGGACATTTTAGCTTCATCGCTAGTCCGTGGCATGTAGTCAATAGACCGTTGTTTAATTGAAGCTTCATCAAATAATTCATATGGTTGGCACTTCTTGAAATTGAATAATGATCGTCCAACGTATTTTCTTATTATAGAACTACTTGATTTATATTGTTTGTCATAATGCTGTATAGACTTTTCTTCTCTTTGTGTTCTGATGTGTGTTGTTATCATATGACATATTCTTTATCATCTCAACTAGTATATTTAGCACAATGTGCAAAAATACAAATTTAATTATATATATTAATAATAGAATGAGGTGGTTATTATGAGTTTTAAAGGTACGTGATTTAATAAGTATTTTTTTTTTAATAATTGATATACTAAATAGAATGGAGTGGGTATTATGAGTTAATAGTAACTAAAGTCTTTGCTTGACCAATTCTGACAGACCAATTTATAGTTTTTATCCTCCTCAGGCTCTTTATATAAGACTATCGATAATAATTGACTCAGTAACCATTGTTTGAATAAAATCCCTCATTTTTGCTAATTAGGAAATGTCGTCTTACGCCAGTAATTTAATTGGTCTTAAAAAAATTGACAATAATAATTAATTTTTTAGAAATAATAAAACGTAAGTAAATTTACTTAAAAAATGGACCTGATTTGAATAAAAGTAGGCGGGAAACGTGGGCCCACATATAGGGATTGATGAGAGAGAACACTATTTCACACACTTTTCAATTTCCAACAAATCCATTGTCGACATTTGAGGGGTTTTCCTCTCAACCATTTCTGCTTGTGTTCATTCTTCATCTTCAGATATCAAAGCTAGCACGAGCAGGTAGGGACTAGGGGATTCAAATCTCGTTGTTTTTTGGTAATTTTTGGCAAGCCTTGCTCGTTCGATTTGCATCTTGCTGAGCTCTTTCTGTTAGATTTAGGCTCGGTAGCACATAATTCGAATCGGTTATACGCTTATACTCGCCATCGTGTATCTATGTTTGTTGATGGTTTGCCTCCTCTACAAAGCTAAGCTCTTTACTGCTTCTATAGTCCTTGCCGTTTGCTTTTGTAGTTGTTGATAGTTGTGTGTGTGTGTGTGTGTGTGTATGTGGATCTGTAAAAGTCCGTTTAAATTTTCACCGATGTTCATATATTTGTATCTATTAAATCAGGGCAAATATGGAGAAAGAATTGAAGTTCGATTCACCACGCTCCAAGAGTCAAATGCTCCTAGAGAATTCTGATTGGCTCGCAGAAAATGTCAAGGGTACAGTGTTGGCACGATTTGTTTTTCTCTACCTTCTTCCATTGCTGATATGGATTATGTAAGCTATCGCTATATCATCTAAATGCTTTGGTTGAGGCCAAATATCCAAGAGCGCTTAGCAATTTGTTAAGTGGTAGATGATAGCACTGGAAAATCGATACTGATTCGAACTATTTATTGCAGGATTAGATCAGAGTCTCGAAGACATGATTGAGTTAATCAAACATGATGATGGCCTTTTGGAAGACGGCGGCATTGCGAAGCAGAATGAGTTGATTGCTTATATAAAGGAAATCTCCAAAAGGCACCATTCGCTCTCGGACCGCTATGAAAAGTTAGCAGGAGAGTTCGGTACTTATGTTCAGACAGAAAAAGGAATAAACGGTTCTGAGAAAACTACAGCCTGCTCTCAAAGCCCTTTGCAGGTAACTCCAGACAAAAAGATTCATATGCAAGATGCTGAAGTCCAAGTGGTTGATTCTGATTTATGTCCTAGTTCTGGTAATGGAATTTCGGACACAACGCCGAACGAAGGTTCTGAAACTTCATTTGTGTCGTCAGATACCGATTCTGAAACTAACTACCAAACTCCTTACGGGCATTCACTTTCGCGTTCGCATGCCAAAACAGTAAAACATGAAACGGCAGATTTGGCTAGTGACTCATCTGATGTTGATAGTGCGACGACAATTCAAGGGCACTTGCACGAGTTAAAAGGAGTTGGTGAAAATGCCTTGAATCTAAAACTTGAATTGGCTGAGGAAGAAATCACCAAATTAAGGAACCAACTACAGAATAAGGAAGCCGCTCTGGTCAAAATGGGCAGTCTAGAATTCGAGCTCGAGTCAATGAAGAATAAGATAAAGCTGCACGAGGCAGAAAGGGAAAATGAAAACGCAAGATCGTTGGCCCTTCAAGGACAAATTGTGGACTTGGAAACCAAGCTCGAGGCAGAGAAGAAACAAGTACTTGACCTCAAGGACGTTATTACAGAGTACTCGAAAAACCTGTCTGACCGTGACTCTGAAATAGAAAAACTGAAAGCCGAGCTACAAGATAACACGGGAAGTTTTGCTTTGGAGAAATGGCAATTAGAATCTTGCATTTCTAAGTTGCAAGAGGATCTCAGTTCCCATGAAACGAGAGCCAAGGAACTCGATGCTGAGCTCGAGCTGTTATACGTAAGGAATAAAACCAAAGAAGCCGAAAAGGCTGAGATGGAATCGAATCACCAAGCCCTCAGAAAAGAGTGGGAGGATCAAGCCGAGGCAGAGAACCGCAAGACAAACGAACTATTCGGAACTTTAACCGATAAGCTCGAAGGTCTAGACCTGAAGTGCAACCAGCTACTCGACGAGAGAGATGAGATTATGACAAAGGTACAGTCTCTCATGGCCGAGATAAAAGTTTACGAACAACATTTTCGGGCTTTGGAACAGAACGCACTTGATCTACAGTCCGAAAACAAGCATCTAGTCGCCGAGTCTGAAGACACGAAGAAGCTTATATTCGAACTAAATTCGAGAATCGAGGAGCTGGAGAAAGAAGTGGGAATGCAGCGCAGTGTCATGACGGAAAGGGGTGAGGAGAAAAGGGAAGTCATAAGGCAACTGTGTTTTGCCATTGATCACTACAAAAGTGCGTACGAAGAACTTCGCGGAGCCACACGCAGGCGGCGCACATCTCCTGCCTAGTAGCTTTATGCCTCCTACAAATTATCTGTGAGTTGGGGTTTTTCGTATGTTTGTTTGTCAAGATATTAATTTTTGTTTTCTCTTCATTGGTTGTGAATCCTGCTTGGTTCTGTTTCTCGACCAGGGCTTATATAGCAGTCGTCTCATTGCTTGTAAGCTGTGAATCGTTTTCATTTTGAATATTGGGGTGATGTTATAATGTGTGTTTTGCTTATGTTTCGGACATCAAAATGTGAATGTATTTTGTTGTATATCTGGAAATTGTTGGGGTCAATTCTGTTGGCTAACTGGACCGTTAAGCTTATCTACATCCAAGGAAAATGTTAAAGACTAGTTTATATGACTATGGCTTGCAAGATGCATCACAAACTCACTCCCAACAATAACAACAAAAATTTTGCTCTCTCGAGCTAGATATATTTCAGATAACTTATCAATCATTCAAACTTAGTTTGACTGTGAGATATATATATGTATAATATAATCAACCCATTAAGTGGTTTCCAGGTACTATACATTTTTTCAACACCCCGTAAAAGCTTACCTCATGAACAGTAAGTAGTATTGTTATCTCCTGATCCTTTGGTTGGAGACGACGTTTATCCTCTGATCACGCAGCATATTCAAATTTGGAGCGAGGAGTCGAGTGTATCGGTCGAAATAAAGAAGCTGCTTCATAAGAAGAGCAAACTCACGGGGAAACCTCAGACCATACGATTCACTCACTCGGACCTAAACAGAATCACAACAGTCGTCAGTGGGTCGATCGAAAGATAGATCCATGAAAAAATGAGATCAGAGCGAGGCTGTTGGATAGAATCAATTGATTAAACACAAGGATTTATGACGAATAATACCAAAAAACTTCAATATTTTGTTCGGAAAAAGAGAAAAAGGTTTTTATTTTGTTCGGTAAGGCAAGTTAGGGGGGTGACGGTTTCACGACACCCAACTTACAGCTACAGGTTACAATTCAAGGACAAGATTTTAGGTTGTGATGCACTGTGTCCTTAAATGTAGCCCATAAGTTGGGTGCCCTGAAAGTGTCAACCCTCAGTTTACGGGACAAAAAGAAAAGTAGTTAAGCCCTCAAAAAATTAAAAACAAAAAAAGGTTATGATACCAGATCAAGAAACAGTGCATTCATCTGTCTCTCGTCGAAGACGACATTCGCAGCAACAGCAGTTGCATTTGTGTTAGGTTCCCTCGCGGCGGCAACAATGATTTCTGTATCAAACTCCTGCAATGGACAGCGCTCGTTACTTAATTTGCGAGACGTATATTATTCGCTGACAACACTCGTGTAAGTTTTTGGACAAATGGATTTCTTTCCACCAGACGAAAGAAATGATGAGCGAAACGTAGAAGGTTAATTGCTTGCCTGTATGGAGGAAAATATCTTCCTCAAATCTCGTGCAAAGGCCTTGGAGTCAACGTCAGTGCTTGTAGCGCCCATATCAATCAAGGAGGAAGCCATGGATTCGTATTCTTCGGTTGCTAGCGACTGAAGAAATTCCTCCATCGCTGTCCACGTTTTTGGAGAAATTCGCCCGACAATACCTGGGTTCCGGAATTGAATTTGTTTTTATCTCGCGATCCATGATGGAGACATATAATGAGCTTATCACCGTAATTCAGAAAATAACGGAGGAAAATTCAATATTAATCGGTAAAAAACAAGAGCTTGATGAGCTGCACTATACCGAAATCAAGGAATCCAATACGACCATCACGTAGTAACCAGAGATTTCCTGCGTGTACATCAGCGTGGAATGTTTCACAAGCGAGCAAGCTCCCGAACCTAAAGGGTAGATACGTATTGGAAAATAACGTCTAGGGCAGAGAGCAAGTGAACTTTTAGTAACTTATACAGTCTCACCAGACATTTAAAGCGGTTATAAGACTAGCCTCTGGGTTTGGAACGAGTGAATTGATGGAGTTCAAGTCAGTAAGAGGAACTCCATAGAGTCTCTCCATTGTAAGAACCCGTCTACTACTGTACTCTTGGTAGATTTTAGGAGCTGTTGCCTGCCTTTCAAGTCCCATGGTTTCGAGGTATCTCCTGAAAGACTCAACATTAGAGGCCTCTTTTGTGAAGTCTACTTCTTCAAGCATAGACTCCCGTATGTCTTTCACTATAGCAACCTAGGAACCCATATACTAGAGTCAGGTGATTATGTGAAAAGGAAATATCTTTACAAAAGGAAGAAAATAGAGCAATAGGAAAGAAAAAAAAGATGAGTGTTATGTTAAGACAGTAACAAGAATGGGGAAGGAATAGAAAAGCAGCAGCAGATATTTGTGGGTACCAAATTTAACCAGGGCATGCAACTTATATATGATATTAAGCTTGCGTTTTGATACGGAGATTTAATGGTCGGAAGTATTATGAATAGAATTCACATAACAGAAAAGAATAAATTTAAAGCAATGAAAAAATCAGAAGATGCATCATATGAGCTTCCCCAGGTCAACATGTTATGACTACTTTTACAGCAATCACTCACAAAACATACCAGAGATGCTCTGCTTAAATCTGGACTAAAAAATTCCAAGACGCGTGTGACAATATATACGAAGTTCAAGTCTGCCACCAAGATATCTTCAATTCCAGGTTTAAGGACTTTTATGACAACATCCTCCTGGGTTCCTCTTATCCTAGCACTGTGAACCTGTAGAGAAATACACTTCAGTCTATTTTTTTTTGCACACATTTCTTAAATTGTAGCATTGACATAGAAGCAAATAGGTTGTTTAAAAAATAAAGGAATTGAAAAACAGTGGTAAAACTATACGAACCTGTGCTATGGAAGCAGAAGCCAATGGTGTAGGATCAACATATTCAAATACACTGTCGATTGGCTTGCCCAACTCCTCACGCAATATTGCTTGAATCTCTTGGAAGGGA
Source organism: Craterostigma plantagineum (assembly GCA_027422505.1). NCBI lineage: Eukaryota > Viridiplantae > Streptophyta > Magnoliopsida > Lamiales > Linderniaceae > Craterostigma > Craterostigma plantagineum. Next base: position 23,072,266 of record JAPQWV010000010.1, on the reverse strand, counting down.
ACAGCGGGAGCTCTGTCAAAGCAGTACTGAAACTCCTTGACAAACTCCGAGGGAAATAGTGTTGGCGCTGATGCAATGAACTGTATATACACGAAAAATTTGATAAGCAGAGGACTATAATTAAATGAATACACATCCACAGAGGATCTGCATTGCATGCGAAAAAACAAGCAGAAAAGAATGTCCGAGATATGTTAAAAAATATACAGAGACAGGCACATCGTACACAGAATTGGAAGAAGCATCCTTTCACTTACTTGGCCCAATTTAATATATGTTGCTCCCAAGCGTTCAAATAATTTCCTCAAGTAAAGGGGCGATAACAATCCAAGCTGGAAGTCACTAGCTAATCCACCAGATGTATTCGCTGTCTGAAGAAGATGCAAAAACAATACCATTCGTTCATAATCCACAGATGAACAAAAAAAAGTCGATTTTGATCATAACGATAAAAAAAACTAAAGTATAGATCAAGAAATAGGTGGAAGAAGTTTCTATGGCAAGCTTGACATAAGAAACACAGTGATTCTACCTGTAAATCTTAAATGATAATGGAGTTACCCAGCTAACAAGACACTTTGCTTCCACCATAAACATTATGGAAAAAGAAGTGAGTGACCTACCCTAGTACCCTACATATGCTGAAATGCAAATACAACTACAGAACAAGAGACTCACAACACTACCTTAGAAGCATCAGCCAACCACTCACTACCAACGCCAATAACTGCTTGAATTCCTTGGGCCAGTCTAAGAGCTCCACGGGGACCTGTACTGATTGATGTCTGGACAATATCCTCGACAAGTTTCGGCAAATTCTGGATACTGTCTGAGATAGAAATAATACTTTGTGAGTATGAAACATACAACATAATTCTGACACTAATGCCAAGATAAATGGCCAGTGTACACATAATACAATAAGAAGAAAATCCAGGCGACAATTCAATCAGCACAAAGCGTAACATTGAATCCAGTCTCTAGACGTGGAAACAGTCAAGCCATAAGTTTCTATTCTCTATGAATAAAGTTCTTTCTCTAGACGTGAGTTGCAGTTCGTCATAAAGACAACACACAGCACACATACCTACACCAACTCAGTACATATGATTATCCTACACGTAAAATCGGATAAAAGTACCTTGAAGGCGAGTGTTGAAGATGTCCTGAGACTGCGAGTACCGAGAATATATCTTGCGACCGTAGCGCACGTTCCTGGTCGATATCTTTACACATAAAGGCAACTGCAGCAACAAATTAAAGAAAAAAAAAAAAAGAAATCATCCGTTAAATGCTTCATGAAAGCTCTTTGGCTTCCAATTGCAAGAACACATAAACACGCACAAAACACGAAACGGCAAACCTGAGAACGATTGATCAACGGTAAACCGCAGTAAGAAGCGCCTCTGAACACCGTCATTCCAGCTATCATTCTTATCGCTATTGTCGAAATTTTACTATCGATCGTTTAGAAAAAGGATAACTAAGCTGGATTTCAGCTCAGCACTCAGCAGCTTGGGGACTCCTGACAACTGGGATTGAAGATTGGCAAGCAAACGTCACACGACGTCGTTTTGGTTTTCGCGGGGAGTACAAGGAAAAAAAGGCCAAATACAAAAGAAATCTTTCCTAGAAACACGTGGCAAGAACATAACTACTAGTTTTCTTGGGTTGGGCCGTCATGATAATCGTAATTCGTAAGATTGGGCGCTCACGTGCGCTGAACTAGTTGATTACATGCCTAAATATAATGGATAAATAGCAATATCATAAAACTCCTTGACTTACCTACCGAAGTGGGTATAACCAACTCCTATTAAAAAAATAACATGTGTAATTTTTATTTAGTGAAACACGTATGTGGTGTTTTAACATAGTGAAGGTAGGGCGTAATGTGCAACGTGTCGTTTTCTGAGCGGAGTTGGATTATAATCAATTGGGTAGGAAAGAAAAAACCATTATAAAATACCGTCCAATTAAAACGCGCTCATAAACTGATTGGCTCACCCTTTTTGAATGCTCTATATACACTATATAAGATTGAATGCTATACTAGTTTCGTCTTTAACGCACGTCTAATAGCGGATGTATGACTAGAGTAAATAATCTATTCGAGAAGGGGTTTTTTAATTAAATAATTAAAAGGTACGCGCGGAGACGGTTTCATTTTAATACAATCCTCATACGAGTTCGATTGATTGATAGCGTTTTTAGATCTGCGCAGCACAGCGCACTTGTTTGTTTCCATCCGTAGCAAAATTAACGCGCGTTCGAAAGCGCGTGCGATGATCTACAGACAGAAAGTGTGGCCCAAATCAGTCATCAGAGATTCAGATTACAGACGGAAAAAATACAACCTTGAAATTACCGCTCGCTAGTTCCCCCAAAATCTCCTCATGCTCTTCGTGGGCGAAGACTTCGACGGCGATCGTAACATTCCCATACTCCTCCTCTTGCTCCACCACCATCCTCTTGGCGGAGAAGACCACGGAATCCCTAACATCATACAAAGTAATCAACCTAAGCGACGGAATATCTCCGACGCCCGGCGGCAGCTCCTCCAAAAACAAGTCGTCCCATATCAAAATCCTCTCCAGGCAAGGAAAGCACGCGCCGTCCGCGTCCCACCGCTTCAAACCATCACAGCGCAACATCTTCAGCTGTCCCAGGAGGCGAAACCCTCCTTCCGCCGGAAACCACCCTCCTCCGGCGAAGGAGACCTTCGCCAGCCCCAGCACCTCAAGAAACGCCAGGCAGCCGCCGACCGCCGCACTCAACCCTTCGTCCCATTCCACGCCCCACAAGCTCAGCTTCGTCAGGTGACGCAGGCGCAACACGCCGCCCAACCATTCACGCCGCCTAGTCCACGTATAGAACTGAATCGACAGATACTCTAGATTCTTCAGACGGCCGAGGTTGTCCAAACAGAAAGCTTCCCCCATCGAGTCTTCATCTTCCACGGAGTAAAAAACGCTCAGTTCCTTGATATTAGGGATCCTCTCCACCACCTCTTCGCTGAACTTGAAATTCTTAACCATACGAAGGGTTTGAAGATTCTCCAAAACCAGCCGCGGCCACCGCTCGCCGGGATCTGGGATACTTATATAGTGTGCATGGACATGCCTCAGCCTCGGCTTACTCCATATGTCGAGCACTGTCTCTGAATCTTGGTCGAAGACTAAAGTCTGTAGGTTCCAAGCCATCGACCATATGGGAGGGACAACAGTCGCATTAGGATTCAGTCGAAAGAATCTCAAATTAACCATCGGGCAAACATCTTCATGAAGAAAGATAAAAGTGCTAGGCTCGACACCTGCAACTATCCTCAGTAGCCGAGCTGAGCTTAAGGGTATAAACAGACAGCTTTCTGACGCACCGTATATGTAAGAACGCAGAAAAGGGGCTGAACAACAAGGCGTGAAGTTATAACGGGGCGCGTTGTCCTGTTTAACATGGGTGGCAATACGTCGTTGGCTTACAGTAATGCTGCATCGCAGATTATCGACAGTAGAGAAGATGGAGAAAAAGCCTTCCTTTTGCGCTTCTCTCAGGCAAAGGTCCCTTAAGAGGTCGTGGACGGTGCAGTACTTTATCTTCCCTCGAGACCCACGCTCGTCGACTAATATGAGGTTCCTCTCTATGAGGTCGTTCAGGTAATCTTCTCCGACGACTTCCAAGAATTTCCCGGCAATGGGTTTGAGAAATCCCTCGGCGACCCATAGTTTGACGAGGTGGGAGGCATGGATTCTTCGATCTTCGGGAAGACTCCCATGTAGAGAAAACATGGCTTTAGATGAACGGGCAAGTGTGTGTAACTATAGTTCAGCGTTCTCAAGCAATGCTCGTCTTCCTCGGAGTTTACGATGGAGCTCAAATTTTCTGCGACGTACTTCCAATAATCTTCGGTCATGGCAGACTTTGCCAAGAGCCCTGCGATGGTGACGATCGACAGAGGAAGACCTCGGCATTTTCTTGCGATCGTCCTCCCTATGGCTTCCAAGTAGGGAGGGCAGATTTTGTCGGGAAACGCCTTTTCGCAGAGTAGATCCCAGCTTTTATCCTCGTCGAGAAGGTTCAGTCTGATTATATGAGAATTGGGGCCGGCCAGTTCAGTGCCTAATTTCGACAAACGCGTGGTGAGAATGATCCTAGTTCCGTTGTTGTTCTCAGGGAAGAAGGGTTTCACCTTGTCCCAAGCATCGATGCTCCACACGTCGTCCAATACGATGAGATACCTTCTTCCGATGAGGGTTTGGTACAGCCGAACGCCTAACTCTTCTTCGGTTCTGTTCTTCAGATCTTCTTCACTGCTGCTGTGGTTTTTCAGACAGCCAAGGATTTCGATGAGGACTCCACGCGCGGTGAATTCTTGGGATATCGTTGCCCACGAGCGCGTGTGGAAGTGGTCCGAGATGAGTTTTTTGTAGTAAATATTTCTGGCGAGCGTGGTCTTACCAGCGCCGCCCATGGCTACAATTGGGATTATATCTCTTCTTGAATTGTTTCGAGTCAGTCGGTCCATGATTTCAATTGAGACATCGTCGAAGCCCACCATGGTGTCGGCGCCGGCGTCGGTGTTGAGGTGAGGAGGAGGAAGGGATGAAGGCCTAGGCGGCGGCGGCGCCTGATGGTTTTCTTCAGATCTCAGCTTCTTCTTTGTGAAATCTATCGCCTCTTTGTCGATAGACTCCATTTCTTGGATGACCCTCTGAAGACCTTCGAAGAAGTCGGCGGAATCAGCTCTGTTTTCTGATACACCGTCTGAAGCAATCAGAATCTGGGATTCGATTAGATCTTCTGCTGCATAAGCAGCGTCTGCTATTCGACTCGCGAAAGCTTGAATCTCTTGATGGGAGTGAAAATCTTCAAGAAAACCTTGCAAAGAGATGATATTTTCGGCGAGAGATTTGCCCTGTTTTTGGTCGAGAGACAGTGGAGGAGGGTCGGGGCTATGCTTTATCACCTCTATGAGATCCATGAGAGAAACAAGAGCTGCATAAGCCGCCGCCATGGATATGGTGTGGAGCTTCACTGAGGATAGGTAGTTGATTGTGTTGCGAAATAAAAACCACGTAGAAAACACGTAGAAATTTTATTATTGAGTTAAAAAAATAGGATTATTTATAACCTCTCAATCTAGAAAACACACACTATCTCTTTGTACTAGTATTTTCTTGTACAGCCAATGCGTTTGCTTAAAATATACCATTGAAATTATTTTAAATTTTAAAATCATAATATCTACTGTTTAAGATGAAATATAAATTTAAAATATATAATAAAAAAGAAACTTAGTTTTAGAAGCATAAGTACGTAAAACAAAAAATTAAGAGTGATATGAAAATTACTTAATTAATTAAATTATAAATCAGGAACTAAATTGCTAACAATTTACAGACCAAATTGAGCAGTTTTTATCCATCCCTCACCAATTATATGGTAGTATAGATAATTAGAGCTAATACCGAACAAATTCTCGTTCGTTTTCTTCTTTCTCTCTGGTTTGTGGTGTGTCTTATATCGCATCTACTCTATGCTGTTTACAGGGAAAAGCCTAAAGTAATATAATTATAATAATATTATAATTACATAATAATAATATTATTATATTGCCTAGAACCGCGTGAAGAGACGCACGCGTTTCAACACGCCTTTTTCTTCGGTCGTCGTTTCGCTTGGCAGTGGCACGCAAGTGTTGGACCTTTTGGGTCCACTGAGGTATTACCCAGAATCTTGGTTTGTAAAAATTTGCTGGGCAAAATAATACTCTTGATATTTTCTTCCTTTCTTCTCCTTTTTGAGAAAAATATAATCATCTACAGAAAAACTTAACCATGGTAAAAATACCACCACGTTAAACACCAATTGCGCTTCAAATGACGTTAGATTTACAACGTCTGGGTGAAAAAGAAGAAAAGCAGAGTTGCTCCAAACCAAAAAGCATACATCATAAGAGTGGAAAAAGATTCGTCGTAAATTGTCAAACAGTCTTAAGGAGTTTTACCCTTCTTCAGGCTATGAATCTTTATCTTTAGTCGCAGGCCGAGGTAGTCTGCTATGAAGGCTTTCGTCGACAATCTTGTAATGCCTAGCGAATTTCTGATGGATCATCCCAGCATACCTATCAACGTGGTTTTCGAATCTGTCGTACAAGGCTGGAAGTGTAATCGAAAAAATAATTCCTGCGGTAATCGAATCCAACGAAACCAGTGTTAGAGAAAGAACTAGAACTGTGTCAAATGTTTCTGAGGGCACATCAAAAAGAAGCAAATTGCTCGGTCATAGCAAACCCAACATACCTATATACGTGAAAGTGGCGAAAGATATCAGGTTACCAATCACTGATAGGAGCCACAGAGCAATGACAACCTGGATTTTTACATCAGACCAGTGAAAGTTCTTTCTTTACTCGGTATTTTTTAGCGACCAAAGGGGGAGATTGAATTCAACACAATAGAGACCAATAAAGTAGGACAGTTAAATAAATCGACTAACCACGAAGAACAATCTGAAGTCCTTGCCAAAAGTTATGTCGTGAGCCATGAGCAGCATGTAATTGACTTTGGCACGAAACGAGGCAGCAGCGTTGTTTACCATTTCTTCGGATAGAACCAATCCAGGCAGGGTCTGGATTTGCCTGAAGTAGCAAAAAAAGGCATCCTTAATGATTCGATAGGAAAAAGATAAAAGCCTGCTACTCGAACTTCGAAGGCTAGCAAATCTGAACTTATCCATTAATGAAGCATAGTTTGCTCGTAGAAACAGCAAGACAACTAGAATCAGGAACACATCAGAACAAAGGGAAAGGAATCACCAAGCCCTCAGAAAAGAGTGGGAGGATCAAGCCGAGGCAGAGAACCGCAAGACAAACGAACTATTCGGCACTTTAACCGATAAGCTCGAAGGTCTAGACCTGAAGTGCAACCAGCTACTCGACGAGAGAGATGAGATTATGACAAAGGTACAGTATCTCATGGCTGAGATAAAAGTTTACGAACAACATTTTCGGGCTTTGGAACAGAACGCACTTGATCTACAGTCCGAAAATAAGCATCTAATCGCCGAGTCTGAAGACACGAAGAAGCTTATATTCGAACTAAATTCGAGAATCGAGGAGCTGGAGAAAGAAGTGGGAACGCAGCGCAGTGCCATGACAGAAAGGGCCGAGGAGAAAAGGGAAGCCATAAGGCAACTGTGTTTTGCCATTGATCACTACAAAAGTGCGTACGCAGAACTTCGCGGAGCGTATCTCATGCGCAGGCGACGCACATCTCCTCCTGCCTAGTAGCTTTTATGCCTCTTTACAGATTATCTTTGAGTTGGGTTTTTTCGTATTTTTGTTTGTCAAGTTATTAATTTTTGTTTGCTCTTCATTGCTTGTGAATCCTGCTTGTTTCTGTTTCTCGACCATGGCTCATGCAGAAGTCGTCTCATTGCTTGTAAGCTCTGAGTCATTTTCATTTTGAATATCGGGTGATGTTATAATGTGTGTTTTGCTTATGTTTGGGACATGAAAATGTGATGTATTTTGTAGTATAACTGGAAAAAGTTGGGGTCAATTCTGTCAGCTAACTGAACCGTTAAGCTGATCTACATCCAAGGAAAATGTTAATAACTAGTTTGATATGACTATGGCTTGCAAGCTGCATCCACTCTCAACAAATAAAATTAAAATAATTGCCCTCTCGAGCTTAGATATATTTCGGACAACTTACAAATCATTTAAACTTAGTTTGAATGTGTGATGTGTGTATGAATATATCATATAACTTTTGCTTTCCATATACTATACTATACATTTTTCAATACCCCGTGAAAGCTTACCTCATCAATGGTAAGTAGTATTGTTATTTCCTGATCCTTTGGTTGGAGACGACGTTTATCCTCTGATCACGCAGCATATTCAAATTTGGAGCGAGGAGTCGAGTGTATCGGTCGAAATAAAGAAGCTGCTTCATAAGAAGAGCAAACTCACGGGGAAACCTCAGACCATACGATTCACTCACTCGGACCTAAACAGAATCACGAAAACAGTCGTCAGTGGGTCGATCGATGCTCTAAGATAGATCCGTAAAAAAAAAAGTGATCGGAGCGAGGCTGTTGGATAGAAGCAATTAAACATAAGGATTAATGACGAATAATACCAAAATTTCATATTTTTGTTCGGTAAGGGGGGGGGGGGGGGGGGGGGGGGGGGGGGGGTTTCCTTTGGTAACGGTAAGTTAAGAGGGTGACGCTTTCACGACCCACCCAAGTTACAGCTACAGTTTGCAATTTAAGGACAAGATTAGGTTGTGTCCTTAAATTGTAACCCATAAAAGTTGGGCGTCGTGAAAGTGCCAACGCTCAGTTTACGGGACAAAAAAAGTAGTTAAGCCCTCAAAAAATTAAAAACAGAAAAAGGTTACGCTACTAGATCAAGAAACAGTGCATTCATCTGTCTCTCGTCGAAGACGACATTCGCAGCAACAGCAGTTGCATTTGTGTTGGGTTCCCTCGCGGCGGCAACAATGATTTCTGTATCAATCTCCTGCAATGGACAGCGCTCGTTTACTTAATTTGTGAGGCGTATATTACACTCGTGTAAGTATTTGGACAAATGGATTTCTTTCTACCAGACGAAAGAAATGCTGAGCGAAATGTAGAAGGTTACTTGCTTGCCTGCATGGAGGAAAATATCTTCTTCAAATCTCGTGCAAAGGCCTTGGAGTCAACATTTGTGCTTGTAGCGCCCATATCGATCAAGGAGGAAGCCATGGAGTCGTAGTCTTCGGTTGCTAGTGACTGAAGAAACTCTTCCATTGCAGTCCACGTTTTTGGAGAAATTCGCCCGACAATACCTGGTTGGAGACTTTTTATTTTTATTTTTGCTCTCGCTATCCATGATGGAAACATATAATGTACTTATCGACATAATTCAGGAAACAACAGAATCAAATGTAATAAAATTCAGGAAACATATAATGTACTTTTTTTTCTGTCTCCATTGCTTGTGAATCCTGCTTGTTTCTGTTTCTCGACCGGGGCTTATATAGCAGTCGTCTCATTGCTTGTAAGCTCTGAATCATTTTCATTTTGAATATTGGGGTGATGTTATAATGTGTGTTTTGTTTATGTTCGGGAAATGAAAATGTCAAGTATTTTGTTGTATAACTGGAAATTGTTGGGGTCAATTCTGTTAGCTAACTGAACAGTTAAGCAGATCTATATCCAAGGAAAATGTTAATAACTAGTTTGATACGACTATGGCTTGCAAGTTGCATCACACACTTCACTCTTAAAAAGTAAAATTAAAATAATTGCCCTCTTCATCTTAGATATATTTCAGACAACTTACCGATCATTTAAACTTAGAATGTGTGATGTGTCTTTATATATCATACTCCCTCCGTCCCAAACGGTTATGGACATTTGGGGTATGACACGGTTTTTAAGAATTGAATATTTTAATAATATAGTACAATTAAAAGGTGAAAAAGTATATATTTTGACACGTCTTTTAAGAATATTTAATAGTATTATATTGATTGTTTGTGGTAATTTTTTGCTATAAAAGGAAATGTCCAAAATGGTTTGAGATGCCCGATATAGTAAAATGTCCAAAACGTTTTGGGACGGAGGTAGTATAACTTTTCTACACTGTAAAGTGGTTTCCATATACTATACTATACATTTTTTCAATACCGCGTAAATGCTTACCTCATGAATTGTAAGTAGTATTGTTATTTCCTGATCCTTTGGTTGGAGACGACATTTATCCTCTGATCACGCAGCATATTCAAATTTGGAGCGAGGAGTCGGGTGTATCGGTCGAAATAAAGAAGCTGCTTCATAAGAAGAGCAAACTCACGGGGAAACCTCAGGCCATACGATTCACTCACTCGGACCTAAACGGAATCACAATAACAGTTGTCAGTCGGTCGATACTCTAAAATAGATCCGTAAAGAAATGAGATCAGGGCGAGGCTGTTGGATTAGAAGCAATTGATTCAACACAAGGATTTATGACGAATAATATGGAAACTTCATAATCTTTTTCCCGTTCGGTAACAGCAAGTCAAGGGGGTGACGTTTCACGACACCCAACTTACAGCTACAGCTTGCAATTTAAGGACAAGATTTTAGGTTGTGATGCACTGTGTCCTTAAATTGTAACCCATAAGTTGGGTGTCATGTGCCAACCTTCAGTTTACAGAACAAAAGAAGTAGTTAAGCCCTCAAAAAACTAAAAACAAGAAAAAGGTTACGCTACTAGATCAAGAAACAGTGCATTCATCTGTCTCTCGTCGAAGACGACATTCGCAGCAACAGCAGTTGCATTTGTGTTGGGTTCCCTCGCGGCGGCAACAATGATTTCTGTATCAATCTCCTGCAATGGACAGCGCTCGTTTACTTAATTTATGAGGCGTATATTACACTCGTGTAAGTATTTGGACAAATGGATTTCTTTCTACCAGACGAAAGAAATGCTGAGCGAAATGTAGAAGGTTACTTGCTTGCCTGCATGGAGGAAAATATCTTCTTCAAATCTCGTGCAAAGGCCTTGGAGTCAACATCTGTGCTTGTAGCGCCCATATCAATCAAGGACGAAGCCATGGAGTCGTATTCTTCGGTTGCTAGTGATTGAAGAAACTCTTCCATCGCAGTCCACGTTTTTGGAGAAATTCGCCCGACAATACCTGGTTGGAGACTTTTTACTTTTTTTTTTTGGGCTCTAGCATGATGGAAACATATAATACTCGACATAATTCAGAAAACAACAGAATCAAATGTAATATAAATTCAATATTAATCGTTAAGAAGCAAGAGCTCGATGAACTGCACGATACCGAAATCAAGGAATCCAATGCGACCATCACGTAGTAACCAGAGATTTCCTGCGTGTACATCAGCGTGGAATGTTTCACAAGCGAGCAAGCTCCCGAACCTAAAGGGTAGATACGTATTGGAAAATAACATATAGGGTAGAGAGCAAGTGAACTTTTAGTAATCGTATAGTCTCACCAGACATTTAAAGCGGTTATAAGACTAGCCTCTGGGTTTGGAGCGAGTGAATTGATGGAGTTCAAGTCAGTAAGAGGAACTCCATAGAGTCTCTCCATTGTAAGAACCCGTCTACTACTGTACTCCTGGTAGATTTTAGGAGCCGTTGCCTGCCTTTCAAGTCCCATGGTTTCCAGGTATCTCCGGAAAGACTCAACATTAGAGGCCTCTTTTGTGAAGTCTACTTCGTCAAGCATAGACTCCCGTATGTCTTTCACTATAGCAACCTATCATTGGAACCCATATACTAGAGTCAGGCGATTATGTGAAAAGGAAATATCTTTACCAAAGGAAGAAAAGAGAGCAATAGGAAAGAAAAGAAAAATGAACGTTATGTTAGGACAGAACAAGAATGGGGAAAGAATAGAAAAGCAGCAGCAGATTATTTGTGGGTATCAAATTTATCAGAGCATGCAACTGATATTGAATATCAAGGTTGCAATTTGGTACGGAGATTTGATAGTCGGAATTATTGTTAACTGAAGCTCCTATGAATATAATTCACATAACAGAAAAGAATAAATTTAAAGCAATGAGAAAATTAGAAGATGCATCATATGAGCTTCCCCAGGCCAACATGTTATGACTACTTTTACAGCAATCACCCGCAACATACCAGAGATGCTCTGCTTAAATCTGGACTAAAAAATTCCAAGACGCGTGCGACAATATATACAAAGTTCAAGTCTGCCACCAAGATATCTTCAATTCCAGGTTTAAGGACTTTTATGACAACATCCTCCTGGGTTCCTCTTATCCTAGCACTGTGAACCTGTAGAGAAATACACTGAAGAATTTCAACTCAATTGCTCAGAAATTGAATGCAAACGCGCGAAATTGCTAGGGAAAATTGAACTGATTCATTATTAGCTGAAACACTAAAGATGCGCACTGTACAATTACACCTTTAACGCTATATATACAGTTGACACTTTACGCATAATTATGAAATTACAAAAAGATCCCTATCAACTAATTTGCAACTAACAGCGTTCTTCAATGAACTGCAAAAGGCTCTTGTGACTCTTGCGAATCCTTCTTCTCCGTTGGTTGATAATTCTTCAGCCCCCCCTCAAGATGAGCGTGGGGTAACCACAAGCTCATCTTGGACAGCAAAGAATGGAAAGCGTTGGGATGAAGTGATTTGGTAGAAATATCAGCCAGATTCTGTGATGACGGTACATGAGAAGGTAAAATGAAACCTGCTTTGAATTGATCCCGAACCACATGACAATCGATTTCGATGTGTTTGGTGCGCTCGTGGAGACTGGATTGGAGGTGATGTGTATGGCAGCCTTGTTATCACAATGCAACGGGATTGGTAAAGACAATTGCAGCATAAAGTCTGAGAGAAAGAAAGAAAGCCAGCGAAGTTCGCAGACTGTGGAAGCCATTGCCCTGTATTCTGATTCTGCGTTACATTTCACACGGTATACCCATTTGCAGCCTATCAGTTTTTTGCCGAGGGGAGGGTCCACAAGTTCCCAGGTACCATTAGATTCCAAGGCCTGCAATTCCTGATCCATTGCATCAACCCACCTCTGATCTGTCCTAGCAAGATTGTAGGTGGATGGTTCTTGAAATGTAGACAAGTTTGCCATAATTTTCATGCTCAGAAGTGAAATGAAAACTGGAAACTGGGACTGATGATGGGAGATTGTTTTCAGAGCATGAGTTAGCAGTCACAAAGTCTTTCATCCAAGATGGAGGCTGCCTCGATCTGGTGCTATGTCTGGACTGCCTCTGCCCAGGTTCCTCCACAACTAGATTATCTGCTGCTAGAGATTCAACTGTGATGAGTGGAGTGTTCGATGTCTCACATGGAGGTGTTGAGGCAGGGGCAGAACTGGCATGATCCTCAGTGAAAGGATCTCCAAGACACACATCAGGTAAAACTGTCTCATGCTCAGCAATACTCAAGGATGGAAATGTGCTCTCATGAAAAACATCATCTCTTGAAACAATAATTCTGTTCAAAGAAGAGCAGTAGATTTTTTTATCCCTTTTGCCCTGCAGGGTACCCCACAAAAATGCCTTCTAGTGCTCTTGCATCAAACTTGTCTCGGCTGGGATCAGTATTGTAAGCATAGGCTAGACATCCAAAGCTTCTCAAATGACTATATTCTGGTGGTTTATTTTGTAATATCTCAAAAGGACTCTTCCACTTCAGCAGTTTAGAAGGTAATCTATTGAGAATATGCACGGCAGTGAGCACAGATTCTCCCCAGAAACATTTCGGCAGCTTGGATTGGAACAGAATTGATCTTGCCACCTGAAGTATATGTCTATGCTTTCTTTCTGTGGCGACCCTACTTCCTAATTAAATTAGTTGGCGGATTTCCGCAGCAAAAGTCGCGGAGGACCTGATTTTAAAAAAAACTTTTAAGGAAATAATTTACATTATATACCAAAGGTCGGGTTTACAAAAATCGTCACTAATTACACCGGGCCGAAGCCCCAAAATCTAACCCGACTAAACTAAACCACGCCTCTCCACAGGTCGCGTCCCATGTACCGCTCCGCCCTCAAAAGCCCGTAGAGTCACCGCCGCCAGCCCGCCTACAGCTAACCCTGACACCCACCGGTGTCGGGCGCAGTCTCACCTATAAAATAAAACCCTGAGCAAAAACGCCCAGTAGGTGGTAGTAAAAACATGCAATGCATATGCGTGCGTGCACTCAACCCAATCCCATGTCCTCACACATGAAATATGCACGCTCGACCTATCTCACGTCTCATAACATATCAGGGCCCTAGGCTAGACTCGGCACCAACGCGCGCATGGCAAGGCACGCCATAATCATGCGGTAGCCCACGCCGGCCTCGCCGTGTCGCTCCCTCCGCACACAATCTCATCCCGACGGTGTTACACCTCGGTGTAACGCCCCGAGTAGTCTACCACTACCCGGGTAGACAGGAATCCCACATCTGTCTGCCGTCCCTGAGCCATTATATATACGGTGGTGTGCACCTCGGGTGGCTCAATCCCGAGTAGATGGGTGTCGCAAACCCCCTCTCCGACCAGGTGCCTTATCGAGTCTAAACCTGACTACCAACATCGGTAACTCTACCCCACTCATCCGACACCGTATAAATACGGTACATCATCGCCCTCACACGTGCATGTCGTGATATGCACATACAAGTCAATCACATGAAACACATCGCACGTTTCATAAAATCGTAAATAGTATAACACGTAAAATATTATACTTTACTAAAATCCGATACTAGGCCGAAGGTTTTAAAATCCCAAAATATTATTTATTATTTAAAATACGGGTTGACTTTATTTATATATTATAATACGAAAATATTTTATTTTAAAATTGGTTTGGGCTTAAAATGATTTTATTTAAAGTATTTGGGCCTAAAATAGGGCAAAGCCCAAAATCAAAACCGTTGGTCAAAGCCCAATTCAATAATCGTCCGAAACCCACTTTTAAACGTTTGGTCAACGCGCGAAACAATCGGGTCAACACCCGATTCGCGAAATCACTCACTGTGTTTCGCGTGTCGTCCAATTTAAAATTTGGTCAACCTGAAACCCAACGAGTCAAAATCCGAATTCGCAAAACCATCGCCGAATTCGCAAATCGTTCGATTAGGCCCCCGAAATCCAATTTTAAGCCCGCGCGAAGCCCGACGTCACTCACGGGAATCACCCCGCGAAATTAAGTCGGCCCGCGAAACTCAAAGTCGGCCCGCGACTTATCTCACAGCTCGCGAAACGTCCTCAGCCCGCGAAACCCAAATTTTGACCCGCAGAAACCATTTCACTCACACACCGCAAAATATTTGGGTCCGCAACAACATTTCGCGACCCGTAAATCAATTCGGCCGATTTGCGTTTTATTTTAAAAGAAATCCCTCTCATGATCCGCAAAATAGAGACTGGCCTGCGAAATCTTTTTAACTCTCCCAGTTCGCAAAATAAACTCAACCCGCGAACTATCTAACACCTAATTCGCGAACTATTCCAACCCGCAAAACAAATTGTCACTCGATTCGCCAACCTCCAAATTCGCGAAATGAACCCGCAAAACACAAAATTCTCACCGTTCCTACAACCTACTTTGCGAATTATGAGCGAACCCTAATTTTCCAGAATTTAACTCGATCTTCATCCCACGAACACATCACGTTCAATCATCAACTCAAGAACTCATATATTGAGTTCGAAATCACATCATAACACATATTAGAATACCACGAAAATGATCAAAATTGTAAAACTCAAATATATAAAATTCGATTGGCCTTCCAATCGAATTTTAGCATCTTTACGGAATGTAATACGCTTTAAAAAGGGTTTGTAGGGGTATAAACCACCTACCTTTCCTCCAAGCTTGTTTGAGATAAATTCCTAGCTAGAAGATTAGCTCGAGCTTGCCTAAATCTGCTCTCTTTCGTTCGGCACTATTATATCATGCAAAAGATTAAAGAAAACATAAGCTTATGGAGGATTTAATTTCGTTAAACAAGGTTCTTACCTCCTTAGCTTGTTTAGTTAATTCCCTAGATTGAGCAACTCGATCAAGCTAGCCAAGAGTTTCCATTTTCTTCTTTGTTCTTCACGTAAGTTTTGAAGGCTTGGACAAAGAAATTTCCTTTTTCTTTTACCTTTACATTACACGTTTTCCCACTTGGACTAACAATGATATTTTAAGATAAATATCTAGTACAAATCATGACACTAGGCGTGGGTTTCCCATGAATTAAGCAAGCTTGTACTTATCTCCTTCTTTGGGCTATTAATTCACTTGTTTGGGCCTTTTATAATTTAATTTGGGATCTTATATTATTCAACCTATTTCTTTATTACTTGGTGTTTCTTAAACATTTTCGGCCCACTTGTTTTTCCTCGGCCCAAATTAACATATTTTTTTTTCGGCCCGCTCCCGAAAATTCGGGTTTTGTTCGAAAATCACCTTCATTAATTTCGAACATTACAAAAATAATCCCGTATTAATTTTACGGGTATTACATCCTCCCCCCTTACAGAAATTTCGTCCCCGAAATTTAAGTCGTCGTAAACGACTCGGGGTACTTTTCTCTCATCTCATCTTCTCGCTCCCAAGTGGCTTCCTCTATTGTCTGATTCCGCCACAAGACCTTTACTAGGGGGATGTTCTTATTTCGAAGTCGCTTCACCTCATACATTAAAATCTCTACCGGCTTTTCTTCATAGCTTAGGTTCGGTTTCAACTGCTGATGAAGCGTCTCACTTCGTAGCACATGACTCGGATCCGAAACGTGCTTCCGTAAAGTAGATACATGGAAGACGTCATGGACTTGTGCTAGTGAAGTAGGCAGTTCTAGCTGGTACGCTACTTCACCGACTCTTTTCAAAATATGGAAGGGTCCTATGTATCTCGGACTCAACTTTCCTTTCCGTCCGAATCTCTTAACTCCTTTCATCGGTGATATTTTCAAGAAGACTTGATCGCCTTTTTCAAATTTCAACGGCCTTCATCTCTTATCAGCGTAACTCTTCTGACGACTTTGGGCCGTTTGCATCCTCTCCCGAATTTTTCTAACAGCTTCGGTCATCTCACGAACCATTTCAGGACCTAATAGCGCCTTCTCGCCGATTTCATCCCAATGTATTGGGGATCGGCATTTACGCCCATACAAGGCTTCGTAAGGTGCCATCCCGATCGTCGCTTGGAAGCTGTTGTTATACGAAAATTCAATCAATGGGAGATACTTACTCCAGCTTCCTCGGAAATCCAAGATACATGCTCGCAACATGTCCTCGAGCGTCTGGATTGTTCTTTCCGATTGCCCGTCCGTCTGGGGATGATAGGCTGAACTAAATGATAGTTTGGTCCCTAACGCCTTCTGTAAGCTCCCCCAGAATTGAGATAGAAATCTCGAGTCGCGATCGGAAACGATCGACATTGGAATCCCATGTAGTCTCACTATTTCCTGGATGTAGAGTTCTGCAAACTTCTCCATGGGGTATGTCTGGTTGATCGGTAGAAAATGGGCAGATTTCGTTAATCTATCAACGATTACCCAAATTGCATCATGTCCTTTCACCGTCTTAGGTAATCCTACTACGAAGTCCATTGTTATGTGGTCCCACTTCCACTCAGGAACCGTCAACGGTTGTAACATTCCTGCCGGCCTTTGATGTTCTGCTTTGATCTGCTGGCAAGTCAGACATCGACTTACGAAAGCAGCAACATCTCTTTTCATTCCAGGCCACCAGTAATTCATTCGCAAATCTCGGTACATCTTCGTTGCTCCAGGATGTACCGAGTAAGTCGTCGTATGTGCCTCTGTCATCAACGTTCGACGAATTTCTTCATCTTTAGGCACGTACAAACGATTTCTGAATCGTAAGCTCCCGTCCTCTCGGAATTCGAACTCCGACGGGACATCTTCACCTCGTTCATCTCGAATCTTCAGATATAGTTCATCTATCTTTTGTGCTTCGATGATTCGATCTAACAGCTTCAGTTTGAGAGTCAACGCTGCTAATCTCGTCTCAATCTCCCCGAAGTGAATTACTTCAACTCCGAGTTGGCACAATTCGGTATTCACAGCTTTCCGGCTCAACGCGTCTGCGACCACGTTAGCTTTTCCTGGGTGATAATTTATCACACAGTCGTAGTCCGTCACTAGTTCGAGCCATCGTCTTTGCCTCATATTCAACTCCTTCTGTGTGAAGAAGTACTTTAGGCTCTTATGATCTGTGAAGATCTCACACCTTTCTCCGTACAGGTAGTGTCGCCAGATTTTGAGAGCAAACACTACTGCGGCGAGTTCAAGATCGTGGGTGGGATAATTCTTCTCGTACGGCGTCAACTGTCGGGAGGCGTAAGCGATCACCTTCCCATTTTGCATCAATACGCACCCCAAGCCATTCTTCGAGGCATCACTATATACTGAGAATCCTTCCGTACCCGAAGGTATTGCTAAGACTGGAGCAGTCGTCAGTCTTTTCTTCAGCTCCTGAAAACTTTGCTCACATTCTTCAGTCCATTTGAACGAGACATTCTTCTTCGTCAGGTTTGTGAGCGTTGAGGCAATGCGGGAGAAGTCTTTGATAAACTTCCGATAATATCCAGCAAGCCCAAGAAAACTTCTTACTTCAGTGGGAGTGGTCGGTCGTGGCCAATTTTCTATTGTCTCAATCTTGCTGGGGTCCACTGAAATTCCATTCCCCGAAATGATGTGCCCCAGAAATGCCACTTGTTCCAACCAGAATTCGCATTTCTTAAACTTGGCGAATAGCTGTTTCTCCCGAAGGATTCCAAGAACCGTTCTCAGATGTTCCTCGTGTTCCTCCTTCGTCTTCGAGTATACGAGGATATCGTCGATAAATACTATAACGAAACGGTCTAGGAACTCCTTAAATACTCGGTTCATCAGATCCATAAAAGCGGCAGGAGCATTCGTTAGCCCGAAAGGCATGACCAAGAATTCGTAGTGGCCGTACCTCGTGCTGAACGCAGTTTTCGGAACATCCTTTTCACGGATTTTCAACTGATGATAACCGGAACGCAGGTCGATCTTTGAGAACACCGTTGCCCCTTGTAATTGATCGAATAAATCATCTATCCTCGGTAAGGGGTACTTGTTCTTTATCGTGATTTTATTGAGTTCACGATAGTCTATACATAATCTCATCGACCCGTCTTTCTTCTTGACAAAAAGTACCGGGGCTCCCTAGGGCGAGAAACTGGGTTGAATAAAACCCTTCTGCAACAATTCTTCCAATTGTTCTTTTAACTCCCGCAATTCATTTGGTGCTAACCTATACGGGGTTTTAGAAATGGGGGCAGCTCCGGGCACAAGATCGATTACGAATTCAATCTCCCGATCCGACGGTAATCCCGGGAGATCCTCGGGAAACACATCGGGATGCTCCTTTACTATAGGAACTTCTTCTAGCTTTGGCTGAGGAGATTCTTCGGCTTTCACCGCAAAGATAAAAAATGCTTCGCAACCCGTATTCACGAGTCGCTGAGCTTTCAAAGCAGAAATCCTAGGGATCGTTTTATTGTTCATCTTTCCCGAAAATTCAAACTCCCCTCCCTCGGTCGACTGAAACCTAACTACTTTCTTCGCACAGTCTATGATTGCTCCATATTTCGAGAGCCAATCCATCCCGAATATGATGTCGTAATCATTCATCGGGATCACTATCAGATCTACATTCAATTCTCGACCCTCAATTCTCACGGGACAGTTTCCTACTACTAAGTTCGTCCTAGTTGGATCTCCGTGGGGTAAGGAAACTATGTAGTTGCACGAAGAATGGGTAGGATATATTCCCGCCCGGGTCACAAAACTGGCTGACACAAACGAATGTGTGGCTCCGGAGTCAATCAGAATGGAAGTCGGTACGTGAAAGATGTTCAACGTACCAGTCACTACGGCTGGATTCGCCTCCGCCTCCTCATTCGTCAATGTGAAAACCCTCGCAGGTACGGGTGGAGGTCGGATCAATTTCTGTGGTTGATTCTGCAGCTGAGGCTGACCCTCCATGCAGTTCCGTGCAGTGTGTCCCATCTTTCCGCACCGAAAGCACTGCAGATTCTGCGTCGGTCGAGGTCCATAGCAGATACCGAAGTGGTTTCGTCCGCACTGCTGGCACTGTGGCGCTGGCATCGCTGATCGATAAGGAACGTTGGTCGTTCCCTGGCTAAAATTCGGGCGCCACGTCTGTTGGCCCGATCGATTGCCTTTGTTCTTCGGACCCTTGCCGAAGAATGGGCGCTTCTGACTGCTACCTCCTTGTTGAGCTTCCCTCTTTCTGTTCACTTCCTGAGCTTCCCTTACTACACCTTCTGCCTGTTCAGCAATTAAGGCACGTTCTGTTGCCTGACGAAATTCCAGCTGGCGCACACCTGCCACGCTGAGGTCTCGGTAGAATTCGGGTTTCAGTCCCCGAAGGAATCTCGTAACTTTGAGCGCGTTCGTTGCTACGAGATGAGGAGCGAAGCGGGATAACTCCTCGAACTTGAGAATGTATTCTGCAACTGGCATTCGCCCTTGTTTCAGGTTCATGAATTCGTACATTCGCTGCTCTTGGTCGTGAGCAGTGAAGTACTTTTCGTAGAACAGTTCTCTGAAACGCTCCCACGTCATGGTTGCAGGATCTTCTAACACCTTCACGGTGTTCCACCAGAAACGCGCGCTTCCCCGAAGTAGGGAAACGGCACACAGAACTTTCTCGTTGTTCGGCACGCGACTATATGTCAGGATCCAAAAACCTCATGTCATAACATTTGTACGAGTTCATGCATTTATACGAATTTATGCATTTGCATATTTAATTTTCTGATCGTTATATGGAAGGAATATTTGATTAAGGTATTGTAGTCTTAGATTTTAGAAAAATAGAAACATTTGAAAGTTAGGTTATTGAAAGTAGAGAATTTGGAATGGGGAATGGTTTGAGTAAGTAAGATTTCGAAATTTAAGAATATTGGGAAATTTGAAATTTAGGGTTTTCAATTTGGGTGCTTCGAAAAAAAAAATTAAATTATCATGAAAGAATGGCAAGTGCGAGCAATTAATTTTGATTGATAGTAGATTTCGAAAGTTTATTGGAAGGAATTTCGAAACTCAAGTTTAGTTTTGTAATTCTTAAGTGAAGAAGAAAAATAAAAAAAAATGTAGTGCAAGATAATTAAGTAAGGACAAGGGTTAGTGAAAGTGTCAACTTTATTTATTTATCCTTATACGTTTAGGAATTGTATAAAAAAACTATAGAGAGAGTGGTTCATTGTTAATCATTTTGAAAACTTTAAGACAATTCAAGATTGGTAGTAGGTAAAGGTCTTTGTCATAGTTAGTATTACACATAACTTGTATTGTCGAAACTTAAGAGAATTTCGGAAGGGCAAAAGATGAATTTTGAAAAGGGTTTCGAAATTTTAATGATAGGTTTCAAAAATTAGTAAGGAGGGGTTAACATTAAAGATATGCTAAAAATAAGGGTTTAATGCTAGACATGTTTGTTAAATGTCTAAGTACAAACCTTTTGAGAGTAGTCTAGGTAGTAAATAATATAAAGCTAAAATCAGTACAATCATTTAACGGGTAACCTTGTGAAGTATTTTCTTATCTTACTTAGCACATGAAGACGAGTTCCATGAGAGGTTTAAATTTGCAGTTTATAGTTGGAATGGGGTTTATGTGACTAAATATGTGAAGGATTAATAATAGTGGTCAATGAGGCAAATAATAATAATTATGAATACAATATCACTAGTGGGGGGACAAACTTTCGAAAGGTCCTTCTCATACTTTGAATAATAGAAAAAAAAATAAGAATGAAATAATTGAATCATAGATTTACCGAAAATGTTATACGAGGGAAAATTAAATCAAGTAATAATAACAATGTGAATGAGTAACACTAAGTTTAGGACAAACATTAGGAAATTATTGATGCCACTTGCTTGTCTTAATACGGAAATTATGGGATAAGAACAAAAGAGTAGGGAGAATTATTCTAATTATGTTGAAATTCTAAGATAAACTTTAGATAACATACGTGAATGATTGTGCAAGAATAGAATAGATATTAAACATCAATATCATTTGCTTAACATAACGATAAGAACAAAGAGAAGGAAAATATCATTTTGTCAATCAACGAAAATTCATAGAGAGAAGAAGGCGAATATAGAGCAAATCTTAAGCTAGTAAGTAGTAAGGTATGAATCTTTATTTTAAGTTTACGTTTTAGTCATGGTTTATCATGTTTTGAGGTAGTTGTAAGCACGAAAAGTTGCATAATCATGTCGTATATCGATTTCTGGAGAGACTTGAGTATGTTGTAGAATTCTTACGATAATCAAAGTGTTCTTAAGAAAGGATTATTTGATCGAAGCTTTTAGAGATTTGAAAACAAGGTGTTTTATATGATTTTTGAAAGTTATGAAGGTGTTGAAGTTATATAAAATTCTTTAGGTTCTTGAGAACGATGACATTTTGATCTAACTGTTTAAGGTCTTTAAGTGTTATAAGTGTTTTTAGGGTTTTCCTTTGAGTATGTTTCGAGAAATTTAAGCATATAAATAGTTAGAAATTCAATTTAGTTGAAGATGGAGTATCTCGAAATTGATGTATGGAATAGTTTGAAACCTAAGCATATAAGTATTTCAAAATTCAGTTTAGGTGAATGGGTATCGAAACCTAGGAATATAATTCGAAACTATACTATGTTATTTTTCAATGTTTTAAATTGTAATAAGGTGATTGTCGAAATGAACAGGAGAAATTTCGAAAGAAATTTTTAATGGAATTTCGAAAGATTTTCAGGAAGGAATTTCGATCGAAAATTTCGAATGAAATTGTGAAAGAGGTGATTTTACGAAAGAGATTTCCGAAAAGAATTTCGAAGGGAATTTGCAAAAGAAACTTCGAAGTCAAATATCGAAACGAATTGCTAAAGCAATTTCGAAACTACTTTCAAAAGCAATTTCTGCACGAAATTTCGAAAGCAAATTTCAAAAGAGAACCTCGAACGGAATTTTAAGATACTTAGCTGATCTCGAACGTGTATATTTGAAACATGAACTTTCCAACATTTAGAAAATTTGAAAGTATATCCAATCGACTAATTAGCGAAGTCTTGATACTAAGTGAAATAATGAGGATTAAAAGTAAGAAAGGCAGGGATTATAAATAGGGATTTGATCATACATGCATATCACAGCATACACAGCATCATTTTAAGGACCTTATACTTATCGGACATAATATGTTCATAGGTCAAGATTTCGATACGGGGCATGGATAAAGTTGAGTAACCAACGGGGCTATAAGTCATAATGTGAGTATGATATGCAACATGTGTTTCGTTTTTATGTGTTTTATGTGTTTATATGAACTTATTGGTTTATAATTCTACGATATACGTTCTATATGAATTGATTGAGTTTATATGCCGTAACATGCTCCTATGTGACAAAGGTGGTTTGATAGATGTACGAAATATGTGAAATAAGGATGTGAGTATAGCATTGTATACATGTAAACATGAAAGTAGTAACGGTTTTTGAATGATTGATGACTTTATGATTCGCGCGTTCTATACGGAATCGACTGTTGTATGGTTATAACATGATTTTTTTTGTTTATGCGATATGTGTGACTTGAATGGTATGGCTACAATATATCTCTACGTGATTTCTGTGACTCAGTGGATCTATGATATACGTTTCTTACAAGGTTGCATGTAAATTATTGCATTCATACAAGGAGAAACCGTTATGACTGCTACGGCTTCGGACTACATTCTACGGTTATATCCCTACAAATCAGGGAATATTATGGTTACGTCCCTACAAATAGGGGGACATACAGAGTCCTGTACAGGCACATAAAAATATTTACAGTTACAGAGTCCCATGCATGGGTCCCTACGGGGTTGATAGTACGGGTCTAGCCGGTTCATAACGGGAATATCAAGTGTACACGAGCATATAGTATTGCATAAGATCTATGGACATGATTGAAAGGAACAATTGTGTTACTTATATACGATATATGGATCTTACGGTTATGTGAAGATCTATGGATATGATTGAAAGGAACAGTTATGTTACTTATATACGATCTATGGATCCTACGGTATTGTGAATAGAAATGTTTTATGAGCAACGATTACGTGATTTTGTGATTGGAATGACAGTGAAAATGAGAAGTTTATATGATTTGATGGAAAGGAAAGTATGTGATTGGAATGTTATGATATTATGAAATTGTTTATGTGAACTTGAATGAAAAGAATTTGCTTATTTGTTACAATAGTTACGAAGGAATATGCGATAAAGATTGTCTATGTGAATATTAATGGAAAAGAATTGTTTATTTGTTAGCGTTTTTTTTTTTATTTGGGGTGATTGATCTACTGGATTTGATTGTGAGTAATGATTGAATGATTTCATGGGTGATGGTCATACGATGGAATAATTTATTTGAATTAATATACGTGGATGTTCATGGAAAGGAAATGAGTTTTAGTTATGGTTTTATCTTATTTAATTTACTGATTCAGAAACGACGCTTACATGATGGGATTGATATAAATTGATTAGTTGTTACGATGATTATAAATGATTATAATGAAAACGTTACGTGAATATTGTTAGGAAGAAATTGGTTATTATTATGATGGATTATTTGATGAAATTGTTTACGTGAACATTGGTGATGATTACTTATTTAGTGTTATTATGCGACACTAGATTGAATTTAATACTATTAGTTACAGTTTTTATATATTATTGTGATATCATGGAATAACATGTTGCGATCATACTCAGTGAAGTTAGTTCCACAGTTTTGTAGATAAATAACAGGCATCGTAGAAGGCATTTTCTCATAGCACATGGATTCAAGGTCGGCCGGCTACGCTCTCATCCTACTCCCCGGAGTTCATCATATGCATATAGTTTAAGGGACATTAGCAATTTTTTATACGATGCGAAAATTAATTACGTGTGATAGTATGTATATTATGTGTGAAAATGAATAGACTAGATGTGCGCCCTCGTTTAGGTTTAAGGAAAGGAATAGAAAAGCGAAAAATTTAATATGAAAATTGTTTTAACTGCGCAATACGGTAATAGGAAAACGGGGCGTTACACTATAAATGAAGAGGTCTTCAATCGTGCCGATCCAATCTTCGGCCGCCGCAGGGTTAGTAGCCTCGGCAAAATTTGGGGGATTCAGTTTGCGGAACCTTTCCCCGATAATTTCCACGCGATCGAGTTGCGGGGAGGAATGGCGCTCAGATGAGCTCCGATGATTGATCAGGGTATTGATCTGGTCTGACTGACGCTGTATCAACTCAGTCAGCCGTCGAATGGTCTCGTGTTCAGGAGTCGGGGACTCGTGTTCGTCCCGTCGACTTGACTCTCCTACAAACTCACGTCTAGGTCTACCCCTCGACATTCTCGGATACTAGATAGCACACATAAACAAGCACATATCAGCTCACATAACCATATTAGCACACAGCACTTACAGGCGAGGCTCGTTCTCCCGGCTTTTGAGCGGCCCAGTACATGGACAGTCTTCAGAACCTAAAACCTAACGCTCTGATACCACCTGTGGCGACCCTACTTCCTAATTAAATTAGTTGGCGGATTTCCGCAGCAAAAGTCGCGGAGGACCCGATTTTAAAAAAAACTTTTAAGGAAATAATTTACATTATATACCAAAGGTCGGGTTTACAAAAATCGTCAATAATTACACCGGGCCGAAGCCCCAAAATCTAACCCGACTAAACTAAACCACGCCTCTCCACAGGTCGCGTCCCATGTACCGCTCCGCCCTCAAAAGCCCGTGGAGTCACCGCCGCCAGCCCGCCTACAGCTAACCCTGACACCCACCGGTGTCGGGCGCAGTCTCACCTATAAAATAAAACCCTGAGCAAAAACGCCCAGTAGGTGGTAGTAAAAACATGCAATGCATATGCGTGCGCGCACTCAACCCAATCCCATGTCCTCACACATGAAATATGCACGCTCGACCTATCTCACATCTCATCACATATCAGGGCCCTAGGCTAGACTCGGCACCCACGCGCGCATGGCAAGGCACGCCATAATCATGCGGTAGCCCACGCCGGCCTCGCCGGGTCGCTCCCTCCGCACACAATCTCATCCCGACGGTGTTACACCTCGGTGTAACGCCCCGAGTAGTCTACCACTACCCGGGTAGACAGGAATCCCACATCTGTCTGCCGTCCCTGAGCCATTATATATACGGTGGTGTGCACCTCGGGTGGCTCAATCCCGAGTAGATGGGTGTCGCAAACTCCCTCTCCCACCAGGTGCCTTATCGAGTCTAAACCTGACTACCAACATCGGTAACTCTACCCCACTCATCCGACACCGTAAGGCGTCACCGTATAAATACGGTACATCATCGCCCTCACACGTGCATGTCGTGATATGCACATACAAGTCAATCACATGAAACACATCGCACGTTTCATAAAATCGTAAATAGTATAACACGTAAAAATATTATACTTTACTAAAATCCGATACTAGGCCGAAGGTTTTAAAATCCCAAAATATTATTTATAATTTAAAATACGGGTTGACTTTATTTATATATTATAATACGAAAATATTTTATTTTAAAATTGGTTTGGGCTTAAAATGATTTTATTTAAAGTATTTGGGCCTAAAATAGGGCAAAGCCCAAAATCAAAACCGTTGGTCAAAGCCCAATTCAATAATCGTCCGAAACCCACTTTTAAACGTTTGGTCAACGCGCGAAACAATCGGGTCAACACCCGATTCGCAAAATCACTCACTGTGTTTCGCGTGTCGTCCAATTTAAAATTTGGTCAACCCGAAACCCAACGAGTCAAAATCCGAATTCGCAAAACCATCGCCGAATTCGCAAATCGTTCGATTAGGCCCGCGAAATCCAATTTTAAGCCCGCACGAAGCCCGACGTCACTCACGGGAATCACCCCGCGTAATTAAGTCGGCCCGCGAAACTCAAAGTCGGCCCGCGACTTATCTCACAGCTCGCGAAACGTCCTCAGCCCGCGAAACCCAAATTTTGACCCGCGGAAACCATTTCACTCACACACCGCAAAATATTTGGGTCCGCAACAACATTTCGCGACCCGTAAATCAATTCGGCCGATTTGCGTTTTATTTTAAAAGAAATCCCTCTCATGATCCGCAAAATAGAGACTGGCCTGCGAAATCTTTTTAACTCTCCCAGTTCGCAAAATAAACTCAACCCGCGAACTATCTAACACCTAATTCGCGAACTACTCCAACCCGCAAAACAAATTGTCACTCGACCAACCTCCAAATTCGCGAAATGAACCCGCAAAACACAAAATTCTCACTGTTCCTACAACCTACTTTGCGAATTATGAGCGAACCCTAATTTTCCAGAATTTAACTCGATCTTCATCCCACGAACACATCACGTTCAATCATCAACTCAAGAACTCATATATTGAGTTCGAAATCACATCATAACACATATTAGAATACCACGAAAATGATCAAAATTGTAAAACTCAAATATATAAAATTCGATTGGCCTTCCAATCGAATTTTAGCATCTTTACGGAATGTAATACGCTTTAAAAAGGGTTTGTAGGGGTATAAACCACCTACCTTTCCTCCAAGCTTGTTTGAGATAAATTCCTAGCTAGAAGATTAGCTCGAGCTTGCCTAAATCTGCTCTCTTTCGTTCGGCACTATTATATCATGCAAAAGATTAAAGAAAACATAAGCTTATGGAGGATTTAATTTCGTTAAACAAGGTTCTTACCTCCTTAGCTTGTTTAGTTAATTCCCTAGATTGAGCAACTCGATCAAGCTAGCCAAGAGTTTCCATTTTCTTCTTTGTTCTTCACGTAAGTTTTGAAGGCTTGGACAAAGAAATTTCCTTTTTCTTTTACCTTTACATTACACGTTTTCCCACTTGGACTAACAATGATATTTTAAGATAAATATCTAGTACAAATCATGACACTAGGCGTGGGTTTCCCATGAATTAAGCAAGCTTGTACTTATCTCCTTCTTTGGGCTATTAATTCACTTGTTTGGGCCTTTTATAATTTAATTTGGGATCTTATATTATTCAACCTATTTCTTTATTACTTGGTGTTTCTTAAACATTTTCGGCCCACTTGTTTTTCCTCGGCCCAAATTAACATATTTTTTTTTTCGGCCCGCTCCCGAAAATTCGGGTTTTGTTCGAAAATCACCTTCATTAATTTCGAACATTACAAAAATAATCCCGTATTAATTTTACGGGTATTACACTTTCTGCCACTCCGTTCCGCTGTGGCGTGTAAGGGGAACTCGTTTGATGAATTATCCCTCTGTTTGACAGGATATCTTGAAAGGATGAGCTGACAAAGTCAGATCCATTATCTGATCTAATAACCTTCAGCTTGCATCATATTGTCTCTCACAGTAAGTGAGATATTTCCTGAACATCTCTGATGTTGTATTTCATCAAGTAAATCCATGTAAATCTGCTATAGTCATCTACAATTGTAAGAAAATAGTGACATCCTGTCATACTTGAATGCTTGTAAGGGCCCCAGACATCAATGTGTAGCATCTGAAAACAACAAGAAGTGTCAATCTGACTTAAAGGGAATGGCAGTCTGTGATGCTTAGACTTTGGATAAACAGAACATTCTGATATATCACCAAGACTTTTATCATTGACTATGCCACTCGGCAACTGTTTCATAACATGTAATGAGGGATGACCCAACCTGCTATGCCACTCATAAACTGAAACAGCAGCAAATGCATTATTGAAATAACTGGAACTAGTTTTATTCCTGGCAGATAAAAGACTGCAAGCATAGAGCTCTTGAGCCTTGAGAATTGTCTATCTTGAGAAAGAGGCACTGTCGAGCATGTACAAATCCTTTTGGACCTTTCCAGCTGCAAGGATCTTGTCACTCTGCAACTCAGTTATCAAGAAGAAATTAGAATAAAACCTGAAGCAGACATTCATGTCAGTTATAAGCTTTCTCACAGAAAGCAAGTTACACCGAAAGCTTGGGATATACAGACTAACGTGGTCTGATAGAACAGCATTTCCTTTGTGGGAAACAGCCCTGACACTTCCATCTGGCAGGAAGACAGGAATGAAACCTCTAACAAGTTTCTGTGCAGAAAGAAGGGCAAGTCTGTTGCACATATGGCCTGTTGCTCCAGTGTCTACTAGCCATACATTATCATTCATCACATCAGTAATGTTAAAATCGAGATTAGGCAGAATGGAACTACCTGCAAAATCCTCCAGATGTGCAAAATTGACAGAAACTGAGTTTTCAGCAGTCTTGCTTTTCATCATTCTGGTAAATTCATTCTTCATTACCTCCATCATTTTCATATACATGCTCTCATGTTCATTGCTCATAGGAGCACAATTCTCAGTTTCGACAGAATTTGCTTTGAAGTGATTTTGATTTCCTCTCTGAACAGAGTTGCATTTTCCAGTAGCAGGACCATCAGGAAATCCATTAAGCTTGTAGCAGTTTTCTTTAGTGTGCCCTACTCTCTTGCAGTAGCTGCACTGAGGACCACCATTCAATCTATAGCATTCATCCTTAGTGCGTCCAACTTTCTTGCAATAATTGCATGTGAGATGGCTACGGCTTGGCTTCATCATAATCCTGCTGCCACTGGATTTCTTCTGCTCAAAGTTTCTAACCAACATTGCTGCGTTCTCACCAGAAATGCTCATACTCATTGAGACCTCTCTGTGCTTTTCAGCTTTGCCTATCATTGCATAGATCCTGTTAACAGGGGGCAAAGCTTCAAGAAACAAGATCTGATTCCTCTCTGCTTCAAAAACATCATTGAGTCCCATTAAAAACTGCATCGACTTGTCCTCAATTTCTCTTTCTTCAATCTTATCTCTAGCAGCAGGTACAATATCTGGAAATGGTCGTAATGTTCAAGCTGATCCCACAGATTCCTGAGCTTATTATAATACTCCACCACAGTCATATTGCCTTGCTTCAGAAAAGCAATTTCTCTTTTGATCTCATAAATCGCTGACATGTTCGATGTTCCATATCTCTCGGCAATCTCATCCGACAGCTGTTTAGCATCATGAATGAACATAAAACTATTCACAATGTCCTTTGAAATCGAGCTTTTGATCCAACCAGTGACCATACTATTTACCTTTCGCCACTTCCTATACTCAGGTGAATTACTGGCAGGTTTCAGGTATTTACCATTGATGAAGCCGATTTTCATTTTTGCCTCAAGTGCTTCCAACATTGAAATTTTCTAGATCAAGTAGTTTGTCGCAGTTAAAGGAGTAGATACAATCATCATACCAGGATTATCAGATCCATACAGCATGAAATCCTCAGCCATTTCAGAATCTTTAGCTTGAACCTGAGTAGCAGCACTCGTGTTCTCCGAACATGCCATACCAGCAATCGATTTGATCAAAAAAATTACAGAGTTTCAACTGAAATCAGAATCTGTTCAACCTTGATGCTCTGATACCATGAAGAATTTCAACTCAATTGCTCAGAAATTGAATGCAAACGCGCGAAATTGCGAGGGAAAATTGAACTGATTCATTATTAGCTGAAACAGTAAAGACGTGCACTGTACAATTACACCTTTAACGCTATATATACAGTTGACACTTTACGCATAATTATGAAATTACAAAAAGATCCCTATCAACTAATTTGCAACTAACAGCGTTCTTCAATGAACTGCAAAAGGCTCTTGTGACTCTTGCGAATCCTTCTTCTCTGTTGGTTGATAATTCTTCATACACTTCAATCTTAGAGCTCGACGGCGACCTGTACTGCTTGATGTCTGGACAATATCATCGACAAGTTTCGGCAAATTCTGGATACTGTCTGAATCCGAGATAGAAACAATATTTTGTGAGTATGAAAGATACAACATAGATAAATGGCCAGTGATATTACACAGAATACAATAAGAAGAAAATCCAGGTGACAATTCAATCAGCACAAAGCATAAGATTGAGTTTGAATCCAGTCTCTAGACGTGGAAACAGTCAAGCCATATGTCCTATTCTCTATAAATAAAGTTCTTCCTTCTCTAGACGTGAGTTGCAATTCGTCATAAAGACGACACAGCACACACATACCTACACCAACTCAGTACTTATGATTATCCTACACATAACAATCGGATAAAAGTACCTTGAAGGCGAGTGTTGAAGATATCCTGAGAGTGCGAGTACCTAGAATATATCTTGCGACCGTAGCTTACATTCCTGGTCGATATCTTTACACATAAAGGCAACTGCAGCAACAAATTAAAAAAAAAAAAAGAAAAAAGAAATCATCTGTTAAATGCTTCATGAAAGCTCTTTGGCTTCCAATTGCAAGAAGACATAAACACGCACAAAACACGAAACGGAAAACCTGCGAACGATTGATCAACGGTGAACCACAGTAAGAAGCGCCTCTGAACATCGTCATTCCAGCTATCATTCTTATTGCTATCTTCGAAATGATCGTTTAGAAGAAGAGAAGTAAGTTGGATTTCAGCTCAGCAGCTTGGGGACTACAGTAAGGGATGGCAAGGGGGCGGGTCTGAATCGGGTTTGGCAGTGGCAGGACCCGAGACCCGCTCCGATTAACTTATATTGGACCCGAGACCATTGGCGGACCCAAAATCTGACGTCGGGGGTCGTTTTTGTACCTTAAAAACGTAAGTTTGTGTACCTTTTTTTATGTATAATTTTGACTCACACAAAACATAATTTATTATTGATATTGAAAAAAATATGTTACTGATATAGAAAAGAAGTAATAGTGAAAAAAAATATTTTTAAATGATAGTTGAAAAATTCACATTGAAAAATCATTGAGTAATAAATAGATAATAAGAACTTTAAGATATAAGTGTTAGAAAAATTACATCTTAAATTGGAGATATTTAATTTTTGTAATCATTAATATTTTGGTTGCTAAATTAAAGATAACAGATCATATCATACATAAAGTACAACTAATTGGTTTATATGAGAAGACATAATTATGTTGGTAATATGTTAAAACATTTATTGATGAACAATGTACGTGAATCTACACATAAATACCCAATACAAAACTAAAAAGGCACTTAGGTACCTTGTCATACATATTTTATAGCTAGTTACCCAATGGAATAAAAATTTTACACTTAGGTACCTAATCACCTAAGATTACCAAAGTACCCTTATTAAATGATTTAGAATTTCATTTCAGTTTTTTTTCTATGCAAAAATCGAGCTCCAGCCCACCGTCGACGAATTTCTTCTTGCCGACCACCTCCTTCTGCTCGTGCCGGCGCCGGACAAGGATCGAAGAGCCCCTTGAACGTTGGGTTCTCGATTTTGGGCTCAGGTAAGCTTTTCTTTTGATTTGGATTTTGTTAATCGATTTCACGCGTTTGTTCAAGGTTTAGCCCAAAATCCGAGAGTTCAATGCGATCCAAGAGCTCCATATAAGAGTGGAATGTTAGGATTTGATAGTTATTGAGGCTAATCCATCGAGATTTCGGATTTTTTTTTTATATAAGTTACGACGTACCGTTTCTTATGAATATTACGTACCATTGTTTGTCCAAAGCGATTTTCATCATCCCGCAGCAAATTTAACGCGTTGGAAAGAACATAGACGGGGTAAATTCAACCTTGAAATTGCCGCTCGCTAATCCCCCCAAAATCACGCCGTGCTCTTTGTTGGTGAAGACTTCGACTGCGATCGTCACATTCCCATACTCCTCCTCTTGCTCCACCACCATCCTCTTGGTGGAGAAGACGACGGAATCCCTAACATGACCCAAAGTAATCAACCTAAGCGACGGAATATCTCCGATGCCCGGGGGCAGCTCCTCCAAAAACGAGTCCTCCTCGATCGAAATCCTCTCCAGGCACGGAAAGCACGCGCCGTCGGCGTCCCAACGCTTCAAACCATCACAGTACTTCATCTTCAGCTGTCCCAGGCGGCGAAACCCTCCTTCCGCTGGAAACCACCCTCCTCCGGCGAAGAAGACCATCTCCAGCTGCAGCACCTCAAGAAACGCCAGGCAGCTGCCGACCGCGCCCTTCGTCCCATTCCACGCCCCACAAGCTCAGCTTCGTCAGGGAACGCAGGCGCAAGACGCCGCCCAACCATTCACGCCGCCGAGTCTTGGTATGGAACTCAATCGACAGATACTCTAAATTCTTCAGAAGGCCGAGGTTGTCCAAACAGTAATCTTCCCCCATCGAGTCTTCATCTCTCACGGAGTAAAAAACCCTCAGTTCCCTGATATTAGGGATCCTCTCCACCACCTCGTCGCTGAACTTGAAATTCAGAACCCTACGAAGGGTTTGGAGATTCTCCAAAACCAGCCGCGGCCGCCGCTCGCCGGGATCTGGGATCATTATATAGGCGATATACCCCACACGGACATGCCTTAGCCTCGGCATACTCCATATGTCAAGCTCTGCCTCTGAGAATCTGTCCAAGACTAAAGTCTGTAGGTTCCAAGCCATCGACCATACGGGAGGGACAACACCCGCACTAGAATTCCGTGCAAAGAATCTCAAATTAACCATCGGGCAAAAATCTTCGTAAAGGGAGATAAAAGTGTTGGGCTCGACACCTGCGAATATCCTCAGTAGCCGAGCTGAGCTTAAGGGTATAAACAGACAGCTTTTTGACGCACCGTACATGTAAGAACGCAGAAAAGGGGCTGAACAACAAGGCGTGAAGTCATAATGGGGCGCTATGTCCTGTTCACCATGGGTGGCAATACGTCGTTGGCTTACAGTAATGCTGCATCGCAGATTATTGACAGTAGAGAAGATGGAGAAAAAGCCTTCCTTTAGAGCTTCTCTCAGGCAAAGGTCCCTTAAGAGGTCGTGGACGGCGTAGTACTTTATCTTCCCTCGAGACCCTCGCTCGTCGACTAATATGAGGTTCCTCTCTACGAGGTCGTTCAGGTAATCTTCTCCGACGACTTCCAAGAATTTTCCTGCGATGGGTTTGAGAAATCCCTCGGCGACCCATAGTTTGACGAGGTGGGAGGCATGGATTCTTCGATCTTCGGGGAAGAGTCCCATGTAGAGAAAACATGGCTTTAGATGGACGGGCAAGTGTGTGTAGCTCAAGGACAGCGTTCTCAAGCAATGCTCGTCTTCCTCGGAGTTCACGATGGAGCTCAAATTTTCTGCGACGTACTTCCAATAATCTTCAGTCATGGCAGACTTTGCCAAGAGCCCTGCGATGGTGACGATCGACAGAGGAAGACCTCGGCATTTCCTTGCGATCGTCCTCCCTATGGCTTCCAAGTAGGGAGGGCAGATCTTGTCGGGAAACGCCTTTTCACAGAGTAGATCCCAGCTTTTATCCTCGTCGAGAAGGTTCAGTCTGATTATATGAGAATTGCGGCCGGCGAGTTCAGTGCCTAATTTCGACAAACGTGTGGTGAGCATGATCCTACTTCCGTTGCTGTTCTCAGGGAAGAAGGGTTTCACCTTGTCCCAAGCATCGATGCTCCACACGTCGTCCAATATGATGAGATACCTTCTTCCGATTAGGGTTTGGTACAGCTGAACGCCTAAGTCTTCTTCGCTTCTGCACTTCAGATCTTCTTCACTGCTGCTGTGGTTTTTCAGACAGCGAAGGATTTCGATGAGGACTCCACGCGCGGTGAATTCTTGGGATATCGTTGCCCACGAGCGCGTGTCGAAGTGGTCGGCGATGAGTTTTTTGTTGTAAATATTTCTGGCGAGCGTGGTCTTACCAGCGCCGCCCATGGCTACGATTGGGATAATATCTCTTGTTGAATTGTTTCGAGTCAGTCGGTCCATGATTTGAATTGAGACATCGTCGAAGCCCACCATGGCGGCGGCGGCGGCGGTGGTGTTGAGCTGAGGAGGAGGAAAAGATGAAGGCCTAAACGGCGGCGGCGACTGATGGTTATCTGCAGATCTCAGCTTCTTCATTGTGAAATCTATCGCCTCTTTCTCGACAGACTCCATTTCTTGGATGACCCTCTGAAGACCTTCGAAGAAGTCGGCGGAATCAGCTCTGTTTTCTGATACACCTTCTGAAGCAATTAGAATCTGGGATTCGATTAGATCTTCTGCTGCATAAGCAGCGCCTGCTATTCGACTCGCCAAAGCTTGAATCTCTTGATGGGAGTGAAAGTCTTCAAGAAAACCTTGCAAAGAGATGATCTTTTCGGCGAGAGATTTGCCCTGTTTTTGGTCGAGAGACAGTGGAGGAGCGTCGGGGCTATGCTTTATCACCTCTATGAGATCCATGAGAGAAACAAGAGCTGCATAAGCGGCCGCCATGGATGTGGTGGAGCTATTCTGAGGATAGGTAGTTAATTGGGGAGAGAGAGCGAGAGAGAGTGAGTAGAAAAAGGGGTAAGGGGTCTTTTTTCTTCGGCATCGTTTCGCTTTTGAGTCCACTGTGGTTATTACCCAGAATAGGGTTGTCAACGGGGCGGATCCAATCCCCGGCCCCGTCCCCGCCAGATCCCCGCGCCCCGTCACAATTTTAGAAAAAGATTCGATTTATATTATTTTAATATTATTTAAACTATATTTTAATATTAATTATATTATTTAAAATATATTTTAATATTATTTAATGTCCCACTTATTTCTTTCCATCTTTCTATTTCGGTCGTCCCACATAATTTTTCCCATTTCCATTTTCGGTAAAATATTTAATTAAACTAATTACACCATTTATATTAAGAAAAACTTCTTAATTTGTGTGCCCACTAATAAGTTTTCTCTCTCCGTACCTTAAAAGTGTATACTATTAAAATAATGTAGTTTCTTAATCCCGGTGCCCACTAATCTTTGAGAAGAATTAAATGGGACGAAGGAAGTTGATGCGGACCGCGTAAAACGACTTCTTGAAAGCGGTGATTAACTTAGTTGGCCTTCCCTCGCTCTTCTCTCGCGCGCGTTCCTTCGTCTCCGTCGAATCACTCTGTCGAACCTAACACACAGGAACTCAGAAAACTCGTCAGAAGGGGGTCGGGTCCGTGCCGGCGTAGCCCCTCCGATGCTTAAGTCAGAAGGTGGATGAGGAATAGGGGTGTTGGCTCGTAAGTTAGTTTTTTTGTTTCTAGAAAGCGTACCTGCATAATGAATTAACCGTCATTATTTATACTAACCTTGGACCCTCCTCGCCTGGACCCATTCCTCACCCTGACCCGCCTTTCTCGCGAGTCTCGTGAATGCAACGTGGTCCTTCCCACGATCCCACGCTCTCCCTTTCTACTCTTCCCCTTAACTGCCTTGATCGGGCGTCTCTTAGCTTCTCAAAGTCGTTCCCTGATTGGGTCTTCTTCCTCGGGTTTCGGCGCTGGCCAGGTTCACCATCCTCGAAGACTCCTTGCCCAGTGATCGAGCCTGCGCCCCCACTTTCCTCGGGCTAGTCTTGTCGGGCGTTCTTCCCTTCCTCAGAACCGCTCCCTATCTTTGCCAGGTGATGCTTCCTCGGGACTCACCCGAGGGTGCATCTAGCCCTGCTTCCCGAGCTTGCCTTCAAGCCCGTTTGAATCATCAGCTCCATCCCCTTAGCACCGCCAATTCGCGGATTATCTTA
Organism: Craterostigma plantagineum; assembly: GCA_027422505.1. Lineage (NCBI taxonomy): Eukaryota > Viridiplantae > Streptophyta > Magnoliopsida > Lamiales > Linderniaceae > Craterostigma > Craterostigma plantagineum. The sequence goes on along the minus strand of JAPQWV010000010.1, from coordinate 23,036,121 downwards.
CCGCTACTATTATTTTACCGTTAGCTTGAGATCCCGAGGGTAACAATAGTCCCCCCTTAAAATAGTCCAAAAAGAGTGTAACGAGTATTTGGACGTTAGCTATCGGTAAAATAGTCGATCGAAATGTCTTTTGGTCTTTCTCGGGACCCTTCTCGAGTACTTCCCTACCCTTCCTTCGTTCCTGGGCCTCCTCCTAGGACGCCACGTCGCACTTCCCTTTGAGCGGGAAAAAGTTGCCGCCCCGTCAAATCACCCCAGATCAATCTCGACACGTGGCTCTCACTGAGAGGTTCGACGTCCGTTCCTTTTCTCCCTTTTCCTCTTTTCTCTTTTTTCCTTTTTTCTTTTTCCTTGTTTTTCGTGCCCTTTCCCCTTCTCTTAGGGTTTTCGTCTCCATCTCTCTCATTTCACCCCTTTCTTTCGCTCCAAATAACTTTTACTTAAAAGAAACCTTCATCGCACCAGGTTTTCCTTCCCCAAATCGGCGTCCCGCCTGCTTCTCGTAAGCCGTCTACTCCGTCGTCGCTACTGGTAAGTTATCCTCTCCTCTTTTCTTAACTCGTCATTTCTGTTTGCCCCTGCCTTAGTTTTCGATTTCGTTTTCTGAGATTTCGCCTTTCCTGTTTTTCGCCATTTCCTTCTGTGTTCGCCCCATTAGTTGCTTTTAGGGTTTTTGATTTTAGGATTCCGCTTTTCCTTCTTCATGAGCAATCCTGCAACTCCAACTTCCCATCGTTTGATCCCAGTTTCAAACCCAGATCACACGGAATCGTCATCTTCTTCTTCTTCTTCCTCGTCACTTTTCGTTTCCTTTCTCGACGCCATGGAAGCCCTGAATAATTACCCTGACTTGGATATTTTTCGCCCCCTCAACGTATAGGATACTCAAGCAAGAAAACCTATCTTCGAGCTTTGTCCGATTGGATCTCTCAAATGGAGGATTTTCGCGAAGAGGTCAAGCTGCCCTGGCATGAAGTGAACGTATCCTCTCTTCGGGCATCTCACATCCCCATCATCATTGATCGGGCCGGCCTGAGTCCTGATTTTGAGGTCCGAATTCCCGGGCCTCGGGAGGTGATCAGTGCCCCCCCCCCCCCCCCCGAGGGTTTCCACACGTATTTCTTAGACCAACTAGATATGGGTCTTCGCCTCCCTCTCGCTCCTTTTATAGCCGAGCTTTGTAACCATTACCAGATCTCCCCGAGTCAACTGACTCCCAATTCCTACAGCCTCTTGCTTTCCTTAGCCATCCTTATCGAGCATTTTCAAATTCCCCTGTCTCTTCCTCTTCTCCTATCCTTCTTGAAGATAAACCAAAAGGAGCCTGGCAAATTCTTTTTCTCCTCCACGGCCTCTAAGGAATTTCTTCTCGGGAACCCTCTTCTCACAAGGGGTGGATGAAGAAATTCTTTTATGTACGATCTCCCGAAGGGTGTCCCGAGAACGATACCACTGATGCTTGGCCTAAAACCATATCCGTATCTACTCCTCTCCCTGCCGCCTCCAACTCGGAAGTCGAGAGGTTCATGGAGATACTCGGGGAGCGGAGTTTCAGCGCTCCCGAGCTCGTCAAGGATGATCTTCTCTGCCACTTTGGCTATTGCTCCAAGGGTTTAGTGGTAGATGACTTAGGTATACTTTCTCATTCTCCTTCCGTTTTTCCGTCTTACATCCCTGACAGGATTTTTCGTTCTTTCTCATCAGATTCGCGTATGGATCTCGCCGACCTACTCAAATTTCCCGTGAAATGAAGGAGGGTGGCGCATCCCAAGCGCCTCCACCAGCTTCTGTTACTCGGGCCCTCAATAAGGGCAAAGGCAAAGCAGTTGCTAGCTCTTCTGGCTCCCCAAAGGCAGCCTCGAAGAGGAAAACCTCCGCAGCCACTAGTCAGCCCTCGAGCAAAAAGGCCAGGGCTAGCTCTAAGGCTAGCGTGGATGCCGGCGAGGGATCCCCTGCCTCCGGTGACCCCCTCGAGCAGCCCGACTACTTTCACCGTCCTCGCGGGACTCACTGCGTGGAGTACATGCGGGGTTATCGCTCGGAAGCCAATCGTTCTCACCTCTCGGGGTTACAGCCTCGAGAGTTCTTTCCTCTTTTTGCCCAGCATATGGGCCAGGTATGAGTTTCCTTCACCTTTCTTCTTTAACGCCACGACTTACCCTTACTGCCGGTCGGTCAGGGTTTCGCTTGTGCTGCTGAGGCCTTGGAGCGGATGATCTTCATGCATGAGGATTGCATCGAGCTCACCCAATCTGAAGCCAAACTAAAAGAGGAAATGGCCCGACTCGAGGAAGAGGTCAAGCGGAAAGAGGAGGAACTGAAGAAGCAATCGAGAGATGCTCGGGTGGAGTCGGAGAGAGTGAGGAAGGACCTGCTCAAGGAGAGAACTGCTCGGGAAGAGGCCGAGACCAATTTCCGGTAGTTGGAGGAAAGCATCACTCGAGACTACCTGCCCCGCATCTCGTACGGGAGGCAAGTCGTAGAGTATTTCCATCACGGCTTTTGGGGATGCGTCCACCAGCTTCGGGTAGCCGGCATAGGTCAGAAGTGGAAGCTCGACTGGCTGGATGTCGACCGAGCTCTCGCGCAGTGTCCCCCAGGAGGGTACCCACCTGATCCTATAGCTCGAGGAGGCTCCGCGAACGTCGTCCTGGAGGAGATGGTGACCTCCCCTTCGAGTGGGGAAAATGAGGATGCTCCCGAGTCTCCTGCGAAGATTCCTGAACCCCCTATCGAGGCCCCTTTGCCGGCGCCCGAGAAGGTGATCTCCGGCGTACCGATCGAGGAGGTTTCCGAAGCCACCTCGCAGGAGGAAGAGCATCTAGCCACGGTGGTCGGGTCAGTGGTGGCTGAAATCGAAGCTGGCGTCGGGGAGTTGAATCAGGCTGGATCGGCCGCTCTCCCTTAAAATTCTTGCTCGTGTTGATGAATTTACTTCTTTTCCTGTTTTTCGTTTCTGTATGAACAATATTTCCTTTCCTCCCTATCTGTGTTTCCTTTGTGAACAATGTGTCCTTTCCTTTCAGTCTATGTCTTTTCTTATTCAGATTCTATTATATCAGTGTATTTTGTAATTTTCCTCGGTATCTCGTAATGACTATTTTCGCAAATAGTTCTTCCTCGGACACCTATAATCGTTTCTCTCTCCTGGACCTTCTGTAATTATAACGGGAATCTACCACTTATTCGGGATCTTCTTCCACCACGACGCCTTGTCGGGTGTCGCTTGATACCTTCGGGCGATATTCCCCAAACATTAGATTCGAGCGCTCACTCCTCGCTCCCTTTCCCTTCTTTACTCGGGCATCTAACTGACCGTTGCCCCAACTAGACATGGGTAATGGTCCGTTCCGGTCCGGTTCCGTACCGGTTCTACCGGTTCCGGACATAAAATACCGGTTCCGGTTCGAACCGGTATGGTACCGGACCGGTTCCAGTTCCGGTTTCGGGACTGATATCCCGGAACCAATTCGGAACCGCTAGTGGATCCATTGGATCTTACCGGTTCCGAACCGGTTCCGTACCGGTTCACCCGTTTTTTTTTTTTAACCATAAAATTGGAAAAAAAAATATACAAACGACATAAGAAAAAAAAATGAAAAAAAAAACAAAGATAAAATACAAAAAATAAAAGAAACACAAAAATAATACTATTAAAATACTACAATACATATTTAAGGGTAGTGTTTATTGATTTGAAGATGATGAAAAAAAATTCCATTTTTATTAATATACCTAAAAATATACAATAAAAAATTCGAAAATAAACAAGAAAAAAAAAAAAAAAAAAGAAAAAATACAAAAAAGAAAAAAAAACATAAAAATAAACTACTTAAAATATTAAATTACATCTTTATTAAGTAAAACACAAGACGTCGCCTCCTCATCGTCTTTGGAACTTGATGCTTGGAACTCATCGATGCATTTTCCGCTCGATTCTTGGACTCAGCGGTGAACCAATCCTTAAGCAAAGTAAGCATCGAAAGAGAACTCGGCTTAAGGTTCGTTCGCCTATCTCCAATAATCCGACCGGATGTCGAAAACGCGGATTCTGAAGCGACACTCAACGCTTGCACGGCAAGAACATCTCGAGCGATAGCCGCTAGCGTCGGGTAGAGAGATGCGTTTGACTTCCACCACTGGAGAACGTCAAATCCTTCCGGTGTTTGGAAGTTGTGACTCAAATAAAGTTGAATTTCATTTGAGTTTGCAGGTCCGGTCGCTTTTCCTTTCGACTTTTGCATCTTCAATCGCCTAAGGACATCCATCGGACCACGGCCACCGCTAGAGGACTCCGTAACTCCCTCGGTCGCATGCTCGGTCGCCGAACCACCACGCACCTGAGAACTATAAAAAGCAAAAAGTTCTTGGAGAGAACGCATAATTGACGTCTTTTGATCGTCAACGCTCTTTCCAAGAAACGTCTCGTAATACTCGAAGAAAATATCGAAAGTGTCACTACCACAACTCGGGTCGAGTAATGCCGCCAAGCCGTGGATAATTGGGATATTTTCCCAATACTTCTTGAACTTTTGCTCCATGTTCTCAATGAAATGGCGCAAACTTTCATTACCGCGATATTCAATAAATTTATAGCACATGCTAAAAAGCAACGGAATAAATAGTGGCGATGTAGGATAATGAACGCCGGAAAATTTCTCCGTTGCTTCCTTGAATACCGCAAGTAGTGACACACATAAATCGCAAATTTCCCAATCAACATCTAGTAATAGAAGTGATGGGTCGGAAGTCATACCAACTGCGTTGTTGTTCCAAAAATGGGTGACTAAATCCTTATAACGCATAAATGTGCTAAGAAGGTGATATAAGGAGTTCCACCTAGTCGGTACCGGTAAGGGAAACTTCTTATACCTAAGGCCATTCGTCTCGACCGTTTGTTTCCACGAATGCCCGAGACGTCGTTCACGTAGTTGCTTACCAATTAATTTAAATTTTTCTATTACACGACCTAATACTTCATCGAAAGCACATTTTACACGTAAGTTAATCACATGGCAAGCACACCTAACATGAAGCAATCGACCGTTCAAAGGCACGCTAAGATGGGAACGAAGGAAATCCATAGCCGCGTTATTAGAACTTGCATTGTCCAACGTGATAGACATAATTTTATCTTGAATCTCATATTTTTTCGCTACATTCAAGACATACATCGCAATGGTATGTCCCGAATGCGACGAATCTAGCGGATCTAGCGAAAGAATTCTCTTTTGCATTGTCCACGTCTCATCTATCCAATGGCATGTAACAACTAAATACGATTGGGAAGTAACATTCATCCAAATATCGGTAGTTAAACTAACCCTACAAGATATGTTCGATAAATGTGAAACTAAGTTCGATCTATATTCTTCAAAGGTTTCTAACACATACTTCCTAAGTGTCTTGCGACCTACTTGATGGAATCCGGGTTGTATCGAACTTGTAAAGTTGATAAACCCTTCATTTTCCGCAATACAAAATGGTTCTTCACATTGGACGACAAACTTAACTAACGCCTTATTTGAAATCTCCCTAGTGATAACGAAATTCCTACCCGTATGCACATCTATTTGTTGTTGCGTTCGCTCCGTACCTATGGGCTCTAACGTAACCGAATCAAATTTATGAAAACCCGTTAAATGTTTTCTCATAGATCCCGTACCCCCTTGGTTACCACCACCTCTATATTGATATTCCGCACGACATATTTTACAATAAGCTTTACCTTTGTTGGGGTTGCTGGGTTCGAGCTCGAGGTCGAAATGGTTCCAAACCTGTGAGCGCTTCGTCCGGGTGCGTGATGTCGCCGTGGCCGTGGTGGATTCTTGGCTCGGACCGGTTCCGCGTCGTCCTCCGTCGCCTTCCGTCTCCTCGACCTCATTGTCGGGATCGACCTCGTCGGGCATATCGCTCATACCTACATTAATATAACCAAAAATATCGTCGTTCGGGTGCGAACTTGATGCCATGTTAGTAGAATAAAGTGTGTGTGTGGGTATTTTTCGTGTGTGTGTGGGTATTTCGAGTGTGTGTGTTTCGAGTGTGTGGTGTGTGTGTTTCGTGTGTGTGTATCGAGTGTGTGTATGTGTGTATTTTCGTATAATACGAGACGAGAGCGAGAGAGAGTATATGAGATTAGAGAGATTTTGGGAGATTAGATGTGAAAAAATTATGAACTATGATGTGGTATTTATAGAGTTTTAGTTAGGGACTAAAAAAAAAAATTGCACTTTGGCCCAAAAGGGCCAAACTGCAAAATAAAAAAAATGTTGAAAAGAGCCGTTTGGGCTCTGTAACGGCTATAATAGCCGTTATTTTTTTTTTTTTTATTTTTTTTTGTTTTCTAGCCGTTGACAACGGCTGTTTTTATTTTATTTTTTTTTTATTTTTTTTGCCTTACCGGATCTTAACGGATCCGGTGCCGGATCCGGTGCCGGTTCCGGCTTATATATAGCCGTTACCGGATTACCGGTTCCGGAACCGGAACCGGTACCGGTAACGGTCGGTTCTATTTTTCCGGAACCAATCCGGTAACGATAATTACCGGATTGGTTCCGGTTTTTAACCGGTTGAACCGGTTCCGGTTCCTAACCGGACCCGGTAGCCGGTTCCGGGCCGGTTCCGGGCCGAACCGGCCCGATAGCCATGTCTAGCCCCAACGGCTCTTTTATCCTTGACTCTCGTACTTTTTCCTTTAAATTTTTAACTTCCCCAACCCAGTCTTGGTAAACGTTCGTCCTTTGCGGGTCCACGCCTTTATAAAGCCGACATTTGTTCACTCAGTTCCACTTCGCTCTTCAAGCTTTACTGAGCTTACTCTCTTCAGGTTATTTCATCCACCCAGCATGGGACTTTACTTTCCTTTTTCCTTCACAATCCACGATATATTCGTTTTTCCTTATCATTTGAACCTCGTGTATTTTGGCCCAGTTTATTGATGAATCGCAGAATGGAGCCTTCTCAATTTAGGAGAAACTTCCATTCAGATCGCCCGCCTCCACGCCCTCTTTGGGATCTGTGGGAGGAGGCGACAGGTTTTGCTTCGAACATGAATGGGGAGTTTCCGGATAGGGAAGGCCAGGTCGTCACACCCCCCCTCCCGCGGGGAGCACCTTCCTTGGGGCGGTTCCGCCCAACCCCTCGTTTCCTTCTGGAGGCTGATGGTACTTCCTCCCGTTATTTCATGGAGAATTTCCTCGAGCCCGATGAGAAGCGGCGTTTGGCGAGATTCCCTGACTCCAGCTTCTGGGACCGGTGGGCTTTAAGTGAGAGTCAGGTCGGTCACGTCAACCTTCACCTTTTGACTCGCCACTTTATTTATGCTTTCCTGACCTTCTCCATTAGTCTTATTCGCTTTCTTGTGAGGGACTTCGCGTTATACTCAGCAAGCCGCTCTGCTTCAATATTATGAGGATGCTTGTGCCCGGTTGACCACTTTCCTCGGCGAAAAGGATCGACAAATCGCCGAGCTAGAGGAGTCCTTGGCCGGTATCGGTGCTAAGGACCAAGGTATTCTCCATAGGTCTCGAGGGAGAAACAATCGGGCTCGATCCCCCAACCAAGTGCGGTGTAATTTCCCTCCATACTCGGGCGGGACGTTGGTGTTAAGACGTAGGAGGGTTCTTCGAGATAGGGAGATTTTCTCCTCCTCGGGGGTTCGTCATCACGGTGCACCCTACGCTCGGGAGGCCAGGCGGTAGATATTTTATCTCCCACAGGCTATTTTTCCTGTCATCTTGTCGTTTTGTTATTCAGTTTTACCCATCACAGGGTTTTTAGTTTTTCGTGGACTTTGAATTCACTTTTGGTGTTCTACTCTTATTGCTAGAATGTCGTTGGGGTTTTACTTTGGTTCTTACCTGGTATTTTCCATCACCTTTACAACTGATCGAGCCCCTCTTGAGGACTTTTCCATCTTTTTTGTTTGGAGATTTAACTCATCTTTTCGGGTAACCGTGCCCCGTCCGAGGATATTTCTTCCTTTTCATTCGGCGATTTTATTCACCCTTTCGGGCGATCGTGCCTCATCCGAGGACTTTTCTTCGTTCTCATCCGGCGATTTTATTCACCCTTTCGGGCGATCGTGCCTCATCGGAGGACTTCTCTTCGTTCTCATCCGGCGATTTTATTCACCCTTTCGGGCGATCGTGCCTCATCCGAGGACTTCTCTTCGTTCTCATCCGGCGATTTTATTCACCCTTTCGGGCGATCGTGCCTCATCCGAGGACTTCTCTTCGTTCTCATCCGGCGATTTTATTCACCCTTTCGGGCGATCGTGCCTCATCCGAGGACTTTTCTTCGTTCTCATCCGGCGATTTTATTCACCCTTTCGGGCGATCGTGCCTCATCCGAGGACTTCTCTTCGTTCTCATCCGGCGATTTTATTCACCCTTTCGGGCAATCGTGCCTCATCCGAGGACTTTTCTTCGTTTTCGTTCGGCGATTTTTCGGACATAATTAACTTTATTCAAGATACGCGAATGTTCGGAAAGACAGATAACTTGTACGACATAGACTCCCTGACTAAGAAAATAGACAAAGCATAAATATGATAGCTGAATATGGCGCGGTCCCAAGGACATCTCATGGGTAATATTTCTTCAAATGCCGAGCGTTGTGTGGTCTTTCCAGCCTCTTCCCGTCTAAGCCTTCTAGATAATAAGCGGCTTCTCCTACCTTCTTGATCACTTTATACGGTCCCTCATATTTGGGATCCAGCTTCCCTCGTTCCCCTTTGTGTTGTATTTCCTTCATGACGAGCTCTCCTTCCTCAAACCTTTTCAAGCATACCCTCCGATTATAGGCTCGGGTGATCTTCCTTTGATAGGCTGCCATCCTGAGCGCCGCTTTCTGTCTTCCCTCCTCGATCAGATCCAGCTCGTCGGCTCGGAGCTGGTCATTTTCTTCAGAATATCCTATGACTCGAGCGCTTTCTTGTCCAATTTCCACAGGTAAGATGGCCTCACTTCCATATACCAGACTGAACGGGGTTTCTTTCGTCCCTGCTCGAGGAGTGGTCCTATAGGACCAGAGTACACTTGGTAGCTCGTTGAACCAAGCTCTCTTCAGTCCGTCTAACCGGACCTTCAGTGCCTGAACGATCGTTCGATTCGTCACCTCGACTTGACCATTACTCTGAGGCTAAGCGACAGAAGTGAATACTTGCTCGATTCCATACCCCTCGCACCATTCTTTTAGCTTGCGTCCACTGAACTGTCTCCCATTGTCGCTTATCAGTCGTCTCGGGATCCCAAACCTACACAAGATATTTTTCCAGAGGAAAGTAATTACCGCAGCTTCTGTGATTCGCGCCAGGGCTTTGGCCTCCACCCATTTGGAGAAGTAGTCGATCGCGACTAGGAGAAATCTCTTTTGGGAGGCATTGCCTTCAAAGGGCCCCACAATGTCTAATCCCCATTGGTCGAACGGGCATGCCGACACGACCGCTTTCATCATTTCCGCGGGTGCTCTTTGCAAGCTCGCATGCTTCTGGCACCGGAGGCAGCTTCGTACCACCCTGATCGAGTCCGCCCTCATAGTGGGCCAAAAGAAACCTGCCAGCATCGCCTTCCGCGCCAGGGCTCTTCCTCCGATGTGGCTTCCACAGCTCCCCTCGTGTATATCGACCAAAACTTCTTCAGCTTCCTCCCTCGACAAGCACCTCAGGAGGGGACCCGAGTAAGACCTTTTGAAGAGAATCCCATCAATGATCGTGAAGCGGCTGGACCTCTTCTGTGTCACTCGAGCTCGGATGTTGTCCTCGGGCAGGATCTGCTTCTCGAGATAACGATAGATGTCGTGCCTCCAATCTTCAGGTGCTGGATCCTTTGCTTCCTCAATTTGATGAATCTGGGGTGCTCTTTCCACTTTAACCCCTCCTTCGGGCGCACTCAATGCACTGGCCCATTTGGCGGTTCTATCCGCTTTTTCGTTTTCCTTCCTGTTAATAAGCACCACCTTAACCTCTTCGAACTTTTCCTTCAGCTTCTCGAAAGATTTCACATATTCTGCCAGCCTGTCTTCCTTGATAGCAAAATTTCCTCCAGTCTGTTGAACTACCAGCTGTGAATCAGAAAACAGGGTTATTCGGGTCAGCCCCATCCTTATCGCTGTCCTCATCCCGAGCAAGAGAGCTTCGTATTCGACTTCATTGTTGGAAGCGCGGAAGTCCAGCCTTACCCCCAAACTAGTTTCTTCGCCCCACGGCGAGATGACTACTAACCCGACGCCATTTCAGAATTGGCAAGAAGAACCATCGACATAGATTCTCCACATCTCGATTGGCGGCTCTTCCGCCATCTCGACGATGAAGTCTGCCAGAGCCTGGGCCTTAATGGCAACCCGAGGTCGAAACTGGATGTCGTATTCCCCTAACTCGGTCACCCATTTGATCGACCTTCCTGATATATCCGGCCGAGTCACGATTACCCCTAGTGGGCTGTTTGTGAGTACCACAATCGGATGTGATAGGAAATAAGGCCTCAACCTCCTGGCCGTGATCACTAAGGCTAATAGCAACTTTTCCTGAGAAGTGTATCGAATTTCCGCTCCCTTCAGGAGATGGCTGACGAAATAGACAGGTTTCTGTATTTTCTCCTCCTCTCGGACCATCACGGAGCTGACTGCTCGAGGGGTGGCTGAGAGATAGATGATAAGCTCCTCTCCGGGCGTCGGCTTGTTCAGTATTGGTAGCTCCTTCAGATAATCTTTTAGTTCCTGAAAGGCCTTCTCGCAATCGGGTGTCCACTCGAAGTCCCTGACCTTCCTCAGCACTTTAAAGAAGGGCATACTCCTTTCCGCAGATCTTGAAATAAATCTAGACAGGGCCGCGATCCTCCCTGTCAACCTCTGGACCTCGTTCAGATTCTTCGGGGAGGTCATGTCGGAGATGGCCTTCACCTTATCCGGGTTAGCTTCAATGCCCGATCGGGTGACCATATACCCCAAGAATTTTCCGGAACGAACCCCGAAGGTACACTTAGCAGGATTCAATTTCAAACCGTATCTTCGAGCAGTAGAGAAAGTTTCTCGAAGATCTCTCGAGAAGCTGCTTTCCGTTTTGGACTTGATCAGGATATCATCCACGTAGACTTCCACATTTCTTCCGATCTGTGCCTCGAAAACCCGATCCATTAGTCTTTGGTAAGTGGCTCCCGCATTCTTCAGCCCGAACGGCATGACCACGTAGCAAAAGGTTCCCTCCGAGGTGATGAAACTGACCTTTGGTTGATCCTCCTCGGCTAGCCCGATCTGATGATAGCCTTGAAAGGCATCCAAGAAGCATAGCAGCTCATGTCTGGCGGTGGAATCCACCAACTGATCTATCCTCGGCAACGGGTAGCAATCTTTCGGGCATGCCTTGTTCAGGTCCCTGAAGTCAACGCACATTCGCCACTTTCCCGCTGATTTGGTGACCAGCACCACATTCGAAAGCCAGGTCGGGAACTGAACCTCTCGAATGTATCCCGCTTTCAGGAGTTCTCCAACCTGTTCTTTGACGATTGCGTCCTTCTGTGTTCCTAAGTGCCTTTTCTTTTGGAAGACTGGCCGAGCAACAGGGGAGATGTTCAAACGATGTTCCATTATGTCCCGAGGTATCACCGTCAATTCGTTCGCCGACCAAGCGAACACGTCCTCGTTCTCCTTCAACTGTTTGACAAGGCCATCCTTCAACCCAGACGGCAGGTCCCGAGCTATTTTGACTGTTCCCGATGGCGGTCTGATCACGACTTCCTCTATCTCGCCTTCCAATTCTACTTCCTGAAGGGCGTGTACGGCATAGAAGGCTCCTCGATTTCTGGGATGGCCCTCTCGTTGGCTCTTAAATGACTTTAACTCGATCCTCACTTCCTCCACATAGCACTTTCGCGCTATCTTCCGATACCCGAGTACCTCTCCTACTCGATCCCCCACTGGAAACTTCATTTTTTGATGTAAGGCTGAAGCAACCGCCGGGAAAGAGCTGAGTGCCGGACGTCCTAGTATAACGTTGTAAGAGGAGGACATGTCGACAACCAGGAAAGGGGCTATTCGGGTCTTCTTCAGTTCACCCGATCCCATGGTCAAAGGAAGTTGAATTAGCCCGATAGCCTCGATGGCGTGATCGGTGAATCCGAACAACGCCGTTTCCACCGGGCTCATCCGGTACTCTCCTAACTCCATCTGGTCCATGGTCTCCTTGAAGATGATGTTCACAGAACTCCCGTTGTCGACAAAGACTCTTCCTACATCGTGGTTAGCTATCTCCGCCCGAATTACTAAAGCATCCTCATGCGCGTCATCTCCTCCATGAAAGTCCTCGGGCCCAAAGGAAATGGCGGGTCCCGATCGTCTCTGTACGGAGGTTACCCCCAGACTCTCGAGTTTCCTTACTTCTGCTTTCCTTGCTCTGTTTGAATCCCCAACTGCGGGCCCTCCGGATATCATATTGATCCTGCGTGGAGGCCCTCGTGCCTCCACGGGTGCCCGATTACGTTCTGGCGTTCTTCGGTCGTTTCCTCGTTCCCGATCGTGTTTTTCTTCCCTTCTATACTCCCCTTGCCTTTGCTCGGGAGACCGATTGAACCTGTTTTGCGGTCCGTTATTAGCGTACCAACGGTCTCTCCTTGGCCCTTGTTCGAAATCCCTCCTGAAATACTTTCGCGGGGTGCTAACCTCCCCGCCTACCACCAACTCGGCTCGGGCTTCTGGATTGGCTGCCACAATTCTTTCAAGTTCATCATCCAGGTGAAAGCAGGCCTCAGTCGTGTGGCCGTACTCCCTATGGAATTCACAGTATGACTTTGAGACGGGATTCTTGGGTCCCTCTTTACTCCTAGCCGGCCTCTTGATGAAATATCATCCCTCGCAAATTTCTAAGGCCCGAGCTTTACTCACCTTCCATTGAATGTTGCTTGGCCGAGATCCCCGTTGGACTTCCACCCGAGGATTCTCCTATTTCGGTCCTACTGGGCGAACGGGTTCTCGTGCGACTTCCACTGTCCTGATCGCTCTCTTTTTATCCCCTTTTTTAAAATTGTGCGCCTCTTCTACCCTTACGTATTTTTCAACTCTGATTATCAGATCTTCTACGGTAGTCGGGTACTTTTTCACCAGCGACCGGTAGAGGTCTCCTTCTTTCAGCCCATTGTGGAAGGCACCGATCAGTAAATCTGAAGTGGCCGTCGGGACTTCCATCATGGTCCGACTGAATTGTTTCAAGTAGTCCCGCAAACTCTCCTGATCTCCTTGTTTCATATTCAGCAAGTTTACGGCCGAGAAAGGTCTTCTACGGCTGCTAGAGAATTGTCTTAGAAAGGCCCGAGTAAAATCCTCGAAGCTATGAATTTCTCCAGCGGGTAGCATAGTGAACCACTGTTGGACTCCCTTCGTGAAGGTGGTGGCAAACACCCGACACTTGATCGCATCTCCTAATTGGTATAGCGCAGCATTTCCGTCAAAGCTGGCCAGGTGGTCCTCGGGTGGCCCCGAGCCGTCATACCGGTTCATGTCTGGGAACCTGAAATTGTTCGGTAGGGGAGCTCGAAGGACATCCTCCGAGAAGGGGGAGCCTCGTTGAATCGGGAGGGGCATCTGCGGGTTGGCTAGTTCTTTCAGCCTTTTAATTTCTTCCTTCATTCGTTCCCACTCCGCGATCTGCTTTTCTTCCTGGGCTCTCTTCCTCTCGGCTCGTAAGATGTTGATCTCCGTCCTTAATGATTTTTCCTCCGCCTCTTTCTCTCGTTCTTTGGCCCGGGCATGTTCTTCCTCCTGTCGCAAACGTTCGGCCTCCTCCTCTTCCGTCTCCTGTCGTGGCGGTGATTCCATGCGAGTTTTCCGCGTTCGCTCCGTCCTCAACATTTCTACCTCCACTCTTAATTTCCTCAGCTCGGCATGATCGTCGTTGCGCGTTTCCTCCTGACTTTCCTCCGTCCAGTCGGCCACTACCACCTCTTCTCTCGGCGGTGGCTGGGTGTCGTTTGCGGTATCCACCATGTTGTCGTTGAGATATCGTTCCCACAGACAGCGCCAATTGATGTGGACCGCGTAAAACGACTTCTTGAAAGCGGTGATTAACTTAGTTGGCCTTCCCTCGCTCTTCTCTCGCGCGCGTTCCTTTGTCTCCGTCGAATCACTCTGTCGAACCTAACACACAGGAACTCAGAAAACTCGTCAGAAGGGGGCCGGGTCCGTGCCGGCGTAGCCCCTCCGATGCTTAAGTCAGAAGGTGGATGAGGAATAGGGGTGTTGGCTCATAAGTTAGTTTTTTTGTTTCTAGAAAGCGTACCTGGATAATGAATTAACCGTCATTATTTATACTAACCTTGGACCCTCCTCGCCTGGACCCATTCCTCACCATGACCCGCCTTTCTCGCGAGTCTCGTGAATGCAACGTGGTCCTTCCCACGATCCCACGCTCTCCCTTTCTACTCTTCCCCTTAACTGCCTTGATCGGGCGTCTCTTAGCTTCTCAAAGTCGTTCCTTGATTGGGTCTTCTTCCTCGGGTTTCGGCGCTGGCCAGGTTCACCATCCTCGAAGACTCCTTGCCCAGTGATCGAGCCTGCGCCCCCACTTTCCTCGGGCTAGTCTTGTCGGGCGTTCTTCCCTTCCTCAGAACCGCTCCCTATCTTTGCCAGGTGATGCTTCCTCGGGACTCACCGAGGGTGCATCTAGCCCTGCTTCCCGAGCTTGCCTTCAAGCCCGTTTGAATCATCAGCTCTATCCCCTTCGCACCGCCAATTCGCGGATTATCTTACCGGTACTATTATTTTACCGTTAGCTTGAGATCCCGAGGGTAACAGAAGTATTATTTAAGCTATATTTTAATCATAGTTATATTATTTTAATATTTTCAATATTTTAATATTGTTTATCTTATAACATTAGTGATTGAGTATAATATATATTAATTTTATTATCTGGGACGGGGCGGGGATATCCGCGGGGAAAATGTTGCCCCGTCACCGCGGGGTTAGAATTGTGGGGTTTCCCCGTCCTATTCGGGGCGGATTCCCGCGGGGGAATCTGCTCCCCATTGACAACCCTAACCCAGAATCTTGGTTTGTCAAAATTTGTTGGGCAATTAGTGCAATAATACTCTTGATATTTTCTTCCTTGCTTCCCCTTTTTGAGAAAAATATAATCATCAACAGAAAAACTTAACCATGGTAAAAATACCACCACGTTAAACACCAATTGCGCTTCAAATGACGTTAGATTTACAACGTCTGGGTGAAAAAGAAGAAAAGCAGAGTTAATTCAGCATATGATACTAAATATTTCTCTCTCTATGAGTGTATTCTCTCGAATTGAGAGTCTTTCTTCCCTCTTCATGAGGGTTTCGTTTCATAGATCTGTTCACTCATAATCTTACGACGCATCTTCCCCGTATCATGACATACTCGCTTGTGTTCTAAACTGGATCTCAGTTATGACCGGACCATCTGTTGCGGAGCTCTCCAGCAATCTCGATCCACTCATGTTTTTTGTTCGCGGCAGAGGTGTGGTTGTTCCTTTTCACTATCTTCCTTGATTCTCTCAAACCCTACTCTTCTAAACCCTTCTCCTGTTTTTTAGACTTCCTTATCTTGTCTTTCCCCTATCATTTTCTTTCGTGTTTTACTGATTCAGGTGCATCGTGTCTTACGTCTGTTTTGATACTCGTGGGGGTTGTTTCTGACTGCACGAGGCATATGGCGTCTACCTCCGTTGAACTTACAGAAATTGAGTTAGCAGCGATCCGACTCTCCGATGATAATTTTGAATCGAGCAAGCGCAGTGAAGGTTTTGATGTGGTGGGCCGAATTCTTTCAAAACGATCTTTCAACTTCGAGGCTATTAGAAAGACCTTGCACTCATCTTTTAATCCGGGGAAGGGCATGGAGATGTTTCAGGTTGATGATACTAAGTTCATCATTCGATTCTTCCACGAGATGGACAGACGACGTATTGTGCATGCGTCGCCTTGGGCTTTCGAGAAACAGTTGATCATCCTCAAAGAAATTGAGCGTAATGATGACCCGGCTTCAACAGATCTGAATTGGTGTCCCTTCCACGTTCAAGTCCACGACCTCCCGTATTGGGCAAGATCGGCAAAGATGGTTGAAGTAATTGGAAGAAATCTTGGGGAGTACATGGAATCAGACGTTATTTCTTCTCCTCAATGGCAACCTTTCATCCGGGTGAAAGTACGCCTTGATATTCGACAACCGCTAAGAAGAATTATGAAGCTAGAACGTGAAGGCAAGGAGGTGACAATATTTTTCAAGTACGAACGCTTGCCAAATTTCTGCTACTTATGCGGATTAATGGATCATACTTCTACAACATGTCATCTCCAATACGAGAAGGGTTTCGACGTATCCAAGGACAGCTTTCCCTACGATCCTTCACTTCGGGCACCTCGGATTAACCCAGCCATGCAAAGATTACATGGATCTCGGGCAGCTCAAGAAGAACCAGTTGATGCCAATAAAAATCGAGATCACCGATGGAAAAACCCTAGCCGTAGTTCTCAAGAAAACCCTAGCCTGAAACATACCAAAAACCAAAATTCCATTCCTACCCCTAATCCTTCCCACGGTCAAAAATCAAAGGAGTTATTACCTTCCACAAATACAGCCCAAATTCCCATACCCTCTTCAATGGAGTTATTACCTTCCACAAATACAACCCAAATTCCCATACCCTCTTCAATGGTGACTCCCACAAAATCAGCAATTAATTCCCTACTTATCTCCCATAAATCTTCTGCAGAAAATCAGCCGATAATTACTTTAAACCAGGAATTTACCACCAACCTATCCATACCACACTTATCTCCCATCCAACCAAAACACAAGTCGCCTATATTCGACCCACATCCCTCCCAACAATTACCTTCTATACCAGCCGAGCCCAACCCGCCTAGATTCGACCCTGATCAGTCATTACCCATACTAGACCCCTCGTCCAAAACCCGCCAACAACCCAACATGCTAACAGCTATATCTGATTCATCTATAGGTTCAGCCTCTACAGTGAAATGCCATGATATAATACTATCCTCAGATGCTACTCTTATCACTGTCCCAGTAAAGGAAGCCGATAAAGATAAATGTTCATCTGCGAACACGCTGAATTTCTTCCAACCCGTCGCACAAGCAAAAAACTCAGAGGGCATGTCGAAGATAAAGATTGAACCTCCAGACCCTAAGCCACAAAACCCCTGCAAGAAAATTAAAATCATACAGAGAACCAAACCATACATACCCTCTTCAAACCCCGCGAATTCCCAGCCGAAAAAACGTAAGTCGCTATCCGATCATATGGGCGAACATCTCTCAAAGAAACTAGCAATGAGCGAACCAGACTACATGGATACCTCTGATAGAACGGCGGAGGCTGCTGAGCAGCCCCGCCGATCGCCATGAATCTACTAGTATGGAACTGTCGTGGGTTGGGTGGTGCCACGACAGTCCATGAGCTGCGGAAACTCACCCGGATGAGCGGTATTGATATAATTTTCCTTATTGAGACTAAGGCTAGTAATCTCTACTTTGAAAAGGTTCGACAAAAGCTTGACTTCTTTGGCGTATGCGTTGAAGCGAGGGGACGAAAAGGAGGGCTAGCAATACTCTGGGGCAAAAAACTCAATGTGGATTTACGTTCATATTCGACATTTCACATCGACGTTATGATCACTGACCTGCAACATGCTTCATCTTGGCGCTTCACGGGATTCTATGGTGACCCAAACGTCACCCATCGAAAACAAAGCTGGAAGTTGCTACATAGGCTGAGTGAAATGAGCGGATCTCCATGGTTGTGTGCCGGTGACTTCAACGAGATATTAGAACAAAAGGAGAAGGTTGGTGGACGACCTCGGCCAGCTTGGCAGATTACAGATTTTCGTGAGGCGCTTCAACGAAGCGGATTATCATCCCTAAACTTCGAAGGTGATCATTATACGTGGAGTAATAGGTCTGTCGCCCCAAACACCATTTTCGAACGATTGGACCGTGCCTGTGCTTCAGTTAATTGGATGACACGCTTCCCAAATGCCACAGTTATGCATATAAGAACAATCTCTTCCGACCATCATGCCTTAATCATTCGAACTTGTACCCCTACACCGCCAATGAAAAAACAGCAGAGGACATTTCGTTTCGAAGCGAGCTGGCTCCAAAGGGAACAATGTACTGAAATCATCAAAGACTGTTGGGGGACATCAGCGGAATCTGAAACCCAAGGACTACCAGAGAAACTGAGACTTTGTCGTCAGCGTCTAGCGGAGTGGAATCGGACTGCTGCTCTTAGTAGATCGAGTAAAGAGAAGGAACTAGAAAGACGTATCCAGACAATTCGTACTCAGCAAATAACGCAGGAGTCTAAAGTCGAAGAGGAAAAATTGATGAAAGAATTACATGCTTTGATCCGTGAAGAAGAGGTTTACTGGCAACAACGGGGGAAAATCGAGTGGTTACAACAAGGCGATCGTAATACTAGATTCTTTCACAGATGTGCATCAGTCCGTAGGGCCCGCAATTCGATCTCCAAGTTAAGAGACTCATCGGGAACTGTTAAAGAACAACGAGCTGATATTGAAAAAATTATCGTGGAATATTTCGAGTCCATGTTCCAGTCATCTATACCTCTCGAAGAAGATATGGACCAAGCAGTTCAGTATATATCCCCACGAGTTACTGACGACATGAATGCGATGCTCCTGAGGAGGTACTCACGACAGGAAGTCGAGAGAGCGCTCTCAGGTATGTTTCCATATAAATCCCCGGGTCCTGACGGTTTCTCACCAATCTTTTACCAAACATTTTGGGAGCTGGTCGGTAACGATACGTCCCAGTGCATTCTTGATTTCCTGAACGACGGTGTTACCTCCTCTTTATTTCACGACACACACATTGTCTTAATACCAAAAGTTCCAAAACCTGAGCAGCTTTCTCATTTTCGTCCTATCAGCTTGTGTAATGTCCTATATCGCATTGCATCAAAGTGTATAACTAACAGGTTGAAGGACATTATGGACTCTATCATCTCACCCTCCCAATCAGCGTTTATTCCAAATAGGCTTATAACCGATAACGTCCTTGTTGCGTTTGAAACTAACCATGCCATGAAACAAAAACGGACGGGTCGAGAGGGCTTCTGTGCCCTCAAACTGGATATGAGCAAAGCATACGATCGCGTGGAATGGTCATTTCTTGCTAAGGTTATGCACAAGTTGGGTTTTCATGGTACTTTTATTCAAAAAATTATTTCGTGTGTCTCTTTAGTGTCCTTCTCTTTCATTCTCAACGGATCTTCTTTTGGTAGCGTTATCCCGACGAGGGGCTTACGTCAAGGTGATCCTTTATCGCCTTACTTATTCCTCTTTTGTGCGGAGGCTTTTAGCTCTTTATTGCAGGCGGCTGAAAATAATGGAGCATTACATGGTGTTTCGGTGAGACGTGGTGCCCCCTCCATATCTCACTTGCTCTTCGCGGACGATACGCTCATCTTCACCAAAGCAACCCCAGAGGCGCTCAATACAATTCAGATGATCATCGATACTTACGGTCGAGCCTCGGGCCAGCTCGTAAATTTTGCTAAGTCATCGGCCACCTTCTCACCAAATGTGGATGAGGGACTAAGAGCTGCATGTTGCCATGTTCTCAATATCGATCCTAGTGCACGCCACGATCTTTATTTAGGCCTACCATCCATTGTAGGCCGCAACAAACGGGAGGTATTTGCTATGTTGCGAGATCGGGTTTGGAAGCGAGTTCAGGGATGGTCGGAGAAACTTCTATCCCAAGCTGGTAGAGAAGTTTTAATCAAGGCGGTCCTCCAAGCTATTCCCACTTATGCAATGTCTTGCTTTTTACTTCCAAAGAACATCTTAGGTGATATTCAGAAGCTTATTGCACGATATTGGTGGGGATCATCGACCCAAGCGGGGATTCATTGGGTGAAATGGAAAAGCATGTGCCGGCCGAAAGCGCTTGGTGGTATCGGTTTTCGAGAGCTGCGTCAATTCAACATTGCCCTTTTGGCTAAGCAAGCCTGGCGTATCCTCACTAAACCAGAGAGTTTGTTGGCTAAGATTCTTAAAGCGAAATACTTCCCCGACGGTAACTTCCTTAAGGCTACTTTGGGAACAGCCCCATCTTTAACCTGGCGCGCCATCGTTGAGGCAAAAAACATTCTGAAGCTCGGTGTTAGGTGGCAGGTTGGCTCAGGATCTCAGGTCCGGATATGGTCAGACCCATGGCTCCCCCGACCTCGCACTTTTAAGCCTATAACACCGTCTACCCCGGCGACAGCGAATTTGAAAGTTTGCGATCTCCGTCATTCATTCTTACCCACATGGAACGAGACACTTGTCCGGTCTTTGTTTTTTACAGTAGACGCCGAATACATTCTTGGCCAGCCATTAAGTACCGAGTCATCCCCTGATAAGATTATTTGGCATTATTCGAAAAATGGCCAATTTACTGTAAAATCAGCTTATTGGGTTGCTATGTCTGAGGATAATCTTTCCGACGCAGAACCAAGCTCGGGGAAGTCATTGTGGTCATTCTTATGGAAGTCGAACGTCCCACCTCGTGTAAAATTGTTTGCATGGCGAGTTGCACACAATCTCCTTGCCTCGGCCGTGAACTTGGTCCGCCGGAAATATTTATCATCTGAACGCTGCAGGCGATGTGGATTTAGCATGGAAGATGCTCGGCACATCTTTACAATATGTCCGGCGTCGAAGCCCTTCTGGGTTATGTCCGGATTCCCAATGCACCTTATTCGTTCTTGGACGGACTCGGCCGAGGTTTGGCTTCGGAATATGTCGGATGCTCTTGAGGCAGCTGATTTCGACCGTCTCCTTCTTGTGTGTTGGGAAATTTGGCGATCCCGCAATAAGTGGCTATTCGAGGGGATACATGTTGATGTGGCTACTGCAATAAAAAATTGGCCGGAGCTTGGCGGCGAAAAAGAGGCAGCTACGAACATCGAAAGGTTGAGACAATGCGCGCCAACGAAATGGTGTCCCCCGGCAAACGGAGTGATTAAAATGAATTTCGACGGTGCTATCCACAAAGCTAGGCTTGGGGCATCTTTCGGCATTATTGCGCGGGATGAGCATGGTGTATGTATGCGATGGTGGACCCGTTTTATTCGAGGAATACAAGACCCGGAAGTTATCGAAGCTACAGCCGCACGGGAGGCACTTCGGTTTGCACTAGCTGAAGGATGGAGGCACATTATCGTGGAAGGGGATTGTCAGGGTATCATCAAAGCTTTACACAGACGCTGTTTTGAGTCGTCTACCATAGGAAGTATTTTACGAGACTGTGCATCCTTGATGGCTTCTTTCGAGTACGTTTCTTTTTCCTTTATTAAAAGGGAGGGCAATGCCGTAGCCCATACATTAGCTAAATGTCTTGGGTGGAATGCGACTGGTTGTACACCTCCGTCCCAATATTTGGCGACATTATTGTCGGCGGATCTCTATTCAGTTTGAATGAACATTCATTATTTCAAAAAAAAAAGAAGAAAAGCAGAGTTGCTCCAAACCAAAAAGCATACATCATAAGAGTGGAAAGGATTCGTCGTAAATTGTCAAACAGTCCGAAGGAGTTTTACCCTTCTTCAGGCTATGAATCCTTATCTTTAGTCGCAGGCCGAGGTAGTCTACTGTGAAGGCTTTCGTCGACAATCTTGTAATGCTTAGCGAATTTCCGATGGATCATCCCAGCATACCTATCTACGTGGTTTTCGAATCTGTCGTACAAGGCAGGAAGTGTAATCGAAAAAATAATTCCTGCAGTAATCGAATTATACGAAACCAGTGTTAGAGAAAGAACTAGAACTGTGTCAAATGTTTCTGAGGGCATATCAAAAAGAAGCAAATTGCTCGGTTTTTAGCTAACCCAACATACCTATATACGTGAAAGTGGCGAAAGATATCAGGTTACCAATCACTGATAGGAGCCACAGAGCAATGACAACCTGGATTTTTACATCAGACCAGTGAAAGTTCTTTCTTTACTCGGTATTTTTTAGCAACCAAAGGGGGAGATTGAATTCAACACAACAGAGACTAATAAAGTAGGACAGTTAAATAAATCGACTAACCACGAAGAACAATCTGAAGTCCTTGCCAAAAGTTATGTCGTGAGCCATGAGCAGCATGTAATTGACTTTGGCACGAAACGAGGCAGCAGCGTTGTTTACCATTTCTTCGGACAGAACCAATCCAGGCAGAGTCTGGATTTGCCTAAAAAGTAGCAAAAAGGCATCCTCAATGATTCGAAAGGAAAAAGATAAAAGCTTGCTACTCGAACTTCGAAGGCTTGCAAATGTGTACTTATCCATAAATGAAGTATATAGTTTGCTCGTAGAAACAGCAAGACAACTAGAAACAACTATGCCAATCGAAGCACGCCGTCGTCTCCATTGCATAACATCAGCAGCTAGAAAAAAAGAGGGTTAAAGAGAGGATGGATTAGATTTGGACTTTTGTAGAGAAGAAACTTTGTGCAGCAGCACAATTACATGTGTCGGGGCTGAGGAAATCAAGGAAAAAACGATTAATCCATTGATCAAACGCAGGTTACCTTTGCTGCCACCCATAATCAGATGAACGGTGGACCGATGACCCAACAACCTGCATGAGGAAGAAAGGGAAAATGAAAACGCAAGATCGTTGGCCCTTCAAGGACAAATTGTTGACTTGGAAACCAAGCTCGGGGCAGAGAAAAAAACAAGTTCAGGACCTCAAAAACAGAGTACTCAAGCAACCTTTCTGACCGAAACTCTGAAATAGAAAAACTGAAAGCTGAGCTACAAGATAACGCAGGAATTTTTGCTTTCGAGAAATGGCAATTACAATCTTGCATTTCTAAGTTGCAAGAGGATCTCAGTTCCCATGAAAAGAGGGCCAAGGAACTCGATGCTGAGCTCGAATTGTTATACGAAAGGAATAAAACCAACGAAGCCGAAAAGGCTGATATGGGAAGGACCTCAGAAAAGAGTGGAAGGATCAAGCCGAGGCAGAGAATCGCAATAAAAACGAACTATTCAGCACTTTAACTGATAAGCTCGAAGGTCTAGACCTGAAGTGCAACCAGCAACTCGACGAGAGAGATGAGATTATGACAAAGGTACAGGCTCTCATGGCCGAGATAAAAGTTTACGAACAACATTTTCGGGCTTTGGAACAGAACGCACTTGATCTACAGTCCGAAAACAAGCATCTAATCGCCGAGTCTGAAGACACGGAGAAGCTTATATTCGAACTAAATTCGAGAATCGAGGAGCTGGAGAAAGAAGTGGGAACGCAGCGCAGTGCCATGACGGAAAGGGGTGAGGAGAAAAGGGAAGCCATATGGCAACTGTGTTTTGCCATTGATCACTACAAAAGTGCGTACGAAGAACTTCGCGGAGCGTATCTCATGCGCAGGCAACGCACATCTCCTCCTGCGTAGTAGCTTTTATGCCTCCTACAAACTATCTGTGAGTTGGGGTTTTGTCGTACGTTTGTTTGTCAAGATATTGATTTTTGTTTTCTCTTCATTGCTTGTGAATCCTGCTTGTTTCTGTTTCTCGACCAGGGCTCATATAGCAGTCGTCTCATTGCTTGTAAGCTCTGAATCATTTTCATTTTGAATGGGTGATGTTATAATGTGTGTTTTGCTTATGTTTCGGACATCAAAATGTGATTTATTTTGTTGTATTTCTGGAAATTGTTGGGGTCAATTCTGTTGGCTAACTGGACCGTTAAGCTTATCTACATCCAAGGAAAATGTTAATGACTAGTTTATATGACTATGGCTTGCAAGATGCATCACAAACTCACTCCCAAAAATAACAACAAAAATTTTGCTCTCTCGATCTAGATATATTTCAGATAACTTATCAGTCATTCAAACTTAGTTTGAATGTGAGATATATATATATATGTATAATATAATCAACCCATTAAGTGGTTTCCAGGTACTATACATTTTTTCAACACCCCGTAAAAGCTTACCTCATGAATAGTAAGTAGTATTGTTATCTCCTGATCCTTTGGTTGGAGACGACGTTTATCCTCTGATCACGCAGCATATTCAAATTTGGAGCGAGGAGTCGAGTGTATCGGTCGAAATAAAGAAGCTGCTTCATAAGAAGAGCAAACTCACGGGGAAACCTCAGGCCATACGATTCACTCACTCGGACCTAAACAGAATCACAATAACAGTCGTCAGTGGGCCGATACTCTAAAATAGATCCGTAAAAAAATGAGATCAGAGCAAGGCTGTTGGGCAGAAGCAATTGATTAAACAGAAGGATTTATGACGAATAATACCAAAAAACTTCATAATTTTGTCCGGAAAAGGAGAAAAGAGAGTTTTTTTTTTTTTTTGGTTCGGTAAGGCAAGTTAAGGGGGTGACGCTTTCACGACACCCAACTTACAGCTACAGGTTACAATATTAAGGACAAGATTTTAGGTTGTGATGCACTGTGTCCTTAAATTGTAACCCATAAGTTGGGTGTCCTGAAGGTGTCAACCCTCAGTTTACGGGTTAAAAAGAGAAGTAGTTAAGCCCTCAAAAAATTAAAAACAAAAAAAGGTTATGATACCAGATCAAGAAACAGTGCGTTCATCTGTCTCTCGTCGAAGGCGACATTCGCAGCAACAGCAGTTGCATTTGTGTTGGGTTCCCTCGCGGCGGCAACAATGATTTCTGTATCGATCCCCTGCAATGGATAGCGCTCGTTTACTTAATTTGCGAGACGTATAGTATTCGTGGGCAACACTCGTGAAGCATTTGGACAAATGGATTTCTTTCCACCAGGCGAGAGAACTGCTAAGCGAAATGTAAAAGGTTAAATGCTTGCCTGTATGGAGGAAAATATCTTCTTCAAATCTCGTGCAAAGGCCTTGGAGTCAACATTTGTGCTTGTAGCGCCCATATCGATCAAGGAGGAAGCCATGGAGTCGTAGTCTTCGGTTGCTAGTGACTGAAGAAACTCTTCCATTGCAGTCCACGTTTTTGGAGAAATTCGCCCGACAATACCTGGTTGGAGATTTTTTATTTTTATTTTTGCTCTCGCTATCCATGATGGAAACATATAATGTACTTATCGACATAATTCAGGAAACAACAGAATCAAATGTAATAAAATTCAATACTAATCGTAAGAGGATTATATACGCGATCCATGAACTGTATATACGCGAAAAATTTGATAAGCAGAGGATTATAAATAAACGAATACACATCCACAGAGGACCTGCATGCGAAAAAACAAGCAGAAACGAATGTCCGAGATATGTTAAAAAATATACAGTGACAGACACATCCTACACAGAATTGGAAGAAGCATGCTTTCCTTTCACTTACTTGGCCCAATTTAATATATGTTGCTCCCAAGCGTTCAAATAATTTCCTCAAATAAAGGGGAGATAACAATCCAAGCTGGAGGTCACTAGCTAATCCACCAGATGTATTCGCTGTCTGAAGAGGATGCAAAAACAATACCATTCGTTCATAATCCACAGATGAACAAAAAAGTCAATTTTGATCATAACGATTAAAAAAAAAACTACTAAAGTATAGATCAAGAAATAGCTGGAAGAAGTTTCCACGGCAGGCTTGACATAAGAAACACAGCGTTGCAATCATCAGACAACCAACACACAGTGGTTGTACTTGTAAATCTTAAATGATAATGGAGTTACCCAACTAACAAGACACTTTGCTTCCACCATCGACAATATGGTAAACAAAGTGAACAAGAGACTCATGACACTACCTTAGAAGCATCAGCCAACCACTCACTACCAACGCCAATAACTGCTTGAATTCCTTGGGCCAGTCTAAGAGCTCCACGGGGACCTGTACTGATTGATGTCTGGACAATATCCTCGACAAGTTTCGGCAAATTCTGGATACTGTCTGAATCCGAGATAGAAACAATATTTTGTGAGTATGAAAGATACAACATAATCCTGACACTAAAGCCAAGATAAATGGCCAGTGATATTACACATATTACAATAAGAAGAAAATTCAGGCGACAATTCAATCAGCACAACGCGTAACATTGAATACAGTCTCTAGACGTGGAAACAGTCAAGCCATATGTTTCTATTCTCTCTGAATAAAGTTTTTTCTCTAGACGTGAGTTGCAATTCGTCATAAAGACAACATAGCACACACATACCTAAACCACTCAGTACATATGATTATCCTACACGTAACAATCGGATAAAAGTACCTTGAAGGCGAGTGTTGAAGATATCCTGCGACTGCGAGTACCGAGAGTATATCTTGCGACCGTAGCGCACGTTCCTGGTCGATATCTTTCCACATAAAGGCAACTGCAGCAACAAATTAAAGAAAAAAAAAAAGAAATCATCCGTTAAATGCTTCATGAAAGCTCTTTGGCTTCCAATTGTAAGAACACATAAACGCGCACAAAGCACGAAACGGCAAACCTGAGAACGATTGATCAACGGTAAACCGCAGTGAGAAGCGCCTCTGAACACCGTCATTCCAGCAATCATTCTTATTGCTATTGTCGAAATTTTACTATCGATCGTTTAGAAAAAGGATAACTAAGTTGGATTTCAGCTCAGCACTCAGCAGCTTGGGGACTCCTGACAACTGGGATTGAAGACTGGCAAGCAAACGTCACACGATATCGTTTGCAAGGAAAAAATACAAGTTTTCTTGGGTTGGGCCGTCATGATAATCGAAAGGTTGGGCTCTCAACGTGCGCTGAATTAATTGATCACATTGCATGCCTAAATATATTGTGGTGGAATAACAATTACTTTACTTCCTCCGTCCCGGCTATTTTTTCCCAAAGATTAACCGGCACGGAGATTAAGAAATTACATTATTTTAATATTATAGTACACCTTTTGAGGTATAGAGAAAAAAAGTTATTAGTAGACACGCAAATCAAGAAAACTTTTTTAGTATTAATAGTGTAATTAGTTTAATTAGTGGGATAATTTTTTTTACCAAAAAATGGAAATGGAAAGAGTTAATGTGGGACATCCGAAATAGAAAGATGGGAAGAAATAAGTGGGACTGAGGTAGTACATCACAATTCGTAATGGCTAAATAGTAATATCATAAAATACCTTCCAGTTAAAACGCGCTCATAAATTGATTGCCGCACCCTTTTTTAATGCTCTATATACACTATATAAGATTGAATGCTATACTAATTTCGTCTTTTTTTTTTTCCGGAAACGATTGCTTTAATATCATAAACAAAAGTACATGGGCTAAATAGTCCAAAAGGTCTCTCCAGTAATATCAATCTGGAAGAGAAAACAAGGCTCACACGGAGCAAAAAATGCCCAAACAGAAACGAAAAAGCCGACAGAAAACTAAGATTCACTATCTAAAACACGAGAACTAAAGAACATATCACAAAAAAGGCTGTTAAGCCTAATCCACAACACTCTTCATTTTATTCGGGTCATCGGTTATGAATCTTGTCTTCATCGGAAAGGGCTCCACAGAGGGAGAACGGGTCTCCACAAAAGGGAGAAAGAGCTCCCAGCTCAGAGGCCGGGAGAAAGAGCTCTCAACCCGAAGGTTGGGAGACATTTTGACGACAAGCCGGTGGCAGCCGAAGGGCTGTCGCGGGTGGCGGCTGGCGGGCTGTCTGCGGGCTGCTGTCAGGATGGCAGCCGGCAGCAACGAAGCGAAGCAGTGCTGGAGGTTGGTGCGGCATCGGCAAGCGGTGAGGGAGCCGTGGCTGGCGGAGGAGGGCGCGACTGGCAGAGGCGGAGCTGGGCTCGGCGGCAGCTGGCAGACATGGAGGCGTAGGCGGCTGACATAGAGGCGGGCGTCCGGTGGTAGAAGGCGGTGGTGGCGGTCAATTTTTTTTTTTTTTAGAATCATTATTTTTAAGGAAAAACAGAGAAAAAACAAAGAAAACACAAAAGAGAGAGCCCCCTACCTCCATGTTCCCCCTACCTCCATTAATGGAGGTGGAGGAGATGGGGAGGAGGGGGGAAGGGGGTGGCGGCGTGTGTTTGTAGTTAGGGTTTTAGTGAGAGGATAGAGAAAAGTGGGGAAGAGAGAGAAAAAGAATATGAGAGTTGAGTAGGCTTAATAATATACTAATTTCGTCTTTAACGCATGTCTAATAGCGCATGTATGAGAGTAAATAATCTATTCGAAAAAGGTACGCGCACAGACGGTTTCATTTTAATACAATCCTTAATACGAGTTCGATTGATTGATAGCGCACCAAATAGCGTTTTTAGATCTGCGCAGCACAGCGCGCTAATCGCTCATGTTGAACGATTTTGATTTGTTTCATCCGTCGCAAAATTAACGCGCGTTCTAATGGGCGTCCGATGATCTACAAGTGTGGCCCAATCAGTCATTCACCAAAATTCAACCTTGAAATTACCGCTCGCCAATCCCCCCAAAAACTCCTCCCTCCCTTTCCGGGCGAAGACTTTGACGTCGATCGTAAGATTCCCATACTCCTCCTCTTGCTCCACCACCATCCTCTTGGCGGAGAAGACGACGAATCCCTAACATCATCCAAAGTAATCAACCTAAGTGACGGAATATCTCCGACGCCCGGCGGCAGCTCCTCCAAAAATGAGTCGTCCCATATCAAAATCCTCTCCAGGCAAGGAAAGCACGCGCCGTCCGCGTCCCACCGCTTCAAACCCTTACAGTCTGTCATCTTCAGCTGTCCCAGGCGGCGAAACCCTCCTTCCGCCGGAAACCACCCTCCTCCGGGGAAGGAGACCATCGCCAGCCGCAGCACCTCAAGAAACGCCAGGCAGCCGCCGACCGCCGCGCTCAACCCTTCGTCCCATTCCACGCCGGACAAGCTCAGCTTCGTCAGGTAACGCAGGCGCAAGATGCCGCCCAACCATTCACGACGCCAAGTCTTCGTACAGAACTGAATCGACAGATACTCTAAATTCTTCAGACGGCCGAGGTTGTCCAAACAGTAATCTTCCCCCACCGAGTCTTCATCTTCCACGAAGTAAAAAACGCTCAGTTCCTTGATATTAGGGATCCTCTCCACCACCTCTTCGCTGAACTTGAAATTCTTAACCATACGAAGGGTTTGAAGATTCTCCAAAACCAGCCGCGGCCACCGCTCGCCGGGATCTGGGATACTTATATAGTGTGCATGGACATGCCTCAGCCTCGTCTTACTCCATATGTCGAGCACTGTCTCTGAATCTTGGTCGAAGACTAAAGTCTGTAGGTTCCAAGCCATCGACCATATGGGAGGGACAACAGTCGCATTAGGATTCAGTCGAAAGAATCTCAAATTAACCATCGGGCAAACATCTTCATGAAGAAAGATAAAAGTGCTAGGCTCGACACCTGCAACTATCCTCAGTAGCCGAGCTGAGCTTAAGGGTATAAACAGACAGCTTTCTGACGCACTCTATATGTAAGAACGCAGAAAAGGGGCTGAACAACAAGGTGTGAAGTTATAACGGGGCGCGTTGTCCTGTTTAACATGGGTGGCAATACGTCGTTGGCTTACAGTTATGCTGCATCGCAGATTATTGACAGTAGAGAAGATGGAGAAAAAGCCTTCTTTTTGAGCTTCTCTCAGGCAAAGGTCCCTTAAGAGGTCGTGGACGGCGCAGAGCTCTATCTTCCCCCGAGACCCTCGCCTGTGGACTAATATGAGGTTCCTCTCTACAAGGTCGTTCAGGTAACCTTCTCCAACGACTTCCAAGAATTTCCCGGCGATGGGTTTGAGAAATCCCTCGGCAACCCATAGTTTGACGAGGTAAGAGGCATGGATTCTCTCATCTTCGGGGAAGAGTCCCATGTAGAGAAAACATGGCTTTAGATGGACGGGCAAGTGTGTGTAGCTCAAGGACAGCGTTCTCAAGCAATGCTCGTCTTCCTCGGAGTTTACGATGGAGCTCAAATTTTCTGCGACGTACTTCCAATAGTCTTCAGTCATGGCAGACTTTGCCAAGAGCCCTGCGATGGTGACGATCGATAATGGAAGCCCTCGGCATTTTCTTGCGATCGTCCTCCCTATGGCTTCCAAGTAGAGAGGGCAATTATCGTAGGGGAACGCCTTTTCGCAGAGTAGATCCCAGCTTTTATCCTCGTCGAGAGGGTTCAGTTCGATTATATGAGAATTGCGGCCGGCGATTTCAGTGCCTAATTTCGACAAGCGCGTGGTGAGCATTATCCTACTTCCGTTTTTGTTCTCAGGGAAGTAGGGTTTGACCTTGTCCCAAGCATCGATGCTCCACACGTCGTCCAATACGATGAGATACCTTCTTCCGATGAGGGTTTGGTACAGCCGAACGCCTAACTCTTCTTCGGTTCTGTTCTTCAGATCTTCTTCACTGCTGCTGTGGTTTTCCAGACAGAGAAGGATTTCGATGAGGACTCCACGCACGGTGAATTCTTGGGATATCGCTGCCCACGAGCGCGTGTGGAAGTGGTCCGAGATGAGTTTTTTGTAGTAAATATTTCTGGCGAGCGTGGTCTTACCAGCGCCGCCCATGGCTACAATTGGGATTATATCTCTTCTTGAATCGTATCGAGTCAGTCGGTCCATGATTTGAATTGAGACATCGTCGAAGCCCACCATGGTGTCGGCGGCGGCGTCGGCGTTGAGGTGAGGAGGATGAAGGGATGAAGGCCTAGGCGGCGGCGGCGCCTGATGGTTATCTTCAAATCTCAGCTTCTTCTTTGTGAAATCTATCGCCTCTTTCTCGATAGACTCCATTTCTTGGATGACCCTCTGAAGACCTTCGAAGAAGTCGGCGGAATCAGCTCTGTTTTCTGATACACCTTCTGAAGCAATCAGAATCTGGGATTCGATTCGATCTTCTGCTGCATAAGCAGCGTCTGCTATTCGACTCGCCAAAGCTTGAATATCTTGATGGGAGTGAAAATCTTCAAGAAAACCTTGCAAAGAGATGATCTTTTCGGCGAGAGATTTGCCCTGTTTTTGGTCGAGAGACAGTGGAGGAGGGTCGGGGCTATGCTTTATCACCTCTATGAGATCCATTAGAGAAACAAGAGCTGCATAAGCCGCTGCCATGGATATGGTGGAGCTTCACTGAGGATAGGTAGTGGTTGATTGGAGAGAGAGAAAGAGAGTTCATCAGTGAGTAGAAAAAGGGGGTCTCCATAGTTTCCTTTTCGGTCATCGTTTCGCTTTTGAGTCCACTGAGGTATTACCCAGAATCTTGGTTTGTCAAAATTTGTTGGGCAATTAGTGCAATAATACTCTTGATATTTTCTTCCTTTCTTCTCCTTTTGGGAAAAATATGATCATCAACAGGAAAACTTAACCATGGTTAAAAAAAACCACCACATTAAACACCAACTGATGTTCAATGATGTTAGATTTATTACAACGTCTGGGTGAAAAAGAAGAAAAACGAGTTGCTCCAACCAAAAAACATACATCATAGAGTGGAAAACTATTTCGTCGTAAATTGTAAAACAGTCGCAGGAGTTTTACCCTTCTTCAGGCTATGAATCTTTATCTTTAGTCGCAGGCCGAGGTAGTCTACTGTGAAGGCTTTCGTCGACAATCTTGTAATGCTTAGCGAATTTCTGATGGATCATCCCAGCATACTTATCTACTTGGTTTTCGAATCTGTCGTACAAGGCAGGAAGTGTAATCGAAAAAATAATTCCTGCAGTAATCGAATTATACGAAACCAGTGTTAGAGAAAGAACTAGAACTGTGTCAAATGTTTCTGAGGGCACATCAAAAAGAAGCAAATTGCTCGGTTTTTAGCTAACCCAACATACCTATATACGTGAAAGTGGCGAAAGATATCAGGTTACCAATCACTGATAGGAGCCACAGAGCAATCACAACCTGGAATTTTACATCAGTCCAGTGAAAGTTCTTTCCTTACTCGGTATTCTTTTAGCAACCAAAGGGGGAGATTGAATTCAACACAATAGAGACTAATAAAGTAGGACAGTTAAATAAAACGACTAACCACGAAGAACAATCTGAAGTCCTTGCCAAAAGTTATGTCGTGAGCCATGAGCAGCATGTAATTGACTTTGGCACGAAACGAGGCAGCAGCGTTGTTTACCATTTCTTCGGATAGAACCAATCCAGGCAGGGTCTGGATTTGCCTGAAGTAGCAGGAAAGGCATCCTTAGTGATTCGAAAGGAAAAGATAAAAGCTCGGTTGCTACTCAGAACTTCGAAGGCTAGCAAATCTGTACTTATCCATAAATGAAGCATAGTTTGCTCGTAGAAACAGCAAGACAACTAGAATCAGCAACACATCAGAACAAAGGGAAAGAAATGATATCCCAGAGAACTCGACGAGCAGCCACAAAGCAGTAGCAGAAACAACTATGCCAATCGAAGCACGCCGTCGTCTCCATAGCATGACATCAGCAGCTAGAAATAAAAAAAAAAAAAAAAAAGAGGGTTAAAGAGAGGATGAATTAGATTTTGACTTTTGTAGAGAAGAAACTTGTGCAGCAGCACAATTACACGTGTCGCAGCGGAGGAAATCAAGGAAACAACGATTATTGATCAAACGCAGGCTTACCTTTGCCGCCACCCATAATCTGATGAACGGTTGACCGATGACCCAATAACCTGTACGATGATGAGCTCGTCGACGCAGAATTCTCCATTACGCCTTCGAAATTCGAATCGCCGCCGCATACGTCGCCGGAATTGGGGTCACACATTTGCTGCGATTTGACAAAATTAAGTCACCAAAACTTAAAATCAAGGGGACAATCAGAAGGCAAAAAAATAAACAGAGAATCGAGATCCAACCTTCCTTCGATTTCAACGCCTTGTAATCAATCAGAGGGATGATAACTAAGAAAGGAACGACAGTCTCCGAATTGAATAGTCAGGCTGCTTTCAACAGTAGCACGAAGAAGAACCAACAGCACACGACTGCTCGTGAGGGAAATATGTTTTAAAATAACTATTTAATTCTAAATTCCCATTATTAAAATATTATAAAAGTACAAAAGAGGAAAAACATCAGCTGTATCATAGCGGCCAGTGGGGAATCACATGCATTCCTTTGACAGCGAATTATCAAGCAATTACTAAATAATAGATCGCTTACGGCGTCGTTTCAAACATCATTTCCCACGCAGCTTCACCCGCGTTCCATGGAGAAGAAGATGCGCCTTTTGTGAGTTTTTTTTTTTCTACCGCACACATTCAGAAGATAACAACGATCTGACCTAAAAGATACTGCGTTACAGATGTATTTGCACACATAATGTTTCAGTTACAGCCGAAATCACGTGTATTGAGAGGCACGCATAAGCTAACAAACGCTTGTTGAACCAACGATGGTGGCCTCGCAACTATCTGCCCTAAATTTTTAATTGATTTTCATCTGGTTTCTCGAATCTAGGATCAGCACCAACCACCTCGGAGGTACAGATCTCCTCTGCATATAATTTCATCAACTCAGGTGCGTATTTGTAACTGTATTGCATCGTCCGTTTGATTTCGATTTTTTTGGATGGTTTCGGTGATTTACGTTTTTTATCTGTAGGCTGATGATGAGTGAGGGCAAGGGCTTTCAGTTGGGGACCGTCGGGGCCCTGACATTGTCCGTAGTTTCGTCGGTCTCGATTGTGATCTGTAACAAGGCGCTTATGAGCTCATTGCACTTTATTTTTGGTGAGTTTGATTCTCGCTCACTTTTTCGGTACTTTTGATAGTTGTTCTTGCCCCGTGAGTTTGGATGATGGTTTTTACGTTGGATCCTGTATTTTGTATTTGTAGCTCGTATGCAATGTGATATGTAGCACTATTCTAGGCTGTCAATTACTGAGACTAAATACTACATAGCAGATTTCAAGTTGCTTCTAGTGGATAGTTGGATAGAGCTCAATTTTATTGTCCAAACAACATGCAAAATCACAAAGTGGTAACTAAAGAGCTATTCAAGTTGATTGAAGAGGTCTCTATTTGGATACCCCCATATCCCCAAAAAACAAAATCTCCTCTAAAGATGTGACGATTTATATAGCAAAGGTTGATATCAGTTAGTGTTGTAATGGTATTGATTCTTTCTCGCAGCTACAACTCTGACAAGCTGGCATCTACTGGTTACTTTTTGCTCGCTGCATGTGGCGTTGTCGATGAAGTTTTTTGAGCACAAGCCAATCGATTCACAAACTCGTCTTGGGTTTGGTATTCTGAACGGAATCTCCATTGGCTTGTTAAATCTTAGTTTGGGCTTCAATTCAGTTGGTTTCTATCAGGTAAATCGAATTTCCTATGTTTATTGGCCATCTATACATTTATGGACTATTATCTATATATTTTACCAGATGACGAAGTTGGCAATCATCCCATGCACAGTAATGTTGGAGACCCTTTTCCTAAGCAAAAAATTCAGGTTGACCCCCTATGTCCATTTACTTTAGTTATCTGGAAATGATGATCTGTTTTTTTCCCGTTTCATTCTCCTCTTAACGTGTGAAGTAAATATATTCCGTTAGCATGTGACTATGCATTGTCGGTGTGTTCATTTCTTTCTTTGTCTATCTTGTGTGATGCTAGCTGGAGAGATATAAATATAGTACCTGAAGAAGCTTATTTTTCTAATTCTTATTGTTTTGCTGGTTGCAGTCAGAATGTGAAGCTTTCTCTCATCATTCTGCTTCTTGGTGTTGGTATTGCGACAATTACCGATCTACAGCTGAACGTTCTTGGCTCATTTCTCTCTTTCCTTGCGGTTATAACTACTTGTGTTGCGCAAATCGTATCCTTTTTTTCATATTTAGGTGCATATTTTTAGTTGAGTTGTGGTACTGTGATACTTGATCACCCTTCAAGCTAAAATACTAAGGTGGGGTTGATTTTGCATTTATTAAATTTGCTTCAGACCTTAACAACTATTCACAGATGACCAACACGATACAGAAGAAGTACAAGATCTCTTCAACCCAACTTCTGTATCAAACTTGCCTTTACCAGGCAATGACCTTGCTTATCTCAGGTCCTTTCTTGGATAAGCTCTTGACGAACCAAAACGTATTCTCCTTCGATTACACAACAGACGTTGTGGTAAGTCCCAAACTTTGCTGTTCTTCAATCACGTTATTTTGATAACTATGTAATCCGACGCAAGGTTTCTTACTTGATGCTGCAGGCTTTTATCGTTCTATCCTGTCTGATCTCAATCTCCGTCAATTTTAGCACGTTCCTCGTCATAGGAAAAACATCTCCAGTCACCTATCAAGTTCTTGGGCACCTCAAAACTTGTCTGGTGCTAGCATTTGGTTATGCTTTACTCCATGATCCTTTTAACTGGAGGAATATACTCGGGATACTTATTGCGCTGGTCGGTATGATCCTATACTCTTATTATTGTATTGTTGAGAAGAAAAAGGCCGACGAAGCATCATCGCTAAATCAGGTGCTGTATAAATAAAATAGCTAGCTAATTGTGCTTACATATCAGATATGATGAGTTCGTTAGTCGGTTCAGTACACTTTATAAGATCTTGGTTATAATTTTTCAGACGAAGGATTCTGAAACCGATCTCCTATTGCATGTGGAAAGCGGCAATACGATAACAAATGATCATCCTTCCTCCAAGAGCATCGCCTGGGATTCAGACAAGGATCTTCGTGCTTGAACTAACTGCGTACTGGTAGGAACATACGTACATGAAAGTATCCCTGCTCGGTTACTTTTGCGCGATTCGAAGGTGCTCAGCATTGGCAGTGAGATAAGGGAGTACTACTCTTCTGTCAATATCATTAGTGAGGTCTTTCATGTCTAACATGATAGCAACAGCCTTCATTGAGGTTTTCTTATGAGTTTTGAAGAATAAGTACAACTTCGTTGTCACATATATAACGTGTAGTTTTTACGGGTTCAGTTATGGGTTGTTTAACTGCGGTTTGAACTGTTAATTTCGTATTATTATTTTTTCGTAATTTTTTTTCAGAAGCCGTTCCCCAGCGGCGTGTAACGATAACAAAGCCGCATCACCATGTCTATTGCTGGAATCCTTTGAATATTCAGTTAATTAATAATCTTGCTCTCTGAAACCTGTTTCTTAGATCAAGCAAAATTGAATCTAGGGACATTTATAAAAAAAAATACTCAATTGAATAAAAAGTTACAAATCAATACATATGTCAGAAATTTTTACAAATAAGTTTCGCTTTTACTGTTTGTATCAATTTTTCAGTCTTGACGTACCTTTTTATGTA
Source organism: Craterostigma plantagineum (assembly GCA_027422505.1). Taxonomy (NCBI): domain Eukaryota; kingdom Viridiplantae; phylum Streptophyta; class Magnoliopsida; order Lamiales; family Linderniaceae; genus Craterostigma; species Craterostigma plantagineum. The sequence goes on along the minus strand of JAPQWV010000010.1, from coordinate 22,999,942 downwards.
TGTATTGCGTATCACGTCACGCGTTTATACGCCCCATACGGTTTCTATATGGTACCTTAATGTGTTTTATGACGTACCACAGCAGATCGTTCATCATTTTTATCCTTACATCAATTTATTTTGATATCAATGTAGAGTTCAATTAGTTTAGACATTACGAGTATACGGAAAAATTAAAAAATTGCTTATTGTGCATTTACCGTGCATTGCAACGAACAAATGGTTGACTTTTAAAGCTTTCCATACAATAGATGATTAAATATGTGTAGATTAGATCAATAAATATATTATCTCAGGTATTAAGAACTCCAACACAATTCAATAAGAATTCTAATACAATACTATACTCACCAGTCAACATGCCTAAGCAATCGATGATCGGTAGAACTTGGACCACGTATGTCGAATCCTGGATTATGTTGCTCTGACCCGATAGGGGTTGCTTCAGTAAAACTTAAGGTTCGTGTGACATTTAGCGTGTCCTCATACCCTGTCCATTTTGCACCAGTAGAACACGGAACAATCCCCACGAGATAATAAGGCCACTACTTAGTGGTGGTTCGGGCCCCCAGAGTTCACGAACCCCATGATTGATCGACAATTCATTCAAACTTCACACTTTGCATTCCACTAAAAAGACAAACTAGACAAATTATCTTATTTATTCACTAAAAACACATACTCATGGCCTCCTCTCACTGCAAATCGTTCATCATTTTTGTCCTTAAGTTCAATTATTATTAAAGTCAAGACATTATGCGTATACATAACAATAAAAAATTGCTTATTGTGCATCTACCGTGCAATGCAACGAACAAATGGTTGACTTTTAACTTTCCATACAATATATGATTCAATATGTGTAGAATATATCAACAGATATATTAATACAGGCAAGTAGGAGTTGAAACAGTTTTAGAACATATTTGCACAATCTGAACTTTGTTTCACATTTGGGTATTGGTTATTTGTTAGTGAGTTTTACCTTGATTGATCGACTAACCAATCTCACGACTATATAAATGGTGAACTTTCCATTCAAACTTCACACTTTGCATTCCACTAAAAAGACAAACTAAATAAAATTATCTTCGTTATTCACTTAAAATTAAGACTCGTCATGGTCCCCTCTCACAGATTCACCATTTTCTTCCTTAAATCGGTCGGTTGGTTTCCTTCATATCGGTTGTCGCCGCTGCCTGATTGGATGCCAGGCGAGGACAAGGACCTCGTCTTTGGCTCCAAACCTCCCATACAACAGCCCGACTTCGTGGTTGTAAAGGACGCTACGGGGACGCACGCCAGTATAGTCGATACCATAGGAGCTGTCCTTGAATAGCAGAAAGAGGTATGCCATCTACGTCAACGAGGAGTCAATTTGCACGCAAACCAACACTAAACAATATAAAGGAATAAATTGTAGGAAAACTTCAAGCGGATCAATATATATATATACATATAGCTTTATATTCCACCATCAATTAAATCAAATAGTACATATATACTGAAAGCAACACTCAGATAGTGGAATGTTTTGTGGGATGTTATATATATATAGTTGAATGTTTTGTGTGTGTGTGTATATATATATATATTATAATATTGATCCACTTGAAGTGGTCCTGGAATTTTTATTCCTTTATATTCTTTAGTGTTGGTTTGTGTGCAAATCGACTCCTCGCTTGACGTAGATGGCATACCTCTTTCTGCTATTCAAAGGACAGCTCCTATGGCGTCGACTATACTAGCATGCGTCCCCGTAGCGTCCTTTGCAACCATGAAGTCGGGCTGCTGTATGGGACGTTTGGAGCCAAAGTCGAGGTCCTTGTTCTCGTCTGGCATCCAGTCAGGCAGCGGCGACGAGCGATATAAGGAAGAAAACCAACCGACCGATATAAGGAAGAAAACGATAAAGCTGTGAGAGGAGGCCATATGAGTTCTAATTTTAAGTGAATAACGAAGATAATTTTTTAGTTTGTCTTTTTAGTGGAATGCAAAAGTGTGAAGTTTGACTGAAAAATTCACCATTTATATTCGTGAGATTGCTTGGTCGACCAATCTAGCAAAAACCATACCCAAATGTGGAACAAAGATCATATTTGTACAAACACTATTTCATATTTTGTCAACTCCAACTTCAAGCATTATATCTATTCTATACATATTTAATCATCTATTGCATCTAAAGCTTTAAAAGTGAAACTTTTGTTCTCTTGTGGTTGCAGAATGCAATATAATCAATTATTAATTGTTACCTATACGCAGAATGTCTAAATTGTAATAATAATTGAACTCTTTATTGGTATCAATGCCAAAGAAGATTGTTAATTGCTAAGTACACGCAGACTTCTATTTAACCGATATAAATATTTTGAAATCTTTATATCAATTAAAGTAACATAGTATATACTCATAAACGCAAAAAACATTACTGGAAATTTTTTCTATGAGTGGATCAATATATATATATATATATATTGTGTGTGTGTATGTTATACTTCAAAATATATAAACAAGGTATCACCAACACTAAATCATCTAGAAAATTTTAAGTTGAGCAATATATATGACGTACCACAAGACGTTGTTATTGTTGGGGTTGAGCGGTAAGTTTCGAGAACAACGGAAGGTTGATTTTGGACTCGCGACAATTTTGTTGGACAATATAAAACCGAAATGACGCCAAAAGAGAACACGAGATTTTTACGTGGTTCGGCCAATACCGCCTACCTCCACGAAGAGACAATAGTTTCACTATATTTGAGAATATTACACCGTACAAAATAACGCTCGTGTTTAAACCCAAACCCGAGCCCCCTTACCCACCTGGGTAATGTTTTTGTACCTATTCCCAACTACCCAGTAAAACTAAAAACCCGCTCTCACCCTTATCCACCCGGATAAGTTTACCTCTCACTATTACTCTCTAACTGAACTTCTCACTTGATTTGGAATGATAATAACTGAAAAATCCTCAGCCTATTTATAGATGTCTTCAGCTCTTCAGGACCACTTAAAACCGGTGGCCAGGAATGCGCCGCGTCGCTCAGTTCTGGACCGCTCGAAACCGGTGGCTAGGAATCCGCCGCGTCACCAGTTGATATGAGTCGCTCATTCTTTATCTTTAAGATTTTTCTTTTTCTTTTATATAAATAAAAAAATATTATAATATTATATAATATTATTTTATTATTATTTTTTTCTTTCTAGGCGGCTGGCCCAACAGTTATATGGTATCTAAATGTGTTATATGGTGTACATGCGGCGTATCAGATACCTATGTGTAAAAAATGTATTCTAATAGGTACATACAGATAAAAAAACTACTGACATGTACTGAATTACAAGTAGACATGCTCATTTTTAACAGTAACCGGCGGTTCAAGCGGCCGGTAACCATAACCGGCAACCGTCATCGGCCGGTTACGGAGCGGTTAGGGATTTTCCCAAACCGCCAACCGCCGGTTAGGCGGTTAACCGGCGGTTATAACCGTGAAGTAAAAATAAAAATAAAAAATAAGAAATATACTATTTTAGTTTACTAATATTAATAATAATTAATTAGAAATACTATGTAACTTTACTAATATTAATAGTAATTAATTAGAAATTTCTGAAATATATATTTTATAGTGTATTAAAATTTTCTAATATATTTTATGATTCATAAAATTTATTATATTTAAAATTACATCAAAATAGTAAAATACGAACGAAAATACACCGAAATAATTTAACTTTGCAGAAAATTGCAAAATAAAAAAAAGTTTAACCGTCCGTTGACTAACCGGCAGTTAGATTAACCAGCAACCGGGGACGGCTAACCGTCAACCGCCCCCGGCCGGATAGGACTAACCGTCAGTTGGGCATCTCTAATTACAGGTATTATGCACATGGACATTTTTTTCTTAAAGTCCCCTTGAATCTATTGTTATTGTAATTCTCCATTTTAATAAAAGTGAATAATGTTGTTATAAGGCAAAAAACAAGTGGAAGTGTAGGATTGTGCGTGTTGGCATACTTGTCAAAATTTGAGTACTTATTTGACACTTCAACACTTCAGTTAGCAGACTCATCGGTGTTAGCTCCTCACTACCTTTCAACAACAGAGTGATATTGATCAATAATGGCTCTTCGAACCCTAATCGCTCGTAAAACCCTTACGACGACGCCCAAATTAGGTCTTCGTTCGCTTCAAACATTTTCTCTTCCCGATCTTCCGTACGACTATGGTGCTCTCGAGCCAGCTATCAGCGGCGAGATTATGAGGCTTCACCACCAGAAGCATCACCAAACCTACGTCACTAACTACAACGGCGCACTTGAGAAGCTCGATGACGCGATTGCCAAGGGAGACGCCTCCACCGTCGTCAAGCTGCAGGCTGCAATCAAATTCAACGGCGGAGGTATGTAATCTGTCTTTTACTTGTTAAATTAGCTCAATAATGTCCGAAATGTGTTTATGTTTCTTTTACCGAGCGTGCTTGGGAGAATTAGCGACTGGATTTGTTGGCGGGCGGGCGGAATTGGTACATTTGATTATTAGCTTGTAATTGTTTGTTGGTTTATGAGTGAAGAAACTAACATTTAATGGTACCTGGGATTTTTTCATTCTTTTGCTTTTTTTCTTAATTGGGATACGGTTTGTTGTGTAGGCAGCTGCGCCTTTTATGGAAGTCACAAATTGAGCTCAATATTTCATTTTATGCAGGTCATATCAATCACTCAATCTTCTGGAAGAATCTCGCCCCTGTTAATGTAAATATCGATTGGAAGATTATAACTGGTTTTCTTTTGTCTATCGTCTGAAAATTGGAAAAATTATTTCCCTATAAACCATTTATTGCAGGAAGGTGGTGGCGAACCTCCAAAGGGATCTTTGGGTCGGGCTATTGACAACAACTTTGGATCAGTAGATGCGTTAATCCAAAAGATGAATGCTGAAGGTGCTGCTTTACAGGGATCTGGATGGGTGGTAAGGTTTTTTTTTTGTTTGTTTTGTATGTATGTGGTATATATCTTCTTTGGAAACATTTTTAGATGGTGCTTATCATCGATAATGAAGCTTTATAATTACTAATCATCTGATATGGCATTTCATCGACCTGCAGTGGCTAGGTCTTGACAAAGAATTGAAGCGTCTATCGGTGGAGACAACTGCTAATCAGGTACGTATACTAACGCAAGATACTTCTTGGTGTTTTCAGCGTTTTGTTGATCCATATGCAGCATGCCCTGTTTGATCCATGTGTTCTTGTTTCATCGAATTTATCACTGCCTTGCTCTGGTGATCTGTTGGCCATGGCTTTCTTGTGATTTGAAGGCACTCAACGAAAATTCGGGAACAACACAACTATCTCAATTTTTTCTCTGATCTTAGCAAAACAAAGATAATTTAGCACAATTATCTCAAATTCTCCTGGCTTGCCAAAATTAATGTTGCAGGATCCTCTTGTTACGAAAGGAGCAAGCTTGGTCCCGCTTCTCGGTATTGATGTCTGGGAGCATGCTTACTATCTGCAGGTAATTTCTTTCAAGCCAAACAAATCAGTTTTAGCTTGAGCATGAGTTGAGAAATTAGGGCTCCTGGCGGCACAGTATTGGGTTTCAAGAACTAAGTTGACCTTAATAGGCAATAATATTTTTTATCAATTAAGTCATAACTGTGGAATGTCTAAGGCCTTCTACTTGCTTAGTATTCTCCATGAGTGGTTCCTTTTTTAGATGTGAATAAACCCTTTTGTGTTAACATTCATTTCTTGGCTTCTGATTTGTTGCAGTACAAAAATGTAAGGCCGGACTACTTAAAGAACATATGGAAAGTCATGAACTGGCAATATGCTGGTGAAGTTTATGACAAAGAGAGCCCTTGAATGCTTTGTGATTTGGTTGTTTGTGTCCGTGTTGCATAGGGGCTTGTTAATGCTTTTGCGGTGAGAAATAAATAAACAAACTTAAACGATGTGTACGAATAAATGAACGATGGGTTTGCTTGGTTTCCAATTACCTTGAATTATAACGTGTTTTTAATCGATCAATATACACCTTTCGTTTATACTTACGTTCAACTCTTTGATGTTGGGCGTTAAATTAAAATGAGAAGTCATGCGATGATGCATCTCGTCTTTATTCCTCAAAATTTATTTCGTTTTTCCCTTTTACGTTCGAATTCTACATCTCATACACAATTTATTCCTCAAAATCAGATTTTGTACGATGATGCATCTCGTCTTTATTTAATTATGGTGTCAGACAACGTCATATATAAATGGGCAATCACTTTCGGTTTCATTACATATTTTCCGCGAAGAAATCGAAGTTTGTGAAGCAATGATTGTACTTAACCAAATTAAAAACGAAGAAACAAAGGTGGGGTTGTGACTCAGGATTTGAAGTCCTAATTCCAAAGTAAGCAGCCATGACATGAGTATGTAGCCCATGTGAACCCACCCCATTTTATTCTCTTGTACATTATAATATAAAACTCCTTTGCTGAAATTCTGCATTAGCTTTATTTATTTTAATTTAGTTACATGGGTTTATTTTGTTACATTAACCATCCTTTTCATTACAGCGAATCGACTCTTTGATGTCTCGCAAAAGAGGAATCCACTATGGATTGTGTTAATGTTGACTAGCTCAATGATGACAATAATGTTGATCTCGCATTCCAGTCGACATTGTTGGTTGAGAACTGGTCAACCTTCAGTTTTATCTTTCATGCCCAAAACCTATTTAAATTAATTACGGGGTATTTTTTTAGTATTGTCCAGGTCTTGAATAAGGATAGGAAGGGTTCAAACCGTGTTGAAACCGCGTGGATAAGCTGGAGCGAAAATAGGAGTGCACTTACTAAAAATAGAAGATTTGAAGATCAAAAGAGAATTAGTCTCAAGGAGATATTTTGGGAGATTATCCAGGGATCTCATATCAATTCAAGAGGCAGCCAAGACCTATAAAATAAGAAGATTTCGAGCTGCCATTATGACGACTTTCGAGAGAGCTTTCATGGAGTAAAGTTGAGCGACATATTGAGTGAAAATATGAGCGAAACACATATCGAGCTTGAGCGAGTTTTATATATTACGAGAGTCGTCTTTTAGCCTAGTATTGAGCTTTTAGAAGTCGTAGTACTTCGTAGGTTTTTCGGATCTTGTTGATTCGTAGATTTTCTAGGCTTGTTTTTTACTATCTTAGGATAGTTGTTTTGCATCCATTGCTATAGTGGAATTTTGCCCTTTGAGGCACGCAGCAAGTTTTTATAACTTGCTGCACAGATTTACATCTCGTTTTCACCATCTTTCTTTTCTAAGTTCGTTAAATATTCCGCTGTGCGTTCTGTGTTGGCGTCAGTGTTGACCCAACATTTGTTCCAACATTTAGTCACCAGTTTTAGAACTTAGTGTTTTACATCCATATCGTACCGGGACCACTTCAGATTGCATTACGATAAGAAAAAACGACAGCTGAGTAAAAGCGAGTTTTAACATGGGTCGATTTTCTCTTCATCAAACTCCAATGCAGAACAAATGTTAAGAGGACAAAAGTTTGGTGTATATTGTGAAAAGAAGGGAACAGTGTCAGGTAAGCGTGCTTAGAGCACTGTACACTTTGCAACGATTTAAAGAAAAGGAGAAATTTTATTGAGGGGTCCTCATGGCTTCATTGGCTTATGAGCTGAAAAAGGGAGCCTTCCCACTTTACACTGAAGCTGCAAGTGTATAAAAAAGAAAAACACAGCTAATTTCTGTGATTAAAATATCGTGTGGCACTTTAGGTTTATGCTGCAATCTGCATTACTGCTCAGGAAAGTAAGTCTCTTTCGTTGCTGATAGTGTTGTGTGATATTGATGAGACTTTTGAGGTTGCTTTGATGGCTGCAAAGACTAGGGACAACTCATTTCTTCCATAGTTTTCTTTGCTTCTGATCTTTGGCGGTGGTGGGCTTTGCTTATATTTCTTTTGGTTCTTCTAAAAAGTTTGCTTTTCTCAAAGGATATCTCTGTTGCTTAGGTGTTTCAGTATTTGATTCCTTGTTCGAATAAGGCTTGACCAATCTCAGGTGAGCTGTGTAGGAGGAAGTAATTAGTTATAGATTACCATGGATTTCTCCTTAAACATGCCATCATCTTCATCTTCATCTGCATATGGTTCGTTCTTAGTTTTCGAATCAATAGCTTCCTAACTTAAATACACTCCATTACTTTCCTTTCTGGGTATTTCACCAACCAAGTAAGTGAGTGGCGTATGCATTATTTTCGGGGCTTTCAATATATGTTTATTATTAGTATAGTCTTCTGCTATTTCAGGGCAGCAAGTATGTTGGTTCAAGTGCAAGATTTTGTTTCCTGTATATACATTTATATTATCTTCTTAAAAAAAAAAACATAGTTGATTCTTGCTGTCTGTGCGTTGTTGTTGGCCATTGCTTTCTTCTAACTCTAATACCGAGATTTGTGCTTCCCCCCTTTTTTTACAGGTTTCTCCAGACGTTTTCATTGGTGCAAGAAAAACAACTTGTCTTGAGGGACTTTGCAATTCTTGGGCCTCGATTTTTTCTTGATATAGAAACCAACAAAAGACTTTCTGCTCTACTTGTCCGAATACACACACTCACACAAATTGAGAATAAAAAGGGTGGGTGGGTTGGTGGTATCAGTTTGTCTGTGTCCCTCCGTTTTGTAAGAACTTAGTTAAAACTTCCCTTGTCATTGCCTCTGATCCTAAACTAAACCCTTGAAGAAAGAAGAACTCTCCTTAGAGCGTTAGAATGAAGTTTATGAAGCTTGGAAGCAAACAAGATCAGTTTCAAAGTGATGGCGACAACATCAGGTTAGAAAGATATTATGCTCTGTTTCATCGTAATGTGCTCTGTAAAACATTCTGGGGATTTCATTCATAGTCGATAATACGAATCAAATCGAGCATTGATATAAGCTCACTGCATTTCAATTACAGCAAAAACTCTAATATTTACTTTCCCCTTTTTCTGGGACATTCATCTTCAGATACGTCGCCACGGAGCTGGCGACAGACATGATCGTCAACGTAGGAGAAGTAAAGTTCTATCTTCACAAGGTAATAATCATTCTTTAACCTCCTCTGCTAAAAACATAGGTAATAACCTAACAACCTTATCCATCTTTCTGTAGTTTCCCCTCCTCTCGAAGAGCTCCCGCCTTCAAAAGCTCGCCTCAAACCTCGACCAAGAAAACGAAAAAGACGAAATCGCCCTCCACGACATTCCCGGCGGGCCCGCCTCCTTCGAGCTGTGCGCCAAATTCTGCTACGGAATGGCCGTAATCCTAAACGCCTACAACACGGTCCCCGCCCTCTGCGCAGCACAATACCTCGAAATGAACGAATCCACGGAGAAGGGAAACCTTGTACAGAAGCTCGACGTCTTCCTCTCTTCGTGCTTATTACACAGCTGGAAAGACTCGATCGTCGCCCTTCAGACCGCTCGGTCCCACCTTCCTTGGTCCGAGGATCTCAAGATCGTCGGGCGGTGCATAGGCTCGATCGCAGCCATGGCTTCCACGGACCCTACGAGGCTCGAACGGTCCAAGAAGGTTAGCCGCGCGGCTAACGATTGGTGGGTCGAGGACCTGTGCGAACTCCACATAGATTGTTACGAGAGGGTTATTAAGGCTTTGAAGGCGAAGGGGAGGGTTTCGAGCGACGCAATAGGAGGGTCGTTGAGCGCCTATGCTTCTAGAAGGCTCCCGATATTCTTGGGCGAAGGCGTTGACGACGCGAAGCACCGCGGGCTTGTCGAGAGGCTCGCGGGTTTGATCCCGGGAGAGAGAAAGTCGGCGCCCTGCGGGTTTTTGCTTAGGTTGCTGCGCGCTTCGATGGCGTTGGACTGCAGGGAGGACGTTGTGGCTGGGCTTGCGGGGAGGATTGCTCGGGAACTGGACGAGGCGAGCGTCGGGGATTTCTTGATTCGGTGTCCGAATGGGGACACCGGGGTTTACGGCGTCGACTTGGTGAGGGATTTGGTCGGGCGGTTTTTGACGACGGGCGATCGGAGCGACGAGTCGGCGGGCGATTGCGGGTTCGAAGAGGCGATGGGCGGGTTGTCGGGCTCGGAGGACGACGATGGGGGTTCGAGGGCTAAGGTGTCTCGGCTCGTGGACGGGTATCTTGCGGAAGCTTCTAGGGACCCGTCGTTGCCTCTGTCTAAGTTTCTCGACTTGGCGCATATGGTGGCGGGCTTTCCGAGGGCTACTCATGACGGGATCTACCGCGCTGTCGATATGTATTTGAAGGTATCTTATTTCTATTACAGTTTGACATATGTTAAATTTTAGATTTAACTGCTTCTGTCGTCTCATAATAAGTTAGAGGTTGGTAGGTTCAGGACATCCAACTTAAATGATTGCAATTTAAGGAAAAAAAACTTTCAAAATAAATTAATTTTGTTCTTAAATTGCTTCACTGTTTAATTTATTGTCCTTAAACTGCGACCCTTTACATTGAAGTCTTGAAACTGCAACCGTGTAAGTTGGTGACCTGAAACTGCAATGTATAATCAAATAAGCAATTCTTACCCCACGTAGAAGAAATATTTGCATGCCGAAATTCCGGCAAAGAAGTTACGTTCTACTATTAAATTGCTTTGATTTTTAGGTCAGTGTCCTTAAACTGAAATCCCTTTTAAGTTGTTCGTGAAGTTGTCACCGAACGCGAAAAAAGTAGTTAATCCTCTTATTATTACCAAACCTACGTAAAAAAACATGCATTCGATATTGTTATAGGAACACCCTGAGATAACGAAGGGAGAAAAGAAGCGCATCTGCCGTTTAATGGACTGCAAGAAGCTATCGCCGGAAGCGTGCGCCCACGCCGTGCAGAACGAGCGTCTCCCACTCCGAGTCGTGGTCCAAGTCCTCTTCTTCGAGCAGGCCCGAGCCGCCTCCACCAACGGCAGCACCACGCCGGACATCTCCGGCGGCTCGATGAGGACGGCGGTCGTCCCCGGCGGCGACGGAGGCTCCTTCGGGAGCTCTAGGACTGGAGGAACCGCCACCACGGACGAGGACTGGGAAGGCGAGCAGGCGGCGGCGGCCGACGAGCTGAAGGGCTTGAAGAGGGAGTTGCGCTCGCTCAAGCTGGGGCAGAACGGAGGGGAGAGGGCGGCGAATGGGCTCGATAAGGGCGGCGGTGGGAAGAAGGGGACGAAGAAGGTGTTCTCGCGGATTTGGTCCACGGGGAAGGAGAGGCGCCGGCGCGGAGAGAGCAGTAATAGTTCGGATACTTCTGAGAGCCCGGCGTCGGTCGTTGGGGAGGAGGTCCGGCACACGCCGGCGAGGAGTACGAGGAGGCAGCGAATCTTGTCTTGAAGTAGATCGATAGGATGCCACGTGTCTTGATTTGTTAGGGTTTGATTTAAGACTTCGATTTTGTGTTGAATTTTGGCATTTCCAAGAAGAAGGAGAAGTGTTTGTTTTCGCCTTTTCGGTGATAATTCACGTTTGTGCCGTTCTATTCGCACCCCCTCACTTGCTATTTTGATCCTCTAATTAATATGTAGAGTGGTTATATTTTCACTCATTTATTATACACATAAAATAAAATAAAACTCACGTGTATGTGTGTATATATATGGTACTCTAATACCCTAATTTTAAGTTGATATTGTGGGTTTTATATATTACTCCTAGTATGTGTAAATATATTATAGAAAAATCAATTCTGCTAAATTTATTTTATTCGATTATCACAGATTGCTAAGGGAAGACAAATTATACTAGTATCTTAAGCACTATGCATGTGCAATATATTAATATTGACACATAACTTTATATTTTGAAGTTCTTTTTAAATGAAGTCTTAATGTAACTTTTATATTTATAAGTATATATATAAGAAATATGAATAAGAAATTGAAATTTGAATTGACACAATTGAAAGATAGTTACCATGTCGTGCTGAACAATAATAAAATAGATAGATAAATATTTGACAACTAAAATTTCAAGTCTAACTGTATATACTAATGAGCTGTGGGTGTTAGTAATTAAGATAAAATAATATTTAAAAGTTAAAACATTAATCTTTTACGTATACAGCCATAATTAAATAAACATAAGGTTATTAAGCCAAGGAATGATGGGTGCTAAAATCAATGCACAAATATAGGATTAATTGACCAATTAATACTTATTAAAAAAGTGATGAGCTAAAGTTTACTGATTCTAATGTACGAAGAAAAAAATTGCTAATAGGGAAAATAGATTTATTAACTTCAAGGAAATAATTTCATATTATTAGGGGGTACAAATAGCATTTTTTATGTAAATGGGGTCTCAATAGTAGCACCCGTTGGCACTCGTTATGGGCTGACCCATAATATTGTTGAGCTATTTTTCCTCCTATACCTAAAAATGAAACCGGTTTAAATTTTTTTAAAATTATTAAACCCGGTCCTAGACACGTAGAATTCATTGACAAAAGATATAGAGACGATTGTTCATGGAGCTCAAAGCAATGGGGTTTGTATGTTATTATTAGGATGATGATTTTAGTATCATTAATTAATTGCGATCAATTAGTTCACAATAATACGTACAAGCTATACGGAATGATCCCATACTTTAAGAAGAGCATGGCATAGTTGTCAGCATTTGTCCACCACTAAAATTTGATACCCAATACCTAATTGGTAAGTTGTAGAAAAAAATGAAATGCTCACAGAACTCAAGAACTTACTCTAATAAACTCCAGACATTACGTGCGATAAAAACCTTTTTAACTCCAATTCCTAACATGCTTTTTTGTAACATTTTCATTTTCTTTTATAGCATTTCCGCATGAATTATTTTGTTTAAGAATCTCGAAGTTGTTGGAACGAGCATGCTGTAATAAAATATATAAATATTATTGCAGCAAAATCAAGAAATTAATATGCATTATTCTGAACATAACATGCCTGCAGGTGAAGGAACTATGCTTGATACCTGTTGGGAATGATGCCACCAACTCATATCATGCCTCGAACTTGTTAGATGATTTCATTTCAAATTATATATGTTTTTCAGATAGTAATTCTAATTGATGTCGAAAACAAATAACTTTAGGAAAATAATTAAATATAAAAACTGGTTCTGAGTCTCTGAGAGGTTGATGACGTGTGTCAAGTAGGAGGGTGAGAAGGACTGTACAATCAGCGTGTTGGCGTAACGAATCTACCGAAATGTGCTGATGTAATGTTGATAATATTTTTAATTGAAAAAAGAAGTTGGGGAAATATTAAATTTTAATCTTTATGTCTGATACTACATGTCACACATTGTCGTTTCCATGCGTGAAGCTGAAAGTAGCCAACGGAAACGAAATATTAGTTCATCTATATATATATATATATATATATGTTGTGTGTGTGTGTTAGATTAGAGATTCCCCCACTTTACCTTATTGCATAATTGATGTCATTATCCTATATTGGATAATGAATCCTTATCTTTGTGAGACTTAGGTACTTAGTCCCTAATCATTGCTTAATTTTTATTGTGCAATTTGATAAAGAAAAATGGCACAAAATCAATAAAATATTTATGAGTGGAGACTCAAAACTAAAATGACCCACACACATGATTTGCCTCCTCCTCTATCCGGCAAGCGTGCTTTCATGTTCCAATCTCTCTCTCTCTCTCTCTCTCTCTCTCTCTCTCTCTCTCTCTCTCTCTCTCTCTCTCTATCTATCTCTCTCTCTCTCCTCTTAATTTAAATACTACTTATATGAGGTCATTAACATTTTTTTTGTACTGTTGCTATACTTGATACATAATCTCTTACCATTACAATATATTCCTCAATTATATATACTATCGAATAATCCGTTGGTTTCTACGCTTTCATGTCTACAACTCAATTCATCCAAGTACTATAGGGAGGATTGTAATTTTGTCTACAACTCAATTCATCCAAGTACTATAGGGAGGATTGTAATTTTAAAATATATATATATTAATGGTTTTATATCATTTACACTTAAATGGTAAGAGTACTTTCGCCTATTATAGATTACCATAGGGTTCTTTTGTCCTCGTGATTTAACTGTTTATGTGCATATATTTTGGGTAGAGGCTGATTTATTACACCCACTCATATAATAAAAGTAAAACTAATAATTATAGTAATAATAACTAATAAGGGTCAATTCGAAATCAGGCCCCTTAGATGTTTAAAATAGATTTCAGACAAAATTTTAGGTTAAAGGACCCGTTTTGGTATAAAAAAGTGGTATAAAAGACATATGAACTGGTATGGAATAATCGGTTTGTGTTACAAACTTTCAACATGCTGGTATGTCAGAGCAATGAAGTGGTACTGCAGAAATAAAATAATATCATATGATCGTTGGTATGATCGTTTTGTGTTATAAAATATTAACATACTGATATGTTAGAGCTAGGGGAGCTTGAATTTAAATAATAGTTGGGGGACTGAAATGAAAAGTGCCCACAAGTATCGTAACAATAATACTCACATGGTGATGGGAAAAGGACAAAGCATCTTATCAGCCGAGCAGTCCTTTGAATGGACACAATAATGGACACAAAGAGACAGAAAACTTAAGGTTGATGAGATTGTCCGATAATAAAATGGATGTGACCATCTCTCATATTTTAATCTATTTTTTTAATTAGGTTATCACGGCACATACGCGTTATGTAATAGTAGATATTAGTCACTTCAATGCTCCAATAATGTTTATTCCAACTGTTCCAAAATTATATATATTTTTAATATATACTATATACAAACAGATGATCATGTCCGCATCTACATCTTTCATGGGCTGCGTTATTATATTGTTATTATTATTATTATTATTATTATATTATTAGTATTATTATTATCTATTCTATTTTACTTAAGCTAGATGGACGTGTATAAACTGCATTAGTGTGTCAATCTCACACGAAAAGAAATTAACAATTAAATTTAAAATATTGTCCAGTATCTTTTAATTACTATTTTTAATCACTACTTTTAGTTTGTTCATATCCTTTAATTGTATAATATTTGCTATGTGTCCAGCTACCGTGAGCACCATAAGCAAATATCCCATTCTTATACACTTTTTCGATTCCCAACGCCGCCAACACCTCCGTAAACCATCACATATCCATTGTTAACCTAAATCACCATCTCCAACATGTGAAGAATAAATAATGAATTTTCCTAAACATTAAAGTGTTGGAAATGGTGATTTAGATTAGTAATGGATATGAGAGGGTCTACGGAGGTGTCGGCGGCGTCGGGAATCGAAAAAGCGTAAAAAAATGAGAGATTTGCTTATGGTGCTCACGGTAGGTAGACACCATAGCAAATATATATATATAGACACATAATTATATTTAAATTATAATTTCAACTAAATATTTAAAATTAAAGTAAATTTTATATTATATTTTTATATATAATATTGCACACAACTGAAGTGTGCAAGGATACTAGTTATTATTAACAAACAGCTGTTCTGATAGATTATTCTCTCGACCAAAAGCACAGCTGTTGTAATAAGAAGACAATATGCATACAACATTCATTTAAACGGTAGATATTTAATTTTCTTTTTACGGGCTACAATAATCTCTACAAGATGTACTCGTTCATCGTACGGTCGAGATCAAATGTCGGTGGACGATCTAGATTTATAAGATCCGTAGATATTATTCGAATTTTGAATCTAATTGTAGCAATGTCAATTGTGGTACGATATACAATTGATGAGTTGCATGTGCGCAGGCTTAGCCATTACACTGTAATTGGTCTCAAAACGGTCCCTTGAGATCCACAGCTATTATGTAATTAAAAATACATCATGAAATTATAATATTTTATATAATATTTTAAATAAATATACCCAATAGTAGCTGGATATATATGTCTTTGGCATCTACCATAGCAAAGCCTGATAAAAAAGCATTGGCTAAAGGCACTGAGATTTTGTTTGGTAGTGACCCCTCTTTATCATCATTCATTACAAAGACTTCATTTGTCAACAAAACATTTGCTTCGATTTCTGTGTGTAAAAATTCATTCTTGAATTCTTCTTTTGCACCTTCTCTTCTATATATACATAAATATATACTCTTTCTGTTCCCCTACTCACACCACAAACAAAAACACGCACAGTTCTTGCTGACCTCACAAAACGGATATATACATACATATATTAGAGTTCTTATCTTCGATCTTTTCCATTGATCTTCATAAGGTACGTTGATTGGTTTCAATGTCCATAGTTAGTTTTTAGCTTCTTGACATATAACCTTCGGAGTAAAAACCCTAAAATCTTGTGATGGCTCGATATTCAACGTGAATTCAAGAAACGAAGACAAAGGAAAAGGTCGATAAAAGGTTAGAAATTATAGACGGTGATATGTGAATTTATCTGGTGATGGATAGATCTGATTCAAGACGTACGATATCGTAGTAATTGAGTGTTATGATTGATTGGCTTACGAAGATGTAATGACAATTTGGAAATATCTGAGTCAGCATCATAACTGTGCTGCTGAAAACGATGTCAATAGACAATGCTCATAGATATTTCTAGTTGGGGAATAATTATCATGGCCCAGTTCAGAAAACACAATGATAACTCTTCAAGAATATTAACTCTCTATGTTCTATATTCTATTTAAATATGCATTTCCTTTCTTATCATCAGCTTTCATCCCCCTTTTTTTTTGGTAAAAGGATTTCATCCCTTTTGAATATATATATAATTGAAAGCCATATTCTCTTTGTCTTCGATTTCGTATACGATCCGTCGTTTCTTATAATATATATCATCTTACAGGCCATTAAAAAGAAGTTTCTCTAAAGTAGAACTAATAATCAGACAGCTTACAGTTCTTACAATCTTTGGATGGTTCTTCCGTATTCATCATCATCGCCATGGAGAAGAAGCTTGCAAATCGTTACGACAAGGATTACATGAAAATGGCTTTGTTAAAGCACGAAGAGATCTTCAGAGAGCAGGTAAATATAAATTAAAACTAAAATTTAATCTCTTAATCATCTTCTAAACATCAACCCATTACCGACAGGTTTACGAGCTTCATCGACTTTACAAAATCCAGCAACATCTTATGAGGGACATCGCAAAAAATAAACGTTGTAATAATAATAAAGATCCACATTACTCGACCACCCATAGCAACCCTCATCAAGCGAGGAAACTAATAAGCCTTGACCTTGAAAGACCACTTCATCATCATCATCATCATCATCAAGAAAGCGATGAACTTGAAGATCTTGAGCTGACATTAGGTTCAAGAAGTTACCATAATCAGAGGAAGATTAACAACAACCTTAGATCTGCTGTCCAATCAGATTATTCTGGCCCAAGTATGTCTTCTTCATCTACAAGCTCACGTGATCAAGAATCATCGTCGAGTAAGCAGAAATCGTGGGATTTTGACTTGCATTTGCAGGAACAAGGTAGATCATCGATGGGCCATCATCATCATAACACTAATCATGGCAGCCCACCTTGGCTTCTTAAGGCTAGCTTGAATATGACTTGAGATTATGTAGTAATCTGTATTATCAAGTAGTGCCTTGTTATTTTTAGTTGCTTTTTTAGGGACTATTTGATCGACTGATTATTGTGTGTTGAATCATCTAAAGATAAATCAAGTATTTCTATGATTTAATTTTTACTATAGTTGGTGTCCTTGCAAGAACATTTGGATATGAAGACTGGGGTTTTCATGGGATAGAAATGTCCGAACTTTGTTAGTTAAGACACATATGGAGATTACATAGAGAAGCATTATCGTGTTGTGTTGTCTTGTCTTGTCTTGTTCCACATGCGAAGTTATAAAGGTAATAAAATAACCTAAATCTCATTGCATATGGGACCAATGGTACATTTTGGTGAAAAAATTAGAAAAAGAAAGAAAGTAAAGAGTATCATTATTGATGAGGTAGGGCCATCTTTTACTTGTGGACGATAACTCATCAGTTGAGAGATTTAAGCTTTTTCACATGAAGACATGGTTTTCTTGGAATCTGATCAAGATAAGCTTCTTTATTTCGAAATTAATATATTTATATATAGAATATTTATGCAGTCATTGAAGAGCCGACCCAATAGCTGTATAATCTTATTCTTGCACCCAACACATGGATTTCTAAATATATTTCCATTACTATATTACTACTGTACGACTTGTGGCGTTTTTTTATGTGTCTGCCACCAAATGGACATTAGATTCCCTTTTTACAAATAAAATAAAAAAGTTGTCTTCATAACATTAGAATTTGAACTATATAAGTATGTCCTGAATGAAACCTGGCCTAGAAAACAATATCTTTAGTTTTGGTAGTTAAAAGATTATTATTATTACTCCTATCCAAATAGAAAAAATCACATTTTTTTTATTCAATCATGTGCCAAACGATTTTTTCTCCCCTTAAGACAACCCCAAAAGAAAATAGAAAATTACATCACATTGAGCCACTTCAAATTGTTTCCCCATTTGAACAGTATTTCCAACCGAAAAATCTCTTTCGGATATAAAAAAAATATTACATGATTACGGGCCACCATGAGCTTCAAATAAAACTTGCATCAGCTAAAAATTTCCTAACATATTTAAGCGTGTGTGACAACAAATGCATCGATCGCAAAAATTTCTGTTAATATTCTTCGTCGTGCTGCTCTTGATCTCTGATCCATTTCGTGGCGACCCATTTTTCGCCTTTTATTACAGGACAGCTTCCATGCAGAGACGTCTGAAAACGAAGCCAAAGAAGTAAATCGCTCGACCGAACGAACAAACGGTAAGAAAAAAAGAAAAAACAGAGGAAATAGAATTCTTCTTTTCGAAAGGGTACTCACTGGATCTATTGTTCCATTAGGGAGGAGAGAGTAAAATAGGAGCCCATCTCCTCGGCGTGGCTTTACTTTAAGACCAATGCACTCTTGAAAATCGTATTTTCCATCCATGTTTAGCCCGCTCTGAACGACGGATCAAAAGCATTGAGCGGTTAGTGAATACGATTAGATTAGCTCGAAAACTATCAAAGAGAGGGCCTTTGTTACCTCGAAAGGAAACATGGTTTCGCCTCCTTCTTTAACATCTGATAGATACAGTAGGAACGAAGCTATCTGATAATATGTTTACGAAAATGAGATCTCGAAAGTCGTCTTAACCCATGAAGAAATGACAAGAAAGGCAGAAACAATGAAGGAAGAAGAACGTTATGTAAGAATACGAAGAAGATTAGATATGTATTACCCTCTGGCTCTTCTGCGGACCGTATTCAGCAGGGTTGAAAGAATCGTAATGAGCAAGGTATCTCTGGCCTAGCTCATAGCGTAAGACATTGAAGGACTGAAAATATTAAGCCAAAATGATCAGAGAATAAAAAGAACCCGTCAAAGAAACTTTCACTTGTATGATCACGACATGAATGTCCTCACCTCAGTTATCCTTAATTACGAAGAATCGAAGTGACATGTAACTACCAAATGGATAACTTTTTTTTTGTTTTGTCTCCCTTTAGCCAACTAACCTCACCGTAATTTTGTGGGATCATCGTAGCTTTTGCGATCTTTTTCTCGATAAGATCGAGGGTTCCACTTTTGTCTTCGTACGCGCTGATAAACATGCCAGAACTAATGAAGAAGAAAGCCGTCATGCAAAAAGTGCGTTAGAGTTCCCAGAAATTATTAAGGCGAAAGAAGGAATAGAACGTCATAGCAATATACACAGCTCAGTAAATCGACCAATCACCTTGTCCTGATTCCTTGGGTATTCTCGGAAGTTTCTCCCTGGCGTAGAGCTAATAACGAAGGTTGGAGTTTCTTCTTGGCCATTTTTATGATGCTGATGCATTGTTCTTCTGTAGCGAAATTTGGAAAGTGTAACGCTCGAGGTTTCCAGCTAAGGACCTACTCACAATGCAGATAGATGATTACAACAACATGTCGAACAGAAGAGTAAATCCAAACTATTTCTTAAAGCAGAGAACTCGACAAAAATCTATGCTGCTACTGACCCAAGCGTGCTTAACTTGAAGTATAGGGTCTAAAATTTGATGAATAATCATGAAAACCCTTCTCTGAAAACAGAGTTCCGTATCTACTGGGCAAGGATATAATTACGAAACGATCGCTGAGTTACGAAACTCGAGATGGACAAGCCAAGGAAAATGTTCAAGTTACCATCAACATTAAACACATGGTCCCATCCCATCAACTGATGACTTAGACACAAGAAGAAATGCTGAATCGCCAAGGGAGAAGGTCCAAGATTAGGGTTTCACTATCTCATCATCGCCGCATAAAACAGAGTCCTGTATACTTCAGTCAAATCATGCGTAGTATACTACCGAATAAATTTGCAATCATTGTTCAGATTCCCGAATAAACAAACTACTACTTAGCAACGAAGCTACAAACTACACAGACATAAACGGACCAAAAACAATCGAGAGGTCGCCATTTTCCACCTGAAAAGGGATCGCATCTGCCGAATCCTTTCCCGTTCGTCCACGTGGCATCGCCTCAAGCTTCATCCTTTCGTCCCCCGACAGCTCTGCTAGCCTTGTTCGCGGAATTAAACTACCGTCCACGTCTTGCTGATAGAAAAGAGACGAGCCCAGAAAGCCCGAGAGGAAGAAGAAAAGGCAGAGCAAGAAAATCGCAGGCAAGCCCATGGAGCTGTTCACACTCAATCCGCTCAATTTACTCCCTTTCGCCTTCATTTTCGGCTCCCCTATCTCCTCCGTAACTGCTCAGTTTCAGAGAAATTGAATATAGCTTCGATTTCTGTAGAATCAGGTGATTTTTTTTCCCTTTATTTTTGTTGAAGTCACAAGTGTAGTGGGAAGTAAATGGCGGAATTGCGAAGCCTACTGCCGATCTTTCGCGTCCGGCGGGAATTAATATAGTACTCAAAGTCAACTTTTTCATCCAATAGTATAAAACTATTAATAAGTAATACAACAATCCGAGCAAATAAGATGGTGCAATCTCATTGCCAAGCTTTAAGGTAGCGATTTAATAAACCAATTAAGTGGCCCTTTTCCATTGGTCTGTCTAAATAATGCGATCGTGACTCGGCCATCAATATCGTAGAAATTTTAGTCTTTAAATGATCAATAAAAGCAACTGCCATTTAGTGACTGAGGTCCATTTCAGTTTTAAAATCCGATTCGGACTCTTGTTAGAAAATTTTTAGTTTTTGCCACAATTTGTGCAGTACCACTTCATTGTTCTGGAGTACCATTTCATTGTTATGCAGTACCACTTTATTGTTCTTCAGTACCATTTCATGGTTCTGCAGTGCCACTGAATTGTTACTGCAGAAAAATGAAGTGGTACTGCAGAACAATGAAGTGGTACTTAAGAACAATGAAGTGGTGTTGTAGAAAGCCATACTGCAGAAATCGAGTTCTTAAAACTATAATTTTTCTTACAGGAGCTCTGAAACCTAAACTAAACAATTTGGTGGGCTCACATCAAATTGCTCCTATAATTTATTATGTTCACTAGAGATGAATGATGAGTATGAGCCGGCTCCTCGACGAGCTCGTGAAGCTTTTTACTATATATTGTTATATATTTTATATTTTCCTATTCTTGTTAACCATAATGAAAAGTTGGTTTTTATTTTTATTTTAATTTATAAAAACATTATCTGAAGTGGGCTTCTTCATAGTGGGCCGTGGGCCCATTACAACAGTTCCTAAATGAAACGCAGAAAGCTTCACGACTAACTGAGACTGTCAACAACGGTAATTTGACTGGGCAACGTGCGAAAAGTAAAAACATAACCCCATTGAGCGCGTTAAAGCCTTGAGTAAGTAAATGACATTAATACCCCTAGCCAGCAGTCAATCAGAAAACCAAAACCTAAATGGATTTTAGTTGATAAATAAATATTAATCAGTCTGCCTTTTCTTCCTCGGAAGGCTTCACCTCACCTCACCTCACCTCACCTCACCTCGCCCAAACCACAAGCTAAGAAACAAAGTCCATTCGCAGCTTAATCTCCGTCGATCCATTGCACTCTTTGATTTCTTGTTCTGTAATAATTCGTCCTTCCCCAATGACGTCGTCGGCAGCGGATCAGCGAATTCAGCTGGCGAAGCTGTGCAGCTCAAAGGATTGGTCGAAGGCGATTCGAGTCCTCGATTCACTCATCACTGCGTCCTGCGTCGTTCAGGACCTATGGTAAATTGATTCCAGTTTTTGTTTTTTGCCAGTTTAAGCGTTGGTTGTTTCCGTAAGTTGTTGTTTTAGATGAGGGTGGTGGATCCGTTTCAATGAAATCTTTGATGTTTGAGACATGTTTCAGCAACCGAGCGTTTTGCTATAGCCAATTAGAGCTGCATAAACATGCCATAAAGGACTGCGACAGGGCGTTGCAGCTTGATCCTAATATTATCCAAGCTTATATAATTAAAGGTGAATATCTTTTCATTCTTTTTACTTGTGTGTTTCTTGTTGCGTCAGATGTTTTTTTTTATGTTGCTGCATTTAATTGGAAGGATGAATCTAGAGAGTGTGCTATGTTTAGAGAAATGTGAATGTAGTTCTGTTTTAGTAAATGTCATATTCTCTACTGTTTAAAAGAGAAATGATTGACTGAGGATTCGACTTTGCTGCTGAATGTATGATAGTATTGGAGTAGAGATTGCGGCGTGGGAGTATCCTTTATGATCAATTAGATGAGTAACTTGACTAACTTCATGATTGCTCATTGCATATGAATTTAATTTATTGGATTTACTTTCTCTGATAGTCAATTGAGGCTTCCGTGGAAAGAAACTACAAAATGTTTTTTGATTGCGAGTATGTGTTGGCGTTTTGACCGTTTTTCCTTTACTTGTTTGGAAGTGTAGGTCACATTTTAGTGAGTCTCGTGCTATTATGAGCTTCGCGAGAGTTTCATTAGATGAGGAAATATTTTCTTGATCGGCGGTAAATTCCACACTGGATTCTGGAATAGAGATACGAATAAATATGTAGCATATCTTAAGTCAGCATTTTAAGGGTAGGATACAGACATTGTCGAAATCTATGGTAAGGAGTTGACAAATAAGCAGATACCTGCTCACGGTCACACTCCATGCTCGGCCTGATCTTTCTCGATTGGCTTCTTCATCAAGCATCTCTTCCTGACATGCTCTTTTCTTTTTGACCGGCCTTTTTTTCTCCTTGCTTATTGATCTTAAATAGGTGTCATCACAGTGAAGTAGATTAACAATGCACGTAGTGGGCAGTATTGTCATAATTATAGTAATTGTGTATGGTATGGAAATTTCTTGAGTACTTTACCATTGATGAAATAACCTAACTTTTAGATCTGAGTTTCTATTCGCCAACTTCATATCTTCTAAGTAGACTTCACCCTGATAGATGATTTTGAATGGTTACATTACTATGTTACAAGTTCGGGAGTTTAGCGTTTGATCATACAATAGTGCAATTACTTCATGTTCTTTGTTTCTAATTTGGCTGATGACATTCTTTTTTCTTATCTTCCGTTATTAATACCTTTTGCATAGAGCTTGGCTTGATTGGTTGTTGTCCTTTTTATGTATTACAAATGATTCGTGGACTTTTAATATCCTACTTTCTAGGTCATGCATTATCTTCCCTCGGGAGAAAAGAGGACGCTCTTTCAATTTGGAAGCAAGGTTACGAACATGGTATCCTCCATTCAGCAGATTTGAAACAAGTTCTAGAGCTTGTCGATCTCTTGAAAGAGACGAATGGGGGTGTTTCTGTATCCGAGCAGAACTATACATTACCGTCGGATGGATTTTCTATCCCAGTTAATGGCTACGTGTTGAAAGAATGTACTGGAGTATCTGACCGTGCTAAAGACAACGGGAAAATTCAACCAACCAATATGTCAAACGAGAACGTGGAAATCAATCAGAAATTACAGATGGGACAGAGTCTTAGCGCGAATGAAAAATTTGACAACCTATCAAACAAAAATAACAGAAGTTACCAAGCTGAAACTGATTTGGTCGCCAGGGGAAAACCGGTTTTTACTGACTCATCAGAATCAAGTACTGGCTCATGTTCGGTCAATGGAGACTTGAGCGACTTAAGCGATATCCTCGATCATCCGTGTTTAGCGGGCGTTAGTGATGCATTAATGGATGAGATCAAACACAAGTTTTGCACTGCTAAGCTTTCAAAGAAAAAGTCAGTTAATGTGGATTTCAGATTAGCGAAGGGAATCTCGCATGTGAGTATCCGTCCGCCTTTTTTTTTTCCCTATTTTGTGCCGTAAAAATTTTCTGGTTAATCAGTGGACATATATCTGGTAAGTTGATGAATACGTTGCCGCGAGAACTTGCCTTGTCTTTTCTGAAGGCAAAAGAGGTCAGATTTACCGCACCCCTTATTGGAAACACCTTCCATGCATGAGTGTGATATCCCACGTCAGTCGGATTTGTTGTGTTCGGTGGTAAATACCCAAGGTTAACAACTGAATTTTCTTTTGAAATGCAAGTGAGACTCTGTGGTTTCACTTGATCAGTTACGAGGCACGTATCACTTCCAGTCGGACTGACATGCAAGTGAGACCTAGGGCCAGGGCCTGAAACATAAATTCGCCCAAGAAATAAAAAGGCTATGCAGTCGTCCAACTGCATTACCGGACATTTTAGCTTCGCTTTTCTATTTTCTGCATTAATGTGTCTAACCTGACACCATTTTTTTAGGTTCTCCATAGTTTCATGGCTAGCATTCTAAACTCTGTAGATTCTCTTAACGAGAAAAATTCTCTCTTCTCATGCAGGTCAATGATGGAAATTATGATAGTGCTATATCCATTTTTGACAAGGTTGATACTTTCTGCAACTTCTACCATTTATCTTGAAGTACAATTCTTCATTTGTTTGGGGTAGAAGAGAAGGGATGGGTTGGGTAATGTTTCGTGCCTTCAGCTTTTTGTTCGTTCTGTCAGATACTGCAAGAGGAGCCTGAATACGCTGAAGCCCTGATTGGAAGAGGAACAGCATATGCATTTCAACGAGAACTGCATGCCGCTATTGCTGATTTTACCAAGGTAATCATTTTTCCTAAATATGGACCAGAGGATAAATA
The DNA here is from genome assembly GCA_027422505.1 of Craterostigma plantagineum. Lineage (NCBI taxonomy): Eukaryota > Viridiplantae > Streptophyta > Magnoliopsida > Lamiales > Linderniaceae > Craterostigma > Craterostigma plantagineum. The sequence continues at coordinate 22,974,837 of JAPQWV010000010.1, read as the reverse complement.
TGCAGTCAACTTGATTTTGTCCAAAGTAATTATTGTTATTTTGATAGGCAATAGAATCAGACCCATCAGCTGGCGAGGCTTGGAAACGCAGGGGACAAGCTCGAGCAGCACTGGGAGAATCTGCTGAGGTATATCTGCTTTTACCTTATGTTAAGAACGTCTTCCTTGCAGTTACGTTATCATTTATATTTTTCTAATTAGAGGATAAACAAGTTTCAAGTTGTTAAAGATTGATTCTTTCAAAGAGCATCATGTAAACTTGGTGATCGGAAGCAAGTACTATTTGTCATGCATACCACAAATAGGATCAATATCTTGCACAATGCGTATCGTGCCAAAATTTGTACAAATTTTACTTATATTCCTACATTCAATTTTTTTTTTTTTTTAATTTTTGTGTCTCTCCTCTGATCTATTTCGATTTGGGTCTATTAACATACTAGTTCAACTTGATCCAGATTGAGGATAAGATGATATCCGTCAATTAATGACGCGCTACCTTGACTCAAATCATTTCCTTGCACTCCTATTTGCTGATATCTAGCTGAATGATTTCCACTTTTGTATCGATTGGATTTATTGAACTTTCATGTACTGTTTTATGATATGATTTCTATTTTCATGCGACCTACTCTATATTTTGTTTCCAGGCAATTTCTGACCTAACTAAAGCACTGGAATTTGAACCAAACTCAGCTGATGTATTGCATGAAAGGGGTGAGGCGTCGTCATGACTTTATGTTTGTTGGTATTTAATATATTTTGAAGGACTTGTGTGATTTGATGCCGAATCAATCTAACCTTTTAAGACGAGGAGAGGACTAGTTTCATTTTCTTAATGTCCCTCAAATTATCTGGTGCAGGAATTGTAAATTATAAGTTTAAGGATTATAACGCTGCCGTTGAGGACCTATCAGCTTGTGTAGAAATTGAATCAGATAATAAATCCGCGTACACATATTTGGTGAGTCAACAACCAACTAATAAACCGTTTAAATGACGTGTGAAGTCATTATCCTTCATATGGTATCACCTATTTCGCCTAATCTTCATTGTCTGGATTTCATAGGGTTTAGCTCTATCGTCAGTGGGTGAATATGAAAAGGCAGAAGAGGCGCATATGAAAGCAATCCAAATAGATAGACTTTTCCTTGAAGCTTGGACTCATCTGGCTCAGGTGTCCTGTAACATAGTTGTAGCTTTAGTGGTTTGATGGATAGGAATGTTGCACTGTGTTCAGTAATTACAATCGTATCATTGTCTTAGCACATACAATTTGGACCTTTTGGCAGTTCTATCAAGACTTGGCTGATTCAGAAAAGGCTCTGCAGTGCCTTCATGAGATTCTTCAAATTGATGGAAGGTATGCAATATGGGTTTCTAAGTTAGTTTTAATGTTTTTGCAACTCAAGTGACTAATGAGCTTTACCTATTCATCAAAATTCCTAAATAAGGATGAAAGCTTAGTTTTGGGTAACAAAGTCCTGTATTCCGCTTTGCAATTTTCTGTCCCTGTCCCAAAAAATTTTATGTTTTCAATATCTTTAAGATTATTTCTTTTCCTATGGTCCTGTAAAATATATCTTTCTGGGACAAATTGGTGGATCCTTTGCTAACCACGAATTGAAGCGGTTGATTACATCTGTACTTGGGTAGTTTGTTCGGGATTAGAGTGAATAATTTAACATATAATCTGTTGGAGTTTGTCCTCTATGCCTCCTTGCCTCGTCCTTTTGTAAAGGTCTATCTTGCTTGGATCTGCATATTGAGTTCATGCTGAGGTGTTAGATATTTGGGGGATTCTCCATAACTGTTTTTCTCCTTAATAAGCCACGATTGATTATTTGGGAGGTTGACTATCTGGTGATCTTTTTGTAGGTTTGCCAAAGCATATCACTTGCGTGGTCTTATTCTCCATGGGATAGGAGAACACAGGTAAGTTCATAACCTGTGAAATTTGGTCGATATTGACAGATCATTATTTCAGTTCTAGAAGACATGCACCTTTAGCTGAGACTATAAAACCCAATGTTCCATGTATTCTTCCTGGTTTAGGACCCATGATATCTAAATGGTTAAACAACTAACCATCATGTCGTGGCCTCGTTGAGTGAACTTCAGTTCTTTATCAATGTTAATGTTTTTACTTTGACTGTCACTGAACATCATCTGGCATATCTGGTCCGCATTAGACATGAAATTCATACTTTAGCTTTTTACATTGTTGTGTAACCATTATTGGTTTACTTAGATTTTTTATTCTTAACCTCTACCTTTGTGACTGCAGGAACGCCATCAAGGAATTGTCCACGGGATTAAGTATTGAGACCTCAAATATCGAATGCCTATATCTACGAGCTTCGTGTTACCATGCTATTGGGGAATTTAAAGAAGCAGTATGGGAAATGGCGTTTTATTTTTTTCTTAACCCCTCATGTTCTCACTTCCTTCCTCCTCCTGTTGCTTTACAGTTATAACATTGGAGTTTTCATAATTACCGTGTCTTACATGAAGTTTACTTAATGATGCAGGTTAAAGACTATGATGCATCTTTGGATGTTGAACTAGATTCTGTGGATAAATTTGTACTGCAGTGCTTGGCCTTCTATCAGGTTGTTTTCCAATATACTGTATGACATTTCTATCTTTGATTGAGCTGCGTTGTGTTGAGATCGGTGATTCAGTTACACACACATGCAGTCCAATTGTATTTAAGTTTTTAGGTTTTGACGGCTTCAATTATCTTCGTATTTCTGAACCGCATAGGAATATAACATTTCATGGTCCATGTATTTTGCATATTCTGAAAACTTCCGACTGCTAGAGATGCATTCTGGAAGAACACTAAAGAACTATCCATTACCCTTGTAAATTAGATGAATGGTTGTGAAATTATGTAAGGACCCAAAGCTAAATTATTGTAACAGCAATTGTAATAGTTTTTTGTAGCAAAAGAAGAGACAAAGTCTTCTCCTTCAAGAGAGAACTTATGTACCTTCCACTCAATATTAGTCATAGGCAATGACTTATATATTTATAACATGGCTCTTCATATTCTTTTGCAGAAAGAAATTGCATTGTACACAGCTTCAAAATTGAACACTGAATTTTCATGGTTTGACCCTGATGGTGATATAGATCCTCTCTTTAAGGTAAATGCTAACGTCCAGATTTCATAGTATGCATTTAACTAATTTCACGAAATGCTGTGTTCGTCCGTTCTCCCATCGAAGGATTTATCTCACAATGCTACAATGAATTGAGAGAGTTTTTATAGCTATTAGTCCTGGGCCTTTCCAATCCTTATCACATATCTTGTTCATATAATGCAGATTCCTATGTATTCTTAAGCACGGTCAACTTCTCAATTTTCTAAGTAAAAGTAGAATGTTAATTAATGCTTCTTTATTGATGCTACTTTTTTGTCATCTATATGCTTGTGGAAGATAAAATTTCCAAGTATTAGAGGGATATACATAATTTCCACCAATTATCATGACTTGCATCGGGCAGTAAATAGTTGAATGGATGAGTACTTTTGGCCAGGTCAAATCATTAGTGGAAATATGATTTCTGACCAGAGAGACGGTCAAATTGTTGAGCCTCATCAAATAACACATAAAAATCATTGTTATCATTTTCCGTTTTAAATCCTCCCTTTGTAGGAATACTGGTGTAAAAAGCTACACCCAAAGAATGTATGCGAGAAGGTATACAGGCAACCTCCTCTGCGAGATTCTTTGAGGAAGGGAAAACTTAAGAAGCAAGATTTTTCACTCACAAAGCAAAAGGCAGCGCTTTTGCAGGGTGCAGATTCTATTGGCAGTAAGATCCAGTACCATTGCCCTGGATTTCTTCGCAACAAAAGACAGGTAGCTTTTTATATAATTTGACTGCATAGGCAACATTTTATTAAAATCTAAAATCATCTTTTACGAAGGGATTTCATTTGACTATAGTAATTTTCTGGTCAATTGTATATAGAAGTGGAAGGGTGTCTGCCTACTCGTTTGAACTTAGTCTTCATCACTTGCCTTTTCTATTCATGTATTGTTTGCCACTGCTCACCTTCTGATTGCTTGATGTGCTGAACGTGCTAGTATCGTATGGCGGGTCTTGCTGCTATCGAGATTGCTCAGAAGGTCGTAAAGGTTTGGCGTTCTCTACAGAATGAATGGAAGCGCTCAATCAAAGGCACATCAAAAAATGGAAAGAAAACTAGGAGGGAGCGGCTAAACCCAGGCAGTTACAACAGAGGTGGTGCTGGTTGTAGCACTAGCAGTTTCCTAGAAACATCTACTACATATAGCGAACCTGAACATAGATCTTACGGCCGCCCCACGATGGTATGGAATGGTGTTTATTCGCTGGCCATAAAATGGAGACAGATCTCCGAGCCATGTGACCCAGTTTTCTGGATTAATAAGATGGGGTATTATTCTTGTTTCTCTTTGATTTATCATGCATGTTGAATATCGTAGAAGTTTCTTTCGTCGGGTTTCAGCTTACTTTGGCAACAGACTCGTTTTATAGAACGCTGTTAATGATTTCAAATAGAGACAACAATTACATAGCTAGATGGTCCACGGTGTGCATATGGAACAGTCATGTTTCATTTTAAGCTGATTAGTGAATTTTGTTTGGTTATTCAGTGAGGACTTTAATTCTGGATTAAGGTCCCACACACCTGTTATTCTGGGGCAAGCAAGGAACGTGCACAATTTTCAGAGGTAAAGTATATTGTCGTTCGGAATTGGTACTATTGGATGAATTCTGTATCATCTATCTGCTAATTTTGTATGCCAGAGCTCTAAATGTTGCCAAAGATGTAATAAAGGACAACAAGTTTGTCCGTGGAAAGGACAAGCTTATCTATCTGCATGAGAAGGCGAAAATACAAGAAGTAAGTTAAAAATTGTTTTTGCCAGCAGATAGCTAAAAACCTCAGTCTACTACATGTTTTCCATTCACCAACCATCGCGTGTCTTGTGGTTTTCTTAATGAAAGATTAATCAATCCAGTTTCTCCTGCAAGCGATTTGCCTGTCATCCTTAGTTGAATTTTAGCTATTTAAACTTTGTTAAAATGCACATCATCTAGTAATTTGATATTTCTTGATTGAAAGTATCTTTTTATATATGATTCTGCAGATAATGAGTGCAGAATCATATTTGGATCTCTATAGAATTGTAGGCGAAGACTTCTGGCTGACAACTTGGTGCAACAGTACCGCATTTGAGGGGTAACTTCTGCACGCATCTTCCTTTTTAGTGACTTTTGTGCCATTTAATTTACAGCAAATCACAACTTAGTTTCTCATGATTTTAAATTCAGGAAGCGTCTTGAGGGGACAAGGATCAACATATCCAAATCGTGAGCTACTCTTCTCTTTGCCTATCAAATCGATCATTTTTCCACATTTCTGCTGCATTAATTTTCTTTTGTTCCATTTAGGGGGCAAAATGGATATGATTTTGCTATAAGTACTCCATCTACACCTTCTAGGTGGGAGGAATTTGATGTTGAAATGACTTCAGCATGGGAGGTAATATAGCTTACTCATCTTATCCAGTCCAAACAGCTTATCTCAGCTATACCTTGCCATAAATTCCATCCACTCCTTAAATATTTTAACAGTTTGTATACTTCAAATTGATGTAAAATAATTTTTTTGGCACAGGCTCTCTGTGATGCTTATTGCGGCGAAAATTACGGATCAACAGAACTCAACGTGCTCGATAACATTAAGGACGCAATCTTAAGAATGACATATTACTGGTATGACTTTTGAAAATAGAAATTTATGCCAAGCAGACATTATTAAAACGACTAAATTCAGGTATAACTTCACGCCACTCTCCCGCGGTACTGGCGTCGTCGGCCTTGTTGTGATGCTCGGTTTGTTAATGGCGGCAAACATGGAATTCACTGGGAGCATACCAAAAGGCGTACAAGTCGACTGGGAGGCAATCTTAGAATCCGACCCCAATTCGTTCGTTTCTTCCGTAAAAAGCTGGCTTTACCCGTCTATTAAGGTCAACACGTCGTGGAAAGGTTATCCCGACGTATCTTCGACTTTCGAAACGACGGGATTGGTCGTCGCTGCTCTGAGCAGCTACTTCGATTGAGCTTGAGCGAGCCATCCTTTTATAGGTTAGAAATATAACTCCAATGTTTTTTTTTTTCAAATCCTTTTTTAATACAAGTTGAAGCCATTTGGGCACTACCATACATGTCGTTTTTCCTTATTGTTTTGCTCTATTATGATCTTTATGATGCACAGGAACAATAGAGAAAGGAAACAGCATTTGCTGGTAAAGTAACTGCAGGAGAAAAAAATTTACTAACAGGTTCTCTTTGAGCAGTATTGGGAATTCAATCATACGTGTTTTAATTTTTATATTTATTGTTGCTTGCAATCTGTTCCACTTTCATCATAATTGGTTTGACCTTTGTGTTTTTCTGATGGATATGTATTTATGGTGTCATCAGCATATTTCTGGACATCCGTGAATTGAAGGATTTGGTTGGTATGTCATCACTTCTTATGCTGCAAATTTTTCTGACTACACCAAACAATATAAAGCCCATCAATGTTGCGGTAGCTTCAATTTTTGGCAGTTGTCTCTCTATTCAAAATCTTCCTTTTAGTGGTTCATTCAGTGCCATCCATTAATTATATAACCGCCTCCATTAATAATATGAGATCATGATGTTATTATATTCTTAAAGCTTGGGTTATACAACTCAGATGTGTTATCTTATCGCTGGCTAGGCTAAAATAAAATTTCTTCGGCCCAGAAATATTCGAGTACGTGTGGGACCCAGTGAACTCGTGTCTTGGCGGTGGCATCGTGGACTACTCATGCCAGCTAATCTTTCCCCACACTAATTTCGTCTTTTATGTCGATAATAATAATAATCATTTCGTTCTGTAGATTTTCAATCTTTTTGTGACCCCACGCGTTTATTTTACAGCTGTATAAAATATTCCTACACTACAATTGTACTCAATCTGTATTGTATTGTATTGTATTGTATTCCTATGCATTTTTGTAACCCCCCACGTTTATTGTATATGCATATCACAACATTATTATTATTAGTATTACGATTAAAGCTATATTATGAGAAAATGCATATCATATAGAAGCAGTTGGATGAAAACCAATTATTTAACTCTTTAGCGGTCCGCGCAAACATATGTAATTATATTGATTCATTATATGACGAATATAATTATAACACAAACGTACAACTTCGAAGAAAAGAGCCGTTGGGAAATCACATTCAAAGTGGGCCCATGTCCAGTCTGTTTTTCGCGTACAGTATCCCTATGTCGGGCCCACGCATAGTGCTATTTATAGCCTCGCCTCTATTCGCTTCACACAATATACTTCACAAATTTTCAGGTTTCCAAAAAAAACAAAATAAAATACAAAATTTGAAAAGGAAGGAAAAGAGGAGGCGCCGCTCCATCGTCCCACCAAATATGATGAGCCGTAAATCGTGTTTCCTCGTCGCAGTCATCTGCCTCATTGCCGCCACCGTCGGCGGCCAGCAATCCCCAGCCTCCGCTCCAACTTCCGCCCCTACCTCCGCCCCCACCATGCCTTCGCCGGCCGCTTCAACGCCGCCGACAGCCTCCGCCCCCGTCTCAGCACCCCCAGCCTCCGCTCCAGCAACCTCAACACCACCGCAAGCTTCTGCGCCGCCGTCCAAGGCTCCGGCGACCTCACCGCCTGCTCCCGAGCCTGTGAGCTCGCCGCCGACCCCGGCCGCGCCCGTACAGTCCCCGCCTACTCCGGCGCCCGAGGCTGCTACTCCTCCGGCGTCCGAGCCTCCTGCCAAGGCTCCAGCTCCGAGCAAGAGCAAGAAGGGAAAGAAGGCCCACGCTCCGGCGCCGGAGCTGCTGAGCCCACCTGCGCCGCCGACCGAATCTCCCGGCAACAGTGCGGACTCTATCTCTCCTAGTCCAACCTCCCTCAACGATCAGGTAACACTTTAGCTTTCCTCCCACACACATAAAACTGATTTTACAGATGCATTTGTTTTTCGGGAGATATTATGGTAAAATTAAGACGCATTTTGTTTCTATATCTGATGGGTTTTGGGGTAAATGCTCTGTAGTAATCTTTAAGTTAAATTATAAGCTGAGATCATCCTTGGATCTGTAGTTGAATACAAGATGTTTTGTGTTTGCGTGAGTGCTACGCGCCGCCGATGTTGTCGCGGCGGCGGGGACAAAAATGATGGGTATTACAGACTCTGGCAGAAACGCACATGCATTTTCATGTGGAATCAATGCTCTCACCGACTGACTAATGACTGACTGACTACCCATGTGAAGTTTTGAAGCTCGATCTCAGATGTGATTTATTTATTTAATTGACAAATATATTCTGGCCCATTTAATATTTTATGAAGCTTATTCATTTTGGGTAGATATGAAGTAATTTATTTACGCGAGATTTTATGTTATGTTAATGATAATAATGGTTTTTTCGGTGCAGAGTGGGGCAGAGAAGATGGTAACGATGGGAGGGGCAGCAGCTGTATTCGGCTCCATCTTATTGTTGCTTTAAACAATTCATTTTATTCTCATTTTAATTTATGTTTTATAGATTATTATTTCTCCGACATATTTTGTCTCTTTTGAGAGAGAGAGAGTATCTCTGTACTTGGATGCGCCGAACATTTAATTTTATTTAATATTCTTTTCCCACCATATATTTCTTTTGTCCTTCCATTTTAAAAAGAAAATCTCGTTAACATATAATCGGGCCCTTTACTATGTCAAGCCCAAGTTCTTTTACCTTTAATAAAAACATACATACGCGATACAACATCCGCTAGTGCAAAAGCTATTTTCTTATTATTATTACTCTTCGCTCTTATTCCATCGAGTATATTATAAACAGTAAATTATTTCTCACTAGTTATCAACATTATATATTTCCAATTTTTTTTAGCAATAATAGGTAAAGGAGCTCGAACTAGAGAAAAGAATGAGATTATTTCAACTAGTTCACTCGTTCCCAACTTTTTATTACTTCGCTGTACTTAATTTTTGCAAAGTGATAGGCGACAAGTTTACCGGCTTAGAACCCTACGTTATTAAGAGAAGCATTTATTAAACATGCAATTTTATATTGTTAGTCCCCTTTGAAAAAAATTAATAAATTCTTGCACAAACACATGTCCACTTCAATCCAAATTATCCTCTTATATTATAATTTATATATATACATATATTCGTTTTTTCCCCAATCATCCCGCTAATAACGCCGCATTAATCTGCTGCAAAGAAGAAACTTGCCTTAATTAGTGGATGCAGCCGGGATATTATGTAATTACGTCAACATTATAAAGAAAGAGCAATATTTGTCAAAATTGGCATATAACCATTGAATTATTACAGACTTTAGAGATTCATCTTGTCACACATTACTAATCTTCATCATGATTTTACTTTGGCCGTTGCTTTCTTCCTTACGTTAGAATTCTTTTTCAACATAAATTAAGGTGAACCATTTCTTTGAACTAGCTTGGCCTCATTAACTGCCAGTTATTACAAATACACGTTTAATGAACCAAATATTATTTTTATTTAAATAAAATTCCCTTAGTAATAGCCAATTCTACATCGAATCGAATCAATTTATGTAAGCTTGGGAAGTGTCTTTCATCACGTGATTTTGGTATCCACATATGAACCTTTCCTTTACGCCTACACCAATTTATCAGACCTTTATTTACTTAACCATACAAATCCATGTTATTAACTTATTATTGCCTGCCGACAATAATAAACTCAACTGTCTCTCTTCGCATTATAAAACTACATTTTAATTTACAGTTCTCTTTTCCACACTCGCTCTCAATGAACAAATAGGAGTCATCTGAGGAAAATAATGGTTCCATCTTCTTCGCCGGAGATCGAGCCCACGACGACGATGAAGAAACCCATAAAAAACAATGGAAGCTCCTTCAGATCGATCCCAACCACCGTGCGCTACCACCTCACTTCACACCCTCGCTTTTGGTTCTTCGTCGCCTTCCTATGGATCGAGGGAATGCTAATCTCCTACCTGCGAAACCCGCCGCCGTGCTTCCCCGACCGTACGGACGCCGCCGCCGCCGTCCTCACCGGCCTCCGCCAGCAGCGAGCCCCGTCGCCTCACGAGAACTTCACCGCAGCAGCGCCGACGACGACGGCGGCGGCAAAAGCTGCCACTCCGCCGCCGGAGCCACCCGCGGCGGGGTACGGCGAGGACGACTGCCCGTCGGGGAGGGTGTACGCCTACGACTTGCCGGAGATGCTCAACAAGGACTTGGTGGTGAAGAACTGTACGGACCTCGATCCGTGGAACTGGGAGTGCGGCATAGTCACCAACCACGGCTACGGCAAGTCCGCCGCCGAGCTCCGCCGTTTCCTGCCCGGCGAGATGTACAAGTCCTGGTACCACACCAACCCCTTCACACTCGAGGTCATCTTTCACCACAGAGTCTTGAAGCACAAATGCAGGTAAGAAATCAGATCTGATTTAGAACTGCTAAAGTTCGACATTTCTCTTCCATTATTATTACATCCTAAGAGAGAACCCTTTCATCTTCAGGACAACGGATCCGAAATCAGCAACGGCTTTCTACATACCATTCTACACTGGGTTAGCAGTCGGCAAACACCTGTGGATGAACGACACCTCAAAGCGCGACTATCACTGCAAAATGATGCTGAGGTGGGTCAAGAAACAAGGCCACTGGAAAAATTCCAACGGCTCAGATCACTTCATTACAATATCAAGAATCACCTGGGATTTCCGAAGGCTCACAGATCCCGGCCAGCAATGGGGCTCGAGCTTCCTAAACATGGCATCCATGCAGAGGGTCATGCGCTTCATCGTCGAGAAATACCCAGGCGACGAAATGGACGTCAGCGTGCCTTACCCAATAGGCTTCCACCCCAAGACAAACGAAAACCTAAGAGAATGGCAAGATTTCGCAAGGAACTACACGAGGCCCAACTTGGTGTCTTACGTGGGGTCCACTAGGAGCTGGCCGGCGAGCGATTTCAGGCACGTCGTGTTAGAGTACTGCAAGAACGAGCCTGGCTCGTGTAGGTCCGTGGACTGCGCGGCTAGCCCGTGTTCCAAGGACTCGTGGGTAGCTCTAGAAGCTCATCTGAGCTCCAAGTTTTGCCTGCAGCCAAAGGGGGACAGCTATACGAGGAAGTCTGTGTTTGAGTGTATGGTGGCCGGCGCTGTCCCTGTTTTTTTCTGGAAGAAGACGGCGTACGATCAGTATGAGTGGTTCTTGCCCGGCGACCCAGATAGTTACTCTGTTTTTATAGACCACGAAGAGGTGAGGAATGGGACAGTTTCGATCAAGGATGTCTTGGCTAGGTTTGGGGAAGAAGAGATAGAGAGGAAGAGAGAGAAGGTGATTGAGACTATTCCGAGGATTATTTATCAGATGCCGGCCGGCGGCGGTAGGGGCTTTAAGGATGCTTTTGATGTTGCTTTTGATGGGGTTATGGAGAAGATCAAGGAGGAGAAAGAATGGGCTGATTTCTTGTGATATGTGAGGAGGGGAGTCAAAACGTTGGAGTAATAGTTTTAGGTTTGTGCACTAAACAAAACGTTGTTTGGTTACTTTCCCACTAAAAAACTTCATGTCTTTTGTATTGAAGCAAGAACAGTATGAAGTATATGATTCAAACAAGTGCATGCAATCAAAGAACTGAAAACTAGAGCCATCTAAAAAACAAAGCATCTCTCGATCTACATCTTGATATGAACAAAAAGAATCAACTAAACCTACAAGAAGCAATCCTTCTTTTTCTGTTCCCTTCAGTCAGATATACCCAAGGACATACGATGCTAACGAGGCTGTCCTTTACGTTTGTGTTTGCGCTTCACGACCGTATCTTTGGTTTTTGGTATAACGGTTCGTTCGCCCTTCTTTCCTCTCACGAGGGCCTGCAGTTCGTGCACGTCCTTGGTAATAAGGTCCATAGTCTCCAGACAGAGGAAGTCTTGATCTGCATCAGCCTCTGTCTGAGAAATCAAAACAAAGATGGTCTTAGTGAAGCGGGTGAAAATTTCAACTTAAATAGCATGATATCTGCTAACCCTTGTCGTAGATGCCAAATTTGCTTCCATCTCCTTGTACTGAAGCCCCTTCTGCACGAGGTTTACCAGGGAATGGGGTGGAACTAAGTTTCCATCTATCTGAGCCTTGTTCGTACCAGCCTCAGAGCCAAAGACAAAAGCGGAATGTGTGAAACCTAGAAGATAGCATAATAATTGATAATTGATAGAAATTGAGTTAGAGGATGAGCTAAAAGACAGTGCTTCAATTCTAAAGAAGATAACATCACATAAGGATTGCGTCCACAGCGTACAGTGATTCTAAAGACAATAAATAGGCAGATGCTTAACAACTAACAAGTTCTATCGAACCACCAACAGTTGGTCGATCATATCATCAGATCAACAGCAAAGACGATGTTTGATGTTCTTAAGACAATAGAAAACATTCAGAAATAAGATTGTGTCCACTTTACAAGCCCGCAAAAAGCAGCAAGATATGGAAGAAAGTAAAACCAAGATAGCTCGCAAAACAATTAAAGACCTTCATCCAAAAATACACGAGTCAGTCTCAGTAAAGATATATGTGTGCGTAGCTGTACAATCAGCCAAGAATTAGGCATACATACGTCACAATTTTTATCATCTAAACCTTCGTCTACATACTATAGCACGGACCATTTTACCTAATATTTCTTCTAAGCCCGCATAAATTTAAACACAACGATTCCCAATTTCATCAGATCCAAAGGCATAAACCCTAAACAAATTAGCCACACTTTCCCAACTTCCCCTCCCATTTTCACCAAGATTAACCCGTATTAACAAGTTCAATACGACCCAGTATCATAAACTTTGAAAGAAAAAACACAAATTTCACATGCGTCAGCTCGTACAAAAGATTACCTGATTCACTTAGGTAACGGAAAATCATGTAATTCAACTCAACGGAAGTGATCGACGCCATTAAAGGAAGCCGTTGACGATCCCCTCAGATTCTCTACTTCGTTGAGCCTTACGTGGACTCCTAAGAAGACTTGCGAGATTTAAGGGATTAATCGAACAAAATCAAAAACTCCATACGCCCTTGTCGATAGCATCGCTGACAAGACTCGGAGCTATATTTTATATTTTTGTTTTTTATTTATTTTTGTTCATTGATATGGGCTTAGACTTGAGCCAATAATGAGAACAGGCCCATGGATCATTAAGGAAAGGGCCCAATAATAAGGGTAAATGTGGAAATACAGTAAAAGATTACGCGCCAGTAAAAAAAAATTGACGACTTAGCACGTGCGAAGGGACAAATCCTAACCACACCTAACAAAAAGTCAAAAGCATCGTCAGTCTCAACCTTCAGCTGCATCTTCTTCAATCAACAGCGTCCGACAAAATCGAACGCCGAGCACACGCCATGGACGCCGCACTCCATTTGCCGACCATCCCAGATTTCTCCTACTCTAGCGCCCGCACTGTAAAGATAAGAGTTAAGCAGAATCTCCCCTTATTATTCACCCGAAAAACTCCGATCCCAATCCGTACGGATAGAACAAGCCTGCCCTTAATCAAGTGCTCCGCCGATCACCACCACCACGAACACGACCGTGGGAACACGCATAAACGCGGTGATCGTAATCATCATGACCACAATCACCATCATCATAATCAGCAGCAGCACCACCATAATCACGGCGGTTGCTGCGGTGGATCCGACGCGCCGCTGACTAGGGGTCAGCAGCTGGTACTCAAGTTCGCCGAGGCCACCAAGTGGGCTGAGTTGGCAGATTACTTGAGGGAGCACCTGCAGCTTTGTTGTTTGTCGGCTGCGCTCTTCGTTGCCGCCGGTGCGTGTCCGCACGCGCTCCCGAAGCATTTGGTGGAGCCTGTACGGAATACGCTGATTGTCGTCGCGTTTCCTCTCGTCGGGGTTAGTGATTTCAATGATTTGCCTCTCTCTCTCTCTCTCTCTCCCTCCCTCTCTCTCTCTCTCCGTATGCTTACGCCAGCTGAGAATCAGAGGTCGAAGTCGGCAAAAATTCAACTCAAAAACACATGTTGCAATGAATTTAGTCCTGAGCTGGGCTTGTATTTGGGTCGATTGGGGCCAATTTGATTTTGGATCAACTTACAGTAACTCGATTGCCAGTCTCTGAAGTTTGATCGATAAAAATCAGCAATGATAGAGCGTTGGTTTGTTCAGTTCGATTTAGTACACTTACACCATATGTATCTCTTGGGGAAAATGTTGGAACATGTTAGTTCATGCCCCCATTTTTACCGAACATTTGTTGCTGGTGACAGGTTCCTGCTTCGTTTGATGCTGTGATGGATGTCATGGGCGGTAAAGTGAACATTCATGTGCTTATGGCTTTGGCTGCATTTACTTCCGTGTTTATGAGGAATACGTTGGAGGGTGGCTTGCTTCTTGCGATGTTCAATTTGGCGCACATTGCAGAGGAGTATTTCACGAGCAGGTCAAAAATTGATGTAAAGGAATTAAAAGAGAACTATCCTGATTTTGCGCTGGTGTTGACTGTAAATGAAGGAGAGAGACCAAGTTTTTCAAATTTAACATATAGAGAGGTTCCAGTGAATGATCTGGAAGTGGGATCATACTTGTTGGTTAAAGCTGGTGAGGTCTGTGAGATGTTTTCGTTTTGCTATTTTGTTATCTGTTATTGTTATTCCACGGTTGTTTTAATGTTAGTTTTCTTAGCTTTAATTTCTTGTCATGGTTCTTGATGAACATCCCAAACCAATTCGTATTTTGGGAAATTGTCCTATTTCCTTATGTGTTGTATTGTGCTAAGTTAAGAGACCACTGTGGACTAGCCTCGTGATTTAGTGCTAATCATCTCATTGCAGTCAGTGCCCGTGGATTGTGAAGTCTACCAAGGTAGGTCGACTATTACTATAGAGCACTTAACTGGTGAAGTTAAACCTGTGGAGAAGAAAGTTGGGGACAGCATTCCTGGTGGTGCGAGGAACTTGGATGGTATGATGATTGTTAAGGTATTCCTTCTTTTTGTTGATGTTGCGCTGTGCAGCTGATTAATATGCTGTTGGTTCTTGTGGATTGCTGAGTTAAGACTCGTTTGCACATTGTAGAAACCTAATGGTAACTTTCCATAGCAAAAGTGATTGTGACTGCTCTTTGAGTGATTGCGTCGTAGGTCTGTCATTCAAAATCAACAATCTCAAAATGACTCATTGAGAAGATTTTAAAAGTTATCCACCTATAGTGTATATTAAAATCATGTATGCTTATTGATGATTCAGGCAAAGAAGTCATGGAAAGAATCTATGCTTAATACAATCATGCAACTGACAGAAGAAGCACAATTGAGTAAACCTAAACTTCAAAGCTGGCTTGATAAGTTTGGAGAGCAGTACAGCAAAGCTGTCATAGTATTATCCGTTATTGTTGCTTTCATTGGGCCAATCCTCTTCAAGTGGCCTTTTTTCAGTACTCCAGGTATATCATGGATCTTATCGTTAATTTTGAAGTCATATTATCCTTATATGTAAAAGTTCAGTTTTGTGGAATTGTGGATCACTTTCTTTTTGCGGAATTTGACTCACTACATCGTAATGGTAATTTTACCTTGTTCTCTAGCTTGTAGAGGATCAATTTACAGGGCGCTGGGGCTTATGGTGGCAGCATCACCATGTGCATTGGCCGTGGCTCCTTTGGCATATGCAACGGCCATTAGTGCTTGTGCTAGAAGGGTACTGCTTATTTTTTAACGTTTGGATAAGGCCACATTCACACATAGATATAACAGTCGAATTCTCAATTTGAACAGGGAATATTGCTTAAGGGAGGTCACGTCTTTGATGCCTTGGCTTCATGTCAGACTATCGCATTTGATAAAACAGGGACATTGACAACTGGGGAATTCATCTGCAAAGCCATTGAACCAATACATGGGCACGCCGCGAATGATTTAAAGGATACAGCGTCTTGTTGTGTGCCGAACTGTGAGAAGGAGGCTTTAGCCGTGGCTGCAGCTATGGAGAAAGGAACGACTCATCCTATTGGAAGGTTGTTAGCCTTGATGGAGTTACTTCCAATATTTTAATCTTGATGCTGATGCTAATCATTCTTTAATCTTGAAGAAAACACAGAAAATTTGAGAACCTGTAAGACCTATTATCACCAGTTAACTGCACTGACTAGTTTTCACCAAATCAGTTGATATGGTGACTAATTTCGTTCTCAGTCATTGCTCAGCAGATTTACGATACTGAACTTTTTTCATTAGTGACATGTATGACAATGATCATGTTACTTATTTGTTTTGTGTAGAGCTGTTGTAGATCATAGCATTGGAAAAGATCTCCCTTCTGTTTCTGTTGAAAGCTTTGAGAATTTACCAGGCAGGGGTCTCTTCGCTACACTTTCCAGTATTGAGGTACAAGTTTTTCGTTCTGCCTCGCCTCTCTGTACCTTTGAGTTGATTTGTGAACTAAGTCTGGCGCCATATGCAGCCTGGTTTTGGAGGTGGTAAACCACTAAAAGCTTCAATTGGCTCTGTGGAGTACATTACATCTCTTTTCAAATCAAGTGGCAAATCAAAGAAAGTCAGAGAAGCTCTTGATTCTTCTTCTTACGGTGGCGGTCTTGTGAAAGCTGCACTCTCAGTTAACGATGAGAAGGTTAGAACTCTGTTTTCTTTTCCCTGTTTTGAAGTAAATACAAGTTCGTTGTAATGTAACCATGGCCTTTATCCTCGGGATAAGTAACAAATAGGGGGTTCGAAAGTATTCAAAAAAGTCTATTTCGCAGGTAACACTTTTCCACTTTGAAGACAAACCACGAGCAGATTCATTCGACGTCATAAAATCGTTGCAAGAAAAAGGTAAACTGCGCGTCTTGATGCTGACAGGGGACCACGAGCTTAGTGCGTGGAGAGTAGCCAATGCCGTGGGGATAAAACAGGTCCACTGCAGTTTGAAGCCAGAGGACAAACTGTCCCATGTAACCACCATATCAAGAGAAGATTCAGGTTAACTTCTTAGTTCATTCCCAACTTTGAGCACTAGTCATCTTTCGTCGATAAAAATATTATGTAGTTCGTCGTAGTTAAACATGTCAACCATCAAATTTGCAGCTGGTGGGCTTATAATGGTAGGTGATGGCATCAACGATGCCCCAGCCTTGGCTGCTGCTACGGTGGGCATCGTTCTTGCAGAGCGTGCCAGCGCAACTGCTATAGCTGTCGCTGACATACTTTTGCTTCAGGACAACATCTCGGGGGTACCCTTTTGTGTCGCCAAAGCTCGACAAACCACTTCTTTGGTATTTTAATATATATATATATATAAATATAATATATAGACTACTGATTCGATTCGATTTGGCATTTACCAATGGGTGTGTACTGCATGCAGGTTAAGCAAAATGTTGCTCTGGCATTGTCAAGCATCGTTTTGGCTTCTCTTACTTCCGTCCTGGGATTTCTACCACTATGGCTCACCGTAAGTTTCTTTCTTTAAACCTATCGAAATAGATGAGTATTGTAATCCCGATCAGAGTAGACTCTTAAGTAAAGTCTCGACCTTCGTCGTTCGCTATTATTACAGGTACTTCTACATGAAGGTGGGACTCTTGTAGTTTGCCTGAACTCAATTCGGGCCCTAAGTACGCCTACATGGTCTTGGAGGCACGATCTCTTGCAGCTTCTCGATAAACTGAAATCGTTTCTTGCGAGTTTGAGAAAGAGTAGCGATGGCCATGGCACCATCCAAGCTTCAGCCTTGTAAGGACTCTCTTTTTTTCCTTTTTTTTTGGTTGGATTTTCTTGTCTTTTTTTTTCGGCGGTAGATTTGTTGTAGCAATATTTTGAACCGAATTTGTGAATATAAACATGTTGATGTTATTAGATGTGCTCTGCCTTTGTTCAGACAGTTGTGAATGTTCATTTTAAAGGACAATCTCAATCAGCCATCCAAATAACTTCAATTCCTAATCGGATTGATACTACATATTATGACGTCCTTTTCAAGTCTATTATTTGTCATGCTATTAAGTTTACAGGTAAATCGTTATTATTATTTGTTTATATATCGTATCCTAAGAAATTATAATTTATCCATTTTAGCTCACCTTCATAATAATGATAATCAAACACGAATAAGTAAATCCAATCAAATTTCCAACACAATCCACTCAATTTAAACAAACATCAATAATAAATTATTTCTACTAATCGACACAATGACGATTCTAACCCCGCAATAATTACCAAGCGCTTTACCGATGCCTGCCGAAGCCTTCACCGCCGCCGTCCCCATTCCCATCACGCAGAAAGAATTGACGCACTGCCGGCTGTTGTTGTTGATAATGCTCTTCCATATACCGCCTCACCTCGATCCTTACCATCTTTTGCAACAACGCCGTCATCTCCGTCCCGAGCATTGCCTCCGCCGCCAGCAGATGCGGCGGTGGCGGCACTGCGAAAACGGTCTCGCTGCCACGCGACTCCACCCGACTCTGTGGGCCCAACTTGAGACCCGTCGACGGCTCGAAAGACGGGGCGGGGAGGAAAACCTGACCCGATTCGCTCGCCTCGGAGCCCGAACGGCTCCCGACCCAATTACTCGGGCCCATCATGGGACCCGCCCCTTCTTCGTCGTTGGAGACCTCAGAACGCCTCCTCTTCAGGGTTGAGTTCCAGTGATTCTTAACAGAGTTGTCTGTACGCCCGGGCAGCAGACGGGCTATGGCGGCCCATTTGTTGCCCATCGCTCTGTGGGCCTGAATGATGAGGTCGTCCTCCTTCGGCGTGAAGGGCTGGTGGTGCACCTGAGGCGATAGCTGATTGCACCACCTGAGACGGCAGGACTTGGCGGTGCGACCCGGGATGAATTGACATATTTGGGTCCAGCTTTGAGGGCCGTGCGTTTCGACCAGCTCGCGCAGTAGATCATCCTCCGACGACGACCATGGGCCCTTGACGCGCTCGACCTCCATTTCTTCGTTGAGGTCGAAGTTAAGTGGTGCGGCCATTTCTTTTATCTTTTTCCTGTTTGGTTTGTTGAGGAGGGGATTAAGGTTGTGATTGTTGGGTGTGTTTGTGCTTAGTGGTTTTAGGTTGGGTATCGACCGGTATTTATGTACATGTGAGAGAGGAGCCTCGGTGCATTGGCTGGCACGTGTCATGTAGTACGTTATCACTCGACCTTCACGTAATTAATGTAATATTATTATCTGTTTTATTAAATCTAACCTCTCCTCACTCGCCTTCTCCGTTAGTGAACTTCACGAATTCACTTTCTTTTTCATTTGTTTTGGTGTTATATGATTTATTATGTAATAATGGCTAAAAAGATGATGTAAAATTTTGTTCTTATTTTATGAATAGGTGAATTTTTTGTAATGCTTTAGCAATGTAGTGTTATTGTGATTTTGAAATGAGTTATTAGTTTTTATTAAAGTATTGACTCGATAATGTTGATATGGACGCTGCATCACGCAATGATAAGCAAAGATGGTTTCCGTTATAACTCATATCAGCGGATAATAATTACACAGGTAATAAAACGTGAAAATTATTGTTATTCGCACACCGTATTAAATAGAGTTTTAAAGTTGGTGAGCGACAGACCATTCATATTTATTCGTGCCATCGGTTTTATAATTAATTTTCTTTTTTTTTTGGTAATTTTACAGCGAAGCATTAGGCGTGTCTTTTCCATTTTTTCAAATCGGAAAATCCTATCCAATAGGCCACAAAGACATGTAAATGAATGGGCTCCTCTCATGTAGGGTCCCAGCACCTAGCGGAACTTACTATGTTTACATTATGTCTCAAATATTTATTTTAACCAATTAATATTATGTCTCAAATATTTATTTTAACCAATTAATAATGTTGTGAGAATATATTGTGTACAATTTTTTATTATAACGTTTCAAACAAAACTATTGGTGATTATATAACGGTAAACTTCTATATATAGTGACTTTTATGCAGTAAGATTCAGCCTCCATTGGCTAATAAACTATAGTGTTGTGAGTATTTATTGTGTACAATATTATAACGTTTCAAACATAACTATTGGTGACTATATAACGATAAACTTCTACATATAGTGACTTTTATGCAGTAAGATTCAGCCTCCATTGGCTAATAGATACCTAGTTAATCAATAAATATTGTATCTTATTGATAAACAGATGGTTTGTTGGAAATTTAGGAAAAGAGCAGCAACGGCCTCGGCAACATCCACACTTCAGCCTTGCAAGGAATTTCCCTCTTTACTTTTTTGATCAATTCTAACGGTAAATATTTAGCGATATCTTAATTTTAAACTGAAATTGTGAATATAATTAAACATGCCGGGTATTACTATGTGTGCTGTGCATTTGTTTCTGACAGTTTTTTAGCGATATATTTTCTTTTCAGACATTTGACTATTCATTCTATTACTTAAAATAAGAGCAACTCATTTTCGATTCCAACCAAATAACTTCAATACTTAACCAATTACATCTGATCAATACAATGTGTCATGATTTCCGGAAATAGTTATATGGTTATAAATATTCATCAGATACATCCAACTCTTTCTTAAGATATTTTTTTTTAATTATGGTTCCGTTAATAACAAAAACATTAACTTTTCCAAAGTCACTTCCATCACAATCTACAGAATTAAACATTAATTATTTAATTCTTTTTTAAATTACAATTTAACCCGACCACGAATCAGCCGCTCTCTCACACGCGCCTGATGAAGCCGTCACTGCCGCCTTCCATGTTCTCATTACGCTGAAAAAACTGACGAACCACCGTATGTGGTTGTTCTTCTTGTTGTTGTTGCTGCTGATGCTGTTGTGCTTCTCGCTGCTTCTCTATTATATATTCCATTATCTCATCCCTTATCATCTCTCTGACTATTGCCCTCAGCTCTATCCCTCGAACCACCTCCTCTGTCGTCGGGTGCAGAGGCAGTGGCACCGTGAAGTCATGCGACTCCACCTGACTTGGAGGACTCAACCTAAGACTGGTCAACGGCTCACCGAGCAACGCTGTTTCGGGCGACAAACCGCCCGCCCTCGCCGTGGGCCCGAAAATCCGACCCACATCGCTCACCACCGAACCCAAATGGCTCCCGCCCATCATCGAAGATTCCCCTTCACCGCCATTGTCGTTGGCCTCTGCGGTACGCTGCCGCTTGAGAGTGGAGTTCCAGCGGTTCTTAACTGAGTTGTCCGTACGCCCGGGTAAAAGACGGGCTATGGCGGCCCATTTATTGCCCATGACCTCGTGGGCATGGAGGATCATGGCGTCCTCTTCCGGGGTGAAAGCCTCGTGATGTACCCGGGGAGACAGCTGGTTGCACCACCTAAGCCGGCAGGACTTGCCGGTGCGACCAGGGATGGACTCGCTTATCAGAGTCCAGTTCTTAGGGCCGTGCATCGCGACAAGCTGGCACAGTAGATCATCCTCCGACGACGACCACGGGCCCTTGACACGCTCGGACTCGTTGTCGTCGAAGAGAACTGGTGTTGCCATTTCTTTTTCCTCTTTTTTTTTTTTTTGTTTCGGAGAGATTTAGGTTGGTGTGTGTGCTTAGTATGTGGGTGGTTTTTAGGTTGGGAATAAACCGGTATTTATATACGTGTAAGAGAAGAGCCTTGGTTTATTAGCTGACGAATGGACACGTCTCCTGCAGTAACGTCAACAATAAAATTCACATATGCTTGTAATAATTTTATTTCTTTATGAAATCTAACATCATATACTCGCCTTTCTCCGGGAGTGGGCTTCACGCACCCTCTTTTTTCATTTTTTTTGACGTTATTTCATTTCTTATGTAATGATGGATTAAAAAGTTTCGAAAATGTTTTTTTTGTATATCATGGAGTAGTTGAATTATTCTGAATGCTTTTGCAATTTTTGTAATCGTGATTTCGAAATCAATAAAATGTGATTTGTTTTTAACTTTTTATTAAAGTATTGAGTCATATCGACGGGTAATAACTGCACAGGCGATAAAACGTAAATATCGTGTAATTAATTATTCTATATTGCCCACCATATTAAACAGAGGATAATATTTGGTGAGTTACACATGTCACTGCATATTTATCCGTGCCACTGTTTTTACAATTAATTTTACTTTTTTGGTCATTTTCCAGCGAAGCATGAGGTGTGTCTTTTCTCACATTTTCAAACGGTAAAATCTTAACCATTAGCTACTAGATTTAGGCCTGAAAGACATGTAAACCAAGTGGGCCCCTCTAATACAGGGTTGTGCTCCTCTCACGTAGGGTTTATAGCGATGATATTTTCGTTTTGAGGTGGATTAATATGTTTATTTGTGATAATATTGAATTTTTAATCGTTACTTATTACTCAATTCATCAATATAAATTTTAAAATATTTAATATATTTCTAAAAGATTTGAATATGCTAGCTATACAATTAAAAATAGATGCTGTCTACGGATGGTGCTCACGCAAGGTGAGCACCGTAACATATATATATATATATATATATATATATAAGCTAAATATAATGAATAATTCTATCTCATATATAACGTGTATTGATATGAGGCTCTCCCAATCAACGAATTTTATG
Organism: Craterostigma plantagineum; assembly: GCA_027422505.1. Taxonomy (NCBI): domain Eukaryota; kingdom Viridiplantae; phylum Streptophyta; class Magnoliopsida; order Lamiales; family Linderniaceae; genus Craterostigma; species Craterostigma plantagineum. Next base: position 22,952,149 of record JAPQWV010000010.1, on the reverse strand, counting down.
TGTGGGGTTCAAGAAATTTAACTTAGCGGTAGATAAAATATTGTGAAGTATTTAAGGGCATAATGTGCTGTTTTAACGAGGGGACATAAATGGGACGTAAATAGAAATAACACGAGGATCTACGTGGTTCGAATCCTATTGGATTATACGTCCACGGGGCGCTGGGGACTTCCTTTCACAATATCTTAATGCTTTACACACTCGATTTAATCCTTACTTTCACTCTTCAAGTATCAAAAAATATGCAAGGAACTATCTAAAATAATCTAGAGAGAAAATCGTGGTATGAACTTTTATCTGAAAAAAAAGACCTCTGTAAAGTGTGACTAAGTCCTTCTTTTATAGTAGCTCCACGCCGCCTATACGATGCTAGGCTCAAGGATTTTCCGGGGGACGTACTGCGACTGCCTAAGGTACTAGGAGCAGTAGAAAGCTGCTGATTGATGACCCTGATGGCGGCTTACAACTTTTTGAACAGAGATGCCCTCCTATCGTGGGTCGACACGCATCTCTGTGACCTTCCTTTCTTCCTTTTTGGTGTCCCTTCGCCCAGAATTCCCCAACAAGTTTCCCCCTTGGTCCGGACAATGCCTTTACCCAGGGGGTCCTTGTAGATCCCCTTGCTCGCTATTTCGTATTTGACTCTGGGCTCTCCTTCTTCGTGGGCTTGATGGGCTTTTCATTCTTTATTTCTTGGCCCATCTACTTTGGGCCCGCATCATGTATATTTATGTTTAAATATAATATTAAAAAGCACATATAATACAGAAAAGATTCTTTGTCCAACTCAATTCAGTTCAGGTCGCGTATACTTATTTTGAATGGGCTTGTTAATATATTTTTTTTTATCAATTTGTATGATTTCCTTTACGGGTTGGAGTTTTCTCCTAGCCGTACAACGCTAAAAAAGGCTATATATGATAAATAAAGAAAAATTACACTAAATTTATTTACTCCTATTATAATAATAAGTCCAGTATATAATAAGTCCAGCTAACACGCTATGCGGTCGATCAAATGCATCCAGTCTTGGCAGGGCCAGATTTGGGCCTTTGCATCCAGGCCTACTGCACATGGCCACAAATCTCACCCATTTAATAGAGGGTCACACACTCATATAAATTTAATATCAGGGTCACATAATTTATTAACTTAAAATGGATTGTATTTTTTTAACATATAAGTTAACAAAATAGGTTCAAATTTTTCTCAATAAGGCCACCTAAAGAATAAAATCTTACTTAGCTTTAATATTCTGGGCCAATAGAACAGGGCCTACAACTACAAAATTAAAAAAATGGCCCTGAACCTTGGCATAGATTTGTAGCGATAGTTTCGATTGAAAAGCGACTTGCTCGTCGAGCTACTTATTTTCTTGAAATCTGACGCACATGAGGTCATTTGTATGGCTTTCTCAATTAAATAACTAAAAACAATCAACCATTAATAAAATAACAACAAATGAAAACCATTAATAAAACATGCATTTGTAAAAAAGGATACGAGTTACTAACTCGTATAACTAGAATACGACTTACTTGTCCAACTCGTATTCTAATTATACGAGTTAATCTATTTTCTTTTTCCTTTTTTTTTGTATTTTAATTTATTGTATATTTCTTAATTATATAATCCACCAAATCTTAAAATCATCGTTATCTCATGTGATTTACATAATAAAAGTTAATAAACGCATCTACTTTATTGTTTGTTTCGCGACGATTAAAATGATATGCATATCTTATATTTTTCAAATATAGGAAATATTTAATTACTTTATAAAATAAAGAATTCTTATCATTAAGGCAATATCAATCGAAATATATAAATATATATAGTGGATTGAACTATATATTTATTGTGCACCCTTTTTCAGCAGATGGAGAAACACGTCATCTCATCTCCATAATTTGAAAAAAAAAAAGAAGATAAGATATTGTATGTATATTTAATGTGTACCCATTTTTCGTTGATATTGTCTTACAATAAGAGTTTCTAACTTTATAAAAATAATTAAATATTTCTGATATTCGAAAAATGTAAGAATGCATAACGTTTTAATCATTGCGAAACAAACAATAACTTAGATGTGTTTATTAATTTTTATTATGCGAATCACATGAGATAATGATGATTTCATGATTTGGTGGATTATATTATAAAATATATTAAAATACAAAAAATAAAAAAAATAAAAAATAAAAGAAAAGAGTAACTTGTATAACTAGAATATGAGTTACTTGAAATGCCATGTCAGCCCACGTGGACAAGTAACTCGCATTCTAGTTATACGAGTTAGTAAGTAGTATGACTCGTATCTGTTTTTAGGAAAATGATTGTTTTATTAATGATTTCATTTGTTGTTTATTTTATTAATGGTTATTTTTTTTAATAATTTAATTAAAAAAGCCCATTTTTTATTCCTACTTTTTTACATATTTAACATCGTGTTTCGTACTAATAATAATTAGATAAGAGAGAGAGAGAGAGAGAGAGAGAGAGAGAGAGAGAGAGAGAGAGAGAGAGAGAGAGAGAGAGAGATTACACCCACACATCCTCCAATCTTATTCCATAAACTAGTATATTCCCGTGCAATGCACGGTAATAGCTGTTCCTAATTTTTATATGCTAATAAAATTAGTAAATTTTATGTGTGCTAGTGGATAGTTATTAACTAAATTAATATGATAGCGGGTAGTCTCAAGTTTTTTTAAATTTAAAATAATTATTGGTTAACCAACGTGGGTTTTATATCTTTTAAAGTAAATTATTTTTGTACTAAATAAAGAGGTGGACACGTGTCTCCCTATCATGAAAGCTACATTTCCATCTATATATAAGATGCCATGCAACAACAGCAATTGCGCATAACATCCTGCGCAAAACCTAAAATAATACACTACTACACACAGCAATCGCAATAACTCCAAAACCAAAAGGAAAAAAAAAAAGGAAAAAGGAAGTAGAAAATGGCCGCACCAATTAACTTCGACGTCAACGAAGAAATGGAGGCCTATCGCGTGAATGGCCCGTGGCATGGCTCTACTTTGCGCGTGTAGAAATGGAAGATTAGCTGAAATCATTTATCATTTATTTAAGTTTTATTATAGATTCTATAGGATTTTGGAAGAGTAATTGTTATTATTACGAATTGTATATAGTAAAAAAAGATCTTAAAAGGGAGTTGGAAGACGTGTAAATCAAGTAGGCCCCACTAATACAAGGTTGTGCTCCTCTGGGGTTCTCATACTATCTTTTTTTTTTTTTCAAACGAAAGATTGGGTTCTCATACTATCCAAAATTACTTTTTCACATTTTGTGTTATTTTTAAAGCAAAATTGGTATTGCTATTACATACTTGGGTAAAGAGTTAAACTATCTCAAATATAAATATTTGTGAATATAACGATAAAGTTGCTATATATGATTGCTTTTATATCAATATCTTCATGACAAAAATTAACCCATTCAGGCATGCATATGTATCAAATTTGTTTCCTTATGTATTACAATTGCATGGCCGTTAGCTATCCAACTACTTAATGATGATGACTTATCGCGCAAAAACTAATACACACACGCAGCAATCAGACGAACTCCCTGACAAATAAGAAAAAAAAATGGCAAGAAGAGCTAATTATAGCTCCAACATCTACGTAGAAATAGAGCGCATCATCAATCAACGGCCCATAGTCGCCGGAGGATGACGCTCAACTTTTCCATCTCGTCGAAACGCCACAACCCCAAAAGCTGGACCCAAATATGTCAATCGATCCCATGCCGGCGGCTAAGGTGGTGCAACCAGCTATCGCCTCAGGTGTGTCGCCGTGGGGCAATTGCCCCTCCGAGCTAACGGACAACTCAGTCAAGAACCACTGGAACTCCGCCCCGAAGGCTCCGTTAGGCGTGGTTAAAGCTCTTGGTACTTAGTGTGGGGTTAGAATCGTCATCCCGGCGATTAGTAGAAATAATTTAACATTTATGATTTCTAGTTTGAGTAGTTGTGCTGGAAAATTGATTGGATTTACTTACTGTGTTTGATTATCATTATCATTAAGGCTTGCTAAAGTGGATAAATTATAATTTCTTAGGATCTGATATGAAAAACAAATTATAATAACGATATAACTATAGCTGGAATATCATAAAGGGCATGCCATAATCGATGGGTAATAACTACACGGGCGACAATAAGCAAATATCGTGTGATTAATTATTGTCGTTTGTATCCCTTTAATGGAAGAATACCATTATAATGGTGCTGAAAACATAGGAATACCATTTCTAACGATGGTGCTGTCATTTGTATACCTTTTTTTTTCCTTTTTTGTTTCAAGCTCATGGGTCGGGATTAGTTATTATGACAAATGGTATGATAGGATGGAAGAGAGTTCATGCATTAAATTTTATTCCATAAATCCCTGCAACAAGTCAATTTGTTTCGTTACCTATTACTATTGCGTTGCCGTTTTTAGCTATCCAACTACTTAATGATGAATGATGATACCGATGACTTGTTGCGCAAAAACTAACTCACACGCAGCAATGGCAACAACTCGTAAACAAATGAGGAAAGAAAAATGGCAAGAAGCGCTAATCATAGCTCTTGGTATTTAGTGTGTGGTTAGAATCGGCATCCCGGCGATTAGTAGAAATAATTTTATCATTTATGATTTCTACTTTGAGTAGATTGTGTTGGAAAATTGATTGGATTTACTTACTTGTGTTTGATTATCATTATCATTAAGGCTTGCTAAAAATGGATCAATTATAATTTCTTAGGATGTGACTAGAAAAACAAATAATAATAACGATATAACTATAGCCGGAATATCATAAAGGACATGCCATAATCGACCCCAGAAACTGGACCCAAATATGCCAATTGATCCCACGCCGGCGGCTAAGGCGGTGCAACCAGCTACCGCCTCAGGTGCATCGCCCATGGGGTAACAGATTTGCCGATAATTAGCTCGCCTGTTGCCCCTCCGAGCGAACGGACAACTCAGTCAAGAACCACTAGAACTCCGCCCCGAAGGCTCCGTCAGGCGTGGGTAAAGCTCTTGGTATTAATTGTGTGGTTAGAATCGGCATCCCGGCGATTAGTAGAAATAATTTTATCATTTATGATTTCTACTTTGAGTAGATTGTGTTGGAAAATTGATTGGATTTACTTACTTGTGTTTGATTATCATTATCATTAAGGCTTGCTAAAAATGGATCAATTATAATTTCTTAGGATGTGACTAGAAAAACAAATAATAATAACGATATAACTATAGCCGGAATATCATAAAGGACATGCCATAATCGACCCCAGAAACTGGACCCAAATATGCCAATCGATCCCACGCCGGCGGTTAAGGTGGTGCAACCAGCTATCGCCTCAGGTGCATCGCCGTGGGGCAACAGATTTGCCGATATCTAGCTCGCCTGTTGCCCCTCCGAGCAAACGGAGAACTCCGTCAATAACTACTGGAACTCCACCCTAAAGCGGCGGCGGTGTGCCCGACGGCGGAGGCAGTATATGATATGGATATAAAGAGGCATACGGAAGAGCAGCAGCAACAGCAACAACAACAATAGAAGCCAAAGCTGACGGCGGCGGACGAGGTGGTGCTTGGGACGGAGCCGAGGAAGGCGGCGCGTGTGAGAGATGGCTTTGAAAGTGAACAAATTGAAAGGCTTATGATTCCATTAGGCGCGTGTGAGAGCAGTGCTTGATTGGATGGGATCGTTTTGTTATTTTGATCAGTATAAGAATCAGAACTAACATCATTTATTTTATTTATTATGTTTGCCTTTTGAAGTATATAATAGAAACTTTGTCAAAAACGAGTTGGATGATTTGGTAAGATAAATAAATAGTTACTGATATTACCATAACGGGAAAGCAAGACAAATAATTAGTTATACGACGGCGGGATCAACTTATTGCTAACAACTGGAATGGAATGGATGTCGTTTTACAGTTATTTGGTTTGGCAGATCATAATGATTTGTTCTTATTATCCTACTATTATGTAATAAAATCACTGTCCGAAAAACATCGAGACACACCTGTCGCTAAAAAGGATCATAAGCGATTTCAATTTATGAGCATTGAATTGTTAGCCTTTTTAAACGCTTATGCGCTCATTTAAGGACCTCAGTTTGGTTTATCATGAAGCTCATTCGTTCGTTTGCTTCTAAATGAAATATAGTTTTACTATATTTTTCTTCATTTCATCTAGGGGTGGGATCAGGTCGGGTTGGGTATCGGGTTTTTCGGGTCGGGTACCCGACATGTGCGGGTACCAAAATCGAAACCCGACCCCAACCCGACCAAAATCGGGTACCCACCCGTCAATCGGGTACCCGATACCCGATTATCGGGGGGTCGGGTCGGGTTTTGCAATTTTTTATTATTATTTTTTTTAAATTTCATGGTTATATTATTGTTTAAAAAAATCTCCTTCGTTGCAAATTGCAGCATATTAGATCCTCCATAAAAGAAGGAATATATTAGAAATTGGAAAATCTGCACAAGCAGCATATGAATAAATGACCAAGCTAAGAAAAAATCAAGCTAACATCTACCTAAAACCCCAACAATTCACGCAACCTAATACCCAAATCTTCAGATCTATCGAACAAACACGAAAGGTTCGAAGATCCATCAAAAACCTGAATCCATGATGGCGCGGTCCTCGGCTGGCCTGTGAGAGCGAGGCGACGACGACGTGGTGACTGGTGAGCCGTGGAAGCTGGAGAACGGCGACAAGGAAGGAGATCGGCGACAAGGAAGGAGCTGGAGTGTGTGTATGTATATGTATTGCAATTCTCCTCACTGCTCGCGATGTTATGTTATTGTTATTCCATTCGTTTAGTATTTTTTTTTAATTCGTATCTTACGTTGGGTCGGGTACCCGATCGGGTTTTTCGGGTAGCTTATTGCTACCCGATACCCGACCCAAAAAATTACATCGGGTATTGGGTTTAACCCGATACCCGATTAAACACGACTTTACACACCCGATCGGGTAAAACCCGATCGGGTCGGGTCGAGTACCCGAAACCCAACCTCGATTGCCCACCCTTGATTTCATCTCTTTCAACAACTCATATTTTATCACAACCAAGTCCATGTTGGGAATGGTGGTGGGCCCCGCGGTGGTCAGTGGGCCCCGCAGCGGAACAGGTCCCGGTTTGACTCGGTACGACGATCGGGAGAAGTGGAACCCACGGGGTAAATTTGGTGGGGGCCTCCACAGTAACTACCACGGTAAAAATAAAATTACCGTAAGGTAAGAAAGAACACCAGAACTTTAACGTGGAAAACCCTCTGTTAACGAAGAGGGAAAAACCACGGTCGAGTCGGCAAAATATTCACTATAGTAAAAATTACAACCCTCGAATTTTTACTATCTCACTTTTACCACTCGTGTTTACCTCACACCTCTCTGTGGATGTGAAACCCTATCATTTCTACCTGAACTGATAACCTCACAATTCACTCGAACTGCTTCTCTCTATATAGTAAAACTCGAATGAGCTTGTGATGATAATAACTGAAGAATCCTCAGCCTATTTATAGATGTCTTCAGCTCTTCTGGACCGCTCGAAACGGGTGGCCATGAATCCGCCGCTTCGCCCTTCAATATAAACCATTCATTAAAATATTATTATAATATAATATTATTTATTACTTTTTTCCTTTGGTCCTTGTTGGCGGCGTCCTCTTTGGATGGCTGGACCAACAGTCCAGTGGAGGCCAACCTCATCCAAGAAAACCTCACAGCAGTGCTCAGGCCAAAAGCCAACCTAATTTAAAATAGCTTAAATTCCGGTAAAAAAAAAAAACAAAAACGAAAAACCCGTAGCTAGGAGGCGATCGATCGACTCAATATCAACGCGGCCTATAATACCCATAAACGCAGGAAAATATAAAAACCTTTAAGACATATTATCACCAGTTAACTTCACTGACTAGTTTCAACCAATTCAGTTGATATGGTGATTAATTTCGTTCTCGTCATTGCTCTGCAGATTTAAGATACTGAACTTTTCACTCATGACATGGATCACAATAATCATGGCTTGTACAGTAATGTTACTTATTTGCTGTGTGTAGAGCTGTTGTAGATCATAGCATTGGTAAAGACCTCCCTTCTGTTTCTGTTGAAAGCTTTGAGAATTTACCAGGCAGGGGTCTCTTCGCTACACTTTCCGGTATTGAGGTACAAGTTTTTTGTTCGCCTCGCATCTCTGTATCTTTGAGTTGATTTGTGAACTAAGTCTGGCGCCATATGCAGCCTGGTTTTGGAGGTGGTAAACCACTAAAAGCTTCAATTGGCTATGTAGGGATTTTTCAGGCCCAATTCCAGCCCAAACCCAGGCGCGTATAAGCTTGTGGGGTTCCTCTCTAAAACCAGTTGGCAGTAGAGGGAGTGAACCCACAAGCTTATAAACCCACTTATTTTCTTTTTGCTAATCGGTGTGGGACATTGGGTTTGTACACCCAACAATCCTCCCCTCAAACTCAAAACCACACACCGGGCTCCCCTTCGACATTATCTGCACCAGCGATTCTACAGCAATCCCTGCACCAAGCGCTTTTCACCGCAGATTCACCGATCGTCTCTCTAGGGGCCGGGGACACACCACCCACACCATATTCGGGATAGAATTTCTCCATCTGAAGGCACCTTCACGTGTTCTTCCACGCTCACCGCACCATAGGGATTTTTTCAGGCCCAATTCCAGCCCAAACCCAGGCCCGTATAAGCTTGTGGGGTTCCTCTCTGAAACCAATTGGCAATAGAGGGAGTGAACCCACAAGCTTATAAACCCACTTATTTTCTTTTTGCTAATCGGTGTGGGACATTGTGTTTGTACACCCAACAGGCTCTGTGGAGTACATTACATCTCTTTTCAAATCAAGTGGCAAATCAAAGAAAGTCAGTGGACAAACCACAAGAAGATTCATTCGACGTCATAAAATCGTTGCAAGAAAAAGGTAAACTCCGCGTCTTGATGCTGACAGGGGACCACGAGCTTAGTGCGTGGAGAGTAGCCAATGCCGTGGGGATAAAACAGGTCCACTGCAGTTTGAGCCAGAGGACAAACTCTCCCATGTAACCACCATATCAAGAGAAGATTCAGGTTAACTTCTTAGTTCATTCCCAACTTGAGCATTAGTCATCTTTCGTAGATAAAAATATTATGTAGTTCGTCGTAGTTAAACATGTCAACCATCAAATTTGCAGCTGGTGGGCTTATAATGGTAGGTGGTGGCATCAACGATGCACCAGCCTTGGCTGCTGCTACGGTGGGCATCATTCTTGCATAGCGTGCCAGTGCAACTGCTATAGCTGTCGCCGACATACTTTTCCTTCAGGACAACATTTCGGGGGTTACCCTTTTGTGTCGCCAAAGCTCGACAGACCACTTCCTTGGTATTTTAGTATATATATAGACTAGGATTCAATTCGATTAGATTTGGCATTTACCAATGGCTGTGTACTGCACGCAGGTGAAGCAAAATGTTGCTCTGGCATTGTCAAGCATCGTTTTGGCTCCTCTTACTTTAAACCTATCGAAATAGATGAGTATTGGAATCCCGATCAGAGTAGACGCTAAGTAAAGTCTTGACCTTCGTCTTTCACTATTATTACAGGTACTTCTACATGAAGGTGGGACTCTTGTAGTTTGCCTGAACTCAATTCGGGCCCTAAGTACGCCTACATGGTCTTGGAGGCACGATTTCTTGCAGCTTCTCGATAAACTGAAATCGTTTCTTGCGAGTTTGAGAAAGAGTAGCGATGGCCATGGCACCATCCAAGCTTCGGCCTTGTAAGGACTCTCTTTTTTTTTTCCCTTTTTCTTTTGCGTTGGATTTCTTATCTTCTTTTTTTTTGGCGGTAGATTTGTTGTAGCAATATTTTGAACCGAAGTCCGAAATTGTGAATATAAACACGTTGGTATTACTAGATGTGCTCTGCCTTTGTTCCTAATGGACAATTCATAATGGACAATCTCAATCAGCCAACCAAATAACTTCAATTCCTTAATCGGATTGATACTACATAGTATGACGTCCTTTCCAAGTCTATTTTTTGTCATGCTATTCCGTTTACAGGTATATCGTTATTATTATTTGTTTATATATCAGATCGTAAGAAATTATAATTTATCCATTTTAGCACACCTTAATAATAATGATAATCAAAGGCAAATAAGTAAACCAATCAATTTTCCAACACAATCCACTCAAATTAGACAAACATCAATAATAAATTATTTCTACTAATCGACAAAATGACGATTCTAACCCCGCAATAACTACCAAGCGCTTTACCCACGCCTACCGAAGCCTTCGCCGCTGCCGTCCCCATTCCCATCACGCCGAAAGAACTGACGCACTGCCGGCTGTTGTTGTTGATAATGCTCTTCCATATACCGCCTCACCTCAGTCCTTACTATCTTTTGCAACAACGCCGTCATCTCCGTCCCGAGCATTGACTCCGCCGCTCCGAAAACTGACTCGTTGCCACGCGACTCCACCCGACTCGGTGGGCCCAACCTGAGACCCGTCGAGGGCTCGAAAGACGGGGCAGGGAGGAAAACCTGACCCGATTCGCTCGCCTCGGAGCCCGAACGGCTCCAGACCCAATTACTCGGGCCCATCATGGGACCCGCCCCTTCTTCGTCGTCGGAGACCTCAGAACGCCTCCTCTTCAGGGTTGAGTTCCAGTGATTCTTAACAGAGTTGTCTGTACGCCCGGGCAGTAGATGGGCTATGGCGGCCCATTTGTTGCCCATCGCTCTATGGGCCTGAATGATGAGGTCGTCCTCCTTCGGCGTGAAGGGCTGGTGGTGCACCTGGGGCGATAGCTGATTGCACCACCTGAGACGGCAGGACTTGGCGGTGCGACCCGGGATTAATTGACATATTTGGGTCCAGCTTTGAGGGCCGTGTGTTGCGACCAGCTCACGCAGTAGATCATCCTCCGACGACGACCATGGGCCCTTGACGCGCTCGACCTCCATTTCTTCGTTGAGGTCGAAGTTAAGTGGTGCGGCCATTTCTTTTATCTTTTTCCTTTTTGGTTTTTGAGGAGGGATTAAGGTTATGTGATTGTTGGGTGTGTTTGTGCTTAGTGGTTTTAGGTTGGGTATCGACCGATATTTATGTATATGTGAGAGAGGAGCCTCGGTACATTGGCTGGCACGTTTCATGTAGTACGTTATCACTCGACCTTCACGTAATTAGTGTAATATTATTATCTGTTTTATGAAATCTAACCTCTCCTCACTCGCCTTCTCCGTGAGTGAACTTCACGAATTCACTTTCTTTTTCATTTTTTTGGGTTTTATATGATTTATTATGTAATAATGGCTAAAAAGATATGTAAAATTTTGTTCTTTTTTATGAACAGGTGAATTATTTTGTAATGCATTAGTAATTTAATGTTATTGTGATTTTGAAATGAGTTAAATGTGATTTAGTTTTGATTAAAATATTGACTCGGAGATTATGTTAATGTAGATGTTGCGTCACGCAACGATATGCAAAGATGGTTTCCGTTATAACTCATATCAATGGATAATAATTACACAGGTAATAAAACGTGAATTGGATATTGCTATTATTTTTTTTCGCACACCGTATTAAATAGAGTTTTAAAGTTGGTGAGCGACAGACCATTCATATTTATTCGTGCCATCGGTTTTATAATTAATTTTCTTTTTTTTTTTGGTAATTTTACAGCGAAGCATTAGGCGTGTCTTTTCCATTTTTTCAAATCGGAAAATCCTATCCAATAGGCCACAAAGACATGTAAATGAATGGGCTCCTCTCATGTAGGGTCCCGACACCTAGCGGAAATTACTATGTTTACATTATGTTTAAACAATTAATAATGTTGTGAGAATATATTGTCTACAATTTTATATTATAACGTTTCAAACATAACTATTGGTGATTATATAACGGTAAACTTCTATATATAGTGACTTTTATGCAGTAAGGTCCAGCCTCCATTGGCTTAATAGATACCTAGTTAATCAATAAATATTGTATCTTATTGATAAACATATGGTTAGTTGGAAATTTAGGAAAAGAGCATCAACGGCCTCGGCAACATCCACACTTCAGCCTTGTAAGG